>CM077667.1:166610141-167860141 GCA_039707655.1 Elymus sibiricus
GCCTATGAGCTTTTCCCATTTTGTGAAGAGTATCACATCCCAACTGATGATGCTGATGAAAATCAATCTGCTGATTCAGAACCAGTTGATGAAGAGATTCAGATTGATGAAAATGCTCCAACTCCTTTGATATCATCCCCCCAGCCTCAGTTAACCGTTGAAGAGGTTGGAGTTGAAGAAATAGAAGAGGATGTGGACATTGGATCCACCACTCCAGTTATCCATGATGAATTTTGGGAAGCAGCTCACCCAAATTCGCCAATGGCCACCCCTCGTGCACATATTCCTCAGTCCCCTGCGCAAACTGAAGAAATTCCAGCTGCATCAACTGATGAAAATGCTGTCCCAAGTGCACCTGAGGATCATGAAGTGCAAATTCCTCAGAATCCTGAAACTGCAATTGTGACAAGGGAGGTTGGGAGACGTTTCAAACCAAATCTTCAGCCCAACCCTACACTGCCTTTCAAAAGGCGACCCAAATTCCTCAAGGAGAATTTCTATGATGAACACCATTTCTTCACTGGTGTAAATCCTTATGACTCTCCGAGGATTCGACAAAAATGTTTCTAGACTGCAACTCAAGCCAATTTCTACAGTGTCATGCTCTTTCAGAAGGACAAGGTTTTTCAGCACTACCAAATTCCTCATGCTGACATGGAAACCATTCCTTGCTTCACCCCAGTGCTCAATGGTCTTCATGATGTTGGTCTGTTGCCATTTTGCGTTGACATCTGTGATTGGAATGAAGAACTCATTCTTCATTTCTATGGTACACTTCACATCTCAAGTGATGCACAGGATGTAAACACATGGGTACTTGACTGGATGACTGAGAACACCCATTACACTGCTCCAGCAACAGAGTTACTTCGAGTAGATCCAGTCAGTATTCCCTCAGCTGATGCTAGATGCCTCTTTGAAGAACCTGAACTTCCGAATCATCTCATGCAAGTGCTGATGAAGCCTCTGGCTCCAGGTCAAGCTCCCAGAACCACTTTTCTGGTGAAGGATTTGCTCTATGTGCCTCGCACTGTGTACCGCATAATGACCAAAACCCTCTGCCCTATCAAAGGTCACAACAATGAAGAGGAAGATGTGGTAGGTGTGATGAAGAACCTATTGTTCAACATTATTCACGGCATTCCTATAAATCTTCATGATTTATTCATGACGACATTGGCCAACATTGCTCTGTCTCCGATTGAACTGAAGCCTTATGCTCCTTGGATCATGAAATTCATCAGAGCGAGATCCTCAATTCCTTATGAAGCTGATCTTCAGAGTCATTTCAGTTACCTACCCCCAATTGAAGTCCTCAAGAACACCTTTTCCTCAGTTGATGGGAAGGGCAAATCTATTATTGATGAAGGATCTCGTCCTCTGAATGGCCAATTTCGTCTTGCTGCTTCATATTCCACCAATGATGACACTGCATCACAAGACTCAGCAGCCAGAGCCACTGCTAAGAAGCCACTTGAAACAGCTCCAAGAGTGATGAGTGATCATGAGTTACTCCTCAGTCTTCATCAAAAGGTCAATCGCAATCACAAGTGGATCACGAGGCAGTTTGGTGCAATTCTTTGAGATATGACTCTCACGCATAACGCTGTGAGGAAGAACCACTACTATCTGCATGAAGTCTTCGACCGCACATGGGCCACTCTTGAGCATTTGTATACCCCTGAAGAACTTGCAGAGAAGGAATTTCAGAGGGATTTTGATTGGTCTTGTCCTCCCAAGAAGAAATACAAGAAGCTTCCAGTTCCTCAGCTCATTACAAGTTCATTTTCTTTATCGCGCGGAACTGACTCCAATGAGGATATTAACGACACTGCTGCAGGCCCTGCATCGACAAACGACCCCGACAACGCTAGCGCTCCTCCACCACCTTCAAGATGAAATTCTTCAGGGGCGTTAGTCCTCAATTTCGTCCCTTTTGGTCACTTGATGACAAAGGGGGAGAAATTTGAGTTAGTCTTCAAGCGGGTCTCTCTATATGGGCTATTTTTGTTTAAGTTACAACTCTCGCTCTTCTGAAGTGTTTGTTATTTGAGTTGTAAACCTAAGTTCGATGGTGGTCTGAGACTTTTAAACTCCTTTCTGCATGCTTATTTCCTCAAGTATCTTAATGCATGCAAGCTGAATTTCCTCAGACACCATTTTCCATCATGCATTTCAATTTCCTCTTGATATATATTAAATGTGTGTATGGATTAAGATATAGGGGGAGTTCTCCAAGTTTTTATCCGTCATGTGCATTTGCAGTCCAAAGCAAATTCCTCAAATATGCACATCTTCAAGGGGAGTTCTTCTATATCTTGCAAACAAATTCCTCAAACTCAGTACTTACACTTCATATGTTTATCCCCGTTGAAAACTTAACCTATTTGTCATCATTCACCAAAAAGGGGGAGATTGTAAGTGCATCTGGTGCCCCTTAGTGATTTTGGTGTATTGAAGACTTATAGGTTAAGGGACTAATATGTGTGTGAGTGTACACAGGCTCTATAAGTCACTGAGGAGTTTGATATATATGATGAATGTCGACCCCTAAAAATGAATGTCTTCAGCTGAAGACTTTGGTGAAGACTTTGGTATTTCCCTGAAGACTTTGAAGCTGAAGAATTCAGTGTGACCTTAAAGATATTAACGAAGACTATGAAGCGTGAAGACTTTTGTTTTCGTTGGTTTCATTTCCTTTCTTTGAGTCATAGGAAACACCATACTGTTAAAGGGGGCCGAGGTAATACTAAGGAAAAATTTCCAACTGATGCTCAACTCAAAAGCCTCAACACAACCCAATCCTTCGAGTGAAGCCGTTGGAAATCTCTTGCAGCTCAGGCTAGTTCTTCAGTGACAGAGACAATGTTCTTCTGATCTCTCATGAAACTGGTCTGACTGAGGAGTTAGGATTTCGCTAGTGCGAATTGCCTACCGTGAGGAAAATGATAAGCCCTGAGGAATTTGATAGTTCAAATTCTGACCGTTGATGTGCCTTGCGCCAGCTGTACAGATATTTTATCCACCTAACAATCATATCATTGGGGGGCATTTATGTCTTATCATGTCGGGCTGCACCCTGGCTATAAATAGCCGCCCCCACAACCACTAGTTGGTTGGCTGCTCAGAGAGAGGTTGACACTTGTCATTTGAGAGCAACCCATTCCTCGAGGACTTTGTGAGAAAATCATCAGTGAGGAAAAACCCAAAACCCAAACCACCAAAACCCAAAGTGATTGAGCATCACTGAAGAGATTGTTCCTGTGTGGAACCAACACTTTTTACCTTTGAAGACAGTGTATCTTCCAGACGGTTAGGCATCATGATCTAGAGCATCCAGCGGTCAATTGTGGATCGCCGGGTGTCAGTGTCAAAACCGATGGATCTCGAGTAGGGGGTCCTGAGCTGTGAGATTGGGATCGATGGGTAACAGGGAATGAAGAAGACGATGTTTACCCAGGTTCGGGCCCTCCTATGGAGGTAAAACCCTACGTCCTGCTTGATTATATTGATGTGTATGAGGTTTACAGAGTAGATCTACCTCGAGATCAAGTAGTCAAAACCCTAGATGAGCTTGTCTGCTCTCTACAATCTAAACCCTCCGGTTTATATAGACACCGGGGGTACCTAGGGTTTACACATGGTAAGTCTCCAGCCGGATGTGAAGACGCCGATCCTCTCATCTTGACTTGGAGTGCACGCCCCGTCTTCGGAGGTTTCCTTCTAGAATACGGGGTCGTCACATACCCGGGCCTTTCCTGTGACAGCCAGAGAGCGGCCCATCAAGCCGGCTTATGAAAGATAGGCCGGCGGCCCGAGGATTCCTTAGTCTAGGACTCCCTTAGTAGCCCCCGAACTAGCCCCCAACGCCAGGGGTCATGACACTAGCAGCTTCGAATGATCGGAGTCTCCGGCTTGCGGGGTGAGTTCTTTTTCCCCCTCTATGATCGGCTGGCTCCAGTCCAGCCGCCGATGATACGTAATTATCCGGGCATATAGTTTATCCAGGCGCCTTAAATCGCTTAACCTCGAAGGCCGAAGCGTCAAAGTATGAATAGTATTTCCTGACAACCTTTCTGACGAAGGGTTGCGGCCTATCACGACCGCTAAGTCGGTTACCCAAACTCGATTCGCGGTTCGAGGCCGTTTTTCCATTGGCACGTCTTATCAACGTGTAGATTGTGTCCCGTTTATTACGGGATATGCTCAATGCCCTGGGTAATCTCACGTGCGCATAATGGCCCAATTATTTCCGGAAGCAGCAAGGCCCGCGGCGTAGTAAAAGGGTGGCTCACTACTGGAATCAGCAAATTTGCCGTCAGCTAGTTCTTTGCCATCAGCTGGCGGACGGCAAAGAAGCTCTTTGCCATCCGTTTCTAGAAAACCGACGGCAAAGAACTAGCTGACGGCAAAGAAGCTCTTTGCCATCAGCCACCTCTTTGCCGTCAGCTAGCTGACGGCATAGAAGCTTTGCCGTCAGCTAGCAGACGGCAAAGAGGGTGGGTGGCCCACTAACGAGAACGACCTAACGACCACTTTCTTTGCCGTCTGCTGGCGGACGGCAAAGCTTCTTTGCCGTCCACCAGCAGACGGCAAAGAAAGTGGCCGTTTTAACGACCGTTTCCCCCCGGCCCCACCCCACTAGCTAGGCTCTTTGCCGTCTGCTAGCAGACGGCAAAGAGCTGTGACCTAACTGAAAAAGGGGCCTGCGCCCGCGCCCCACCCCTCTCTCTCTCCCGGCCCTCACGTCACCCGCGCCGCCGCCCCTCTCTCTCTCCCCTCTCTCTCTCTCTCCCGGCCCTCACCTCACCCGCGCCGCCGCGCCTCTCTCTCTCCCCTCTCTCTCTCTCCCGGCCCTCACCTCACCCGCGCCGCCGCCCCTCTCTCTCTCCCCTCTCTCTCTCTCCCGGCCCTCACCTCACCCGCGCCCCACCCCTCTCTCTCTCCCGCCCTCACCTCACCCGCGCCGCCGCCCCCGGGCCCGAGCTGCCACCGCCCCGGCGCCCTGCCCCGCTGCCCCGGCGACGCCCCGCCCCGGGCGCCCCGGCGCCCCGCCCCGCCGCCCCGGCTCCCCGGCCTGCCGCCTCCTCCACAACCGCCGGAGCCAAGGTGAACTTTTTTTTGTTTTTTTCTACTGTTATTTGCTGTTTAGGTTTAGGTGTTATTAATAGGTTTAGGTTAGTGGTAGGATTAGGTTAGTGCTAGGTTTAGGTTTAGATAATTAGAAGAAGAAGAAAGTTGAAAAAAAGAAGAATAAGTAGAAGAAGAGGAAAAAGGAAAAAAGGAAGAGGGTCGTGGATCGCCGGTCGCCGAGGGGAGAGATGGTGGAGCCAGTGGGTCCCGCCGGTCCCGACGCCGTCGCCCATGCTGAGAATAACCCGGTCCGAGTGCTGACCCGTCGACCGTGCGTCGCCATACAAGAGGGCGCCCGGGGACGAGCGGGTTAGGGGGTTCTGCGACGTCGATGGAACCCTAAATAGCAAGTATCGTCGGTGCGAGATACATGTGGCCGTCGGTGTCGAACACTACATCCACGTCCCACAAGTGACGCCGGCGTCCGGCGTCCCGCAGCAATAGTTCTCGGGGTCGATGGCGGTCGAACACCTATGCGAATTTGTCTTGCAGCCTCTGCGATGAGAATTAAAGCCAAGTTTTGAAACTTCAAACAACCTAACCGACTCAGGCTGCCAGACAAATTTGCCAAGGTGTTCGACCGTCATCGGCCCCCAGAACTATTGCTACGCGCGGGACACCGGGCGCCGGCGTCACTTGTGGGATGTGGATCTAGTGTTCAACGCCGAGCGCCACATGTATCTCGCACCGATGATACTTGCTATTTAGGGTTTCATCGACGTCGAGGAACCCCCTAACCCGCTCGTCCTGTTATAAATATTTAGTTAGGTTGACGGAAAAAACAATATTGCTATGTTACTCATCTTTTGATTTAAATGTGCAGTTTTTTCATCGGTGCGAGGGTCTAGTGTTCGACGAGCTCCGCCCCTGTGTTCATGGGTGAGCACAAATGACATCTCCTCCTCCCCCCTTCATTTGCTCTGTTCCAGTCTTCGTGCCGATGAAACTTGCTAGCTATAGGTGTCTTCAATCATCAGTATGTGTGACCACTATGTGGCTCCCGTTCGAAAGGGTTACATCTATAAATATGCATGCATTAGCATATTTATAACCGTGATTCTTTCGAAATGTCCAACTTTATCCATGGACAGCCCGAGTATGTGTAGATTGGGTTCGTTTTCCCATATGCTCTGCTCCGGATCCGATGCAGAATTTCGTCAGTGCCTCCCTGTTGTTCTCCGGGTACACATCCTCTCTACTTATTGCCGAGACGTGTATTAGGAGAATAGCGGGGAGGTGCTGCCGAAATTTTGCGTCGGATCCGGAGCAGAGCATGGGAAAACGAACCCAATCTACACATACTCGGGTGGGATTAGGACCTATCTTTACCTACTAGCGTCTAGGTTGCATGGACGTAATAAAATTGACAAACTCTATTAACTAGTGAATATGGTTTGCTGAATTATGTATATATTTCTTGTGTGTCCAGTAGCTAGGCAAGATGAGTGATCGTGTGTGGATGTACACCGGTCACACTAGTCAGAAAGACATGACCCATGAATGGATAACAAAAACTAAGGGGTTTGTGACAGCCGCATTTGCAAATGGACAGAAAATAACCTGGCGCCCCTGTGTCGATTGCGACAACTATCATAAGAGGTCAGAGTTTGAAATTATCAAACACCTGCAGAAGTGGGGTTTTACGCCTAATTATACGGTCTGGACATTTCATGGTGAGTCTGCCCAACGTGCCAGAGCTGAGGTGGTTCGTCATCGCACCGACGAGCATGGTACCGGGATCGAAGACATGGTGCAAGACTTTGATGATGCTCGGGATTCAGACGATGAGATGGAGGAATCTGCAAAGGCCTTCTATGAAATGTTGGAGTCTTCAAAACGTCCTCTCCACGAGCACACTGAGCTTTGTCAGCTGGATGCCATCACGCAAGTAATGGCTCTGAAGGCTCAGTTCAACCTGGGCAGAGAATGCTACGACGCGATGATGACGATATTTGGACGCTTTCTACCCAAAGGCCAAGTATTGCCAGCAAACCTGTACCAGTCAGACAAAATCCTACGTGCGCTTAAGATGCCCTATGAGAAGATAGATGCCTGTGAGAATGGATGTGCCTTATTTAGGCTTGAGTATGCGGGCTTCAAGTATTGTCCCATTTGCAAGTCTTCCAGGTATGTTGTGGTAGACAACGGTATGGGTGAGAAGAGTCAGACCAAAATCCCAGTTAATGTTCTTCGGTATATGCCAATCATACCAAGACTTCAACGTCTTTTCATGGTCGAAGAGATGGCCAGACAGATGACATGGCATAAATTGGGCAAAAGAACCGAACTAGATGCAGATGGGAATCCGATGTTGGGACACACTTCAGACGCTTTTGCGTGGAAGCACTTCGATGCTTTACATAAGGACAAAGCGACAGATCCAAGGCATCCTCGAGTCGCCATCAGCACGGATGGGTTCCAAGTGTTTGGTATGACGGCAACCCAATACAGTTGCTGGCCTGTATTTGTCATTCCACTCAATCTCCCCCCCGGAGAGATTATGAAAAGAAAGAACATTTTCTTGACGTTGATAATTCCAGGGCCCAACTATCTGGGGAAGAATATGAATGTGTACATGCAGCCGCTTAAGGATGAATTGCAAGAAGCTTGGGATAATGGGATCAAGACATATGACGCCGCTACAAAACAAAACTTCAAAATGCATGTGTGGTACATGTACTCGACGCATGACTTGCCGGCGTATGCGCTATTCGTTGGCTGGTGTGTGCATGGAAGGTTCCCGTGCCCCACATGCAAGGCAGCTCTTCAGTTCCGTTGGCTGCAGGCGGGTCGCAAGTATTCTTGCTTCGACTTGCATAGACAGTTCCTGGATCCTGGCCATAAGTTCAGAAAAGACAAGAAAAATTTCATGAAAGGTAGAGTTGTCAAAAACTCTGCACCACCTGCATTGACAGGCCAACAGGCCCTGGATCAGTTAAACGCTCTCGAGCCTAATCCAGAGCATCCAGGATATTTCAAAGGGTATAATTCGGAACACGCCTGGACTCACAAGATATGCTTGTGGGATCTGCCTTACTTTAAAGACCTCATTTGCCCACACAACATCGACGTGATGCACACTGAAAAGAATATCACCAAGGCCCTTTTTGGTACATTGTTCGGCATAGAGGGGAAGTCAAAGGATAAACCTAAGGCTAGAGTCGATCAAGAGGCTCTATGTGATAGACCGTTACAAAACATGCGATAACCGAAAGGAAAGAAGAACTGGAGGAAGCCAAAGGCATGGTTCAATCTTGGAAGGCCAGCTATGAGGGAAATGATCTTGTGGGTGAAAATGCAGTTGATGTTCCCCGATGGGTATGCAGTGAATCTAAAGAGGGGAGCGAGTCTTGACAAATTGAAAATATTTGGTATGAAGAGTCATGATTGGCACATATGGCTTGAGCGGGTAATGCTGGTGATGTTGCGTGGCTTTATCCCTGAGGATGAATGGCTAGTACTGGCAGAGCTGAGCTATTTCTTCCGTGCTCTTTGTGCGAAAGAACTATCGCCTGACGTGCTAGACGAACTGGAAGAGTTGGCACCGGAGTTGATGTGCAAGTTAGAAAAGATCTTTCCACCGGGATTCTTTAATAACCTTACTTAGCTCCAAACTGACATACTTTACCTAGGATAGCTATAAAATGACCTATACTTAGCATTTTTCCTCCTAAATGACTTAATATGCTTAGTTAGCTAAAAAATGGCATAACTACCGAGGATAGCTCCAAAATGACCTATACTTAGCTTCTTTAGTTCATTTATGACATACTTAGCATACTTAGGTAAAAAATGGCCTGATAACCTTGGTTTAGCTCCAAAATGACATTGACTTAGCTTATTTTCCTCCAAAATGACAAAATAACCTTACCTACCTCCAAAATGACCGATTTTAACTAGGATAGCTATAAAATGACCTACACTTGCCATTTTCTTGTATGATTGTATGATTTATATAGTTACTTGTATAATTTTCTTACTTTGTATGATTGTTTCTTATACATAGTGCCATGGTATTGATATCCGTCCCCATCGGCCCTCGCTCGCTTTATGATTCGGATGTGGTAAATTCTCTTTTATAACTATTTGTTGCATTCGCATTTATGACAATTATGGCCATCAAGTTGACATAGAGATATTTTAATCTAGGAGGTATGTGAACCGGAATTTGCAACCGACCCTCTTGTCGAGAAGTTAAATCTAGTTGAAAAAGAAAATGAGTATTTGAAAGAAAAAATTAAAAGAATTGAAAAAGAGAAGATGACATTGGAGTTGTATGTTGCCGATGTCGTCGATGATCACAAGATGAAGATGAATGCAATGCGCTTGAAGATGGATGCAATGCGCTTGAAGATTAAGAAGATTAGAAAATATGCCATTGATAATGAGGCTTGGTATCATTATGCCGTTGGATCAATTGTTACCTTAGTTGCGATCTTCATCACATTTATTGTGATGAGGGTACGTTTTCTCTAGTGTTTTGCTTAACAAATGCATACTTAGCTTATTTTCCTCCTAAATGGCATAATTACCTAAGTTAGATAAAAAATGAGCTATACTTACGTAAGCTGGCTCAAAAATGGCATCATCTTCAAAAATGACATAATAACCTTACTAAGCTCCAAAATGACCTATTTACCTAGCTTAGCTCTAAAATGACCTACACTTAGCATTTTTTCCTAGCTTAGCTAAAAAATGGCATTTTTACCTACCTTAGTTAGAAGAAGAAGATAAAGAACAGGAGAGGAGAAAAAGAAAGAGAAGAAAAATTCTTCTTCTTCTTCTTCTTCTTCTAGTCTTCTTCTTCTTCTTCTTCTTCTTCTTCTTCTAGCTAGTCTTCTTCTTCTAGTCTTCTTCTTCTTCTTCTTCTAACTTTCTTCTTTCCCAATTTGCAGATTTTCTTTCGATGACGAAGCTTGCGTTGATGGAGTCTACTCTTCTTCTTGTGCTTCCTTTTTGTTTTGATTTTGTAGGATGAACAATGTGAAACTTGCTACCTATATATGTATGTATGGATGAAACCATTGTATGCTTGTTGTTGGATATGTTGGCTAGCTATATATGTTGCGTATGGACTTTTCATTTGGTATGTATATGTGTTGGATGATCATATCCATATGGCAGGGATATGATTTGGTATGTATATGTGTTGTTATGCTTGTTGAAAGTATTTTTAAATGTGCATATATATATATATATATATGTGAAATTCTGTGAAATTTAATGAATTTAAGAAAAAACAGAATAAACAGGGGCTGTACAGGCTCTTTGCAACCTGGGGTGCACTGGGCTGGCCTATTTGGCAGCTTTGCCGTCTGCTGGCTGACGGCAAAGACCTTTGCATCTTTGCCGTCTGCCAGCAGACGGCAAAGCACGCCATTAACCCCTTAACGGACCTAAGCTGCCACGTGTGCCGTCCATGCCCTTTGCCGTCTGCTGGCAGACGGCAAAGACCTTTTCATCTTTGCAGTCGGCCAGCAGACGGCAAAGTGGCCTTTGCCGGAGCTTGTTCAGCCGGACGTGTTGCTGTCTGCTGGCTGACGGCAAAGACCTTTGCCATCTGCAATGCATGCATTTGCCGTCAGCCATGGCGGACGGAAAAGTTGTTGATTCCAGTAGTGGCTCTTGGTATTATGGCACCCCATAAAAAGGGAGAAAAACCGCCAAGGCCTATTCACGCTCCAAATCCGCAACCCTTGCCTCCTCAATCTTTCCAAGTTCCGAGAGCCCAGATCTAGTTCTTCCTCAAGCTCTTCTCCGAGCTCGGCCATGGCTAGTTCTGGCTCCATGGGCAAGTGGGAGGTTTCCTCCGTCCCCAACAATGATATTCAAGAGCTCAAGCATGCCGGCTACCACTCCGCCAACATCGCCCATCGCGCCCCAGAGGCAAACCAGGTAGTGCCTACACCGAAGCCGGGCGAGAGGGTGGTGTTTGTCTCCCATTTCATCCGGGGATTGGGTTTTCATCTCCACCCCTTCGTTAGGGGCCTCATGTTCTTTTACGGGCTGGATTTCCTTGACCTCCCCCCGAACTCCTTCATGCACATCTCGGCGTTCATCACCATTTGTGAAGCTTTCCTGCGGGTGAAATCGCACTTCGGCCTGTGGCTCAAAGTATTCAATGTCAAGCCGAAGACAGTTGCGGGCACGCATGCAGATTGCGGAGGGGCGGTGATCAGTAAGCTCCCCCGTGTCGAGTGGCCGGACAGCACTTTCATCGACACGGTCAAGATCTAGCAAAAGGAGTGGTTCTACATCACCGAACCACGGAACACGGATTGGGCGGCTCCTGCCGAGTTCAGACCCGGACCCCCCGCGAGGCTAACCTCGTGGCTCAAGAAAGGCCTTGACTGGGGGTCGGCCACAGAGGTGAAATTGGTGCAGAAGCGCATCTCCTCGATGACTGAGGCCAAGATCAAACTGGTCAACGTGATCCAGGTTATGCTCCGCCGGCGTCTCCTTCCCTGCCAACACCGGGCCTCCCCAATGTGTTCCTACCGGCTCGAGGACCCGGCCACCGTGAGCCAGTTCTTCCGTACTACTCACGAGAAATTGTGGAGATCGCTGTTCAAGCCCTAGAAGAGCTGGCCAGCCGAGGAGGAGGACACTGGTCTCGACGCCGAAACTCCTCCCACCAAGGTATGACAAAACTTTCAATTTTACGGCTCTGTTCTTTAACAAAGAGCTGATCCCCCTCTCCCTCATCCTTGCAGAAATGGTTGAGCAAGGCTGAGCACATCGACTGTCCGATCCCACAGCCCAAGGACCCTCGATCAGATCTGTTGGTGGAGATGCTTGTCGTGGCGCCGTATTCGGTGCCAGAGAGGAAGGAGAAGAAGAAAGAAGAGAAGAAGGAGGCCCGAGAGGGTCTTCGTCAAAGGGGCCTTCTGGACTCTAAGTCCGAGGAGACACATGCTTCTTCCACTCACGAGGACGAGCACGAGGAGGGGGGAGAACGCGGCTTCCCCCTCACAAGGAAAAGGGGGGCGTCAGCGGACGCCGCGGAGGATCTGCCTCCTCCGGCCTCGAAGAGGACATGCTGGACAAAGGCTGTCCTGGCTGATGATAACTCGGACTCCGATAAGAAGTCTGAGGATTTGGAGAGGGTTCCTCGAAGGAACCGAAGGGTTAAGCCCCCAGCCCAAAGGTATGGATCTGAACACCCTCTTGGTCTCTTATAGAGTTTTTAATGCTTAAATGGGCAATCGTTTCTCACCTTGCAGCCCTCCACGCCATCTCCCCACCAATCAAGTTTCAGACAGGGAGTCTCCGCCTGCCGAACTGGCGGAAAGTGGGACCGTGTCCCGCCCTACGCCGCCTGAGGCCTCGAAGGAGGCCGCGGAGGTGTTATCGAGCCGGGCTCCTTCTGAGCCGAACACTGGCGGCGGGGGTGACGACGTCATGGCTAAGGTTAATACCTCGGCCGCCGAAGACCAGGAGAAGGAAACTCCCCTGGCAACTGAAGGGGGGGAACGAAGCTCGGCCCAGCCCCCTCCGAGGGTATCTCCGGAAAGCTCTACGCCTCCGGAGGTGCCAGCCGAGTCCCCGGCCAGAGGGAGGGCTAGCGGGTCGACGCTGATGCCGCCCATGACTGGGTGGCCAGCCACGATGGAGGAAGCTTTATCCGGCTCCTCCATCGCCGAAGATCACCGCGCCCTAATGGGTGCGGTCTTGCAAGGCATTCAGTCCGTCGATAGCGGACTGAAAGAGGCCTTCAACGGTCTTTTGACGGGCTTCAAGGTGAGTTTCGTAATACTCCTTCTTCCCGAAAAGGTTAATTTACCGAATTTGTGCAACTCTTATAAGTGTAGTAGCCCCCGAGCCCTGGGTGAGTTTGAAAAACCCACCCGGGGGTCGAATGTCCGAAAATCATAAATGATGCGCAAGGCACCTTTTATTCCTTACTACACTAAGAGCTCCGAAGAGTACGTAGCAGAGGGTCTGAATCTGACAGCTCGGGAGTTTTAATGCACATAAGTTGTTTTGTAGGCCTCGTCAGCGGCGGCGGCCTCCAATGCAATGGAGCTTGCCGAGCTAAATCGGAAGCTCAAGAGCTCCGATGAAGAGCTTGATTGCCTGAACAAGAGGTTCGACGAGACGGAAGGTGAGTCCGAATTGTATCATTCGGGTCTATTTGTCCATCCTCATGGATTGAGATATCTGGATTGTTATCCCTAATTGTATTTACTTGTTGTTACCACAGTTGTGGCCGCGGAGGTCGAGAACCTCAAGGACGAGTTGGCAAAGGCGAGGCAGGAGGCCGCGGATGAGAAGGCGGCGGCCGAACGAGCGGCAGCTGACCTGTCAGCGTTAAAAGCCATGAGCGACAAGCAAGAGGCCCGGGTGGTAGAGGTGCAGCTGGAGCTCAAGGATGCCAGCACGAAGTGCGAGGCCCTTGAGCAAAAGAACAGGGACCAGGCCACCGAGCTATCCTCACTGAAATCCGAACTCAAGTCAGAGCGAGTTGAGAGGCGGTTCTTCGAAGAAGAACTCCGCCAGGTCAAGGCGATCGCAGATGGTAAGCCGTACTTACTGCAGTGTGCCTTTGGTGGTAACAGGTTTGCATTGCTCACCCGGGTATGGCATTTCTCAGGTGCTTTTACGGACCTCCCAAGGAGTGCAGCGGACGCGAACAGATACTTTGCCTCTCGTGTTGGGTATGTCGAGCGTCGGCTGTTCTGGGCGCAATTTCAAGCCCCCGAACATCCTCCCCTCCTTAGCAAGCAGATGAAACAACTGATGGAGCTGCACAGGATGGCGGAGCCGGCCATGAGGGACTTCTGCATCCGGCTGTGGCCTGCAGAGCCGTTGCTGAGCAGTTACTTCGGATTGGTGCAGAAACTGTGCGATGCTGCGCCTTGGATAGACGCTATAAAGGGTTCTACATGCATCGAGGGGGCTTGGATGGCTTTTATGAGGACCATGGTGCACTGGCCGAAGATCAAGCCGACCGAGATGGCCACCGCGCCTCCGCTCCCTGGGAAGGAGCATAGGCGCCCCGAGAAGTACTTTGCCACCGTGATGGAAGGTGCTTGGGCTATAGAAGCTCAATGCCCTAAGGATGTATCCGATGACTGTTCCGCTTTATAATGCGGTTGCATGGTTTATCATGTCTTTGATCTTTGTATTATTTTGACTCCTGTGTGGCCGTTTTATCTGAAAGTTGTGAGTCATCGGCTTCTGCCCCCATGTAGATACTACACGACGTGTTTCTGCCTCCGCACTGCGACCCTTAGCCGACATATCGGTGCCTGAAGGGGGTAGCGCGAGGGGAACGAGGCAATCGGACTATGGTGCTTTAGTGCTTCCACTTAGCCGTAGGAGCTTGACTACGGGGGCTGATGACTAGCCCCCAGTATTGTGTGATGTTCGGATACACCGAGGTTGAAACCAGCATCACATGGTTTGTAATAGTACAAACCCTTCATATAACACGGAATAACCTCTATCGATTCTTAGTTTGACAATTATGCTCGGATTGCAGACCGGTTCTCGCTTATTATGACAGTCAGTTTTCGGGTTTCTCCACTGAGGTACTTGACCAGGCGAGCTGGAAGCACAATCGCAGGGGTTCTCCCTTTTCCCTTTTAGCCGAACGTGCGGAACGTAAGAGGGCAAACACAGGAGCCGGACAACCCAACCATTGACCCAAGACATAATCCGGAACCAATTCATATAACGCGACATCCGAGACGCCGAACACATAAACAATAGTGCCAGGGTGATGCTTAGGGCAATTTTTATAGTCAAGCCCCTAGTCTATTAGCCGTTCGCATTGTAACATGTACCGAATAGCTTTGCCGTCGGCGTTGGTGAGAAGAGAACAGAGTATGTGACATAAGATACAACGAGGAGGCCGTAATAGATAGTCTTTGTTTCTGATGAATTCTTACGACTCAATCTGCCGAAGCAACTATTACAGGTATTTTGAAATGAAAAGTAAAGTTTACAAAGGAGAGGTTTTACCCTGGGTCTTCGATAGGTGGCTTGACGTCCTCAATTTGCCCTGTCGCATGCCTGCTCCTTTGCTCCCGAGGGGGTTGCATTCCTGTAAAGGTGATTGCTATCGGCGAACAGACCTTGGGGAGAAGATCTTGGGAAGTCGCCGAAGTGTGGATGAGCTTTACGCGTGGGAGATCCTAGATGGTACTAGTGGTTTGTCCGAAGACATTTGTTGGCAGTAGTTCGGTCTAGCCTAGCACTTTGCCTTTCATAGTGGGTCCCCACAGCAGCCATGGTATTTTGAGCGCGAAGTTGTGCCTTCTTGGCACATATTTTACAGGAACTAGGGCTGTGCTGTGGGGCGCGTATCCCTATTTTGGTTGGGCGGAAGATGATTCTGGGAGTTCGGTTTGAGACCGAACTTGCTTGCTATCATGTTGTGCCTTTATGGCTGATTTGGGCGTCGGCCTTTCATCGCCGTACTGGGATTCAGCTGCCAGGGCCGCTGTGTGTTCCTCAATTCGGAGAGAGCGCTCTGTATTGCCGTTGACAGTAATGACCCCCCTAGGCCCGGGCATTTTGAGCTTCAGGTATGCGTAGTCGGGGACGGCGTTAAAGCAAGCGAATGCCGTGCGGCCGAGTAGGGCGTGGTAACCTCTGCGAAACGGGACGATGTCGAAGATCAAGTCCTCGTTGCTGAAGTTATCGGGCGAGCCGAACCCTACTTCCAGATTCAGGGTGCCCGAGCAGCGGGCTTCGACGCCTGGGATCACTCCTTTATAGGTAGTGTTGCTGGGTTTGATCCTTGACGGATCTATACCCATCTTTTTCACCGTGTCTGAGTAAATCAGATTAAGGCTACTTCCTCCGTCCATGAGGACTCTAGTGAGATGATACCAATCGATAATGGGGTCTAGGACGAGGGCTGCCGAACCTCCGTGACTGATACTGGTCGGGTGATCCGGTCGATCAAAGGTGATCGGGCAAGCCGACCAGGGGTTATACTTCGGGGCTACGAGCTCTACGGCATAGACCTCCCGAAGGGCGTGCTTCCTCTCCTTTTTGGGTATGTGAGTGGCATATATCATGTTCACAGTTTTTACCTCTGGAGGGAACTGCTTTTGTCCTCCATTGCTTGGACCGCGGGGCTCGTCATCGTCCTCGCTGCGTGGGCTCTTGCCTTGCTCTTCGGTTGCGTGTTTGCCAGCTTGTTTGAATACCCAACAATTACGGTTGGTGTGGTTAGCGGGCTTGTCTTGGGTGCCGTGGATCTGGCATGCCCTATCCATAAGTTTGTCAAGCGTGGTAGGTCCATCCCTACTACCTTTAGACGGTTTCTTCCGTTGTCCGGAATTTGGGTTGCGGAAACCGGCATTGACGGCCGTGTTCTCCACATCGCCGTTGTTGTGTCGGCGTTTGTTTTTGTTACATCGTGGTTTCCCGTTTCCATCCCGGACTTCGAAGGTTCCGGGGTCTTCGGGGTTATGGCTTTGTCGGGCTAGCCAGTTATCCTTACCCGCGCAAAAGTGGGTCATAAGCGAGGTAAGGACGGACATTGTCCTCGGCTTGTCCTGGCCGAGCTGACGAGCTAGTCATTCGTCCCGGATGTTATGTCTGAACGAAGCTATTGCCTCTGCGTTCGGGCATTCAATAATCTGGTTTTTCTTGGTTAGGAACCGATTCCAGAATTGCCGTGCTGATTCTCCTGCTTTCTGGACAACATTGCTCAAGTCGGAGGAGTCCGGTGGCCGGACATAAGTGCCCTGGAAATTAGATCGGAAGGCGTCCTCGAGCTCTTCCCAGCTCCCGATAGAATTCTCGGGGAGACTGTTTAACCAGTGCCGGGCTGGCCCCTTAAGCTTCAGGGGCAGATATTTGATGGCGTGGAGATCATCTCCTCATGACATATGAATGTGGAGGAGGAAGTCCTCGATCCACACGGCTGGGTCTGTTGTCCCGTCGTATTGCTCTATGTTAACGGGTTTAAACCCTTCAGGGAACTGATGCTGCATCACCTCGTCTGTGAAGCACAGTGGGTGGGTGGCGCCTCTAACCCGAGCTATGTCATGCCTATGATCGGCGGTAGGTCGGACCCGGTATTGTTCCCGACCTCTATCATTGCGGTCGAGCCAAGACCGGTGCCCGTCCCATCTAGCGGGGGGGGGGAGTACCATCTAGATCCGTAGATGGATCTTGTGTGGCCTGCTCTATGGTCCAGGTCTTGTCATAGGTCATACCTATCCTCAGGCCCTGCTGGCTCTTTTCCTCTTCTGCGGGGCACCGCAGGTCTGTACTCGGCCTCGCCGGCCGTTCTATCCCATCCTCGGGGTGGGCGGTCCGGCCGGCCATATGGAGTATGCCTGGGAGGCGATGTTTCAAGGGCCTCATCATCGAATTGCGGCAGCAGCAGCCGCTGGCGCGGGTAGCTTTTGGGTTGATCCGGTAGATAGGTACCGTATCCTTCTTCGGCTGCCAAGACCCTTGTCCATCTATCATTGATGGTGTCCTGTTCGGCCTTGAGCTGCTGTTCGTTTGCCTTCAGGCTTAGGGCGGTGGCTAAGACCTGCCGCCTAAACCATTCCTGATCCACAGGGTTGTCAGGGACGGTGAGGTCTTCGGCTTCCAGGCTGTCTTCCTCCTCGACCGTGGGAAGGTACTTCTCATCTTCGGAATCGATAGGATCCTCGGTGTCGCGCTGATCATCGGGCTTTTCCTGGTCCTCCAGTGGCTGTTCGGGATCTTCGGGGTCGCCGAAGTCTTCCGGGGTGTCGTTTTCCCCGATGCCTGTAATGGCTTCACTTCCCTTGTTTGCCTTAGATCGTTTACGTTGTTTCCGGCGCCTTGACGGTGCCTCACCGGATTTGTCGCCATTCTTCTTAGGGGTGCGATCACCCTTATCGTCGGGGGTGTCTACCATGTAGACACCGTAGGTGGAGGTGGCAGTCCATCGCCCAGTGTTAATAGGGGCGGGGGCGCCATCCTCTTCATCCATCTCTTCTGCCTCCTCGGAGGTGTAGTCCAGCATATCGGTTAAGTCCTCGATAGTAGCTACCAAGTGGGTGGTGGGTGGGTCAAAAAATTCCCCATGACTCGCCTCCAGACCGATCTGAGTATGGGTCGAGGTTGGGTTGTCTGTAATTTTTATGGATAGGACCCGACCCAGCGCCTCGCTGAGCGCCGAGAACTTGACCGGATCGATCTGCCTAGAACTTTTGGAGTTAACCCCCGAAGTGTCCATACAAAAAGTGTGCTCGGCAGGAGCCGACCCCTGGCCCTCGGGTACTATAACCGGATCCGGATTAAGGGCCAAATCGTCAGTAGGGATAGACCCGAGGACGGAGTCGAGAGGGAGATCCGAAGTTAAGGCTTCAGAGACTCTGGGCTCGTCGGATGGAACCGCGAGCCCTGAGAACAAAAGATCGCCCGAGAGTCTATGGAGAACTCTAGGTTCCTGAATCTGATCTCTTGATAGGGGGCGAGAATCCCTGTCTGGCCAGGGTGGCCGGTTGGGTCGGCATGCAGCACGAAGCTGCCGAAAGCGAGGATCTGTCCGGGGGCGAAGGAGCCCCGTTGCGGACTTCATCGCTAATGATTAAGCGAGCCATCAATTTCTCTCACGATCCCACAGCGGAACTCTCAATGAAAGCACCAATGTCGGTGTCAAAACCGGACGATCTCAGTTAGGGGGTCCTGAGCTGTGAGATTGGGATCGATGGGTAACAGGGAACGAAGAAGACGATGTTTACCCAGGTTTGGGCCCTCCTATGGAGGTAAAACCCTACGTCCTGCTTGATTATATTGATGTGTATGAGGTTTACAGAGTAGATCTACCTTGAGATCAAGTAGTCAAAACCCTAGGTGAGCTTGTCTTCCCTCTACAATCTAAACCCTCCGGTTTATATAGACACCGGGGGTACCTAGGGTTTACACATGGTAAGTCTCCAGCCGGATGTGAAGACACCGATCCTCTCATCTTGACTTGGAGTGCACGCCACGTCTTCGGAGGTTTCCTTCTAGAATACGGGGTCGTCGCATACCCCGGCATTTATTGTGACAGCCAGAGAGCAGCCCATCGAGCCGGCCTATGAGAGATAGGCCGGCGGCCCGAGGACCCCTTAGTCCAGGACTCCCTCATCGGGTGACTGAGTTTGTGAGGGTTTGGAAGTCTACCCTGAAGACTTACCACGAGTTTTGGGCGAGGTATGTGTGACCTTAGCTCAAGGAGAATACGGTAAGGACTGTGTGTCCTGGGACTGTGTGTCCTTTGGTTTAAATAGCAAGCCGCTCTGAACCAGACGTATGACTGTCACAGCAATTGGAACTGGGTTATCAAATCACTGTCTTCATCGAGCTCGTGGTTCTATTTCCACAACCCCTTCATTTCCTCGAAGTATTTGTTGATGAATCTGATCGTTACTGTTTGAAGAATTTGAATAAAGACTTTCTAAATTTCCTCATCTCAAATTGTTCAGTCACTTTATCTTCAGCCTGCTTATCCTGTTTGCTACTTATGCTATGTGTATGTTTCATTTCATCATGATGACTATGCTACTGCTATGTTTTGCATACACTTGAGTACTTATTCCGCTGCATATATTTCGTCACTTAGAAAATTCTTCATCTAGTAATTCCTCTGTGACGAATTTGTAAAAATCGTCTGTTCACCCCCCCTCTAGTCGATATAATGCACTTTCACTAGGGCCCATTGGAATCATCTCTGTCCCTTCCGACAAGAAAGATGCAGTTATATGTGGGAATAAGATGTATCGAGACGCGGTAGCAGCTGAAGCCCCAGAAGCGCCGGCTCCCGCCAAGGAATCAAGGAAAGAAAGGAAGTCTAGCAGAGACACCGGTAGGTACTCCGGGAAGTGCGCCTCTTCGGAGTGCGCTGCGCCCGTCGAGGATCTGCCGGAGAGTTCCACTAGCAAGAAAGCCAAGGTTACCTATCCTGAGACGAAGAATGTCCCGACAGGGCAGGTTGACGTTGGTGGCACGTTCACCCTCAGCGCCACCCTTACTGACAAATAGGAAAGCGCGCTCGTTGCCTTCCTGCGGGTGAATGTCGATGTGTTTGCCTGGAAACCATCTGACATTCCCGGTGTTCCCAGGGAGGTAATCGAGCACCACCTTGCTGTCTGCCCCCACGCCAGGCCCATCAAGCAAAAGGTTGGGAAGCAAGCCTTGGAGTGGAAGCAGTTCATCACTGAAGAGATCAAGAAACTTGAAGCGGCTGGTTTGGTCAGAGGAGTGTTGCACCCAACTTGGTTAGCCAAACCGGTGGTGGTGCGCAAGGCGAATGGGAAATGGAGGCTTTGCATAGATTTCACTGATCTGAACAAAGCATGCCCGAAGGACCCCTTTCCCCTGCCGTGCATCGACCAGATCGTTGATTCCACCTCCGGGTGTGACCTTCTTTCCTTCTTGAACGCTTACTCCGGATACCACCAGATCTTCATGGCTAAGGAAGATGAGGAGAAAACCGTGTTCATAACTCCGTGCGGCACGTACGGCCTGTATGGATGCCCTTTGGGCTAAAGAGCGTTGGTTCTACCTTTGCCAGAACCGTGCAGACCGTACTTGGACCACAGTTGCACAAGAATATAGAAGCCTACATGGACGATATAGTTGTCAAGAACAAGGATGAAGCAACTCTCATACAAGACTTGGAAGAGACTTTTGCAAACCTGCGCAAGATCAACCTAAAGCTCAACCCTGAAAAATGTGTATTTGGCATCCCGTCTGGCAAGCTACTTGGGTTCTTTGTATCTCAGCGGGGGATAGAAGCAAATCCCGACAAGATCAAGGCAATTGAATAGATACAGGCACCCAGGACCATCAAGGATATCAGACGTTTGACTGGGTGCGTTGCCGCACTAAGTAGGCTCATCTCCAAGTCCGCCGAGGACGCACTGCTGTTCTTCAAGATCCTGAAGAAGGCAGGCCCTGTGAGGTGGACCCCGGAAGCAGAACAAGCACTGCAAGATCTGAAAACTTACCTTTCTTCCGCTCCCATCATGGTCGCTCCTAAACCACAAGAACCGTTGCTCTTATACTTGGCGGCAACGAGTCAAGTGGTTAGTGCAGTGCTGGTGGCGTAGTGAGAAGTAGATGAGGATGCGGCCGCTGTGGTCGATGCTGCCGGGGACAAAACCGAAGCTCCTGCGGCCGGACCCAATGCACAACCAGAGGGATCTCGGCAAGCTGACGAAGGCAGTTCCAAGAAAGTGGCAAAAAGGAAAGTGGTGCAACGGTCGGTGTACTTTGTCAGCTCCCTATTCCAGGGGGCTAGGTCAAGCGACTCTGGAGTGCAAAAGCTGATCTTCGGCCTCATCATGGCCTTGAGGAAATTGCGCCACTACTTCCAAGCCCATGAGATCACCGTCGTCACTTGCTTCCTGTTGCAGCACATATTGAGGAACCCCGAACCTACTGGCAGGATAGTTGAGTGGGCCCTTGAGCTATCAAGTTTTGGCTTAAAATATGAGAGCACTTCCACAGTTAAGAGCAGGGCATTGGTGTAGTTCATTGAAGAATAGACACCCACGCCAGATGAAGAAATCCCAGAGACAGTCCTCCCCGGCAAAGAAGCACCCAAGGATTGGGTCATGTACTTTGACGGTGCTTTTTCACTCCAGGGTGCTGGAGCAGGCGTGCTCCTCATCGCCCCCATCGGAGAGCACCTCAAGTATGTGGTTCAGATGCACTTTCCCAGGAGGAAGCTACTAACAATACCACTGAATATGAGGGGCTCCTTGTCGGACTCAGAATCGCGGTCGAGTTAGGAATCAAGAGACTAATCATCCGAGGGGATCCATAGCTCGTGGTGAAACAAGTCAACAAAGACTATCAGAGCCCGTTGATGGAGGCATACATGGAAGAGGTGATGAAACTGGAGGAGCGCTTTGATGGATTGCAAGCAGAGCATGTGCCCCGTGTGGAAAAAAACATCACTGATCACCTGTCAAAGTGCGCTGCGCAAAAGCTCCCTGTGGAACCAGGAACCTTTATCCTCCACCTCACTCAACCCTCAGTATCCCCCTCGACAATGGACAGGAAAAGAAGAAAACTAAACTCCGGCAAGCATTTCCCGGTAGAGCTTCCCGAAGCCGCTGGTAGAGAAGCTGCCGGAGGCAGTCCTGCTCCGCATGGTGAGCAGCTTTCGCCTACAGAACCCCAAGTTCTCGTGGTCGAGACAAGCGCTCCCACGGATGAGGAGATGCCTTTTGTCCTAGTTGTCAAGCCCCAGGCTCCAACTTGGGCACAGCACATAGTCTGGTTCCTTCAAATAGGAGAACTCCCCGAAGAGCAAGAAGATGCCGAAAAAGTAGCCCGTCGGTCAAGTATGTACCAGTTTGTCAATGACACTCTGTACAGAAAACAACCCGACGGCGTGAAATTGAAGTGCATTTGCCGGGAGGATGGACTAGGGCTGTTGGCGGAGATTCACGGAGGTGTATGCGGCTCGCACATTGGATCTAGAGCTCTTGCCGGGAAAGCCTTCCGGTAGGGTTTCTATTGGCCCACTGCCCGCCAAGATGCAACTTAATTGGGCGCCAAGTGCGAAGCCTGTCAGTTCCACTCCAAGAACATCCATCAACCGGCGCAAGCTCTCCAAACGATCCATTTATCCTGGCCCTTCTCGGTCTGGGGGCTCGATATTTTGGGCCCCTTCCCCCTCACTGTCGAGGGCTTTGAGTTCTTGTTCGTGGCAATCGACAAGTTCAAAAAGTGGCCTGAGGTGGAACCAGTGAGGAAGGTGACCGCGCAGGCGGCTATCAAGTTCATGAAAGGACTGGTGTGTCATTTTGGAATACCCAACAGAGTGATCACTGACAACAGCAATGAGTTCACGAGCCGCGCCTTCATGCAGTACATCCAAAGCCTTGGGAGCAAGGTCTCCTTCGCCTCTGTTGCCCATCCAAGGAGCAACGGGCAAGTCGAGAGGATGAATGCTGAAGTGCTGCGAGGACTCAAGTCAAGAACTTTTGATAGGTTGCGAAGGAGAGGCAAGCGCTGGATAGATGAGCTGCCAGTGGTTCTTTGGTCCCTCAGAATGACACCGAATCGAGCTACTGGCCAGACTCCCTTCTCCCTGGTTTACGGGGAGGAAGCAGTGCTCCCCACGGAACTCATATATGGGTCGCCTCGAGTACTTGCCTACGCTGAAGTAGAGCAAGAGCAGCTGCGGCATGACGATGCCACGCTCCTCGAGGAAGATCGTCTCCGGGTTGCTGTGCATGTTGCATGCTACCAGCAAGCCCTGCACAGCTATCATAGCCGTAGGGTACATGCCCGGAGCCTTGAGGAAGGCGACCTTGTCCTTGGGCGCGTTCAGTCCGCCAAGGGTACCAACAAGTTGACGCCGAAGTGGGAAGGCCCTTACAGGGTAGCACGAGTCACCAGACCTGGCGCAGTCCGTCTGGAGACCAAGGTGCTTAACTCATGGAATATTGAGAATCTTCGTAAGTTCTACCCGTAAGACGCGGCTACCGGGCGCAGTCCCCGGCAGCCACCTTTTGTACAAGCCTTGCCGAAGTTGCATGTAACCCTTTGCACAAAGCCAGGCGTAGACCCTGAGCAACAATAATAAAGCTAGGCAAATATCATATCATGGGATCGCACAATCATTCTGCATCCTTTATGATTGCAATATCATTGCCTATTTACTAGAGACTTGCTAGAGTATTTGTTGAGTCTATAATCCTTGTTGCTGCACTCTCTCCTCGAGGGATAGAGACCTCTTGCCATGCGTATTTTGGCACCAGGTAAACATGGAAGGAGGACGAAGGAACGAGGATGGTGGCCCAGCATACTCCAGAAGGGGATACTTCCGAAAAACGAGATAAGTCTAATCACGTATCCCAAATTTATGCTCCCTAAAAGGAATCCTTACCCTCATTTCGAACGTGTTCGGTGGAGTTCCCCTCACGTGGTAAAAACTTTTGTCGGGACGAGCTACTCCTCAGCTTCTGGTACTTATCATCTTTGAGGAGCCGCGTTGATACCGACAAGGACCCCTGCCGGAAAACAACACCAGCCTGCTGCCGGGGGCTTGCTCCCCTTTCTGGCGCTCGCGGTTAAGGGTGACCCGGCAGGCGATCCCGTGTGAAGAGGACGAACGCATTGACACAGTAAAAACAAAGAGAGAAAGGGAGAGTACTCAGGGAAGTAAATTAACATTCATTCATTCGTTTGTTAATACAAAATGGATCAAGATACATTGGAGAACTCCTTCCTAATAGAATCTTTATTTGACTTTCTCCCCTAGGAGTAGGTTACAAAGAGAAAAAGAGCGGAGGGAGAACCCAAGCAGAAGCCTAGCCTGACCCCGTCGAGGCTATCGAGGAACGGCTCAGCGGGACCACCGGCAAGGAAGACGAAGACGAAGTCCACGAGCCTACCAGGGTCTAGCTGAGGAGGAGAGGTGGCGCCCGAGTCAAGAACCCCCGGGAAATCGCTCTGCCGGGAGGGGAGGATGAGCTCGATGACGGTGACGGTGCGGCCGACGATCAGCTAGAGCCCAAGTCAACGTACTCCGACATGACGGCCGGGAGCTCGTTGTCGCAATCTTCACCGACATTGTCCTCCTCGTCGCTATCGCTCGAGGAGGAGCTTTCGTCACCACTCGAGCTCTCTTCGCAGCAGCCAAGACGAGCACCCGAGCGCCCTTAGATCTTGACGGAAGATACGTCTCCGTCGTATCTATAATTTTTGATTGTTTCATGCCAATATTCTACAACTTTCACATACTTTTGGCAAGTTTTTATACTATTTTTGGGACTAACATATTGATCCAGTGCCCAGTGCCAGTTCCTGTTTGTTGCATGTTTTTTGTTTCGTAGAATATCCATACCAAACGAAGTCCAAACGCGATAAAAACTGACGGAGATTTTTTTGGAATATATGTGATTTTTGGGAAAAAGAATCAACGCGAGACGATGCCCGAGGGGCCCACAAGCCATAGGGACGCGCCCCAGGGGGTAGGGGGCGCCCTCGACCCTTGTGGTCACCCCGTAAGGCGGTTGGAGCCCTTCTTTCGCTGCAAGAAAGCTAATATCTAGATAAAAATTGTGTTATAATTTCAGCCCAATCGGAGTTACGGATCTCCGGGAATTTAAGAAACGGTGAAAGGCCGGAATCTGAGAAGGCAGAAACAGAAGGAAACAGAGAGAGAGATCCAGTCTCGGAGGTGTTCTCGCCCCTCCGCCGCCATGGTTGCCATGGACCACAAGGGAAATCCTTCTCCCATCTAGGGGGAAGGACAAGGAAGAAGAAGAAGTAGGGGGTTCTCTCCCCCTCTCTCCCGGTGGCTCCGGAACGCCACCGGGGCCATCATCGTGACGGCAATCTACACCAACAACTTTGCCGCCGTCATCACCAACTCTCTCCCCCTCTATGCAGCGGTTCAACACCTCTTCTCCCCACTGTAATCTCTACTTAAACATGGTGCTCAACGCTATATATTATTTCCCAATGATGTATGGCTATCCTATGATGTTTGAGTAGATCCGTTATGTCCTATGGGTTGATTGATTATCATGGTTGGTTTGAGTTGCATGTTTTATTATTGGTGCTGTCCTATGGTGCTCTCCGTGTCGTGCAAGTGTGAGGGATCCCCGCTGTAGGGTTTGCAATATGTTCATGATTCGCTTATGGTGGGTGGCGTGAGTGACAGAAGCACAGACCCGAGTAAGTAGGTTGTTTGCGTATGGGAATAAAGAGGACTTGATACCTTATAATGCTATGGTTGGGTTTTACCTTAATGAACTTTAGTAGTTGCGGATACTTGCTAGAGTTCCAATCATAAGTGCATATGATCCAAGTAGAGAAAGTATGTTAGCTTATGCCTCTCCCTCATATAAAATTGCAATAATGATTACCGGTCTAGTTATCGATTGCCTAGGGACAAATAACTTTCTTGTGACTAAAAGCTCTCTACTAAGACTAACTTATTTGTTTCTTCATCTAAACAGCCCCTATATTTTATTTACGTGTTCTTTATTATCTTGCAAACCTATCTCGTTACACCTACAAAGTACTTCTAGTTTCATACTTGTTCTAGGCAAAGCGAACGTTAAGCGTGCGTAGAGTTGTATCGGTGGTCGATAGAACTTGAGGGAATATTTGTTCTACCTTTAGCTCCTCGTTGGTTTCGACACTCTTACTTATCGAGAAAGGCTACAACTGATCCCCTATACTTGTGGGTTATCAACGGAGAGCATGTCGGCCTCCACCAGCTTGAAGCGGAGGACGTACCCACCTATAAAGTTGTGGGCACAGGTGAAGGTCTTCCACCCACGCCTGAAGAACATAACGCGGGGCGCCGGAAACTCAACGTCGACCCACGCGGCCCCGTTGCAACAACCATGCACACGCAAACACAATGCATGCGGCTTGTCGTCCTCCATCACCCTGGCAAAAGGACGAGGGAGCCGCAGGCGACTGCGAGGAGGACCGCGTAACCCGACGACAAACTCCAACGCCGTGCTTTTGGTGTGCTCTGCCACCAAGGAGGAAGCCGCCGCCGGTGTGGGGTCGGGGTGACACTCCGCCTCCCCCGACCACGACCCCCGCGCTGGCCTCGGCCTCTTCCAGCCCTCGCGCCACGTGCGCTGTAACCGCCTCCCGTCACTGTGGCTAAAGTGGCGGCATGATCCCGAGGGGAAGCTCTCGCCGCTACGGCGGAAGCCGAGGATCGTCCTCTCCCTCGCGCCATGGAAAGGGTGACTCAAGGACGAACCAGAAGTGAAGGACGAGCAGTGAGGACTTGGGTGTAAGGAGGAGATGGGGCTAGATGAGCATCGCGGCCGTGACCCCCTAATTTATAGGGGAGGGCACGGGGGCTGGATCTCCCCCGCTCTAGAGCGGCCGCCCATCTCCACCAATCCCACTACCCATGACTCACGGGCGAACAGGTAACCGCCCCATTGCTCCAATCCATGGAACTACGGTTTCTGCCACGATCAGGTCTTTAAGTCATGAGCGCCCACCGCAAGCTCCTCGCCATGCATGCGGCGCGCATGGTGGAAACGGCATGAGGTGGTGGGGCAGTGCTGACTAGTAAATTGGCAGTTACCTCCTCACATTGCGCGCCTGTGCATAAATTTTGGGCCTGACCCAACGACACTGAGCATGCGCGTGTGGGCCAGACCCGGGGGCTCCTGTCGGTGCACTAGAATAGGGGTATCCAGTGCCCCTAACTTATGCACAGGCAGTAGTAGCAAAAACCCATTGGGAAGGCTACAGCACCACCAAGCAAGCATTCAAAAACCAGCGTCCGGCAGCAACAACCTACAGAAGGCCAAGCATGCGTCGGCAACACCGGCACAATGACCCAGGAGGAGCCCAAAACGCGCCAGCCATACCCCCGGAGCCTGTCGGGGACCGAGACGCGCACATCTCCGGAAGACCGGGCAAGCCGTCCCCCGGCAAACATGAGCTAACCAGCCACCACATCGCTACACCAGTCACTTATCGATGCGGTGTCGAGCCCTCAAGCGGCTATACAGCTCTAACTAAGCACGTGGCAGCACACCAGAATGCAAGTTATGCCCAGTTGACACCCGCCATGCAGCGCGTCAAGACCATAAGCAACGGCTATCCAAGCGGTGGCAAGAGCCTACCGGGGATGCACCCCTGAGCGCCACCTAGACTAGTAATCATAGTATTTTGTCCTAAATGCCAGAGTTAGGTATGATAGCTCTACTAAGCTATCTAATCCATAGATAATGTCTGTTTTGCCATTGTGGAAAACCCTTACACTATAAAAGGAGGCCCAAGCCAACCTAGCTCAAGATTCGGACCCTTGGACACAGGTACTCGCGTAGTAGCTCACCCCGATAGCAGCTCTGGCCGGGGTTAAGCACTGCGTGTTCTTCGTGTTCCTTTGATCAATCCACCAAAAGCAGGAGTAGGGTTTTACGCTTAGCAGCGGCCCGAACCTGGGTAAAAATGCCAGCGTCCTGATCATCGCACCGTCCCATGCTCTCCGCTCTTTGTGAAACGTGACCCCCCTTGCCGAACCACAAAGGGGCCTCTGGTCCCATAGGTGATCATGAGCATCCGTGCCCCGACAACTAGGTTCTACTTTGATTTGCTTAGGGGGCTTAGATGTTTTTAGATTACTCTTACGAACCACAGTTGATACCTTAGCATGTTCCTTTATCCTAATAGGGAAAGGTGGTTTTTCAATATAAGCGGTAGGCACAACTGGATCAACATTGTAAATGATAGTTTCTTCTTTAGCTATGACCGGTTATTTAATTTCTTCTTTAATAGGGGGTGATATTTAAACCACTTCTCCTTAGGGAGATCAATGTGAGTAGCAAATGCTTCGCAAAAAGAGGCCACTATCTCAGAGTCAAGTCCATATTTAGTGCTAAACTTGTGAAAAGTATCGGTATTCATAAAAGATTTAACACAATCAAATTCAAGCTTTATACCTGACTCATTACCTTCATCGAGTTCCCAATCTTCAGAGTTGCGTTTAATTCTTTCTAAGAGATCCCACTTGAATTCAATAGTCTTCTTCATATAAGAACCAGCATAAGAAGTATCGAGCATGGATTGATCAATATGAGAAAGCCGAGCATAAAAATTCTGAATGATAACTTCTCTCGGAATGTCATGATTGGGGCATGAATATAACATGGACTTAAGCCTCCCCCATGCTAGAGCGATACTTTCTCCTTCACGAGGCCGAAAATTATATATATAATTCCAATCACGATGAACTAGATGCATGGGATAAATCTTTTGGTGGAATTCCAATTGCAAACGATTCCAGTTCCATGATCCAAGATCATCACATAGCCTATACCATGTCAATGATTTTCCCTCCAAAGATAAAGGGAAAACCTTCTTAACTTCATCTCCGGGTAAACCTGCAAGCTTAAATAATCCACATATTTCGTTCACATATAATAGATGCATATCAGGATGTTCAGTTCCATCTCCTGCATAAGGTTTAGCAAGCAGTTGTTCTACCATACCCGAAGGAATTTCATAACCAATATTTTCAGTAGGTGCAGTAGGTTGATGGGCAACTAGTTGTTGTTCCGGTCGAGGTGAAGAAACCCCGAACAAACCCCTCAAAGGATTGTTCTCCATAGTAGCAAGTAGCAATTAATTTCAGCACATAGTATAAGTTTTTCCTTACCGATTTCCACTTACCAAGAGCGCTTCACTCCCCGGCAACGGCGCCAGAAAAGAGTCTAGATGACTCACAAGTATAGGGGATCAATCATAGTCCTTTCGATAAGTAAGAGTGTCGAACCCAAGGAGGAGCAGAAGGAAATGACAAGCGGTTTTCAGCAAGGTAATTTCTGCAAGCACTGAAATTGTAGGTAATAGATAGTTTGATAGCAAGATAATTGGTAACGAGCAAGTAACGGTAACAGTAAATAAGGTGCAGCAAGGTAGCCCAATCCTTTTGACACAAAGGACAGGACAGAACAATCTCTAGTAATAGGCAAAGTGTTCTTGAGGGTACACGGGAATTTAATCTAGTCACTTTTATCATGTTGGTTTGATTCGTGTTCGCTACTTTGATAATTTGATATGTGGGTGGATGGGTGCTTGGGTGCTGTTCTTACTTGAACAACCTCCCACTTATGATGAACCCCCTCGCAAGCATCCGGAACTAGGAGAAAAGTATTAAGATAAAATCTAACCATAGCATTAAACGTTTGGATCCAAATCAGTCCCTTACAAAGTAGCGCATAAACTAGGGTTTAAGCTTCTGTCACTCTAGCAACCCATCATCTAATAACTACTCCACAATGCATTCCCTTAGGCCCATGAATGGTGAAGTGTCATGTAGTCGACGTTCACATGACACCACTAAGGGAATCACAACATACACATCATCAAAATATCGAACACATATTAAATTCACCTGATTACTTGCAACATGACTTCTCCCATGACCTCAAGAACAAAGGTAACTACTCACAAATAATAAACATGCTCAAGATCAGAGAGGTATTGAATAGCATAATGGATCTGAACATATAATCTTCCACCAAATAAACCATATAGTAATCAACTACGCAAGGTAATCAACACTACTAGTCACCCACACGTACCAATCTGAGGTTCCAGTACAAAGATTGAACACAAGAGATGAACTAGGGGTTGAGAGTAGATGGTGCTATTGAAGATGTTGATGAATATTGGCTTCCCAAAGATGAGAGGGGTGTTGGTGATGATGATAGCTTCGATTTCCCCCTCCGGGAGGGAAGTTCCCCTGGCGGAATCGCTCCGCCGGAGGGCAAAAGTGCTCCTACCCAAGTTCCGCCTCGAGGCGGCGGCGCTTCATCCCGAAAATCCTCCTCTGATTTTTTTTCTAGGTTAAATGTGACTATATACCAGAAGATGGGCACCGAAGGTGGGCCGAGGAGGCCACAACCCATCAGGGCGCGCCCAGGGGGGTCTGGCGCGCCCTATTGGGTTGTGCCCACCAGGTTGGCCCCCTCTGGTAGTGTTGGGGATATAACCCCGTGGTAAGACCCGCCCAGGAAGGGCCGGGTCATACCTGGCGGCTCATAGCCCAAGACCCATAAGGTGGGCCGGAAGATGAAGGCCAGGCCACGTGGCGGCTTACCGGATGGGCTAAGGCGGAGGCCCGGAGACAGAAGATGGTATGAAGACCCGGGTGGTTAAGCCGCCCGGAGATGGCTTGCCCAAGATGGCAAGGCGGCTTAGAGACAGGATTCATTATGATGTATGAGTCGGTTTAGGACTCGTGTAACCCAGGGCCTTGACCTCAGTATATAAAGACGAGACCCTGGGGCGGCTTAGACAAGAAACTAGTCGAGAACTAGGTCAAGCAAACCGCTCCCATGTAATCGATACTCCAATCAATACAACACAAGCAGGACGTAGGCTTTTACCTCTTATCGAGGGGCCGAACCTGGGTAAACTCGTGTCCTTCGTCTCGATCAACCCCTTTGAGTCCTCCCCTTTGGCGATGGCCTCGAACCTAAGTCTTCGGACATCTGCCGTGATAAACCCACGACAGTTGGCGCCCACCGTGGGGCTAGGGCTCGGTGGTGTTGAGTTCTCGAAGGGTTCTCTCCCAGAGATCGAGGGATACGCTGTTGGCAGGATGACCAAGAGTCGCCGCGGCCGGCTCTACATCGACGACGCCGGCTGGGGCCCCGAGGCCGACTCATTTGAGTACGGTTTCCGGGTCCCCTTTGGCGGAATTCATGTCTTCATCGGCAAGATCGGCGGATCTGAACCCGGGCTGGACATCTGCACCGACATCGTCGAGCCGGCCCGGCACAAGCAACCGGCCCGGCGCAAGCAACCCGCCCGACGCGTGCAACCCGCCCGTGCTAACCAGGGTAGGAAGCATGTCTTTGTCGGCTTCACTCAGGGCATGGATCTCGAAGGATCTATGTCGCGGGTGGAAACTCTCATCTGCTCCGAGGACGGGTCTTCGAGCGGAGAGATGGAATCAATCTATCAGCTTCACAATGGTGGGCTCGGGGGCTACATCGAGCCTTACCCCGAGTCAGAGTATCATGAGCCGGAGGAATACGAGCCGCCGAACCACGCTGCCGTCTTCATGGCGGGTTCAACAGCGGCTCCTGGCAGCTCAGCCGCCGGTGCGACTGGATCTGGGGCCGGCAGGCCACCGGCTCAGGTTCTTCTGGATCTGATGAATGAGCTTACAACCCTGATGGCAACTGAGGTTACGGCTGAGAACCAAGCAGCCTGTAACACGGAGATCGCAAGGTTGAAGAACCAGATGACCGAGGTCCAACAGGAAATCAATGCGCTGAAGGCTCAAATGGATGCTGAGGTGGAACGCCTTAGGGTAGACGCTTTCCGTCTTGAGTTAGAGCAGCAGTCAGCAGCGGCGGTTCAGCGGATGAGGCATCAGTCCCACTTGCCGAATCAGTATGAAGCCAGGAATCTTTTCAACACACCAGGGACGGGACGGAACGCGCCCTTGACCGCAACCTGGACGGCAGAAGTTCCTGGAAGCCGGGCGGCAGTTCAGCATCAGCAGCCTAACCCGCCCCGGCGGAATCAGACCCCACCAGCCTCTTTCCCAACGCCGGCAGGCCATTATTCTAACCCGGCGGAGAACTTGGTGGCGGCGGCTACCAGGCTTGATACAATTCCCATCCCCGATGAGGCGCCTTTTGCAGAGGAGGTGTGGAACGCTATTGGATATCTGCGGACGGCGGTGGCCCAGCAGGAGAAGTATACTTACAACCGGAGCCGCATGCATTCAACTCCCATCCCCAGCCGCAGCTACAGCCGGCGTTATGAGTCACCGGCGGTTTCTAGCAGTGAACGACACCGGAACCCGCCGCGAGTCGATCGGGCGGCTCTAGATGCTCAGGCGCTGGTGGACCGGGCGAGAGCACAGCGAGAGGCGGCGGTCTGGCGGCGGCGGCGGCTTATCAAGAACCTGCAGTTGCACCTTCTGTCTCAGTTGGAGCGGGGTTAACTTCCAGGGCTGTGGGAGTGCCGTGTTTAATGCCGGGTTTGCGGAATGAGCGTTTGTCAAAGGATTTCAAGGGCCCCCGCAAGGTGCCCAATTACATAGCTGACTTACCTCCAGAGGCTTGGATTGAGAGCTATGAGCTAGCCATGGAGATGTTAGATGTTAGTGATGCAGTATGTGCCCAATACTTCATCATGATGCTGGAAGGGCCGGCTCGCACGTGGTTGAAGGGACTGCCACCCAACACCATTACTTCCTGGGCCGAGTTGAAGGCAAAATTTATCAAAAATTTCAAAGGAACGTGCAAGCAGCCCATGACGATCATGGATTTGGATCATTGTGTGCAACAGGCGGACGAGTCGGCTCATCACTGGGTCCGGCGGGTCTCAGCCATCATCCACTCTTTGGATCATATTACGGCGGCTCAAGCGGTTTTGATTCTAGAGAAGAATTGCCACTTTACGCCATTGAAGCAGAAGCTTGGCCGACTCAAGCGCTTGTGTCAGGACATGGGGGAGCTCATGGCGGCTCTCACCAAATATGCAGATTCTGATAACACGAAGGACCCGGGCTCTAATGATGAAAAATCAGGTCAGGGGAAGAAGAGTAACAATGGAAAGGGTCAGCAGCAAAACGCGGCCGGAAACAGCAATTCTGGCAAGCGGAGGAACCCGGACGGTGGGTCAGAGCTGGTGGCGAAACAATCGTGCTAAGGGCAACGGGAACTTCAGGCAACCCTTTAACAAAGGCAAAGCTCCTTTCAACTTGGAAGCGATGCTCAACAAACCTTGTCCGGAGCACAGCCGGACAGATAAGCCCGCAAATCACACCTGGAGGGACTGCAGTATCATGCGACAGTTCCGGGACTACAGCCTTCAACAGCATCATAATAATGGTAATGGTCCATCAGGCGACTCAGGGCCAGGCGGGTCAGGAGCCGGCTTTGGTCCCGGCGGCTCAGGATCCGTTTACCAGGGTCAAGGCAATCAAGGAGGTCATCATCAACAATCTGGTGGTGGAGGCGAGTAGCAGCATAACCAGTCGGGATTCCAGAGTAACCCGAAGCAGCTCAGTGGGGGTCAATACCATGTTTTTACATCCAGCCTGGACAAGCGAGACCGGAAGGTGCGCAAGCGGGCGGTTATTACGGTCATGCCGGCTCTCCCGCAGTATTTGAAGTGGTCTAAGTATGACATCACTTGGAGCAGGGCGGATCACCCGCCGCGGGTTGACAACCCGGGGCAGCTAGCTTTGGTGGTTGCCCCCCAAGTGGGTGGATACATATTCACTAAGGTGCTTATGGATGGTGGCGGCAGCATCAACATCCTGTATTATGACACTTTCCGCCGGATGGGTTTGCTTGACAAGGATCTTAAGCCCTCTTCGACGGTTTTCCACGGTGTGGTGCCTGGAAAATCAGCTTACCCAGTGGGAAGGATATCTTTGGAAGTTGCTTTTGGTGATGAATTCAACTACAGGGTGGAATCTTTGTGGTTTGAGGTGGTCAAGATCAAGAGCCCATATCATGCTCTGTTTGGACGGCTGGCTTACGCCAAATTCATGGCTAGGCCTTGCTATGTTTACTTACAACTCAAGATGCCCGGGTTGAACGGGACGATCACTGTGCATGGTGATCGGAAGACGACTCTTAAGTGTGAGGAGGGGGACGCAGCTTATGCAGAGTCAAGTTGTGCTGAGGCAGAGCTCAAGTTCTATAAGGAGAATGTTGACCCGGAGGACATGACTCCGCTCAAGAAGCCTAACACGGAATCTGAGCCGCCCCTCAAGTTTGCGGCGGATGATACCAAGCTGGTGGATTTCACTGAGGGTGACCCATCACAGCAGTTCACTATCGGGGCTAACATGAACCCTGCATAGGAAAGCGCGCTCATCGAATTCATCCGTGAGAATCGGGACATCTTTGCATGGAAGCCATCTGACATGCCGGGTGTACCGAGAGAATTCGCTGAGCACCACCTTAATGTGGATCCTAAGTTCAAGCTGATCAAGCAGTTCCTTCGTCGTTTCAATGAAGAGCGGCGCAAGGCTATTGGAGAAGAGGTGGCCCGGCTCTTAGCAGCAGGGTTCATCGTGGAGGTTTTTCACCCGGAGTGGTTAGCTAACCCGGTGCTAGTGCTTAAGAAGAACGGCACGTGGCGCATGTGTGTGGATTACACAGATCTTAACAAGGCTTGTCCAGTTGACCCATTTGCTCTCCCCCGTATCGATCAGATTATTGATGCAACGGTGGGTTGTGAGAGTTTGTGCTTCCTGGACGCTTATTCAGGTTATCACCAGATCAAGATGGCAGTCAAAGACCAAGAGAACACGGCTTTCATCACGCCTTTTGGTGCTTTCTGCTATGTGTCTATGCCTTTCGGGCTCAAGAGTGCCCAAGCGACTTACCAGCATTGTGTACAGAACTGTCTTCACAGTCAAATTGGACGCAATGTCCATGCTTATGTGGATGATATTGTGGTCAAGTCAAGGAAGAAGGAAACTTTGCTGGACGACCTGAAGGAAACTTTCGATAACTTGCGGGTCTACAAGATGATGCTTAACCCGGCTAAGTGTGTCTTCGGGGTACCTACAGGCAAGCTCTTGGGATTTTTGGTCTCTGAGCGTGGTATTGAGGCTAACACGGACAAGATAAAGGCTATCACTTCCCTATCTGAGCCGGCATGCATCAATGACGTTCAGCGCCTGGCGGGACGGATTGCTGCTTTAAGCCGGTTCATAAGCCGCCTGGGTGAGAAGGATATCCCTTTGTATCAAATGATGAAGAAAACAGACAACTTTGTCTGGAGCAAGGCGGCGGGTGAGGCGTTCGAGGCGCTCAAGAAGCAACTCACTGAGCCGCCAATCTTGGCCGCTCCGGCTGAGAAGGAACCTTTGCTCCTCTACGTGGCGGCTAACAACAGAGCAGTCAGTGTTGCGGTCGTTGTGGAGCGCAAGGAGACAGGAAAGGAGTATCCGGTTCAGCGGCCGGTTTACTATGTCAATGAAGTCTTGATTGATTCCAAGCAAAGGTACCCGCATTGGCAGAAGCTGATCTATGGAGTGTTCATGGCAAATCGTAAGTTGAAGCATTACTTTCTAGGACACCAGATCACAGTGGTTAGCTCTGCTCCGTTGGGAGACATAATTCAAAACAGAGAAGCCACTGGCAGGATTGCTAAGTGGGCATTGGAGCTTGGGCCTCTTAATCTGAAGTATGTGCCTCGCACAGCTGTTAAATCTCAAGCCTTGGTGGACTTTATAAACGACTGGACAGAGTGTCAGTCGCCTGAGGAGAAGCCGGATAACACATACTGGACGATTCACTTCGACGGATCCAGGCAGCTGGAAGGCTCGGGGGCTGGAGTGGTCTTAACTTCCCCTAAAGGTGACAAGTTCTGTTATGTGCTAAGGTTGATGTTTCCTTGTACTAACAATGCAGCTGAGTATGAGGCTTTGCTTCATGGCCTCCGTGTGGCTAAGGAGATGAACCTAAGTCGGGTTAGATGTCTTGGCGACTCAGACCTCGTGGCTCAGCAAGTTTCAGGCACGTGGGACTCCAAAGACCCACGGATGGCGGCTTATCGTCAGGCGGTGGACATCATTGCTGGTCACTTTAAGGGTTATCAAGTGGATCACATTGACCGTCGCAAGAACGAGGCGGCTGACGCGTTATCACGGCTGGGTTCTCAGCGTAAGCCGGTGCCGCCTAATGTTTTCTTGGATGTGTTATATCACCCTTCAGTTAAGCTACCTTCGGAGGAGGATTTGGCAATGCCTGACCCGGAGGGGCAGCTGGTGGCGGCTCTTCACGCCATCCCAGATTGGACGGTACCCTATTTGGCGTACTTGACTCGTGGCGAGTTACCTGAGGACGAAACTTTGGCAAGGCAAATCGTCAGACGATCCAAGTCCATGACTATCATTAATGGCGAGTTGCATAAGTGCAGCGTCACCGGCGTTTTTCAACGTTGTGTTTCACCGGAGGAAGGCAAGGAAATCTTAAGTGAGATTCATGCTGGTGATTGTGGTCATCACGCCGGCTCAAAATCTCTGGTGGCCAAGGCTTTTCGACATGGTTTCTTCTGGCTGACGGCTCATAAGGATGCAGAAGACTTGGTACTCAAGTGTGATGGGTGTCAAAAGTTCGGGCAATGTGCTCACGTGCCGGCTCAAGAGTTGCGGATGATCCCAATTACCTGGCCGTTCGCGGTCTGGGGGCTTGATATGGTCGGGCCCTTCAAGAGATCCAAAGACAAGAAGACCCTCTTTTGGTGGCGGTGGATAAGTTTACCAAGTGGGTGGAGGCTGAGCCGGTCGGCAAGTGTGACGCAGCTACGGCGGTTCAGTTTGTCAAAAAACTGATCTATCGCTTTGGTTACCCTCATAGTATCATTACAGATAACGGCACAAACCTATCCAAGGGGGCTATGCAAGCGTTCTGTGAGAGTGAGCACATCCGGCTTGACGTCTCTGCTGTGGCTCATCCACAGTCCAATGGTCAGGCGGAGCGGGCTAACCAGGAGATCCTGAGAGGTATCAAGCCCCGTCTTATGGTTCCTCTACAGAGAATGCCGGGTTGTTGGGTTGAGGAGTTACCATCAGTTCTATGGAGCATCAGAACAACTCCCAACAGGTCAACAGGCTATACGCCTTTCTTCATGGTTTACGGCGTAGAAGCCGTATTACCAAGCGACATACGTCATGACTCGCCAAGGATGGCGGCTTACGTTGAGGCAGACAATGAGACGGCGCGTCAGGACGCGTTAGATGCCTTGGATGAAGAGCGTCATCTGGCGGCGGCCCGATCAGCGATTTATCAACAAGACCTGCGTCGCTATCACAGCCGCAGAGTCAAGACCCGGACGTTTCAAGAAGGCAACTTAGTGTTGCGCCTGATTCAAGATCAGACAGACGCGCACAAGTTATCTCCTCCATGGGAAGGACCTTTTGTGGCTAGCAGAAACCTCAACAATGGGTCATACTATCTCATCGACGTACGAGACGAGTCATGCACTTCTGTGCAGGAGACCCACCGGCCATGGAATATTGCTCATCTGCGGCCTTATTATACTTGAGTCATCGACTCCCCCCATTGTACATCATCATTGTATATATCACATATATATAATAAAGTTGGCATCCCTGCAAGATGGGGCCTCTGCCGTTTTTACGTATCTCAAATTGTGCAAGGATGGATACAATCATAAGGTCATTTGGGGGCTTCTAACCCACCATGGTTAAGCTTCAACCCTCTTGATCGGCTCTTCAGCCAAAATAGCACCATCATCTGGCGGCTTACAAATTGGTGGCTTACAAAACGGTGCACAAGTTGATATCATCAACAAGGTTGTTTGGGGGCTTTCAACCCACCGGGTTAAGCTTCAACCCTTTCGATCAGGCTCTTCAGCCACAGTAAGGCCGGGTTATATACCCAAAAAGTTGGCTCCGTCAACAAGGTCATTTGGGGGCTTCCAACCCACCGGGTTCAGCTTACACACCCTCTTGATCGGCTCTTCAGCCACCGCAAGTTAGAGTTAAACCTTACCAGTTAATCTTGATTAGAGACCCTGAGCTGTTCAAACATATTTTGCAGTCACTCTCACTAGAGACCCTATACTGGTCAAGGTTCAACCGGCGGCCCTTGTCACGTGAGGGCCGGCTTACGGAAAGCGAGGATAAACTCACCCATCTGCTGCCGACTCTCCGCTATGTGGCCCGTTCGTACTCTTAAACAGTTACTCTTTTAAAGACCCTGCACTGTTTAAGGTTCAAACGATGGAATTACGTCACGTGAGAGGTAGCTTATGGGCCTTAAGGGTATTCATACCCTCCTGCGTCTCTCTCTGGTTCGTTGCGCTCTTATCAGTTAATCTCGCCTAGAGACCCTGAGCCGTTCAAAGAATTGACGGTCACTCTCGTTAGAGACCCTGTACTGTTAAGAGTTCAAGTAATGAGTCCACCCAGAAGAACCGGCTTATGAGTTTTAAAAAACAAGGTTATGGAAGATTCAACATCTCCGGGTTGTGCTTTTTCAAGCCACCCTTACGGCAATACAGAACATATTCTGTCTTGTTTATTTTTGCAGGGTTTATCTTCTAACGATGAGCCGCCGTGCCAAAAGATATTATAAGCACAAACATGAGAGACAAACATGCATCAAGCTATGCAAAGTTGACTACGTGCACGATGGCACGGCTCAGATAGTTCAAGATTTTCTAAGCCTATTACAAAGCTCTCCATAGAACCTAAAAGGCAACAGACTTAAAGTTATTATACAACTTTCAGTTCGGCGGCTCAGCAAGCCGAGTTATCAATTTCCAGCATCAAGTGCTTAGCTCGACGGCGGGTCATCCTGTGCCGGGTCTTCGACCTCTTCGATCTAAAGATTATCCACATCCCAGTTGCAGTTTGTTAGAGCTTCAAACTGAGCCTCTTCAAAGAGGGGAGACAGGTCAATCTCAGGGGCGAAGAGGTGCTTACGACGAGCAGGAGTCAAATCTCTAGTTTCAAAAGTTGGGCCACGCACTCTTTTGCTGACCTCGCTGTAAGCCGCCTGGTAAGTTGACAGATCAAGCTCATCAACCAATGTCGATGCAAGGACTCTGGAGGCCTTCATACACTTGGCATAATCTGCTTCTGTGAATTCTGAGCCGTCGTCTTTCTTCGACGGAAAGCCGTCCATCATCTCTTCAGCAGTCAATTCAGGGGCAAAGGCCAACGCCCGGCTTAGCGCGGCCATCGCTCCCTTCCTGGCGGCTGATCATTTGAGCTCTTTGATTTGCTTCGGCAGAGTTGAAAACAGTTCTATAACTCCTTTCATATGCTTGGGGATGCTTTTCTCAGTCAACATTGCTTTGATGGTGCAAAGGGTCCCGCGGTAAAGTTGTTCTGCCAAGGAGTATACGGCCTTCAACTTCAGCAAGCTATCAGACGATAGTTGGCGGCTTCTCTGACCTGCAAGATAAATATGGCGTTATAGGCCGCCCCCGTAAGATTTTCAACCAAGCAAGGAAATTTTTGGAAAAAAAAGTCTACAATGCTTACCAAAGATAGAGGAAGTCATCCTGGATATGTGCTGCTTGAGGGATTGGAGTTCCTCTGACACAACCTTGAGTTGCTGATCAGTGTCGTCTGCACGCTTGGTCAGGGCGGCTTTGTCAGATTCAACAGTCTTTTTGAAAGCATCAAAGTCCACCTGCACCTTCTCAAGCTCCTTAACTGCAACCCGCCATTTTTCTTCCGCCTCAGACCGGGCGGTTTGTTGTGCGGCAAGGCTCTCTTTTACACCGGTCAGTTCAGACTCGGCCGCCTCCAAATCCTCCTGTATTGTACAAAAACAAAACAACAGTTCAGGAGGGTTAAGTCGCCAGGATAAGGTTTGTTCACGATTGAGGAAGAAATTATGATGCAAGTCTCACGCAGATTGCAAGCAATATAGTTGACACTTGGGGGCTAATGTATGTGTTTTCTCTAAGCCTACCATGAAAGCTCCAGATCATCTTCGCAAAGATAAGCCGGCACTTGGGGGCTACTATGCGCTTTCCAAGTTTTCTAAGTAAAGTTCCGACTCATCATTTTAATACTGACCCGAACTTGGGGGCTACCATTGATCAACTCTGTACAATGAGTATCGGCTTACTATCTATACTAACCCGATACTTGGGGGCTATAGGCTAAGCAAGTTGCAGTATGACATAGTTTGGATTACCTGGTCTACCATTTGCAATACTAAACAAGCTCTTGCGGGCAATGTAAGGGTACAAGGATAAGCAGGCAGAGATTACCTCGTATTTTTTCTTCATCAGGCCAACAAGTTTGAGCTCCATATTCCGGCTTGTGGTCAGGCGGTTCAGATAACCAGCGTGTAATTCATCAGCAGTTAGCTTCTCCAACACAGGGAATTCGAAACTAAACTTCTCAGGTGTGGAAGCTTTAGCCTTGCTGGTATGTCTTGTCAATACATGAGGCTCGGGAGATTGATGACCCATCCCAGTGAAGATAACGTCTGGAAGAGCTGTGTCTTCGACGACTGTTGAAGGGCTGGGCGGCTGAGGATCATCCCTTGGAGGACTGTCAGTTGCCATGTCATGATCAGCCGGCTCAGAGGACTGATGAATATCTTCAGGTGTGTTTTTCATAACATCGGCAGGCTCAGCATGAGCTAAAGGGGAGTCCGGCTTAGCAAATTCCGGTTCTTGGGCAGTTGGGGCGGCGGTAGACCCGCCAGTTTTCCCTTGTTTTGCTTGAGCCCTGGAAGACATGAAAGATTGTTACATGGAGGACAAGGAGTATTAAAATGTATGGTGCAAAAGTAAAGATACGCACTCCGGGTTGATCTTCATTGGAGGCAGTTTGGTGGTAGTAGAGTCGCCAGAAGAAGGGGAGAATCCTGAAGACGGTTAAGACAATACAAAGCAGAGTAAGGTTACAATGCAAGATTGTTAAAACTAAACCTCAGTTAAAAGAATACCTCAGCTGGCCGCTTCCGTGGAGAATGCGATAACCCGGCCATAAGATTTTCAGAGCCGGTGCTCCGGGTCTGACGTTGGGAGTTGTGATGTTGCTTTTTCAAAAGAAAATTGGGGTCTAAGTGAGCAAGAGGATGAGAAAAAGGGACTTTTCGGATGACCCGCCGTACTTTCTCTGGTGGAAGGGTTTCTGAGTCAGAAGAAATGTAAGTTACCTCAGGGGCGTCCGCATGGCTGATCTCCATTTCCTCCTGTGAATGGTTGTTGTCAATAAGTTGCATAAAAAGACGGCCAAGGGAGTCAAGTTCTACCTCTGAGTCATCAAGCTCAGGCGGGTCTTGAGTGGCGGCTTTCTTCTTCTGGGCACGGGCTTTCACTCTAGGCTTCCTCACTGGAGGGTTATACTTCTTCTTCCAGAAGGGAGAGCCGGCCTATGCATAAGCCGCCAACAAATATTAGAAGGAGTAAGATAAAAGGTAAAGAATGACCAATTTTGTGGAAAGAATTTCTTACAGCTGGAGCCGGGTTCTTGACACAAAAGGGTTTGAGTCCGGTTTTGTTACAAACCGCTTGTTTTTCGCCGAGAAGTCCTTTGACGGTAGAGTTGATGTCTTCTTCAGTCAGAGGAGTGGCGTTGAAACAGAGAGGGTCATTGGGCTCACCCGTAAATTGGTGCATGAGCCGGTCACGCCGGCTCAGCGGCAAGATCTTCCAGCTAACCCAGCAGCGGGTTAAATCGACGCCAGTCAAGCCGTTCGCCAGTAAGGCCTTGATTTTGGTGTAAGCCGGAGCGTATCTTGCTCGCTCTGCGGCAGTCATCCGGTTTGGGAGTTCACTTGTGTTGCAAAGCCGGGTTGGACGGTAACCCGGCAGCGGATTTTCACCTTCAGGAGAAGTGTCCTTGCAATAGAACCATGTCTTGTTCCAGTCCTTGGGGTGGCTTGGTAGGACAGCTATCAGATAAGGCAAATCCCTCCGTCTCTGGATGGAAACCCCGCCAAGTTCCAAGCTTGGCCCAGCTGCTACTTCAGTTTGGCGGTTGGCATAATGATAGTCATGGAAGAGGTCAACCGACGGCTCTTCTTGCAGATAAACTTCACATAAAACTTGAAACTGACACATATTGGGTGAAGCTTGAAGAAATGAAGAACGTCCCGGAAAAACTTTGACCCAGGAGGGCAAAATCCGCGAAGGAGGTGATCAGTAAACACGACAACCTCTCCATCCTTAGGCTCAGGTCTTTTTTCTGGTCCTAGAACCCGCCAGTGTATGACATCTTTGGCCGGCAAGATACCCGACTCTACGAAATTAAGCAGAAGCTCTTCGGTGACTCCGGAGCTGACCCAATCGCAAGATGAGGGTGCCCTTGATATGATGGCGAGTTAAACTATGAAGACACAGAATATGGCGGGTTAGAAAAAAATTAACTGGATGAGGCAGCTATGATCAGTATAATGGTGAGGAGTTAAACCGCCAAACGCAATGGTGGGTTAGATGGACAAGGTGATCCTGGAAAATACGGCTAAGTGCGGACAAACAGGTTTCACATATTATTTCTATAGCTACAAGATCTACGGGCGAAGGTGAAATGAAAAATATTCGAAAACCTAGAAGGCAGACGAAGAACAGGCGGACAGCGAGCGGTGGGGATTGCAGTGCAGATCCAAAACAAGTGGGCATTGCCATTATGTAAACATCCGCAACAGATAGACAGTGCAAGGGGAGGCCAGAAGGTGCTCGGTGGTCCGTACGACGATGAACACTGATGAACAGCGAAGAGCACTAGGGAAAACGAGGAGCTCGGGAACCCTAATGGAGATGAATACAGATTCAATGAGAGCTGAAAGTGATACCTTGCGGATGCGGACGCGCCGGCGAAACTCTGGTCTAATTCAGGTCGATGCAGCGACCGGCGATGGGGGCGATGGTGAAGTCCGGTCAGGCGCGGTGGAGCTCTGGAGTTTCGGCTCGTTCGAAGAAGGAAGAAGACAGAGGAGGTGGAGAAGGGAAAAAAGACACCACGTGTCCCTATTTATGAGATGGAAGGGGAACAGTGCGCGCGAAAATTGGGGAGGCACAGTGATGATTGACCGAAGGTGGCGCCTCAATTTTTGGGCCGACCCTTCAATGAAAGGATCCGTTGCAAACGTCAGGGAATCTTTTCAGAATATTCGATGACGTCACGGCGGGTTATAAGTTTTCTTTTCAGGTGACAGAAGTATGAGACTCGCCGCCAAGTGAGTTTGAAGATTGACATGAGCAGGCTCAAATCAACCTGGGGCCTAATGTTGGGGATATAACCCAGTGGTAAGACCCGCCCAGGAAGGGCCGGGTCATACCTGGCGGCTCATAGCCCAAGACCCATAAGGTGGGCCGGAAGATGAAGGCCAGGCCGCGTGGCGGCTTACCGGATGGGCTAAGGCAGAGGCCCGGAGACAGAAGATGGTATGAAGACCCGGGTGGTTAAGCCGCCCGGAGACGGCTTGCCCAAGACGGCAAGGCAGCTTAGAGACAGGATTCATTATGACGTATGAGTAGGTTTAGGACTCGTGTAACCCAGGGCCTTGACCTCAGTATATAAAGGCGAGACCCTGGGGCGGCTTAGACAAGAAACTAACAAGTCGAGAACTAGGTCAAGCGAAACCGCTCCCTCGTAATCGATACTCCAATCAATACAACACAAGCAGGACGTAGGCTTTTACCTCTTATTGAGGGGCCAAACCTGGGTAAACTCGTGTCCTTCGTCTCGATCAACCCCTTTGAGTCCACCCCTTTGGCGATGGCCTCGAACCTAAGTCTTCGGACATCTGCCGTGACAAACCCACGACAGGTAGTTTTCTGCTACATTATTTTTTATTTAATCCAAAAATAATCTCCGTAAAATTTCAGCTTCATTGGAGTTGTGCAGAATAGGTATCTCTGATGTGCTTTTCTTGGGTCCAGAATTCCAGCTGCCGGTATTCTCCCTCTTTGTGTAAACCTTGTATATTATTAGAGAAAAGGCATTAGAATCACTCCCCAAAGCATTATTATTCAACATAACATAATAAATAACAGTAGGAAATCATGATGCAAAATGGACGTATCACTCAGCTGCGAGGAAGTTGGTCAACCCAGCATTTGCAACGAATTGAGCAAACTCTTGATGGAACCCGGCCTCCTCCATGAAGGCATTATGTGGTCATTCGCGCGGCCATACCTCTGCCGTTCTCGGAGTGTGGAGGTTATTGTCCGATAATTCCCCAATGACTCCTTTAGCATTCTTCTTGGAGGAAAACTTCCTAAAGAAATCCATCTTATTCCTATAAATAAATTTCTGAAAAAAATTAGTCTACAAAATTTTTGTCAACAAAACTTCATAAGCTTGATAGCAACTACTCCTAAGGATGCATAGAGGCCATATTAAGCATTCAAACTACTTAAAACTCTAAGAATTGAACATGCAAGCCCATCTACAACAGCACCAACAGTAGCTAATTATTCTAAAAATAAATCACTAAGTCAAAAAATAATTGGAGCAATGGAGGAGTCACATACCAAGTAGCAATCCCCCAAAACAGTTTCGGAAATGGAGCTTCGAGCAAAGAGATCGAAATCCACAGGTTTGAGAGCAAGAACACGAGAGAGAGAGAGATATGGTGATTTTTTTCTGGAGGTAGGAGAAGGAATGGGCTGAAGAAATAAGTGAGGGGACCCACGTGGGGACCACAACCCACCAGGGCGTGCCTGGGGCTGCTAGCGCGCCCTGGTGTCTTGTGGACACCAGGTGTACCCCCCTCTGATGTTATTTGCACCAGAAATTCGGAAATATTCAGAAAACAATTGTGTTAAATTTTCAGGACATTCTGAGAACTTTAATTTTGGGTCATTTTTTTATTGCACGGAGAAAACAGAAAACAGGATAAACATGGCATTTTATATTCTTTGACTAAGAAAAATAGAAAACAAAGGTGGGAGTAGAAGGTTGTGCCTACTAGATTCATCAACTTCATACCTCTCAAAAATGATCCATTAATAATGTTGATCAAGTCTTATTAATAACTACTTCCGATTAGCATGAAACCGAAGAACTTTCGTAAAACACTAAATTACCTCAATGGGGATATGCATATCCCCAACAATAAGTATGTCATATTTCTTTTTGGCAGTAGGTAGAGGTAGTTGAAAACTTCCAATAGTGAGTGTCGAAGATTCTTCAATAACATTTATACCATTCACTTGGAATTGTTTCTTCGGAAAGTGCACCGTATGCTCATTACCATTGATATAAAAAGTGACTTTCCTTTATTGCAATCAATAACAGCCCCTGCAGTATTCAAAAAGAGTCTACCAAGGATAATCGACATGTTGTCTTCCTCGGGCATCTCAAGAATAACAAAGTATGTTAAGATAGTAACATTTGCAACAACAACGGGAACATCCTCGCAAATATCGATAGGTATGGCAGTTGATTTGTCAGCCATTTGCAATGATATTTGTCAGCCAAATCAAGTCTTTTATACAAAGAGAAAGACATAACACTAACACCAGCTCCCAAATCACACAAAGCAGTTTTGACATAATTTCTTTTAATGGAACAAGGTATAGTTGATATTCCAGGGTCTCCATGTTTTTTAGGTACTCCATCCTTAAAAGAATAATTAGCCAGCATGGTGGAGATTCCAGCTTCAGGTATCTTTCTTTTATTAGTGATGATGGCTTTCATGTATTTTGCATAAGGGGGCATCTTAAAAATATCAGTTAAGCGGGTACGCAAAAAGAGTAGCCTAATCATTTCAGCAAAGCATTCAAATTCTTCATCATCCTTTTTCTTAGATGGTTTAGGTGGCAAAGGCATGAGTTTCTAAACCCATGGCTCTCTTTGTTTACCGTGCTCTCTTATCATATTGTTTATTTTAGGTTGTGGGTTATCAAGATCAACAGGAGGTTCTATTTCAACATCATTATCTGGTTCTTTATCATTGTTCGGTTGAGTATCTTCATGAACATCATCATTATCTTTTTCATTCTCACTAGGTGAATGTTCATTACCAGATTGAGTTTCAGCATCAGAAACAGAGACATCATTATTATCAGGAGGTTTTTCTATCTCAGGTTCACTAGAGGTATGCAAAGTCCTATCATTTTTCTTTTTCTTTTTATTTTTAGAAGGGCTAGGTGCATCAGTGTTAATTCTCTAAGAGTCTTGTTCAATTCTTTTAGGATGACCTTCAGGATAAAGAGGTTCTTGGGTCATTCTACATCCTCTAGTTACTACTCTGGCAGCAAAATCATTCATATTATTATTCATTTCATCAAGCAATTCTTTTTGAGATTTAGCAACTTGTTCTAATTGGGTTTGAACCATGGAGGCATGTTTTCCTATGCCTATAACATCATTACTAATTCTAAATAAAAAGTCACTCAAGTGAGCAATCATATCAGAGTTATATTTCAATTGTTTCGGAACATTTGCATTTAAGTGATCTTGTTTCATAATGTAGTTATCAAACTCATATAAGCATTGACTAGGATGTTTATTGTAAGGGATATCACTTTCATCAAACTTTAATAAAGAATTTACCTCTACCACCTGTTGAGGTGGTGGTGTGCCAAGGCCATGTATTTCTTCAATAGGCGGTAAATTCTTAATATCCTCAGCTTTAATACCTTTTCTTTCATACATTTCTTTGCCTCTTGCATATCTTCGGGACTGAGAAATAAGGTACCCCTCTTCTTTGGAGTGGGTTTAGGCGGTGGTTCAGGGAGAGTCCAATCATCATAATTCTTCAATATATTATTCAATAATTCCTCAGCTTGTTCAACAGTTCGTTCCCTGAAAACACAACTAGCACAACTATCTAGGAAGTCCCTAGAAGCATCAGTTAGTCCATTATAGAAGATATCAAGTATTTCATTTTTCTTAAGTGGGTGATCAGGCAAAGCATTAAGTAATTGGAGAAGCCTCCCCCAAGCTTGTGGGAGACTCTCTTCTTCAATTTGCACAAAGTTAAATATTTCATGTAAGGCAGCTTGTTTCTTATGAGCAGGAAAATATTTTTCAGAGAAGTAGTAAATCATATCCTAGGGACTACACACAGAACCAGGAGCAAGAGTATTGTACCGTATCTTAGCATCACCCTTTAATGAGAACAGAAATAATTTGAGAATATAGTAGTAGCAAATCTTCTCATCATGAGCAAAGACGGTGGCTATATCATTCAACTTAGTAAGATGTGCCACTATAGTTTCAGTTTCATAGCCATGGAAAGGATCAGATTCAACCAAAGTAATTAACTCTGGGCCGACAAAGAATTCATAATTTTTATCAGTAACAAAGATAGGTGAAGTAGCAAACTTAGGATCACATTTCATTCTAGCATTCAAAGTCTTTTCCTTATACTTGCATAATAATTTCTTAAGATCATCTCTATCCTTACAAGAAAGGATTTCTCTAGCTATCTCCTCATCCAAAACATAACCCTCGGGTATCTTAGGCATTTCAAATCTAGGAGAGCTAGGTCTCATAGATGTTTCATAGTTCTCAGTTTCAAAGACTTCATCAATTTCAGTAGTTTCATCAGTTTCAGTAATTTCATTCTCTTTAGCTCTAGCAATTTGTTCATCAAGAAATTCACCTAGTGGCACGTTATCTTCAAGCATTGTACTAGCATCATCATAAGCATCATTCATAGCAGAAGTAGCATAATCAATAACTTGCGACATATCAGGATTAATAGCATGTGGTGGTGTTGCAAGTCTACTCATAACCGAAGGTGAATTAAGTGCAGAATGTGATGGCAATTCCTTACCTCCCCTCGTCTTAGAGGAAAAAAAAATTGGTTCTTGTATCCTTCAGATTCTTCATAGTGATCAATTGATATAAATCCCAAGTGACTCAACAAATATAGCTATGTTCCCCGGCAATGGCACTAGAAAAAGGTCTTGATACCCCACAAGTATAGGGGATCGCAACAGTTTTCGAGGGTAGTGTATTCAACCCAAATTTATAGATTCGACACAAGGGGAGCCAAAGAATATTTGCGAGTATTAGCAGTTGAGTTGTCAATTCAACCACACCTGGAGATTAAATATCTGCAGCAGAGTGATCAATAGCACAGTAGTATGATAGTTTGATAGCAGTAGTAGCAGCAATAGTAACGGTAACAGTGATAGCAATGGTTTTGTAGCAAGTGTAACAGTAACAATAGGAATAGTAACTTAGCAAGAACAATATGTGGAAAACTCGTAGGCATTGGATCGGTGAACTCGATGGATAATATTCATCATGTAACAGTCATAACCCAGGGCGACACAAAACTAGCTCCAGTTCATAAATGTAATGTAGGCATGTATTCCGTAAATAGTCATACGTGCTTATGGAAAAGAACGTGCATGACATCTTTTGTCCTACCCACCTGTGGCAGCGGGGTCCATAAGGAAACTAAGAGATATTAAGGCCTCCTTTTAATAGAGAATTGGAACAAAGCATTAACACACGGTGAATACATGAACTCCTCAAACTACGGTCATCACCGGAAAGTATCCCAAATATTGTCACTATGGGGTTTACGGATCATAACACATAGCAGGTGCATATGACTAGCAAGATCGGATCAAGAACATAGATATTATGGTGATAACATAAACGGTTCGGATCTGAAATCATGGCACTCGGGCCCTAGTGACAAGCATTAAGCATGGCAAAGTCATAGCAACATCAATCTCAAAACATAATGGATACTAGGGATCAAGCCCTAACAAAACTAACTCGATTACATGATGAATCTCATCCAACTCCTCACTGACCAGCATCCTATGAAGGAATTACTCACTGCCAGTGGGGAGCATCATGGAATTGGCGATGGAGAAGGGTTCATGATGACGAAGACCGAAGATTCCCCTCTTCGGAGCCCCAAACGGACTAAGATATGGCCTCCCAATGAAGAACAGGAGGTGGCGGCGGCTTCGTATCATAAAACGCGATGAAATTTTCTCTCTCATTTTTCTCTCCGAAAATAGGAATTTATAGTGCTGGAATTACAGTCAGTGGGGCCACGAGGTGGGCACAACCCACCAGGGCGTGCCTGGGAGGGCTGGTGCGCCCTGTTGTATCGTGCCCAGCCAGGGCACCCCCTCCGGTGGTTCTTGGCTCCAGTATTTTTTATTTATTGTAAAATAATTCTGAAAAAGTTTCGTCTGATTCCGAGAACTTTTATTTCTGTACAAAAACAACACCATGGTAGTTCTGCTGAAAACAGCGTCAGTCCGGGTTTGTTTCATTCAAATCATGCAAATTAGAGTCCAAAACAAGAGCAAAAGCGTTAGGAAAAGTAGATACGAAGGAGATGTATCAAAAGCCGCACCACAGGTTCCCACACGAAGCTCGGTATTCGGGGAGAGAGGCGGTCGTCGAGGCTGCGCGCCTGGTATTGAACAGTCGGCCTTTGAACAGCTCTACGACGCTTGAACTCCTTTGCCCCTTCCACTCTGTCTTCCCCCCTTTCGCTGCATCTCGCATGACGCATGTCACACGCGGGGTTTGGTATTGGCTGGGAGGGGCGGTCGCTAATGTTGGTTGTGTGTCAGCGTGCGCTTGCCCCAGGTCGTGAAGAGCCAGACCCTCCTTCTTCCCGGTCCTATAAATAGGGGGAGTCGAGGAGGAACGCCGCTCATTCGCGCTCCTTCTGTTCCAGCCTATTGATCATCGTGTTCTCCTCCCCTTCTCCACCGTCTCTTGCAGCACGCCATTCTCGAGATGGCGAGGGGTCGCGGTCATGCTCGTGGGTCCAGTGTGATCGTGAGGAGCACCCCCAGAGCCCGATGCGGATCGTGGTGACGGCGGCGAGGGCTGGCTCCATGATAACCCACAAGTATAGGGGATCATGACAGTCTTCACGGGTAGTATTTCACCCTAATTTATTGATTCGACACAAGGGGAGCCAATGAATATTTCTTGGCCTTGACAGTTGAGTTGTCAATTCAACCGCACCTGGGATATCTCTCTGCAGCAAAGGCTTAGTAGCACGGCAAATAATAGTAGCAAAAGAAACAATAGTAGTGACAGCAGCAATTGTGTAGCAGTTGTGACAGTAGCAGTAGTAATAGTAACTTAGCAAGATACAGTAATAGTAAAGCGTAGGCACGTGGATCGGTGATGGATAATGATTTAGATGACATTGATCATAGTTACCCACTAGGGCGACGCAGAACTAGCTCCAATTCATCAATGTAATGTAGGCATGTATTCCATATATAATCATACATGCTTGCGATAAGAACTTGCATGACATCTTTTGTCCTCCCCTCCCATGGCAGCGGGGTCCTATTGGAAACTAAGGGATATTAAGGCCTCCTTTTAATAGAGAACGGGAACAAAGCATTAACACATGGTGAATACATGAACTCCTCAAACTACGGCAATCACCGGAAAGAATCCCAATTATTGTCACCTTGGGGTATACGGATCAAGACACATAATAGATGCATGCAAGTTGCAATATAGGATCCAAATCACTCTTATATTCATGAAAACATAATAGGTTCAGATCTGAAATCATGGCACTCGGGCCCTAGTGACAAGCATTAAGCATAGCAAAGTCATAGCAAGAATCAATCTCAGAACATAGTGGACACTAGGGATCAAGACCTATCAAACTTAACTCGATTACATGATCAATCTCGTCCAATCCCACCACCGTCCAGCAAGCCTACAAAGGAATTACTCACTCCCAGTGGTGAGCATCATGGCGGTGTTGATGGAGAAGGGTTGGTGATGACGACGGCGACGATTTCCCCTCTCGGGAACCCCAAACAGACTCCAGATCATCCCTCCCGAGGAAGAACAGGAGGTGGCAGCGGCTCCGTCTCGTGCAACGCGATGAAAAATTCTCTTCAATTTTTTTCTCCGCAGATGTAATTTTATAGGAATGTAATTAGGGTCGGAGGAGCCACGAGGGCCCCACAAGCCATCAGGGCGCGTCCTAGGGGGCGTGCCCTGATGCGTGGTGGCCCCCTGACACACCCCCTTTGGCAGGTCTTCGATTCACAATTCATTATAATTCTCAAAAATAATTCACAAAAAGTTTCGTCCGATTCCGAGAACTTTTATTTCTGCACAAAAATAACACCAAGGTAGTTCTGCTAAAAACAGTGTCAGTCTGGGTTAGTTTCATTCAAATCATGCAAATTAGAGGTCATAACCAGAGCAAAAGTGTTTGGAAAAGTAGATACGTTGGAGATGTATCAACTCCCCCAAGCTTAACTCATTGCTTGTCCTCAAGCAATTCAGTTGACAAACTGAAAGTGATAAAGAAAACGGTTACAAACTCTTTTGTTCTCGTTGTTATACACATGCTTAGCTAGTGTTCAAGTTTTCAGCATAAATCATAAATGACCACATCCATGATAACAATTAGGCATCATATCAACTCATGGCAATACATAACCAACTAGCAAACAAATAATAAGATATCTCATATGCCAACACTTAGCAAAATGATCATGATATAATATGGTGACATGGTATTTCTCTAGCCCTTTCTGACACCGCAAAACATAAATGCAGAGCACCTCTAAGGTTCAAGCAGCGACTAAATATTACAATTCAGAATAGAAAAGATTCAATCATGCTCATATCCAACATTAGCTAGACTCAATGCATAGAAATGACAATAGTGCTCTCCGGTCTGGTGGTTTTAGTAAGAGGATGATGACTCAACATAAACATAAATAGATAGGCCCTTCGTAGAGGGAAGCATTGATTTGAAGAGGTGCCAGAGCTTAAGTTTTAAAACAGAGTTGGAACATGGTTTTGAGTGGTGCACTTATCATGTCAACGTTACGACAAAGGTTTTCAATATCTTCCATGCTAAACTCATTATTGGCGGTTCCCAAACAGAATAGTAAAGTTTACTCGTATCCACCATCCATACACAAACCATGGCTGACCGAATCCATGGATGCCTGCCAACATGTCAACTATCCCAAGGAGTTTTGTTTAATTAAAATTTGATTATTCAGGACTGGGCATCCTTTTACCAGCCTCTCTCATGCAATGACGGCGAATAAACGACCGTCTTGAGAATAACTCATTTAGCATGGAAAATACTAACCACCTCGTCGCTCCATGAGCGAGATGCGTGCACAAAATAGATGATTGTTTGAATGTTTAGAGATGGCACATGCAAATTTACTTGGAACGGCAAGGTAATACAGAATTTAGGTAGGTATGGTGGACTCATGTGGAATAACTTGGTTTAAAGGTTTTGGATGCACAAGCAGCATTTCCACTTAGTGCAGGTGAAGGCTAGCAATAGGTTAGGAAGCGACCAGCTAGAGAGCGAAAACAGTCATAGGCATGCATTGCGAATAATTAACATTGAACATAGCATGAGTAGGATATAAACACTCTGGATTTAAACATCATGAAGGCTGTGTTGGCTTTGAATCAACTACATGTTTGCACATGGGCCAAGTCAAGCCGCTTGAATTTCTCAGAGGGAAATACCATACTACCATACCACATCATAACTATTTTAATGCATGTTGATCTATAAGATAAATCATTATTCACTACTAGCTGTTTAAGCATGGCATGAGAAGCTATAATATCTAATTGTCATCATGAACATGTTCACTCATAATATACTAAATCGGGATCGAACGAGCTAAACATATTAACAAAAACGGAAAACAAGAAGAGTTCATACCAGCTTCCCTTGCCACGATCACTTCGTCAAATATCGTCATTATTGCCTTTCACTTGCATGACCGAATGATGTGATAATAATAATAGTACAAGAATACCATGAACTAAGCTGAAATCTGCAGGGCAGTTTGAACAAAGGAGAAGATACGGTAATATTGGCTCTATGTTAGGTAAACAATAAAGCATATAAGAGCCACTCAACATTTTCATCGTGGTCTTCTCCTTTCAAGAACTCAACAAAAAGAAAAGAAATTCAGGGAAACACACTAAAATATTTTTTGGGTTTTTGTTTTTCTCAAGTAAGCAAATAAACTAAGCGAAAACAAGAACGAGAAAAACTATTTACACGGGAAAGCTCCCAACATGCAAAGGAAATCTTTTTGGGTTTTCTTTTGAATACTAAGATGATTAAAACGGGAAAAGAAAACAAAAAAGAAGCAAGAAATATTTTTGGGTTTTCCAAAGTTTTTCAAACACACAAGAAGAAAGCGGAAAAATAAATCTAACATGGATATACAATGAAAGAGGATGAACACCGACAATTTATATGAAGTGCGTGAACATGAATGTAATGTCGGTGAGAAATACGTACTCCCCCAAGATTAGGTTGTTGCCTAACTTGCTGATCACCACTGATAGTCTGGAAAATGGTTAGAGTGATAGCTTGCGGCGGCGTTCCTGGCCTCCGCCTCCGCCAAGCGAGTAGCCTCAACTGCAGCTTTGTATTCTTGCACCTCATATTTACCAAATATTAAATTATATTCATAACCCCTAGCGCGGTTTACAATAAACTCATGATAGCGCATAGCGTCAAAGTCTAAATATCTTTCGGGTAGAATAGGATCATTAGGTTGAGGTGATACTCTTAGTTTTGTAGCCACGCGGGAGGCATAAATTCCTCCATACAAATCAGCATTGCTAGAATTAGAGTGCAGCCTTCGGACAACAATCGCCCCAAGGTTATAGTGTTGTTCACCAGTTACAGCAGTGTGAATAAGACTTAAATCAAGGGCACATAAAGCACTACAATCTTGTTTCCCTACTACGCATTTCCCATTAAACAGTGCAGAGTAACGAATAGTGGGAAACTGTATACTTTTAATTCTTGCCTGCGTTACCCCCCTAGCTTCTCCAACACATAGGCTATTGAGAAACATATCATAATCAGTTTTTGAAGGTTTCTCAGTTGAGCCCCAAAGTGGAAGTTTGCAAGCAATAGAGAAATCTTCTAGAGTCATACTAAATGATTCGTCATACAGTTTAAATAACACTCTAGAAGCATGCGATTGATAACGAAAACTTTGCGTAAATGTACGGGTAAGGTCATAGTGTTGAACACACTTACCTGCGAGGAAATCGGTGAGGACGGTATTATAAATGAATTGGTCAAATTCATCATTAATGCCTGCACCTATCCTAAAATCTTCACTTGGCCACCGACAAGATTTGGCATCAGCCATAACTATCTTGTTAACTCGTGGCTCGATGTAGTCTTTTCGTACTGAGTTCCCACTAGATGACTCACCCGAGGTGAGTCCTCTTGAGGATCTCCTCCTAAAGAAACTCATATTCCCAAGAAATAAAGTCGAAATTTTTGAGCCACAAATTCATGTCAATAAAACTTTGTAAGATTGATAGAAACTACTCCTATGGGTGCCTAGAGGCCATATCAAGCATTCATACTACTTAGAACTCAAAGAATTCAACATGCAAGCTCATTTTCTGTAGCACCAAGTGCAGGACATTATGCAAAATATAAACCACTAACACAAAAACTAATTGGAGGAATGGAGGAGTCACATACCAAGGAACAATTCCTCAAAACAGTTTCAGAAACGGAGTTCGAGCAAAGAGATCGAAAATTTCACTTTCGGGGTGAAGAACACGGGAGAGAGATGGCTAGAAATTTTTTGTTGGAGGTAGGAGAGAGTGTGGGATGAAGGGATAATGCAGGGGGCCCTGTGGATCCCACAAGCCATCAGGGCACGGCCTAGGGGGCGCCCTGATGTGTAGTGGAACACGGGTGGAGTCCCCTGCTGTTATTTTTATGCCAATATTTTTCATTTAATCTAGAAAAAATCATGTTTAAATTTTGTGGCATTCTGAGACTTTTTATTTTTGGGCATTTTTTTACGCACGGAAAAAACAGAAAAATGGATAACCAAGCTAATTTATTTTATTCAAACTGAAAATAACAAAGGATAAACTTTTGATACAGAGAATTGTGAATACTAAATTCATCAATCACATGCCTTCCGGAAAGGATCCATTAATAAGGTTGGTCAAGTCTTATTAACAACCACTTCCGGTTAACATGAAACCAAAGAATTCTCGTATATCACTAGGTTACCTCAATGGGGATTTGCATATCCCCAACAATAAGATTATAATATCTCTTCTTGATAGTAGGTAGAGGAATTGCAAAGCTTCCAATGATAACCGTGGGAGTAGGCTCAATGACATTAATATTATTAACCAAAGTTTGCTTCTTTGGAAAATGAACGGTATGTTGCTTGCCATTGACGTGAAAGGTAACCTTGCTTTTATTGCAATCAATAACAACCCTTGCAGTATTTAAGAATGGTCTACCAAGGATGATCGACATATTGTCGTCCTCGGGCATATCAAGAATAACAAAGTATGTCAAGATAGTAACATATGCAACCACAGCGGGAACGTCCTCACAAATTCCAATAGGTAAAGCAGTGGACTTATCAGCCATTTGAAAATATATCTCAGTATGTGTAAGCTTACTCAAATCAAGTCTTTTATAAAGGGAGAAAGTCATAACACTAACACCGGCTCCTAAATCACATAAAGCAGTTTTAACATAGTTTCTTTCAATAGAGCAAGGTATTGTGGGTATGCCAGGATCTCCTAGTTTCGTAGGTATTCCTCCATCAAAAGAATAATTAGCAAGCATAGTAGCAATTTCAATTTCAGGTATCTTTCTTTTGTTGGTAATAATATCCTTCATATACTTAGCATACAGAGGCATTTTTAATATATTAGTCAAACGGGTGCGCAAAAAGACGGGTCTAATCATTTCAGCAAAGCGTTCAAAATCTTCATCATCCTTATTCTTAGAAGGTTTACGAGGGAATGGCATGGGTTTTTGAACCCACGGCTCTCGTTCCCTACCATGTTTTCTAGCAACAAAGTCTCTCTTATCATAATGTTTATTCTTAGAAAGTGGGTTATCAAGATCCTCAGCAGGTTCTATTTCTACATCATCATCATTTCTTTATTAATATCTGGTGGAACATCTATATGCATAGTATCATTTTCATTTTCCTTTTCATTATCGCTAGGTGCCTGTTCACTACCAGATTGTGTCTCGGCATCAGAAATATAAACATTATTTTGTTTCTCAGTAGAGTGTTTCTATAACAGGTTCGCTGGAAGCATGCAAGTTCCTATCCTTTTTCTACTTGTTTTTCTTATTAGAGGAACTAGGTGTATCAACATTAATTCTCTGGCAATCCTGTTCTATTCTTTTAGGATGACCTTTTGGGTAGAGAGGTTCTTGGGTCATACGACCTCCCCTAGTCATTACTCTAACAGCATGATCATTCATATTATTATTTATTTCAGCAAACAAATCATTTTGTGACTTAGCAAGTTGGTCAAGTTGAGTGTGAACCATTGAAGCATGTTTACCTAGACCTTTTACATCATTAGAAATTCTAAACATCAAGTCACTTAAACGGTCTATCATCATGGCATTACATCTCAATTGATCCTTAACATAATTGTTGAAGTGTTCTTGCTTGACAACATAATTATCATATTCATCCATGCATTGTTCAGGAGTCTTATTATAAGATATATCATTTTCAGTAAAGGAGCTGAGAGAGTTTACCTCTACTACCTGTGTCGGGTTATCAAGTCCATATATTTTCTCAATAGGTGGTAATTTCTTGACATCCTCAATTTTAATACCTTTCTCCTTCATAGATCTTTTAGCTTCTTGCATATCTTCAGGGTTGAGGAATAGAATACCTCTCTATTTTCGAATAGGTTCCGGAGGTGACTCATGAAGTGTCCAGTCATCGGCATTTTGCAATATATTATTCAATAATTCTTCAGCTTGACCGACAGTTCTTTCCCTAAAAACACAACCAGCACAACTATCTAGGAAGTCCCTAGAAGCATGGGTTAGTCCATTATAAAAGATATCAAGAATTTCATTTTTCTTAAGAGGACAATCAGGTAAAGCTCTAAGTAATTGGAGAAGCCTCCCCCAAGCTTGAGGGAGATTCTCTTCTTCAAATTGCACAAAGTTAACTATTTCCTGTAAGGTAGCTTGTTTCTTATGAGCAAGAAAATATTTTGCAGAAAAATAGTGGAGCATATCTTGGGGACTACGCATACAACCAGGAGCGAGAAAAAGAAACCATTCCCTAGCCTCGCCTTTTAGCGAGAAAGGATATAATAGTAGTGTATCTTTTTCATCATTGGTAAACAGAGCAGCAATATCATTCAGTTTCATAAGGTGTTCGACAACAATTTCATTTTCATAACCATGGAAAGGATCAGATTCTACTATAGGGACTCAAGATCAACAGAGAAATCATAATCCTTATCAGTAACAAATATAGGAGAACTAGCAAATTTAGGATCATATTTCATTTTCTCCATCATAGATTTTTCTTTTAGTTTGCAAAGCAGTTTTTCCAAATCATCTCTATTTTCACAAGCAAAGAAATCACTAGTTGTTTCCTTATCCATGACATAACCTTCAGGCACATGAGGCAATTCATATCTCATAGGAGAGCGAGGTGTAACGGGTGATTCAAAGTCCTCATTAGTTTCAGCATTTCAAGTTCTCTAGCTTTAGCAAGATGAGCATCAAGTAATTCATTCAGTGGCACATTTTCAGTTTCAACATATGTAGCAATAGTATCATCATTAATTTCAGAGGTAGCATCATCAAGTTCATGTGACATATCAGGACGATCAACATGTGGTGGTGTAACAAGTCGATTCAACACAATAGGTGAATCAAGAGCAGAGCTAGATGGCAGTTCCTTACCTCCTCTCGTGCGAGAGGGGACGATCTTAGTTCGAGTATCTTCAGACTCTTCATAGTAGCAATTGGATATCCCCAAGTTAACACAATAAATAAAGCTATGCTTCCCCGGCAACGGTGCCAGAAAATGGTCTTGGTAACCCACAAGTATAGGGGATCGCGACAGTCATCACGGGTAGTATTTCACCCTAATTTATTGATTCGATACAAGGGGAGCCAAAGAATATTTATTGGCCTTGACAGTTGAGTTGTCAATTCAACTGCACCTAGGATATCTCTCTTCAGCAAAGGTTTAGTACCACGGCAAATAGTAGTAGCAAAAGTAACAGCAGTAGTGACAGCAGCAATTGTGTAGCAGTTGTGACAGTAGCAGTAGTAATAGTAACTTAGCAAGATTCAGCAATAGTAAAGCGTAGGCACGTGGATCGATGATGGACAATGATTTAGATGACATTGATCATATAATAGTTACAAACTAGGGCGACACAGAACTAGCTCCAATTCATCAATGTAATGTAGGTATGTATTCCATATATAGTCATACGTGCTTGCGATAAGAACTTGCATGACATATTTTGTCCTACCCTCCTGTGGCAGCGGGGTCCTATTGGAAACTAAGGGATATTAAGACCTCCTTTTAATAGAGAACCGGAATAAAGCATTAACACATGATGAATACATGAACTCCTCAAACTACGGCAATCACCAGAAAGAATCCCAATTATTGTCACCTTGGGGTATGCGGATCAAGACACGTAATAGGTGTATACAGCTTGCAAGATAGGATCCAAATCACTCTTATATTCATGAAAACATAATAGGCTCAGATCTAAAATCAAGGCACTCGGGCCCTAGTGACAAGCATTAAGCATAACAAAGTCATAGCAACATCAATCTCAGAACATAGTGGACACTAGGGATCAAGCCCTATCAAACTTAAGTCGATTACATGATCAATCTCATCCACTCCCACCACCGTACAGCAAGCCTACAAAGGAATTACTCACTCCCGGTGGTGAGCATCATGGCGGTGTTGATGGAGAAGGGTTGGTGATGACGACGGCGATGATTTCCCCTCTCCGGAGCCCCAAACGGGCTCCACATCAGCCCTCCTGAGGTAGAACGGGAGGTGGCGGCGGCTCTGTCTCGTGAAACGCAATGAAAACTTCTCTCTGATTTTTTTCTCCGAAGATGTGATTTTATAGGACTGGAATTAGGGTCGGAGGAGCCACGAGGGCCCCACAAGCCATCAGGGCGTGGCCTAGGGCGGTCGCGCCCTGATGCGTGGTGGCCCCCTGGCACACCCCCTCCGGCAGGTCTTCGCTTCATAATTCATTATAATTCTCAAAAACAATTCGCAAAAAGTTTTGTCCGATTCCAAGAACTTTTATTTCTGCTCAAAAATAACACTAAGGTAGTTCTGGTGAAAACAGCGTCAGTCCGGGTTAGTTTCATTCAAATCATGCAAATTAGAGGTCAATACCAAAGAAAAAGTGTTTGGAAAAGTAGATACGTTGGAGACGTATCACTCCAGTTCCCGCGGAAGGATGGCGTCCGGAGGCCATGGAAGGATGGCGTCCCGGGGCCGTGGGGGAACTGCCCCGCCGAACTGCAGCGGTCGTAGTGGTGCACCCCTCACGCGGCCCCATGCGGGGATCCAAGTGGAGGAGGAAGTGCAGGAGTTTGTCATGGCGATCCCCCGACGGCAGCCTCCCCGACCCCTTCGCGCGGGCCATGGAGAGCAGCCGACCGAGAGGCTTTTGGCTTCGGGCGGACAGCTGCTGCAGCGGGTCCGCCTAGGTGGGCGTCGACCTCTCCGCCGGAAGCATCATGTTCTTGAAGCGGGGTTGGAAGTCGTTCGCCCGCTCCTCTAGTCTGGGACCCGGGCATCTCCTCCACTTCAAGTTCGACAGCTCAGCCACCCTCTTCGTAAAGATCTTCAGGGTCTCTAGCGTCCGCGTGGAGTGCTGCGCGGAGAGCTCGAGCGGGAGCGACTACGACTCCTCCACCGATAGCGACGACGATGGCAGCACCTTCGGCATCAAGCAGGAGGACTCCGATTAGGCGCATGCGGCGCCATAGCTAGGGTTTAGGATCGACGTAGGAACGAGGCTCCATCCACGAGACCTCGTTTCCGGATCAATCGCCGCATTGTAGTGGCAGATCTCCTTTTGTGTTTAAACTGTACCCAATGTAACCCTGCGAGGAAACAAAGAGAAAACATTGGGTATTTTTCAAACATTAAGGACTCTTCATGTGTCTGTGAATGTACATTTCCCTTTGGCGAACAAGAGTTTCACTTGTGTGTCCCTCTGGACCTTACACTTGTCGGCATGCTTGCCGACCCGCACACCCTTACCGCGGGCGCTTCTCAGGACAGCTCCCGAGCACCCTTCCGGTTCTGCCGCTGCCGGTAAGGCTACCCCATCGTCCTTGCCGTGACTACTTAAGATGTTGGGCATGCTTCCAACACCCAAGTGCGCAACGATTTCGACAGGGGCCCTCAGTGTGTAGGTTTTCTCACACAAGCGTCAACTTTGTTCAACGATAAAGCCTTAAATTTTCGAAAAGTTTCTGGAACTTAGCTTTTTCTCGTTCTGTTTCTTATGGCAAGGTGACCATCCTTGAAAACGTTTGTAGGTGTCCGTACCACCTCTCTCCCCCCGGGAAGACTTGCAAGCGGGGTCCCGTCTCCCTTTTGAGAAAAAGAAAGAAGAGAAAATAGAAGAGGCTAGGAACCTAAGTGGTTCAATAGTTGCCTTACGCAAGAGAAAGGGTGATCACAACATCTCACATATGATACATAAGATAAATATGTACTTTGACAAAGAGTTGTAGAACACTTAGCTTTATTGACTACGCACAGGGTCATCGCCTGGCTTTGTACAAAGGATTACACGCCTTGCCGGCGAACTTGCACAAAAGGGGTTGTCGGGTGGCCTGGCAACCGCGCCTCATGGGTCGAACTTGTGAAGATGCTCGATATTCCATGAGTTTTTCACCGGGGTGCCATCATCAGTCTCCAGGTGGACTGCGCCAAGCCTGGTGACTCGTACTACCCGGTAAGGGCCTTCCCACTTCGGCGTCAACTTGTTTGATCCCTTCACGAACTGAATCCATCGAAGAACAAGGTCGCCTTCCTCAACACTCCTGGCGTGAATCTGCGGCTATGATAGCAGCGCAGAGACTGCTAGTACCGAGCGGCACGCAGCGCGGCCTCGAGATGATCTTCCTCGAGGAGCGTGGCATCATCTTGCCGTTCTTGCTCTTGCTGGTCCTCGTCAAAGGCCTGCACTCTCGATGACCCGTATGTGAGTTCCGTGTGGAGAACTGCTTCTGCACCATAAACTAGGGTGAAGGGGGTCTCGCCGGTGGCTCGATTGGTGTCGTTTTGATCGAACAAAGAACCACCAGGAGTTCATCAATCCAGCGCCTTCCGTGCTTGTGCAGCTTGTCGAAAGTTCTCGTCTTGAAGCCTCGTAGCACTTTAACATTTGCCCTCTCTACTTGCCTGTTGCTCCTGGGGTGAGCAACTGATGCGAGGCAAACCTTGGTGTCGATGTCTTAGCAATATTGGATGAAGTTGTTGCTGGTGAATTGTGTACCGTTGTCGGTGATGATCCTCTTGAGGACACCAAAAGTGCAAACTATCCCTCTGAGAAACTCGACTGCCGCCTGTGTCCTTACCTTCCTCACTGGCTCCACTTCAATCCACTTCATGAACTTGTCAATTGCAACAAACAAGAACTCGAAGCCTCAGGTAGCATGGGGGAAGGGCCCGAGAATATCTAGCCCCCAGACCGAAAAAGGCCAGGAGAGTGGTATGGTTTGAAGGGCTTGTGATGGTTTATGTATTTGCTTGGCGTGATACTGGCATACTTCACACGTCGTCACCATTGCCAATGAGTCTTGAAGGGTTGTCGGCCAATAGAAGCCTTTGCGAAATGCCTTCCCGACAAGGGCCCGTGACCCGATGTGGGAGCCACAAATCCCTTCGTGCATCTCTGCTAACAGCTGACGTCCTTCTTCCCGGGAGATGCATTTCAATTTCACACCATTTGGCCTCCTCTTGTATAAGGTGTTTTCCACAAACTGGTACATGCTCGACCGCCGGGCTACTCTTTCAGCTTCTCCTGGTTCCTTAGGAAGATCCCCTGTCTGGAGGTACTGGACAATCTGCTGCGCCCATGCCGGAGCCTGGGGATCGACGACAAGGACTAAAGGCACTTCTTCCACCGCGGGGAATCTATCTTCTACAGCAAAGACCATCGGGTCTGCCGGAGCTTGGGGCCCTCCGGCAGGTGGTTTGTCGTTCCCAGCAACCTTCTTGGCGGCCACTGGTGGCTCTGCTGGGAAGTAGTCGCTGGAATTCATCTTTCTCTTCTTGTCTTGCCGCGCTAATGGGGTGACTGAAGGTTGGGTTAATCGGAGTACAAAAGTGCTCGGTTCCACATGCAACTTCTGCGCAGCTCTCTTTGACAGGTTGTCGGTGATGCTATTCTCGGCACGAGGGACGTGCTCCATTTGCAACCCATCAAAGCGCTCCTCCAATCTCCCTACTTCGTCAACATACGTCTCCATCAGGGGACTTTGGTAGTCTTTATTCACTTGGCGTACAACAAGCTGCGAATCTCCTCGGACTATCAGCTTCCTGATGTCGAGATCAGCTGCTATCTGTAATCCAGCAAGCAACCCTTCATACTCAGCCGTGTTGTTCTTTGACTCCTCCCTGAGGAAATGCATCTGGATCACATACTTGAGGTGCTCTCCGGTGGGTGCTAGAAGCAGCACTCCGGCACCTTGCAGCGAGAAGGCCCCGTCAAAGTACATGACCCATTCTTGACGTGCTTCCTTGCCGTGAAGGGATGTTTCTGGAATTTCTGCGTCCGGCGTTGGTGTCCATTCTGCTATGAACTCTGTCAAGGCTCTGCTCTGGATTGTTGATGTGCTTTCAAAGCTCAAGTCAAAGCTGGCCAGTTCAACGCCCACTCGACGATCCTGCCGGTTGCCTCTGGATTTCTCAAGATGCGTTGTAGTGGGAACCGAGTGACGGCGGTGATGTGATGTGCTTGGAAGTAGTGGCTCAGCTTCCGGGAGGCCATGAGGAGGTCAAAAAGCATTTTCTGCATCCCAGAGTATCTTGACCTAGCCCCGTGCAGGAGGGAACTAAAAAAATACACTGGCCGCTGCACAATTTTCTTCTTCTGCACAGTTTCCGGCATCTGTGAAGTCGATGCAAAGTCTCCATTTCCCATTCGCCTTGAGCACTACCACAGGATTCGGAAGCCAAGTTGGGTGGATCACGCCTCTAATCAGACCTACTGCTTCTAGCTTCTTGATTTCTTCGGCAATAAACTATTGCCACTCCAAGGCTCTCTTTCGGACCTTCTGCTTGACGGGGCGCACGTGGGACAAATGGCAAGGTGGTGCTCAATCACCTCCCTGGGAACACCGGGGATGTCAGATGGTTGCCAGGCAAACACATCGACATTCGCCTGCAAGAAGGTGACGAGCACGCTTTCCTATTTGTTGTCGAGTGTGGCACTTATGGTGAAAGTGCCGCCCTCGCCGTTCTCCCGTGCATCCACTTGTTTCGTCTTAGGAATAGTCACCTTGTCTTTCTTTCTCTTGGCGGTAGAGGTCTCAGGTAAGTCCTTGACGGGCATGCTTCACTCTTTAGCGCGCTTCTTGGAGTCTTTACAAGATTTGCCAGAGTTCTTGTTCTTGTTCTCTCCCCCCCCCCCAGGAGCTTTGCCTGTAGGAGCAAGTGCCTCGTCGGCAGACGCTGCCACTGCCTCCTGGAAGAGCTTGTTGACGCATAGGACTGCGTCCTTGTTGTCAGCACGGACGGTGATGATGCTCATTAGCCCTGGCATATTAAGGGTGTTGTAAGCGTGGTGTGTTGCCGCCATGAACTTCGCCAGTGCCGGTCGGCCCAGAATCCCATTGTACAACAGCAACATCTTCGCGACGTTGAAGACCACTTTCTCTGTCCTGAAGTTGAGCTCGCTGCCGAACGTCACCGACAGAGTGATCTTCCCCTTGGGCTGAGATCTTCCTTGGTTGACCCCTTGGAAGGATCCCGTCGGCTTGAGATCCGTGCCAGGAATCTGTAGCCGCTTGATCACGTCGGGTGAGATCAAGTTCAACCCAGCTCCACTGTCGACCAACATCTTCATGACCCTAAGGTTGCGTATCATTGGCGAGACCAACAACGGCACACTCCGATGGTAGTGATGCGGTTAGGGTGGTCCTCGGCGTCGAAGATGATGGGAGTGTTGGACCACTTGAGGGGTTTGCTCACCTCCGCCTATGGCTCTGCTGCATTGATCTCACAAGCCCATTGCTTGAGCTGCCGGTGAGAGGACTGCAAAGATGCGCTTCCATCAACGCACATGGTATCGACAGCCTTTTGGAATTCCTAGCCTTTAGATTCTTCTTCATCTCCGTCGTCATCATCGTCTTCATCGTCAGACTTTTTGTCTCGGCCTCTAGCAGGTTTCTCCTTCTGCTGCTTGGCCTTGCCGCAGCGGCCACCACGACCACCGCTGTTTTTCTTGCCAGAACAACATGTACCATCTTTTCCCTTCTCCTTGTCACGCCTTTCGTACACTTGCTTCCGATTCTCAGCAAGTTGTTCTACTTGGCGGCATTCGGTGATGTCGTGGCTCTTGGTTAGGTGGATCTTGCAGTATGGCATGCTGGTCTTCTCTGTTGCTGCAGCCTCATCGTCTCCGGAGCATGCGGTAGCGTCCTTGTCGGATCCCTCAGACCTGGCCTACTTACCGGACTCGGCGTTGTCGTTCCCCTCGACAGCCATTACTGCTTTTCCCTTGCGCTTCCGATTGCGCTTTCGTCCCTTTTTCGTGGATGCGGGTGCGTTGTCGTCATCTGAGTCGACCTCTGCGCCGGTGATACGTATCCAACGTATCTATTTTTCCTCACTCTTTTTCCCTTGTTTTGGACTCTAATTTGCATGATTTGAATGGAACTAACCCAGACTAACGTTGTTTTCAGCAGAACTACCATGGTGTTGTTTTTGTGTAGAAATAAAAGTTCTCGAAATGGAACGAAACTTTTTGGAGAATTATTTCAGAATATATGAGAATTATTAGATCCAAAATCCACCGAAGAGGGGGGAGAGGGTGAGCATCACCCACCAGGGCGCACGAGGCCCCCTGGGCACGCCCTGGTGTGTTGTGCCCACCTCGTGGCCCCACTGACCCTAATTCTGCCACTATAAATTCCTATTTTTGGAGAGAAAAATCAGAGAGGAAGTTTCATCGCGTTTTACGATACGGAGCCACCGCCACCTCATGTTCTTCATCGGGAGGCCAGATCTAGAGCCCGCATGGGGCTCCGGAGAGGGGAATCTTCGGTCTTCGTCATCACCAACCTTTCTCCATCGCCAATTCCATGATGCTCCCCACCGGGAGTGAGTAATTCCTTCATAGGCTTGCTGGTCGGTGAGGAGTTGGATGAGATTCATCATGTAATCGAGTTAGTTTTGTTAGGGCTTGATCACTAGTATCCATTATGTTCTGAGATTGATGTTGCTATGACTTTGCTATGCCTAATGCTTGTCACTAGGGCCTGAGTGCCATGATTTCAGATCTGAACCGTTTATGTTATCATCTCTATATCCATGTTCTTGATCCGATCTTGCCTAGTCATATGCACCTATTACGCGTTATGATCCGTCAACCCCATAGTGACAATATTTGGGATACTTCGTGGTGATGACCGTAGTTTGAGGAGTCCATGTATTCACCATGTGTTAATGCTTTGTTCCGGTTCTCTATTAAAAGGAGGCCTTAATATCCCTTAGTTTCCTTATGGACCCCGCTGCCACGGGAGGGTAGGGCAAAAGATGTCATGCAAGTTCTTTTCCATAAGCACGTATGACTATTTGCGGAATACATGCCTACATTACATTGATGAACTGAGCTAGTTCTGTATCGCCCTAGGTTATGACTATTACATGACGAATATCATCCAACGAATTACCGATCCTGTGCCTACGAGCTTTCCACTTATTGTTCTTGCTAAGTTACTACTGATGTTGCTGTTGTTCCAACTGCTACAAAACTATTGTTACTACTGTTACCGCTACCGTTACTGTCGCGGCTGCTATCAAACTATCATATTACTGTGCTACTGATCACTCTGCTGCAGATATTTAATCTCCAGGTGTGGTTGAATTGACAACTCAACTGGTAATACTCTCAAGTATTCTTTGGCTCCCCTTGTGTCGAATCTATAAATTTGGGTTGAATACTCTACCCTCAAAAACTGTTGCGATCCCCTATACTTGTGGGTTATCAAGACCTTTTTCTGGCGCCGTTGCCAGTGAGGCATAGCAATATTTGTTGAGTCACTTGGGATTTATATCAATTTATCACTATGAAGAATCTGAAGGATCCAAAGACTAAGATTTTTCCCTCTAAGATGAGGGGAGGTAAGGAACTGCCATCTAGCTCTGCACTTGATTCACCTTCTGTTATGGGTAAGCTTGCAACACCACCACATGCTAGTAATCCTGATATGTCGCAAGTTATTGATGATGCTACTTCTGCTTTGAATGATTCTTATGATGACGCTAGTACCATGCTTGATGATAATGTGTCACTAGGAGAATTTCTTGATGAACAAATTGCTAGAGCTAAAGAGAATGAAACTACTGAAACTGATGAGATTGCTGAAACTGATGAAACCCATGAAACTGATAATGACTATAAAACACCTATTAGTCCTACCTCTCCTAAGTTTGAAATGCCTAAGATACCTGAAGGTTATGTTATGGACGAAGAGATAACTAGAGAAATTCTTTCTTGCAAGGATAGAAATGATCTTAAGAAATTGCTACGCAAGTATAAGGAAAAGACTTTGAATGCTAGAATGAAATGTGATCCAAAGTTTGCTACTTCACCTATCTTTGTACCGATAAGGATTATGAATTCTCTGTCGACCTAGAGTTAATTACTTTGGTTGAATCTGATCCTTTCCATGGCTATGAAACTGAAACTGTAGTGGCACACCTTACTAAGCTAAATGATATAGCCACCCTCTTTGCTCATGATGAGAAGATTCGCTACTATTACATCCTTAAGTTATTTCCATTCTCATTAAAGGGTGATGCTAAGACATGGTACAATACTCTTGCTCCTGGTTGTGTGCATAGTCCCCAGGATATGATTTACTACTTCTCTGAAAAATATTTTCCTGCTCATAAGAAACAAGCTGCCTTACAGGAAATATTTAATTTTATGCAAATTGAAGAAGAGAGTCACCCACAAGCCTGGGGGAGGCTTCTCCAGTTGCTTAATGTTTTGCATGATCACCTTCTCAAGAAAAATGAAATGCTTGATATCTTCTATAATGGACTGACCGATGCTTCTAGGAACTTCCTAGATAGTTGTGTTGGTTGTGTTTTCAGGGAATGAACTGTTGAACAAGGTGAGGAATCATTGAATAACATATTGAAGAATTATGATGATTGGACTCTACCTGAACCACCACCTAAACCCACTCCGAAGAAGAGGGGTATCTTATTTCTCAGTCCCAAAGATATGCAAGAGGCAAAGCAATCTATGAAGGAAAAGGGTATTAAAGCTAAGGATGTTAAGAATTTGCCGCCTATTGAAGAAATACATGGCCTTGACACACCACCACCTCCACAGGTGGTAGAGGTAAATTCTTTATTAAAGTTTAATGAAAGTGATATCCCTCACAATAAACATCCTAGTCAATGCTTATATGAGTTTGATAACTATATTATGAAGCAAGATCATTTCAATGCTCATGTTCTGAAACAATTGAAATATAATTCTGATATGATTGCTCGCTTGAGTGACTTGCTATTTAGAATCAGTAATGATGTTAGAGGTGTAGAAAAGCATGCATCTATGGTTCAAACTTAGTTAGAACAAGTTGCTAAATCTCAAAAAGAATTGCTTGATGAAATGAATAATAATATGCATGATTTTGCTGCTAGAGTAGTAACTAGAGGAGGTAGAATGACCCAAGAACCACTTTATCCTGAGGGTCATCCTAAAAGGATTGAACAAGACTCTCAGAGAATTAATCCTGATGCACCTAGTCCTTCTAAGAAGAAAAAGAAAAATTATAGGGCTTTGCATACCTCTAGTGAACCTGAGACACAAAAACCTCCTGGTAATAATGATGTCTCTATTTCTGATGCTGAAACTCAATCTGGTAGTGAACATCAACATAGTGATAATGAAAATGATAATGATCATGTTCATGATGATGCTCAACCTAGCAATGATATAGAACCAGATAATGATGTTGAAATAGAGCCTGCTCCTGATCTTGATAACCCACAACCTAAAAATAAACGTTATGATAAAAGAGACTTTGTGGCTAGGAAACATGGTAAAGAAAGAGAGGCATGGGTTCAGAAACCCATGCCATTTCCACCTACGCAATCTAAGAAAAAGGATGATGAAGAATTTGAGCGCTTTGCTGAGATGATTAGGTCAGTCTTTTTGCGTACTCGCTTAACCGATATCTTGAAGATGGACCCTTATGCTAAGTATATGAAAGACATCATCACAAATAAAAGAAAGATAGCTGAAGCTGAAATCTCCACCATGCTTGCTAATTATTCTTTTAAGGATGGATTACCTAAAAACTTGGAGATCCTGGAATACCAACTATAGCTTGCTCCATTAAAAGAAACTATGTCAAAACTGCTTTGTGCGATTTGGGTGCCCGTGTTAGTGTTATGCCTTTCTCCTTATATAAAAGACTTAATTTGAATAAACTCACACCTACCAAGATATCACTGCAAATGGCTGACAAATCAACAGCCATACCTATTGGTATTTGTGAGGATGTGCCCGTTGTTGTTGCAAATGTTACTATCTTAACGGACATTGTTATTCTTGAGATGCCCGAGGATGACAACATGTCGATTATCCTTGGTAGACCCATTTTGAATACTGCAAGGGCTTTTATTGATTGCAATAAAAGCAAAGTCACTTTTCATATCAATGGTAATGAGCATACGGTGCACTTTCCGAAGAAACAATTCCAAGTGAATGGTATAAATGTTATTGAAGAATCTCCGACTATCACTGTCGGAAGCTTTCAATTACCTCGTCCTACTGCCAAAAAGAAATATGATATACTTATTTGGTGGTGGAGTTATCCCGGCAGGGGTTCGCCTAAGCACTATCGGAATCTATTTGGTGGAGGAACTAGAGAATAGAGCACTAGCACGTGGCCGTGTGTTTTGGGGCTCTATTCCTCTAGTATATATAGGAGGGAGAGGGAGGAGAAAGCCTCCCTAGGGTTTCCCCTAGGGGTCGGCCTAACTAGGGCAAGGAGGAGTCCAATCAACTTCCTACTAGGAAGTGGATTCATATTAGGAAGGAGTCCTATTCCTTCCTATCTCCACCTTTTTTCCTCTTGGGCATATGGGCCCTTATGGGGTCGGTTACCCCAGCCCATTAGGGGCTGGTGCTCCACCTCTTGGTCCCATGTGGCCCCTGGGGTGGGTGGGCCCCACCCAGTGGACCCCGAAACCAATTCGTCACTCCCGATACACTACCGGAAATACCCGAATCTTTTCCGGAACCCAAATACCACTTTCCTATATATAAATCTTTACCTCTGGACCATTCCGGAGCTCCTCGTGACGTCCGGGATCTCATAAGGGACTCCGAACAACCTTCGGTCACCAACCCATATATCTCAATACTACCGAAACGTCACCGAACGTTAAGTGTGCAGACCCTGCGGGTTCGAGAACTATGTAGACATGACCGAGACACCTCTACGGTCAATAACCAATAGCGGGACCTGGATGCCCATATTGGTTTCTACATATTCTACGAAGATATTTATCGGTTGAACCTCTATGTCAAGGATTTATTTAATCCCGTATGATGTTCCCTTTGTTTATCCGTATGTTACTTGCCCGAGATTCAATCATCGGTATCTCTATACCTAGTTCAATCTCGTTACCGGCAAGTCTCTTTAGTCGTTCTGTAATACAAGATCCCGTGGCTAACTCTTTAGTCACTTTGCTTGCAAGGCTTATTGTGATGTTGTATTACCGAGTGGGCCCTGAGATACCTCTCCGTCATACGGAGTAACAAATCCCAGTCTCGATCCATGCCAACTTAACAGACACCTTCGGAGATACCTGTAGAGCATCTTTATAGTCACCCAGTTACGTTGCGACGTTTTATACACAAAAGGTATTCCTCCGGGGTCAGTGAGTTACATGATCTCATGGTCATAGGAACAGATACTTGACATGTAGAAAACTATAGCAATAAACTGACACGATCATATGCTACGTTCACAGTTTTGGTCTTGTCCATCACATCATTCTCCTAATGATGTGATCCCATTTATCAAATGACATCTCATGTCTATGGCTAGGAAACCTTGACCATCTTTGATCAACGAGCTAGAATACTAGAGGCATACTAGGGACACAGTGTTGTCTATGTATCCACACATGCAATTTAGTTTCCAATCAATACAATTATAGCATGGATAATAAACGATTATCATGAACAAGGAAATATAATAATAACCACTTTATTATTGACTCTAGGGCATATTTCCAACAGTCTCCCACTTGCACTAGAGTCAATAATCTAGCTCACAACTATGTGATTTACATTGTAATGAATCTAACACCCATACAGTTTTGGTGTTGATCATGTTTAGCCCTTGGAAGAGGTTTAGTCATCGGGTCTGCGACATTCAGATCTGTGTGCACTTTGCAAATATTTATGTCCTCCTCCTTGATGTAATCGCGGATGGAATTGAAGCGTCGCTTTATGTGTCTGGTCCTCATGTGAAACCTTGGTTCCTTGGCCAGAGCAATGGCACCAATGTTGTCACAGAACAAAGTCATTGGGTTTAGTGCACTGGGCACCAGTCCAAGATCTTTCATGAACTCCTTCATCCAGACACCTACCTTCGCCGCCTCCGAGGCAGCGATGTACTCCGCTTCGCATGTAGAATCAGCTACCACGCTTTGTTTGGAACTGCACCAGCTTACCGCACCCCCATTGAGAATAAATATGTATCCGGTTGGAGACTTAGAGTCATCCGGATCAGTGTCAAAGCCTGCATCGATATAACCCTTTACGACGAGCTCTTGATCACCTCCATAAACGAGAAACATGTCCTTAGTCCTTTTCAGGTACTTTAGGATATTCTTGACCGCTGTCCAGTGTTCCATTCCTGGATCACTTTGAAACCTTCCGGCCATACTTATGGCAAGGCTGACATCGGGTCTTGTGCACAGCATTGCATACATGATAGAGCCTATGACTGAAGCATAGGGGATGACACTCATCATTTCTCTATCTGCTGCAGTCACTGGGCATTGAGTCTTACTCAACTTCACACCTTGCAATACAGGCAAGAACCCCTTCTTGGACCAATCCATTTTTAACTTCTTCAAAACTTTGTCAAGGTATGTGCTCTGTGAAAGTCCTATTAAGCGTCTCGATCTATCTCTATAGATCTTGATGCCTAATATGCAAGCAGCTTCTCCCAGGTCCTTCATTGAAAAACTCTTGTTCAAATATTCCTTCACGCTTTCCAACATTTCTATATTGTTTCCAATCAGCAATATGTCATCCACATATAATATTAGAAATGCTATAGAGGTCCCACTCACTTTCTTGTAAATACAAGCTTCTCCGTAAACTTGTATAAACCCGAACGCTTTGATCACCTCATCAAAGCGAAGATTCCAACTCCGAGATGCTTGCACCAGTCCATACTTTGTTTTCATACATGGATCCCATCTCGGATTTCATGGCCTCTAACCATTTCTCGGAATCCGGGCCCATCATCGCTTCTCCATAGCTCGTAGGTTCATCGTTGTCCAACAACATGACCTCTAAGACAGGGTTGCCGTACCACTCAGGAGCAGTACGCGTCCTTGTCGACCTACGAGGTTCGATAGTAACTTGATCCGAAGCTTCATGATCATCATCATTAACTTCCTCTTGAACTGACGTAGGCTCCACAGAAACAACTTTCTACGCTGCGCTACTCTCTTGTTGAAACAAAGGTTCAACAACCTCATCAAGTTCTATCTTCCTCCCACTCAATTCTTTCGAGAGAAACTCTTTCTCAAGAAATGTTCCGTTTTTAGCGACAAACACTTTGCCTTCGGATCTAAGATAGAAGATATACCCAACTACCTCTTTTGGGTATCCTATGAAGATGCATTTCTCCGCTTTGTGTTCCAGCTTTTCAGGCTGAAGCTTTTTGACATAAGCATCACATCCCCAAACTTTAAGAAACAACAACTTTGGCTTCTTGCCAAACCACAGTTCATATGGTGTCGTCTCAACGGATTTTGATGGTGCCCTATTTAAAGTGAATGCAGCTGTCTCTAATGCATAACCCCAAAACGATAGTGTCAAGTCAGCAAGAGACATCATAGAACGCACCATATCTAATAAGGTTCAATTACGATGTTCGGACACACCATCACGCTGTGGTGTTCAAGGCGGTGTCAATTGTGAACCAATTCCACATTGTCTTAAGTGACTGCCAAACTCATAACTCAGATATTCTCCTCCTCGATCAGATCGTAGGAATTTAATCTTTTTGTTACGATGATTCTCAACTTCACTCTGAAATTGCTTGAACTTTTCAAACATTTCAGACTTGTGTTTCATTAAGTAAATATACCCATATCTACTTAAGTCATCGGTGAAGGTGAGAAAATAATGATATCCGCCGCGTGCCTCAATGCTCATCGGACCGCACACATCAGTATGTATGATTTCCAACAAGTCACTTGCCCGTTCCATTGTTCCAGAGAACGGGGTTTTAGTCATCTTGCCCATGAGGCATGGTTCACATGTGTCAAGTGATTCAAAATCAAGTGACTCCAAAATTCCATCAGCATGGAGCTTCTTCATGCGTTTTACACCAATATGACCTAAGCGGCAGTGCCACAAGAAAGTGGTACTATCATTATCAACTCTACATCTTTTGGCATCAATGTTATGAACATGTGTATCATCGCTATCGAGATTCAATAAGAATAAACCCCTCACATTCAATGCATGACCATAAAAGATATTACTCATATAAATAGAACAACCATTATTCTCTGATTTAAATGAGTAACCATCTCGCAATAAACAAGATCCAGATATAATGTTCATGCTTAACACAGGCACTAAATAACAATTATTCAGGTTCATCACTAATCCCGATGGTAATCGAAGAGCAATCGTGTCGACGGCGATCACATCAACCTTGGAACCATTTCCCACGCGCATCGTCACTTCGCCCTTTGCCAGCCTCCGTCTATTCCGTAGTTCCTGTTTTGAGTTGCAAATGTGAGCAACCGAACTGGTATCAAATACCCAGGCACTACAACGAGAGTTGGTAAGGTACACATCAATAACATGTATATCATATATACCTTGTTTCGTGTTGTCCGCCTTCTTGTCAGCCAGATACTTGGGCCAGTTCCGCTTCCAGTGATCAGTTCCCTTGCAATGAAAGCACTCAGTTTCTGGCTTGGGTCCAGCCTTGGGTTTCTTCATGGGAGGGGCAACTGCTTAGCCACTCTTCTTGGAGTTACCCTTCTTGCCCTTGCCATTCTTCTTGAAACTAGTGGTTTTATTGACCATCAACACTTGATGCTCCTTCTGAATCTCAGACTCAGCGACTTTCAACATCGCAAACAGCTCGGCGACTGACTTGTTCATCCCTTGCATGTTATAGTTCAACACGAAGCCTTTGTTGCTAGGTGGTAGTGATTGAAGAACTCTATCAGTGCTCGCCTATGGCGGGAGAACAATTCCCAACTCCGCCAAACGGTTGGAATACCCAGACATTCTGAGCACATGTTCACTGACAAACCCGTTCTCCTCCATCTTGCAAGCATAGAACTTATCGGAGGTCTCATACCTCTCGATCCGAGCATTCTTCTCAAAGATAAACTTCAACTCCTGGAACATCTCATATGCTCCATGACGTTCAAAACGTCTTTGAAGTCTCGGTTCTAAGCCATACAACATTGCACATTGAACTATTGAGTAATCATCAAAACGTGCCTGCCAGGCGTTCGTAAGGTCTGCAGACTCTACTGGAGCGGGTGGTTCACCGAGCGGTGCATCAAGGACATAAGCCTTTTGGGAAGCCGTGAGGATAATCCTCAGATTACGGGCCCAGTCTACAAAGTTACTTCCATCAACTTTCAACTTAGCTTTCTCTAGGAACGCATTAAAATTCAGGGGTGCTACTGCGTGAGCCATTGATCTACAACATAAATTTTGCAAAGACAACTTAGACTATTGTTCAAGATAATGAGTTTAGTTAATCATATTACTTAAAAACTCCCACTCAAATTGACATCCCTCTGGTCATTCGAGTGTCACATCATCCAAATTCACCTACCCAAGTCCGATCATCACGAGAGATGAGGTGGTTTCAATGGTGAACATATTCATGTTGATCATATCTACTATATGACTCATGTTCGACCTTTCGGTCTCTTGTGTTCCGAGGCCATGTTTGTACATGCTAGGCTCATCAAGTTTAACCCGAGTGTTCCGCACGTGCAACACTGGCTTGCACCCATTGTATGTGAACATAGAGTCTATCACACCCGATCATCACGTGGTGTCTCGAAACGACGAACTTTCGCAACGGTGCACACTCGGGGAGAACACAATTTTATCTTGAAATTTTAGTGAGGGATCTCCTTATAATAGTACCGTTGTCCTAAGAAAAATAAGATGCATAAAAGGATTAACATCACATGCAAATCATAAGTGACATGATATGGCCATGAACTTGTGCTTTTGATCTCCATCTCCAAAGCACCGGCATGATCTCCATCATCACCGGCATGAAACCATGATCTCTATCATCTTGATCTCCATCAATGTGTTGCCATGAGGTTGTCGCGCCGACTATTGCTTCTACAACTATTGCTAACTCGTAGCGATAAAGTAAAGCAAAACGGCAAAAATAAATTAAAGACAACCCTATGGCTCCTGCCGGTTGCTATACTCATCGACATGCAAGTCGTGATTATCTATACATAACATGATCATCTCATACATCATATATATCTCATCATGTCATTGGCCATATCATATCACAACATACCCTGCAAAAACAAGTTAGACGTCCTCTAATTGTTGTTGCATGTTTTACCTGGCTGCTATGGGTATCTAGCAAGAATGATTCATACCAACACAAAACCACAACGGTGATACACAAATTGCTATTCAACCTTCTCAAGGACCGCCTTAGTCGAATCCGATCCAACTAAAGTGGGAGAGACAGACACCCGCCAGCCATCTTTATGCAACAAAGTCACATGTCAGTTGATGGAACCGGTCTCTCATAAGCGTACGAGTAAGGTTGGTCTGGGCCGCTTCATCCCACAATACCGCTGAATCAAGAAAAGACCAAGGGAGGAAGCAATCTGAGCATCAACGCCCACAAACTCCTTTGTGTTCTACTCGTGATCTCATCTACGCATAGACCTAGCTCATGATGCCACTGTTGGGGAACGTTGCATGGGAAACAAAAAATTTCCTATGCACACGCAAGATCTATCCATGGTGATGAGCATCTACGAGAGGGAGAGTGGATCTACGTACCCTTGTAGATCGCTAAGCGGGAAGCGTTAAGAAACGCGGTTGATGTAGTTGAATGTCTTCGCGATCCAAATCGCAAGCCGTCCCGCGATCCAATCAAGATCCGTCCGATCGAGCACCGAACGGACGGCACCTCCACGTTCAGCACACGTACAGCTCGATGACAATCTCCGCCTTCTTGATCCAGCAAGAGGGAGCAGAGAGGTGAATGAGATCTCCAGCAGCACGACGGCGTGGTGGTGGTGCTGGTGGAGTTATCCCGGCAGGGCTTCGCCTAAGCACTACCGAAATCTATTTGGTGGAGGAACTAGAGAATAGAATACTAGCACGTGGCCGTGTGTTTTGGGGTTCTATTCCTCTAGTATATATAGGAGGGACAGGGATGAGCAAGCCTCCCTAGGGTTTCCCCTAGGGGTCGGCCGAACCAGGGCAAGGAGGAGTCCAATCCACTTCCTACTAGGAAGTGGATTCGTATTAGGAAGGAGTCCTATTCCATCCTATCTCCACCTTTTTTCCTCTTGGGCATATGGGCCCTTATGGGGTCGGTTCCCCCAGCCCATTAGGGGCTGGTGCGCCACCTCTTGGGCCCATGTGGCCCCCGGGGTGGGTGGGCCCCACCCGGTGGACCCTCGGAACCCATTCGTCACTCCCGATACACTACCGGAAATACCCGAAACTTTTCCGGAACCCAAATACCACTTTCCTATAAATAAATCTTTACCTCCGGACCATTCCGGAGCTCCTTGTGACATCCGGGATCTCATCCGGGATTCCAAACAACCTTCAGTCACCAACACATATATCTCAATACTACCGTAACGTCACCGAACGTTAAGTGTGCAGACCCTGTGGGTTCGAGAACTATGTAGACATGACTGAGACACCTCTACGGTCAATAACCAATAGCGGGACCTAGATGCCCATATTGGTTCCTACATATTCTACAAAAATCTTTATCGGTTGAACCTCTATGTGAAGGATTCAGTTAATCCTGTATGATGTTCCCTTTGTTTATCGGTATGTTACTTGCCCGAGATTCGATCGTCGGTATCTCTATACCTAGTTCAATCTCGTTACCGGCAAGTCTCTTTACTCGTTCTGTAATACAAGATCCCGTGGCTAACTCTTTAGTCACTTTTCTTGCAAGCCTTATTGTGATGTTGTATTACCGAGTGGGCCCTGAGATACTCTCTGTCACACGGAATAACAAATCCCAGTCTCGATCCATGCCAAGTTAACAGACACCTTCGGAGATACCTGTAGAGCATCTTTATAGTCACCCAGTTATGTTGCGACATTTGATACACACAAGGTTTTCCTCCGGTGTCAGTGAGTTACATGATCTCATGGTCATAGGAACAGATGCTTGACATGCAGAAAACTATAGCAATAAACTGACACGATCATATGCTACGTTCACAGTTTGGGTCTTGTCCATCACATCATTCTCCTAATGATGTGATCCTGTTTATCAAATGACATCTCATGTCTATGGCTAGGAAACCTTGACCATCTTTGATCAACGAGCTAGTCTACTAGAGGCATACTAGGGACACAGTGTTGTCTATACATCCACACATGCAATTTAGTTTCCAATCAATACAATTATAACATGGATAATAAACGATTATCATGAACAAGGAAATATAATAATAACCACTTTATTATTGCCTCTAGGGCATATTTCCAAAACAAATGACCCCATCTTACCTACTCAGTATTTAGACTTTGATGCCGTGAAGCGTCACAAGTTCCTTACGGGTACGGCCACTAACTACACCTATAACTTGAGATTTAATAAGAAACCTGTTGTGCTTGTCGCTTTGCCTACTCCTGCTCTCTTTGATTTTCACAACATGGGAAGATATTATGTCCTTGAGAGCGAAGCCTATGCGTACAACGCGGAGGTTGAAGCTGCTAGGAGGGCTGCGGAGTCTGCTCTGAGGGCCTCAGTGAGCCATCGCCCCGATTATTATTCATACGGATGGTGATTACCAAGCTAGGCCAAAAGCCTAACCATGGGGGAGTACGTATTTCCACCGACATTACATTCAAGTTCACACTTTTCATTCCAGTTGTCGGTGTTCATACTTTTTCATTGTAATATCCATGCTAAATTTGTTTTCTCACTTTCTTCTTGTGTTTGAAAAACTTTGAGAAAAATCCAAAAATATTTCCTACTTCTTTTTAGTTTTTCTTTCTAGCTTAGTTTAATTGTTGCATTAAAAGAAAACACAAAAAGATTTCTCGCTTCTTCTTTTACTTGTTGGGAGCTTTCCCGTGTAAATAGTTATTCTCGTTTTTGTTTTTCCCCTTTAATTTGCTTTCTTCAAGAAAAACCAAAAACCCCAAAAGTATTTCAGTGTGTTTCTCTGAAATTCTTTTCTTTTACTTGAGTCGTGCCTAGGAGAAGACCTCAATGAAAATTTTGAGTGGCTCTCATCTGCATTATTGTTTATCCAACAAAGAGCCCATATTACTTTGTCTTCTCCTCTTGAATAAAATGTTTGCAGATTCCAGCTTAGTCCAAGGCACTCTTGCACTATTATTATTTTCTTATCATTCGGTCATGCAAGTGAAAGGCAATAATGATGACATTTGATGAATTGACTGTGGCAGAGAAAAGCGGGTATGAACTCAACTTGTTTTTGTTTTTGTAAATATGTTTAACCTTGTATCCTTGATTCAGCTCATTGTGATCAAACATGTTTGCAATGACCATTAGAGATTATAGTTGTTCATGCCATGCTTAAGTAGCTAGGAGTGGATAATGATTTATCTTGGGTGTCAACATGCATTAAAATGGTTGTGATGCGGTATGATGATATGGTATCCTCCTCTGAATGTTTCAAGTGGCTTGACTTGGCAGATGTTCACGCATGTAGTGGAATCAAAACCAACATAGCCTTCATGATATTTATGTTCATGGTTTCCATATCCTACTCATGCTAGTACTCAATGTAATTATATGTAATGCATGTTCATGACCGTCTTCGCTCTTTAGCTGGCCGCTTCTCGATCTAATTGCTAGCCTTTGCCTGTACTAAGCGGGAATACTGCTTGTGCATCAAAACCCTTAAACCAAGTTATGCCAGATAAGTCGACTATATATACCTATACGAGGTATTACCCTGCCGTTCCAAAGTAAATTTGCATGTGCCATCTCCAAGAATTCAAATGAACATCTGTTTTGTGTGCCTAGACCACTCATGGAGCGATAGGGGGCGGTCAGTATCTTCCATGCTAAGTGGGTTATTCACATGATGAGTGTTTATTCACTTGTTCTTACATGAGAGGGGCGGTAATAGGGATTCCCAGTCCCGAAATCAAAAATCAAAAATAATTAAACAAAACTCCCCCAGGAATGTTGTTGGTTTGGACGGTACCCGTGGATGCGGCTAGCCATGGAGTGTGATTGTTGGTGGAGGGGGAGTAAACCTTTACTTTTACCGCTTGGGAACCATCGCTAATTTGTTTAGCATGGAAGATATTGATAACTCTTGGTCGTGACGTTCACAGGAAGGGTGTACCTCCCAAAATTATATCTCTCTCTGTTTTAAACTTTGAGCTCTGGCACCGCTGCAAATCCATGTTTCCCTCTGCCAAGGGACTATCTATTTACTTTTATGTTGAGTCATCACCTTCTCAAACAAGCGCTAGACCTGAGAGCACTATTGTCATCCTCATGCATTGTGTATAGTTGATGTTGGGTGCAGCATGACTGGATCTTTTCTACCATGAATTACAATGTTTAGTCGCTACTTGAACTTCGGAGGTGCTCTGCATTTATGTTTTGCGGTCTTAGAAAGGGCTAGCGAGATACCACTATTGTCATATTGTATCATGATTGTTTTGACAAAGTGTTGGCGTTTGAGATATCTTATTATTGCTCGCTAGTTTCTTATGTTATTGATATGAGTTAATATAATCTCTAAGAGTTATCGTTGACATGGTTAGTCATAATCTTTGCTGAAAACCTGGGTGCTACTTAAGCATATATATGTAAACAAGAACAAAAGAGTTCATAAAAGTTTTTCTTTATCACTTTCAGTTTGTTAACTGAATTGCTTGAGGACAAGCAAAGGTTTAAGCTTGGGGGGAGTTGATACGTCTCCAACGTATCTACTTTTCCTCACTCTTTTGCCCTTGTTTTGGACTCTAATTTGCATGACTTGAATGGAACTAACCCGGACTAACGCTGTTTTCAGCAGAACTACCATGGTGTTGTTTTTGTGCAGAAATAAAAGTTCTCAGAATGAAATGAAACTTTTTGGAGAACTATTTCAGAATATATGAGAATTATTGGAGGCAAAACCCACCGAAGAGGGGGCCAGGGTGAGCATCACCCACCAGGGCGTGCCAGGCCCCCTGGGCGCGCCCTGGTGGGTTGTGCCCACCTCGTGGCCCCACTGACCCTAATTCCGCCACTATAAATTCCTATTTTCGGAGAGAAAAATCAGAGAGGAAGTTTCATCGCGTTTTACGATACGGAGCCGCTGCCACCTCATGTTCTTCATCGGGAGGCCACATCTGGAGACCGCTTGGGGCTCTAGAGAGGGGAATCTTCGGTCTTCGTCATCACCAACCTTTCTCCATCGCCAATTCCATGATGCTCCCCACCTGGAGTGAGTAATTCCTTCATAGGCTTGCTGGTCGGTGAGGAGTTGGATGAGATTCATCATGTAATCTAGTTAGTTTTGTTAGGGCTTGATCACTAGTATCCATTATGTTCTGAGATTGATGTTGCTATGACTTTGCTATGCCTAATGCTTGTCACTAGGGCCCGAGTGCCATGATTTCAGATCTGAACCGTTTATGTTATCATCTCTATATCCATGTTCTTGATCCGATCTTGCCTAGTCATATGCGCCTATTACGTGTTATGATCTGTCAACCCCATAGTGACAATATTTGGGATACTTCACGGTGATGACCGTAGTTTGAGGAGTCCATGTATTCACCATGTGTTAATGTTTTGTTCCGGTTCTCTATTAAAAGGAGGCCTTAATATCCCTTAGTTTCCTTATTGACCCCGCACGGGAGGGTAGGACAAAAGATTTCATGCAAGTTCTTTTCCATAAGCATGTATGACTATTTGCGAAATACATGCCTACATTACATTGATGAACTGAGCTAGTTCTATATCGCCCTAGGTTATGACTGTTACATGACGAATATCCTCCAACGAGTTACCGATCCAGTGCCTAGGAGCTTTCCACTTATTGTTCTTGCTAAGTTACTACTGCTGTTGCCGTTGTTCCAACTGCTACAAAACTATTGTTACTACTGTTACTGTCACTGCTGCTATCAAACTATCATATTACTGTGCTACTGATCACTCTGTTGCAGATATTTAATCTCCAGGTGTGGTTGAATTGACAACTCAACTTCTAATACTCTCAAGTATTCTTTGGCTCCCCTTGTGTCGAATCTATAAATTTGGGTTGAATACTCTACCCTCGAAAACTGTTGCGATCCCCTATACTTGTGGGTTATCAGCCGGCATCTTCCCCGGGGAGCCTCCTTCCTTCTTCAGCCCATGCACACTTATGAGCCAGAGCGTAGAGCACAGCAACATCCCATACCTTGTTGATGCTCATCTCCTCGCGCATCCGGCGATTGCGTACGTTCATGTGGACTGCAGCGATCACCTCGGCTGGGTGGACGTCTGGGATGTAATGATGCACGCGGCTAAACCTCTGGATGTACTTGCGGAGGGTCTCGCCGTCTCTCTGAGGGATCACATGCAAATCGCTGGGCTACCATGGAAGCTTGTGGCCTCCATGGTATGCGCCAACGAACTGGTTGCACTGATCTTCCCAAGAAGAGATGGATCCTTCTAGCAAGTTCATCAACCAACTCCTCACATTGGGCTTGAGTGCCAACGGGAAGTAATTGGCGAATACTTTTTCATCGTGCCCTCCAACAGGTTGCACGATGATGGTATAAATGCCGAGGAATTCGGAGGGCCTGATCTTGCCGTCATACTTGTCGGGCAACTCAGGCTTGAAGGGTCTGCTGGAGGGCCAGCAGACTTACCGTAGCTCATGGGTGAACGTCGGGCAGCCTACCTCGTAGGGCAAGCTGCCGGGCACCCTCGGCGTAGGCACGTCGACGACTGGATCTGCACGACCATCGGATTGGTGTTGTGCCTGTTGACGCCTCTCGATGGTGGTGCGGGCATCCTCCTTGCGCCTGTCCTTCAAGACTTGGCATTAACCTTTACTCATCCATAGATCTGTTGACGCATACGACACCTTGTCTTGTACCCCGAATCAACGGGTAGGTTGCTACTGTTGCGGGGGAGATTGCACCGTAGGCGCCCCACCGGCGTTGCGTCCAGCGGTGGGAGCCCCCGGAGCCGCTTGGCGGGCACATGACGGGCCTGCTTCCCCCAGCTTGTCGCGGTTCGCGAAACTCAGCAGGCTCTAGATAGTCGCTCTCAAGTCTTCCATCTTTTCCGACGCGGGTGTAAAATTCAGCAATAGCTAGGCCTGTGCCAGAGCTTCTTCTGGAGTCTTGGGCATGGAGCGGTGCAAAGCATGGGTGACGCTCTTACTCCTAGCCGTGCCAGGAGGAGCGTTCGCCCGCACCATCGCACGTTGGTCATGTTCTCCTGGAGGTTGCTGTCAAGCTCGGCCCTCCGTGTCTTGAGAAGGACGCATAGGGGTTTTGTATGCACGTCGTGCAGGGTCGCCACCCTGGGGGCGTGGGTCGTGGTTGCCCTGCGAGGGTCACGGTGGGGGTTCCATCGCCGCCGCCGCTACTGCTGCTATAGCCGCGGCCGCTGCTTCTGCGGCGTCGGCCCCGGTCGCTGCAGGTGCATTTCGCGTCTCCATGACGATGGGGTCTGGATCGCAGCTCGCGGAGCTCCGCGTGGTGTTGTGGCTGCGTTCGCCGGCACGGTGAATGTGGGGACCACCTCTGTCGGCATCGCTGGCGACCACTTTCGAGGGCAGCTTGGATGCGGACGGAGCGGGCGTTGCTGCGCACTTGGTCTTCTTGGGAGGCATGGTCCTCGAAGAAGATGTCGACGATGACGCACATGAGTCGGTGAAGGTTCATGTAAAGGAGCCCCCTTACCTGCGCGCCAAAGATGTCGGCGTACGATGATCTATGGGGACGGCAAGGCCCCTTTGGTGGTTCGGCAAGGGAGATCCTCTAACGCAAAGAGCATCACCGGACCATGCACGTGCGAGGGTTTAGACAGATTCGGGTCGCTGGAGCGTAATACCCTACGTCCTGTGTGTTGTGGTTTATTGGGTTCACAGTATAGGAGCGTCACAGCCCAGCAAGGATGCTCAGGGAGTGTCGCTACGCGTGTAAATGAACGGAGTGTTCACCCTTCTAAAGGTAGCCATGGACCTCCTTTTATAATTCAAGGGGCTACCACAGTGGCTAAAATGGTCTTTACATGGAATAAAGAAATGTATATCCCTCTGCTCAAAACCGCTGGCAACAACAATAGTGGGGAATACATAACTCTGACGGACTAGGATAGGCGCATTAAATACGCCGTCAGGTGGCGTGCTGGCGACGTCTTCCGGCAAGGGTTGCCTCTCCTTCTATGTCGTTCTCCTAACTACCTCTTATTCCTTTGCCACGCCGTAGGACGGGTGTCATTAAAGCTCTGCTGCAATCCAAGTAAATTGCCACGTGCCCTGGCCAGCTCCACCTAACCGCCTGCCCGCTCAACACCTACCCGATGTAGACAACCGGCGTGGCGACGAGGAGCGAGGGCTTGGTAGGCGGAAGCCTTGGCGGGTGTGTCAACCGTCAAGTCCTCCGGTGTCGGTGTACCAAAGTTTGGGTCTTTAATACCCCATACTTGTGCACGGGCAGTTGTAGCCACACCAGCGGCAAGGCCTACTGGGAGGCAGCTGGACGCAAGTATGAAGCTATAAGAAGACATTTCGAGACAATAATCAGAAGACCGAAGGCTGGAGCTCCGGCAAGATCTTGCCGGGATGGCTCGCAGCCCCGGCAAGACCTCGCCACCCTGTAACCACCCCAGTACAGCGACTAGCTTGTCATTTAGCTGTTGTCATCCTGGGTGCGTGTCAGGGAGATAACGGCGTTGGGGTTAAGCGGTGCTGATGGGACGGCCTCTTTTCCCATCCCCAAGATGCTAAGGGACACCTCAACGGAGCATTAAATGCATTTCTCCTAAGCCGTCAGTGTTAGGTATGATAACACTGTAACTACTTTTACACCTCACGTATGCATTGTACGCCACTATGGTGACCCGTTCGAACATATAAAAGGAGGCCCAAGGCGTAGCTACAGGGAGATAGGATCTTCTCTGGCCCGTTTTGCATATGTAGCTGTTGTGTACTGTTCATCACAAGCGCTCCTAGAACCAGGGCTTAACACATCCAATATACTAAGCAGGAGTAGGGTTTTATGCTTCTCAGCGGCCCGAACCTGGGTAAAATTCCCCGTGCTGATCGTTAGATCTGCTCTTTGTGCAAACCTCCTCCCTGCCGAATCATAAAGGGGTCTTCTCGATCCCATAGGTATCGTTTCTCCGACATCTTTGGCGCGCCATGTAGGGGAGAGGTTGCGTGAACCTGATCCAGCGATCAGCGCGTCAGTTTCTTCATCATCTTCACCATCATGGCCCCCAAGAAGAAGGGTTTCCAGCGGTTGGTCCATCCACGTCCATTGTCCCTGTAGCTACCCAGACGGGTGACGGTGTAGACGTGGGTGGAGGAGGTGGAGGTTCTGAGCTTCCGCGACGCTCTGGTGATCATAGCCAGGCGAGCGACGGCGTCCGCGCCGCTAGATCTAAGGATGGAGCCATGCTGCCAGCAGGCGGCGCAGCAAACTCCAGAGACGGAAGGGCGCCTTCCAAGACACCCATGCCGGCGCACGCGCCGCGACCTTCTGAGGGCGCGCGCGATGAACATCGCCGCGACGTTGGTGGTTCCGGGCGTCCCCATGGAAAGTCTCCTGAGCATCATCCTCGGGATGTGCGAGACCAACATGCGCGTCCACGTGCTGGTGGAAGTGGCGTGCGGTCGCAGGATCGTCATGTTGCTCCTTCTAACACGGTTAGGAGTCAGAGCACCTCACGTTCCTCGCATCTGTCGTCGCCGCCTACACGAGCAGAAGCACTGGCGTGAGCACAGTTGCTACTCAACTTTCCTCCTGCTGCAGACAAACTCGAGGAGTGGAGGGCTACCATTCAGAGCCTCGTGGGCCTCGCCAACGAAGATAAGCCACAGCAGGCAGAGCCTTCGCGGCGACAGTCCATCGAGCCAGCCCGCGTCAATGGCAAGAAGACTAGAGGCGGTACCACCACGGTGCATTCTCCTCCACGGCGGCAACAGCAGCCGTTGCCTCGACGGATCGACGCCGGTGATGACGATTCCATGGCATCGTCCGATCCGCGAAATCGCCGCGATCAACGTCAAGTTCTTCGGGAACGAGGCAAGGAAGACGCTCGGACTACCATCGAGCGGCGGCGGGAAGCGCGCTATCAGTCAGATAGGCGCGCAGGGCCCACTGTAGACAAGCCTGCGCCGGGGTATCCTGTCGATCTACCCTATGAGGTAGGTTGTCCAGCGTTTACCCATGAGCTGCGGCGAGTCCAGTGGCCCAATTCCTGCACGTTCAAGCCGGAGGTCCCGGAGAAATATGACGGCAAGACCCACCCGTCAGAGTTCCTGACCATCTACACCATTGCGGTGCAGGCTGCCGGGGCTCGTGACGATAAGATACTCGCCAACTACTTCCCGTTGGTGCTTAAGCCCAACGTCAGGTCGTGGTTGATGCATCTGCCAGAGAACTCTATTTCTTCCTGGGCAGATCTGTGTCATGAGTTTGTTGGCGCCTTTACCGGAGGCCACCAAGCTCCTGGGCAGGAATGTGACTTGCATCTCATCCCCCAGAAGGAGGGCGAGACCCTGCGCAAGTATATTCAGAGGTTCAGCTATGTGCACCACAACATCCCAGACGTTCATCCTGCCGCTGTTGTCAGAGCATTCCATCAGAACGTACGCAACCGCAGAATGCGCGAAGAGCTGGCGATGAACAAGGTCAGGGATGTTGCTGAGCTTTATGCTCTGGCTGATAAGTGTGCTCGGGCTGAGGAAGGGAGGACACTCCCCGGCGAGAATGCTGGCGCAGGAGTCGACTCTGAAGACGAAGACGTTGCCGCCCCGGCAAAAAAGGGTCGGCGGCGTAACAGGAAGCACAAGGGCAAGGCCGTGCTTGCTGTCGAGGGATCCGGCAACCCCAGCACCGCCAAGAAGGCCAAGGTTGACGACCCCGGCAAGGAGGTTGCCAGGTGCGCCTCCTGTCAGGCCTTGGCGGCTGCCGACAAGCCAGACGGTTCCGGCAAGCAATATTGCAAGACCCATCGCACCAAGGGCCATGACCTCCAAGAATGCCGGCAAGTTGAGTAGCTTGTCGAGAAGCAGAAAGCCGAGTACGTGAGGCGCGACAAGGAGAAGGGCCAGGATGGTGCAGAGGGGTGCGGCAAGAAGCGCGGTGGCCGAGGAGGTCGCTGCGGCAAGGCTAAGCAACAGAAAGAGAGGCCTGCTCGAGGCCGCAACAAGCAAGAGGGGGGTGATGATGACATCGAGGAGGATGACGAGTCAAGCGAGCAAGAGTTCCAGAAAGCTACAGACACCATGTGCGTTGACGGAGGTGCCTCGTTGCATTCTACCCACCGCCAACTTAAACAGTGGGCGCGTGAGGTTAATGCGGCTGAGCCATCTCTCGACGCCCGGAAGCCTTTGAAATGGTCCGACACACCTATCATTTTCGACGTTGAGGATCACCCTGATCGTATAACTGCGGTCGGGTGTTTGCCATTGTTGGTCTCACCAACAATTCGCAACCTCAAGGTGACGAAGATGCTAGTTGACGGTGGGGCCGGTTTGAACTTGATCTCAGTTATATGGCAATGGAATCTTGGCGACGTCGAAAACAATCTTTTCTGTCCTGAAGTTCAGATCGCCACCGAATGTTACCGGAAGTGTGATCTTTCCCTTGGGCTGGCTCCTCCCTGGATTGACCCCCTGAAATGGCCCCGTTTCTTCGAGATCTCCATCGGGAATTTGCAACCTTTTGATTACTTTGGGTGAGATCAAGTTCAAACCAGCCCCACCGTCAACTAGCATCTTCGTCACCTTGAGGTTGCGAATCGTTGGTGAGACCAACAATGGCAAACACCCGACCGCTGTTATACGATCAGGGTGATCCTCAACATCGAAAATGATAGGCGTGTCGGACCATTTCAAAGGTTTCCGGGCGTCGACAGATGTCTCAGCCGCATTAACCTCACGCGCCCACTGTTTAAGTTGGCGGTGGGAAGAATGCAACGAGGCACCTCCGTCAACGCACATGGTGTCTATAGCTTTCTGGAACTCTTGCTCGCTGGACTCGTCTTCCTCCCCGATGTCATCATCACCCCCTCTTGCTTGTCGCGGCCTCGAGCAGGCCTCTCTTTCTGTTGCTTGGCCTTGCCGCGGCGACCTCCTTGACCACCGCGCTTCTTGCCGGACCCCTCCGCACCATCCTGGCCCTTCTCCTTGTCGCGCCTCTCGTACTCGGCTTTCTGCTTCTCGACAAGCTGCTCAACTTGCCGGCAGTCTTGGAGGTCATGACCCTTGGTGCGATGGGTCTTGCAATATTGCTTGCCGGAACTGTCTGGCTTGTCGGCAGCCGCCAAGGCCTGACAGGAGGCGCACCCGGCAACCTCCTTGCCGGGGTCGTCAACCTTGGCCTTCTTGGTGGTGCTGGGGTTGCCGAATCCCTCGACAGCAAGCACAGCCTTGCCCTTGCGCTTCCTGTTACGCCGCCGACCCTTTTTTGCCGGGGCGGCAGCGTCTTCGTCTTCAGAGTCGACTCATGTGCCAGCATTCTCGCCGGGGAGTCTCCTCCCTTCCTCAGTCCGAGCACACTTATCAGCCAGAGCATAAAGCTCGGCAACATCCTTGACCTTGTTCATCGCCAGCTCTTCGCGCATTCTGCGGTTGCGTACGTTCTGATGGAACGCGCTGACAACAGCGGCAGGATGAACGTCTGGGATGTTGTGGTGCACACGGCTGAACCTCTGAATATACTTGCGCAGGGTCTCGCCCACCTTCTTGGGGATGAGATGCAAGTCACTTTCCTGCCCAGGAGCTTGGTGGCCCCCAGTAAAGGCGCCAACAAACTCATGACACAGATCTGCCCAGGAAGAAATAGAGTTATCCGGCAGATGCATCAACCACGACCTGACGTTGGGCTTAAGCACCAACGGGAAGTAGTTGGCGAGTATCTTATCGTCGCGAGCCCCGGCAGCCTGCACCGCAATGGTGTAGATGGTCAGGAACTCTGACGGGTGGGTCTTGCCATCATATTTCTCCGGGACCTCCGGCTTGAACGTGCGGGAATTGGGCCACTGGACTCGCCGCAGCTCACGGGTAAACGCTGGACAACCTACCTCATAGGGTAGATCGACAGGATACCCCGGCGCAAGCTTGTCTACAGTGGGCCCTGCGCGCCTATCTGACTGATAGCGCGCTTCCCGCCGCCGCTCGATGGTAGTCCGAGCGTTTTCCTTGCCTTGTTCCCGAAGAACTTGACGTTGATCGCGGCGAGTTCGCGGATCGGACGACGCCGTGGAATTGTCATCACCGGCATCGATCCGTCAAGGCAGCGACTGCTGTTGCCGCCGTGGAGGAGAATGCACCGTCGTGGTACCGCCTCTAGTCTTCTCGCCACTGATGCGGGCTAGCTCGATGGACTGTCGCCGCGAAGGCTCCGCCTGCTGTGGCTTATCTTCGTTGGCGAGGCCCACGAGGCTCTGAATGGCAGCCCTCCACTCCTCGAGCTTGTCTGCAGCAGGCGGAAAGTTGAGTAGCAACTGTGCTCGCGCCAGCGCTTCTGCTCGTGTAGGCGGCGGCGACAGGTGCGAGGAACGTGAGGTGCTCTGACTCCTAACCGTGTTAGAAGGAGAAACATCACGATCCTGCGACCGCACGCCACTTCCACCAGCATGTGGACGCGCATGTTGGTCTCGCACATCCCGAGGATGATGCTCAGGAGACTTTCCATGGGGACGCCTGGAACCACCAACGTCGCGGCGATGTTCATCGCACGCGCCCTGAGAAGGTCGCGCCTGCATGGGTGTCTTGGAAGGCGCCCTTCCATCTCTGGAGTTTGCTGCGCCGCCTGCTGGTAGCACGGCTCCATCCTTAGATCTAGCGGCACGGATGACGCCGCTCGCCTAGCTATGATCACCAGAGCGTCACGGAAGCTCAGAACCTCCGCCTCCTCCACCCACGTCTACACTGTCACCCGTCTGGGTAGCTACAGGGACAGCGGACGTGGATGGACCAACCGCCGTGAAACCCTTCTTCTTGGGGGCCATGACGGTGAAGATGTTGAAGAAACTGACGCGCTGATCACTGGATCAGGTTCACACAACCTCTCCCCCTACCTGGCGCGCCAAAGATGTCAGAGAAACGACACCTATGGGATCGAGAAGACCCCTGTACGATTCGGCAGGGAGGAGGTTTGCACAAAGAGCAGATCTAACAATCAGCACGGGGAATTTTACCCAGGTTCGGGCCGCTGAGAAGCGTAAAACCCTACTCCTGCTTAGTATATTGGATGTGTTAAGCCCTGGTTCTAGGAGCGCTTGTGATGAACAGTACACAGCAGCTACACATGCAGAATGGGCCAGAGAAGATCTGATTCCCCTGTAGCTACGCCTTGGGCCTCCTTTTATACGTTCGAAGGGGTCACCACAGTGGCGTACAGTGCATACGTGAGGTGTAAAAGTAGTTACAGTGTTATCATACCTAACACTGACGGCTTAGGACAAATGCATTTAATGCTCCGTTGAGGTGTCCCTTAGCGTCTTGGGGATGGGAAAAGAGGCCGTCTCATCAGCACCGCTTAACCCCAACGCCGTTATCTCCCTGACACGCACCCAGGATGACAACAGCTAAACGACAAGCTAGTCGCTGTACTGGGGCGGTTACAGGGTGGCGAAGTCTTGCCGGGTGCGAGCCTTGCCGGGGCTGCGAGCCATCCCGGCAAGATCTTGCCGGAGCTCCAGCCTTCGGTCTTCTGATTATTGTCTCGAAATGTTTTCTTATAGCTTCATACTTGCGTCCAGCTGCCTCCCGGCAGGCCTTGTCGCTGGTGTGGCTACAACTGCCCGTGCACAAGTATGGGGTACTAAAGACCCAAACTTTGGTACACCGACATCCGGCAAGGAGGGCTTGCCGGTTCGCTCGGGCCCTCGTATGAAGAGGCTTGGCGTCCAAAATCAGCCCGACATGGTCTTGCCGATCCGGAGGCTGCGGTCGTCTGGTGCACAAGTCAGGGTACTAAGGACCCCGTTCTTTAGTACACCGACAATAGGGTATCACAAGAGTCTTCGAGGGTAGTATTTCACCCAAATTTACTTATTTGACACAAGGGGTGCCAAAAAATATTTATTGGTCTTAGCAGTTGAGTTGTCAATTCAACCTTACTGGTCTTAGCAATTGAGTTGTCAATTCAACCTTACTGGTCTTAGCAGTTGAGTTGTCAATTCAACCACACTTGGAATTTCTTTCTGCAATGAAGTTTTTAGTAACACGGTAACAAAAGCAATAGGAACAGTGAAAAGTAGCGTATTGTATTGTTTGTAGCAGCAGTAATAACGAAAGTAACTAAACAGAAACCAAAAAGTGAAAAGTGTAGGCCATGGAACGCATCAAGTTAGCAGGAAGAGCATCCGATCATTGCCGAGGTCCCGACCCATACCTCGACAACTCCAAGCAATGGCCCTCATGGCGCCCGAGGCGCGTTAGGGCCATGCACCGCTAGAGCGTTGTCATTCAACAGGCGTTCGATGTCTCCTGATTCCTGCTGAACTCTCGTTTTCCTTCTTTTTCCCAAAAGTACGTAAGCCACACACGGGGAGGTTTAGAACTCACGACCTCTTGCGGGGAGGGGGGTTGTGAACATTTGTGTTAAACCTGATATTTATATATAAATTTACATTTTTCAAGCTTTATTGTTTTTAATTCATAAGAAAATCCCGATTTGTTTTTCTTTCTCACATGGTAGTTGTATTATTAATAGGATGTCATTTTTATTATAACAGGAAGACATTTTTTTGTTATAATGGGATGACAAATTTCATATTAGGACAAAGACATTTTTATTATTGAAAGGATGACATTTTTATTTTTAGTGGCATGACAATTTTTCTTAACTAGATGAAACCCCGCGTGTTGCTGCGGGACTTCTAAATTTTACTTTTTGCAAACAACTTGAAAGAAACACATTAAAGTACTTGAAACAAAAATAAACAAAGTTGGTATTTCCTTTACAAATGTTGGATGATACATAGATGCATGGTATGGACTTGGACTCGGCAATAACATGTCATAGTCATGTATTTCTGTCCTTGGTAGTCAGGTTGGCTTCTAAGAGCATTGAAACAATTGAACTTCATAAAGGGTGATGTTATCTCACACCGAGTTCAAGAAAGTGGCATTTAAATTCACTTGTAACCAAATGTAAAATATTTGCATTGTTAACTCTGCTAAATTAAAGAGTAAATTGACCATATGAAACTGGAGATTGTTTCTCGCTAATTCAAAATGCAAAAAACCGTAGTACTACATTCAAGAACAAACTATAATGATAACACATATTTTGAGGGTATGGAAAGCAAATTGGAGCACTGCTATTTGGCATTTAGCTCACTTTTTTCACAACAACAAATGAATATGCATACTTCCCATAAAAGAATGAACACTTATTTAACAAAAACTGTAAACATGTTTTCTTGTGCTTTGGAAGTGTATTGCGCTAGCAATACTCCATATGATTATTTAATAATGAGAAACGATATGAGAGGATAAAGACACCAAAAAGTTAGGCATCAAGAGAGCGAGACATGAGCAGCCAAGGCAGGGTGAGGCAGTTACACTCCCGACATAGATATTGACGACTTGATGGTTGGCAGTGATGGAACGTCTACCTTTAGTGGTGGGACACAACTAGATCGTTCGTACTTCCAGAGCCACGGATAAAAAAATCAGATGATGAAATTAGAGAAAAATCTGATTATAGATTAGATGCAATCTGTCAAATAGAACAACAACAATAGATGGAGGGAAATCTTACACCCACACGCTCGCGACATGGTGTGTGAGCGTGCTCTTGAACCGGCTAAACGGCAAGCGCATGCCCCTTGGATGCCTTGACACGCAGTCCGGCGATGATTGGTGAAGCGCGCCTTTAGATGATCACGTTGTCGGCGCCGTGGTGCCACATGGTAGGCCGTGAACCCGACGGCGAGCGAGCCGCACGCGAAGCGCGTGAGCTGGACCTGCACTACCTCCTGCACGTCGCGCTCCGGTCATCCTGGCGCAGCTGTAGCACGACGGCCGACGGCTTGGGCGGCGCGAAGTCGACCAGTGTGGCCCCGACGTCCACGCTTGCTTCCGCTAGCCGTGCGTCGTGGTCGTTGAGTATTTAGGAATGAAGCATGGAGAGGAGGAAGAATCAATGTGAGGAAGAAGAGAAGATTGAAGACGAAGGGGCAACCATTTAATTCTAAATACTCAACCATTTAGGGGTGAGGTGAAGTGCCTCGTGGGGACGAAGGTGTGAACGGGGTGATTATGACCCGAAAATTAATTTTTTTTAGAGGTGGAGCGAGAGAGGGGCTGTTGGCCTTCGACTCTTGTGAAAAAAGTGACATTTTTTCTGAGGGAGAGAGGCATGGGCCTTTTTTTCTCCGTGGCTGGGCTTTGATCAGTCGTTATGGCTGCTAATTTACTACTGGCATGTGTTACGTCTGGTACCTGTGTTACGCCTGGTATAATTAACTGTTGGCCTTCTTCCCATTAAAAAAACTTATGGCCTTCTCAAAAAAATACATTAACAGCTGGCCGGAACAGGGCTGCTGACATGGCACATGTGTTGTGGTGGGATGGTTGCATGTCAAGAGAAATGAAGTAGTTGACCTACTTGATGATGTGGATAGCTTGCATGTCAAGAGAAATAAGATAGTGGGGGTGAACTATTTAGGTATTATAGATTATAGATAAGAGTATGACATTTTATTACCAATAGGATGGCACTTTTATTATACGATGATGTCATTTTTTATCATTAAGATGACTTCATTTCTAATAGTGAGAGGATAACATATTTATTATGAGAGATGGTATTTTTATATTTAATGGCATGTCAATTTATTTACAAAGGACATGACATTTTTTAACAATAGGATGGCATTTTTATCAATAATAGGATAGTATTTTTATTATTGTGAGGATGCCATTTCTTTTATTATAAATAGAATGACATTTTGAATGTCAAGAGGATGGCATTTTTTATTTTTAATAGCATGGCAATTTATTTTGGGACTTATCCAGATAGAACTTTTTTATATAGAGGATGGCAATTTTTTAAAGTAGCACACCAAATTATATATTTTTCAGAGCATGACATTTTCTAAATTTATGAATTTGTGCGTATTTCATTGCGACGAAACTTCCAATCTATTCATCATATCATGGCAGTACCAAGAACACAAAAATAAAAAAAATACATCCATATCCGTAAACCACCTAACGACGACTACAAGCACTAGAACAAGCGGAAGACGCGTCAGTGTCCTCACCCCTCCCTCACCGAAGCCAAGCCAATCTTGTTGTAGTAGACAGTTGGGAAGTCATCATGCTAAAGCCCGACAGGACCAGTGCACCAGAACAACAACTGTCACCGGTAAAGAGAAGTATAGATCGAAATGATTCAACCTGGCGACACACAAACGAAGACAAACAAGTACTTTATCCAAACAGATCCATCGAAGACCAGTATCGACCGAATCCAGCAAGATCTGCTAGAGATACACCTCCACACGTCCTTCTATGACGATAGACGCATCACCGGAACGGGGCTAGGTAGGAAGAACCTTGTTCCATCTTCAAGGAGCCGCCACCGCCTCGTGTTCCTCAGGAGGACACAAACCCTAAACAAACTCACAAAAATATCTAAAAGCCGAGCAAGATCCCGCCAGCAATGGCCACGGTCCACCGCGCCTCCATGGCCCTAGGGCCACCAAAGACGAGACGGGCCAACGGCGACGCCGGTGGGAGGCACAGGAACCCTAAGCTTTTTCTCGGAGATGAGGCGGCGACTACGTGATGCGGCGGTTGTCTCGCTGGGCACGACTAGGTCTAGCTGGACGGTTTTTTTTTGTGCATGGCATTCTTTGTCTAGAGGATGACATTTTTAAAGTCCAACATTGAAATTTTTGTTTTGGTAGTTCATACTCCTTTTTAAAAATAATACTCATTGTATATTTATAAAATTAAAGAGATGACAGTTTTATAAAGCAGCATGCCGTTTTTTTTCATAAATTAGATCATGGTAATTAGTGTCTTTGTCGATGACATTTAAAAACATGTTAGTAAATGGACCTAAACAGGGGTCGCACTAGAGGGAAGGAAGAGCGAACCACCTCCCAGCTGACATGCCCCCATCATCTACAAAAACTGACATACCCCAGATATTAGGTTCCAAAAGTAATTAAAATGCAAAGGGCGGATTGATTTGCGCAGCATGTTTCGCCCAAAAACCAAAGATCCTATTCCCAGCGCACCGCTCGTTCTCTGTAAAAAATGGTAACCTTGGCCATAACAACGAACGGACCGAATTAAAGTGGCTTGGCCACCACCGGAGGCTGACCGCCATTTCCGTTCTGCTTCATGCAGCGAGCCCCGGCCACCCGTGTCACATATTTACCCCCCTCCCTCCTCCGTGCAGCCAGACCCCAGCCCGGCCACCCTCCGCACCACGCTCGCACGTACTTACGTACGTCGGCACCAAGCAGCCAACAATAAGTAAATAAACCAGCCATGGGGAGATCAACCCACGCGCTGCTCCTCCTAGTCGTCGCCGTCGCGGCGGCGACCTGCTCCTCCGCTGCGGCCCAGGCGTCGCCCCTCGAGGTGTCCGAAGTCTGCAAGGGCACCCCTTACGCGGACCTGTGCAGCGCCACGGCCGGGAAGCAGGCAGGGCACTACCCCACCGTGGACGCGCTGGCGGTGCTGAACATGCAGGTGGACGCCTTCTCGAAGCGCACGTCGGCCGCGCGAGAGCGCGTGAGCCAGATGTCCGCCGGGGCGACCCCCGGGGCCAAGAAGGCGCTGGAGACGTGCGATGCCCTCTACTCGGACGTGGAGGACAACCTCGGTGCGGCACGCCGCGCCATCGGCTTCAAGGACGCCACAACCATCCGAGCCATGATGGGCATGGCGGCCCAGGACATGCAGAACTGCGACGAGGAGTTCAAGATTGCCGGCGAGAAGAACCCCATGGACCGCTTCGACCAGTCGCTCCTCAAGATATCTGAGAACTGCCGCGCCCTCTCCAACATGATCTGATCTCATGATCGCATCTCGTCTCATCGGATCGGACACGCGAGTAGACGATCGATCGATCGACCTGACCTTGATTGGCACTGCCATTAACGTTGATTTCACGTGTTTTTTGTACAAATTTCTTTATGTTAGTCTCATCTTGTTTACTGGTGAGATGTGTTAATTACCCGGTCTTGGGAAGGGGAGGCGAATTGAAATATGTTTCTGAATTGCAATTCTGATACCGCTGTTATTTCTCTGCATCTGTGGAACCTTTTTCTTTTGTTCTTCTTAGGATTTAATTTACGTAAATAATAACGCCCACATGTGTGCACGAGACAACATGGTTAACCATTCATCTTGCCACATCAAACATATGACATCAGCGGAATCTTCTTGGGTTTTAGACTTAAAAATGTTTAATCTCTTAAATAAAAAATCCAATTAAAAATCCGTTTTCACTATTAAATCCGTCTCGACGTGATCTTTAAAACTAGATCCGATATTGATATGTTTCGACGATTTTTTTTGGAGGGCTACAAGTTGCCGCATGTTTACACTGAAGTTGCAATAGGATTTACCATAAAATTGTCATGACATGTTTCATCTAGTTTTTTCTTCTAGATTTAAAGCTACCATTGTATTTCAACTACTTTTCACTGCAATTTTTATTAATTGGCCATGGCAAATTTTAGTAATTAACCATGAAAAATTTAATTCATGGATCATGACAACTTTTGGTAATTCATCATGGCAAATTGAGTTTATAGATCATGTCAATTTTAGTATTTTGACCATGACAATTCTAATATTTTGAACATGAAATACATTTTTTGTATGAACCATGGCAAATTTTAGTGCATGTATCATGATAAATTTAAGTAATTCACCATGGTAATTTTAGTTTATGGTTCATGGCAAATTTAAGCGAGTGACCATGCATTTTTAAAATAATTGACGACATATTTCTTTTTTACTTATGAACCATGTCAAAATTATTTCATGGATCATGGCAAGTTTAGTTTGTTAATTTCCTTTTTTATAACATGTAAAAGTTTATTTTAAACGTAGAAGAAAAACTAGCTAAAATATATCATGGCAACTTTAGTGTAATCATGATGGAAATTTATGTGCAATAGACATGGCAACTTTTAACCCCCCCAAAAAAGTTATCGAAACAAATCAATATGAAATCTAGTTTCGAAGATCTCGTCGCGACGGATTTAATAGTGAAAACGGTTTTTCAATCGGATTTTTTATTTAAGAGATAAAACATTTTCAAAACTAAAAAGACAAAGAATTCCTGTTGACATCATCATTTTCGTCACTTGTGCATGCATGCGGTGACGTGGCGCAACCTGTGATCATTGAGCGTGTGGGCTGTTATTGCTCTTACCACACGTGTGGGCGTTATCGCGACCCTTAATTTAAGACATTTCTATTTTCCTTTTGAATTTTTCCTACGCTTTGTGGTAGTCCTCACTTTTCTCCTTTACCGCGCAGGCCACCCTCACAAAAACCCAAACGGGTGTTTGTTGTTGGGTCAAAGTCTTTGACCGTAACATGGCGTGGTTACGGACGCGTGGAACACCCCCGTCAGCGGTTGCGTGTGGGCGCATATTCTGGCTTGTGGGGCCATCTGTCAGCGGTAACTTGGTCATAGTTGGGCGGGCTCACCGACGCGTAGGACACCCATGTCAGCGGTAGGGCGATCGTAGCTAGTGTGCGCAGTTACTGACGCGTGGGACACCAACGGCGTTCCCATCGGTTAGCGGGTGTGCGGTGGTATGTGGGCAGAATGGTCAAAAAGAAAAGGTGTCTTAACACTAGGAAGGGTACTCGAACTCGAGACCACACGCTCAAAGAGCGACGCAAGCACCAACAAACCAAATATGTCTATGTGTGTTTTGAAACACTTCACGCTTGGGTATGTAGTATTACCATCGGGGCATGAATGGTTTTTTCGAACCATTTGGTGTGGTGGATGCACTTGAGAAAACCAAACTAGTTTGGTCATGATTATTGATTTGGTGGATTAAATTAGGACAAGCAAAGTAGGAATTTCAAATCATTTTGTATGAATGGTCAACCTTGTAAACTTGACCTTAGTTTGAAAGAAAAAATGAAAAAAACCTCCAAAAATGGAATGCCTTTGCGTTGTGCCATCTTATGTGCACTAGTTTGTGGGGGGAAAACCATAAACTTGCAATACAACAAGTTTGAAAAAAAAACTTCACAAAATTCACATGCACATGGAAATGGCCACATACAAGGCATAATCCATGATAACATGCCCATATTTGGCACAACTATTGGTATTACCTTTGTGGAGAATGTTTACATAGGAATTTGAAATTATTCTATAATAAAAAATGAAATTTTCATTTTCCAAGTCTCTCAAATGATTTTTTTTGTGAAGGAAGTGCTTCAAATAATCTTGAAATTTGTGTCATTTCATTTTCACAAAAAATAGTCCACATTGTATGGCCACTGACCAAGTTTCAGAAATTTCAGAGCATTATTGCTATATTCCATCCTTTTAGTTGAGTTTTAGAGCATTATCAAAACTTGAGCAAATTTGAACTACAAGTGTGATGTAGTTTGGTCCTGAAATTTTTTAAAAATCATTTTATGCTCTAATGTTGGTGGTGGATTAACTTGGGACAAGCAAATAAGAATTCCAAACCATTTTCTACGAATGATCAACATTGCAAGTTTGACCCCATTTTGAAGAAAACAAAGAAAATAAAAAAAAGCCTCAAAACATGAAATGCCTTTGCATTGAGCCATCTTATGTGCACTAGTTTGTGGAAAAATCATAAACTTGAAATACAACAAGTTTGAAAAAACATTCACAAATTGATCTATCTAGTATGAACTTGTATGAATTTTAAGGCACATGCACATGGACATGGCCACATATAAGGCATAATCCATGATAACATGCCCAAATTTGGCACGACTATTGGTGTTACCGTTGTGGACAATGTTTCTATGGAATTTGAAATTATTTTGTAATAAAAAACATATTTATCATTTTCCAAGTCCCTCAAATCATTTTATTTTGTGAAGGAAGTTCTTCAAATAATTTTGAAATTTGTGCCATTTCATTTTTCATCAAAAGTAGGCCACAATGGATGGCCACCGACCAAGTTTTAGTAATTTTAGAGCATTATTGCTATATTCCATTCTTTAAGTTGAATTTTAGTGAATTATCAGAACTTGAGAAAATTTGAACTACAAGGGTGATGTAGTTTGGTCCTAAAAAAATTCAAAAATCATTTTATGCTCTCATGTTGGTGGTGGATGAACTTGGGACAACCAAAGTAAGAATTGCAAACCATTTTGTATGAATTTTCAACATTGTAAGTTCGATCCCATTTTGAAAAAAAAACAAAGAAATGAAATGCCTTTGCATTGATCCATCTTATGTGCACAAGTTTGTGGAAAAAAATCATAAACTCGAAATACAACAATTTGAAAAATAAACTTCACAAAATGGCTTATCTAGTATGAACTTGTGTGGCATGCACATGGAAATGGCCACATACAAGGCATAATCCATGATACCATGCCCAAATTTGGTACAACTATTGGTGTTATCATTGTGCACAATGTTTCCATAGGAATTTGAAATTATTTTGTAATATTTTTTTTATTTTCCAAGTCCCTCAAATGACTTTTTTTGTGAAGGAAGTGCTTCTATAATTTTGAAATTTGTGTCATTTCATATTCCATCAAAGGTAGGACACATTGGATGGCCACTGACCAAGTTTCAGTAATTTTAGAGCATTATTGCTATATTCCATCCCTTTAGTTGAGTCCTAGTGAATTATCGGAACTTTAGGAAATTTGAACTACAAGTGTGATGTAGTTTGGTCCTGAAATTTTCCAAAAATCATTTTATGCTCTAATGTTGATGTTGGATGAACATGGGACAAGCAAACTAGGAATTACAAACCATTTTGTATGAACGGTCAACATTACAAGTTTGAGTCCATTTAAAAAAACAAAGAAAATGCAAAAGCCTCAAAAATGAAATGCCTTTGCGTTGGGCCATCTTACGTGCACTAGTTTGTGGGAAAAATCATAAACTTGAAATACAACAAGTTTGAAAATTTGGCACTGTTTGATTGAATACACCCAATTATTTTAACAAAATAATTAAATGTGGGTCACCACTTATCACACACATGCAAACGGGGGAACAAAATTGGACATTCAAACATGAAAACAGCACAAATTTCATTTAATGTTTATAATTTTTACATACATATACCCTCAACATAGCAACTGACAAAATAACACTAGTTCATAAAACTTAATCTACTGATCGTCGTCGTCCACGTCGGAGCCGCCGCCCCCGAAGGAGCCGTCCTCGTCCTACTCCTCCTGCTGCTTGCCTCCGTCGTTGTCCTTGCTCACGAGGTCAATGGTCACAAAGGCGACGATCGTCTGATGCAGCCCCAGCGTGTCAACCGGGTCATCAGGGTGGCGTTGCGGCCCCTTCGTCGATTTGTGTTGAATCTAGAAACGGAACCAGTCTATAACATGAATATCAAGAGGCATAAGCCTAATGAGATAAATCTGACTTACTTCTGGCATTGCCGGCTTGGACACATTAGTCCGAAACACATGAAGAAGATCCATGATGATGGACTCCTAACTTCGTCCGGCTTTGGGTCGTTCGAGACATGCGAATCATGTTTGCTCGGCAAGATGACTAAGTCTCCTTTTGTAAAGAGTTGCGAAAGGGCGTTCGAGCTGTTGGAGCTTATACACAGTTATGTGTGTGGTCTAATGAGCACAATGGCTAGAGGTGGCTATCAGTACTTCGTGGCTTTTACCGACGACTTGAGTAGATATGGATATATCTATTTGATGAGGCACAGGTCGGAAACTTTTGAAAAGTTCAAAGAGTTTCAAAACGAGGTTGAAAATCAGCTCAGCAAGACGATAAAGCTTCTGCGATCAGATCGCGGAGGTGAGTACATGAGCCAGGAGTTTGATGATCATCCGAAAAGCCGAGGTATAGTACCTCAGCTCACACCTCCGAGTACGCCACAGAGAAATGGTGTGTCAGAAAGAAGAAATCGAACCTTGTTGGACGTGGTCCGATCGATGATGAGCAAATCAGATTTACCCTTGTCATTCTGGGGATAAGCTCTAGAAACTACAGGTTTCACACTTAACATGGTACCATCAAAATCCGTAGACAAGACACCACATGAGATGTGGACTGGGAAGAGTACTAGTTTGTCTTTTCTAAAGATTTGGGGTTGTGAAGCATTTGTCAAGCAACTCATGTCGGACAAGCTTACACCCAAGTCGGATAAATGCATATTCATGGGATATCCGAGGGAAACCATGGGATACAACTTCTACAACCGAGAAGAGAACCAAGTGATACGTCTCCAAATCTGTAATTTTTGATTGTTCCATGCTATTATATTATCTTTCTAGGATACTTTTTGAGTAATAACTTACCAAATTATATTATTTCTGAGCACTAACCTATTGACCCAATGCCCAGTGCCAGTTCTTGTTTTCTGCGTTTTTTTACTTTTCAGGTTTACAGTAGCAAACGAAGTCCAATTGCCCCAAAAACTTTTATGATTTTTTCTAGACCAAAAGAAGACCTGGAAGCTTCGGGAGAAGACCGGAAACCGCACGAGGGAGGCACAAGCCAACAGGGCGCGTCTAGGGGGGTCGACGCGCCCTGATGGCTTGTCCCTCCCTGGTGGCCCTCCTACCCCGTTCTCTAGCCTATAAATTCACATTTATTCCAAAAACCCTAGAGGGCATCCCGAAACACTTTTTCCGCCATCGCAAGTCTCTGTTCTGCCGTGATCCCATCTGGAGCTCCGTTCTGGCACCCTGCCGGAGGGGGGATTGACCATGGCGGGCCTCTTCATCAACCTTGCTGCCCTCATGATGATGTGTGAGTAGTTCACCATAGACCTACGGGTCCGTAGTTAGTACCTAGATGGCTATCTCTTTCTCTTTTGATCTTCAATACAATGATCATTGCATCTTCGCTTTTTATGGTGTGTTTGTTGGGATCCGATGAATTGTGGGTTTATGTTTCAGATTATTCATGAAAAGTATTTGAGTCACCTCTAATATATATTATGATTCTTAATTGCATGATCATTATAGTTTGGCCAAACTATAGGTGCAATTATTGATTCTAAAGAGGGAAACATAAGGTTCCAATTCCCATTAAAGAAAGGGATGGAACACTTCCCAAGCAAGAGAATTAAACCACCTTATGAATCAATCATGATAGCTACTTATGGGTGGAGTGTCAAAGATGAAAATACTTGAAACTATGCATTATGCCTAGCTAGGGGCATAAAACGACAACGCTTGTTGGGAGGCAACCCAATAGTTATCTTTATTTTTGCTTTTTACGTTATGTTTGTGTGTGATAACATGATTATTACCTGTGTAATGAATGTGTTTTTATGTTTTAATTAGTGTTTGTGCCAAGTAAAGCCTTTGGGATGACTCACAAGATGAGTAGAATTGATACGGTGCAAAAACAGAAACTTTAGCGTCCTGTGAAGAATTTCTATAATTTTACTGGAAAGTCTTTTTGATATGTATTTTTTACACAGTATTTATATAAAAATTCTTCAGGTTGTACTAATTTTTCAGAAGTTTTAGAGTTACAGAAGTGTAGGTTCGCTACAGATCTTTACAGACTGTTCTGTTTTAGACAGATTCTGTTTTTGCTTGCGTAGTTTGCTTGTTTTGATGATGCTATGGATTATATCGGGGGGTATAAGCGATGGAAGAGTTAGAATAAAGTACATGTTATGCAATATTGAAATATTAATCAATTTATAACAGTACCTAAAGTATTTGATATGTTTCTTATACTAACGGATCTCACGAAGTTTTGTTGAGTTTTGTGTGATTGAAGTTTTCAAGTTTTGGGCGTTATCACGATGGAAGAAGGAATAAGGAGCGTCAAGAACCCAAGATTGGGGATTACCAAGGCACCCCAAGGTAATATTATAGGAAGAATCAAGCGTCTAAGCTTGGGGATGCCCCGAAAGGCATCCCCTCTTTCGTCTCAATCCGTCAGTATGTCACTTGGAGCTATATTTTTATTCATCACATGATATGAGTTTTGCTTGGAGCGTCGTTGCTTTTGTTTGCTTTTATTTTTAGTTTGCCACAATCATCATTTTTTGGACACACCTATTTGAGAGAGACACACCTTCATCATAATTTGTTAGAATACTCTATGTGCTTCACTTATATCTTTTGATCTTAGTAGTTGCTTTAGTACTTCACTTATATATTTTTGAGCACGGTGGTGTATAGATTTTGTTGAAATAATTGCATTATTGTTCTACACTTAAATTTGTTTGAGAGTTAATAAATAGTTATGGTAATTTGCATGGTATTCAATGTGTGATAATCAAAACCATCATGTAGCACATAAAAGAGAAATTGTGGGTTAATGATATTGATGTGGTAATGTGAAAAAGGTGTGAGTGCATCATTATTGATTCGTAGAAGTATCGGTATTAAGAGGTGTTAATTTCATGTTTGTCTAAATATCAAAAAGGCATGGTGGGGATGTGTGAGCATTTCTATTCCTCATTGAAATCCTAGTGTTGTTTCGGGTCGGAGGCGGGCGATGGTTAACTCCTCCCAACCTCCTCCCTCGGGGAATGCGAGTAGTACTTTGATTTGCGATAAAACTAATAAAACTTTGCAATAAGTATATGAGTTCTTTATGACTAATGTGAACCAGTGGACATACGCAATCTCACCACCTCATATTTTGCTAGCCTCTTTGGTATCGTGCATTGCCCATTCTCACCTCGAGGATCGGTGCAAACTTCGCCGCTGCATCCAAACCCTGTGGCATGATACGCTCAGTCACACATAAGAATTCTTATATCTTCCTCAAAACAGCCTCCATACCTACCTGTTATGGCATTTCCATAGCCATTCCGAGATATATTTCCATGCAAATTCAACCGTTACATCATATGACTAGTTCGTTCATCATCATATCGCTTTGCATGATCATATAGAGATGGCATAGCATTTGTGGCAAAGCCACCATTCATCATATTTTTGATACATGTCATGCTAGATCATTGCACGTCTTGGTACACTACCAGAGGCATTCATATTGAGTCATATTGTTTCATAGTTCTTCATATTGAGTTGTAAGTAAATAAAAGTCTGATGACCATCATTATTAGAGCATTGTCCGAGTGAGGAAATAAAAATGGGGGAGGCCAAATGAGCCCACCATAAAAAATTAAAAAATGAAAATGAAAAAGAGAGAAAAAGAGAGAAGGGACTTTGGTACTATCCTTTACCACCCTTGTGCCTCAAAGTGGCACCTTGTTCTTCATATAGAGAGTCTCATGTTATGTAATTTTCATATGCTAGTGGGAATTAATTTTTCATTATTATAAACTTGGCTTGTATATTCTGATGACGGGCTTCCTCAAATGCCCGAGGACTTCATGAGCAAGCAAGTTGGATGCACACCCCACTTAGCTTCAGTTGATCTTTCATACACTTATAGCTCTAGTGCATCATTTGCATGGCAATCCCTACTCCTTGCATTGACATCTATTGATGGGCATCTCCGTAGCCCATTGATATGCCTAGTTGATGCGAGACCATCTTCTCCATTTTTTACCCCTTAGATATCTACCACCATATTCTATTCCACCTTTATGCTATGTCCAAGGTTCACGCTCATGTATTGCATGAAGAATAAAAAGTTGATGCACATTAAAAAAGTATGATCCAATTGCCTGACTTGGACACTGTGGTGCTTGACCTTTGTATTAATGTGGTGAAGACGGAGCCAAGCATTGCTAATATGATAAAACGAATGGCGGTGAACATTCTTTTAGGATCGTATACTTTAAAAGATTGATGATTTTGTTTCTTGTGCCTATAAATATTACTATGTTGATGTTTGTTAATTCATCGTTTCACAGTGAGCATGTATGCAAAAGATTACATATTGGGTAGCATGTCACATAAAAAATTCTGTTTTTATCATTTACCTACTCGAGGACGAGCAGGAATTAAGCTTGGGGATGCTGATACGTCTCCAACGTATCTATAATTTTTTATTGTTCCATGCTATTATATTATCATTCTAGGATACTTTTTGAGTAATAATTTACCAATTTATATTATTTTTGAGCACTAACCTATTGACCCAGTGCCAGTTCCTGTTTTCTGCATGTTTTTTACTTTTCAGGTTTACAGTACCAAACGAAGTCCAATTGCCTTAAAACTTTTTATGATTTTTTCTAGACCAAAAGAAGATATGGAAGCTTTGAGAGAAGGCCAGAGGCCGCACGAGGGAGGCACAAGCCAAGAGGGTGCGCCCATAGGGGGTCGGCATGCCCTGATGGCTTGTCCCTCTATGGTGGCCCTCCTACCCCCGTTCTTTGGCCTATAAATTCACATATATTCCAAAACCCCTAGAGGGCATCCCGAAACACTTTTTCCACCGCCGCAAGTCTCTGTTCCGCTGCGATCCCATTTGGAGCTCCGTTCTGGCACCCTGCCGGAGGGGGGATCGATCACGGAGGGCCTCTTCATCAACCTTGCTTCCCTCATCATGATGTGTGAGTAGTTCACCCCAGACCTACGGGTATGTAGTTAGTACCTAGATGGCTATCTCTCTCTCTCTCTCTCTCTCTCTCTTGATCTTCAATACAATGATCATCACATCTTCCCTTTGATCTATCCGATGTAATTCTTTTGTACGGTGTGTTTGTTGGGATCCGATGAATTGTGGGTTTATGTTTCAGATTATTCATGAAGAGTATTTGAGTCACCTCTGATATATATTATGATTCTTAATTGCATGATCATTATAGCTTCGTAAATCTCCGATCTATTGAAATAGTTTGGCCAACTAGATTGATATTTCTTCAGTGAGAGGGGTGTTGTAGTGGGTTCAATCTGGCGGTGCTCTATATCCCAGTGACAGAAGGGGACAAGATACGTCTTTGTATCGTTGCCACTAAGGATAAAACACTGGGGTTAGTTCATATTAATTGAATTCTCTTTCTCTACATCATGTCAATGTTCTCCAAGCATTACTCTGTTTTACTTAATACTTTAGATGCATGCTGGATAGCGGTCGATGGGTGGAGTAATAGTAATAGGTGCAGGCAGGAGTCGACCTATTTGCTTATGGATGTGATGCCTATATATACATGATCATTGCCATGAATATCACATAACTACGTGCTTTGCTATCAATTGCCCAACAGTAATTTGTTTACCCACCGTATGTTGCCTACATGAGAGATGCCGCTAGGGAAAACTATGGCCTCAGGGTCTATTCACTTGTATATTTACAAATCCTATCATTACCTTGCTGCCATTTATTAGTTTTTATTTTATTTTGCAATTTAAAATTATCTACTATTATCTACACACATCACTTGCTTGCAAATAACGAGATCAAGGGGATTGACAACCCTCTTGCCCGCGTTGGGTGCATGTTGTTTGCTCTTTTGTGTGCAGCCATTGAAGACGGTTGTGGATTGATATTCCTATTGGTTCGATAAACCTTGGTCTCTTAACTGAGGGAAATACTTATTCGTATTGTGCTGCAATTACCCGTTCCTGTTCACGGAAACCCAACGTATATCACAAGTATCAGGAAGGATTTCTGGTGCCGTTGACAGGAATATCATCACCAACTATCAAGTAACTTCACAGAAATTATCATTCACTATCAATAGATCGGAGCTCTTATGGATGCTCTTATGAATGGTTCGAGTCGAAGAAATTCGAGAGCCACTTGGGTACTGTCGTGGTTTTTTCAAGGCAGATGTCCTCGTAAGAGAACATAGGTGTGAGGTCATCGCAACTAGGTGGTAGCTTGAACGGGGTTGGTCTGAATCAAGAGACACGAGTTTTACCCAGGTTCGGCCCCTCCGATGGAGGTAAAAGCCTACGTCCTGCTTTGTGTGTATTGATGATGATGATGATCTCGATTACAAGGGTGATACTTCGCTACCTCTAGTCTCGAGGGTTTCTAATCTGTCTATCTCTAATGACTTAACTTCCCCCTCTTGGGGCGCCTTGCCCCTCCTTATATAAGTTGAAGGGGCAGGCTTACATGTGGAGTCCTAGTAGGATTACGACTAGTCTCTCTTCTATTACAAGCTAAATCCTAGTCCAGGTCTTGCTTCCCTTAATTGGAGTCCTACTCTATGTCTTGTAGGTAATCTTTGTCTTCTGAGTTGAGTATCCCTCTTGAGTATTCTCCTTGAGCCGGCCCTTCTGGGTCCCTCCATGAGCCGGCCTTCGGCCAGGTCTCATTCTGGGCCTTTGGGCTTGCCCATACGAGCCGGCATATTGGGTTCCTTGTCAAGCCGGCCTCTTGCCGGGTCTCATCACTGAGCCATGGATTCTTCCTTGTCATCTTTATCTTAACCCGGAAAATGTGGCGACCCATAGAGCTATCAATGTTGTAGGCCGGGTCAAACCTTTAGCCGGGTTATAACCGTGGGGAATATCCCCGACATTAGCCCCCAGGTTAGCTTAAATTTATTCATGCTAAGCTCCTGAAATAAGAATAATAAATATGTTAAGGGACTTGCTTGCTCCACTGGCCGGCTTATTTCAATGAAGTAGCTCCTTGAAAATCCGGGTCTCTCTTTGTCATATCATCGGGTTGGCTTGTCAATCCACTTGCTGATGTGGTTTCCTCCTAGAAAAAATACTAGAAATAACAATGCCACTAACGTCAGGCCAGCTCCTCGTGCTTTGGGTTTGATGAAAATATTGGGAATATAATTTTGTCTGTTGTTGAATCGGCTTTCTGGGACGCGGCGGATCTTGTCGAGTCATTGGACATAGTGGATGCTGAATTAGGATGAAAATATTGTTGATTTATGGATGTAGAAATTGCCAACTCTTGAAGTCGGGTTGCATATATAGACTCTGTCGGGTCATGAACATTGATGATGTTGGGCCGTGATCGTTGGCGCTGCGAGGTCAAACAACTGGAATCCAGTTGACTTGATAAAATTATTGGGAATAAAGAAATCCGTGTGATATTGAGCCAACTTTCAATTCTTTGGCTAGATAAAATTAGTGGGAATAAAAAATCCTTCTGATGTTGAGCCGGCTTCTGGGCCTTTCTATGAATAACTTGGAGAAGATGATCTTTGCAAACCTGCACCAAGAAATGAGACCCGTCTCGCTAAAAAGTGACACCTTGAAGGTGTTCTTCTATTTTTTTATCTCCATATTACCTGTAGCCCCCAAGCTCCGAGTTTATCAGTTCATGATGACTTGGTGCTTTGCAATAATATCTTTGACTGTGTAGCCCCCAAGTGCTGGGTTGTCTTGCCTGCAGCAGCCTGGGACTTGTGATTGTCTTATACTTATAAAACTTCAGCCATTGTAGCACCCATTGGCCGGGTTGTTTTGCCTGCAACATCTTGGGACTTTGAACTTGGTTTTGAATATTGTAGATATATAGCTTTGGATAAATCTGGGTTGTCATCTGAGTCGCCAGATATAGACTGAATCTTTTGCATTTCACATGTGTAGCCCCCAAGGGTCGGCTTATCAGTATCTGATGGGCCGGGTCTACAATTTGGACCTTATAATCTGTTTAAACAGTTGAATACTGTAGCCCCCAAGTGCCGTGTCGCATACCTGCAGCAACTTGGGACTTTCAAAAAATTGTAGATCTTGATCTGAGTAGTGTAGCCCCCAAGTGTCGGGTCGTTTGCCTGCAGCGACTCGGGGCTTATATGTACTTCTCCTTTGATAAGAAAAACATCATATGATGTAGCCCCCAAGTGTCGGGTCGTATGCTTGCAGCGACTAGGGACTGTGTGAGAATAATATAACCCATCATAATGCACATCATAAATTATCTTGAACTGATATTGATTTGACTTGAATGAATCCTTGCCCATGGTTATAATGCAACCCGGTAATTTAGCGTTTGTATGAATATCCTGGAATAATGCCTTTGTGCTTGAAATGAAATCCCTGCCCGTGGTTGCGGTGCAACCCGGCAAATATATGTTTGAGAAATCAATAAGTGTTGTACTTTACTACAGAGCACAAGTTGAAAAAAATCCAAGAGCCGGTCAATTAGATGACCCGGCATTATATGCGATAGGTCGGCTCAACAATATGTAATATACCAGCTCAGCAATATGTGATAGACAGGCTCTTCGAGAATAGTCATTTATTCTGAGCTAGCTTGGAAAAACACAATCATTTAATACTGGTTATGATAAACCATGGTGAAGATTTGGCCATTTTGGCTATCAAAGATCTATTTGTTCCTGCAGAAGTTACGACGTAACCCGGTTTGAAGATCGGCTTTCCACAACATAAACAAATATGGATATGTATGTATGATGCATTGTGCAATGATACAATGCAGAATGATGTATGTATATGATAACAGAGTATAAAAATGTCGGCTTTCGAGGCTCAACATAAAGACCGGCTTTCGAGGCTCGAGTCTTGCTTCAATGAAGCTGGCGTGATAGCCCATGGTTTATCGTCGCTTTCTGTAAGCTGGCTCTCACGTGATTCCAGTCGATGTTTTAACTTGGATAAGTTCAGGATCCATGTGGATTGACTTATCGAGAGTACACGGGGTCACCTTTTTCAGAGTAGCATCTTGCAAACAGGCAGGTTTAACCAAGTTTGTAATGGCGTTTAGCCGAGTCAAGAGGGATATTATTAATGGCTAACTCATTGAGTCGGGAGCCCCCAAGTGACTTTATGATCATTGAAAAGCTCAGCATAGGATATATATAGGAGACAATGCTACTACTGCAAAACATCTGGGGTCCAGGTAAGCCGGCTTGATTCCATTGATCATAATATGATGAGCCAATAAGGCACGATACCTATGTTCGAACAGCGCATCGTGGCAGCTAGTCCTCTTTGGCAACCTTTAATTTTTTGCCAATAAGGTAGGACACCCATGTTTGAACAGCGCATCATGGCATCTAGTCCTCTTGGGCGCCCTTTAATTTTTCGCCAATAAGGAAGCAGCCCCCGGGACCGGGTTATCTTCCCTGCAATGACCCGAGTTTCTTGAATTTTTTAGCCCAGTTGAATCTGTTGAGTCATGTCTGTGTAGCCCCCGAGTCTTAAGTCGACTCGAGGAGTTGGCTTGAGAAGCGTACTTGGCTATTGCATAAGCCGTCGTAGAGTTGACAGCTGAAATTTATTGAAGCCAGAGGTCGGCGAGTTGATGATCTCCTCGGTGCTCCTCGTATGTCATTGGCAAATGTCATGGCCAAATTGAGTTCATGTGCCTCTTGACCCATTCTTTGCTATTCTCACCTTGTCCGGCTCTTCTGGCTCCTCCAGGGCCATATTTTTGCTGCTGGCTTTTGATTTGCCGGCTCAATGGTGGTCAGCTCAAATTGTAGCTTCTCCAGGGATGTTTCCTCTATGTCTGACTCTCTTATTTCTTCGATGTGCTGAAGCAGACCGGAACGGGGGATGGTAAGCCAGTGCGCCTATTCATTGGGCGACCCGGCGCAGGTGGAGGCTGATAATAGATATATGCTTCTTTCTTGCTCCAGCATTTTGGAGTAAACTGGATCGCGGGGCGGCGACTTGCGCGCGTGTCCAATGGGCGACTCGAACGGCGGACGCGGCCCCGGCGTGTTGATGTAGACGTGGGAGTCGGCCGCGGCGTTCGGAAACCAGCTTGGATGCGCGAGTCGGCCGCGGCGTTGTAAGCCGGTGCGGACACGCGAGTCGGCCGTGGAGTTTTCTGGTAGACTGGACCGCACGGGCGGCGGCCTGCACGCGTGTCCATCGAGCAGCGTGGCACGGACGTACACCAGTGCAGAAGATGCTGGCGCGCGCTCCGTATTCGCGGTATAACGTCACCTTTGTAATCAATAATTGTCCTGCATAAAACTATTACGGGACAGAATAATTGTTCTCGGATGAATTAATATGTACTAATAAAATAGACTAGATGAATATCACCTGACATTTTTGTCGGGTGAACGCAGATGGAGCAACCGAATTTAGACACGCAGATCGATTCACTCCCAAAAAATTCTAATCGATGAATTTTTCATTTCCGTCGGACGACGCAGCATGGACGAACGTCGGGGAGATTTTCAGCCAGAATTCTGGAAGCCGGCGCGAATGCAGAATCGGCCGGAACGGTGAAAACCCGCATGGACGATCCATCATTTCTTTATTTATCTGACACATTGATGCAAGCCGGACTGTAGGGTGGAGGGCTGTATGTGCATACGCCAGGAAGTCCGTGCAAGCAGATGTTGGTGCAGGTTCCGTGCAAGCAGATGATGGTGCATACGTCGGGCAATTCATGCAACCATACGATGGGCAATCCGTGTAAATAGATCGAACCACAGGGACGCGACACGCGCGCCTGTCCGTCGAGCAGCACGGCACGAACGCTGTCGCAGGAAGGCACCAATGCGAGCTTTGTATCCGTGGTATGACGGTCACATTTGTAGTGAATAATTGTCCTGCGTAAAAAAAAATTGCAGGCCAGTATAATTGTTCACGGAGTAATTAATACGTGCTAAGAAAATATTTAGAACATATAGCACCTGATGATTTCTGTTTCACGTAGGGCGACGCATGTCGTCAGATAAAACAGATCGCAGATGTGCGTCCAGCTCGGCTGATATGGTGAAGTACTGAAAGGAGCCTCGTTTATCTTGAGCCCCATCTTGAAGCGTCACATGGGAGCCGGCCTAGGAACTTGTGCTTTTGGCGTGTGGATGTTGGGAGGAGTAGGCGTGGAGCAGCCGCACGAAGATTGCTCTCTAGGAAGGTTGTTCGTGCATGTTGTTGTCCCTTTTTTTGAGCTGTGGACCTTACGTCCGTCCTATCCATCCATAGAGATGCATCTCGCCCCATCGTTTTCCTGTCTCCGACTCCCTTTTCTTTTCTTTGTACAGATCAGGGCCGCCATAGCCACGTATCACTACTGCTTGGCTCAAAGTTTGTTGCCGCGCGCCGCCCTGGACAACCACCATGCCGCCCTGCTGTCCAATGCAGCAAGCCGCGTTGGCTGCTGCGAGTCCGCCGAGCGCTGCAACTAACTATCGCGCGTGTCCCCATCATGTCCAATGGGTTCTTCTTCTTGCCGAAGGAATCAGCGGCGGCGAGGGCCCAGGCCGGCAGCGGCGCCTGCTGGGCGAAGCGCGCCAGTCGGGTACGAGAGGTAGACGAAGGAGCCGGCGGCGGTGAGAGCAGGGACACAAGCGGGGCGGACGGGGCGGTGGCGTGCCTTGATGAGGTGTTGCAGGTCGCCAGCTGTGGCCGAGGCCGCCGCTGACACCGTGATGCGGTGAGTGCCATCATGGCTGCGGATGCGGAGGATCAACACGACGGTTTCCCCTTTTTTTAAAGCTCGCACGTACTTGCATTGATGCTTGACCACATACGATCTCATTTGAACTATCAATCCTTCTATTTTCATTGCCGCGTAAATCATCCAGCCTGTGATGATTTTTCCTTTTCATTTTTGTAATCCCATGTTGCTTTCATGTGAGATGCTTTGACTACATGCATGGTCAGGTAACGACGCAGCCATCCGTTGTTGTTTTTTGTTGTTGGAATTTGAACCGAACATGGTTCGTACGTGGCCTTGCTTCTTTTGAAGATCAGTTGTCGAATTTAGCGGCTGAATTATGATCCAACTCGAAGTGCTCTTATTTTAGTCGCTTGGTGATTGCCGATGCGTACACATCTTGGCAACTTTCCAATGAAGCAATCTGATCATATGAGTCAATTGAGCTCATGACGAAACCGGTATGATGCAGCCGCCGTTGTTTGATAAACTCGAGTCGATGCTAATTCTTCCGCGTTGGCTCTTCATCAACCGGTCGATCGTGAACCTCTTCATCCCTAAAAAAGCTGCCTCCAAGAACAGAAACCACCATGCGAAGGCCCCACGGTGGGCGCCACCTGTCATGGTTTTGTCACGGCAGATGTCCTCGTGAGAGAACTTAGGTGTGAGGCCATCGCAACTAGGTGGTAGCTTGAACGGGGTTGGTCGGAATCAAGAGATGCGAGTTTTACCCAAGTCGGCCCCTCCGATGGAGGTAAAAGCCTACGTCCTATTTTGTGTGTATTGGTGATGATGATGATCTCGATTACAAGGGTGCTATTTCGCTACCTCTAGTTTCGAGGGTTTCTAATCTGTCTATCTCTAATGACTTAACTTCCCCCTCTTGGGGCGCCTTTCCCCTCCTTATATAAGTTGAAGGGACAGGCTTACATGTAGAGTCCTAGTAGGATTATGACTAGTCTCTCTTCTTTTACAATCTGAATCCTAGTCCGGTTCTTGCTTCCCTTAATTGGAGTCCTACTCTAAGTCTTGTAGGTAATCTTTGTCTTCCGAGTTGAGTATCCCTCTTGAGTATTCTCCATGAGCCGTCCTTCGGCCAGGTCTCATACTGGGCTTTGGGCTTGCCCGTACGAGCGAGCATATTGGGCTCCTTGTCAAGCCGGGCTCCTGTCGGGTCTCGTCACTGAGCCCTGGATTCTTCCCTGTCATCTTTATCTTAACCCAGAAAATGGGGCGACCCATAGAACTATCAATGTTATAGGCCGTATCAAACCTTTAGCTGAGTTATAACCATGGGGAATATCCCTGATAGGGATGAATCGGCTGGTGATAACATCATACCGGAGTCGGTCAGGGAACCCATAGTGGAGTCATCACCAGAACCACGAAGGTCGGAAAGATTGTGCCGAGTGCGCGATGTGTTGTTTCTAGAAAGCGACGAGCAGGCCACGTATGCGGAAGCGATGGTGAGCCCAGATTCCGAGGCATGGCTGGAGGCCATGAGATTCGAGTTAAAGTCCACAATCAAGTCTGGGACTTGGTTGATCCGCCACCTGCCGTAATTGTCATTGGCTGCAAATGGGTCTTTAAGAAGAAAACCGATGTGGATGGATATGTTCAGATCCACAAAGCTCGGCTTGTCACTAAAGGTTATGGACAAGTTCAAGGAATTGACTACGACGAGACCTACTCGCCGGCAGTGATGCTTAAGTCGGTTAGGATCATACTAGCTATAGCTGCATATTTTGATTATGAGATATGGCAGATTGATGTCAAAACGGCTTTCCTTCATGGAAATTTAAAAGAGGATGTATACATGATACAACCTGAAGGTTTTGTCGATCCAAATAACGCTGTTAAAATATGCAAGCTCAAGAGATCCATTTATGGATTGAAGCAAGCGGCTCAGAATTGGAATATTCATTTTGATGAAGTCATCATTGATCTTGGATTCATCAAGAACGAAGAGGACTATTGTTTATACAAGAAGTCTAGTGGGAGCTCGGTAGTATTTTTGATCCTGTATGTGGATGACATACTACTGATCAGAAATGATGTTTCGATGTTGAACTCAGTTAAGGAATCATTGAATGGCAAGTTTTCAATGAAAGACCTTGGAGAAGCAGTGTACATTTCAGGCATCAAGATCTATAGAGATAGATCAAGGAGGCTCCTCGGCTTAAGCCAGAGCACGTATATATACAAAGTGTTGAAGCGGTCCAACATGAGTGAGGCTACGAAAGGGTTCTTTCCCATCACACATGGTATAAGGTTAAGCAAGACTCAGAGTCCTATGACTTGTGATGAGCGAAACCGGATGTGTAGGATTTCGTATGCTTCGGCAATAGGATCCATCATGTATGCCATGCTACGTACTCGGCCTGATGTTGCCTATGCAATAAGCTTAACAAGCGGATACCAGGCCGACCCAGGTGAGAGTCACTAGGCAGCGGTGAAAACTATCATGAAGTACCTGAAAAGGACTAACGAGATGTCCTAGTTTATGGAGGTGAGGAGGAGCTCTGCGTAAAGGGTTACGCTGATGCTAGTTTCCAAACCGACAGGGATGATTGTCGATCGCAAATTGGATTCGTGTATGTCATGAATGGAGGAGCAGTGAGATGGACGAGTTCCAAGCAAGATATGGTGGACGACTCCACAATAGAGGCAGAATACATTGCAGCTTGTGAAGCCACAAAGGAGGGTGTTTGGATTCGGAAGTTCCTGGAAGATCTTGGTGTGTTCCCGGGCTGGTCAAAATCGGTGGACCTTTATTGTGATAATTCATGTGCCATCGCACGGGCCAATTAGCCGAGACAACACCACAAGACCAGGCACGTAGACCGAAAATATCACCTTATATGAAAGCTCGTAAAGAATGGTGATACCAACTTATGCAAGATTCACACGGATGCAAATGTTGCAGATCCGTTGACTAAGCCACCTCCACAACTATAACACCCATGTAATTAAGATACAATAACCTCTTCATTAAGCTAAGCCATTTGCTAAAACAGTGCTTGATCATCTTTGTCTCATATCTCATTTCAAATTCCACTTTGAATTCAAATTGAAATAAGTAAATTCACAAACATGAAAACTAATATGTTCATAGTGTTGCCAATAATCCTTGGATATTTGTCATGGTGAAACCAACATTTTGTAAAGTAATTAAATGCCCTAAAACAAATAAATTTTGGGACCAAAACAATAATTCAAATGCCTTTTAAATTATAAAATTACCAAACTACTTTAAATAATTCTCAAACTTTTTGTGGCAGTGCCTAAAATTGCAATGTGAATAATAGGCCAAGTCCCATATTTTTCCTAACTATTTTGTTGTTTAAAATAAATAGAAAACAGAAATAGAAATAAAGGGAAAAACCATAAAGAAAAAAGAAAGAGCCCCACTATGCTATTGGGCCTCAAGTGCACACCGAGGCCCAGCCCACACCCCACTCATCTCCTTCCTCCTGCTACAAGAGGCAGAGGAGGGCGTGGCGGCCATCCAGGCCACCCTGGCCGCTGGTGCCGCCGTTGCGACCATCCGGCCCCTCCCCGGTGCCCTACAAGTTCCGTGCGGCCACCCACGAACCCTGGCATCCCTCACTTCCTCTCCCTCGCACCGCCACTCTCGTCTCCCCAACGAACCGAGAGCCATCATCGCCATGGTCGCACCATAGCCGTGCCCACCATCATCCATACGTCCACCCATGGCACCCGTCAGCTCCGCCATGCTCCCTCGCGTCGCCTGCTGCAACCCGACGGAACTAGGAGCCCTTGCTTCGCTGGATCCACGCCGTCTTCCTCCTCTACACCGTCGGACCTCGCCGTCGAATTCGTCGCCGTCAAGCCAACCCCGAGCCTACTAAGCACACCTACAGGCTCTATGTCAGCATCTCTACCAATTCCCCATCTTCCCCCGTCGAATCTGACGCAGTAGACGTCGTACGCCGCCGCAGTAGAGCTCACCGAAGCTCGCGCTCACCACCGCATGGTTGCGCCTGCTCCTCGCCATCCGGCCTCCCATGGTCGCACTCCCGCGTGCCCGGCCTCGCCCCTGGCCGCGTCCATCTGCACGCGCCCCGCCTAACCACACGTGCGCACCCGCCGCCTCCCGCAATTGTCGGTACTTTGCGCTGCGCTGTTGCGGCCCGATGTTGCTTCTATAGCTTACCTCCACCGCTTGATGCTGCATCTACCGCTTGCCGCCGCCGCCCGCTGCTGCTACTGCCGCTTATCGTCGCTGCCGTCGCACGGGTCTCCACCGCCCGCTACCGCCGGTTGTCCGCCTGCCGTGCTCCGGCCACGGCCTCGGCCTCTGTCGTGCTCGTGCGCGTGCATGCCCCCCCTGAGTGTGTAGGGTTATGCGACAGAAAACAAAAAAAATCGGTACAGCGAGCACGCCCAGGACCACTATGGAGACTGCATACAAGGTTTGATCTGATCATTACCGACTCGTAGCGCAGCGGAAGTAGAGTCGATGTAGATCGTCGGTGCAGATCCCCGTAGCTAGGATTTACAACCTCCCAACCGCGAGGATGTATTCTCTTGCCAGACAGCCCTTTGGGAGGCGGTCGGACAGTCCCTCGCACGATGTCATGGACAGCCCTTCGGGAAGACCCTCGAAGCTCGAACGGTAACTTGGACAGCCATTCGGGAGGACCCTCGAACAGCCTCTTGGGCAAAACATCGAACCTATGACCTCTCTACGGGGTTGCACACATACGGTGTCAGCTATCCGGTAGGGCTTCGCCGTCCAGAACTAGTTCCTGCCGGAACCCAGACAGCCTTTCGGCTCTACGAAACTATTTTGCGGGGAGGGAGAGAGAATGCGAGATCATGCATGGCATTTGTATGTGAGAATGGGTGTGTCCATGGAGAGCACCTCTCCACCTCTATTTATAGGCCAAGCCCAAGGGGTAGAGGTCTCATGGAAATACCAAAATGCCCTCAAGGTGGCTTCTCCAAGAAGCCAATAAGGTAAAATACCAAAAAGCCCTCAAGGTGGCTTCTCCAGGAAGCCACCAAAAAGTGCTTTTCACTATTCACAAAAACATTTTTCCATGACTGTTAAATCTGAAAATATTCTGTTGGTCTTAGAACATTTCGAGTGCCCACTAAAATAATTTTGGACGCGTTCCGAAACAATTCCAGATTAGTGGTTTTCATCAGTGAAAAGCAACCAAAGCGGTTTCAGCAGCTCCGGAATATTTCCTGGTTTTTTCTCCGAAAAAATCCCAGAAGTTCCCAGAACAATTCTGGCAACCTCCAAGAATTTACAGGCGTGTGCCGACACCATTTTGACTTAATGGTATACTCCGAAACAACTTTTCGATTTTACCGAAACTATTCCGGTGTTCTCTCTCCGGAACTCTTCGTTGTCTCCGAAACTTTTCCGGTGACTTTCTCTCAGACTCCATGTCTAGTATTCAGCAGATAGATGACCCTTAAGCGTGTGACCCTATAGGTTACGTGAAGTATAGACATGACCGGAACACTTTCCGATCAATGGTCGACATCAGAGCCGTGGACACCCATATTGACCCCTATACCCACACGAATAAATATTCGAGTGAACCTTCGGTTGTCGTGTGCTATTCCGGTTACTTCATGATATATTAGAAACACCCGAGGTTAGCTATTCTGGTTACTTCACGATATATTACAAACACCCATGGATCAACAACTTGTCCACTATGCTAGTTATCTCGTTACCGGTTTTGTTCTCTTTTCTCGTTTCCGTGTCCCGGCATCCCTGTGATCAAATCACCCTGTGTCTGGCCAGACGATGATGAATACAGTAACACCAAGAGGGCCCAAGAATATCTCTCCATCGTCGGAGGAGCAAATCCCAATCCTGAGCTATCTCGCTCCTTGTCATACTTTTCCGTGAACCCATAAGCCGTCGTAATAGCCACCCAGTGACGGATGACGTTTAACTAACCCCAAAGTTCACGAAGCAAGCACGAAGGAACTCGATACTCTCATGGTCTAAGGAATTATGCAAACATTAACTTTCTCTGTGTTATTAACCATTAACTTGTGACAAATGTATCTCATAGCATAACATCAATTCGGGTCGATTCAACACAAGTGATCTACTAACGGTGTGCCCTCAAAATTGTCGGCATAGTCATGCCCATGATCAGGAAAACAGGTTCATCATGCAATACTTGAGCTAGTCTTAGAGGCATGACTAGGAATACATTTTACCGTTTATTATACCACATGTGCATATGAGTTTCCCTCCGAGCCTCGTGGATATTGTAGACTCGAGAATCATTGCAGTTATAGCATGGAACATAAACATTCATTACAAACTTGGAGATGCAAAATAATTGTTATTCTTGCCTCTAGGGCATATCTCCTACAGACTCCCACTTGCACTAGAGTCATAATCCAGTCACATGGCTTCCCTAACACCAATGGCTATCTGGTGCTGCTCATGCTTTTGCTCATGGTAGAGGCTTTGTCATCGGGTCTGACACGTTCAGATCCGTGTGAACTTTGCGTACTTTCACTATACCTGCTTCGACATGATGTTGAATGAGTTTAGATTTGCGTTCAATATGTCTTGTCTTATGGTGCGAAGATGCCCCCCTAGCCTGAGCCACAGCGCCACTATTATCACAATAGATCTCCACCGGGTCCAGCGCACTTGGAACCATACCAAGGTAATCAAGAAACTGCTTGATCCAGACCGCCTACTTGGAGGCTTCTGAAGCTGCAACATATTCCGCCTCCGTCATAGAATCTGCCACGGTCTTTTGTTTGGAACTTTTCCAATATACTGCGCCACCGTTCAATATAAACACATAGCCTGATTGAGATTTGAAGTCATCTGGGTTAGTCATGATGCCTGCATCAGTGTAACCACTTACAATGAGCTCTTCATCACCTCTGTACACAAGGAGTAAATCCTTGGTCCTTCTGAGGTACTTAAGAATATTTTTGACTGCGGCCCAGTGTTCCAATCCTGGATCACTTTGGTACCGGCTGTTAACACTTAGCGCATAGGAAACATCTGGTCTTGTACATAGCATGGCATACATAATAGAACCAACTGCCGAAGCATATGGAACATCATTCATTTTTACTCGCTCATCGAGAGTCCGAGGACACTGATTCTTGCAAAGCACTGTGCCAGGTGACATGGGGAGCAGGCCTTTCTTGGAGTTCTCCATGTTGAACCTTTTCACACCTTGTCAATGTACGTGCTTTGGCTAAGCGCTATCAGGCGTTTTGATCTATCTCTATAGATTCTGATGCCCAATACATATGTCGCTTCGCCTAAGTCTTTCATTCAAAAACTCTTCTTCAATGAGTCATTTATTTCGCTAAGAAATTCATGTCATTTCCAATCAACAATATGCCATCCACATACAAGATTAGAAATGCTTTTGCGCTCCCACTAAACTTCGTGTAAACACAAGATTCTTTGTCATTCCTAATGAAGCCAAACTGTTTCACCACTTCATCGAAATGAATGTTCTAGCTCCTTGATGCTTAATTCAGACCATAAATGGCTTTCTGAAGTTTGCATACCTTTCCAGCATCATTATGAATGACAAAACCATCTGGTTGTATAATGTATACATCCTTGTTGAGGTTTCCATTTAGGAAAGCCATTTTGACATCCATCTGCCATATTTCATAATCGAAATAAGCAGCAATTGCTAGTAATATCTGAACAGACCTAAGCATAGCTACAGGCGAGAAAGTCTCATCGTAGTCCTTTCCTAGAACTTGCATGAACCCTTTCGCGACAATTCTAGCTTTGTGGATAGTAATCTTACCATCCGCGTCCGTCTTTCTTTCGAAAATCCATTTACAACCAATGGGCTTAACGCCTTCTGGAAGTAGTTCCAAGTTCCAAACTTGGTTTTCGTACATGGATTCCATTTCGGATTTCATGGCCTTGTGCCATTCCCTTGAGCTGGGCCTCGCCATCGCTTCCTTGTAGTTCGCAGGTTAATCATCTTCAAGAATGAAGATTTCATTATGAAACCATTCAGGTGGCTAAATAGCCCTACCTGATCTATGCAGTTCAATTACAACATTGTCTAAAGTTTCCGCATCACATGTGCTACTTCTTGAGCTTGCGTTGGTTTTCCCTTGAAGAGGAAAGGGTGATGCAGCAAAGTAGATAAGTATTTCCCTTAGTTGTTGAGAACCAAGGTATCAATCCTGTAGGAGATACAAGCAAGTCCCCAATCTTCGCACCTATACAAACAATCAAACAATTTCACCAAACGCTATAAAGGGGTTGTCAATCCCTTCACGGTTATTTGCAAGGATGAGATCTGATAGAGATAGATATAGAAGATTACTAAAATGAAAAGTAAAACAAAAGTAAAAAGATCGCAGCAAAGTATTTTTGGTATTTTTGGTTTATAGATCTGAAAATATAATATGGAAAATAGACCCGGGGGCCATAGGTTTCACTAGAGGCTTCTCTCTTGAAATAAAATAATACGGTGGGTGAACAAATTACTGTCGAGCAATTGATAGAAAAGCGCATAGTTATGACGATATCCAAGGCAATGATTATGCATATAGGCATCATGTCCGTGTCAAGTAGACCGAAACGATTCAGCATCTACTACTATTACTCCACAGATCGACCGACTCCTGCCTGCATCTGGAGTATTAAGTTCATGAAGAACAGAGTAACACATGAAGTAAGACGACATGATGTAGAGGGATAAACTCAAGCAATATGATGAAAACCCCATCTTTTTATCCTTGATGGCAACAATACAAATACGTGCCTTGCTACCCCTACTTCGTCACTGGGTGAGGACACCACAAGATTAAACCCAAAACCAAGCACTTCTCCCATTGCAAGAATTACCAATCTAGTTGGCCAAACCAAACCAATAACTCGAAGAGACTTGCAAATATATTAAATCATGCATATAAGAATTCAGAGAAGATTCAAATAATATTCATAGATAATCTGATCAAAAACCCACAATTCATCGGATCTCGACAAACACACCGCAAAAGAGTATTACATCGGATAGATCTCCATGAAGATCATGAAGAACATGGTATTGAAGAACATAGAGAGAGAAGAAGCCATCTAGCTACTAGCTATGGACCCGAAGGTCTGAGGTGAACTACTCACGCATCATCGGAGGGGCAATGGAGTTGATGTAGATACCCTCCGTGATCGAATCCCCCTCCGACAGATTACCGAAAAAGGCTCCAAGATTGGATCTCACGGGAACAGAGTCTTCCGGCGGCGGAAAAGTATTTTCGTGGCTCTTTTTGGTATTGGGGGAATATTTGGGAATTTATAGGCCGAAGAATAGGGTTAGGAGACCTGCTGGGGGCCACAAGCCAGGGGGCGCCCCCCCTAGGGTGCGCCTAGGTGGCTTGTCGCCTCCCGGCAAGTCTCCTGCCTTCATCTCCAAGTCTGTCAGGTTTCTTCTGGTCCAAGAAAAATCATTCCGAAGATTTTATTACATTTGGACTCCGTTTAATATTCCTTATCTGCAATACTCAAAAATAAGGAAAAAACAGAAACTGGCACTAGGCACTAGGTTAATAGGTTAGTCCCAAAAATAATATAAAATAGCATATTAATGCATATAAAGCATCCAAAACAGATAATATAATAGCATGGAACAATAAAAAATTATAGATACGTTGGAGACGTATCAAGCAACCCCAAGCTTAATTCATGCTCGTCCTCGAGTAGGTAAATGATAAAAACAGAATTTTTGATGTGGAATGCTACCTAACATATTTATCCATGTAATATTCTTTATTGTGGCATGAATGTTCAGATCCATAAGATTCAAAACAAAAGCTCAATATTGACATAAAACAGTAATACTTCAAGCATACTAACAAGCAATTGTGTCCTTTCAAAATAACATGGCCTTAGAAAGTTATCCCTACAAAATCATATGGTCTGGCTATGCTCCATCTTCCCCACACAACGTATCTAAATCATGCACACCCCCGATGACAAGTCAAACAATTGTTTCACACCTTTTATGTTCTCAAACCTTTTCAACTTTCACGCAATACATGAGCATGAGCCATGGATATAGCACTATAGGTGGAATAGAATATGGTGGAGGTTGTGTGAAAAATGAGAAGATAGTCTGACATCAACTAGGCGTATCAACGGGCTATGGAGATGCCCATCAATAGATATCAATGTGAGTGAGTAGGGATTGCCATGCAACGGATGCTCTAGAGCTATAAGTGTATGAAAGCTCAAAAAGAAACTAAGTGGGTGTGCATCCAACTTGCTTGCTCACGAAGACCTAGGGCAATTTTGAGGAAGCCCATCATTGGAATATACAAGCCAAGTTATATAATGAAAAATTCCCACTAGTATATGAAAGTGACAAAAATAGGAGACTCTCTATCATGAAGATCAAGGTGCTACTTTGAAGCACAAGTGTGGAAAAAGATAGTAGCATTGTCCCTTCTCTCTTTTCTATCATTTTTTTGGTGGGCATCTTTGGCCTCTTTTTTTTGGGCTTCATTGGCCTCTTTTATTATTTGTAAAGTCTGGAGACTCATCCCTACTTGTTAGGGAATCATACCTTCCATCATCCTTTCCTCTCATGGGACAATGCTCTAATAATGATGATCATCATACTTTTATTTACTTACAATTCGATACCTACAACAAGATATGACTCTATATGAATGCTTCCGGTGGTGTACCGGGATGTGCAACGATCTAGCATAGCAAATGACATCAAAAAACGGACAAGCCATGAAAACATCATGCTAGCTGTCTTACGATCATGCAAAGCAATATGACAATGATGGTGCGTGTCATAAAAAAACGAAACGGTGGAAGTTGCATGGCAATATATCTCGGAATGGCTATGGAAATGCCATAATAGGTAGGTATGGTGGCTGTTTTGAGGAAGGGTATATGGTGGCTGTTTTGAGGAAGGTGAGTTTAATGCACCGGCGAAAGTTGCGCGGTACTAGAAAGGCTAGCAATGGTGGAAGGGTGAGAGTGCGTATAATCCATGGACTCACATTAGTCATAAAGAACTCACATACTTATTGCAAAAATCTATTACTTATCGAAGCAAAGTATTATACGCATGCTCCTAGGGGAGAGGTTGGTAGGAGTTAACCATCGCGCGATCCCGACCCTCACACAAAGGATGACAATCATTAAACAAATCATGCTCCGACTTCGTTACATAACGGTTCACCATACGTGCATGCTACGGGAGTCACAAACTTTAACACGAGTATTTTTACCATTCCACAATTACTCACTAGCATGAGTCTAACATCACCATCTTTATATCTCAAAACTATATGCAAGGAATCCAACTTCTCATAGTATTCAATGCACTTTATATGAAAGTTTTTATTATATCCCTCTTGGATGCCCATTATATTAGGACTAAATTCATAACCTAAACCAATTACCATGCTGTTTAAAGACTCTCAAAATAATATAAGTGAGGTACGAGAGTTCAAATATTTCTATAAAAAACACCACCGTGCTCTAAAAAGGATATAAGTGAAGCACTAGAGCAACATTGCCTAGCTCAAAAGATATAAGTGAAGCACATAGAGTATTCTAATAAATTCACGATTAATGCGTGTCCCTCTCAAAAATATGTGTGCAGAAAGGATGATTGTGGAAAACTAAAAATCAAAGACTCATATCATACAAGAAGCTCCAAGCAAAACACATATCATGTGGTGAATAAAAATATAGCCTCAAGTAAATTTACCGATGGATTGAAGACAAAAGAGGGGATGCCTTCTGGGGCATCCCCAAGCTTAGGCTCTTTGGTATCCTTGAATATGGCTTCGGGTGCCTTGGGCATCCCCAAGCTTAGGCTCTTGCCACTCCTTATTCCATAGTCCATCAAATCTTTACCCAAAACTTGAAAACTTCACAACACAAAACTCAACAGAAAACTCGTGAGATCCGTTAGGATAAGAAAAATAAATCACCACTTTAGGTACTGTTGTGAACTCATTATTTATTTACATTTGTGTAATATCTACTGTATTCTAACTTCTCCATGGTTCATACCCCCCGATACAACCCATAGATACATCAAAATAAGCAAACAACACAAAGAAAACAGAATCTGTCAAAAACAGAACAGTCTGTAGAAATCTGTAAACTTCGAAAACTTCTGTAACTCCAAAAATTCTGAAAAATTAGGAAAATCAGGGAAATTTGTATTTCAATCTTGTGTAAAACATTCAGATCCAATTGACACTCTGGTGAATTTATAAAATTACTGGACTGAGCACAAAAGTTTCTGTTTTTCAGCAAAACCAAATCAACAATCACCGTAAACCATCCCAAAGGTCTTACTTGGCACAAACACTAATTAAAAAAATAAAACACAATTACTACAGAGGTAATAATGTGCAAAACACTCAAGAACAGAAGCAAAAAACAAAAACATAAAATAAAATTGGGTTGCCTCCCAACAAGCGATATTGTTTAACCCCCTTAGCTAGGCATAACGCAATAGATCTAGGTATTGTCATCTTTGGTATGCAATAAATAAGTAGCTCTCATAATAGATTCATAAGGTAATTTAATTTTATTTCTAGGAAAGTGTTCCATGCCTTTCCTTAATGGAAATTGGAATCTAATGTTTCCTTCTTTCATATCAATAATTGCACCGATCGTTCTAAGGAAAGGTCTACCAAGAATAATAGGGCATGTAGGATTGCAATCTATATTAAGAACAATGAAATCTACGGGCACATAATTCCTATTTTCAACAATAAGAACATCATTAATCCTTCCCATAGGTTTCATAATAGTGGAATCCGCTAGACGCAAATTTAAAGAGCAATCATCAAGATCATGGAAACCTAGCACATCACATAAAGTTTTCGGAATCGTGGAAACGCTAGCACCCAAATCACACAAAGCATGGCACTCATAATCTTTAATTTTAATCTTAATAGTAGGTTCCCACTCATCATAAAGCTTTCTAGGTATGGAAACTTCCAGCTCAAGTTTTTCTTCAAAAGATTTCATCATAGCATCAACGATATGTTTAGTAAAAGCTTTATTTTGATTATAAGCATGCGGAGAATTCAACATGGATTGCAACAAGGAAATACAATCAATCAAAGATCAACTATCATAATTAAAGTCCTTGAAATCCAAAAGAGTGGGTTCATTGCTATTTAAAGTTTTGACCTCTTCAATCCCACTTTTATCAATTTTAGCATTAAGATCTATAAACTCCGAATCATTGGGACAACTTTTAACTAAAGTTGACTTATCTCCAGTCCCATCTTTATCAAGATTTGTATTAGAAAACAAAGATTCAATAGGAGTCACATCAATCACTTTAAGATCTTCATCATTATTATCACGAGAACACACCTTTTCAAGCCATTCACGCTTAGCACGCATTCTAGCGGTTCTTTCCTTACACTCATCAATAGAAGTTCTCATAGCTTTTATAGACTCATTAATATCACGCTTAGGTGGAGTAGATCTAATTTTCAAAGAATCAATCTCAAGAGAAATTCTATCAACGTTCCTAGCCAAATCTTCAATCTTGAGCAATTTTTCTTCAATCATAGCATTGAAAACCTTTTGCGAACTAATAAATTCTTTATTATTATTCTTAAGATCAGAGGGCATCTTATTATAATTTCCATAAGAATTGTTGTAGTAATTACCATAATTATTAGAGGAATTACTAGGAAACGGCCTAGGGTTGAAATTACCTCTATACGCATTATTACCAAAATTGTTCCTACCAACAGAATTCACATCCATAGATTCATTATTATTTCCAATAAAAGAAGACAAATACATATCATTAGGATCAATAGGAGCACTCTTACTAGCAAACAATTTCATTAATTCATCCATCTTTTCACTCAAAGTGTTTATTTCTTCAATAGCATGCACCTTTTTACTAGTAAGAGATCTTTCGGTATGCCATTGAGAGTAATTTGCCATAATATTATCTAGGAGTTTAGTAGCTTCTCCTAATGTGATTTCCATAAAAGTACCACCCGCAGATGAATCTAAAAGATTTCTATAAGCAAAATTCAATCCAACATAAAAAAATTGTATAATCATCCATAAACTCAAACCATGTGCGGGGCAATTTCTAATCATTAGTTTCATCCTCTCCCAAGATTATGCCACGTGCTCATGATCAAGTTGCTTAAAATGCATTATATCGTTTCTAAGGGAGATGATCTTGGCTGGCGGAAAGTACCTGGAAATAAAAGCATATTTACACTTATTCCATGAATCAATACTATTTTTAGGCAAAGATGAAAACCAAGTTTTAGCACGATCTCGTAGTGAGAAAGGAAATAGCTTCAATTTAACAATGTCATTATCCACATCTTTATTCTTTAGCATATCACACAACTCAACGAAAGTATTTAGATGGGATGCGGCATCTTCATTAGGAAGGCCGGAAAATTGTTCTTTCATAGATTAAGCAAAGCGGCATTAATTTCATAAGATTCTGCACTAGTGGCGGGAGCAATCGGAGTACTAATAAAATCATTATTATTAGTATTGAAAAAGTCACACAACTTGGTATTCTCTTGATTCATCGTGACAAAGCAAGCAATCTAGCACACAAGCAAACAAAAAGCAAACAAAACGACGAATGGAAGAAGGGCGAATAAAAAGGCAAATATTTTTGGTATTTTTCTGAAAATCGTTTTAAAAGTGGGGGAGAGGAAAATGAGAGGAAAATGGCAAATAATGTAAATGCAAGAGATGAGTTTGTGATGGGTACTTGGTAGGCTTTACATAGATCTCCCCGGCAACGGCGCCAGAAATCCTTCTTGCTACTTCTTGAGCTTGCGTTGGTTTTCCCTTGAAGAGGAAAGGGTGATGCAGCAAAGTAGATAAGTATTTCCCTCAGTTGTTGAGAACCAAGGTATCAATCCAGTAGGAGATACAAGCAAGTCCCCAATCTTCGCACCTACACAAACAATCAAACACTTGCACCCAACGCTATAAAGGGGTTGTCAATCCCTTCATGGTTATTTGCAAGGATGAGATCTGATATAGATAGATATAGAAGATTACTAAAACGAAAAGTAAAAAGATTGCAGCAAAGTATTTTTGGTATTTTTGGTTTATAGATCTGAAAATATAATAAGGAAAATAGACCCGGGGGCCATAGGTTTCACTAGAGGCTTCTCTCTTGAAAGAAAATAATACGGTGGGTGAACAAATTACTGTCGAGCAATTGATAGAAAAGCGCATAGTTATGACGATATCCAAGGCAATGATTATGCATATAGGCATCACGTCCGTGTCAAGTAGACCGAAACGATTCTGCATCTACTACTATTACTCCACAGATCGACCGACTCCTGCCTGCATCTGGAGTATTAAGTTCATGAAGAACAGAGTAACGCATTAAGTAAGATAACATGATGTAGAGGGATAAACTCAAGCAATATGATGAAAACCCCATCTTTTTATCCTTGATGGCAACAATACAAATACGTGCCTCGCTACCCCTACTTTGTCACTGGGTGAGGACACCGCAAGATTGAACCAAAAACCAAGCACTTCTCCCATTGCAAGAATTACCAATCTAGTTGGCCAAACCAAACCAATAACTCGAAGAGACTTGCAAAGATTTTAAATCATGCATATAAGAATTCAGAGAAGATTCAAATAATATTCATAGATAATCTGATCATAAACCCACAATTCATCGGATCTCGACAAACACACCGCAAAAGAGTATTACATCGGATAGATCTCCATGAAGATCATGAAGAACATGGTATTGAAGAACATAGAGAGAGAAGAAGCCATCTAGCTACTAGCTATGGACCCGAAGGTCTGAGGTGAACTACTCACGCATCATCGGAGGGGCAATGGAGTTGATGTAGATACCCTCCGTGATCGAATCCCCCTCCGACAGATTACTGAAAAAGGCTCCAAGATTGGATCTAACGGGAACAGAGGCTTGCGGCGGCGGAAAAGTATTTTCGTGGCTCTTTTTGGTATTGGGGGAATATTTGGGAATTTATAGGCCGAAGAATAGGGTTAGGAGACCTGCTGGGGGGCCACAAGCCAGGGGGCGCCCCCCTAGGGTGCGCCCAGGTGGCTTGTCGCCGCCCGGCAAGTCTCCTGCCTTCATCTCCAAGTCTGGCAGGTTTCTTCTGGTCCAAGAAAAATCATTCCGGAGATTTTATTCCGTTTGGACTCCGTTTAATATTCCTTATCTGCAATACTCAAAAACAAGGAAAAAACAGAAACTGGCACTAGGCACTAGGTTAGTAGGTTAGTCCCAAAAATAATATAAAATAGCATATTAATGCATATAAAACATCCAAAACAGATAATATAATAGTATGGAACAATCAAAAATTATAGATATGTTGGAGACGTATCAACATGCGACAACTTCTGGCTTGGTTCTAGGGATAATTTGCGGAATTACTTCCGGTTCCTTAGCCATATCAATGGTTACCGAAGATTCACTAATCTCATTAAGTTGTACTGTCCTCCCACTTGATTCTTTAGTGAGAAATTATTTCTCGAGAAAGTGTGCAACTCTTGTGACAAACACTTTGTCCTCGGACTGGTGGTAGAAGGAATACCCAATGGTGTCTTTGGGATAACTTACAAAGTAACATTTGTCTGATCTGGGATCGAGTTTGCTTGGTTGTAAACGTTTTACATAAGCTTCACAACCCGAAACCTTGAGATGCGACACATTGGGTTTCTTCCCATACCATAATTCAAATGGCGTCGTTTCAACAGACTTAGACGGTGCTTTGTTTAATGTATAAGCGGCAGTAAGTAGTGCGTGACCCCAAAAAGATATCGGCAGATCTGTAAGAGACACCATCGACCTCACCATGTCTAACAGGGTTCGGTTATGCCGTCCGACACTCCGTTTCGCTGTGGAGTTCCGGGAGGCATATGCTGTGGAATGATTCCATGGTCACTTTGATGTTGGCTACACTCATGACTAAGATATTCGCCCCTGCGATCTGATTGCAAAAACTTAATCCTTTTGTTACGATGATTTTCTACCTCATTCTGAAATTCTTTGAACTTTTCAAAGGTTTCCGACTTATGCTTCATCAAGTAGATATAGCCATACCGACTTAAATCATCAGTAAAAGTCACGAAGTAGAAATGCCCACCCCGTGCGGTTGTGTTCATCGGACCACATACATCACTATGTATTATATCCAATAATTCACCCGCCCGTTTAGGATGACCCATGAATGGTGTCTTGGTCATTTTCCCCATCAGGCAAGCTTCACATGTGTCAAATGATTCAAAATCAAAGGACGGTCAAACTCCATTTCTCTGGAGTCTTTGCATGTGTTTCTTTCCGATGTGGCCAAGCCGACAGTGCCACAAGAAAATGGTAGTGGTATCAACCTTCTTAAGGTGTTTAGCATTCACATTAAAGACATCATTTCCACATTCAAGATTCAGTATGAAAAGGCCCCCAACAATGGGTGCAAATCCATAAAACATATATTTACAATAAAGTGAATAACCATTGTTCTCAGACTTGTAGGAGTACCCATCGTGTACTAAACATGATCCAGAGATAATGTTTCTACATAATGCCTGAACAAAATAACAGTTACTTAGTTCTAGGGTAAATCCTGAAGGGAGACGTAGAGGCATAATGCTGACGGTTTGAGCGGCGATTCCAGCGCCGTTCCCGACAGGCATCACGACTTCATTCTTTGCCAGCTTGCGCACCTTGTGAAGCCCCTGTATCGAGTTGCAAATGTGAGCAACCGATCCGGTATCAAATACCCAAGACTTAGAATTTTCGCTAGCAAGCAAAACGTCAATGACATTAACTTGTATAACAGTTATACCTTTTTCGGTTTTCCCGGACTTCTTATCTTCCAGATACTTCTTGCAGTTTCTCTTCTAGTGTCCTATGCCCTTGCAGTAGAAGCACTCGGTTTCATTCTTGGATCCGCACTTAAAGTTGCTTTGGGAGCCAGTCTTACCGGCGCCCTTACCCTTCTTTGGTTTGCCTTTCTCTTTGAAACTAGCGGTTTTAGTCACAAGCAACACTTGCTTGCGATTTTTCCACAGTCCTCCTTCCGCAGTTTTTAGCATGGCGAGCACTTCCTCCAGTGTCTTCTCCATCCCATTCATGTTGTAGTTCATGATAAAACCCTCATAAGAGGGGCGAGTGAAGAAAGCAACATGTCCATCATATGGGCTGGTGGAATTGGAAATTCCAAGGTTTTAAGCCTTTCAGCGTAGCCAATCATTTTGACCACGTGTTCGCCAACTGAACTGCCCTCGGCCATCTTGCAACCCATCAAGGTCTTCATGATATCAAATCGTTCAGACCTTGCGGTTTCTTTGTACAAAGCATCCAATCCCCGGATCATATCGTGGGCTTTATGGAATTCAAAATGTTTTTGAAGCTCTAGACTCATGCAAGCTAGCATGAGGCACTGCACTAAGTTGTGATCATCATCCTTAGTGGCCCAGACATTTTGTTCATCTTCCGGGGTAGTATCCGCCGGTTTAGCTGGAAGAGTGGTTTCAAGCACATACATTTTCTCAGCGCTCCTGAGGACAATCCTCAGGTTACGGACCCAGTCCGCATAGTTGTTTCCGGTCGCAGCAAACTTCTCTTTCTCTAACATTGGGCCTAAGTTGAACGCGGTGTTGCGAGCCATTTGATCTACAATGGTAAACACAAGTTTCACTTAGACTTAGTTCATAATAATTTACACTATGAATAAACAATTTTATTCTAAAGTGCGCGCCCACTCAAATCAATATCTCTCATAATTTATTCTGAGTGATTCAAGACCCATATTTCAATTCAACGTCATGGTTCGAGATGAACTCAAATGGCATGAACTTCAATCGGTAGGCAAACTTGCCAATCACATCTCTATGTGATTCTTGTTCATCTTTCGATGCGTGTGTTCCGAGCTCAGGACTGTCCCGCCTGAACGTCAAGTCAACCAGGTGATCTTACTGCGAGGTCTCAACTCACCTGTCTCACACTTCTCTAATCGTTCGCACCCATGGACATCATGTGATGCCCCGAAGAGATAGGTGTCGTGACGGTGCTACACTTGGGAGAACACTAACTACTTGATTTTTTAAGTGAGAGATCACCCTAATAAAAAGCAACTACCGCGCAATTAAAAGGGTGCATCATAAGGGATAAACATCTCAGGCAATTCATAATAGCATGATAAGGTATGGCCCTTTCTCACGGAGAAGTCTAATATTTCTTCGTCTTCGGCATTTAGGTCGGTGTTCACCTTCGCGAAGATTTCCACCACCTTGTCGATGCACCAGATAACATTGCTATCTCTATAGCTAATAATAAGTGCATTACTTAAGGTTGACACGCAGGTCATTAAAGTGACAATCATATGACTCCAGCCATCATGCCGAATCATGACACGCAGGTCATGTTAGTAAATTTACATCATATAGTCGTCTCATACATAATCGAATTAATATGAGAACTGCTATAACATGTCACACGCACATCCTGCAAAACCAAGTTAGACGCCTCTAATCGGTTTATGCAAAAAATTATTTTACATGGCTTCTAAGGTTTTGACTTAAACCGCAGCTACCAACGTTTATCATCAAGTATGATTTACTCAAGTCGCTAGATTAACTTTTCGGGGTGTATGAAAACTGAGAAAATAAAATCTCGAGCCCCATACTGAACTTCGTCATACGCATCACCCCCGTGCAGATCATATCTGCATTGCCCTTTCATCTGCGAAATTTCATCTTTCTTTTAACTATGTGGAACTTTATTGTGATAATTCATGTGCCATCGCACAGGCCAAGGAGCCGAGACAACACCACAAGACCAGGCACGTAGACCAAAAATATCGCCTGATATGAAAGCTCATAAAGAATGGTGATACCAATTTATGCAAGATTCACACGGATGCAAATGTTGCAGATCCGTTGACTAAGCCACCTCCACAACTGTAACACCAATGTAATTAAGCTATAATAACCTCTTTATTAAGCTAAGCCATTTGCTAAAACAGTGCTTGATCATCTTTGTCTCATATCTCATTTCAAATTCCACTTTGAATTCAAATTGAAATAAGGAAATTCACAGACATGAAAACTAATATGTTCATAGTGTTGCAAAAAATCCCTGGATATTTGTCATGGTAAAACCAACATTTTGTAAAGTAATTAAATGCCCTAAAATAAATAAATCTGGGGCCAAAACAATAATTTAAATGCCTTTTAAATTATAAAATTGCCAAACTACTTTAAATAATTCTCAAAAATTTTGTGGCAGTGCCTAAAATTGCAATGTGAATAATGGGCCAAATCCCATATTTTTCCTAACTATTTTGCTGTTTTAAATAAATAGAAAATAGAAATAGAAATAAAGGGAAAAACTATAAAGAAAAAAAGAAAGAGCCCCATTGTGAACTTGGGCCTCAAGTGCACACCAAGGCCCAGTCCACACCCCACTCATCTCCTTCCACCTGCTACACGTGGCAGAGGAGGCGTGGTGGCCATCTAGTTCACCCTGGCCCTAGCCCCCTCACTTCCTCTCCCTCGCGTTGCCACTCTCGTCTCCCCAACGAACCAAGAGCCATCGTCGCCATGGCCGCACCATAGCCGCGCCCACCATCGTCCCTACGCCCAGCCACGGCACCCATCACCTCTGCCTTGCTCCCCCGCATCGCCTGCTACAACCTGACGGAGCTATGAGCCCCTGCTTTGATGGATCCGCACCGTCTTCCTCCTCTACACCGTCGGACCTCCCCGTCGAATTTGTCGTCGTCGAGCCATCCCCGAGCCTACTAAGCACACCTACAGGCTCTATGTGAGCATCTCTACCAATTCCCCCCATCTTTCCCCATCGAATCTGTCGTCATAGACATCGTACGCCACCGCGGTCGAGCTCACTGGAGCTCGCGCTCACCACCGCACGGTCGCGCCCGCTCCTCGCCTTCCGGCCTCCCATGGCCACGCTCCTGCATGCCCGGCCTCGCCCCTGGCCGTGTCCGTCTGCGCGCAACCCATCTAACCACGTGCGCGGACCGGCCGCCCCCCGCGGTTGTCGCTGCTTTGCGTTGTGCTGTTGTGGCCCGCTGCTGCTGCTACAGCTTGCCGCCACCGCTCAATGCTGCATCTATCGCCTGCCACCGCCGCTTGTCGTCGCTGCCGCCGAGCGAGTCTCCGCCGCCCGCTGCCGCTGGCTGTCTGTCGGCCGTGCTCCGGCCACGGCCTCGGCCTCCGTCGTGCTCGCGCGCATGCACGCCCCACCTTGAGTGTGTAGGGGAACGCGACAGAAAACAAAAAAATTCGATACAGCGAGCATGCCCAGGACCACTATGGAGACTGCCTACAAGGTTTGATGTGATCATTACCGACTCGTAGCGCAGCGAAAGTAGAGTCGATGTAGATCGTTGGTGCTGATCCCCGCAGCTAGGATTTACAACCTCCCAACCGCGAGGATGTATTCTCTCGCCAGACAGCCCTTCGGGAGGCGGTTGGACAGTCCTTCGGATGATGTCACGGACAGCCCTTCGGGAAGACCCTCGAATCTCAAACGGTAACTCGAAAAGCCCTTCGGGAGGACCCTCGGACAGCCCCTCGAGCAAAGATCAAACATACGACCTCTCTATGGGGTTGCACAGATACGGTGTTAGCTATCCGACAGGGCTTCACCGTCCAGAACTAGTTCCTGCCGGAACCCAGACAGCCTTTCGGCTCTACGAAACTATTTCACGGGGAGGGAGAGAGAAGGCCAGATCATGCATGGCATTTGTATGTGAGAAAGAGTGTGTCCACGGAGAGAACCTCTCCACCTCTATTTATAGGCCAAGCCCAAGGGGTAGAGGTCACTTGCAAATACCAAAATGCCCTCAAGGTGGCTTCTCCAAGAAGCCAATAAGGGAAAATACCAAAAAGCCCTCAAGGTGGCTTCTCCAAGAAGCCACCAAAAAGTGCTTTTCACTATTCATGAAAACATTTTTCCATGACTGTTAAATCCCAAAATATTTATGTAGGTCTTAGAACATTTCCAGTACCCACTAAAATAATTTTGGACGCGTTCCGAAACATTTCCAAATTAGTGATTTTCATCAGCGAAAAGCAACCAAAGCGGTTTCGGCAGCTCCGGAACATTTCTGGGTTTTTTCTCCGGAAAAATCCCAGAAGTTCCTAGAACAATTCTGGCAGCCTCCAAGAATTTACAGGCGTGTGTCGAAACCATTTTGACTTAATGGTATACTCTAAAACAACTTTTCGGTTTTACCGAAACTATTCCGGTGTTCTCTCTCCGGAACTCTTCCGTTGTCTCCGAAACTTTTTCGGTGAATTTCTCTCAGACTCCATGTCTAGTATTCAGCAGATAGATGACCCTTAAGCGTGTGACCCTATAGGTTATGTGAAGTATAGACATGACCGGAACACTTTCCGATCAATGATCGACATCAGAGCCGTGGACACCCATATTGACCCCTATACCCACACGAATAAATATTCGAGTGAACCTCCGGTTGCCATGTGCTATTCCTGTTACTTCACGATATATTACAAACACCCGAGGTGAGAGTTATCTGCATCCCCGTGAATCAAGAACTTGTCCACTATGCTAGTTACCTCGTTACCGGTTTTGTTCTCTTTTCTCGTTTCCGTGTCCCGGCATCCCTGTGATCAAATCACCCCGTGTCTGGCCAGACGATGATGAATACCGTAACACCGAGAGGGCCCGAGAATATCTCTCCATCGTCGGAGGAGCAAATCCCAATCTTGAGCTATCTCGCTCCTTGTCATACTTTTCCGTGAACCCGTAAGCCGCCGTAATAGCCACCTAGTTACGGATGACGTTTAACAAACCCCAAAGTTCACGAAGCAAGCACGAAGGAACTCGATACTCTGATGGTCTAAGGAATTATGCAAGCATTAACTTTCTCTATGTTATTAACCATTAACTTGTGACAAATGTATCTCATAGCATAACATCAATTCATGTCGATTCAACACAAGTGTTCTACTAACAGTGTGCCCTCAAAATTGTCGGCATAGCCATGCCCATGATCAGGAAAACATGATCATCATGCAATACTTGAGCTAACCTTATAGGCATGACTAGGAATACATTTTTCCATTTATTATACCACACGTGCATATGAGTTTCCCTCTGAGCCTCGTGGATATTGTAGACTCGAGAATCATTGCAGTTATAGCATGGAACATAAACATCATTACAAACTTGGAGATACAAAATAGCTATTATTCTTGCCTCTAGGGCATATCTCCTACAGTGTAGCCTCGGGCCACCGCCACACGGGCCCCGCTGGCTAATTATCCACTAACCCTCACCGACAGCGGGTCCCGCACGTAATTAACCTCTAGGAATTAAAACTAACTCTAATTAAGTGGTTAGTCAATGACACGTGGGCCCAATGCACTGTTGAAATGGATAAGGTTAAATTAAGCTAACATCCACTGACATGTGGGTCTCGTTGACCCCTTTGACCGGTCAATGATCCACTGTTGAGTACTGAGTCAGCAGTCAACTGGACCCCACCTGTCAGCCTCTGTTGCACATTTCTGGGTACACTTCTGTGTACCCATAGCATTTACTTTTTAATGTAATTTCGAATTAATATAATTATAGAATTTTAGAAAATGTTTAAATCTTTGAAAACTCATATAAATTAATCTGTAAGTCAGATGAAAATAATTTATATATGAAAGTTGCTCAGAAAAATACAACGAATCCGAATACGCTATCCGTTCATCTGTCACATGCCTCCAGCATGATGAACATGGAACTTTTTTCCCCTGATTGTCTGTCCGATAAATGCCAAAGACCCGGGAAATATCCACACATATTTTCCTGCTTCATCTGTATCGTGTAGCACTGCATTAGGGCACCCCTAGCACTGCATATTTCCTTGTCATGCATCGTGATGCATTTGTTTGTTTTATATTTATTGTTTCTTCCCTCTCTTCTCTCCGGTAGACCCCAACACCGACGCAGCTACCGGATACGACTACACATGTGACGTCCAACCACTTGTAGTAGAGTTTCTAGGCAAGCAAAACCCCCTTGATCATTCCTATATCGCCCATTCCTTCTCTCATGCTTGCATTAGATTTTGCTACTGTTGTCGATAGCTCCTATTCTGATGCATAGCCTAATTTTTGTAACTTGCTATTGTTACCTACCTGCTTACCTTATATGCTTACTATAGGTTGGTTGGTGATCCACCAGTGACCCCTCACCTTCTCCTTGTTGCCCCCGCTTCATCATCGATGACTCGATCAACGTGATCGACGCCCTGAGCCCGACACATCACCTCACACCCCCTTAGTTGTACGACTCTATAGAGCTAGTATCGAGTGCCGAGGGTGATACCTCGTAATGCACTCCTGATGATAACTCTGTAGTGAATCTACTCCGTCTTGGATTATAGAGGGTGATTCCTCCTTCATTACTCCCGATAACAACTCTGTCGTGCAACACCTCAAGTGTGAACCCTCGAGGCTGATTCCTCCCAGGTCACCTTGACGGTTACATCGAGTGGAATCCATTGAGGGTGATTCCTCGGATTCCCCCTTGATGTTATGGACACACGGCTACTTTGACTTTACCCCAGAATCATATGAAAGATGGGTTGGCCCCGAGGGGTACCTGTGAGAGAAATGTGAAATTGGGTTGACCGTGAGGGTATCCGCGAGTGATGTAGAGTCGGGTTGACCTGGAGGGTACCCGTGAGATAATTACGCAGCATGGTCGGGCATTGTTAGCCCTTGCCATAAGTTCGTGAGACGGGGCGATAGTAGCACACATTGTAGATCATTGATCATCTCCGCGCGCTTCCAAGACACTAACGGGTTTGGATATGTGATCTGAGTAGGCCTCTGGCCTTTTTCGCACTCACCACCACGCGAGAATAAGTATGGGCACTCTATGTCCTACATTCTCCCGAAAGCTCTTCAGACTTCGCAGTGAGCGGCACACGCCCGGGTGGCCCGCGTAAGCACCTGCTTTGCTTAAAGAGGTAGCTAGAACTTATCACGGCCGTCCTCGTAACGTGCAGGAGTGCTTAGGGTGATGGGCCCATGACCCCTGAGCACTTAGGATTTAGACCGGCGTGTTGACCTCTCTATTGAGCCTAGGTAGGACTACGGCGTGTTGATCAGCCGAGATCGGGCATGGCCTGGAAAGTGTGTCCGGCCGGAGTTAATCGATCGTGTTGGGTAAGTTTGTGCACCCCTGCAGGGAAGTATATCTATTCGAATAGCGGTGTCCACGGTAACGGATGCTCGGAGTTGTATCCCGATCTATACAACTAGAACTGGATACTGGAGACATGAAATGAATATGATGGCTCCTGGATTGCTTTCTCGTAGGGAGTCGAGGAAGGATCTCTGGGCGTTACTACAACATACTTATTACTTATAATATGCTAATCTACACTCTTCCAATGCTACAAGACACTGCAAGATGCTAGTCTTCGATAGGCTAGGCTCTCCCCTCTCATCTGGCATTTCTACAGTTTAGTCCAAAGATATAGCCCCATTCCTTTAATAATGATGCATACTTAGCATAGATCTGATGTAAGTCTTGCGAGTACTTTGGATGAGTACTCACGATTGCTTTGCTCCCCTTTTTTCCCCTTGATACAATTGATGCGATCAGATGACGGAGCCCAGGAGCCAGCTGATCCCGCTGACGACTACTACTATCAGGACGGAGCCTACTACTATGTGGAGGCCGCCGAGTAGTTAGGAGGCTCCCAAGCAGGAGGCCTTGCCTTTTCGATCCATGATGATGTTTGTGCTAGCCTTCTTAAGGCAGACTTCTTTATTTATGTCTGTACTCAGATATTGTTGCTTCCGCTGACTCGTTTGTATTTGAGCTTATGTATTCGAGCCCTCGAGGCCCCTGGCTTGTAATATAAAGCTTGTATGACTTTAATTTGTGTCTAGAGTTGTGTTGTGATATCTTCCCATGAGTCTCCGACCTTGATCGTGCACATTTGCGTGTTTGATTAGTGTATGATCAAGGCGGGAGCGTCACAAGTTGGTATCAGAGCCGACTGAATGTAGGAATCCCCTTTCCAACTCCTTGGCCGAAGTTGAGTCTAGTCTTTGAAAAATTATTTTACTAACATTGTTGTGTGGCTTATGGGATCACATCGCAAATGGTTGGGATTAGGGTATGTTATTCCTCTCTTTACTCTAGGTTCTGATCTCTCTTTTATTCGGGTTAAAGATTTTGCTAACTCTAACATTAGGTTAACCTGATCACATCCACCTAGAGAGTCATTTAATGAGCAACCATTTCTTTTGAAAATATGATGCACACACTATCATTTGACATCTTTGAACCTCCTTGTTTCAGATGTGTCCCACAAGGCAACTCGTATGCCAGACTATGGTTGTCGATGCGACTGGGTTCCCAGCCATTCTGGTCGACCTCTTGACCAGGCTGGGCTATCGCTGGTACCCCGAGTACACTGTTTACAAGGACGACCACGAGCTCAACCAGGAGCAGTACCACGTTGTGGTCCGTATCTTCGATTGGCAGAACATCTCCATCACTGAGCTGCACACCTATCATGGTGTTGGAGTGACTGTTGATATGGCAGTTCATGATGCTGGCTATGCTGCTATCGTCCGTCTCCATGGAGAGCACCCCTGCTTGGAGGAGACTGGGTTCAAATACATCCCATATGTCCCTGTTGGGGATGAGACTGGATACTTCACCGCTGTTAGCACCCCTTATGTGCGAAGTCGCTATGACCCGCAGGTTCTGGTTCAGTACACTAAGGCTCTGGATCATACTGCCCGAGCTCTTGCTGTTGAGTTGTACGCCACTCGTGCTCGCCTTCAGGATGTTGGGAGACGTAGTAGTAAATCAAAAAATTTCCTACGTGTTCACCAAGATCTATCTATGGAGAAACCAGCAACGAGTAAGGGGAGAGTGCATCTTCATACCTTTGAAGATCGCAAAGTGGAAGCGTTACAAGAACGCGGTTGGTGGAGTCGTACTTACAGCGATTCAGATCGCGGTCGATTCCGATCTAAGCGCCGAACAACGGCGCCTCCGCGTTCAACACACGTGCAGCCCGACGACATCTCCTACGCCTTGATCCAGCAAGGAGGAAGGAGAGGTTGAGGGAGAGCTCCGGTAGCACGACGGCGTGGTGACGGTGGAGCTGCGTGGTACTCCGGCAGGGCTTCGCCAAGCACTACGGAGAACGAGGAGAGGGAGAGGTAGGCTGCGCCGAGAGAGAGAGAGATGCGTGTATCTGGCAGCCCCAAAACCCCCACTATATATAGGAGGAGGGGAGGAGGGTGCGCAGCCCCTAGGGTTCCCACCCTAGGGCGGCGGCCGGCCCTAGATGACCCTTGGGGCGGCGGCCAAGAGAGGGAGAGGGAGGGGCGGCGCCCTAGATGGGCCTAGGGCCCATCTGCCTCTAGGGTTTGCCCCCCTCCCACCTTGTGCTGCGCCTTGGGCCCTTGTGGGGGGCGCACCAGCCCACCTAGGGGCTGGTTCCCTCCCACTTGCGGCCCATGCAGCCCTCTGGTGCCGGTGGCCCCACACGGTGGACCCCGGAACCCTTCCGGTGGTCCCGGTACGTTACCGGTGATGCCCGAAACACTTCCGGTGACCAAAACCTCACTTCCTTTATATGAATCTTTACCTCCGGACCATTCCGGAACTCCTCGTGACGTCCGGGATCTCATCCGAGACTTCGAACAACCTTCGGTAACCACGTACACTATTTCCCTATAACCCTAGCGTCATCAAACCTTAAGTGTGTAGACCCTATGGGTTCGGGAGGCACGTAGACATGACCGAGACACCTCTCCGGTCAATAGCCAACAGCGGGATCTGGATACCCATGTTGGCTCCCACATGCTCCACGATGATCTCATCGGATGAACCACGATGTCGGGGATTCAATCAATCCCGTATACAATTCCCTTTGTCTACCGGCATGATACTTGCCCGAGATTCGATCGTCGGTATCCCTATACCTTGTTCAATCTCGTTACCGGCAAGTCTCTTTACTCGTTCCGTAACACATCATCCCGTGGCTAACTCCTTAGTCACATTGAGCTCAATATGATGATGTCTTACCGAGTGGGCCCAGAGATACCTCTCCGTCATACGGAGTGACAAATCCCAGTCTCGATTCGTGCCAACCCAACAGACACTTTCGGAGATACCCGTAGTGTACCTTTATAGCCACCCTGTTACGTTGTGACGTTTGGCACACCCAAAGTATTCCTACGGTATCCGGGAGTGGCACAATCTCATGGTCTAAGGAAACGATACTTGACATTGGAAAAGCTTTAGCAGACGAACTACACGATCTTGTGCTATGCTTAGGATTGGGTCTTGTCCATCACATCATTCTCCTAATGATGTGATCCCGTTATCAACGACATCCAATGTCCATGGTCATGAAACCGTGACCATCTATTGATCAACGAACTAGCCAACTAGAGGCTCACTAGGGACACGTTGTGGTCTATGTATTCACACATGCATTACGGTTTCCGGTTAACACAATTATAGCAAGAATAATAGACAATTATCATGAACAAGGAAATACAATAATAACCATTTTATTATTGCCTCTAGGGCATATTTCCAACAGTCTCCCACTTGCACTAGAGTCAATAATCTAGTTACATTGTGATGAATCGAACACCCATAGCATTCTGGTGTTGATCATGTTTTGCTCGTGAGAAAGGTTTAGTCAACGGATCTGCGACATTCAGATCCGTATGGACTTTACAAATTTCTATATCTCCCTCCTGAATGTAATCACGGATGGAGTTGATGCGGCGCTTGATGTGTCTTGTCTTCTTGTGAAACCTGGGCTCCTTCGCAAGGGCAATAGCTCCAGTGTTGTCACAGAATAGAGTCATCGGGCCCGACGCATTGGGAATTACTCCTAGGTCGGTGATGAACTCCTTCATCCAGACTCCTTCCTTTGCTGCTTCCGAAGCAGCTATGTACTCCGCTTCACATGTAGATGCCGCCACGACGCTTTGCTTGCTGCTGCACCAGCTGACTGCCCCTCCGTTCAAAATATACACGTATCCGGTTTGTGACTTGGAGTCGTCCGGATCTGTGTCGAAGCTAGCATCGACGTAACCCTTTACGACGAGCTCTTCGGCACCTCCATATACGAGAAACATGTCCTTTGTCCTTTTCAGGTACTTCAGGATATTCTTGACCGCTGTCCAGTGTTCCGCTCCGGGATCACTTTGGTACCTCCCTACCAAACTTATGGCAAGGTTCACATCAGGTCTGGTACACAGCATGGCATACATAATAGAGCCTATGGCTGAAGCATAGGGGATGACACTCATCTTTTCTCTATCCTTTGCCGTGGTCGGGCATTGAGTCGTACTCAATTTCACACCCTGTAACACAGGCAAGAACCCCTTCTTGGACTGATCCATATTGAACTTCTTCAATATCTTTTCAAGGTATGTACTTTGTGAAAGACCTATGAGGCGTTTCGATCTATCTCTATAGATCTTAATACCTAATATGTAAGCAGCTTCTCCAAGGTCCTTCATTGAAAAACATTTATTCAAGTAGGCCTTTACACTTTCCAAAAGTTCTATATCATTTCCCATCAACAATATGTCATCCACATATAATATGAGAAATGCTACAGAGCTCCCACTCACTTTCTTGTAAATACAGGGTTCTCCATAAACCTGCATAAACCCAAACGCTTTAATTACCTCATTAAAGCGAATGTTCCAACTCCGAGATGCTTGCACCAGCCCATAGATGGAGCGCTGGAGCTTGCATACTTTGTTAGCATCTTTAGGATCGACAAAACCTTCCGGCTGCATCATATATAGTTCTTCCTTAAGGAAGCCATTAAGGAATGCTGTTTTGACGTCCATTTGCCAGATCTCATAATCATAAAATGCGGCAATTGCTAACATGATTCGGACAGACTTCAGCATCGCTACGGGTGAGAAAGTCTCATCGTAGTCAACTCCTTGAACTTGTCGATAACCCTTAGCGACAAGCCGAGCCTTATAGACGGTCACATTACCATCCGCGTCAATCTTCTTCTTAAAGATCCATTTATTTTCAATGGCTCGCTTATCATCAGGCAAGTCCACCAAAGTCCACACTTTGTTCTCATACATGGATCCTATCTCGGATTTCATGGCTTCAAGCCATTTGTTGGAATCCGGGCCCGCCATCGCTTCTTCATAGTTCGAAGGTTCACTGTTGTCCAACAACATGATCTCCAGGACAGGGTTGCCGTACCACTCTGGTGCGGAACTTGTCCTAGTGGACCTTCGACGTTCAATAGTGACTTGATCTGAAGTTTCATGATCATCATCATTAGCTTCCTCTCCAGCCGGTGTAGGCTCCACAGAAACAACTTCCTATGCTGCGCTACCCTCCGGTTCGAGTGGAGGTACAATTACCTCATCAAGTTCTATTTTCCTCCCACTTACATCTTTCGAGAGAAACTCTTTCTCCAGAAAGGATCCATTCTTGGCAACAAAGACTTTGCCTTCGGATCTGAGGTAGAAGGTATACCCAATAGTCTCTTTGGGATATCCTATGAAGACGCACTTTTCCGCTTTGGGTTCGAGCTTCTCAGGTTGAAGTTTCTTCACATAAGCATCGCATCCCCAAACTTTTAGAAACGACAGCTTAGGTTTCTTTCCAAACCATAATTCATACGGTGTCGTCTCAACGGACTTTGACGGTGCCCTATTTAAAGTGAATGCGGCAGTCTCAAATGCATATCCCCAAAATGATAGCGGTAAGTCGGTAAGAGACATCATAGATCGCACCATATCCAATAGAGTGCGATTACGACGTTCAGACACACCATTTCGCTGAGGTGTGCCAGGCGGCGTAAGTTGTGAAACAATTCCACATTTCCTTAGGTGCGTGCCAAACTCGTGACTTAAATATTCTCCGCCACGATCAGATCGTAGGCACTTTATTTTCCTGTCACGTTGATTCTCTACCTCACTCTGAAATTCCTTGAACCTTTCAAAGGTTTCAGACTTGTGTTTCATTAAGTAGACATACCCATATCTGCTCAAGTCATCAGTGAGGGTGAGAACATAACGGTAGCCACCGCGAGCCTCGACACTCATTGGACCGCATACATCGGTATGTATTATCTCCAACAAGTCAGTCGCTCGCTCCATTGTTCCAGAGAACGGAGTCTTGGTCATCTTGCCCATGAGGCATGGTTCGCACGTGTCAAATGATTCGAAATCAAGAGACTCCAAAAGTCCATCAGCATGGAGCTTCTTCATACGTTTGACACCAATATGACCAAGGCGGCAATGCCACATGTAAGTGGGACTATCGTTATCAACCTTACACTTTTTGGTACTCACACTATGGACATGTGTAACATCACGTTCGAGATTCATCAAAAATAAACCATTGACCAGCGGGGCATGACCATAAAACATTTCTCTCATAAAAATAGAACAACCATTATTCTCTGATTTAAATGAGTAGCCATCTCGCATCAAACGAGATCCAGATACAATGTTCATGCTCAAAGCTGGTACTAAATAACAAATATTAAGGTTTAAAACTAATCCCGAAGGTAGATGTAGAGGTAGCGTGCCGACGGCGATCACATCGACCTTGGAACCATTCCCGACGCGCATCGTCACCTCGTCCTTTGCCAGTCTCCGCTTATTCCGCAGCTCCTGCTTGGAGTTACAAATGTGAGCAACTGCACCGGTATCAAATACCCAGGAGCTACTACGAGCGCTGGTTAGGTACACATCAATAACAAGTATATCACATATACCTTTAACGTTGCCGGCCTTCTTATCCGCTAAGTACTTGGGGCAGTTCCGCTTCCAGTGACCGGTACCCTTGCAATAAAAGCACTCAGTCTCAGGCTTGGGTCCATTCTTGTTCTTCTTCCCGGCAACTTGCTTACCGGGCGCGGCAACAGTTTTGCCGTCCTTCTTGAAGTTCTTCTTACCCTTGCCTTTCTTGAAACTAGTGGTCTTATTCACCATCAACACTTGATGCTCCTTTTTGATCTCGACCTCCGCTGATTTCAGCATCGAGTACAACTCAGGAATGGACTTCTCCATACCCTGCATGTTGTAGTTCATCACAAAGCTCTTGTAGCTAGGTGGAAGCGACTGGAGGATTCTGTCAATGACCGAGTCATCCGGGAGATTAACTCCCAGTTGAGTCAAGCGGTTGTGTAACCCAGACATTTTGAGTATCTGCTCACTGACAGAACTATTCTCCTCCATCTTACAGCTGAAGAACTTGTCGGAGACGTCATATCTCTCGACCCGGGCATGAGCTTGGAAAACCAGTTTCAGCTCTTGGAACATCTCATATGCTCCGTGTTGCTCAAAATGCTTTTGGAGCCCCGGTTCTAAACTGTAAAGCATGCCGCACTGAACCAGGGAGTAATCATCACTACGCGACTGCCAGGCGTTCATAACGTCTTGCTCCGCTGGGAGAATGGGTGGGTCACCTAGCGGTGCATCAAGGACATACAATCTTTTGGAAGCTATGAGGATGATCCTCAAGCTACGGACCCAGTCCGCATAGTTGCTTCCATCATCTTTCAGCTTGGTTTTCTCTAGGAACGCGTTGAAGTTGAGGGTGACATTAGCGTTGGCCATTGGATCTACAATATAGATTGTAAAGACAATTTTAGACTAAGTTCATGATAATTAAGTTCATATAATCAAATTATTTAATGAACTCCCACTTAGATAGACATCTCTCTAGTCATCCAAGTGATACATGATCCATGTCAACTAGCCCGTGTCCGATCATCACGTGAGACGGACTAGTCATCCATGGTGAACATCTCCATGTTGATCGCATCGGCTATACGACTCATGTTCGACCTTTCAGTCTTCCGTGTTCCGAGGCCATGTCTGTACATGCTAGGCTCGTCAAGTCAACCTAAGTGTTTCGCGTGTGTAAATATGGCTTACACCCGTTGTATGCGAACGTTAGAACCTATCACACCCGATCATCACGTGGTGCTTCGGAATGACGATCCTTAGCAACGGTGCACAGTTAGGGTGAACACTTCTCTTGAAATTTTATTGAGAGATCATCTTATTTACTACCGTCGTTCTAAGCAAATAAGATGTAAACATGATAAACATCACATGCAATCAATATAGTGACATGATATGGCCAATATCATCTTGCTCCTTTGATCTCCATCTTCGGGGCACCATGATCATCACTGTCACCGGCACGACACCATGATCCCCATCATCATGATCTCCATCATTGTGTCTTCATGAAGTTGTCTCGCCAACTATTACTTCTACTACTATGGCTAACGTTTAGCAATAAATTAAAGTAATTACATGGCGTTTATGATTGACACGCAGGTCATACAATAAAAATAAGACAACTCCTATGGCTCCTGCCGGTTGTCATACTCATCGACATGCAAGTCGTGAATCCTATTACAAGAACATGATCAATCTCATACATCACAATGCATCACATCACATCCTTTTGGCCATATCACATCACAAGGCATATGCTGCAAAAACAAGTTAGACGTCCTCTAATTTGTAGTTGCAAGTTTTTACGTGGCTGCTATAGGTTTCTCGCAAGAACGTTTCTTACCTACGCCAAAACCACAACGTGATATGCCAATTGCTATTTACCCTTCATAAGGACCCTTTTCATCGAATCCAATCCGACTAAGGTGGGAGAGACAGACACCCGCTAGCCACCTTATGCAGCAAGTGCATGTCAGGCGGTGGAACCGGTCTCACGTAAGCGTACGTGTAAAGTTGGTCCGGGCCGCTTCATCCCACAATACCGCCGAATTAAGATAAGACTAGTAACAGCAGGCAAATTAACAAGATCGACGCCCACAACAACTTGTGTTCTACTCGTGCATAGATTCTACGCATAGACCTAGCTCATGATGCCACTGTTGGGAGACGTAGTAGTAAATCAAAAAAATTCCTACGTGTTCACCAAGATCTATCTATGGAGAAACCAGCAACGAGTAAGGGGAGAGTTCATCTTCATACCTTTGAAGATCGCAAAGCGGAAGCGTTACAAGAACGCGGTTGGTGGAGTCATACTTGCAGCGATTCAGATCGCGGTCGATTCCGATCTAAGCGTCGAACAACGGTGCCTCCGCGTTCAACACACGTGCAGCCCGACGACGTCTCCTATGCCTTGATCCAGCAAGGAGGAAGGAGAGGTTGAGGGAGAGCTCCGGCAGCACGACGGCGTGGTGACGGTGGAGCTGCGTGGTACTCCGGCAGGGCTTCGCCAAGCACTACGGAGAACGAGGAGAGGGAGAGGTAGGGCTGCGCCGAGAGAGAGAGAGATGCGTGTATCTGGCAGCCCCAAAACCCCCACTATATATAGGAGGAGGGTAGGAGGGTGCGCAGCCCCTAGGGTTCCCACCCTAGAGCGGCGGCCGGCCCTAGATGGCCCTTGGGGCGGCGGCCAAGAGAGGGAGAGGGAGGGGCGGCGCCCTAGATGGGCCTAGGGCCCATCTGCCTCTAGGGTTTGCCCCCCTCCCACCTTGTGCTGCGCCTTGGGCCCTTGTGGGGGGCGCACCAGCCCACCTAGGGGCTGGTTCCCTCCCACTTGCGGCCCATGCAGCCCTCTGGTGCCGGTGGCCCCACACGGTGGACCCCGGAACCCTTCCGGTGGTCCCGGTACGTTACCGGTGATGCCCGAAACACTTCCGGTGACCAAAACCTCACTTCCTATATATGAATCTTTACCTCCGGACCATTCCGGAACTCCTTGTGACGTCTGGGATCTCATCCGGGACTCCGAACAACCTTCGGTAACCACGTACACTATTTCCCTATAACCCTAGCGTCATCGAACCTTAAGTGTGTAGACCCTACGGGTTCGGGAGGCACGTAGACATGACCGAGACACCTCTCCGGTCAATAGCCAACAGCGGGATCTGGATACCCATGTTGGCTCCCACATGCTCCACGATGATCTCATCAGATGAACCACGATGTCGGGGATTCAATCAATCCCGTATACAATTCCCTTTGTCTACCGGCATGATACTTGCCCGAGATTCGATCGTCGGTATCCCTATACCTTGTTCAATCTCGTTACCGGCAAGTCTCTTTACTCGTTCCGTAACACATCATCCCGTGTCTAACTCCTTAGTCACATTGAGCTCAATATGATGATGTCTTACCGAGTGGGCCCAGAGATACCTCTCCCGTGTCTAACTCCTTAGTCACATTGAGCTCAATATGATGATGTCTTACCGAGTGGGCCCAGAGATACCTCTCCGTCATACGGAGTGACAAATCCCAGTCTCGATTCGTGCCAACCCAACAGACACTTTCGGAGATACCCGTAGTGTACCTTTATAGCCACCCAGTTACGTTGTGACGTTTGGCACACCCAAAGTATTCCTACGGTATCCGGGAGTTGCACAATCTCATGGTCTAAGGAAACGATACTTGACATTGGAAAAGCTTTAGCAGACGAACTACACGATCTTGTGCTATGCTTAGGATTGGGTCTTGTCCATCACATCATTCTCCTAATGATGTGATCCCGTTATCAACGACATCCAATGTCCATGGTCATGAAACCGTGACCATCTATTGATCAACGAGCTAGCCAACTAGAGGCTCACTAGGGACACGTTGTGGTCTATGTATTCACACATGCATTACGGTTTCCGGTTAACACAATTATAGCATGAATAATAGACAATTATCATGAACAAGGAAATACAATAATAACCATTTTATTATTGCCTCTAGGGCATATTTCCAACACAGGATGCTTTGACACAGTTGCTTCCAGTAGCCAGTGCGAGGATGTATCTTGAGCACATCCTTTACCGCCGCACGACAGAGCTACCACCAGGTCTTGAGTGGCCTGCTGTTGGAGGTTGTACTCCTTCACGTGGGCCTTTGCTCCCTGTACGGGGCCAGGTTTTGCACCAGAGTCTTCACGGAGCGCAGGATCCTTATATCGAGGGCGCCCTGCATCGTCACTTTCAGCTACCTGGCTTCAGTGGTTTTCTCCGACGTTGATGTAGCAATCGCTATGTGATACGTCTCCAAACGTATCTATAATTTTTTATTGTTCCATGCTGATATATTATCATTCTAGGATACTTTTTAAGTACTTATTTACCAATTTATATTATTTTTTAGCACTAACCTATTGACCTAGTGCCTAGTGCCACTTGCTATTTTCTGCATGTTTTTCACTTTTCAAGTTTATAGTACCAAACGAAGTCCAATTGCCACGAAACTTTTTGGTGATTTTTTCTGCACCAAACGAAGACCTGGAAGATTCGAAAGGAAGTCGGGAGCCACATGAGGGCCCCATAAGCCAACAGGGCGTGGCCTGGGGGCGCGCCATGATGGCTTCTGGGCCCCTCATGGCTCTCCCGACCCCATTCTCTAGCCTATAAATTCTCATATATTCGGAAAACCCTAAGGGCAGTCCTGGAACACTATTTATGCCGCCGGAAGTCTCTGCTCCATCATGAGGCCATCTGGAGCTCCGTTCCGGCACCCTGCCAGAGGGGGGATCGATCACGGAGGGCCTCTTCATCAACCTTGCCGCCCTCATGATGAGTTGTGAGTAGTTCACCACAGACCTACGGGTCCGTAGTTAGTATCTAGATGGCTATCTCTCTCTCTCTCTTGATCTTCAATACAATGATCATCGCATTTTGCTTTGATCTATTCGATGTAATCCTTTTGCGTGGTGCGTTTGTTGGGATCCGATGAATTATGGGTTTATGTTAAGATTATTCATGAAAAGTATTTAAGTCACCTCTGATTATTATGATTCTTATTTGCATGATCATTATAGCTTCATAAATATCTCCGATCTACAGAAATAGTTTGGCCAACTAGATTGATATTTCTTCAATGAGAGGGGTGCGTTGTAGTGGGTAGATGATCCCTTGGTGGTTTTGGTAATTCATGATAACATACATTGTCTCTTGGACTAATATTTCTAGTTAAGTATCTTGTTTGGTTCATTCTCTATTTTGCAGGATTTCTTGGAACCAATCAAATCTTCTCTAGTTGATATCTCTTTGTAAAGTCTTTTGCATTTTCTTTGAAAATCCTTTTGACACTTTGTTACAAGTTTTTGAAATTAATTTGCAAGTTTCTCAAACGTTGCCAAGTTTCTGTTTAACCCTCGGAGCCTCCGATTCAAACCTCTCGGTTCTACCGATTTAGCAGATGAGCTGCATAACAACGACTCGGTTCTACCGACCCGCTTGACTCGGAGCCACCGATTGGATTTCTTCTCTGGTTCGTGTTCGTATTAGCGAATCTTTGCTTCTTTTGTGATCCTTCAGTGATATCTTTGATTCTTCCGTGATCCCTTATTTAATAAAGGGAGGGGAGAAACTCTATTCTAGGATCCCTGACTCAAAGGAGGAGAAGTCTTACAAGCTCTCAGATCAGTCAAAGAGGGGGCAATTATTTTTCATGATTCCCTCGGTTTTTAATGCTCTATATAATTATCATTTCCATGAACCCTGCATTCTATGACCCTTTTTCTCAAGGATCCCTTCTTAATCGATGATCCTTGTATCTGACCCTATGTATGACCTTTTTGGAAATTAATGCCAAAGGGGGAGAAATACCAAAGCTTCAAAAGCTAAAGGGGGAGATACATGCTTATCCAAAGGGGGAGATACAATTAAGGGGGAGAATATCAGAGTTTATACTTATATAGACAAGGGGAGAATACCAAAGTAGGGGGAGAAAAATATGTTTGTTTTATTTGACTACTCATGTTAGACTTTTCTCACCCTATCCAATCCCAATATCTGCATCCTAAGATTCATAGGGAGAGGATGACCTACTATTTCATATCTAGGGGAGAAAGTTCTAAATGTTCTTGGAGACATATCAATCTCAAGGAATACTATCTTCTACATGTTCTCCATATCTTGGTACTATTAAGCTCTATTGCTTTTGATTGGTAGAATACTCTTGTGTTTCCTAACATTGTTTTCTCAAGTGTGTTTCTACTACTAGAATGCTCAAGAACTCAAGGTAAGTATATGCATCATACCCTTGATCAAGATGATCTCTTGCTTCGTGCACATATTGTTTGCACGAGTGAAGTCTTGAACAAGGATACATCTCATTCATATATTTGATGCATATAGCCAAGATACATATGACTCATATTATCCCTTCCACTATATGTGTGTCCATGCATTCCAAAGCAACTGCCCTTTAAAGGGTTTGCACACATTTAGGGGGAGAAAATCTAAGTCATGTGTCTCTCAAAGTCTTCATTATATCCATGCATATCTTTATTTGAAGCTTTGATTGTATGTTGTCATCAATTACCAAAAAGGGGGAGATTGAAAGCACAATATGCTCCCTTGGTGGTTTTGATAATTCATGACAACATACATTGTCTCTTGGAGTAATATTTCTACCTAGTGTATTTCAGGTGAAAGTCCATAGAGAGAGATGGATTGGCAAAAAACGTTTGTGAGGAGAAACCCCTAGATGCAAGGAAATGGATTGGCAAAGCTTCAAGCAAGAGGACTCTACATTTTACTTTGTGAGAAATCACTTTGAGTCCATAGGAAAGCCAATACTATTAAAAGGGGGTAAGGTACTGTTGGTGAACAAGATGCTCCACGTGCACAAGTGATAGTCACCAAAAACACCCACAAACTCTTCCACAAAAGTCAGTCCAAAGCCAAATATCCAAAATAGGTGCAACCAACAATTCCCACTCGATCCCACCGATTCCCAAACTCAGACAGACCCATGCCAAACCCTAGCCATTCGGTGCAACCGATTCTGCGTCGGTGCCACCGAGTTCAGTTGCCAACTTTCTGTTTAGCTGTTTTCAAGCTTCGGTACCACCGAGTTTTGCCAGTCGGTCTCACCGAGATTTAGACCAACTTCCTGGTTAGCCATTCACAAGAATCGGTACCACCAAGTTTTGTGAATCGGTCTCACCGAGTTTTTGGACCAACTCTCTGGTTAGCCTTGGTCAAGAATTGGTACCACCGAGACTTGAGAATCGGCGTCACCGAGTTGTGCAATCTGACCGTTGGTCACCTAATCGGTACCACCGAGAGTTATATATCGGTCTCACCGAGATTCAAAAGTTACCACCTTTTGGTCACTTCGGTACCACCGAGTTTTACACTTCGGTGTCACCGAGTTGGTCACTTTAAGTGTAACGGTTGGATTTTTGGGGGTGCCTATATATACCCCTTCACCACCACCTACTCGAAAGAGAAGCACTCAGAAGTATTCCATACTTGCCCCATCCTATTTTCTGAGAGAGAGCCACCTACTCATGTGTTGAGATCAAGCTATTCCATTCCTATCATATGAATCTTGATCTCTAGCCTCCCCAAGTTGCTTTCCACCAAATCAATCTCTTCCACCATAGCCAAATCTGTGAGAGAGTGATTGTGTGTTGAGGAGTCTATCATCTTGAAGCACAAGAGCAAGGAGTTCATCGACATTGCCAAGCCTATTACCTTTTGGAGGGTGGTGCCTCCTAGATTGGTTAGGTGTCGCTTGGGAGCCTCCTACTTCGTGTTGTGGAGTTGAACCAAGAAGTTTGTACGGGCAAGGAGATAGCCTACTTCATGAAGATCTACCCTTAGTGAGGCTAGTCCTTCATGGACGGAAACAGTTATGGAATAGTCAAGGTTGCTACTTCGTGGACCCTTATGGGTGGAGCCCTCCGTGGACTATCGCGACCATTACCCTTCGTGGGTTGAAGACTCCATAAACGTGGACGTACGATAGCACCACCTATGGGAACCACGAGAAAAATCTTTGTGTCCCTCATGCGTTTGATCTTCCTATCTCAACTATTTACTTCCATGTGCAATGTCTTTACTTTCCGCTGCCATACTTGTTGACATGCATGTGTAGGGTGTGCTAGACTTGCTATAATTGCTAAAATCTGCCAACAAATTAACTTGGGAAAAGGTTAGGTTTTAATTCCTGCAAGTAGTCTATTCACCCCCCCCCCCTCTAGACACACACTTCTAGTGATCCTTCAATTGGTATAAGGGCCTTGGTCTCCATTGCTTCGGTTTCATCACCGTGGAGGAAGATGAATGTGTCTAGCATACGGAGTTTGAGTTGTCAAGTGCCTATTCTTGATGGGGAGTACTATAGTCAATGAAAATATATGATGCTTGAGCTATTCAATGAATTTCATTTGAGCAAATATGTTAAGAACCCCTATGTACCTCCCATTGATCCTTTACATCCCACACACGAAGAGGAAATTGATATGCTATGCAATCTTAGAACTGTTAATGTCATTGTTAGAGGATTGCCAAGGATTGTGCTTAATCAAATGAAGAATTTTGAATGTGCTTATACTTTGTGGAATGACTTGGAGAAACGATATCCAAGTTATTCATTGAGTAATCTTGATGAAATTCTTCATAAAACTATTGTCTTTCACAAAATGATGCCTAGTTATCCAAAGTTTGATGACTATCTATTTGAGCTTAGAGACCTTGTGCGTGCTAAAATAGATGTCATAACTATCAATAATATCATTGTAGAAGCCATTCAAATTCATAAGTTTGAACATTGTCATGATCACAACCCTAACGAATTTCTTGTTCCTTGTGACGAGGATTTCCCACTTGATGATGACAATGTGGAACATGGCTACTACGATGAAGATGAGTTGTTCGACATCGAGCATGAGAAGATCATGAAGAATCTAAGTCTCATGGCAAACTTCAAGGATTACATGTCCGGAGGAAAAGAGTGGATTCTCAATAGTGGATGCACCGATCATATGACCAGAGATAGAGAGACGTTTGAAGAGATCACACCAAACCATGGACCGCGAAGGTATGTAACTTTTGGAGACAACTCCAAGGGTAAGGTACTCGGTCTTGGTAAGGTGGCCATATCCCATGGCAGCTCTATTCAAAACGTCATGCTTGTTGAATCCCTTGGCTACAATCTTCTTTCTGTATCTAGACTTGCCGACTTCGGTTTTAATGTGCTATTCATGAAAGTAGATTGCCAAGTGTTTCGTCAAGATAATCATAATATGGTCTTTACCGGTTTCCGTAGAGGTGGTCTATATATTGTCGATTTCACTAAGAGATCCAAACCTCGTACTTGTCTTATTGCAAAATCTTCTAAAGGTTGGCTTTGGCATAGAAGACTAGGACATGTTGGCATGCGTAATCTAGACAAGCTTATCAAAGGTGATCATATACTTGGTGTTAAAGATGTTATCTTTGACAAAGATAGACTTTGTAGTGCTTGTCAAGCTGGAAAGCAAGTAGGTGGAAGTCATCCCGTAAAAAATATCATGACTACTAGGAGACCACTCGAGTTACTTCACATGGATCTTTTTGGTCCCAATGCTTACAAGAGCCTCCGTGGAAATTCCTATGGTCTAGTTATAGTTGATGATTTTTCCAGATTTACGTGGGTATTCTTTCTTGATGATAAGTCGCAGGTACAAAAGATCTTCAAGAACTTTGTTCGCAAAGCGCAAAATCAGTTTGAAGTGAAGATCAAGAAGGTTCGGAGCGATAACGGATCGGAGTTCAAGAACACCCATGTAGATACCTTTCTTGACAAAGAAGGTGTTTTACATGAGTTCTCGGCTACATACACGCCTCAACAAAATGGAGTTGTTGGGAGGAAGAATTGGACTCTTATTGACATGGCAAGAACGATGCTGGACGAATACAAGACGCCAAGACACTTTTGGGCAGAAGCCGTGGAAATAGCATGGCATGCCACAAACCGACTCTACTTGCACAAGCTTCTCGGTAAAACGGCATACGAGCTACTCACCGGTAACAAACCCCATGGATACTTTCGGGTATTCGGCTAAAAGTGCTACATTCTTGATAAGCATCGTCGTACTAAATTTGCTCCTAAATCTCATGAAGGTTTCCTACTCGGTTACGGATCAAACTCTCACACTTACCGTGTCTACAACAACTTCACTCGAAAAGTTGAAGAGACGGTAGATGTGAAGTTTGATGGATCTAATGGTTCGCAAGTCGAACAATTGCCAAATAATGCAGGAGATAAGGACCCTTCGGAAGCTATCCAAGACTTGTCCATCGGCAAGATTCGTCCCATGGAGGTGAAGGAAAGTACTTCCTCAACCCAAGTGGAAGCCCCTACTTCATGTCAAGGTGAACCTCAACATGACATGGAGGCCTCCACAAGCGGTACACGACAAGAAGATGAAGAGGAGGAAGTACATCATGAAGATCCACCACAACCTCCTTCACCACCACCTCAAGGAAACGACACCTTCAACAATAACGAAGACGAAGGAGATGATGATGATGAAGAAGCTTCACCATCCAACAAGCAAAAGCTACCCCGAGTTCGAGCAAGAGTGACCAAGAACCATCCTCTAAACCAAATCTTTGGTCACATACAAACCGGGAGAATTACTCGCTCTAAAACTCGCTTAGCTAATTTTTGTGAGCATTATTATTTTATCTCTAGCATTGAACCCTTAAAGGTAGAACAAGCTCTTTAAGACCCGGGTTGGGTGAATGCAATGCATGAAGAACTTCACAACTTCGAGAGGAACGAAGTGTGGACACTCGTGGAGAAGCCCAAGGATGAGCACAACATCATCGGAACCAAATGGGTGTTTCGGAACAAGCAAGATGAAGACGGTCAAGTTGTACGCAACAAGGCGCGTCTCGTAGCCCAAGGATATACGCAAGTCGAAGGTATGGACTATTGTGAGACCTATGCCCCCATCGCTAGACTTGAATCAATTCGCATTCTTCTTGCTTATGCTAATCACCATGATATCACGCTTTATCAAATGGACATTATAAGTGCATTCTTAAATGGTGAGATTGAAGAAGAGGTCTATGTTAAGCAACCCCCTGGTTTTGTGAATCCTAAGAAACCTAATCATGTTTACAAGCTTAGTAAAGCTCTTTATGATCTTAAGCAAGCCCCACGCGCTTGGTATAAATGCTTAACGAAGTTTCTCATTGAAAAGGGTTTTGAAATTGGTAAAATTGACGCAACCTTATTCACTAAAAGAGTTAATGGTGAATTATTTGTGTGCCAAATCTATGTGGATGATATTATCTTTGGATCTACTAACCCACAATTTAGTGAAAGATTTGGAAGGTTGATGTCCGAGAAGTATGAGATGTCCATGATGTGTGAGCTGAAATTTTTCCTTGGTTTGCAAATCAAGCAAACAAGAGAAGGGACTTTCATCTCTCAAACCAAGTATACCAAGGACTTGATAAAGAAGTTCAACATGCAAGAGTGGAAAGGTATGAAAACTCCTATGCCTACTAGTGGACATGTTGATCTTACCAATGCGGACGAACCGGTTGATCAAAAAGTTTATCGATCTATGATTGGTTCATTGCCATATCTATGTGCCTCCCGTCCCGATATTATGCTTAGTGTTTGCATGTGTGCTAGATATCAAGCTGCACCTAAAGAGTGTCATCTTTTGGCCATAAAACGTATTGTGAGATATTTGATACAAACACCAAACTTTGGCATTTGGTATCCCAAGGGATCTTCCTTTAACCTTGTTGGCTATTCCGATTCGGACTATGCTGGTGACAAGGTTGATAGAAAATCCACCTCGGGTACATGTCAATTTCTTGGTAGATCTCTTGTGTCTTGGTCCTCCAAGAAACAAAACTCGGTATCTCTATCTACTGCCGAAGCTGAGTATATTGCTGCCGGATCATGTTGTGCACAATTACTATGGATGACACAAACGCTTAAGGATTATGGAATCCATATGAAAAATGTTCCATTACTTTGTGACAATGAAAGTGCTATTAAGATTGGTCATAATCCTGTGCAACATTCTCGAACTAAGCATATTCAAGTTCGACATCATTTCATTCATGATCATGTTGCCAAATGAGATATTAATCTCAAGCATGTTCGCACTAACAAGCAATTGGCTGATATCTTTACTAAACCACTTGATGAGAAAGTGTTTTGTCACTTGAGGAGTGAGTTGAACATCCTTGATGATTCAAACTTTAGCTAGACTCACACGATTTCATGCAAGGGCATGAGATTACATGATACTTCCATGATACACTTGACATGTTATCTTATACCATGGGATTCTATGCTCCCTTGTATTGCATCTGACCTTTTGTAGGTCTTGGAAGAACAACACTCCACAAGATTGCCGACAACTCCAATCCTAAGCAATCTTGTCATGACCAAGTATCCACAACCCCTCTTGATGGAAGGAAGAAGACAACTCAACCATATCCTTGACATATATTTGATATGATCACATTTGCTAATTCTCAATGGATATCATGTCAAATGGATATATATTGTTCTTCCTTGCATGACTAGCTTATGTAGGTGATAAGTGTACCAAAACAAGAAGGATTGCTCCCAACTCAAGATGAACTTCATCAACCTCGAGCATCCTCAACAAGTTCACCTACAAGCCACGTCATCAACATCAATCAAAGGTATGTACTCATATCCTTGAAAAAGCTTTACTCTAAGTCATGAGTTAAAGCAACTCAAGCGATATGAAAACATTAAAATGCTTAATCGAAAAATGGTAACCCCATTTTGAGCTTAACGATGAGTATGACCTATGATCAAGTATTCTTGCTTGGCTCCTAAGTCAATATACTCTAATATAGGTGACCTAGTCACCGTCCATCATCTAGTTAAGTATCTTGTTTGGTTCATTCTCTATTTTGCAGGATTTCTTGGAACCACTCAAATCTTCTCTAGTTGATATCTATTTGTAAAGTCTTTTGCATTTTCTTTGAAAATCCTTTTGACACTTTGTTACGAGTTTTCAAATTAATTTGCAAGTTTCTCAAAAATTGCCAAGTTTCTTTTTAACCCTCGGAGCCTCCGACTCAAACCTCTCGGTTCTACCGATTTAGCAGATGAGCTGCATAACAACGACTCGGTTCTACCGACCCGCTTGACTCGGAGCCACCGATTGGATTTCTTCTCTGGTTCGTGTTCGCATTAGCGAATCTTTGTTTCTTTTGTGATCCTTCAGTGATATCTTTGATTCTTCCGTGATCCCTTATTTAAAAAAGGGAGGGGAGAAACTCTATTCTAGGATCCCTGACTCAAAGGAGGAGAAGTCCTACAAGATCTCAGATCAGTCAAAGAGGGGGCAATTATTTTTCATGATTCCCTCGGTTTTTAATGCTCTATATAATTTTCATTTCCATGAACCCTACATTCTATGACCCTTTTTCTCAAGGATCCCTTCTTAATCGATGATCCTTGTATCTGACCCTACGTATGACCTTTTTGGAAATTAATGCCAAAGGGGGAGAAATACCAAAGCTTCAAAAGCTAAAGGGGGAGATACATGCTTATCCAAAGGGGGAGATACAATTAAGGGGGAGAATATCAGAGTTTATGCTTATATAGACAAGGGGAGAATACCAAAGTAGGGGGAGAAAAATATGTTTGTTTTATTTGAATACTCATGTTAGACTTTTCTCACCCTATCCAATCCCAATATCTACATCCTAAGATACAAAGGGAGAGGATGACCTACTATTTAATATCTAGGGTAGAAAGTTCTAAATGTTCTTGGAGACATATCAATCTCAAGGAATACTATCTTCTACATGTTCTCCATATCTTGGTACTATTGAGCTCTATTGCTTTTGATTGGTAGAATACTCTTGTGTTTCCTAACATTGTTTTCTCAAGTGTGTTTCTACTACTAGAATGCTCAAGAACTCAAGGTAAGTATATGCATCATACCCTTGATCAAGATGATCTCTTGCTTCTTGCACATATTGTTTGCAAGAGTGAAGTCTTGAACAAGGATACATCTCATTCATATATTTTATGCATATAGCCAAGATACACATGACTCGTATTATTCCTTCCACTATATGTGTGTCCATGCATTCCAAAGCAACTGTCCTTTAAAGGATTTGCACACATTTAGGGGGAGAAAATCTAAGTCATGTGTCTCTCAAAGTCTTCATTATATCCATGCACATCTTTATTTGAAGCTTTGATTGTATGTTGTCATCAATTACCAAAAAGGGGGAGATTGAAAGCACAATATGCTCCCTTGGTGGTTTTGATAATTCATGACAACATACATTGTCTCTTGGACTAATATTTCTACCTAGTGTATTTCAGGTGAAAGTCCATAGAGAGAGATGGGTTGGCAAAAAAGGTTGTGAGGAGAAACCCCTAGATGCAAGGAAATGGATTGGCAAAGCTACAAGCAAGAGGACTCTACATTTTACTTTGTGAGAAATCACTTTGAGTCCATAGGAAAGCCAATACTATTAAAAGGGGGTAAGGTACTGTTGGTGAACAAGATGCTCCACGTGCACAAGTGATAGTCACCAAAAACACCCACAAACTCTACCACAAAAGTCTGTCCAAAGCCAAATATCCAAAATCGGTGCAACCAACAATTCCCACTCGGTCCCACCGATTCCCAAACTCAGACAGACCCATGCCAAACCCTAGCCATTTGGTGCAACCGATTCTGCATCGGTGCCACCGAGTTCAGTTGCCAACTTTCTGTTTAGCTATTTTCAAGCTTCGGTACCACCGAGTTTTGCCAGTCAGTCTCACCGAGATTTGGACCAACTTCCTGGTTAGCCATTCACAAGAATCGGTACCACCGAGTTTTGTGAATCGGTCTCATCGAGTTTTTGGACCAACTCTCTTGTTAGCCATGGTCAAGAATTGGTACCACCGAGACTTGAGAATCGGCTTCACCGAGTTGTGCAATCTGACCGTTGGTCACCTAATCGGTAACACCGAGAGTTATATATCGGTCTCACCGAGATTCAAAAGTTACCACCTTTTGGTCACTTCGGTACGACCAAGTTTTACACTTCGGTGTCACCTAGTTGGTCACTTTAGGTGTAACGGTTGGATTTTTGGGGATGCCTATATATACCCCTTCACCACCACCTACTCGAAAGAGAAGCACTCAGAACTATTCCATACTTGCCCCATCCTATTTTCTGAGAGAGAGCCACCTAATCATGTGTTGAGATCAAGCTATTCCATTCCTACCATATGAATCTTGATCTCTAGCCTCCCCAAGTTGCTTTCCACCAAATCAATCTCTTCCACCATAGCCAAATCTGTGAGAGAGTGATTGTGTGTTTAGGAGTCTATCATCTTGAAGCACAAGAGCAAGGATTTCATCGACATTGCCGAGCCTATTACCTTTTGGAGGGTGGTGCCTCCTAGATTGGTTAGGTGTCGCTTGGGAGCCTCCTACTTCGTGTTGTGGGGTTGAACCAAGAAGTTTGTACGGGCAAGGAGATTGCCTACTTCGTGAAGATCTAACCTTAGTGAGGCTAGTGCTTCGTGGACGGAAGCCGTTATGGAATAGTCAAGGTTGCTACTTCGTGGACCCTTATGGGTGGAGCCCTCCGTGGACTCTCGCGACCGTTACCCTTCGTGGGTTGAAGAATCCATAAATGTGGATGTACGATAGCACCACCTATCGAAACCACGGGAAAAATCTTCGTGTCCCTCATGCGTTTGATCTTCCTATCTCAACTCTTTACTTCCATGTGCAATGTCTTTACTTTCCGCTGCCATACTTGTTGACATGCATGTGCAGGGTGTGCTAGAGTTGCTATAATTGCTAAAATCTGCCAACAAATTTACTTGGGAAAAGGTTAGGTTTTAATTCCTGCAAGTAGTCTATTCACCCCCCTCTAGACTCACACTTCTAGTGATCCTTCACAAGAGCACTGTTGCTGCCACTTCATCCAAGAAGAAGGCAATAAGGAAAGAATATGCCAGCTCAGGGTCAGTGAGAGCACCAGAGAGTGCTAAGGCAACAATGACTCTTCACCTTGAGTCACCCTCAAAGAAGTCTGTGCCTAAGAAGGCGGGAGAAAAGAAGAAGTCCAGGAAGAGGATCATACATGTTGTGGGAAGACCTACCTCCATGTTTGAGGACCCAGAAGCAGATGCTGCTGAAGAGGAAGAGGAAGAGCCAGCTACCAAGGCTCCTCCTAAAAAGAAGAAGAAGCTAATGGATGATGCTATGCCCAAGGATACATCATCCAAAGGCACCAAGACTGCCCCCAAGAAGGCTGCTGCTGCTCCAAAACCCAAGAGGTTTTCCAGAGACATCCCAGCTGCTACCAAGAACAAGACTTCTACTTTCAGAGAAGTTGAGGATGATACACAGTCTGTTTTGATGAAGCTAAGACCACACCTTCCAGAGCATAATGCCAGCCATCCAGTTGCTGAAGACATGAAGAAGAGGAAGGACTCAGGACTGGGAGAATGGAGAGCTATTGATCCTTACTCTTAGAGGAGAAGGACAGTTGTAGACTACAGGTTCTACACAAAAGAATAGCAAGACTTCTATGAAACAGTTCTGCTTGACAAGAGCCCTGCAGTGAGTGATATGAGGTATGTGGACTGGAAGCATATCAAGGACAACGAATATTACTTTTCGAGTATGCAAGATAACTTCCACTTCATTGGTCTTGATGAGTTTGTTGGTAAGGAGTTCACGGCTTGGAACGACGAGATGATCATGCAATTCTACTCCACTGCACATTTCTATGGAGATGGTAGGATTGTATGGATGACAGAAGGCACCAGGTATGAATCCACAGTTGAGGAGTGGGCTGCCATCTTAGGAGCTCCACAGGTGGAAGACGGTGACCTAGATGTGTACTCCGAGTCCAAGGCAAATCACAATGCCATGAAGAACATGTACAATGAGATCCCAGCTGCAAACTTGCAATCTCACAAGCTTGGATCCATTTACTTCCTCCAGGCTGGTCTACGCACGATCAACACCATCTTGAGGCATACCTTGATGCCTAAGTCTGGAGATGAGAAGATGATAAGAGGATATTCTATCAACATGCTGCTCCATCTTGATCAACACAACAGATTCAGAGTGATGGACTTGATAGTTGAAACAGTGAAGAGGACTGCAGCAGATCAGAAGAGGTCATGTGGATACGCTCCATATATTCATATGCTTATCAACTCCAAGCTGGAGAAGCACACGTATGCACTAGATCTACCACATTTGCCACTCTTGCCAGAGCTAGAAGACAATGTTGTGGTGATGGACCCAGATCATCCCACCTCAGCTACAGCACAGGCACAGGCAGAGGCAGTCAGAGACTCTAGTGCTCAAGTGCCAAAGACTAGGAGTGAGCAGATGGATCTTCTCCTTAGCTCTGTGCTCTGTATGCAGAAGGACATCGGGAACATCTTGAAGAACCAGGAGAGCCTCTCAAGGATTGTTGATACCAAGTTTCATATTCTCAACAACAAGGTGGATGAGCTCACAATAACTGTGAATGAGCTCAAGAAGGAAGTTGATGCCGTGCCCAGTCCCCACACTACAGATGATGATGAGGATAGTCCACCTCTCAGGATAGCCACTCAGTTCAAGACTCAGGCCAGATCTATCGCAGTGCCAGTGCCAGAGTCTAAACATTCTTCATTAGCACCTGTCGCAGCTCCATCAGCTCCTCCAGCACCTCCAGTTGCTACTCCGACTCCGTCCATGACGTCTGCTAAAGTCTTCGCGGATGTCGTTCTCTCGACTCCTTCATTGGTGCTGGAGGATTGTGGATAGGGTCTGCTAAACATTTGCTCCCTTGGTGGTTTTGGTAATTAATAACAACACATATGTCATTGAACTAATGTTTCCACTAAGTATATTTCAGGAAAAGTTCAATGATGGGTCAGCAAAAGGATTGTGGAGAGACCCCTAGATGCAAGGAAATGGATTGGCAAAGCTTCAAGCAAGAGGACTCTACATTTTACTTTGTGAGAAATCACCTTGAGTCCATAGGAAAGCCAATACTATTAAAAGGGGGTAAGGTATTGTTGGTGAACAAGATGCTCCACGTTCACAAGTGATAGTCACCAAAAACACCCACAAACTCTTCCACAAAAGTCTGTCCAAGCCTATCGTGAAAATCGGTGTAACCAACTTTTTCCACTCGGTCCCACCGATTCCCACCTCAGACAGACCCATGCCAAACCCTAGCTCTTCGGTGCAACCGATTCTGCTTCGGTGCCACCGAGTTCAGCTTGCCAACTTTATGTTACCTCGATTCTTAAAATCAGAATTTTCGAGATTTTGGATCGGCGTCACCGAGTTTTCGAAACTGACCGTTGGTCACCTAATCGGTACTGCCGAGATCTTTGTATCGGTCTCACCGAGATTCAAAAGTTGATACCTTTGGAGCAACTCGGTACCACCGAGTTTTATACTTTGGTGTCACCGAGTTGGTCACTTTAGGTGTAACGGTTGGATTTTTGGGGATGCCTATATATACCCCTTCACCACCACCCACTCGAAAGAGAAGCACTCAGAACTATTCCATACTTGGCCCATCCAATTTTCTGAGAGAGAGCCACCTACTAATGTGTTGAGATCAAGTTATTCCACTCCATCCATATGAATATTGATCTCTAGCCTCCCCAAGTTGCTTTCCACCAAATCAATCTCTTCCACCAAAGCCAAATCTGTGAGAGAGTGATTGTGTGTTGAGGAGTCTATCATCTTGAAGCACAAGAGCAGGGAGTTCATCGACATTACCGAGCCTATTACCTTTTGGAGGGTGGTGCCTCCTAGATTGGTTAGGTGTCGCTTGGCAGCCTCCTACTTCGTGTTGTGGAGTTGAACCAAGAAGTTTGTATGGGCAAGGAGATCGCCTACTTCGTGAAGATCTACCCATAGTGAGGCTAGTCCTTTGTGGACGGAAGCCGTTATGGAATAGTCAAGGTTGCTACTTCGTGGACCCTTATGGGTGGAGCCCTCCGTGGACTCTCACGGCTGTTACCCTCCATGGGTTGAAGACTCCATAAACGTGGACGTACGATAGCACCACCTATCGGAACCACGGGAAAAATCTTCGTGTCTACAAATTGCGTTTGATCTTCCTCCCTACCCTCTACTTCATATGCTTGTCTTAACTTTCTGCTGCTATACTCTTAGACATGCATGTGTAGGGTGTACTTGAATTGCTATCATTGCTAAAATCTGCCAACACTTAAAATTGGGAAAAGGTAGAATTTTTATTTTCTCAAGTAGTCTAATCACCCCCCCCCCCTCTAGATATACTTTCGATCCTACAACATCATTTTTGTTGTCGAGTTTATGTTGTTGTTGTTGCCTTGGGGATTCGTCATCATTGGGCTCGACATGTTGAGCTTGAGGCCGTTGGCGAGGTCCTCGCACTCGGTTTCTTCTTTCTTGTTGCTCCACTTGGCGAGCGGCTTCTTCTTGTCGTTCGCGCCGGAGGGCCTCTTGTTCTTAGCGTGCTTGGCTGTTGCGTTCTTCCGAGGAGCGTGTAGATTCATGTAGGGCGCGTTGTGTGACGTGGCTTGAGACTGCGTCGGTATTTCCCCAAAGAGGAAGGGATGATGCAACACAGCTACGACAAGTATTTCCCTCAGTTATGAAACCAAGGTTATCGAACCAGTAGGAAAACCAAGCAACACTATGTAAACGGTACCTGCAAACAAAGAACAAATACTTGCAACCCGACGTGTAAGAGAGGTTGTCAATTTCTCCATGGTAAAAAGATAGATTGGTTTGTATGAGATTGGATAAATAGATCGCACAAGAACAAGAAAAAAAAGATGCAAATAAAAAGTGCAGCAAGGTATTTTCGGGTTTTGGAATAATAGATCTGAAATCAAATGCGGAAAAACATAGATCGGAAAGCAATATATCAAAAGAATAGACCCGAGGGCCGTAGATTTCACTAGTGGCTTCTCTCAAGAAAATAGCACATGGTGGGTAAACAAATTATTGTTGGGCAACTGATAGAAGATCAAATAATCATGACGATATCCAAGGCAATGATCAATATATAGGCATCACGTCCAAGATTAGTAGACCGAAACGATTCTGCATCTACTACTATTACTCCACACATCGACCGCTATCCAGCATGCATCTAGTGTATTAAGTTAGAGAAACGGAGTAATGCAATAAGAACGATGACATGATGTAGAAAAGATCTATTCATGTAGGAATAGACCCCATCTTGTTATCCTTAATAGCAACGATACATGCATGCCTCGATGCCCCGTCTGTCACTGGGAGAGGACACTGCAAGATCGAACCCATCACAAAGCACTGATGTCTACTACGCAACTTTATTCTTGTAGACTTTGTTGGGCCTCGAAGCGCAGAGTTTTGTAGGACATTAGCAATTTTCCTTCAAGTGGATGACCTAAGGTTTATCAATCCGTGGGAGGTATAGGATGAAGATGGTCTCTCTCAAGCAACCCTACAACCAAATAATAAAAAGTCTCTTTTGTCCCCAACACACCAAATACAATGGTAAATTGTATAGGTACACTAGTTCGGCGAAGAGATGGTGATACAAGTGTAGTAATGATAGTAGATAGTGATTTTTGTAATAGTAACAATAAAAAACAGCAAGGTAGCAAGTAACAAAAGTGAGCATAAACGGTATTGCAATGCTTGAAAATGAGTCCTAGGGTTCGTACTTTCGCTAGTGCAATCTCTCAACAATGCTAATATAATTGGATCACATAACCATCCCTCAATGTGCAAGGAAGAATCACTCCAAAGTTCTTATCTAGCGGAGAACATAAAAAGAAATTGTTTGTAGGGTACGAAACCACCTTAAAGTTATCCTTTCCGATCGATCTATCCAAAAGTTCGTACAAAAATAACACCAAGTTATCCTTTCCGATCGATCTATCTAAGAGTTCGTACTAAAATAACACCATATGATACGCATCAACCAACTCTAATGTCACCTAGATACTCCAATGTCACCACAAGTATCCATGAGTTAATTATACGATACGTCAAACAATTTCAGATTCATAATACTCAATCCAACACAAAGAACTTCAAGGAGCACCCCAAGATTTCTATCGGAGAACGTAGGACAAGAGCATGTATCAACCCTTATGCATAGATTACCCCAATGTCACCTCGGGAATCCACGAGTTGAGTACCAAAACATACATCAAGTGAATCAATAGAACACCCCATTGTCACCACGGGTATCCACATGCAAGACATATATCAAGTGTTCTCAAATCCAATATTCAATCCAACATAACGAGATCTCAAAGGGAAAGATTCAATTCATCACAACAAGATAACAAGGGAATAACATCATATGATCCGACTACATTAACAAAGCCCGTGATACATCAAGATCGTGCCATCTCAAGAACATGAGAGAGAGAGAGAGAGAGAGAAAGAGATTGAACACATAGCTACTGGTACATACCCTCAGCCCCGAGGGTGGACTACTCCCTCCTCGTCATGGCCTCCGCTGGGATGATGAAGATGGCCACCGGAGATGATCTAGCCTCTCCGGCAGGATACTGGAACGTCTCCAGATTGGTTTTTCATCGATACAAAGAGTTGCGATGGCGGAACTTCTCATCTAGGGTTATTTCTGGGTGTTTCTGAATATATAGGATTTTTGGGCGTCAGTTTCACGCAAAGATGGGCCACGAGTGGACCACAAGACACCAGGGCACGCTAAAGGGGCCTGGCGCGCCCTGGTGGGTTGTGCCCCCTCGTGGCTCTTCTGGCCCTCCAACGAAGCTTCTAATGCCTCTTTTGTTTCAAAACAATCGTCAAAAAGTTTCGTTGCATTTGGAGAATTTGATTTCTGCACAAAAAACAACACCACGGTAGTTCTGCTGAAAACAGCGTCAGTTCGGGTTAGTTCTAAATAAATCATGTAAAGTGCATCAAAACCATATAAAAGTATTGTAAACATAGGTGAATGTGGCATGAATACTTCATAAATTATAAATACATTGGAGACGTATCAGCATCCCCAAGCTTAATTCCTACTCGTCCTGGAGTAGGTAAATGATTAAAGAAAATAATTTATGAAGTGTGAATTCTAGCACAGTGCATAAGTTTGATCAATGATAATTTCAACCACATTTCCTAGCATCATAAAGGCAACTCTTTCTCATAAAACTCATCATGATAAAGTAGCAACCAATCACATGTTATGGTTCAAACAATGAATTCTCTGGAAACTTAACAACCTATCTTCTTAGTCACCAAACAATTGCAATTCAACTTATTCTCAACAAAGTCTAAGTAAGAGCTCCACATACTCAATCATCATATAGTCTTCTATGATTGCTAGTACTCAAAGCATTTTAGAACAAATGGCATCCATCAAACACAAAGAAAGATAGATGCTTAATGTTTCGCCTCCCACCTCATTTATCATAGAGATAATTGTCAACAATAATAAATCATGGTCAAATATATTTGACTGGCCATATGTGCCTAGATCTATCCTCACCACATGATGCTTGCCAACTAGAGAATAATTGAGGTTGAAATGAGAATGCATAATATTGACTCTTGCATAAAAGTAAATACCGAAAGGTAAAAGATAGGCCCTTCGCAGAGGGAAGCAGAGGTTGTCATGCGCTTTTTGGTTTTATATGCACAATCCCTTAATGCAAAAGAACGTCATGTTATATTGCCCCTTATGATAGCAACCTTTATTATGCAGTCTGTTGCTTTTATTACTTTGCCATCACAAGTTCGTACAGCGCTCAATTTTCTCTTACACTAAATGATCAAACACATTTAGAAGGAATTTTTATTGCCTTTTTGCACCGATGACAACTTACTTGAGGGATATTATTCAATCCATACGTAGGTATGGTGGACACTCATGGCAAGAAACTGGGTTTAAGGGTTTTTGGATGCACAAGTAGTATCTCTACTTAGCAAAAGATCCTAAGCAAACACCACATGTTGGAGGATCCATAACAATATAACTTCTATGCAAATATACACAACCATAACTCATTACGTTGTTTTCCTTGTCCAACTTCAACTAATTTGCTCAAGTTTGAAAATAATTAATGGGTATTAACAATCATAGAAGATTTCCAAGATAATATATTTGTATGTGAAAGTTCTCTTCCTAATACTAATCATTCACGAATTGCTTGTATGACCAATATTGTGATTGTCAAGCTTCAAAAGATTTCACTTTCTAAACCCAATGTGAAGCTACTACTAGGCATGATATGAACATATAATTTCAACTTCATGGTATTCAATTCATTCAACAATTTACTCATAGGATATAAGTGATGCACAAGAGTAAATGACAAGCTACTCCAAAAAGATATAAGTGAAGATCAATGAGTAGTCAAACAATAAAGTAGCTATGTGAGGACTCTCTCTCAATAAATATTTTCAGATCTGAGTATTTTATTTAAACAGCAAGCAAAATAAAAATAGCACTCCAAGAATAGCACATATCACGTGGACAAATAAAAATTTAGGCACAACATAGGCTAACCGATAATTGTTGATGAAGAGAGGTGGGATGCGTAGCATCCCCAAGCTTAGATGCTTGAGACTTCTTGAAATATTTACTTGGGGTGCCTTGGGCATCCACAAGGTTGAGCTTTTGTATCTTGTTCAATCCTCTCATATCATGGTTTCACCTATTCTCAAAAACTTCATCCACACAAAACTCGAAAAGAACTTGTGAGATAGGTTAGTACACATAAGAATGAATCCACACTTCATGTACTGCCAAGACAAGTTGCAAAACATCATCTACTGTTTACTATCATTTCCACAATTTATATCTACCAATATAGGCTATGGAAACTATAGGATAAGTAGATAACAAAACTATGACAGCAATCTGTCCAAACAGAATAGTCTGTAGCAATTTATGAAAACAGTGTACTTCTGTAACTCAAAAAATTATGAAACTTTAGGACGTGATAAAGAATTTATATGAAAACACTGTGTAAAAATTTCAGAAACTTTCCACATTCCAGTAAAATATGAAAATTCAAACACTACAGAGAAAGTTTATGTTTTTACACAACACACATCAAACATGCAATGCAAGCATCCTAAGCATCCTAAGATTATAAATAACACCTAATAGAGAATAAAAAAATATAATGACGATCCAAGCAAAGCACATATTATGTGACGAATAAAAATATAGTTCTAAGTAAGATATACCGATAATGTTGAAGACGAAAGAGGGGATGCCTTGGGCATCCCCAAGCTTAGGCTCTTGAGTATTCCTTGGATATTACCTTGGGGGTGCCTTGGTCATCCCCAAGCTTAGGCTCTTGTCACCCCTTATTCTCCTCATATCGGTGTCTCACCCAAAACTTGAAAACTTCAATCACACAAAACTTAACGGAACTTCGTGAGATGGGTTAGTATAATAAATAAAGATCATTCACTTAGATACTGTCAAGACAAGATTCATAATTGTTCCCACATGATACCTACTTTATTCTATCATTTCCATAATTTATACCACTAAATATAAGCTATGGGAACACTCAAACAAGCAAACTATGCATGCAAAACAGAATCTGTCAAAAACAGAACAGTCTGTGAAGATCTGTAGTATAGACATACTTCCCTGTCTCTAAAACTTCTGAAAACTTAGGAAAATCTGAATAATTTGTATATAAACACTTTGTAAAAATTTCAGATCATTATCACGCTCCAGTAAAAAATGAAAATTCCTGTACTCGAGTCAAAAGTTTATGTTTTGGTTCAGCATCAATTCTACTCATCTTGTGAGTAATCCCAAAGGCTTTACTTGGCACTTTATTGAAATAAAAGGCACAAAACATGTTTACTACAGTAGCTTAATCATGTTAAAACACGAAAACAGAAAGGAAAAGTGTTGGGTTGTCTCCCAACAAGTACTTTTCTTTAATGCCTTTTAGCTAGGCATGATGATTTCAATGATGCTCACGTAAGAATAATAATTGAAACGTGCAAGAGAGCATCATGAATCACATGAAAAGCACATTTAAGTCTAACCCACTTCCTATGCATCGGGATTTTTTGAGCAAACAATTTATGGGAACAATAATCAACCAGCATAGGAAGGCAAAACAAGCATAACTTCAAAACTTTGAACACATAGGGAGGAAACTTGATATTATTGCAATTCATACAAGCATACGTTCCTCCCTCATAATAATTTTCAGTAGCATCATGAAGGAATTCAACAATATAACTATCACATAAATCATTCTTTTCATGATGCACAAGCATAGAATTTTCATTACTCTCCACATAAGCAAATTCCTTTTCATCCATGGTAGTGGGACCAAACTCAACAAAATAACTATCATGAGATACATGATTGACATAACCACATTCAATATTAAAATCATGATGACAAGTTTCATGGTTACTATCACTCTTTATAGCATACATGTCATCATCATAATCATCATAGATAGGAGGCATGCCATCATCATAATAAATTTGCTCATCGAACTTGGGGGACTAAAAATATCATCTTCATCAAACATAGCATCCCCAAGCTTGTGGCTTTGCATATCATTAGCATCATGGATATTCAGAGAAATTATACTAAAAATATTGCTATCATGCTCATCATTTAAGGAATTCTCATCAAGTATTTTCTTAATTTCTTCCTCTACCAATTGAGCACAATTTTCTGAATCCTTATTTTCACGAAAGACATTATAAAGACGATACAAATGATGCAACCTAAACTCCATTTTTTTGTAGTTTTCTTTTATAAAACCAAACTAGTGATAAACAAGAAACTAAAAGATTTAATTGCAAGATCTAAAGATATACCTTCAAGCACTCACCTCCCCGGCAACAGCGCCAGAAAAGAGCTTGATTTCTACTATGCAACTTTATTCTTGTAGACTTTGTTAGGCCTCCAAGCGCAGAGTTTTGTAGAACAGTAGCAATTTTCCCTCAAGTGGATGACCTAAGGTTTATCAATCCATGGGAGGTGTAGGATGAAGATGGTCTCTCTCAAGCAACCCTGCAACCAAATAATAAAAAGTCTCTTGTGTCCCCAACACACCAAATACAATGGTAAATTGTATAGGTGCGCTTGTTCGGCGAAGAGATGGTGATACAAGTGTAGTAATGATAGTAGATATTGATTTTTGTAATAGTAACAATAAAAAACAGCAAGGTAGCAAGTAACAAAAGTGAGCATAAACGGTATTGCAATGCTTGAAAACAAGGCCTATGGTCCATACTTTCGCTAGTGCAATCTCTCAACAATGCTAATATAATTGGATCACATAACCATCCCTCAACATGCAACGAAGAATCACTCCAAAGTTCTTATCTAGCGAAGAAGATAAGAAGAAATTTTTTGTAGGGTACGAAACCACCTTAAAGTTATCCTTTCTGATCGATCTATCCAAGAGTTCGTACTAAAATAACATCAAGTTATCCTTTTCGATCGATCTATCTAAGGGTTCGTACTAAAATAACACCATATGATACGCATCAACCAACTCTAATGTCACCTAGATACTCCAATGTCACCACAAGTATCCATGAGATAATTATACGATACGCATCAAACAATTTCAGAATCATAATACTCAATCCAACACAAAGAACTTCAAGGAGCGCCCCAAGATTTCTATCGGAGAACGTAGGACAAGAACGTGTATCAACCCCTATGCATAGATTACCCCAATGTCACCTCGGGAATCCACGAGTTGAGTACCAAAACATACATCAAGTGAATCAATAGAACACCCCATTGTCACCACGGGTATCCACATGCAAGACATATATCAAGTGTTCTCAAATCCAATATTCAATCCAACATAACGACATCTCAAAGGGAAAGATTCAATTCATCACAACAAGATAGTAAGGGAAACACATCATGTGATCCGACTATATTAACAAAGCATGTGATACATCAAGATCGTGACATCTCAAGAACACGAGAGAGAGAGAGAGAGAGAGAGAGATTGAACGCATAGCTACTGGTACATACCCTCAGCCTCGAGGGTGGACTACTCCCTCCTCGTCATGGCCTCCGCCGAGATGATGAAGATGGCCACCGGAGATGATCTACCCTCTCCGACAGGGTACTGGAACGCCTCCAAATTGGTTTTTCATCAATACGGAGAGTTGCGGCGGCGGAACTTCTCATCTAGGGTTATTTCTGGGGGTTTCTGAATATATAGGATTTTTGGGCGTCGGTTTCACGCGAAGATGGGCCACGAGTGGACCACAAGACACCAGGGAGCGCCAGAGGGGCCTGGCGCACCCTGGTGGGTTGTACCCACCTCGTGGCTCTTCTGGCCCTCCAACGAACTTCTAGTGCCTCTTTTGTTCAAAAAACAATCGTCAAAAAGTTTCGTTGCATTCTGAGAACTTTTATTTCTGCACAAAAAACAACACCACGGTAGTCTGCTAAAAACAGCGTCAGTCCGGGTTAGTTGTAAATAAATCTTGTAAAGTGCATCAAAACCATATAAAATTATTATAAACATAGGTGAATGTGGCATGAATACTTCATAAATTATAGATATGTTGGATACGTATCAAGCACATCTTCCCATGGCAAGGAAAAACGATCTAGTTGGCCTAACTAAACCAAAGATTCGAATAAGAAATACGAGGCTATAAATAATCATGCATATAAGAGATCAAAGAAGACTCAAATAATATTCATGGATAGAAACTGATCATGAACTCAAACTTCATTGGATCCCAACAAACACACCGCAAAAAGTCATTACATCAAATAGATCTCCAAGAGACCATTGTATTGAGAATCAAAAGAGAGTGAGAAAGCCATCTAGCTACTGCCTACGGACCCGTAGTTCTATGGTGGACTACTCACGCATCATCGGAGAGGCACCCATGAGGATGATGAACCCGTCCGTGATGGTGTTAGATTGGATCTCATGGTTCTGGAACTTGCGATGGCTGGAATTGTGTTTCGTCGACTCCTCTAGGGTTTCTAGAATTTCTGAGGATTTATAGAGCTGAGAGGCGGTGGAAAAGATCTTCGTGGGCCCCAAGATACATCAGAGCATGCCAGGGGCCTCTCGCGCGCCCTGGTGTATCCTGGTCCCCACGGGCCTCCCCCAGGTGCTTCCTTGGCTCCCAAGTTGTCTTCTGGTCCCAAAAAAATCTCCAAAAAGTTTCGTGGCATTTGGACTCCGTTTGGTACTGATATTCTGCGAAGTAAATAACAAGCAAAAATAGCAACTGGCACTGGGCACTATGTCAATAGGTTAGTCCCAAAAAATGATATAAAGTTGCTATAAAATGATTATAAAACATCCAAGAATGATAATATAACAGCATGGAACAATCAAAAATTATCGATACGTTGGAGACGTATCAGCATCCCCAATCTTAATTCCTGCTCGTCCTCGAGTAGGTAAATGATAAAAAACAGAATTTTTGATGCGGAATGTTGCCTAACATGTTCATCACATATTCTTTTCTTTTGTAGCATGGACATTTGGACTTTTAGATGGTTCAAAGCAATAGCTTAGTTTTGACATGAAGACTTTAATACTCAAGCATACTAGCAAGTAACCATGTCTTTCAAAATATCAACACTAAAGAAAGTTATCCCTAGCCCATCATGCTCAATCATTGATCCATTCATGAAACACACTCGAATATTAGCTACACCCAATGCACAAGCATGATCATAGTGACCCCTAGTTGGTGCTTTATAAGAGAAGATGGAGACTCAAAATGAAAATAAAAATTGCATAAAGTAAATAGATAGGCCCTTCGTAGAGGGAATTAGAGATTTGTAGAGGTGCCAGAGCTCAAAGCTTAAATTGAGAGAGAAAAATATTTTGGATGGTATGCCTTTCCTGTCAACGAAAACAACCGAGTAGTTCTCAATACTTTCCATGCTAGATATATCATAGGCGGTTCCCAAACAGAAAATAAAGTTTATTCCTTTTTCCACCATTCTTTCACAATCCATGGCTAGCCGTATCCACGGTTGCCTTCCATACCAACACTTTCCAAGGAATTTGTTATTTCACAACATAAAGTAAATTTCTTTTTCATTTCGGGACTGGGCATCCCTATTACCGCCGTACTCTCGTGCTATGACAAGTGAATAAACACTCATCTTGAGAATAACACATCTAGCATGGAAAAATATCGGCCACCCCCTGCCGCTTCATGAGCGGTACGGGCACACAAAAAGGAAATTCATTTTAAAAATTAGAGATGGCACATACAAATTTGCTTAGAACGGCACAGAAATACCGCATATAGGTAGGTATGGTGGACTCATATGGCCAAACAGGGTTTAAGGATTTTGGATGCACAAGTAGTATTTCTACTTAGTACAAGTGGAGGCTAGCAAATAGATTGAGAAGCAACCAACCAAGAAACGAAAATTCACATACACGGGCATTAAGCATAACTAATACCAAATAATGCACCACAAGTAGGATGTAATTTCATTGCACAACTATTGACTTTCGTGCTTGCATAGGGAATCACAAACCTTAACACCAATATTCTTACTAAAGCATAATTACTCACCAACATGACTCACATTTACTATCATCTTGTCTCAAAAATATTACAAGGAATCAAGTTTAATTTGTCCAATGATCTTCACGAAAGTTTTTATTATATCCCTCTTGAATATCTATCACTTTGGGACTAGTTTCATATATTGCCATTGCTTTTGACAAACTCAAATGAATTTAAGTGAAGAACATGAGCATAAAAATTTCATCTCTCAAAATAATATAAGTGAAGCATGAGAGAATTTCTTCAAAATTTACTAAATCTCAATTAATCTAAGTGAAGCATGAGAGTATTTCTTCAAAAATTAAAGCACACCGTGCTCAAAAAGATATAAGTGAAGCACTAGAGCAATTCCATAGCTCAAAAAATTTAAGTGAAGCATATAGAGCAATTCTAACAAATCATAGCATAATTTTGGCTCTCTCAAATAGGTGTGTCCAGCAAGGATACTTGTGAAAAAATAAAAATCAAATCAAGCAAATACTCATATAATACAAGACGATCCAAGCAAAACTCATGATATGTGACGAATAAAAATATAGTTCCACGTAAAATACCGATGGTCGCTAGAAGAAAGAGGGGATGCCACTCGGGGCATCCCCAAGCTTAGTTGCTTGTTTCTCCTTCAATATTATCTTGGGGTGCCATAGCATCCCCAAGCTTAGGCTCTTTTCACTCCTTATTTCTTCATCCATCATGATCTCACCCAAAACTTGAAAACTTCAATCACACAAAACTTAACAAAACCTTCTTGAGATATGTTAGTATAATAAAGCAAATCACCACTCTAACTATTGTTGCAAACCCATTCATATTTTATTATTGCATTATATCTACTGTATTCTAACTTTACCATGGCTTATACCCTCCAATACAAACCATAGATTCATTAAAATAAGCACACGATGCAACGAAAACAGAATCTGTCAAAAACTGAACAGTCTGTAGTAATCTATACTCTAACCATACTTCTGTAACTCCACAAATTCTGAAAAAATAGGAAAACGTATGCAATTTGTATATCAATCTTGTCTAAAAAAATCAGATTTTTTCGTCGCTTCGGTGATTTTTTAAAATTCTTCTACTGGACGCAAAAGTTTCTGTTTTTCAACAAGATCAAATCAACTATCACCCAAGATGATCCCAAAGGTCTTACTTGGCACAAACACTAATTAAAACATAAAAACACAATCATAACAGTAGCATAATTGTGCAAACACTCAAGAACAGAAATAAAAAGGTAAAAATAAAGTTTATTCATTGGGTTGCCTCCCAACAAGCGCTAACATTTTATGCCCCTAGCTAGGCATAATGTGTAGATTCAAGTGTTGTCATCTTTAGTTTTTGCTCCATAGGATGCTCTCCTAATTGATTCATATGGTGGCTTAATTCTTGTTCTAGGGAAGTGTTTCATACCCTTTATTAGTGGAAATTGAAATTTAATATTGCCTTCTTTCATATCAATCACGGCACCTATAGTGCGTAAAAACGGTCTACCAAGTATAATGGGGCAAGACGGATTGCAATCAATATCAAGAACAATAAAATCTATGGGCACATAGTTCCTATTTGCAATAATAAGAACATCATTAATTCTTCCCAGAGGCTTTTTAATAGTAGAATCCGCCAAGTGCAAATTAAGAGAACATTCTTCAATATTGGTAAGACCAAGCACATCACATAGAGATTTCGGAATTGTGGAAACACTAGCACCCAAATCACATAAAGCAAAGCACTCATAATTTTTAATCTTGACTTTAATGGTAGGTTCCCACTCATCATGTAATTTTCTAGGAATTGAAATCTCTAAGTCCAACTTTTCTTCAAAAGATTTAATCATGGCATCAACAATATGTTTAGTAAAAGCTTTATTTTATTCATAAGCATGGGGTGAATTTATCATGGATTGTAACAAAGAAATACATTCAATCAAAGAGCAACTATCATAATTAAATTCCCAGCTGCTAAGGATCAACTTCTTGCACTTAAAGAGATGTTAAAGGTCTTCTCCCAATCAACTGGACTTCACATCAACTACCACAAATCTTCAATGGTCCCCATTAATGTCCCCCCAGAGGAAACTGAGAGGTTAGCTCAGGTATTTGGGTGTAGGGTAGGCTCTATGCCTTTCACTTATCTGGGTTTACCAGTCGGTACTTCCAAGCCTAAGATGGAGCACTTAATGCCACTGGTCAGTTGTATGGAGAGGAGAATGTCAACTAGTTCTTCTTTTCTTGCCCAAGGTGGAAGATTGTAGTATCTCAATTCTGCTTTGCCTTCTTTGCCCATTTTCTTTCTCTGCAGCATGTCTACCCCCCCTGGTATCCTGAAACGGCTGGAAAGAATTTAGAGATAGTGCTTCTGGAGAAGGAATAGGCAAGAACATGCCCCCTCCCTAGATGCATGGGAGTTGATTTGTAGACCAAAAACAGAGGATTGGGAATTCTAAATCTTGGCCTGCAAAATGCTTCGTTGTTAATGAAGCATGCCAACAAGTTCTTAAACAAGCATGATTTGCCATGGGTCCATTTAATCTGGAATACTTATTACCATGAGAGGGTACCACAGGCTACGGAGCCATGTGGCTCCTACTGGTGGAAGAACATCTTGAAACTGTTGGATAACTTTAGAGAAGTTACCTGGGTTCAAGTCCATCAAGGAGACACAGTTTTGTTTTGGCAGGACAGCTGGAAAATTGGACATTTTGTTGTTCCACTCAAAGACAGATTCCCCGGGCTTTTCTCTTATGTTAAAGATCCATGGACAATTGTTAAGGAGGGATTGCATTGTAATGATCTGTTAAGTTTGTTCAGCCTGCCTCTCTCTGACCAAGCATATACAAAGCTTACAACACTTCAAACCTTTATGGGAGAGTGCGATCTTAATCCAACCCAGCTTGACATCTGGTCTTGGTGATGGTGTCCTGGACTAGGGGGTACTCACCACGTCGTCTCCCGGCCAGTGGGTCGGGCCGAGGATCCCCAAGGCGGTTCACTAATGGGCCAGTTCGGACAGCCCATGATGCATACGAGGAAGATTCCACGAGACTTGGTGATCAAGACAAGGCCCGACGTAGCCGACTAGGACTCTTGTTATTGTAGGCCTCTGGTGTGTTATATAAGCCGAGGCCAGGCTAGTCATTAGAGATAATCATATCATCATAGATTAAGATCATTACTCCTACGGTTTAGATCACATTATACGATCTCGAGGTAGATCAACTATGTACTCTATACCCCATCATCAATACAAAACAAAGCAGGACGTAGGGTTTTACCTCCATCAAGAGGGCCCGAACCTGGGTAAATACCGTCTCCCTTTATCTCCTGTTACCCATCGATCCAAGATCCATAGTTCGGGACCCCCTACCAGAGATCCGCCAGTTTTGACACCGACACTTGGCAGGGTAAAAACAAGCCTTACACTCCAAAACTGTTTTATACCTATGCCCATAGAACCCAAACATTCAATCCTTTACTTAACTAGATATGGGCTAGTTGTTGCACTTTAAAGATCAAAGTTTTTGCTTAGATGCTCATCATGGACAGACTAAATACAAAGGATATGGTGGAAAGGAGACACTGGCATATGGAGGATGGTGTAAATTTCAAGATTTGTCATGCACATGTCAGGGAAGACAGGGATCATCTGTTCTTCACTTGTTTATTCAGTCAAAGGGTCTGGAATTATCTACAAATTGACTAGGGTAGTGGGAATGATATGTCAGCTGCAGCCTTGCATGCCAAAAGAGCATTTGGGAAGCCTTTTTTCTCAGAGGTGGTATTAACTGCTTGTTGGAATATTTGGTTGGTCAGGAATGCCAAAATCTTCAAGCAAGGTAGGTGTCGGTGTCAAAACCGGTGGATCTCGGGTAGAAGGTCCCGAGCTGTGAATCTTGGATCGATGGTAACAAGGGGATGAAGGAGACGATGTTTACCCAGGTTCGGGCCCTCCTACGGAGGTAAAACCCTACGTCCTGCTCGATTATATTGATGTTATGAAGGTTACAGAGTTGATCTACCTCGATATCGACTAGCTAAAACCCTAGATGAGTTTCTCTATCCTACAATCTAAAACCCTCTGGCTTATATAGACGTCGGGGGTCATTAGGGTTACACATAGTCGGTTGTCTACCGGAGGGATAAAATATGCCTAATCTACTACCTCAAACTTGAAAGACACGCCACGACTCCTGAGGTCTCCTCTATAGCGACGAGGCCTTCGATCAATCCCATCCTCAGCAAGCGGCCCATGAGCCCGGTCTATGAGAAATAGGCCGGCAGTCCGAGGACCCCTTAATCCCGGACTCCCTTAGTAGCCCCCGGACTAGCCTCCAATGCCGAGGTATATCATCCGGACTATCTTGCGCGTTGAAGTCTTCGGCTTGCGAGGTGAATCCCTCTATCCCTTCTTGCTCGGCAACCATTCCGTCATCGGAGAATTCTCAAACGTTGAGAATTTGCGGGACCCACTATAGTAACTTTCAGCGCTTCTTGATCCTTGTGCGTCGAGGGGAGACGAGCGGCCCGACAGCTTTTTACAAGACTGCCCCTCCCGCAAGGGAGGCACCACCTATTTAAACAAGTCGAATCGTGGTCTGGGTCACATCTTCCTCTTCTTCCCCATCAGAAAAAACTTCAAGCGAGAGATCACCACAAAACATGGCGAGCGCCCCCAGCTCTTCCTCGCGTCCTTACGGCTCTCGTCCCGGGGATTGGGCAAGTTGCTCTGTATCCCTCCTTCGGCTGCGTGACCTCGAGACCCAAGGGTACCTTCCTTCCTCGGATCTGGCGGCTACCCGCGCCGGTTTGACTTCTTTTGACAACGAAGCCTTCATGGAGAACATCCCTAATCCTCACAAGGGAGAGCGGGTATGCTTCGTGCCTTTCCTCTTGCGGGGCCTAGGGTTCCCCATTCATCCTTTCCTGTGGGGATTACTGGAGTTCTATGGGATCCAGCTCCACCACCTTACCCCTGGATCTATTCTGCATATCTCGGGCTTTGTCGCCCTTTGCGAAATGTTCCTGGGCTGCGAGGCACACTTTGAATTATGGAGGAAGTACTTCTGCCTCGTCCCCCGAACTCGGGGTGAGACAATTCGGGAAGTCGGAGGAGCCGAAGTATGTCGTATAGCCAGGACAGGGTATCCAGTGGGGACACCAAAGAAGGAGTCCGAAGAATGGTCTTCGGAATGGTTCTATATTGAGGACGTTCCCCTATTCGATCCAGCTCGGAGGGCTTTGCCCGAATACTCCGACGCCCCTTTGAGGAAAAGGTACAATTGGCGACCAAAGAGTTCATCCCAAGAGGACGGTGCTGAAGTTCAACGCTTGTGAGGGAGTCCTGGACTAGGGGGTCCTCGGGAGGTCGGCCTATCTAATATGGGCCGGATTATATGGGCCGTTCGCCGGACACTGGATCGCTCGAAGGACCGGACTCCAGAAGGGAAGTTTCTAGAAGCTTGGCGTGTGCTCCACGTTTAAAGTAGAATAGGCATGTTTATCCCCTCGACGTGTAACCGACCATGTGTAAACCCTAGGCACCCCCGGCGTCCATATAAGCTGGAGGGTTTTAGATCATCAGGAGAGAGAACTCATCTAGGGTTTTAGTCATACGATCTCGTGGTAGATCACTCTGTAATCTCTATACCATCAATATAATCAAGCAGGACGTAGGGTATTACCTCCATAGGAGGGCCCGAACCTGGGTAAAACCTTGTCCCCTTCGTCTCCTGTTACCATCTATCCCAGCATCATAGTTCGGGACCCCCTACCCGAGATCCGCCGGTTTCGACACTGACATTGGTGCTTTCATTGAGAGTTCCACTGTAATCGCCAGAAGGAATCGATGGTTCGCCTAGTCGTTAACGAAGAGGTCCGCAACACAGGGACTTTTGTCCCTGGACAGATCTTCACTTTTGGCAGCATAGTGCTGCACGCCGACCCGACCGGCCGTCTTGGCCGCGTCGAAAGTTTCGCCCCTGATCAGGAGGTCAGATTCGGGAACTTAGAGTTCTCCGTAGACTCCCGCGGCAATCTATTACTAACCAGACTTGCAGTCTCGCCTGCCATGCCCGAAGACCCTGAGGCTTTAACCTCAGACTCACCTTCCGGCTCCGCCTATGGGATCTGCCCTGGTGGAGGCCCGATCTTAAGTTCGGATCAGGTCATAGCGCCCGACAGCCGAACACCCGTTCTTGCCGAACACACCCCCTGCACGGATGCATCGGAGTTCGACTCCGGAAGCTCTGGGCAGACCGGTCCGATCGAGCTCTCGATACTCGACGAGGCTCTAGATCGGATCTCGTCGATGAGAATCAATGACAACCCAGTCCCGATCTGCTCTCAGATTGGTCTTCAGACGGGTCGAGATGGATTTTTTCTCCCACCCACCACCCACTTGATAGCCACTGTCGAGGATTTAACCGACATGCTAGACTACGCTTCCGAGGAGGCAGGTACATGGACGAGGAAGATAACTCCCCCGCCCCTGCCAAGATCGGACAGTGGACGGCCACCTCCACATACGATGTGTACATGGTGGACACTCCAAAAAACAATGGCGATAAATCGGACGAAGCGCCGTCAAGGCGCCGGAAACCGCATAAATGGTCCAAGGGGAAAAAGGGGCGCAAGTCTATTGAGGGCACGGGGAACGATGACACTCCAGAGGACATCGGCCGCCCAGAAATACCCGGTAACCCGTTGGAGCGTCAGGAGGATCCCGAAGACCACCGCAGCCCCGATGACCCCGATGATCCTCTGGCCGACGACTACCTCCGCTCTATCGAGGGGGAGGATAATGCGGATGCCGACGACCTGGCCATCCCCAACAATCCTGCAGATCAGGAATTGTTCAGACAACAGCTGATATCCACAGCTCGCAACCTGCGAGCAAGGGAGCGATAGCTCAAAACCGAACAAGACGACCTCAATCACCGATGGACACGAGTCCTTTCAGCGGAGGAGGAGTTCGGCGCCGGTCTATCGGACCAACCAAAGAGCTACCCGCGCCGACGGCTGCTGCCACAGTTCGATGACGAGCTCTCTAATACGCCGTCTCCCGAACATACTCCATACGACAAGCCAGATCGCCCTCCTCGAGGACGAGATCAGACGGCTGATGATACCGGCTATAGGCCGACGATACCCCGTAGACATGGAAAGGAGCCGCTAGAGCCCGATGACAGGTTCGACCTGCGCCACGACCTGGACCATAGAGCAGGCCGTACGCGATCCATCTACGGCTCCAGAAGATACTCACCCGACAGACGGGAAGGGTACCAGTCTCGGTTCGACCACAAGGAAAATCGGGAACAAAACCGAGCTAGGATAGCCGCCGATCATCGGCACACTATAGCTCGGGTTAGAGGCGCCGCACACCCACTGTGCTTTACAGATGAGGTAATGCAGCATCAGTTCCCAGAAGGGTTTAAACCCGTAAACATAGAGCAATACGACGGGACAACTGACCCAACCGTATGGATTGAGGATTTCCTCCTCCACATCCACATGGCACGAGGAGATGACCTCCACGCCATCAAATACCTGCCCCTAAAGCTCAAGGGGCCAGCTCGGCACTGGCTAAATAGCCTCCCCGAAAACTCCATTGGATGTTAGGAGGACCTAGAAGAGGCATTCCGATCTAATTTCCAGGGCACTTATGTCCGGCCACCGGACTCCTCCGATCTAAGTAACGTCGTTCAGAAACCCGGAGAGTCCGCGAGGCTGTTCTGGAATCGTTTCCTGACAAAGAAAAACCAGATCGTAGACTGCCCAGACGCCGAAGCTATAGCCTCTTTCAGGCATAATATTCGGGATGAATGGCTAGCTCGACAGCTCGGCCAAGACAAACCCAGGACAATGTCCGCCCTCACATCACTCATGACCCGCTTTTGCGCGGGCGAGGATAATTGGCTGGTCAGACGCAGCCATAACCCCGAAGACCCGGGTACCTCCGAAGTACGGGATGGAAACGGGAAACCAAAGCGCAACAAAAACAAGCGCCGGCACAATAATAGTGATGCCGATGACACGGCTGTGAACGCCGGATTTCGCAACAACCGCTCTGGGCAGCGGAAGAAGCCTCCTAAAGGCAAACACGACGGACCTACCCCACTGGACAAGATTCTGGAGAGGCCTTGCCAGATACATGGCACCCAGGAGAAGCCCGCCAATCACACCAACCGTAACTGTTGGGTTTTCAAACAGGCCGGCAAGCTCGCTACTGAGGACCAAGGCAAGAGCTCACGCAGCGAGGACGAGGATGAACCTCGGGGTCCGACCTGTGGCGGTCAAAAGAAATTCCCCACAGAAGTGAAGACAGTAAACATGATTTACGCCACTCATATACCCAAAAAGGAAAGGAAACGCGCCCTCCGGGATGTCTACGCCATAGAGCCTGTAGCCCCAAAATATAACCCCTGGTCGGCACATCCGATCACCTTTGATCGACGTGACCATCCGACCAGTATCCGTCATGGGGGTTCGGCCGCACTTGTCCTCGACCCGATCATAGACGGGTACCACCTAACCAAGGTTCTAATGGATGGTGGAAGTAGCCTCAATCTGATTTACTCAGATACGGTGAAAAAGATGGGCATAGATCCGTCAAGGATCAAGCCCAGTAACACTACCTTTAAAGGAGTGATCCCAGGCGTTGAAGCCCGGTGTATAGGCTCTATAAGCCTGGAAGTTGTGTTCGGCTCGCCCGACAACTTCCGAAGTGAGGACTTGATCTTCGACATAGTACCATTCCGCAGCGGCTATCACGCCCTGCTCGGCCGTACGGCGTTCGCCCGTTTTAACGCCGTTCCGCACTACGCATACCTCAAGCTCAAAATGCCTGGCCCCCGAGGGGTCATCACTATCAATGGCAATACAGAGCGATCACTCCGAACTGAGGAACATGCGTTGGCCCTGGCGGCCGAATTCCATTACACTGATGACCGGCAGACGCCGACGTCCGCCGTCAAGGCATCCAAGGCTGGGAAGCGAGCTCGGTCTCAAACCGACATTTCAGAAGCTTCCCCTCCCAATAAATAGGGATTCGCCCCCCACCACATGGCCCCATTTCCCGCACAATACGTGCCAAGGGTGCATAACTTCGCGCTTGAAATTCCATGGGCAGCGGTGGGGGAACATTGATGTAGGGTAAGTCTTCGGTTAAGACCGAACTATCACCCTCAAACATGTCTTCGGACACATGGCAGGTACCGTCAAGTACCCACTAAGGCGTCAAGCTTGTTCAAATTTCGGCGACTTCTCAAGACTCTTCTACAATAGTCTGTTCGCCGAACAGCACACCTATCAAGGTATACACCGTCCTGGTGGTCGCAGGAGAGGATACGCTGCAAGTCATATCGCGGACGTCAGGCCACAAATCAAAGACCCTTAGCGCAGCACCCTCCTGTAAGATTTATATTTTATCTTCTATACCTGTACACAGTTGTATCAGCACTTTGAATGAAAAGAATGGTTTAGTATAATATAGATATATTATGCACGCTCGTTTGACGTTTTTTAAGCATATTCTCTATTTTTCTCCTTCTTTTCTTGTGAGCCTGTTTGGTATACTTTCGCGAAGCAACCGGCTAATAGACTGAGGGCTCGCTCTTAAAATCGCCCTATGCACAATTGATTTTGTATTCGGCGTCTTGGACTTCCGCTTTATATGCATTGGTTCCGAACTGTGTCTTGGGTCAAATGTTGGGTTGCCCGGCTCCTGTGCTTGCCCCTTTATGTTCCGCTCGTTCGGCTAAAGGGGCAAAGGGAGCACCGTTGCGATTGTGCTTCCGGCTAGTCTGGTCAAGCGCCTCAGCGGAGAAAGCAGAAAACTGACTGTCACGGTATGCGAGAACCGGTCTGCGATTCCGAGCTTAACTTAATCTCGTCAGAGGTTACTCCGTGTAATGCGATGGGTTCGGTATTAGTCCGAACCATGTGATATAGGCTTTGGCCACGGCTCGTCCGAACATCACAAACTCCTGGGGGCTATTTATCGGCCTCCTGCACTCCTTTCTCGCGCTACTACGGCTAAGTGAAGGTAATAAAGCATTCTGGTCCAATTGCCTAGTCCACCCCGCACTACCGCCTTCGGGTACCGATAGTTCGGCTAAGGGTTATAGTGCGTTTTGGAAGCGACGCCCCACGTAGTATCTACCTGGGGGCTGAAGCCGACGACTCGCAGCCTTCAGATTTAACCGGCCACAAAGAAGTTATAAAGGATGCAAAACACACAAAACATGATAAACCATGCAAACTTGATATATATAAAAACACGTTCCAAAAAGTCTTCGGACATACTACATAAACGCTTACTCATACACAGTATCTCTTCGACACTGTGACTCTATGGCCTGAGCACCCTCCATAACTCCGAAGAAGTACCGCTCGGGGCACCTATACTCTTTTCCAGGCGGCAGAGGAGCAGTGGCCACCTTCATCGGATCCAGCCCCGGCCATTGTACCTTGGCCTTCGCAAAGGTCATCCTTGCCCCCTCGATGCAAGAAGACCTCCTCAATGCGTCGATCCGAGGAGTGGCGTCGCTCAGCTTCTGCACCAGGCCGAAGTAACTGCCGGGAATTGGCTCATCGGGCCACAGCCGGATACAGAGATCCTTCATGGCCGCTTCCGCCACCTTGTGCAGCTCCAACAGCTGCTTCAGTTGCTCATTCAGGAGAGGAGTTCGCTCGTGGGCTTCGAATTGAGCCTAGAAAACACGGGCTTCATCTCCTTCTCCCCGCGAAGCATAGAACTGCTTCGCGTCCGCTGCGCTCTTCTGGAGGTCCAAGCCGGCGCCTACGGAACGCCATACTTGGGTAAGAGCTTTGAACCTATCATCTCCGAAGACACACTGCAGTAAATATGGCTTACCACTCAGTATAGCCTGGGCCTGGCTGATTTCCTCATCAAAGGTCCGCCTATCCACCCGCTCCTTTTGAAGATCGGTTTTTAGGGTGGATAGTTCGGCAGCCTGCTCTTTTGCTTTCAGCTCCAGGGCCTCGCACTTTTTGCTGGCATCCTTAAGCTCCTGTTGGACCTCCTCCACTCGAGCCTGGTGCTTGTCGCTGGTTGCCCTCAAGGCAGATAGCGCGGCTACGGCCTCTTGGGCCGCCGCCTTTTCTCCAGCAGTTTCCTGCTTGGCCTTCTTGAGTTCGGCCTTGAGCTTCTCCATCTCTTTCGCCGAGGCTGCATAAGCATTGACTTATATTAAGCATCCGTGTTGATAGAACGGAAACATGAAGTTTCAATACTTCACTTCGCTTACCTTGAGCCTCGTCGAATCTTCGGTTTAGAGTGTTAAGCTCGTCATCGGAGTTTTTAAGCTTCCGATTCAGCTCCTCTATTTCAGGGGCGTTATCGGATGCCGCCGATGCCTGCAAAAAATGCGAAGATCTCATATTATATGAGTTCACAGACCTCCGACTTATCATAATCATGTGCCTGGTCTCCTTAAAAGAACGACCGAACAAACGGAGCATATGTATAGTTCGGATAATGGTTTTTTGTCTTGACCCCTAGGTAAGTTTTTCAAACTTACCTAGGGCTCGGGGGCTGCTATGTATATAAACAACTGCTTAAACACATCAATGACTTACAAAAAACGGGGCATTACATTGTTTACCTGAAAGCCCATTAGGAGGCCGTTGAAGGCCGCTTTCAGTCCGGTATCCACGGACCTAATGCTCTGCAGCACCATACCCATAAGGGTGCGGTGCTCCTCGGAGATTGAGGCGCTGGATAGAGCCTCCCCCATGGCCGGCCACTCAGTGGTCGGAGGCACCGGTGGGGGTCGGTTAGCCCGATCCCCAGTTGGGGATTGAAGTTGTGTCTCCGGACACATGGTGTGCTCCGGAGACAGTTGTGGAGGTGACTGGGCAGTTCCCTGACCGGTCTCCTCGGTGTCCGGGAGGGTTTTCTCTCCCAGGTCTTCGGTGGCTGAGGTATTAACCTCGACCATCATCTTGCCGCCCCCACCTCCAGTGTTCGGCTCCAGGGGGGCCTGTTGGGATGACACCTCCGTGCCTTCCTTATTGACGTCTGGAGGGGAAGGGTGCGACGCGTTTCCGCTCTCCGCTAGATCGGCGGGCGGGGTCTCCCCGTCCGAGCTTTGGTCGGTGGGAAGGAAGCGGGGCGGGCTGCAAGTCAATTGACGCCCGCATGTTAAAATATATTAACGAAACTTAGTATTTGTAAGATCTTCGGATCTGTACCTTCGAGGTGGGGGCTTAACCCTGAGGGTCCTTCGCGGAACCCTCTTGAACCCCTCGGACTCGGTGTCCGAGGCCGAACTATCGTCGGACAGGATCGCCTGTGTCCGGCGTGCTTTCTTCTGGGCTGGAGGAAGTTCGTCCTCCAAGACGTCCGGTGACGTCGCCCTCTTTCTCGTAAGGGGTGAATCGCCTCCCCCCCCCAACCTCGTCCTCCTCCTTTTCTTCCTCCTCTTGGTTCGAGGAGGCGTGGGTCTCTTCGGACTCAGCCTCTAGCTGATCCTTGGTGCGCAGGCCAGCTCAGCCCGTCGTCTTCTTCTTCTTTTCTTTCTTCTCTGGCGCCTTGCAAGGCGCCACGATGAGCATCTCCAACAGCAGCGGGGACCGGGGATCCTCGGGCTGTGGAGCTGGACTCTTGAAGTCCTTGGCTTTTTTCAGCCATTCCTGCAGAAGTGATCGGACAATCCTTAGGTGACCTACGGAAAAATAAAGCCGATCTATCTAAATCATAACATACCTTGGAAGGAGGCTGGGCAGCATTCAAGCCCTCGTCTTCCTCCTCGCCCGGCCAGTCCTTCTGCGCCTTGAACAGCACCTTCCATAGTTTCTCCCGCGTGGTGCGGAAGAGCCGACGAACTGTAGGGTCATCGCCGGTCCGGTAATCCCACATAGGAGAACCCCAACGCTGACAGGGCAGGACATGTCGCCGAAGCATTACCTGGACCACATTGGTCAGGCCAACGCCTTCCCTGATTAGGGAGGCGACGCGCCTCTGCAGGTCCTCTAGTTCGGTAGCCGACCCCCAATCCAGGCCCTTTCGGACCCACGAGGTTAATCTGGTTGGGGGGGCGGACCTGAATTCGGCAGGAACATTTCCGCATTCGGCAGGAACAGTACCGCCCTCTTTCTCCTGTGGCTCAGTGATATAGAACCACTCCTTCTGCCAGGTCTTCATGGTGTCGATGAAGGTGCCAGATGGCCACACTGCGCGTGGGAGTTTGCCGATGACTGCCCCGCCGCAGTCCGCGTGCGTGCCGGCAACACACTAGGGCTTAATATTGAAGGTCTTAAGCCATAGTCCGAAGTGCGGCTCCACCCGCAGAAAAGCCTCACAGACGGTGATGAATGCAGATATGTGCATGAAGGAGTTCAGCGGAAGGTCGTGGAAATCGAGCCCGTAGAAGAACATCAGACCCTTCACAAAGGGGTGAAGTGGGAAACTTAATCCCCGGATGAAATGGGGGACGAAAACCACCCTTTCCCCTTGTTTAGGGGTGGGAATCGCCTGACCCTCCTCGGCGGCGCGGTGGAAGACGTTGACGGGGATGTATCCGGCGCCCTTGAGCTCCCGAATATCCTTGTCTCTGACTGTGGAGACCTCCCACTTGCCGCTGGCCATGGCTGACCTCGGAAGGAGAAGAATGTGAAACCTAGATCTGGGCTCGGTGAGCTCGGGAGTCTAGGGAGGCGAGGATGCGAGGGGAAGAATGTGGATAAGCCTTGGGGTTTTCCCTTTTTATTAAGGGCCGTTACCGGTTAGCCTCCCTCCATCACGCCATGAATCTCTCCACTTCCCGAGGCGTGCGCGGCGTTGCACGCGCATGATTAAGCATGTCCCGTATGGAACGGGGCACGATCTGTGTATTGATGGATCGTGCCGATAAATACGGCCTCGAGCCGCTAAATGAATCAGTACGACTGGCTCAGCGGTCATGATGAGCCGCGGCCTTTCGTCTGAAAGGTTGTCAGAAGAGCGCTATTGGCTCCCTGGCATTTGGCCTTATCGGCCGGGTTACACATGGTGTTCGGATGATCTATGATCGGGAAAATTACGCGTCGATGGAAGCCGGACTAAAGGAACTGCCGATTACTATCCGGAGAAAGGAACTCGCCTCGCAAGCCGAAGACTCTGATCATTTGAAGCAGCTGGAGCTTGGACCCTTGGCGTTGGAGGCTAGTTCGGGGGCTACTGAGGGAGTCCTGGACTAGGGGGTCCTCGGGAGGCCGGCCTATCTAATATGGGCCGGATTATATGGGCCGTTCGCCGGACACTGGATCGCTCGAAGGACCGGACTCCAGAAGGGAAGTTTCTAGAAGCTTGGCGTGTGCTCCACGTTTAAAGTAGAATAGGCATGTTTATCCCCTCGACGTGTAACCGACCATGTGTAAACCCTAGGCACCCCCGGCGTCCATATAAGCTGGAGGGTTTTAGATCATCAGGAGAGAGAACTCATCTAGGGTTTTAGTCATACGATCTCGTGGTAGATCACTCTGTAATCTCTATACCATCAATATAATCAAGCAGGACGTAGGGTATTACCTCCATAGGAGGGCCCGAACCTGGGTAAAACCTTGTCCCCTTCATCTCCTGTTACCATCGATCCCAGCATCATAGTTCAGGACCCCCTACCCGAGATCCGCCGGTTTCGACATCGACAGCTTGGCCGCCCACGTAAGGATACTGGCTCATCACAAGCTGACCATGATCGACGTGATGGATGCCGCCAGCACCCGATGCGTTCAACCTCTTCAGCAAAGGATACATCCTTTGTGGTGTTACAATGGAACAAGTGACACCACTCGCTCCTGATGGCTGGACCCCGCCAATCAAGCGGCATTGGTAGCCGCACTTGCCGACCTGTACAAAGGAGAAAAAGAATACTTTGTTCGGCTACCGGTTAAGGAGGGCTACTCGAGTTACAATCCCATCGAATGGGTAAGCCTTTCGACTTTGCGACCTGAGATCGGGTTTTCTATTTGCCCTTTTTTACTAAAGCTTTTAATCTGCGCAAACAGGAATGGAGGAGCTTTGTCGAGACAGTCAACTGTCCGGCCCCCCAAACAGAGAATTACTCTCGCGATGACGATCCAGGATTCCATGACGATCCGGAGCTGTCAATTGAGTACGAAGACGGGGTCTTTTACCAAGAGAGCCTTGATCGATCCAAGGTGGCTATCATAGCCGATCACCCCAGATCACTCCCTTCCTCCACTACAGGCAAGACGAAAAATTCTTCCCGTAAAAGGCAAACGTCCTCCGTCGACCCAAATATGCCGGTTTGTGCTCCCAAGCGTCGTTGGTCCTCGCGGCAAACGTCGGCTTCAGCGGCAATGCTTGGACCGGGTGTCAACTGGAGTCCTTCATGTGAGCCGGCCATGAAGACGGCGCCGACCACTCGTTCAACCAAAAGGTACTTCGTTCGGTCGCTTAATCTATTGTTATTATGATCGACAGGATCTCACAGAAGACCTTATGTCGAAATACTCAGGAAACGAGCACAACCATCTTCTGCCGAGGACGTTGCCGGGACGCCTGGCAACACTCATGAATCAAGATCTCCTGCTCATGCTAATCCTGCCGCGGAGGCCCCTGTGGTCAATCCGGCCCCTGAAGACTCTGGGGACACGGTATCAGTCACTAAATCCGAAGTTGAGAGTGCGATGAACCACCGACGGCGACAAGAAACCCTGCGCCACCCGGCGTTTTCCGAACAAGAGTTCAATGCTCTATGCTCGGCAGATGCACACATCAGAGCTGCCCGAGCTGGTCTTGGGGAAGCCGTGAAACTGATATCATCCAGCCTGAAGGTGAGTTTTTGAGAATCCGGACACATATGTAAACCCAGTAGCCCCTGAGCCTTGAATTGGTCGGGACGACCGAGTTAAGGATCCGCATATTATTTTATGGACGATGCAGACCTCAAGGTAGCAGAACGAGCAATTGGCCAATGAATTGGAGGCGAGCTGAGCATAGGTGGAAGCCTTGAAGGCCGAACTTGAATAAGTGAATAAATTTACCCAGGAGGCGCATGGTGAGTATATCTATTCTGCTGATCTTAGTATGTAATCCCATGCTGACGCAAGGGTACTTTTTAGCAGCTGAATCCATAGGGCAGTTGCAAAAGGATTTCGATGCAGCCCGAGAATCTCAGAGGTACGTCGAGTCCCAGTATGAGGCCGGCTGCCTTTCGTTGCAACGAAACCTGGAGGATAAGAAACGCCTCCAGGCGGAAAACAAGCAGCAGGCCAAAGAAATTGAGAGTTTAAAGACTCAATTGGCCCAAACCCAAGAAGAGAACCAGAAATTACAGAGGGGCATGTTCGGTAATGTCAGGACCGGTTTTCCAGGATATTAATTTCCCAGTCAATGGCCCTTGTGCTCACCAGCCCCAGGATTACTGTTAGCTGATGAGACACAATCTTGATACAGAAAATCCAAGCAAAATACAAAAATATGTAGTACAAGACCATTCTGGTCTATGAGTACAACAAAAGGTTTCTAGTGGTTGATGGCGGAAGCGGTTTGCGGATCATCAGCGTCTATGGGACTCCATTTCCCACAGGAACAGCTGACCTGGTTAATTCCTATCTTCGCGTATCAGCTATCTTCGATGCCTAGGTTCCGGGGCTGTCGTCGTTGCGCTCTTCTCCAAGCAAGGAATCTGGCCAAGACAATAGCCAGGGACAAGCCAGTGAGTACTTTGAATGTACTCGCAAACATCATGAAACAGGTATAATATAACAGATGACAATCATGCACCGAAATAACCCACGATCACTTAGTCAGTCACAAAATAAAATTCATTACAAAGGGCTTAAAGGAAATTAAACGAATAATATGCGTGCCTCAGTCGGGCGTCTGAGCGACACCACATAATGGGCTTATATAAGAAAGTAAATAACAAGCATGCCACAGTCGGGCGTCTAAGCAACACCACATAAAGGGCTTATAAAGAAAATAAATAACAAGCATGCCACAGTCGGGCGTCTGAGCGACACCACATAAAGGGCTTATAAAGAAAATAAATAACAAGCATGCCACAGTCGGGCGTCTGAGCGACACCACATAAAGGGCTTATAAAGAAACCATCACAGTGAGTATCCAGAAGGTAGAACCATCCCAGGGATACTCAATAATTCAAATAAGATAAATGGTTAGTCCACAATAATAATAATCATAGTCATCATATGTCACATGTCATGATCAATGTTCCGGTTTAGAAGTTTTTCCTCCGAAGACCGACACTAAGACCGACACTTGACCCATCCCAAACTGTAGTCCTTAACCGCGGACACGGCTATTCGAATAGATGTAAACTCTGCAGAGGGTGTACTCTTTACCCACGAGTAACGGATTTCGTTAGTCCACCGGGACTAATTCCGCTTACGGTCTTTTAATTGAAAACACACCTGACTTGCACACACCAGCTTAACTTACCGGTGCCTGGAATCACCCACGACACTCGTTAAGCAAAACTCTAAGTGGGGAGGCTCCAACCTCGATTAGCATGGGATCACAATATTTATAACGCGCGCAAACTAGGGGAGCTACCCCCTCGGTCCCAACCGGAAACACCCATGCCCCCGGACCAAGTGACATGCCTACCAGGGGCCACTGGTATCTTCCACTATGGCCTCTCTGTACGGTGTGTGCTACGAAAGGGGTTAACAACTTACTGAACCGTACCCTACCTGAGGCAGGGACAAGTGGTAGCACGAAGCAAGTATGGGGGTTACTGGCACAAGACTCGATCTACGGTCGACTTAGGAGGTTAAAGTGTTTCCTGCATGATTAGCATAACAAATATATACCACACCAACAGTCTGTATCACCACCCATCATACCTCACCATGCCTCACTGAATATACTCGCCTCAACGATATATCAGTAACAAGCTCGTGTCTACCCAAGACAGAGACTTTCCCCGGATTCCTTCCGGTAGGCATGAAAGGTAGATGAGGGTGATTACTCTTACAAGCATTCAATTCCAATAGCAAGGAATTATCATCATGCAATAGTAAACATGATCACATCATCACATGAAATAACGCATAATTCATGTCAACTAGGTGTTGTAGTCACATCAGCCAACACCCAACATATATTAAACCAAGGTTCAGGATGCTTGCCTTAAAGTTGTGGAGAGGTAGAGTGCATCTCGAAACTTTCGAAAGTTTTCTTCTCTCTCCATTCCTATTTTGAAAATTATTCAAAACAACACTCAATTCTAAACTAGTGCAAAAAGTTGTCTCAAATATTTTTGAAATAAATCTTAAAATAAACTAGGTGAAATTTGGGAGAGGTAGGAAAAAGAATCAACTCAATTGGAGTTGTTATTAAAAAGATAGAGTAGGTCAAAGCTTAGTCAAAATTCAGATTTTAATAAAAGTAAATAATAGAAAACGATTCAATAGAAATACGCTTTTGATAGGGAGAGACGTACTTCCAGGAATGCGCTTTCGCTTAAGACAGCTCCGGCTCGTCTCTGTCGCTGACGAGCGGGGCCCTTGGACAGGTTTGACCGAGGTCAAACCGGTCATCTCCCTCCTCCAGCCGAGGGGAGGTGAGTACTCCGGCGACTCCCGCCGGCGATTCGGGGCTCCTCTCGGGCAACCGAGGGCACCACTGTGCTCAGGGTCTCGAAGCGATCCTGAGGAGGTGCGACTTGATCATCCGAGAGTTCGGGAGCTCTGATGGTCTCGAGGCCGGCGGACGGCGGCACGGGTTTGCAGGGGACTCTGCCCATGGTTCATCTCTAGCGGCATCGAGAGGGGGAATGGGTTCGCGAGGTCCATCCGCAGCTAAAGGGGAAGAGAAGAGGGAGTGGGAAGCTCTGGTGGCGCCGAATCCAGCAATGGAGATGGCGGCCGATCCCTGACCGGAGGTGGGGAAGAGGGTCTCCCCCGGTCGATTTGGGAGCTCGAGAGGGATTGCAGGAGTCTCCTACCGGTCGGGCTGAGCTTCGGGGATCCCTTAAATAGGCGCGCAAGGTCGGTTCCTACAGCGGCTGAGGATAAGAACGCCGGCGAGCCGTCACTGTGGCTGCAGGCGTCGCGGCGCTGGTCGGCACTATCCGATGAGCTTGCGGATAAGCTTGAGCTGTTCCAGGGAACAGCTGGCGCGCGGCGGCGACTTGGGCAGCGCTGCCAAGGCTGGGGCCTGCTGCGGCCGCGAGCTAGCTGCCATGGCCGACCTGACGGCGGCGCTGCGGGGCTCCAGGAGGCGGCCAGGGCGACTCTGCGATGAGGGAGGGGTCGGGGCGCGTTGGCTGCGAGCGGGAATGGATCAGAACGAGCGCGGGGAGGTGGCAGCGGGACGCGGCGACTCGGGCGCACGCACGTGCAAAACGCGCGTTCTGCTCGCGCCCAGAGCACGCACGCGAGGTGCTCGGCAAAATGCCAAGACGTGCCAGGAGGCTCCACTGCCCACGGGGCTCTACAGGGGTGGTTTGCTGGCCAAGGCAAGGCTAGAGGACAAGGTGATACAGCCAGACAAGCTAGTCCCTAATGCAAAGCTAGGAGGGTGTCAAAACAGTTCATGCACTCAAGCTGCTCGACAAAATGCTAAGGGCATCCAGAAAGTTTTGCTAGTGACCAAAATTTCCATATCAAAGTCTCTTTAGATCCACAAGAAGATGGCATGGTTAGATTGAGAAAAACAGAAATTTGTTAGTGCAAGTTTTGCAAATCTTCAACTCTGGACAGAAAATGCAGGCCATTATTGCATGTGTCAAAAATATTCCAATGGGTCCAATTTCCTGGACTTAAGGGTTTTGTAGGGTGTACTTTAAGGAGGAAAAATATCAAAGCAACTAGAGCAAGATAAAATAGGGTTGCAGTACAAATTACCAAACTGGACCAGAATACAAATGAGGATGGTTTGCTCAAATTTTCTAAAACACAAGGCTGTTTCTCTGCATAAAATTGAATTATATACTTCTACCAACATCTCCAAATATTTATGGAATTTTTAAAGTAGTATTTGAATAGGTTGTAGTGCAAACTACAAACTGATCCAGATTTGAAAACTTGACGTAGGGCTCAAAATCTTCAAATGACTAAGAGAGGTTTTTGCACAAAAGTGATATAGGAACATCACATGTCATCTACAAATTTTTGTAGAATTTTTAAGTGAAGTTACCAAAGGGTTGTAATGCAAAAGAAGCTCTAAAAATAATGAGAAACCATTTTAAAATAATTAAAACTCAGGAAAAATAATTATAGAAGTATCTCCACTGATCATATATCATGAAAATGAAATGCTCTCAAGTCCAAAAATATTTTAGAAAAGTTTCTATTAGGAGGGAAAATTTCACAACTCAGAAGAAAAGAGTGATTCTGAAATCAAAAGATAATCCAGAAAAATAAGAATTTAATTTCCTGGCAAAATTTTAATTAATAAAACCTGACCAAATTTTTGGGGTGTTACAACACTACCCCCCCTTAAGAAAAATCTCGTCCTCGAGATTTGCTAAGGACGGTTTCGAAAATATTGCTCCCAATATCAAGCAATAAGAATCTGAAAAACCAAAAACTTGCTCACGCGACGAGATGAGGTTATAGTGAGAGGACAGATAATTGGTGAACTACAGTGGGGTACTGGTGCGGTGTGAAGAAATCTTTGGTTGGGGAAACCGAGAGATTTCTACTATTGGCTACAGTAAATTTAGAATAAAATTTCTAAATTTCCATATTACGCTGGTCGTACCCGAGTGCACCGCGCTCTCTCTGGCTGACAGGTGGACCCGGGGCCCACTGTCAGTCTCTTCTTCTACCTCCGTCTCCCATCTTCCTTCTCTCTCTCGCGCGTGCCCGTGCTCTCTCCACCTGCGGTACCTAGCGAGTAGGGCACCTAGGGCCGTACTGCGGTAGTGCGCGGCGTGCTAGCTGCCGGCGCAGCGTGCACTCACCTCGCGGGCCAGCGCGCTGTCGGCACTGCTCGCGGATTCGCCTCCGAACACCGGCGATCGAGCGACGAGCGGCGCTGGTGGACTTCGTTCACCGTACACCGATCTCGAGCTATAAAATGACCGCGGTGCTTCTCTCTTCCTCCTCACACCTGGCCTCGCTTCTTCTCTCCTTCCTTCTTTTCCATTTCTGCCGCAGGAGCTGGAGACGAGGCTCTAATGGCGGAAGTGATGCCGGACTGGTACATGATCCTGATGTGCGGTGGGTTGGCGGCAGTGCTGGGGTTCTCCGTGCTCTTGTGTGCAATGATCCTCGATGATCGCCACGATGCTGCTGCTCGAGTGTTAGCTCTTCGCGTCGGTGGTGATCATGAGGATTAGGTGTCAGTGTCAGGTGCTAACTGCTGCTGTTGTCAGTGTGCTGGAGGCAAAGTGCACTAGAATAACAACCCACAAATTTCTCTTTCAGAAATTGTGGTGTGCCAGTGCGGTGATCTGTTAGATGCAAAAATGTGTATGTGTTTTAGTGCGTGTGGTCGAGTGGCTGTGAGCCTGCTGTTGTGGTGTTGCGCAAGTTTAAATTTATGCCACGAAGAATTATTTGTTGAAATGGCTCAAAGAAAATCCAACTTCGAGATTTACTGAGAGCGAAAACAGATAATCAAAAATCACAGCAGTAAAAATTTCTCACATTAATTTAAAACGAACAGTTTATTCACAGCACACACTTAGGATACAACGCATAAGCTGCAACACATAAATAAAAGCTAGGATAACAAACATAGCAGTGGCGTCTACAACGTAAACGTAAGATGCGCTGGGTCCTGAGGAAATGTCTCCGGTACTGGGGCACATTCCTCTTCTACCGGAGGAAGCGGATTGACCAGTCGAAGAACGCGCTTTTCCTGGTTTGGCCTCAGGGGTCTGCCAATGGCGATCTGAGGGTTCCGATCAGCGAAGTTCTAGAGATAACCCATTACTCGCTGGGTCAAACGCTCTTGTGCGATGATGTACTGGGCAAGATTGGCCAGTACCGGGTCCCTCTCAATTCGCCCACCGGGAAAAGATGCTGCTTCTCCGGGCGCTGCACGACTCGGGAAGTAATAATACCCCCTTTCATTGCATAGGGTACTGCGAATCGAAGACGAGCAAGCGCTTCGTACGCAGTAGCTTCTATGGCCATTTGTGGAGTCGGCATAGATTTCCCCACGAAAGAGACTTCCGTTGGGTCTTGGTTCGGGTTTGCGGGAGGAATGTGCACTACTGCCCAATATTTTGAGGCGGACGGGGTGATCCTCGTCCTGAGCAGCTCGTACTGGGGTGGATGGGTAGAACTCATGGTACTGCAGGTAAAGTCCCACAGTATCTTAACAAAACTACCCGGGGTCGCATCTGGAGTTCTCAGATGAATACTAGGGCTCGGCATGGCAAAAATGGCTGTGAGAGCTGTGCACCAAGTGAGGGATGCTTGGTAAGGTCACGGGGTGGCCTCTTATATAGCATCTGGCTGGGTCACCGATTGCGGTGTGGGGGCAAACTAGTTTGACGCTTCTGCTCTACGGGGGTCGGGGTCAATGCCACCGATATACATATCTCACAAAAGTGACGTATTACTGTGGGTGCCGTCTGGGGTGGTTTTTGGTAGCTACACCTGGAATTTAATAAGCAAACGCATGCCAACCTACTTATGCGTGGCTACTATACAAAACACAAGCACGCAAACAGTCTGCAATTTATTCACGGCGATTACAAGGTCACACTAGTACAAGGCGTAGAATACTAAGACTCGGTACTACTCGAGCGACTTAGTCTACCTCGTTAATATCTAGTCGTGTGTGCCTTGTGGATGTCGAGGCTTCTCCATGGGCTTCACCGTTGGGGTTTGCTGGGTTGGGTTGAGGAGCTGCAGGGTCGGGGTAGCGATGATGACCTTCGCGGGGGTTGGTGGTCACAATCCCATTGGAGCGTGTCCCTAAAATGCGGCGAAGCTCCTCCGGGGATGCAAAAGCATTCCGGTCGGTTGCAGGGGCAGCCCTAAAGGACTCGATCGGCTGTCCGAACAGCACGACTGGGTTGTCGGCGTCGGGCTCATCTTCTCCTCTCGCCGAGGCTCGACGGACAAGCTCTCCACGGGCTGCGATCAGATCCAGAGTGACCTGATCGAACAGTGCCTCTAGTGCACTTACATAGCGCACCAGATGCAGCAATGCAGGGTCCATCTCGTGGTCTCCGTTGGCTACCTGGGGTGGCCTACCATACCCGTCACGGCTGGGGTAGTAGTAGAACGAGCGGCAGTTAACTCTTGGCGACAGGTGCCGGAGTTGAACTATAGCCTCTCGAGCGGCCAGCTGGATGGCTTGCGGCTCAAAGGAAGTTGTCCTTCCGGTGAACCTGTAGGGGCGTTCTGGCGCTATACCCCTACCATAGACGTGCACCGTGGCCCAGAATTGACGGCTCTCACCGCTCATGAGCCCTTGGTACACCACATATTCTGGGGGCTCTTCTAATGCAAAAGCACGACGGGTGAGGTTTGCCAGCACGGTGACAAAACCTCCAAGGTTGGTTGCTGTGGTCTCATTGTGAACAATGGGGCCAGGCATCTTGGCTTGGTTTGGGGTAGAGGCTGTGCTGTGCTGGGTTGGGGCTAGCGTTCCCTTTTATAGAAAAAGAGGACGGAGTCTTCCTTCGCACGCTTGCGAATGAGACAAATTAGGTGTCGGTCACTGGCGCGTGATCGACAGGCTAGGCTGGTAGGTTAGGCACCGACTGCCAAAAGGTGTCGGAGTCACTGTGTGGCTATCGTACACGAGAAGCTTGGCTGGGTTTAGGTTAAGGTCTGGTGGGTGGGTTAACCTAGGTTTATCGACCTGGCTAAGATAGGATTAGCCAATGGTCAGCCTGGCTCTGATACCAAGGTTGTCAGGACCGGTTTTCCAGGATATTAATTTCCCAGTCAATGGCCCTTGTGCTCACCATCCCCAGGATTACTGTTAGCTGATGAGACACAATCTTGATACAGAAAATCCAAGCAAAATACAAAAATATGTAGTACAAGACCATTCTGGTCTATGAGTACAACAAAAGGTTTCTAGTGGTTGATGGCGGAAGTGGTTTGCGGATCATCAGCGTCTATGGGACTCCATTTCCCATAGGAACAGCTGACCTGGTTAATTCCTATCTTCGCGTATCAGCTATCTTCGATGCCTAGGTTCCGGGGCTGTCGTCGTTGCGCTCTTCTCCAAGCAAGGAATCTGGCCAAGACAATAGCCAGGGACAAGCCAGTGAGTACTTTGAATGTACTCGCAAACATCATGAAACAGGTATAATATAACAGATGACAATCATGCACCGAAATAACCCACGATCACTTAGTCAGTCACAAAATAAAATTCATGACACAGGGCTTAAAGGAAATTAAACGAATAATATGCGTGCCTCAGTCGGGCGTTTGAGCGACACCACATAATGGGCTTATATAAGAAAGTAAATAACAAGCATGCCACAGTCGGGCGTCTGAGCAACACCACATAAAGGGCTTATAAAGAAAATAAATAACAAGCATGCCACAGTCGGGCGTCTGAGCGACACCACATAAAGGGCTTATAAAGAAAATAAATAACAAGCATGCCACAGTCGGGCGTCTGAGCGACACCACATAAAGGGCTTATAAAGAAACCATCACAGTGAGTATCCAGAAGGTAGAACCATCCCAGGGATACTCAATAATTCAAATAAGATAAATGGTTAGGCCACAATAATAATAATCATAGTCATCATATGTCACATGTCATGATCAATGTTCCGGTTTAGAAGTTTTTCCTCCGAAGACCGACACTAAGACCGACACTTGACCCATCCCAAACTGTAGTCCTTAACCGCGGACACGGCTATTCGAATAGATGTAAACTCTGCAGAGGGTGTACTCTTTACCCACGAGTAACGGATTTCGTTAGTCCACCGGGACTAATTCCGCTTACGGTCTTTTAATTGAAAACACACCTGACTTGCACACACCAGCTTAACTTACCGGTGCCTGGAATCACCCACGACACTCGTTAAGCAAAACTCTAAGTGGGGAGGCTCCAACCTCGATTAGCATGGGATCACAATATTTATAACGCGCGCAAACTAGGGGAGCTACCCCCTCGGTCCCAACCGGAAACACCCATGCCCCCGGACCAAGTGACATGCCTACCAGGGGCCACTGGTATCTTCCACTATGGCCTCTCTGTACGGTGTGTGCTACGAAAGGGGTTAACAACTTACTGAACCGTACCCTACCTGAGGCAGGGACAAGTGGTAGCACGAAGCAAGTATGGGGGTTACTGGCACAAGACTCGATCTACGGTCGACTTAGGAGGTTAAAGTGTTTCCTGCATGATTAGCATAACAAATATATACCACACCAACAGTCTGTATCACCACCCATCATACCTCACCATGCCTCACTGAATATACTCGCCTCAACGATATATCAGTAACAAGCTCGTGTCTACCCAAGACAGAGACTTTCCCCGGATTCCTTCCGGTAGGCATGAAAGGTAGATGAGGGTGATTACTCTTACAAGCATTCAATTCCAATAGCAAGGAATTATCATCATGCAATAGTAAACATGATCACATCATCACATGAAATAACGCATAATTCATGTCAACTAGGTGTTGTAGTCACATCAGCCAACACCCAACATATATTAAACCAAGGTTCAGGATGCTTGCCTTAAAGTTGTGGAGAGGTAGAGTGCATCTCGAAACTTTCGAAAGTTTTCTTCTCTCTCCATTCCTATTTTGAAAATTATTCAAAACAACACTCAATTCTAAACTAGTGCAAAAAGTTGTCTCAAATATTTTTGAAATAAATCTTAAAATAAACTAGGTGAAATTTGGGAGAGGTAGGAAAAAGAATCAACTCAATTGGAGTTGTTATTAAAAAGATAGAGTAGGTCAAAGCTTAGTCAAAATTCAGATTTTAATAAAAGTAAATAATAGAAAACGATTCAATAGAAATACGCTTTTGATAGGGAGAGACGTACTTCCAGGAATGCGCTTTCGCTTAAGACAGCTCCGGCTCGTCTCTGTCGCTGACGAGCGGGGCCCTTGGACAGGTTTGACCGAGGTCAAACCGGTCATCTCCCTCCTCCAGCCGAGGGGAGGTGAGGACTCTGGCGACTCCCGCCGGCGATTCGGGGCTCCTCTCGGGCAACCGAGGGCACCACTGTGCTCAGGGTCTCGAGGCGATCCTGAGGAGGTGCGACTTGATCATCGGAGAGTTCGGGAGCTCTGATGGTCTCGAGGCCGGCGGACGGCGGCACGGGTTTGCAGGGGACTCTGCCCATGGTTCATCTCTAGCGGCATCGAGAGGGGGAATGGGTTCGCGAGGTCCATCCGCAGCTAAAGGGGAAGAGAAGAGGGAGTGGGAAGCTCTGGTGGCACCGAATCCAGCAATGGAGATGGCGGCCGATCCCTGACCGGAGGTGGGGAAGAGGGTCTCCCCCGGTCGATTTGGGAGCTCGAGAGGGATTGCAGGAGTCTCCTACCGGTCGGGCTGAGCTTCGGGGATCCCTTAAATAGGCGCGCAAGGTCGGTTCCTACAGCGGCTGAGGATAAGAACGCCGGCGAACCGTCACTGTGGCTGCAGGCGTCGCGGCGCTGGTCGGCACTATCCGATGAGCTTGCGGATAAGCTTGAGCTGTTCCAGGGAACAGCTGGCGCGCGGCGGCGACTTGGGCGGCGCTGCCAAGGCTGGGGCCTGCTGCGGCCGCGAGCTAGCTGCCATGGCCGACCTGACGGCGGCGCTGCGGGGCTCCAGGAGGCGGCCAGGGCGACTCTGCGACGAGGGAGGGGTCGGGGCGCGTTGGCTACGAGCGGGAATGGATCAGAACGAGCGCGGGGAGGCGGCAGCGGGACGCGGCGACTCGGGCGCACGCACGTGCAAAACGCGCGTTCTGCTCGCGCCCAGAGCACGCACGCGAGGTGCTCGGCAAAATGCCAAGACGTGCCAGGAGGCTCCACTGCCCACGGGGCTCTACAGGGGTGGTTTGCTGGCCAAGGCAAGGCTAGAGGACAAGGTGATACAGCCAGACAAGCTAGTCCCTAATGCAAAGCTAGGAGGGTGTCAAAACAGTTCATGCACTCAAGCTGCTCGACAAAATGCTAAGGGCATCCAGAAAGTTTTGCTAGTGACCAAAATTTCCAGATCAAAGTCTCTTTAGATCCACAAGAAGATGGCATGGTTAGATTGAGAAAAACAGAAATTTGTTAGTGCAAGTTTTGCAAGTCTTCAACTCTGGACAGAAAATGCAGGCCATTATTGCATGTGTCAAAAATATTCCAATGGGTCCAATTTCCTGGACTTAAGGGTTTTGTAGGGTGTACTTTAAGGAGGAAAAATATCAAAGCAACTAGAGCAAGATAAAATAGGGTTGCAGTACAAATTACCAAACTGGACCAGAATACAAATGAGGATGGTTTGCTCAAATTTTCTAAAACACAAGGCTGTTTCTCTGCATAAAATTGAATTATATACTTCTACCAACATCTCCAATTTTTTATGGAATTTTAAAGTAGTATTTGAATAGGTTGTAGTGCAAACTACAAACTGGTCCAGATTTGAAAACTTGACGTAGGGCTCAAAATCTTCAAATGACTAAGAGAGGTTTTTGCACAAAAGTGATATAGGAACATCACATGTCATCTACAAATTTTTGTAGAATTTTTAAGTGAAGTTACCAAAGGGTTGTAATGCAAAAGAAGCTCTAAAAATAATGAGAAACCATTTTAAAATAATTAAAACTCAGGAAAAATAATTATAGAAGTATCTCCACTGATCATATATCATGAAAATGAAATGCTCTCAAGTCCAAAAATATTTTAGAAAAGTTTCTATTAGGAGGGAAAATTCCACAACTCAGAAGAAAAGAGTGATTCTGAAATCAAAAGATAATCCAGAAAAATAAGAATTTAATTTCCTGGCAAAATTTTAATTAATAAAACCTGACCAAATTTTTGGGGTGTTACAACACTACCCCCCCTTAAGAAAAATCTCGTCCTCGAGATTTGCTAAGGACGGTTTCGAAAATATTGCTCCCAATATCAAGCAATAAGAATCTAAAAAACCAAAAACTTGCTCACGTGACGAGATGAGGTTATAGTGAGAGGACAGATAATTGGTGAACTACAGTGGGGTACTGGTGCGGTGTGAAGAAATCTTTGGTTGGGGAAACCGAGAGATTTCTACTATTGGCTACGGTAAATTTAGAATAAAATTTCTAAATTTCCATATTACGCTGGTCGTACCCGAGTGCACCGCGCTCTCTCTGGCTGACAGGTGGTCCCGGGGCCCACTGTCAGTCTCTTCTTCTACCTCCGTCTCCCATCTTCCTTCTCTCTCTCGCGCGTGCCCGTGCTCTCTCCACCTGCGGTACCTAGCGAGTAGGGCACCTAGGGCCGTACTGCGGTAGTGCGCGGCGTGCTAGCTGCCGGCGCAGCGTGCACTCACCTCACGGGCCAGTGCGCTGTCGGCACTGCTCGCGGATTCGCCTCCGAACACCGGCGATCGAGCGACGAGCGGCGCTGGTGGACTTCGTTCACCGTACACCGATCTCGAGCTATAAAATTACCGCGGTGCTTCTCTCTTCCTCCTCACACCTGGCCTCGCTTCTTCTCTCCTTCCTTCTTTTCCATTTCTGCCGCAGGAGCTGGAGACGAGGCTCTAATGGCGGAAGTGATGCCGGACTGGTACATGATCCTGATGTGCGGAGGGTTGGCGGCAGTGCTGGGGTTCTCCGTGCTCTTGTGTGCAATGATCCTCGATGATCGCCACGATGCTGCTGCTCGAGTGTTAGCTCTTCACGTCGGTGGTGATCATGAGGATTAGGTGTCAGTGTCAGGTGCTAACTGCTGCTGTTGTCAGTGTGCTTGAGGCAAAGTGCACTAGAATAACAACCCACAAATTTCTCTTTCAGAAATTGTGGTGTGCCAGTGCGGTGATCTGTTAGGTGCAAAAATGTGTACGTGTTTTAGTGCGTGTGGTCGAGTGGCTGTGAGCCTGCTGTTGTGGTGTTGCGCAAGTTTAAATTTATGCCACGAAGAATTATTTGTTGAAATGGCTCAAAGAAAATCCAACTTCGAGATTTACTGAGAGCGAAAACAGATAATCAAAAATCACAGCAGTAAAAATTTCTCACATTAATTTAAAACGAACAGTTTATTCACAGCACACACTTAGGATACAACGCATAAGCTGCAACACATAAATAAAAGCTAGGATAACAAACATAGCAGTGGCGTCTACAACGTAAACGTAAGATGCGCTGGGTCCTGAGGAAATGTCTCCGGTACTGGGGCACATTCCTCTTCTACCGGAGGAAGCGGATTGACCAGTCGAAGAACGCGCTTTTCCTGGTTTGGCCTCAGGGGTCTGCCAATGGCGATCTGAGGGTTCCGATCAGCGAAGTTCTGGAGATAACCCATTACTCGCTGGGTCAAACGCTCTTGTGCGATGACGTACTGGGCAAGATTGGCCAGTACCGGGTCCCTCTCAATTCGCCCACCGGGAAAAGATGCTGCTTCTCCGGGCGCTGCACGACTCGGGAAGTAATAATACCCCCTTTCATTGGCATAGGGTACTGCGAATCGAAGACGAGCAAGCGCTTCGTACGCAGTAGCTTCTATGGCCATTTGTGGAGTCGGCATAGATTTCCCCACGAAAGAGACTTCCGTTGGGTCTTGGTTCGGGTTTGCGGGAGGGATGTGCACTACTGCCCAATATTTTGAGGCGGACGGGGTGATCCTCGTCCTGAGCAGCTCGTACTGGGGTGGATGGGTAGAACTCATGGTACTGCAGGTAAAGTCCCACAGTATCTTAACAAAACTACCCGGGGTCGCATCTGGAGTTCTCAGATGAATACTAGGGCTCGGCATGGCAAAAATGGCTGTGAGAGCTGTGCACCAAGTGAGGGATGCTTGGTAAGGTCACGGGGTGGCCTCTTATATAGCATCTGGCTGGGTCACCGATTGCGGTGTGGGGGCAAACTAGTTTGACGCTTCTGCTCTACGGGGGTCGGGGTCAATGCCACCGATATACATATCTCACAAAAGTGACGTATTACTGTGGGTGCCGTCTGGGGTGGTTTTTGGTAGCAACACCCGGAATTTAATAAGCAAACGCATGCCAACCTACTTATGCGTGGCTACTATACAAAACACAAGCACGCAAACAGTCTGCAATTTATTCACGGCGATTACAAGGTCACACTAGTACAAGGCGTAGAATACTAAGACTCGGTACTACTCGAGCGACTTAGTCTACCTCGTTAATATCTAGTCGTGCGTGCCTTGTGGATGTCGAGGCTTCTCCATGGGCTTCACCGTTGGGGTTTGCTGGGTTGGGTTGAGGAGCTGCAGGGTCGGGGTAGCGATGATGACCTTCGCGGGGGTTGGTGGTCACAATCCCATTGGAGCGTGTCCCTAAAATGCGGCGAAGCTCCTCCGGGGATGCAAAAGCATTCCGGTCGGTTGCAGGGGCAGCCCTAAAGGACTCGATCGGCTGTCCGAACAGCACGACTGGGTTGTCGGCGTCGGGCTCATCTTCTCCTCTCGCCGAGGCTCGACGGACAAGCTCTCCACGGGCTGCGATCAGATCCAGAGTGACCTGATCGAACAGTGCCTCTAGTGCACTTACATAGCGCACCAGATACAGCAATGCAGGGTCTGTCTCGTGGTCTCCGTTGGCTACCTGGGGTGGCCTACCATACCCGTCACGGCTGGGGTAGTAGTAGAACGAGTGGCAGTTAACTCTTGGCGACAGGTGCCGGAGTTGAACTATAGCCTCTCGAGCGGCCAGCTGGATGGCTTGCGGCTCAAAGGAAGTTGTCCTTCCGGTGAACCTGTAGGGGCGTTCTGGCGCTATACCCCTACCATAGACGTGCACCGTGGCCCAGAATTGACGGCTCTCACCGCTCATGAGCCCTTGGTACACCACATATTCTGGGGGCTCTTCTAATGCAAAAGCACGACGGGTGAGGTTTGCCAGCACGGTGACAAAACCTCCAAGGTTGGTTGCTGTGGTCTCATTGTGAACAATGGGGCCAGGCATCTTGGCTTGGTTTGGGGTAGAGGCTGTGCTGTGCTGGGTTGGGGCTAGCGTTCCCTTTTATAGAAAAAGAGGACGGAGTCTTCCTTCGCACGCTTGCGAATGAGACAAATTAGGTGTCGGTCACTGGCGCGTGATCGACAGGCTAGGCTGGTAGGTTAGGCACCGACTGCCAAAAGGTGTCGGAGTCACTGTGTGGCTATCATACACGAGAAGCTTGGCTGGGTTTAGGTTAAGGTCTGGTGGGTGGGTTAACCTAGGTTTATCGACCTGGCTAAGATAGGATTAGCCAATGGTCAGCCTGGCTCTGATACCAAGGTTGTCAGGACCGGTTTTCCAGGATATTAATTTCCCAGTCAATGGCCCTTGTGCTCACCAGCCCTAGGATTACTGTTAGCTGATGAGACACAATCTTGATACAGAAAATCCAAGCAAAATACAAAAATATGTAGTACAAGACCATTCTGGTCTATGAGTACAACAAAAGGTTTCTAGTGGTTGATGGCGGAAGCGGTTTGCGGATCATCAGCGTCTATGGGACTCCATTTCCCACAGGAACAGCTGACCTGGTTAATTCCTATCTTCGCGTACCAGCTATCTTCGATGCCTAGGTTCCGGGGCTGTCGTCATTGCGCTCTTCTCCAAGCAAGGAATCTGGCCAAGACAATAGCCAGGGACAAGCCAGTGAGTACTTTGAATGTACTCGCAAACATCATGAAACAGGTATAATATAACAGATGACAATCATGCACCGAAATAACCCACGATCACTTAGTCAGTCACAAAATAAAATTCATGACACAGGGCTTAAAGGAAATTAAACGAATAATATGCGTGCCTCAGTTGGGCATTTGAGCGACACCACATAATGGGCTTATATAAGAAAGTAAATAACAAGCATGCCACAGTCGGGCGTCTGAGCAACACCACATAAAGGGCTTATAAAGAAAATAAATAACAAGCATGCCACAGTCGGGCGTCTGAGCGACACCACATAAAGGGCTTATAAAGAAAATAAATAACAAGCATGCCACAGTCGGGCGTCTGAGCGACACCACATAAAGGGCTTATAAAGAAACCATCACAGTGAGTATCCAGAAGGTAGAACCATCCCAGGGATACTCAATAATTCAAATAAGATAAATGGTTAGTCCACAATAATAATAATCATAGTCATCATATGTCACATGTCATGATCAATGTTCCGGTTTAGAAGTTTTTCCTCCGAAGACCGACACTAAGACCGACACTTGACCCATCCCAAACTGTAGTCCTTAACCGTGGACACGGCTATTCGAATAGATGTAAACTCTGCAGAGGGTGTACTCTTTACCCACGAGTAACGGATTTCGTTAGTCCACCGGGACTAATTCCGCTTACGGTCTTTTAATTGAAAACACACCTGACTTGCACACACCAGCTTAACTTACCGGTGCCTGGAATCACCCACGACACTCGTTAAGCAAAACTCTAAGTGGGGAGGCTCCAACCTTGATTAGCATGGGATCACAATATTTATAACGCGCACAAACTAGGGGAGCTACCCCCTCGGTCCCAACCAGAAACACCCATGCCCCCGGACCAAGTGACATGCCTACCAGGGGCCACTGGTATCTTCCACTATGGCCTCTCTGTACGGTGTGTGCTACGAAAGGGGTTAACAACTTACTGAACCGTACCCTACCTGAGGCAGGGACAAGTGGTAGCACGAAGCAAGTATGGGGGTTACTGGCACAAGACTCGATCTACGGTCGACTTAGGAGGTTAAAGTGTTTCCTGCATGATTAGCATAACAAATATATACCACACCAACAGTCTGTATCACCACCCATCATACCTCACCATGCCTCACTGAATATACTCGCCTCAACGATATATCAGTAACAAGCTCGTGTCTACCCAAGACAGAGACTTTCCCCGGATTCCTTCCGGTAGGCATGAAAGGTAGATGAGGGTGATTACTCTTACAAGCATTCAATTCCAATAGCAAGGAATTATCATCATGCAATAGTAAACATGATCACATCATCACATGAAATAACGCATAATTCATGTCAACTAGGTGTTGTAGTCACATCAGCCAACACCCAACATATATTAAACCAAGGTTCAGGATGCTTGCCTTAAAGTTGTGGAGAGGTAGAGTGCATCTCGAAACTTTCGAAAGTTTTCTTCTCTCTCCATTCCTATTTTGAAAATTATTCAAAACAACACTCAATTCTAAACTAGTGCAAAAAGTTGTCTCAAATATTTTTGAAATAAATCTTAAAATAAACTAGGTGAAATTTGGGAGAGGTAGGAAAAAGAATCAACTCAATTGGAGTTGTTATTAAAAAGATAGAGTAGGTCAAAGCTTAGTCAAAATTCAGATTTTAATAAAAGTAAATAATAGAAAACGATTCAATAGAAATACGCTTTTGATAGGGAGAGACGTACTTCCAGGAATGCGCTTTCGCTTAAGACAGCTCCGGCTCGTCTCTGTCGCTGACGAGCGGGGCCCTTGGACAGGTTTGACCGAGGTCAAACCGGTCATCTCCCTCCTCCAGCCGAGGGGAGGTGAGTACTCCGGCGACTCCCGCCGGCGATTCGGGGCTCCTCTCGGGCAACCGAGGGCACCACTGTGCTCAGGGTCTCGAGGCGATCCTGAGGAGGTGCGACTTGATCATCGGAGAGTTCGGGAGCTCTGATGGTCTCGAGGCCGGCGGACGGCGGCACGGGTTTGCAGGGGACTCTGCCCATGGTTCATCTCTAGCGGCATCGAGAGGGGGAATGGGTTCGCGAGGTCCATCCGCAGCTAAAGGGGAAGAGAAGAGGGAGTGGGAAGCTCTGGTGGCGCCGAATCCAGCAATGGAGATGGCGGCCGATCCCTGACCGGAGGTGGGGAAGAGGGTCTCCCCCGGTCGATTTGGGAGCTCGAGAGGGATTGCAGGAGTCTCCTACCGGTCGGGCTGAGCTTCGGGGATCCCTTAAATAGGCGCGCAAGGTCGGTTCCTACAGCGGCTGAGGATAAGAACGCCGGCGAGCCGTCACTGTGGCTGCAGGCGTCGCGGCGCTGGTCGGCACTATCCAATGAGCTTGCGGATAAGCTTGAGCTGTTCCAGGGAACAGCTGGCGCGCGGCGGCGACTTGGGCGGCGCTGCCAAGGCTGGGGCCTGCTGCAGCCGCGAGCTAGCTGCCATGGCCGACCTGACGGCGGCGCTGCGGGGCTCCAGGAGGCGGCCAGGGCGACTCTGCGACGAGGGAGGGGTCGGGGCGCGTTGGCTGCGAGCGGGAATGGATCAGAACGAGCGCGGGGAGGCGGCAGCGGGACGCGGCGACTCGGGCGCACGCACGTGCAAAACGCGCGTTCTGCTCGTGCCCAGAGCACGCACGCGAGGTGCTCGGCAAAATGCCAAGACGTGCCAGGAGGCTCCACTGCCCACGGGGCTCTACAGGGGTGGTTTGCTGGCCAAGGCAAGGCTAGAGGACAAGGTGATACAGCCAGACAAGCTAGTCCCTAATGCAAAGCTAGGAGGGTGTCAAAACAGTTCATGCACTCAAGCTGCTCGACAAAATGCTAAGGGCATCCAGAAAGTTTTGCTAGTGACCAAAATTTCCAGATCAAAGTCTCTTTAGATCCACAAGAAGATGGCATGGTTAGATTGAGAAAAACAGAAATTTGTTAGTGCAAGTTTTGCAAATCTTCAACTCTGGACAGAAAATGCAGGCCATTATTGCATGTGTCAAAAATATTCCAATGGGTCCAATTTCCTGGACTTAAGGGTTTTGTAGGGTGTACTTTAAGGTGGAAAAATATCAAAGCAACTAGAGCAAGATAAAATAGGGTTGCAGTACAAATTACCAAACTGGACCAGAATACAAATGAGGATGGTTTGCTCAAATTTTCTAAAACACAAGGCTTTTTCTCTGCATAAAATTGAATTATATACTTCTACCAACATCTCCAAATTTTTATGGAATTTTTAAAGTAGTATTTGAATAGGTTGTAGTGCAAACTACAAACTGATCCAGATTTGAAAATTTGAAGTAGGGCTCAAAATCTTCAAATGACTAAGAGAGGTTTTTGCACAAAAGTGATATAGGAACATCACATGTCATCTACAAATTTTTGTAGAATTTTTAAGTGAAGTTACCAAAGGGTTGTAATGCAAAAGAAGCTCTAAAAATAATGAGAAACCATTTTAAAATAATTAAAACTCAGGAAAAATAATTATAGAAGTATCTCCACTGATCATATATCTTGAAAATGAAATGCTCTCAAGTCCAAAAATATTTTAGAAAAGATTCTATTAGGAGGGAAAATTCCACAACTCAGAAGAAAAGAGTGATTCTGAAATCAAAAGATAATCCAGAAAAATAAGAATTTAATTTCCTGGCAAAATTTTAATTAATAAAACCTGACCAAATTTTTGGGGTGTTACAGGTAAGTGCGATTATAACGTCGAGGAGAGTCTCACCTACATGAAGTGTAATGGACGTGCCTTGTCTCATGTATAGGTCTCCTAACCGGGCGGCCTGAAGAAGAGATCGGATCCTACCGGGGGAACCTTCTGAAGGACCTGTCCGCCGTGCATGAGCGGGCTCGGAAGGCTATGAGGAGCATGATAAAAGCGTTATGGCCTACCGAGAAGCCTCCGGAAGGGATGACCGAACTGGCTGATCGGTTCAAGGAAGCCCGGAGTCGGTTCGAGCTATGGAAGACGTCGGCCTGCCGGGAGGGAGCACGAGAGGCGTGGGTGATGATCAAGACCCATTATACCGGTCTTAACCCTAAGCATATGGCTCGGGTTGGGCCAGCAGGGCCCGATGGGCGAGAAGTGCCACTTCACTTGGTGTACGAACAATTGATTCCTGCCGCTCATCTCTCGCAGGAAGATTGCGCCCTGGATGCCTTAATAGACAATCTTGATCGGCAGCCAGATGTGTGATTTTATGTAACTATGTACTTTAAATCAAAAAATTGCTCCGTCTATGTAGTAAACTTTGTCTTAACCGTCCATCGGCTTCGACGTCCCGCGCTATGAGCTTGGGAGTATTCCTTATAAAATATCCCTTGATAAGAGGGAATTCTTTCAGGGAACCAGGCAATCCGGCCATTTGGTGCGAACAGACAGAAGATGCATAGGGAGATATGTTATATTACTGCTTAGCGTAAGAAACATCTTCCAAAGGAAATAGTATCTCTATCGGTGCCTTCCTTTAGGTTGCTACGTAAATCGTGGATAGTAAGGCCGTATACTGCTAGTATGCGACTAATGGCCTTTTTGAGAAAAGAAACTCGAGTAATGGTAATAACAACCATAATTTTATTTGTTGCTTCCGCCGTAGCCGACCAATTTTCTGCTAAAGATAGCTAGCTTTTGGCTTCACCCGTCTAAGGTACGTATCCGGATAACCCGGTCGTAGAAATCGCAGAGGTGCTCCCTTTACCCTCTAGCCGAACAATCGGGAACGTAGGGGGTAAACACAGGAGTGAGGCAACCCAGCTTGGCAAAAATCTTAGTTCAAATTGATGCATATAATGGCTTAAAAATCGACAAGGGAAACATGCACACACAGGAAATGTGAATAGATGCTTAAAATATATAAGCATCGGCTTCGGGAAGAAGCCCCCAGGTGTTTTGTTTGGGTCTTAACATTTGAGGATGTATGCCGAAAGACTTAACACGAGCTCGGTTTAGCCGAACATAGACTTTGGGGAGAGAGAAATTCCAAACCTGCCAAAAATCAAGGTGCGAGGGAAGGAAAATAAAAAGAGAAAAAAGAAAAAGGAGGGTAAAAAGTATGACGCCACCGGTCTAGCCGTAAAAACGCTGAAGACGAGCTGCGTTCCATGGGTGTGGATCGAGGCGGTTATCTGGCGGGCTTCGAAGACAATAAGCCCCTCCTGCGAGTACTTCGTCGATTATGAAGGGGCCCTCCCATTTGGGATTGAGTTCATGCTTCTGCTTCTCGGGGAGCCGTAAGACGAGTTCACCCACATTGTACGATTTTGCCCTGACCTCCCTGCTCTGGTAACGCCGGGCCAGCTATTGATAGAAAGTAGAGCGAGCCCGAGCTATGTCGCGTTCTCCTTCTAGGGCGTCCAAGTCGTCCTGCCGATCTAACTCGGCCTCCTTTTCTTCGTACATGCGCACCCTTGGTGAGTCGTGAATAATATCGCAAGGAATGACTGCTTCTGCCCCGTAGACCATGAAGAACAGTGTGTATCCCGTTGATCGATTCGGGGTGGTACGCAGGCCCCACAGAACGGAGTCAAGCTCCTCCACCCAATGGCAGTCGGACTCATGAAGAGATCGGACCAGATGTGGTTTAATACCACTCATGACGAGGCCGTTGGCCCGTTCGACCTGCCCGTTAGTCTGCGGGTGATACACCGATGCGTAATCGAGCTTGATGCCCACCTTTGTACACCAGTCTATTACCTCTTGGGCGGTAAAGTTGGATCCATTGTCTGTTATTATACTGTGGGGGACGCCATAATGGTGTACCACGCTGGATATAAAGTCGACCACTGGTCTGAACTTGGCTGATTTGACAGGTTTTGCTTCGATCCATTTGGTGAATTTGTCAACCATGACCAGCAGATATTTATTCTTTTTGGTCCCCCCTTTAAGTGGTCCGACCATATCCAGCCCCCATACCGCAAAAGGCCAGGTAATCAGAATACTCCGAAGAGCTGTTGGGGGCATGTGACTTTGATTTGCAAACAGTTGACATCCCACGCAATGCTGGACAAGTGACTAGGCGTCTGCTCGAGCAGTAGGCCAGAAGAAACCAGCCCGAAAGGCCTTGCTTACTAAGGCCCTTGCCGCGACGTGATGGCCGCCCATTCCTGCGTGGATTTCGGCCAAGAGCTGCCTTCCTTCTTCCTCAGTTATGCACCGCTGGAGTACTCCGGTGGTGCTCTTCTTGTATAACTCACCCTTGTGGACTTTATAGGCCTTGGATCGCCGAATTATGCGTCTCGCCTCTGTCTGGTCATCGGGGAGTTCTTGGCGAAGAAGGTAAGCGAGGAAGGGCTCGATCCATGGTGCAATTACTGCCATGACCTCATGAGCTGAAGGCGTTTCGTCCATTATGGAGCCGCCGATGATTTGGTCGTCTGGTTCATTTATAGGGGGAACAACTTCTTCTGTGCTGACAGATCTGGCGCCCATATTATCGTCATGCCAAACCACCAATGGCTTGAAGAGCCATTCAAGGAAAGTGTTTTTCGGGACAGGGTCGCGTTTAGCCCCATGCGGGCCAGTATGTCAGCGGCCTTGTTGTTGTCTCTAGCGACATGATGGAATTCCAGCCCCTCGAACCGTGCGGATATTTTGAGGACGGCGCTTCTATATGCCGCCATCTTCGGGTTTTTGGCGTCGAATTCGCCGTTGATTTGAGAGATGGCCAAGTTGGAGTCTCCCCGTACCTCCAGCCGTTGTATACCCATTGAAGCTGCCATCCGAAGACCGTGCAAAAGTGCTTCGTACTTGGCTGCATTGTTGGAATCGGCATACATGATTTGCAACACGTATCAGACGTTGTCGCCTGTGGGAGATGTGAGAATAAATCCAGCCCCCAGTCTGGCCAGTGTTTTGGATCCGTAGAAGTACATCGTCCAACGGGAGTATGTACTATATTCCCTGGGGAGCTCGGCCTCCGTCCATTCAGCGAGGAAATCTGCCAGCACCTAAGATTTAATGGCTCGTCGTGGCTTATAGGCGATTTCGAACGGAAGGAGTTCAATGGCCCATTTGGCTATGCGGACGGTGGCGTCCCTGTTATTGATTATATCGTTCAGGGGTACTTCGGATGCCACCATGACTGAACACTCTTGAAAGTAGTGTCTTAGTTTCCGTGATGCCATAAATACTGTATAGGCTATCTTCTGGTAATGCGGGTATCTGGACTTGCATTGCGTTAGTACTTCTGACACATAGTAGACCGGCTTCTGTATCCGGAATTTGTGACCCTCCTCCTCTCGTTCGACGACGAGCACTGCGCTAACCACTTGGTTGGTGGCCGATATGTACAATAACATTGGTTCACCGACACCTATTGCTGTGAGTATGGGGTTGCTTGCCAGCAGTGTTTTAATTTCATCTAATGCAGCAGCTGCTTCATAGGTCCATTCGAAATTGTTGGTCCGTTTCAGCAACCTGTAGAGCGGTAAAGCCTTTTCACCGAGACAGGAAATAAAGCGGCTTAACGCCGCCACGCAACCTGCCAACTTTTGGACATGCTTTAGCTCTGTGGGAATTGCAAGTTCCGATAGGGCGCGTATCTTAGCAGGATTCGCTTCTATTCCTTTATGGGAAACAATGAATCCGAGCAGTTTACCAGCGGGAACTCCGAAGACACATTTCTCCAGATTGAGTCGTATATCGTACTCTGGTAAGCTGGCAAAGGTTTGCCTTAGGTCGTCGATCAACTGGCTGACGTGTTTGGTTTTAATGACCACGTCGTCCACGTATGCCTCGACTATTTTACCAACCTGTTTTTTTAGGCAGGTCTGGATCATGCGCTGGTATGTAGCCCCAGTGTTTTTTAGCCCGAAAGGCATTGTGTTGAAGCAGAATGGCCCGTAGGGGGTGATGAATGCGGTTGCAGCTTGATCGGATTCCTTCATTTTGATCTGATGGTATCCACAGTAAGCGTCAAGGAAGCATAGTGAATCGTGCCCGGCTGTGGCGTCAATAATCTGGTCTATGCGTGGTAAGGGGAAAGGGTCCTTAGGGCAGGCCTTGTTAAGGTCTCTGAAATCGACGAGCAGCCGCCAGGATTTGTCTTTCTTCGGTACCATCACCAGGTTTGCCAACCATTCGGGGTGTTTGATCTCCCGTATGAATCCGGCCTCTAGCAATTTGGCTTGTTCTTCACCCATAGCTTGTCGTTTAGGCTCGGAAAAATGGCATAGAGTCTATTTGATGGGCTTGAAGCCTGGGATTATATTCAGACTATGTTCTGCCAGCCGTCGTGGGATTCCTGGCATATCGGAAGGATGCCAGGCGAAGATGTCCCAGTTTTCTCGTAAGAATGTTCGCAGCGCCTCATCCACTAAGGGGTCCAGCTGAGCTCCAATGGACACTGTCTTATTAGGGTCCGTTGGGTGTACCTGAAATTTAACAATTTCTTTTGCAGGTTTAAAGGGCGTGGGTTTGGGCCTTTTGCTAAGGATCACATCGTCCTTGTCCACTGTTGACCGGAGTGCGGTCAATTCCTCTACAGCAAAGGTCTCAGCTAGTGCCTCAAGGGCAAGCGCTGCTGTTTTGTTTTTGGCTCGAAGGGCTATATTCGGATCACTGGCGATTATGATTACCCCGTTTGGGCCTGGCATCTTGAGCTTCATATACCCGTGATGGGGTATAGCCTGGAATTTTGTGAAGGTGTTGCTACTTCTTGAGCTTGCGTTGGTTTTCCCATAAAGAGGAAAGGGTGATGCAGCAAAGTAGATAAGTATTTCCCTCAGTTGTTGAGAACCAAGGTATCAATCCAGTAGGAGATACAAGCAAGTCCCCAATCTTTGCACCTACACAAACAATCAAACACTTGCACCCAACGCTATAAAGGGGTTGTCAATCCCTTCACGGTTACTTGAAAGGATGAGATCTAATAGAGATAGATATAGAAGATTACTAGAATGAAAAGTAAAACAAAAGTAAAAAAGATTGCAGCAAAGTATTTTTGGTATTTTTGGTTTATAGATCTGAAAATATAATATGGAAAATAGACCCGGGGGGCATAGGTTTCACTAAAGGCTTCTCTCTTGAAAGAAAATAATACGGTGGGTGAACAAATTATTGTCGAGCAATTGATAGAAAAGCGCATAGTTATGACGATATCCAAGGCAATGATTATGCATATAGGCATCACGTCCGTGTCAAGTAGACCGAAACGATTCTGCATCTACTACTATTACTCCACACATCGACCGACTCCAGCCTGCATCTAGAGTATTAAGTTCATGAAGGACAGAGCAACGCATTAAGTAAGATGACATGATGTAGAGGGATAAACTCAACCAATATGATGAAAACCCCATCTTTTTATCCTTGATGGGAACAGTACAAATACGTGCCTCGCTACCCCTACTTTGTCACTGGGTTAGGACACCGCAAGATTGAACCCAAAAACAAGCACTTCTCCCATTGCAAGAATTACCAATCTAGTTGGCCAAACCAAACCAATAACTCGAAGAGACTTGCAAAGATATGAAATCATGCATATAAGAATTCAGAGAAGATTCAAATAATATTCATAGATAATCTGATCATAAACCCACAATTCATCGGATCTTGACAAACACACCGCAAAAGAGTATTACATTCGATAGATCTCCATGAAGATCATGAAGAACATGGTATTGAAGAACATAGAGAGAGAAGAAGCCATCTAGCTACTAGCTATGGACCCGAAGGTCTGAGGTGAACTACTCACGCATCATCGGAGGGGCAATGGAGTTGATGTAGATGCCCTCCGTGATCGAATCCCCCTCCGACAGATTACCGGAAAAGGCTCCAAGATGGGATCTCACGGGAACAGAGGCTTCCGGCGGCGGAAAAGTATTTTCGTGGCTCTTTTTGGTTTTGAGGGAATATTTGGGAATTTATAGGCCGAAGATTAGGGTTGGAGGACCTACAGGGGGGCCACAAACCAGGGGGGCGCCCCCCCCCCCTAGGGCGCGCCCTGCAGGCTTGTGATCTCCCGGCAGGTCTCCTGCCTTCATCTCCAAGTCTGGCAGGTTTCTTCTGGTCCAAGAAAAATAATCCCGAAGATTTTATTCCGTTTGGACTCCGTTTAATATTCCTTATCTGCAATACTCAAAAACAAGGGAAAACAGAAACTGGCACTAGGCACTAGATTAATAGGTTAGTCCCAAAAATAATATAAAATAGCATATTAATGCATATAAAACATCCAAAACAGATAATATAATAGCATGGAATAATCAAAAATTATAGATACGTTGGAGACGTATCAAGCATCCCCAAGCTTAATTCCTGCTCGTCCTCGAGTAGGTAAATGATAAAAACAGAATTTTTGATGTGGAATGCTACCTAACATATTTATCCATGTAATATTCTTTATTGTGGCATGAATGTTCAGATCCATAAGATTCAAAACAAAAGCTCAATATTGACATAAAAACAGTAATACTTCAAGCGTACTAACAAGCAATTGTGTCGTTTCAAAATAACATGGCCTTAGAAAGTTATCCCTACAAAATCATATGGTCTAGCTATGCTCCATCTTCCCCACACAAAGTATCTAAATCATGCACACACCCGATGACAAGTCAAGCAATTGTTTCACACCTTTTATGTTCTCAAACCTTTTCAACTTTCACGCAATACATGAGCGTGAGCCATGGATATAGCACTATAGGTGGAATAGAATATGGTGGAGATTATGTGGAAAAGGAGAAGATAGTCTCACATCAAATAGGCGTATCAACGGGCTATGGAGATGCCCATCAATAGATATCAATGTGAGTGAGTAGGGATTACCATGCAACGGATGCGCTAGAGCTATAAGTGTATGAAAGCTCAAAAAGAAACTAAGTGGGTGTGCATCCAAGTTGCTTGCTCACGAAGACCTAGGGCAATTTGAGGAAGCCCATCACTGGAATATACAAGCCAAGTTATATAATGAAAAATTCCCACTAGTATATGAAAGTGACAAAAAATAGGAGACTCTCTATCATGAAGATCAAGGTGCTACTTTGAAGCACAAGTGTGGAAAAAAAGGTAGTAACATGTCCCTTCTCTCTTTTCTCTCTTTTTTTTCTTTTTTTTTGGTGGGAATCTTTGGCCTCTTTTTTTTATTTGGGCTTCATTGGCCTCTTTTATTATTTGTAAAGTTCGGAGACTCGTCCCTACTTGTGAGGGAATCATAGCTTCCATCATCCTTTCCTCTCATGGGACAATGCTCTAATAATGATGATCATCACACTTTTATTTACTTACAACTCGATACCTACAACAAGATATGACACTATATGAATGCTTCCGGTGGTGTACCGGGATGTGCAATGATCTATCATAGCAAATGACATAAAAAACGGACAGGCCATGAAAACATCATGCTAGCTGTCTTACGATCATGCAAAGCAATATGACAATGATGGTGTGTGTCATAAAAAACGGAACGGTGGAAGTTGCATGGCAATATATCTCGGAATGGCTATGGAAATGCCATAATAGGTAGGTATGGTGGCTGTTTTGAGGAAGGGTATATGGTGGGTTTAATGCACCGGCGAAAGTTTCTCGGTACTAGAGAGGCTAGCAATGGTGGAAGGGTGAGAGTGCGTATAATCCATGGACTCACATTAGTCATAAAGAACTCACATACTTATTGCAAAAATCTATTAGTTATCGAAGGAAAGTATTAGACGCATGCTCCTAGGGGAGAGGTTGTGTGACGCCCCCAATTTCGACCGTACGCTAATCATACACGCAATGCGTACGACCAAGATTAGGGACTCACTAATTAATATCACAACACAACACTAGACACAAATTAAAGTCATACAGCTTCATATTACAAGCCAGGGGCCTCGAGGGCTCGAATACAAAGCTCGACAAGCACGAGTCAGCAGAAGCAAAAAAATATCTGAGTACAGACATAAGTTAAACAAGTTTTGCCTTAAGAAGGCTAGCACAAACATAAGCAGCGGATCGAAAGAGGCGAGGCCTCCTGCCTGGGAACCTCCTAACTACTCCTGAGCGTCGGCACTCTCCATGTAGTAGTAGGCTCCAGCGGTGGTGTAGCAGTCGTCTCCGGCGTACTCCATCTCCTGGGCTCCATCGTCTGAACGCAGAATCGTATCGAGGGGGAAAGAGAAAGCAAAGCAGCGGTGAGTACTCATCCAAAGTACTCGCAAGACTAATATCAGAACTATGCTAAGTATGTATCATTATCAAGGGGAGGGGGTTATATCTGGACTGACTGCAGAAAGCAAGAATAGGGAGAAGGCCTAGTCATATCGAAGACTAGCATCTTCAGCATCTTGCAGCATTAGAAGAGAGTAGACTGGTATCTCATATATAGTCATATTATTGTAGCAATTTTATTAAGTAACCACGCCCAGAGATTCTTCCTCGACTCCCTGCGAGGAAGCAATCTCGGAGCCACATTCATCTCAAATTTAATTCACAGTTATAGTTGTATAAGGTCAAGTACAACTCCAAGTCGTCCTGTTACCATGGACACGGCTATTCGAATAGATGAATTCATCCCTCAGGGGTGCACCGCATTTCCAACACGCTTGATCACCTCCGGCCGGACACACTTTTCTGGGTAATGCCCGGCCTCGGGATAGCAACACGTCGTCGCCCCACCTAGGCTCAACAGATAGGCCAGCCCGCCGGTCTAAATCCTAAGCACAAAGGGGTCGTGGGCCCACTTGCCCTCTGCGCTCCTGCACGATGCGTGGGCGGCCGAGGTCAGCCCTAGTACACTCTAGTCCAAGAGCTGCACCGTCCAGGCCACTCGGGCGCGCGTCGCTCCATTGCTGATGTCCGAAGAGCTTCGGCTGATACAATGACGCTGAGTACCCATAACTTCTCCCACGTGATGGTTTGGTGTGCAATAAGGTCAATGACCAACTCAGATCAAATACCCAACCGATTAGTATTTTATTAATGCGGGGAAAGCGCGACCCATGAAGTGCGGTCCCGTCGCCCCATCTCGAGGATGTGTGGCAAGGGCCTCTCCTGCCCGTCCACGCCTCATCATCATCAAACCGTGGGTACCCCTCAGGGCCGACCCATTGATATGTCTCCGTCGTATCTATAATTTTTGATTGTTTCATGCCAATATTCTACAACTTTCATATACTTTTGGCAACTTTTTATATTATTTTTGGGACTAACATATTGATCCAGTGCCCAGTGTCAGTTCCTATTTGTTGCATGTTTTTTGTTTCGCAGAAAATCCATATCAAACGAAGTCCAAACGGGATAAAAACTTACGGAGATTTTTTTTGGAATATATGTGAATTTTGGGAAGTGGAATCAACAGAAGGCGGTGCCCGAGGGGCCCACAAGCCAGGAGGGCGCGCCCTGGGGGGTAGGGCGCGCCCTGAGGTCTTGTGGCCACCCCTTAGGTCGGTTGGATCTGTCGCTTGGCCGCAAGAAAGCTAATTTTTGGATAAAGATCCCCTCAAAATTTCAGCCCGATCGGAATTACGGATCTCCAGATATTTAAGAAACGGTGAAAGGCCAGAATCGGAGAACGCAGAAACAGAAGGAAACAGAGAGAGAGATCCAATCTCGGAGGGGCTCTCGCCCCTCCGCCGCCATGAAGTCCATGGACCAGAGGGTAAACCCTTCTCCCATCGAGGGGGAAGGTCAAGGAAGAAGAAGAAGGAGGGGGGCTCTCTCCCCCTCTCTCCCGGTGGCACCAGAACGCCGTCGGGGCCATCATCGTGACGGCGATATACTCCAACAACTCCGTCATCTTCACCAACACCTCCAGCACCTTCCCCCATCTATCTACAGCGGTCCACTCTCCCGCAACCCTCTGTACCCTCTACTTGAACATGGTGCTTTATGCTTCATATTATTATCCAATGATGTGTTGCCATCCTATGATGTCTAAGTAGATTTTTGTTGTCCTATGGGTTGATTGATGATCATGATTGGTTTGAGTTGCATGTTTTATTATTGGTGCTGTCCTATGGTGCTCTCCGTGTCGCGCAAGCGTGAGGGATCCCCGCTGTAGGGTTTGCAATATGTTCATGATTCGTTTATGGTGGGTGGCGTGAGTGACAGAAGCACAGACCCGAGTAAGTAGGTTGTTTGCGTATGGGAATAAAGAGGACTTGATACCTTATAATGCTATGGTTGGGTTTTACCTTAATGATCTTTAGTAGTTGTGGATGCTTGCTAGAGTTCCAATCATAAGTGCATATGATCCAAGTAGAGAAAGTATGTTAGCTTATGCCTCTCCCTCATATAAAATTGCAATAATGATTACCGGTCTAGTTATCGATTGCCTAGGGACAATTCCGCAACTCCTACCACCACTTTTCCACACTCGTTAGACTAACTTAGTTGTTTCTTCATCTAAACAGCCCCTAGATTTTATTTACGTGTTCTTTATTATCTTGCAAACCTATCCTATCACACCTACAAAGTACTTCTAGTTTCATACTTGTTCTAGGTAAAGCGAACGTTAAGCGTGCGTAGAGTTGTATCGGTGGTCGATAGAACTTGAGGGAATATTTGTTCTACCTTTAGCTCCTCGTTGGGTTCGACACTCTTACTTATCGAGAAAGGCTACAACTGATCCCCTATACTTGTGGGTTATCAAGACCTTTTTCTGGCGCCGTTGCCGGGGAGCAATAGTGTGGGGTGAATATTCTCATGTGTGCTTGTTTGCTTTATCACTAAGTAGATTTTATTTGCTGTTCTAAGTTGTTCTCTATCGTTAGTCATGGATATGGAACACGAATTACCAAAAAAATAGGTGTACTTGCTACTCATGGAGATGGGGAACCTCCTAAAACCCTCGATGCTCGTTATGTGAAAGATATTATGCATTACTTTAATAATCCTGAGAAAACCCCATCCAATTATATAATGGGACACACGTTGGATCAACGTGAATACTTTAGGGATTATCGCTTGCATCAAAAAGGGAAACTGTTATGGGATCAAATTCATATGTTGAAATGGTATGCTTGGAATCTATGCTTGAGATATGATATTACTTGTTGCTCTAGGATGAAGGCTAAACACCTTCCCTTTTCATGTAAATTTAATGATAATGAAACCTTGGCTTCTTATGCTAATGCTATATATGATTACTATGATGTGGAACGAATAGAAGAATTCGTTGCTTTTAAGGGTGCTTATGAAATTGAATCTTTGTTTGAAAAGTATGAAGCTTTTGATGATGATGTTTATAGGCCTGAAAATTTTGCTATACTCAAATATTGCTATGAGAATTATGATTGCAATGCTGATATTATTGAATTTATTGAGAGAATGTCTGCTGCCTTGGAAGAGACTAATATTTTGCAGGAATCTATGGAAGAAGAAATTCCTGACACTGTGAGCTCATTAGATGAAAAAGATGACGAGGAGAGCGAAGAACAAAAGGAGGAAGAGCGGATTAGCTACCCGTGCCCACCTTCTAATGAGAGTAACTCTTCAACTCATACATTGTTTAATTTCCCTTCGTTCTTACCGAAGGATGAATGCTATGATAATTGCTATGATCCCTTGGATTCATTTGAAATATCCCTTTTTGATGAACTTGATGCTTGCTATGCTTGTGGCCATGATGCCAATATGAATGATGCTTATGGAGATGAACTTGCTATAGTTCCTTATGTTAAACGTAAAAATGTTGCTATTGCACCCACACATGATAGTCCTATTATCTTTTTGAATTCTCCCAACTACACTATATCGGAGAAGTTTGCACTTATTAAGGATTATATACATGGGTTGCCTTTTACTATTACACATGATGATTTTGATAGATATAATATGCATGTGCTTGCTGCTCCTACTTGCAATTATTATGAGAGAGGAACTACATCTCCGCCTCTCTATGTTTCCAATACGATAAAGTTGCAAGAAACTGTTTATACTATGCATTGGCCTTTACTTTGTGTGCATGAATTGTTCTTTTATGACATGCCGATGCATAGGAAGAGAGTTAGACTTCATTGTTGCATGATATATGCTACTTTGTGCTCACTACTAAATTACAAATCATTGTTAATTAAAATTGGCTTTGATATACCTTGGGATCCAGGTGGATCCATTACTTGAGCACTTTATGCCTAGCTTAATGGCTTTAAAGAAAGCGCTGCCAGGGAGAAAACCCGGAAGTTTTAGAGAGTCATTTTATTCTGTTGTGTGATTTTATATAGTTTAAAAACAAAAAAATAAAGAGGGGAACCTAAAACTTTTTCAAAAAGAGAAGTGAAAGTAAGAAGGACGAGCACCGTTGAAGTGGGGGAGCTCCTTGAACTTTGTTCATGCCCATGGAAACTTTGCAAATCTTGATTACAGAAACTTTTCAACAAAAATAATTATCCCCTTGTATAAATCCATTGTATTATAAAAATAATGTGCCAAGATTTGCCTTTAGGATGATTAGATTACTTGTTTGGTGTGTGCAGTGCAAAAACAGAAACTTTGTCTGTAGTGCGTGAATTTACATTTTTTACTGGAATGTCAAAAGTTTTTGAATTTTTTACACAGTACTGCTATGAAAATTGTTTATTTTTTCCTAATTATTCAGAATTTTTAGAGTTACAGAAGTATGGTGAATGTTCAGATTACTACAGACTGTCCTGTTTAAGACAGATTCTGTTTTTGATGCATTGTTTTGCTCGTTTTGATGAAACTATCAATTTTATCGGTGGTATAAGCCATAAAGAAGTTATATTAAAGTAGCTACAATGCAAAAATAAAATATGAATTGGTTGGCAACAGTACTTAAAGTTGTAATTTGCTTTATTATACTAACGGATCTCACGAGGGTTTTTTTAAGTTTTGTGTGATTGAAGTTTTCAAGTTTTGGGTGAGATCACGATGGATGAAGGAATAAGGAGTGGAAAGAGACTAAGCTTGGGGATGCCCGAGGCACCCCAAGGTAATATTCAAGGACTCCCAAGAAACTAAGCTTGGGGATGCCCCGGAAGGCATCACCTCTCTCTTCTAACAACCATCGGTAATTTTACTTGGAGCTATATTTTTATTCGTCACATGATACGCGTAAATCTTGGAGCGTCGTGTGCTTTTTATTTTTCTTTTAATAATGCACCATGCTGGTATGAGAAAGTCCTTGGTTTATTTATAGAAGGCTCTTTGCACCTCACTTATATCTTTTGAGTATGGCTTTATAGAATGCTTCATGTGCTTCACTTATATCATTTGAAGTTTGGATTGCCTGTTTCTCTACACATAAAAAACCGCCATTTGTAGAATACTCTTTTGCTTCACTTATATTTGTTAGAGCGTGGGCATATATTTTGTAGAAATAATTAAACTCTCATGTTTCACTTATATATATTTAGAGAGTTAACAGGAGTTGGTCATTCATACGGTTAGTCATAAAATCCTACATAAAACTTGTAGATCACTGAATATGATATGTTTGATTCCTTGCAATAGTTTTGCGATATGAAGATGGTAATATGAAAGTCATGCTAGTGAGTAGTTGTGAATTGTAGAAATATATGTGTTGAAGTTTGTGATTCCCGTAGCATGCACGTATGGTGAACCGTATGTAACGAAGTCGGAGCATGATTTGTTTAATGTTTGTCAACCTTTGTGTGAGGGTCGGGAGCACGCGATGGTTAACTCCTACCAACCTATCCCCTAGGAGCATGCGTCTAATGCTTTGCTTGATAACTAATAGACTTTTGAAATAAGTATGTGAGTTCTTATGACGAATGTTGAGTCCATGGATTATACGCACTCTCACCCTTCCACCTTTGCTAGCCTCTCTAGTACCGCGCAACTTTCGCCGGTACATCAAACCCACCTTCCTCAAAACAGCCACCATATATTTTCCTCAAAACAGCCACCATATATTTTCCTCAAAACAGCCACCATACCTACTTATTATGGCATTTCCATAGCCATTCCGAGATATATTGCCATGCAACTTCCACCGTTCCGTTTTTCATGACATGCATCATCACTTTCATATTGCATATAGAGTCATATTTTGTTCTAGGTATCGAGTTGTAAGTAAATAAAAGTGTGATGAATTTCATTATTAGAGCATTTTTCCCATGTGAGAAAAGGATGATGGAAGCTATGAATCCGTCACAAGTTGGGATGAGTCTCCGGACTTTACAAAAAATAAAAGAGGCCAGCGAAGCCCAAATAAAAAAAAGAGGCCAAAGATGCCCACAAAAATAAAAAAAAGGAAAAAATGAAAAAAAAATGAAAAAAATGAGAGAAAGAGAGAAGGGACAATGCTACTATCTTTTTCCACACTTGTGCTTCAAAGTAGCACCATGATCTTCATGATAGAGAGTCTCCTATTTTGTCACTTTCATATAGCTAGTGGAATTTTCATCATTTGCATGACCACTTAGTTTTCTTTTTGAGCTTTCATACACTTATAGCTCTAGTGCACCCATTGCATGGCAATCCCTACTCACTCACATTGATATCTATTGATGGGCATCTCCATAGCCCGTTGATACGCCTAGTTGATGTGAGACTATCTTCTCCTTTTTCCTCATCACCTCCACCATATTCTATTCCACCTATAGTGCTATATCCATGGCTCACGCTCATGTATTGCGTGAGAGTTGAAAAGGTTTGAGAACATAAAAAGTGTGAAACAATTGCTTGACTTGTCATCGGGGTTGTGCATGATTTAGATACTTTGTGTGGAGAAGATGGAGCATAGCCAGACCATATGATTTTGTAGGGATAACCTTCTAAGGCCGTGTTATTTCGAAAGGACACAATTGCCTTGTTGGTGTGCTCGAAGTATTACTGTTTTTATGTCAATACAGACTATTGCTTTGAATCACTCGTGTCTTAATATTCATGCCATGATTAGATTATATGATCAAGATTATGCTAGGTAGCATTCCACATCAAAAATTATCTTTTTTATCATTTACCTACTCGAGGACGAGCAGGAATTAAGCTTGGGGATGCTGATATGTCTCCGTCGTATCTATAATTTTTGATTGTTTCATGCCAATATTCTACAACTTTCATATACTTTTGGCAACTTTTTATATTATTTTTGGGACTAACATATTGATCCAGTACCCAGTGCCAGTTCCTGTTTGTTGCATGTTTTTTGTTTCGCAGAAAATCCATATCAAACGAAGTCCAAACGGGATAAAAACTTACGGAGATTTTTTTTGAAATATATGTGAATTTTGGGAAGTGGAATCAACAGAAGGCGGTACCCGAGGGGCCCACAAACCAGGAGGGCGCGCCCTGGGGGGTAGGGCGCGCCCTGAGGTCTTGTGGCCACCGCTTAGGTCGGTTGGAGCTGTCGTTTGGCCGTAAGAAAGCTAATTTTTGGATAAAGATGCCCTCCAAATTTCAGCCCGATCGGAGTTACGGATCTCCGGATATTTAGGAAATGGTGAAAGGCCAGAATCGGAGAACGCAGAAACAGAAGGAAACAGAGAGAGAGATTCAATCTCGGAGGGGCTCTCGCCCCTCTGACGCCATGGAGGCCATGGACCAGAGTGTAAACCCTTCTCCCATCTAGGGGGAATGTCAAGGAAGAAGAAGAAGGAGGGGCGCTCTCTCCCCCTCTCTCCCGGTGGCACCGGAACGCCGCCGGGGCCATCATCGTGACGGCGATATACTCCAACAACTCCGTCATCTTCACCAACACCTCCATCACCTTACCCCATCTATCTACAGCGGTCCACTCTCCCGCAACCCGCTGTACCCGCTACTTGAACATGGTGCTTTATGCTTCATATTATTATCCAATGATGTGTTGCCATCCTATGATGTCTGAGTAGATTTTTGTTGTCCTATGGGTTGATTGATGATCATGATTGGTTTGTTGCATGTTTTATTATTGGTGCTGTCCTATGGTGCTCTCCGTGTCGCGCAAGCGTGAGGGATCCCCGCTGTAGGGTTTGCAATATGTTCATGATTCGCTTATGGTGGGTGGCGTGAGTGACAGAAGCACAGACCCGAGTAAGTAGGTTGTTTGCGTATGGGAATAAAGAGGACTTGATACCTTATAATGCTATGGTTGGGTTTTACCTTAATGATCTTTAGTAGTTGCGGATGCTTGCTAGAGTTCCAATCATAAGTGCATATGATCCAAGTAGAGAAAGTATGTTAGCTTATGCCTCTCCCTCATATAAAATTGCAATAATGATTACCGGTCTAGTTATCGATTGCCTAGGGACAATTCCGCAACTCCTACCACCACTTTTCCGCACTCGTTAGACTAACTTAGTTGTTTCTTCATCTAAACAGCCCCTAGATTTTATTTACGTGTTCTTTATTATCTTGCAAACCTATCCTATCACACCTACAAAGTACTTCTAGTTTCATACTTGTTCTAGGTAAAGCGAACGTTAAGCGTGCGTAGAGTTGTATCGGTGGTCGATAGAACTTGAGGGAATATTTGTTCTACCTTTAGCTCCTCGTTGGGTTCGACACTCTTACTTATCGAGAAAGGCTACAACTGATCCCCTATACTTGTGGGTTATCACCCATCACCAACATGTTTCTTTAACCAGGTCATAGTAACTGTGTGTATAAAACATCAAGACGGAACCTGAGGAATCACCCTCAAAGGGTCCCGCTCGATGAAACCGTCAAGGTGGACTTAGAGGAATCACCCTCGAGGGTCCCATACTTGAGGGGTTGCACGACAGAGTCATCGTCGGGAGTGGTGAAGGAGGAATCACCCTCGATAACCATGACCGACTAGCTGCACTACAGAGTTAGCATCATGAGTACTTTATGAGGTGCACCCTCGGTACTCGATAGTAGCTCTGCAGAGTCATACAACTAAGGGGTGTGCGGTGATGTGAGGGGCCTGGCTTGTCGGTCGGTTGACCGAGTCTTCGAGTCATCAAGTCGTCGATGAAGAAGCAGGGGCAACTGGGACTAAGGGGGTCACAGGGGATTAATTGATCAACCTATACTAAGCAGTTGATATGATTGCAGGTATATAGCAGTTTACCAAAAACAGGCTATGCATCAGAATAGGAGCTAACTAATACAGTAGCAAAATCTAATGCAAGAATAAGAGGGAAAGGAATGGGCGATATCGGAATGCTCAAGGGGGGTTGCTTGCCTTGCTGCTCTGCGGCAAAAGGCTGATCATCAATCCCGTAGTCGTACCCGGCAGCGCCGTCAGTCTCGGGGTCTACCGGTAAGAAGAGGGGGGAGAAACAATAAATATAAAGCAAACAGATGCATCACATGCATGACATGACAATATGGAGAGCTAGGCATGCACTAACGCAGTATCACATGTCGCAGACGGGTCGGAAGAATATCTGACGATATTTTCCGGGTCTCGGGCTACTACCGGACAGATGATCCTAACGCCAAAATGTCCATGTTCATCATGCTAGGAGCATGTGACAGATGAACGGACAGCGTATTCGGATTCGTGGGATTTTTCTGATCAACTTTCATGTATAAATTATTTTCATCCGAGTTACGGATTATTTTATATTAATTTTTAAAGTTTTATTAATATTCTGGAATAAAACAGATTAAATTTAATTCAAAAAATAGAATTATGACATCAGCATGATGTCATGCTGACATCAGCAGTCAACCCAGCTGTCTCAGGTCAAACCTGACAGCTGGGCCCCACCTATCATAGATAGTGGACTAAACAGAAATTAAATTAAACTAAACAGATTAATTAGATGGGTGGGCCCCATCTGTCAGTGTCTACTTAACTTAATTTAATTAACTGGATTAATTAAACAAACTTAATTAACTCTATTGGGGCTGGGCCCATATGTCATAGGCACAGAAGGGGGGTGGCCCACTGGCAGTGACTGGGCAGTGCCTAGTCAGCACAGTTGACCGAGTCAACTGGTCAACCGGGTCGCCCTAGCCCACCGGCCAGTGTCACTCGTAGTGGCCCCGGTCGGCCAAGTCAGCGGCGGCCGGCGACCGGCGCCGGCGACGCTCCGGCGAGGGCCAGAACCGCCAGCATGGCTCGGAAATGGTGCACCGGGCACCATTTCGAGTGCCGCGAGCACCTACGAGCAGCTGGCGGCGACGCGCTTTGATCTGGGGCACTAGCAGGGGCTGGGGCGGTCGGAATTGGCGCCGGCGTCAAGCCGTGGTGGCGGTTGCGCTCGGCCAGCACGGGCGTGTGCAAAATAGCGAGTAAAAAGAGCGGGGCTAACGCAGGATGGACGCAGGGGAGCACCCGAAGCTCGTTGGTGTCATCCAACCGGGTCAGGGAGGCTCGGGAGCTCGAGCTGGTCAGCCATGGTGGCAGACAAAGCTCGGCCTCGACAAGGGCGTGCTACGACAGCCTACGGGGGCGCAGAGGGCAAGGGAGCACGAGGAGCTGCTCACCTCGTTCGCAGAGAAGGCCCGGGGAAGTCGGAGTTCACGGGGAGGAGCGAATCGACGGCGGCGGGCGTTCGGGTCCGAGGAGGAAGACGGGTGCTGGCGGCGGCAAGGTTGCCTCCGAGGCTCAATCCAGGGCACGGGAAGGACGAGGGGAAAGGTGCGGTGCTCGGAGACCTAACGGGGAGGCACGAGGTGGGGTGTGGCCACAAGCTCGAGCTCAGCCATGGCGACGGCAGCGCGGGCTCGAGCGGAGGGAGAAGCAGAGAGCGAGAGAGAGGGAGCAGGTGAGATCTAGGGCTATAGGGGGGCAGGCAGGGGCACGGGGAGGCACTCTTATCCCCGCGGGAGTGCTCGGGGCCGCACGCGAGCATCGGCAGCTGCCATGGCGCCGGCCTTCTCCTGGCGCTGGCGGGAGGTGGGGGAAGGCCGGTGGGGATGGGCCTGGCCAGCCTGTAGCAGGTGGGCCTAAGTGCCCAGTAGGTTTTCCCTTTTATTTTTCTGATTTATTTTACAGCTTTTGTTTTATTTCTTTTTAGCATTAATTTCCTTTAGCAAAAATGTGTGACTTGGTCCAATAAACATCTCGCAATATTTTGCATGGCCACACACACTTTGGGGATTTTTAGAATCTGTTTGCAATTTCTAATTGAATTTAAGAGCATTTAAATTGCAATTTGGTGCTGTTATTGAAGGTGGGGTCCACACCATATGTTTGGTGATGTTGTTCTCCTTAACAACGTTAGTTTTGAGATTTTTAACAAGTGTGCAACATTTTTCTTATGCTGTTTGGGGATTTATTTTATCACAATAAAATCCTAGGGCATTTAGTAGTGGAATTTGAAATGAGATATGAAATCCATATTGATCATGCACTGTTTAGCAAAATTGGATTAGCTCAACATTGTGATCACTGTAGCCTGATTGCCTAGGTTACTGTAGTTGAAATCCAGGGGTGTTACAGGTTGGTAGGAGTTAACCATCGCGCGCTCCCGACCCTCACACAAAGGATGACAATCATTAAACAAATCATCCTCCGACTTCGTTACATAACGGTTCACCATACGTGCATGCTACGGGAATCACAAACTTTAACACAAGTATTTTTAGCATTCCACAATTACTCACTAGCATGACTCTAACATCACCATCTTTATACCTCAAAACTATATGCAAGGAATCCAACTTCTCATAGTATTCAATGCACTTTATATGAAAGTTTTTATTATATCCCTTTTGGATGCCCATTATATTAGGACTAAATTCATAACCTAAACCAATTACCATGTTGTTAAAGACTCTCAAAATAATATAAGTGAGGTGCGAGAGTTCAATTATTTCTATAAAAACACCACCATGCTCTAAAAAGGATATAAGTGAAGCACTAGAGCAACATTGCCTAGCTCAAAAGATATAAGTGAAGCACATAGAGTATTCTAATAAATTCACGATTAGTGCGTGTCCCTCTCAAAATATGTGTGCAGCAAGGATGATTGTGGCAAACTAAAAATCAAAGACTCATATCATACAGGACGCTCCAAGCAAAACACATATCATGTGGTGAATAAAAATATAGCCTCAAGTAAATTTACCGATGGATTGAAGACAAAAGAGGGGATGCCTTCCGGGGCATCCCCAAGTTTGGCTCTTTGGTATCCTTGAATATGGCTTGGGGTGCCTTGGTTATCCCCAAGCTTGGGCTGGTGCCACTCCTTATTCCATAGTCCATCAAATCCTTACCCAAAACTTGAAAACTTCACAATACAAAACTCAACAGAAATCTCGTGAGATCCGTTAGTATAAGAAAAATAAATCACCACTTTCGGTACTGTTGTGAAATCATTATTTATTTATATTGGTGTAATATCTACTGTATTCTAACTTCTCCATAGTTCATACCCCCCGATACAACCCATAGATACATCAAAATAAGCAAACAACACAAAGGAAACAGAATCTGCCAAAAACAGAACAGTCTGTAGCAATCTGTAAACTTCGAATACTTCTGCAACTCCAAAAATTCTGAAAAATTAGGAAAATCAGGGAAATTTGTGTATAAATCTTTTGTAAAAAATACATATCCAATTGACGCTCTGGTGAACTTATAAAATTCCTGGACTGAGCGCAAAAGTTTCTGTTTTTCAGCAAAACCAAATCAACAATCACCGTAAACCATCCCAAAGGTCTTACTTGGCACAAACACTAATTAAAGCAATAAAACACAATTACTACAGAGGTAATAATGTGCAAAACACTCAAGAACAGAATCAAAAAACAAAAACAAAAAATAAAATTGGGTTGCCTCCCAACAAGCGCTATTGTTTAACGCCCTTAGCTAGGCATAACACAATAGATCTAGGTATTGTCATCTTTGGTATGCAATCCATAAGTAGCTCTCATAATAGATTCATAAGGTAATTTAATTTTCTTTCTAGGAAAGTGTTCCATGCCTTTCCTTAACGTAAATTGGAATCTAATGTTTCCTTCTTTCATATCAATAATTGCACCGATCGTTCTAAGGAAAGGTCTACCAAGAATAATAGGGCATGTAGGATTGCAATCTATATCAAGAACAATGAAATCTATGGGCACATAATTCCTATTTGCAACAATAAGAACATCATTAATCCTTCCCATAGGTTTCTTAATAGTGGTATCCACTAGATGCAAATTTAAAGAGCAATCATCAAGATCATGGAAACCTAGCACATCACATAAAGTTTTCAGAATCGTGGAAACGCTAGCACCCAAATCACACAAAGCATGGCACTCATAATCTTTAATTTTAATCTTAATAGTAGGTTCCCACTCATCATAAAGCTTTCTAGGTATGGAAACTTCCAGCTCAAGTTTTTCTTCAAAAGATTTCATCGTAGCATAAACGATATGTTTAGTAAAAGCTTTATTTTGATTATAAGCATGCGGAGAATTCAACATGGATTGCAACAAGGAAATACAATCAATCAAAGAACAACTATCATAATTAAAGTCCTTGAAATCCAAAAGAGTGGGTTCATTGCTATTTAAAGTTTTGACCTCTTCAATCCCACTTTTATCAATTTTAGCATTAAGATCTATAAACTCCGAATCATTGGGATGACTTTTAACTAAAGTTGACTTATCTCCAGTCCCATCTTTATCAAGATTTGTATTAGAAAACAAAGATTCAATAGGAGTCACATCAATCACTTTAAGATCTTCATCATCATTTAAAGATTCTGGATTCGCACCCATTTTATTGACTAAGGTAGCTTGTTTATCAGAAATTTGGCCTACTAAATTTTCAAGGTGAGCAAACTGAGATTTCAAACCATAAAATTCCTTAGTCATATCATCAAGTTCTTTATTCATGTATTCCAGCATAGCCTTTTGTTCTTTAAGCTCGTTTCTAAAGAAACTATTATGGTCAAATTGGAGCGACATGAAACCTTTAGCATTATTCTCTATATCTTCTAACTTCCTAAGATAAGGATCAAAGCTTTTGGGTTGAGCCATAAAGACGAACAAACGATCTAACACACAAGCAAACGAAAAGACGAACGGAAGAAAGGCGAATAAAAAGGCAAATCTTTTTGGTATTTTTCTGAAAATCGTTTTAGAAGTGAGGGGAGAGGAAAACGAGAGGCAAATGGCAAATAATGTAAATGCAAGAGATGAGTTTGTGATGGGTACTTGGTAGGCTTGATGTAGATCTCCCCGGCAACGGCGCTAGAAATCCTTCTTGCTACTTCTTGAGCTTGCGTTGGTTTTCCCTTGAAGAGGAAAGGGTGATGCAGCAAAGTAGATAAGTATTTCCCTCAGTTGTTGAGAACCAAGGTATCAATCCAGTAGGAGATACAAGCAAGTCCCCAATCTTTGCACCTACACAAACAATCAAACACTTGCACCCAACGCTATAAAGGGGTTGGCAATCCCTTCACGGTTACTTGCAAGGATGAGATCTGATAGAGATAGATATAGAAGATTACTAGAACGAAAAGTAAAAATATTGCAGCAAAGTATTTTTGGTATTTTGGTTTATAGATCTGAAAATATAATATGGAAAATAGACCCGGGGGCCATAGGTTTCACTAGAGGCTTCTCTCTTGAAAGAAAATAATACGGTGGGTGAACAAATTATTGTCGAGCAATTGATAGAAAAGCGCATAGTTATGACGATATCCAAGGCAATGATTATGCATATAGGCATCACATCCATGTCAAGTAGACCGAAACGATTCTGCATCTACTACTATTACTCCACACATCGACCGACTCCTGCCTGCATCTAGAGTATTAAGTTCATGAAGAACAGAGCAACGCATTAAGTAAGATGACATGATGTAGAGGGATAAACTCAAGCAATATGATGAAAACCCCATCTTTTTATCCTTGATAGCAACAATACAAATACGTGCCTCGCTACCCCTACTTTGTCACTGGGTGAGGACACCGCAAGATTGAACCCAAAACCAAGCACTTCTCCCATTGCAAGAATTACCAATCTAGTTGGCCAAACCAAACCAATAACTCGAAGAGACTTGCAAAGATATGAAATCATGCATATAAGAATTCAGAGAAGATTCAAATAATATTCATAGATAATCGGATCATAAACCCACAATTCATCGGATCTCGACAAACACACCGCAAAAGAGTATTACATCGGATAGATCTCCATGAAGATCATGAAGAACATGGTATTGAAGAACATAGAGAGAGAAGAAGCCATCTAGCTACTAGCTATGGACCCGAAGGTCTGAGGTGAACTACTCACGCATCATCAGAGGGGCAATGGAGTTGATGTAGATGCCCTCCATGATCGAATCCCCCTCCAGCAGATTACCGGAAAAGGCTCCAAGATGGGATCTCACGGGAACAGAGGCTTCCGGCGGTGGAAAAGTATTTTCGTGGCTCTTTTTGGTATTGGGGGAATATTTGGGAATTTATAGGCCGAAGATTAGGGTTGTAGGACCTGCAGGGGGGCCACAAGCCAGGGGCGCCCCCACCCCCCTAGGGCGCGCCTTGCAGGCTTGTGATCTCCCGGCAGGTCTCCTGCCTTCATCTCCAAGTCTGGCAGGTTTCTTCTGGTCCAAGAAAAATCATCCCGAAGATTTTATTCCGTTTGGACTCCGTTTAATATTCCTTAACTGAATACTCAAAAACAAGGAAAAAACAGAAACTGGCACTAGGCACTAGATTAATAGGTTAGTCCCAAAAATAATATAAAATAGCATATTAATGCATATAAAACATCCAAAAGAGATAATATAATAGCATGGAACAATCAATAATTATAGATACGTTGGAGACGTATCAGGCGTCACGCCCCAACAGGGCGTGGTTGCCACTGGGGAAGGGCACGATATGGAAGAGAAGTTCTTCAGATCGGTAGTTTTCGGGCATGCTGAACACTACGTCCAGGGTGATACGTCCTGACAACGCGCCTCTTTCCCGGGGATGATCCCTCGGAAGGTTGTGTTGCTTTGCTCGATGCGAGATTTGTCGAACTGCATTTTTTCCATGGTGTCTTCGTAAATGAGGTTTAAACCACTGCCACCATCCATTAGCACCTTCTGTAGCCTGAAACCATCGACGATGGGATTTAGGACCAGTGTGGCCGGTGTTTGACCGGGACGGATGGTTGGTTGGTCAGTGTCTCCAAAGGTGATCGGTATGTCTGCCCATGAACTTGTTGCTGCCACATGGTAGACCTGTTCGAGTTCTCTAAGAACTCTTTTCCTCCTGTTCCTAGAGGGGAACGTTTCGTAGATCGTCAGAACTTCCGCATTGTATTCTGGTGGCGTTGTGGAGCGCCTGTTCGGCGGTAGTGCCTCGAGGATGGCATCTCCACTTTTTGCGACCTGCCTGATGACCCAGCAAGATCTGAGGCTGTGGGTCGGGCTTGTGTTCAGCAATACAGAATGTATAGGGCATGGCTTGTCCAATAGTCCGTCAAGGACAGTTCTGGCCCCCATAGGGGGTCTATTTCTATTTTCGGCAGGTTCGTGTTCGGCTAGCCGCTTCGGAGGTATCCGCTTTTTCCGATCTCCTCTAGGGTGTTCGGTAAAGTCTTGTTCCGAAAGTAGCTGTTCGGCCTGCCAGGTGCTCTCCATGGCGCAGTATTTTTGTACCAGGTCTGATAACTCAGTGAAGTCGCGGATGTGTCGATGGGCTAGGGCGTTGAGGATCCCTTCGTCATGAAAATTGCGACTGAAGGTTGCCATTATCTCCTGCTCACTAGAACCTCGCACTCTGTTTCTAACGAGGAGGAGTCTAGCCCAAAAATGATGAACTGACTCCCCTGGGAATTGTTTAACATCCCGTAAGTCCGAAGACTTGGACTCTCCTGCGATGCTTGAGTGCTCGACTTGGGTGGTGGGTGGGAAAATTTTTGGTTCCGTGCCACAATGTGAGTCCGGAATCACGGGGTTCAAGTTGCGCGCTGGATCGGGAACCGATCCCGAATTGTTTTCGGAGCGAACTCCAGAATCTGGGTTACAGACGAGGTCCTGATGATTGGGAATCGAGATATAAACCGTCTTTAATTCCGGTTGTTGGGGGGGACGAACCTCCAGCCGGACACTCGACGGTGGCGACTAGGTGGGTGATCGAGGGGGTGCGAATCTCCCTATCGTCAGGTTTAAGCCCAATCCGGTCATAGACCAGAGTTTAGTCGTCGGTCATGCCCATGGTTTGAATCCGATCGAATAGCTTGTTTAAGGACGAGGCATCGGTGGGGCGCGTGTCGCCGAAGCACACGGGGTTAATCCGCAGCGTCGCGGTCCCGGAGCTGCTTGACAGCGAATCCGAGTTATGTTCGGCCACGGCGGGTCCGGGCATAACGACTGGGTTGGGCGTCCTAAACAGCCCGGGGATAAAGGACACCTCAGAGGTGGGGCCCGACGCTCCCGGCGTCGAGGCGTCGGGATCTGCGGGTTCCTCCATGGGAGTTGAAGGTTCCATCCAGACAAGCTTTCCCCGTGAATCGGCGACAAACTCTAAGGTTCCGAATCTGATTTCTTGATCGGGGAAGAAACTTCCGACCTGGCCAAGATGGTCAGTCGGGTCGGTACGTGACAAGATGTTGCCGCCTGCGAAGATCTGACCAGGGATGGGGACATCCTGGCTACAGATCTCACTGCTCATGACAACGCGAGCCATCGATTCCTTCGGCGATCACAGCGAAAATCTCAATGAAAGCACCAATGTCGGTGTCAAAACCGGCGGATCTCAGGTAGGGGTCCCGAGCTGTGAATCTTGGATCGATGGTAACAAGGGGACGAAGGAGACGATGTTTACCCAGGTTCGAGCCCTCCTATGGAGGTAAAACCCTACGTCCTGCTCGATTATATTGATGGTATGAAGGTGATACGTCTCCATCGTATCTATAATTTTTGATTGTTTCATGCCAATATTCTACAACTTTCATATACTTTTGGCAACTTTTTATACTATTTTTGGGACTAACATATTGATCCAGTGCCCAGTGCCAGTTCCTGTTTGTTGCATGTTTTTTGTTTCGCAGAAAATCCATATCAAACGAAGTCCAAATGGGATAAAAACTTACGGAGATTTTTTTTTGGAATATATGTGAATTTTGGGAAGTGGAATCAACAGAAGGCGGTGCCCGAGGGGCCCACAAGCCATAGGGGCGCGCCCAGGGGGTAGGGCGCGCCAGCCTGGCTTGTGGCCACCCCGTACGGCGGTTGGTGCCCTTCTTTCGCCGCAAGAAAGCTAATATCCGGATAAAAATCGTGTTAAAATTTCAGCCCAATCGGAGTTACGGATCTCCGGAAATTTAAGAAACAGTGAAAGGCCAGAATCTGGGAAGGCAGAAACAGAAGGAAACAGAGAGAGAGATCCAATCTCGGAGGGGCTCTCTCCCCTCCACCGCCATGGAGGCCAAGGACCAGAGGGGAAACCCTCCTCCCATCTAGGGGGGAGGCCAAGGAAGAAGAAGAAGGCGGGGGGCTCTCTCCCCCTCTCTCCCGGTGGCACCGGAACGCCGCCGGGGCCATCATCGTGACGGCGATCTACACCAACAACTTCGCCGCCGTCATCACCAACTCTCTCCCCCTCTATGCAGCGGTGTAACACCCCTTCTCCCCGCTGTAATCTCTACTTAAACATGGTGCTCAATGCTATATATTATTTCCCAATGATGTATGGCTATCCTATGATGTTTGAGTAGATCCGTTTTGTCCTATGGGTTGATTGATGATCATGATTGGTTTGAGTTGCATGTTTTATTATTGGTGCTGTCCTATGGTTCTCTCCGTGTCGCGCAAGCGTGAGGGATCCTCGCTGTAGGGTGTTGCAATGTGTTCATGATTTGCCTATGGTGGGTTGCTTGAGTGACAGAAGCATAAACCCGAGTAGGTGGGTTGTTGCATATGGGAGTAAAGAGGACTTGATACTTAATGCTATGGTTGGGTTTTACCTTAATGATCTTTAGTAGTTGTGGATGCTTGCTAGAGTTCCAATCATAAGTGCATATGATCCAAGTAGAGAAAGTATGTTAGCTTATGCCTCTCCCTCATATAAAATTGCAATAATGATTACCGGTCTAGTTATCGATTGCCTAGGGACAAATAACTTTCTTGTGACAAAAAGCTCTCTACTAAGACTAACTTAGTTGTTTCTTTATCTAAACAGCCCCTAGTTTTTATTTACGCGCTCTTTATTATCTTGCAAACCTATCCTATCACACCTACAAAGTACTTCTAGTTTCATACTTGTTCTAGGTAAAGCGAACGTTAAGCGTGCGTAGAGTTGGATCGGTGGTCGATAGAACTTGAGGGAATATTTGTTCTACCTTTAGCTCCTCGTTGGGTTCGACACTCTTACTTATCGAGAAAGGCTACAATTGATCCCTTATACTTGTGGGTTATCAGATGGTTACAGAGTTGATCTACCTCGAGATCGACAAGCTGAAACCCTAGATGAGTTTCTCTGTCCTACAATCTAAAACCCTCTGGCTTATATAGACGCTGGTGGTCATTAGGGTTACACATAGTTGGTTGTCTACCGGAGGGATAAAACATGCCTAATCTACTACCTCAAACTTGAAAGACATGACACGACTCCTGAGGTCTCCTCTATAGCAATGAGGCCTTTGATCAATCCCATCCTCAGCAAGCGGCCCATGAGCCCGGCCTATGAGAAATAGGCCGGCAGTCCGAGGACCCCTTAATCCCGGACTCCCTCAGTAGGCCTAGGTTTGCTGTTTGGAAATCAGGATTTGTGACAGATATGTCACTATTGGTTCATAGAATTAAGCCTAAGTTTAAGGATGAACTGGTTAGGTGGGTCTCCCCCCCCCCCTTGAATTGTTTCCCTTTCCCCTTTTAGAACAGATTTTTTCTTGCTTTGGGTTACCGAGGTAACCTTGTAAATATTTTGTACTTCTTTGTTTGGGAATAAAGTGGAAAAGGCTGTGGGGGGGTTTTCCTACAGTGTTCAGTCAAAAAAACTATCATAATTAAAGTCTTTGTAATCCAAAATAGTGGGTGCATCACTAGTGAAAGTTTTGACCTCTCCAAACCCACTTTCATCAATTTTTTTCATCAAGATTTTCACCCTCCAAATCAATGGGACGCCTTCTAGCTAAAGTTGACTCTTCTTCAGTCCCTTTATCATCAATTTTAATATTACTAAACAAGGAATAAATAGAAGAAACAATAATCACTTTAAGATCTTCATCATTTTTATCCTCTAGAGAAACTGGTTTAGCGGCCATTTGATTTACTAAAGTAGCTTGTGCGTCAGATATTTTACCTAGCAGATTTTCAGCATGAGCATACTTAGATTGGAGATTAGAAACTTCTCTACTAATATCATCAAGTTGTTTTGTTATGGCATCTAGTACGGTAGAGTGTTCTTTAAGCTCCTCGATAAAATACTTATTATGCTCAAATTGTGTAGTCATATATTCCTTGGTACTTTTCTCAATCCCAAGCAAAATATTGGGGTAAGGAACATCATAATACTTTCGTTGAGGCATCATGACTACGCAAACAAGATTGCAAGCAAACAAGAGATCTGGCGAGAAAAAGGAAAACGAAAACGAGGGCGGATAAAAGTGCAAATTTTTGTGAAGTGGGGGAGATGAAAACGAGAGGCAAATGGAAAATAATGTAAATTGCAAGGAGATGAGATTTGTGATTAGGAACCTGATAGATGTTGATGATGTCTCCCCGGCAACGGCGCCAGAAATTCCTTTGACGTGGCTTGAGACTGTGTTGGTATTTCCCCCAAAGAGGAATGGATGATGCAGCACAGCTATGGTAAGTATTTCCCTTAGTTATGAAACCAAGGTTATCCAGCCAGTAGGAGAACCAAGCAACGCTATGTAAATGGTACCTGCACACAAAGAACAAATACTTGCAACCTGACACGTAAGAGAGGTTGTCCATCTCTCCACGGTAAAAAGATAGATTGGTTTGTATGAGATTGGATAAATAGATCGCACAAGAACACAAAATAAAAGATGCAAATACAAAGTGCAGCAAGGTATTTTTGGGTTTTTGGAATAATAGATCTGAAAACAAATGCGGAAAAAGATAGATCGGAAAGCAATATATCAAAAGAATAGACCCGGGGGCCGTAGATTTCACTAGTGTCTTCTCTCAAGAAAATAGCACACAGTGGGTAAACAAATTACTGTTGGGAAATTGATAGAAGATCAAATAATCATGATTATATCCAAGGCAATGATCAATATATAGGCATCACGTTCAAGATTAGTAGACCGAAACGATTCTTCATCTACTACTATTACTCCACACATCGACCACTATCCAGCATGCATCTAGTGTATTAAGTTCATGGAGAAACAGAGTAATGCAATAAGAACGATGACATTATGTAGATAAGATCTATTCATGTAGGAATATACCCCATCTTGTTATCCTTAATAGCAATGATACGTGCGTGCCTCGCTGCCCCTTCTGTCACTAAGAGGGGACACCGCAAGATCGAACCCATCACAAAGCACCTCTTCCCATGGCAAGAAAAATCGATCTAGTTGGCCTAACTAAACCAAAGATTCGAATAAGAAATATGAGGCTATAAATAATCATGCATATAAGAGATCAAAGAAGACTCAAATAATATTCATGGATAGAAACTCATCATGAACTCAAACTTCATCGGATCCCAACAAACACACCGCAAAAAGTCATTACATCAAATAGATCTCCAAGAGACCATTGTATTGAGAATCAAAAGAGAGAGAGAGAAAGCCATCTAGCTAATGCCTACGGACCCGTAGGTCTATGGTGGACTACTCACGCATCATCGGAGAGGCACCCATGAGGATGATGAACCCCTCCGTGATGGTGTTAGATTGGATATCGTGGTTCTGGAACCTGCGGTGGCTGGAATTGTGTTTCGTTGACTCCTCTAGGGTTTCTGGAATTTCTGAGGATTTATAGAGCTGAGAGGCGATGGAAAAGACCTCCGTGGGCCCCACGATACATCAGGGCGCGCCAGGGGCCTCTAGCACGCCCTGGTGTATCATGGGCCCCACGGGCCTCCCCCCAGGTGCTTCCTTGGCTCCCAAGTTGTCTTCTGGTCCAAAAAATCTCCAAAAAGTTCCGTGTCATTTGGACTCCGTTTGGTACTGATATTCTGCGAAGTAAAAAACAAGCAAAAAATAGCAACTGGCACTGGGCACTATGTCAATAGGTTAGTCCCAAAAAATGATATAAAGTTGCTATAAAATGATTATAAAACATCCAAGAATGATAATATAACAGCATGGAACAATCAAAAATTATAGATACGTTGGAGACATATCATTGTGCTTCCAAAGCTTGTTCTTGGCGATGACGTTGTTCTTCTTCATGGCGTTGTCGTTCTTGATCTTGCTCTTGTTGAAGATGATGGTCCTGCTCTCGTAGTCGATCTTGCAATCCATTGCCAAATGGATTCTCTGAAGCTTGACGGTGAAGACCTTGTGGAGAGCTTGGGCTGGAGCGGTCGTCTCTATGATGAGAATGTGCTCGGGGTGGACTTGCGCCGAAAGAGTACTCCGATGAGTGGCGACTTGAGTGGCGCCGCTTGGACGATGTAAAAGTTGAGGAAGTGTTGTTCACCATCAAGGAATGGAACTCCTCCATTTGGCTTGAGAGCTTGGAGTCGAGGTAGCCCCGCGTGCGCCTCTCGGATTCGTGCAAGTCGGTGGCGAGTTGCTCCATGCGGTCATTCAAGACATCTTGAACTTGGGTAATTGCCTTTTGTGCGCCGAAGAAGTGCAACTTGGTGACATAGTCGTGCTTGTCGTCATCATGCTCCTCGAAAGCCGGGTTCGACATGGTCATATCCATAACACTCATGTAGATATAAGTGGAAGAATGAGAAGACAAAACCAAGTACCGTTCCAAGAGTTGAAAACGAATCAAGCACTCAATGTTCAAATGGAAATAGTAGAATTGGTACAGAAGATCGTCCGTCTCACACCTACACAAATAAGGCTTATGGAGTAGCTTGGTTAGGATAGTGGCACAAAATTCAAGCTATCTGAAAGATAAGATTCAATAATGTTGAAAGAGATTTGCAAATTCGCAAGTAAGACAATGTAGATCAATAGCAATGAGTATACACGGAAACACACACACAGATAGATAAGTGGGGTCGTGCAACCAAGGAATGGGAACAAAATGTGGAATCCATGGAAAACGCTCGTGTTGCACAACACTAGAGAGACGCTAGCATGATTGCTCAGATGGGCGTGATACGAACTTGTGCACAACCTATAAGAAACAAAACGTGTCGTCTTCCTATTCCCGACTTGCTATGTATGTATGAGGCACGTGTCACTCGCTCAAGTGATCCAAGATGATCAAGTATGATATGCAAAATTGGCGATGCTATTGCTCTTTTGCTCTTTTGCTCTTGCTTAAAAGCTTTGCTTCTCTTTCTTTTTCGATGATGTTTGTATGGTCATAATGCGGGACGTGCACACCAAGATAGCAATTATGTATGCGGGTACTATGTGAACACAAAATATGATACTATGATATATGCACGCAATTTGAGCTATCCGGAGTATGTATCCCTAAAGTGCATAAGTAGCATAGCCCAGCAATACTCAATGGCTAGTCTCGATAGGCAAGTAACACAAATAGGCTCGGTGTAACAATGCAATGGCAAGAGTATATGTCAAGAGTGTCGTCGTGGTTACCGTCCTTGCTTACGGTGTAGTGTCAATGAAGAGGTGGTTGGCGACGATGTCGATGAAGAACCACTCCCAATTAGCCGAAACACCTTAGGAAGTGGCGATGCTGGCGACTCAAAATCTCAAATGCAAATGGGTTGTGGCGGTGGCGGAAGGAATGGTGGAAAATCCAGAAAAATTGCCAAAAAGAGGCAAAAACTGCCCTGCTGGCTGCCAGGGGCCGGATGTCCGGGCCACTTGGTCGGATGTCTGGCAGGCCAGATGTCCAAGGCTATCGGGCCGGATGTCTGCGCCTCCCGTCTCAGATCCAAGCTAGGAAAAAATTTCTGCAAAATTGGGGCGATTTGGCAGTGGAAATTGGTGGGGATGGTGGGGAAACACTAGATCTACCTGTCCACAACAAAATCCAGGGATCCAAATCAACAAAATCTCCTCAAATCCAATGAATTCAAGAAAATTTGGTAGGGCTATTTTTGTAGGAATTTTTGAAATTAGGTCAAAATGAAACAAAAAAAATCGGCTAGAAAGTGGAGGGAGAGACTCCAAGGTGTGAATCAACCATGGCTCATGATACCAAGATGATACTGGGCAAACCCGTGAGGGCCGATCTTTTCACACTTGGAGGGTAAAGAGAGGAAAATCAAGAGGCAAACGAAGAACACTCAAGGAAATCACACATCCACTAGATCCAACGAACAAGAGATACAAGGTTTGAACTCAACAAATGGATACAAGTACCGGTAGCCTTCCCACTCCGAAGAGATGGGTCTTGAAATCCATGAGGGGATCTTCCCTAGGAAGGGGCCTTGAAATCCATAGGATCTTCTCACAAAGAGGTCGCAATCTCTCTAGGAGAAGTATATGGAAGGAGCAATGCTCAACTAATCTATGAGCCAACACATTGCTAACCCTAAAATATGGAGGAGGAGTTCCTTATATAGTGCTAAGAGAGATAGGGGCGAGAGAGAGGAGTACATGGCCACTCGGGCCCTTGGCTGCCCACACAGGGGTCGGATGTCCGGGCATGAGGGGCCGGATGTCCGGGGCTTCAGTGGGTGGCCGGATGTCCGGGCCTTGGGGCCAGATGTCTCGGCTGTCGCGTTGGCTGCTGATGCTCTCTATGTAGGGGTCGTGCCGGATGTCCGGGGTAGGTCCGGATGTCCGGGGCGTGGCTGGTTAGGGGGCCTCAGGTACTGGCATTGTTCGGCCGGAATTCTGGGGCAGGGGCCGGATTTCCGGGCTAAGGGGGGCCGGATGTCCGGGCCGGGGCCGGATGTCCGGAGTCTGTAGCATTGCGTTTGCTTGGCCTTGGCGCCTGTGCAGACTCTAGGGGCCGGACGTCCGGGTCCTGGGAGATAATTTGCCCTTCTTTTGTAGCTCTTGTCCACCCTTCTTCGTGTCTGTCTTCATGGGGGCTTGTTCTTCACTTCGAGCGTCTTCTAGGTCATCTTCGTGGTACCTAAGCATGCATAGGATCTCCGTTTGAGGTAGCATCCAAGTTCCATGAACATCAAAGGAAGAATCGTATAGGAGAGATATCACCTCATTTTCAATGGCCCATGCATGGGCTTTTGTCATGGGTCCTTGTGTATCTTGAGGTGTTGGTGATGGCTCCATGGGGATGACCACAGGATGCTCTGCATCATAATGTGAATCTATGGATATACGCACACTCACCTCCACATATTTGCTAGCCTCTTCGGTACCATGCATTACCCATTCTCACCTTGACGATCGGTGCAGCTTTCGCAGGTGCATCCAAACCCCGTGACATGATACGCTCTGTTGCACATAAGCCTCATTATATCTTCCTCAAAACAGCCACCATACCTACCTATCATGGCATTTCCATAGCCATTCCGAGATATATTGCCATGCAACTTCCACCGTCACATCATATGATGTGTACTTCCATTGTCATATTGCTTTGCATGATCATATAAGCTGACATAGTATTTGTGGCAAAGCCACCATTCATCATTAATATCATACAGGTTACGCTTGATCATTGCACATCTTGGTACACTGCCAGATGCATTCATATAGAGTCATACAGTTTCTCATGTTGAGTTGTAAGTAAATAAAAGTGTGATGATCATCATTATTAGTGCACTGTCTCAGTGAGGAAAGGATGATGGAGACAATGATTCCCCCACAAGTCAGGATGAGACTCCGGACGAAAAAAAGAAAGAAAGAAAAAGGAAAACAAAGGGGGAAAATAAAAAATGAGAGAAAAGAGAGAAGGGACAATGCTACTACCTCTTATTCCACACTTGTGCCTCAAAGTGGCACCTTGTTCTTCATATAGAGTCTCATGTTTATCACTTCCATTTGCTAGTGGGAATTTTTCATTATAGAACTTGGCTTGTATATTCCAATGATGGGCTTCTTCAAATGCCCGAGGTCTTCATGAGCAAGCAAGTTGGATGCACACCCACTTAGCTTCCATTGAGCTTTCATACACTTATAGCTCTAGTGCATCTGTTGCATGGCAATCCCTACTCCTTGCATTGATATCTATTGATGGGCATCTTCATAGCCCGTTGATACGCCTAGATGATACGAGACTTTCTTCTCCACTTTCACCTCTTTGAAACCTACCACCATATTATATTCCACCTTTATGCTATATCCGTGGTTCACGCTCATATATTGTGCAAGTAATAAAAAGATGAAGCGCGTTAAAAAGTACGGTCCAATTGCCTGACTTGACACCATGGTGCTTGACATTTGAATTTATGTGGTGAAGACGGAGCCATTCTATTCTTATATGATAAAATGAATAGGGGGTGAGCATTCTTTCCAGATCGTATAATTTGAAACTTGATGATTATGTTTCTTATGTTTATAACATTACTATGTTGATGTTTATTAATTCATCATTTCTCAATGAACAAACCTGCAATAGATTACATGTTGGGTAGCATGTCACATCAAAAATTCTTGTTTTTATCATTTACCTACTCGAGGACGAGCAGGAATTAAGCTTGGGGATGCTTGATACATCTCCAACGTATCTATAATTTTTGATTGTTCAATGCTGATATATCATCATTCTAGGATACTTTTTAAGTATTTATTTACCAATTTATATTATTTTTGAGCACTAACCTATTGACCCAATGCCAGTTGTTGTTTTATGCATGTTTTTCACTTTTCAGGTTTACGGTACCAAATGAAGTCCAATTGGCACGAAACTTTTTGGTGATTTTTTCTGGACCGAAAGAAGAGTTGGAAGATTCGGAAGGAAGCCGAGAGCCACACGAGGGCCCCACAAGACAACAGGCCGCGGCCTAGGGGGCCGCGCCATGATGGCTTGTGGGCCCCTCGTGGCTCTCCTGACCCCGTTCTCTAGCCTATAAATTCTCATATATTCGGAAAACCTAAGGGCAGTCCCAAAACACTTTTTACGCCGCCACAAGTCTCTGTTCCGTCGCGAGGCCATCTGGAGCTCCGTTCCAGCACCCTGCCGGAGGGGGGATCGAACACGGAGGGCCTCTTCATCAACCTTGCTGCCCTCATGATGAGTTGTGAGTAGTTCACAACAGACCTACGGGTCCGTAGTTAGTATCTAGATGGATCTCTCTCTCTCTCTTGATCTTCAATACAATGATCATCGCATCATCGCTTTGATCTATTCGATGTAATCCTTTTGTGCGGTGCGTTTGTTGGGATCCGATGAATTGTTAGTTTATGTTCAGATTATTCATGAAAAGTATTTGAGTCACCTTTGATTATTATGATTCTTATTTGGATGATCATTATAGCTTCATAAATCTCTTCGATCTATTGAAATAGTTTGGCCAACTAGATTGATATTTCTTCAGTGAGAGGGGTGCGTTGTACTGGGTTCAATCTAGCGGTATTCTATATCCCAGTGACAGAAAGGGACAAGACACGCCTTTGTATTGCTGCTACTAAGGATAAAATGATGGGGTTAGTTCATATTAATTGAATTCTCTTTATCTACATCATGTCATCGTTCTCCAAGCATTACTCTATTTTACTTAATACTCTAGATGCATGTTGGATAGCGGTCGATGAGTGGAGTAATAGCAATAGGTGCAGGCAGGAGTCAGCCTATTTTCTTATGGATGTGATGCCTATATATACATGATCATTGCCGTGAATATTGCCTAACTATCCACTTTTCTATCAATTGCCCAACAGCAGTTTGTTTACCCACCGTATGCTTACTATATGAGAGATGCCACTGGAGAACACTACACCTCCGGGTCTATCAACTTATAAATTTACAAAGACTTTCAATACCTTGCTGCCATTATTTATATTTTATTTTATTTTGCAATTTACAATTATCTACTATTATCTACACATCTCACTTGCTTGCAAATAACGAGATCAAGGGGATTGACAACCCTCTTGCCGCGTTGGGTGCAAGTGTGTGCTCGTTTGTGTGCAGCCGCTGAAGACGGTTGATGACTGATATTCCTATTGGTTCAATAAACCTTGGTTCATAACTGAGGGAAATACTTACCCGCATTGTGCTGCATCACCCGTTTCTCTTCACAGAAAACCCAACGCAAATCACAAGCATCACTATGTCTTGTTGTTGTATCCCTCTACCGTGTGCCTGCGTGCCGCCTAGTTTGTCTAGGTTATTTCCCTTGCGAATTTGTACTACTGGCTTGTAATTGACCTATGTATGGATCCGTATGTCATGTTTGACTACTATGATGTATCTATTGCACTTCTTTCTTTGCGCATGTTACCTCATGAATGATTCCTTGTCTTTGCTTTTACTCAATACTAAACTACCATTGTTACAATTTGATAGAATGGTTAGGCCAGGTGGTCATGGCCGTGGTGCCAACAATCCACCACCACCCGAATATATGGCTGGAATGATACAACAGTTTGAGCTAAACCGCCAGTTTATTCAAGGACTTACGGATCAACTCCCGTGGCCGAATATGAATCAGCAGCCAGCCCCAATAACTCTGCAAGACTTTGTGCGCCTCAACCCCGTTGTCTATCGCAGCTCAACTCAACCCCTTGATGCTGATGACTGGCTCCACGACATCACGTATGAACTGGAGTCTGCCAACGTCGCCCTTGCCAACTAAGTCACTTTTGCATCCTACTTCCTGAAGGGTCCCGCTGCTCAATGGTGGGACAGTCACCGGCGTTCACAGCCTGTTGGAACCATCATTACCTGGTCGGAGTTCCAAGCTACCTTCTATGCTTGCTACATTCCTCAGGGAATCATGAACAGGAAGAAGCGAGAGTTCTGCAACCTCACACAGGGCAACAAGACCATAGATGCTTATCGGCAGGAGTTCCTTGACTTGTCCCGCTATGCTGAAGAGGATATCACTACTGATGCTCGCAGATAGGAAATGTTCCGTGAAGGACTTCACCCAGATATCAAGCTCGCGCTCCTTGTTCAAGACTTTGCTGACTTCGCTACCTTGGTGAACAAGGTTGTTCAAGTTGAGACTGGTCTGCAGGAATACAAGGAAGCCCTCAAGCGCAACCGTGACGTGGTCCCATCTTCGGGCTCATCATCACAGAAGCGTCAGATATGGATTCCCCACAACATGTACCATGCACCTGCTCTTGCTCCAAGGTCATCCTATGTTGCGCCTTGTCTGCCTCCTCTACCACCTAGGTAGCCAAGACTTCCAGCTGCACCACCCCGAGCTCCTGCTCCCCGTCCCAATGACAGGCTGTGCTTCAAGTGTGGTCATCCAGATCAACGTGCCACAGAATGCAATCAGAATCAGAATCAGCTTGCACTGCCTTCAACCGGCCGTGGTAACAACCAGCCCCGCAACAACAATGCCAGGCCTTCTTATGGTCGTGGTCAGGCTAACAACATTGAAATGAATGAAGCTCAAGACCAACCTGCTACTGTGATGGGTACTCTTCTTGTTAACTCAGTACCAGCTTCTGTTTTATTTGATACAGGAGAATCACATTCTTTCATGTCAGAAGATTTTGCATACATGCATGTCATTAAATACGAAGAGATGAACACTCCACTAGTGGTACACCCCCCCGCGGGCCAATGTCGAACCTCCATGGTTAGCTACAACATCACCATTGAAATTGAAGGGCTGAAATTCCATGTCTCTCCCATTATTTTGAAGTCTTCCAATATTGACCTCATTCTGGGAATGGACTGGTTGAAACTCATACTGCTTCAGTCATTTGCACCTAAAACCGTCCATCTCCTACATCCTTCGAATGAGATAGTAATCTACCATGCTCGTCTTGTTTGAGATGCCGAAGTCCAGATTTACCTCTTAAATGCCTTGAATGCGTCGCCTCTTGAGGGGATTGAAAGCATTCCAGTTGTTTGTGACTTCCAAGATGTCTTTCCAGAAGAACTTCGAGGAGTTACCCCCCATTAGAGCTATCGAGTTTGTCATCGACCTAAAACCAGGCATCACTCCTATCGCCAAACGACCTTATAAGATGCCTCCTCATGAACTCCTTGAACTTAAGGAAGAAATCGACAACTAGATTCGCAAAGGTTTCATTCGTCCAAGTTCCTCTGCCTCGGGAGCACCTTCTCTCTTTGTCAAGAATAAGGATGGTACGAACTGTTTGGTCCAAGACTACCGACCCATCAACCAAGCAACAATTCAGAACAAATATCCACTTCCTCGAATCAGTGATCTGTATGATCAACTTGATGGTTCCTTCGTATTTTATAAACTCGACTTGAGGTTGGGTTACCACCAGATCTGAGTTCGTGATGAGGATATTCCAATGACCGCATTCGTTACTCACTATGGTTCATACGAGTACACCGTCATGTTTTCGCTTTAACCAATGCTCCAGCAACATTCTCTCGTTTGATGAACTATATATTCATGGAATACCTCGACAAGTTTGTCGTGGTTTATCTAGATGATATCCTAGTGTTATCCAAGAATAAAGAAGAACATGTTGAACATCTTCGTCTTGTACTGGAAAAGCTTTGAGAGCATCAACTATATGCCAAATACTCCAAGTGTGAGTTCTAGTTGTCCGAAGCGACCTACCTTGGTCATGTGATCTCCAAGGATGGTATTGCGGTCAACCCAGAACGAGTTTAGGCTATTCTTGACTGGACTCCCCCAAAGAATGTCAAGCAAGTCAAAAGTTTTCTTGGACTCGCCAGCTATTGCTACCGTTTTCCCGAGAACTTCTCCAAGATTGCCAAACCTTTGACTAATCTGCTTCACAAAGGCGTTAAGTTTGAGTGGACAAGAAAATGTCAGGAAAGTTTCGAGGCACTCAAGGACAAGCTAACATCTGCTCTAGTGCTTGCTCCTCCAGATTCTCGTAAGGACTTTGTCGTTTATTGTGACGCATCCCGTCAAGGATTAGGTTGTGTCCTAATGCAAGAACGCGGGGTGATTGCTTATGCTTGATGACAGTTGCGCCCTCATGAAGAGAACTATCCATTTCATGATCTCGAACTCGATGTAGTTATCTATGCATTGTTGTTGTGGCGACATTACCTTCTTGGTAATCATTGTGAGATCTACACCGACCATCAAAGCCTGAAGTATTTGTTTACTCAGCCAAATATGAATCTCCATCAGAGGTGACGGATGGAAGCAATTATAGACATAAACCACATGGTTCAGAAAGCTCAATCCCGCCTTCATGAAGAACTTCGTAAGTTGAACATTCACATTGTTCCACAGGGTTCTCTTAATAACCTTGTCCTAGAACCAACTCTTCAGAAAGCTATCAAGTCCGCACAAGACAAAGACACTAAGATTGATCGAATTAAGAGTGATCTTGCCTCTGAGAAAGCCAAGGACTTCTCACTGGATGAAGGTGGAGCTTTGTTCTTCAGAGATCACCTTGTGGTACCCAAATTCGACCTTATGACAGAGAAAGTTATGAAAGAAGCACATGACACACCCCTTTCTATTCACCCGGGAAGTACCAAGATGTATCTAGACATTCGTCGGAAATATTGGTGGTCTAAGATGAAGCAAGACATTGCTCGCTATATTGAAGAATGTGACGTTTGTCGTCGCGTCAAAGCAGAACATCAGAAACCTACTGGACTTCTGCAACTACTGCCTATTCCTGAATGGAAGTGGGATAAAGTTCAAATGGATTTCATCATTGGCCTCCCCAAATCAAAAAAGGGTCATGATGCTATTTTTGTCGTCATCGACCAATTCTCCAAAGTTGCACACTTTCTGCCAGTCAAGGAAACTATCACTACTAGTCAGTTAGCGAACTTATATATCTCCAGAATTGTGTCACTTCACGGCATTCCGAAGGAGATCAGTTTAGACCGAGGCAGCATTTTCACCTCAAAATTCTGGGATAGTTTCCAAGAATCTATGGGAACTCATATAACCTGGAGCACTGCTTATCACCCCCGGTCCCAAGGTCAAGTTGAGCGAGTTAACCAAATACTTGAAGATATGGTGTATGCTTGTGTCATCTCCTTTGGCAAGAAGTGGGAAGAATCTCTCCCGTATGCTGAATTCTCTTATAAAAACAGCTATGCAGCTAGCTTGAAGATGGCCCCCTTCGAGGTATTATATGGACGTAAGTGTCGAACCCCTCTGACTTGGTCCGAAACTGGGGAACAACCACTCATTGGTTCGGATATTATCCAACAAGCAGAAGAGCAAGTTCGCATTGTCCGGGATAATCTCAAGGCGGTCAAGTCCCGTCAGAGGAGCAACTATGACCGTAATCACTTGGGATCTACCTATAACCCTGGTGATCAAGCTTATCTGCGTGTCACTCCTATGAGAGGCACTCATCGTTTTGATGTAAAGGGCAAGTTAGCCCCTCGCTACATTGGTCATTTTCGCATTCTCGCCAGACGTGGATATGTGGCTTATAAATTGGAACTGCCACCGAAATTCTCTAATGTCCATGATGTCTTCCATGTTTTGCAACTTCGTCATTGCTTCAAGGACCCGCACCGTGAAGTGGATCCTGAATTGATCGAAGTGCAAGATGATCTCACTTACAAAGAGAATCTGATCCGCATTCTTGAAGAAGCTGAACGTCGAACCCACCAAAAGGTTACCAAGTTCCTCAAAGTGCAGTGGTCGAATCATACTGAAGATGAAGCCACTTGGGAATGCGAAGATAATCTGCGTGCGGAATATCCCAATGTTTTCCCTTCCACCTCTTAATTCTCGGGATGAGAATTTATTTTAGAGGAGGAGAGTTGTAACACCTTGTAATTAAGCTACAGTAACCTCTATGATTAAGCTAAGCCATTTTACTAAAACATTGCTTGATAATTCTTTGTCTCATATCTCATTTCAAATTCCACTCCAAATTCAAAATCAAATAATAAGTGAAATAAAGAAATTCACAAACATGAAAACTAATATGTCCATACTGTTGCAAATAATCCCTGGATATTTTTCATGGTGAAACCAACATTTTATAAAGTAATTAAATGCCCTACAACAAATAAAACAGGGGCCAAAACAATAATTTAAATGCATTTTTAAATTATAAAATTGCCAAAATACTTTAAATAATTCTCAAACTTTTTGTGGCAGTGCCTAAAATTGCAATGTGAATAATGGGCCAAGTCCCATATTTTTCCTAACTATTTTTTGTTTAAAATAAATAGAAAGCAGAAATAGAAATAAAGGGAAAAACTAAAAAGAGAAAAGAAAGATCCCCACTGTGCACTTGGGCCTCAAGTGCACAGTGAGGCCCAGCCCACACCCCACTCATCTCCTTCCTCATGCTACATGAGGCACAGGGGGCGTGGCGGCCATCCAGGCCACCCTAGCCGTCGGTGTCGCCGTGGCGACCATCCGGCCCCTCCCCGGCGCCCTACAAGTGCCCCGCGGCCAGATACGTCTCCAACGTATTGATAATTTATGAAGTATTTGTGACGCCCCCATTCTCATCCGTACGCTAATCATGCACACAATGCGTACGACCAAGATTAGGGACTCACTGATTGATATCACAACACAACAAAAGACACAAATATAAAGTCATACAGCTTCATATTATAAGCCAGGGGCCTCGAGGGATCGAATACAAAGCTCGACAAGCATGAGTCAGCGGAAGCAAAGTAATATCTGAGTACAGACATAAGTTAGACAAGTTTTGCCTTAAGAAGGCTAGCACAAACATAAGCAGCGGAACGAAAGAGGCAAGGCCTCCTGCCTGGGAACCTCCTAATTACTCCTGAGCGTCGGGGGCAGCCTCCACGTAGTAGTAGGCTCCAGCGGTGGTGTAGTAGTCGTCTCCGGCGTACTCCATCTCCTGGGCTCCATCGTCTGAACGCAGCAATGTATCGAGAGGGAAAGGGAAAGCAAAGCAGCGGTGAGTACTCATCCAAAGTACTCGCAAGACTGACATCAGAACTATGCTAAGTATGCATCATTATCAAGGGGAGGGGTTATATCTGGACTGACTGCAGAAAGCAAGAATAGGGAGAAGACCTAGTCCTATCGAAGACTAGCATCTTCATCATCTTGCAGCATTAGAAGAGTGCAGATTGGTATCTCACATATAGTCATATTGTTGTAACAATTTTATTAAGTAACCATGCCCAGAGATCCTTCCTCGACTCCCTGTGAGGAAGCAATCTCGGAGCCACAATTCATTTCAAATTAAATCACAGTTATAGTTGTATAAGGTCAAGGTACAACTCCAAGTCGTCCTGTTACCGTGGACACGGCTATTCGAATAGATTAATCTTCCCTGCAGGGGTGCACCGTATCTCCAACACGCCTGATCACCTCTGGCCGGACACACTTTCCTGGGTCATGCCCGGCCTCGGGATAGCAGCACGTCGTCGCCCCACCTAGGCTCAATGAAGAGGCCAGCCCGCCGGTCTAAATCCTAAGCGCGCAGGTTCGTGGGCCCACTTGCCCTTGCGCTCCTGCACGATGCGAACACGGCCGGAAACAGACCTAGTACACTCCAGTCCAAGAGTTGCACCGTCCAGTCCAATCCATCGCGCGCTGCTCCATTGCTGGCGTCCGAAGAGCTTCGGCTGATACAAGGACGCTGAGTGCCCATAACTTTCCCACGTGATGGTTTGGTGCGCAATAAGGCCAACGACCAACTCAGATCAAATACCCAACCCATTAGCATTTTATTAATGCGGGGCAAGCGCGACCCTCAAAGTGCGGTCCCGTCACCCCGACTCGAGGATGTGTGGCAAGGGCCTCTCCTGCCTGGCCACGCCTCAACATAACCCGGATGCCTTACCGGCGCATCCCACCACATCTCACACACGGGTACCCTTGGGGCCGACCCGTCTCAGGACTGTCGGGAACTCAGGTCCACCTCAACCAGGGTGGTACCGCCTGCCCCTCCAGTCCCGTCTTTCACAAGTGAATAAAGTCAAGTTAAAGTAACTGTGTGTCTATATGCCAAGTGGATATCCGAGGAATCACCCTCGATGGATCCCACTCGAGGTATGGGTATGACAAGAGTTGCTATCGATAAATGGGAAGGAGGAATCACCCTCGATACCCACGACCGATTAGCTATGCTACAGAATTAACATCGGGAGTGCTAAGTGAGTATCACCCTCGGCACTCGATGGTAGCTCTGCAGTGCCATACTTAAGGGGTGTGCGGTGATGTGAGGGGCCTGGCTCGTCAGTCGGTTGACCGAGTCTTCGAGTCTTCGGGTCGTCGAGTCGTCAATGAAGAAGCAGGGGCAACTGGGACTAAGGGGGTCACAGGGGATTCATTGATCAACCTATACTAAGCAGTTGCTATGATTGCAGGTAAAGTAACAGCTTATCAAAAAAAGGCTATGCATCAGAATAGGAGCTAACAATTACAGTAGCAAAAATTCTAATGCAAGAATGAGAGGGAAAGAATGGGCGATATCGGAATGCTCAAGGGGGTTTCCTTGCCTTGCTGCTCTGCGGTAAAGGCCTGATCGTCAAGGGCGTAGTCGTACTCGGCAGCAGCGTCAGTCTCGGAGGCTACCGGAGAGAAGAGGGGGAAGAAACAATAAATACAAGCAAACAGATGCAACACAATGCATGACATGGCAATATGCAGGGCTAGGCATGCATTAACGCAGTACTACGCGTTGCAGACGAAGCGGGAGAATATCTGACGATATTTCCTAGGTCTTTGGATTTATCGGATAGACGATCCGGAGGGGAAAGTTCCATGTTCATCATGCTAGGAGCATGTGACAGATGAACAGATAGCATAATCAGATTCGTGGGATTTTTCTGATCAACTTTCATATATAAAGTTTTTCCATCTGAGCTACAAATTATTTTATATGATTTTTCAAAGATTTAATCAATTTCTGGAATTATTCTATTTATTAAATTCAACATTATCCAGAACGGTGTAGGGGTGACGTCAGCATGACATAAGCATTGCATCAGCAGTCAACAGTGGGGTTGGCCAGGTCAAACCTGACCAGTGGGTCCCACATGTCATAGACTCAGGGTTAATTCATTTAAATTTAAACTAAACATAGACTAATTAACAAGTGGGGCCCATCTGTCAGTGAGGGATTAGTGTTAATTAATTATTTTCAATTCACCTAATTATTAATTAGTTAGCTGACAGGGGTGGCCCACCTGTCATAGACTCAGGGGCTTGGGGCTCCACATGTCAGTGACTGGGTTGTGCCCAGTCAGCCAGTTGACCAAGTCAACTAGTCAACTGGGTCGCCCCTGGCCCACTGGCAGGGTCACTGGGGGTGGCCCCGACAGGGCCACGTCGGCGGTGGCCGGCGTTCGTCGCCGGAGGAGCTCCGGCGAGCGCCCGAGACGGCGAGGGGGCTCGGAAATCGTCTACGGGGCACCAAATCGGCCCATTCTTGGCGCGTTCGAGAGCTGGCGCAGCCGCCGTTCCATTCCGACCATCGAGAGGGGAAACGGTGGACAGTGGTGAGCGGCAGGTCGACGGCGGCGGAGGCGAGCTTCGGGCGAACTCCGGCAAGTGCGTACAGGGAGCAAAAAGAGCGGGACTAGCGCGGGATCAGTCCTACACGACGTGGCGAGTCGAATGGTGGCGGCGGTAGGACCAAAAGGTCACTGGAGACTCGTCGGTGAAGGGCTCCGCGGCGGCTGTGTTCGGGCACGCGTCGGGGACGGTGCTAGGAGGCACGAGCGAGCGCGTGCGTGTGCGCGTCGTGCTCCTGGAAGCACCAGGAGCACGATGATGTGCTCAGGCGAGCCTGACGGCGACGGTAGCGACGACCAGAAGCTCGCCGGCGGCAGCACGCTTTGGGCTCCAGCGAAATCGAGCGACAGAGCTAGCAATCGACGGGGCTAAGCGAGGGGAAAGATGCGTGGGCTCACAGGGATCCTGCAGATGTGCAAAGCGTGCTCGGGGGAGGCTCGAGGTGACCGGAATCGACGACGGCGACCTTCGGGTCCCGAGGAGGAAGACGACAGTGTGGGGGCGATGCAGGGCTCCTGGGGCTCGGGCTCGTGGTCGAGGAGGACGGGGTCATCGCGGCGGTCCTTCCTGGCTAGCTACGGAGGCGGGGGGAGGGCTGTGGCCGCGGCTAGCCGGCGTCCATGGCGACGGCGGCGCGGGCGCGGCGGATCTGGAGGAGGGAGAGAGCGAGCGAGGGAGGAGAGGGCGGCGAATGGAGGAGGCGTCCAGGGGAGAAGGCCCAGGGCGCCCTTATCCCCTCGCCCCACCTGCTCCGGTGCCGTGGCGGCCAACGGCCGGAGCCGCGCGCGTCTAGCCACGCCGGCGACGACAGCGAGGCGGGAGCAGGTGGACGAACCGGTAAGTGGGCTGGGCCGCACTGTGTCTACGGCCCAGAGGCTAGGTAAGTGGTCTCCTAGCCCTTTTTCTTTTGTTTCTTTTCTGTTTTCCTTTTAAATTTTTCTGTTTTGAAATAGTTTTAGGACTAAATGACTTTTGAAAAATATGGGATAGGGCCCAATAATTGCCATGCAATATTTAGTACTGCCACAAAAAGTTTGGGCCCCTTTTGAAAAGCTTGGAAATTTTTATAAATGAAAAGGCATTTAAAATGCTGGGATTGCACTGGATTAATTGCCACTGCTCATTTTAGCAACATAGTGATGTTGTTTTCCTTAACAACATATTGTTTTGGAATTTTTGCTGAATGATGAACATTTTTCCAGCAATATTTGAGCAACTTCAAATCTCACTTGCCAATTTAATTTGATTTCAAAGTGAAGTTTTAAATGATATTTGAATCAAAGGTGATCAAGCACTGTTTAGCAAAAGATTAGCTTAATCACTTGGCCATTACTTTAGCTTAATTACAATCATCACTGTAGCTTAAACCCAGGGTGTCACAGTATTCAAGCCATATTTGCCTATGTCTACAATACTTTTATATGGTTTTAATTTACTTTATATGATTTATTTAGAACTAACCCGGACTGACGATGTTTTCACCAAAATTACCGCGGTGTTGTTTTTGTGCAGAAAATGAAAGTTCTTGGAATCGCCCGAAACTTTTTGATGGTTTTTTCTAGAGGAAATAAGCAATATTGGAGCGAAGACAACTAGAGGGGGGCCACTTCTGGGCCACAAGCCATCAGGGCGCGGCCCCTAGGCCGCGGCCTGATGTGTGCTGGGGCCCACGTGGCTCCGTTGCGCATGATTCCAACGGTGAAAAATCCTATAAATCCCAGAAACCCCAGAAATAAAGAGAGACTCTCCGCTCCACCGTCGCAACTCTCTATATCGACGAAAACCCAATCTGGAGCCTTTCCAGTACCCTGCCGGAGAGGGAAATTATCATCCGGTGGCCATCTTCATCATCCTGGCGGACGCCATGATGAGGAGGGAGTAGTTCACCCTCGAGGCTGTGGGTATGTACCAGTAGCTATGTGTTCAATCTCTCTCTCTCATGTTCTTGAGATGGCACGATCTTGATGTATCACAGGCTTTGTTAATATAGTCGGATCATATGATGTTATTCCCTTGTTATCTTGTTGTGATGAATTGAATATTTCCCTTTGAGATCTCGTTATGTTGGATTGAATATTGGATTGAGAACACTTGATATATGTCTTGCATGTGAATACTCGTGGTGACAATGGGGTGTTCTATTGGTTCACTTGATGTATGTTTTGGTACTCAACTTGCGGATTCCCGAGGTGACATTGGGGTAATCTATGCATAGGGGTTCATACACGTTCTTGTCCTACGTTCTCCGATAGAAATCTTGAGGTGCTCCTTGAAGTTCTTTGTGTTGGATTGAATATGATAGATCTGAAATTGTTTGATGCATGTCGCATAATTTACCCACGGATACTTGAGGTGACATTAGGGTGGATTGATATGTGTCATTGGTGTTATTTTAGTACGCACTCTAGGGTTGTTTGTGACACTTATAGGAATAGCTCAAAAGCTTGATTGGAAATAATAACTTTGAGGTGGTTGTACTACCTATGCCAATTTCATCTTATTGTTCTCCGCTAGATAGGAACTTTGGAGTGATTCTTTGTTGCACGTTGAGGGATGATCATATGATTCAACTATGTTAGCATTGTTGGGAGATTGCACTAGTGAAAGTTTGAACTCTAGGCCTTATTTCCAAGCATTTATATAATGTTTTGCTCATTGTTTTATAGTTGTTACCTAGCTGTTTTTATATTTTTAGATTACAAAAACCTATATCTACCTTCCATATTGCACTTGTATCACCATCGCTTCGCCGAACTAGTGCACCTATACCATTTGCCATTGTATTGGGTGTGTTGGGGAGACAAGAGATTTCTTGTATTTGATTGCAGGGTTGTTTGAGAGAGACCATCTTCATCCTACACCTCCCTCGGATTGATAAACCTTAGGTCATCCACTTGAGGGAAAATTGCTACTGTCCTACAAAACTCTGTGCTTGGAGGCCCAACAAAGTCTACAAGAATAAAGTTGCGTAGTAGACATCAAGCCATTTTCTGGCGCCATTATCGGGGATGTGAGTGCTTGAAGGTATATATTTAGATCTTGCAATTAAATCTTTTAGTTTATTGTTTTTCACTAGTTGGTTTTAACTACAAAAAATGGAATTTAGGTTGCCTCAATTGTTTCATCTTTTTAATGTCATTCGTGAAAATGATGGTTCCGAAAATTGTGCTCAATTGGTAGAGGAAGAGTTTATGAAAATACTTAATGAGAATTCCTTGAATGATGAGCATGATTGCAATGTTGCTAGTATGAATTCTCTGAATATCCATGATGCTAATGATATGCAAAGCCACAATCTTGGGGATGCTACGTTTGATGAAGATGATATTTTTAGTCCCCCAAGTTTTGATGAGAAAATTTATTATGATGGCATGCCTCCAATCTATGATGATTATGATGATGACATGTATGCTATAAAGAGTGATAGTAACCATGAAACTTGTCATCATGATTTTTATTTTCAGTTTGGTTATGTCAATCATCTATCTCATGATAGTTATTTTGTTGAGTTTGCTCCCACTACAGTGAATGAGAAGAAAATTGCTCATGTGGAGAGTAATAAATTTTCTATGCTTGTAGATCATGAAAAGGATGCTTTATGTGATAGTTATATTGTTGAATTCCTTCAGGATGCTAATAAAAATTATTATGAGGGGGGGACATATGCTTGTAGGAATTGCAATAATATCAAGTTTCCTCCCTATGTGCTCAAAGTTTTGAAGTCATACTTGTTTTGCCTTCCTATGCTAGTTGATTCTTGCTCCCATAAATTGTTTGCTCACAAAATTCCTATGCATAGGAAGTGGGTTACACTTAAATGTGATTGCCATGTGATTCATGATGCTCTCTTGCATATTTCAATTACTATTCTTATGTGAGCATCATTGAAATCATTATGCCTAGCTAAAAGGCATTAAAGAAAAGTGCTTGTTGGGAGACAACCCAACACTTTTACTTTCTGTTTTTGTGTGTTCATATGATTAATATACTGTATTAATCATGTTTTGTGTATTTTATTTCAATAAAGTACCAAGTAAAGCCTTTGGGATAGTGTGGATACTTGTTGATTTGATTCTGTGCAAAAAAAGAAACTTTTGCCTCCAGTAAAGAATTTCTCTGATTTTACTGGAGAGTCAACAAATTCTGAAATTTTTACACAGTATTTATATGCAGATTCTATAAGTTTTCCTAATTTGTCAGAATTGTTAGAGACAGTAAAGTATGGTTATACTACAGATCTTCACAGACTGTTCTGTTTTTAACAGATTCTGTTTTGCATGCATAGTTTGCTTGTTTTAGTGTTTCCATAGCTTATATTTAGTGATATAAATTATGGGAATGGTCGAATATGGTAGGAATTATTTGAGAACAATTATGAATCTTGTCATGACAGTACCTAAGTGAATGTTCTTTATTTATTATACTAACCCATCTCACGAAGTTCCGTTAAGTTTTGTGTGATTGAAGTTTTCAAGTTTTGGGTGAGACACCAATATGAGGAGAATAAGGGGTGACAATAACCTAAGCTTGGGGATGCCCAAGGCACCTCCAAGGTAATATCCAAAGAAGACTCAAGCGCCTAGGCTTGGGGATGCACTGGAAGGCATCCCCTCTTTCGTCTTCAACACTATCGGTATATCTTACTTGGAGCTATATTTTTATTTGTCACATAATATGTGTTTTGCTTGGAGCATAATTTTATTTTGTTAGTATTTTATTTCTGTTATTTATAATATTGTTTTTCAATAAAAAGTTCCAAGAATTTCCTTTAGGATGCTTGAATTGCATGTTTGATGTGTGCTTTGTAAAATTAGAAACTTTTGCTGTGGTGTTTGAATTTTCATATTTTACTGGAACGTGGAAAGTTTCTGAAATTTTTACACAGTATTGTAATATAAATTGTTTATTATGTTCTAAAGTTTCATAATTTTTAGAGATATAGAAGTGCACTTTGTAAATTAATTGCTACAGACTGTCCTCTTTAGATAGATTGTTGTCATAGTTTTGTTATCTACTTCTTCGATGGTTTTCATGACTTATATTGGTAGATATAAATTGTGGAAATGATAGTATACAGTAGATAATGTTTGAAAAATATTATTCAACTTGTATTGGCAGTACATAAAGTGTTGATTTATTCTTATTTGCACTAACCTATCTCACGAGTTCTTTTCGAGTTTTGTGTGGATGAAGCTTTTGAAACCTAGGTGAAACCGGGATATGAGAGGATGGAACGAGATAAAAAAGCTCAAGCTTGGGGATGCCCAAGACACCCCAAGTAAATATTACAAGAAGTCTCAAGCATCTAAGCTTGGGGATGCTACGCGTCCCGCCTCTCTTCGTCAACTATCGGTTAGCCTATGTTGAGCTTAAATTTTTATTCGTTCACATGATATGTGCTATTCTTGGAGTGCCATTTTTATTTTGTTTGTTGTTTGAATAAAATACTCAGATCTGAAAATCTTTATTGAGAGAGAGAGTCCTCACATAGCTACTTTATTTTTTGACTACTCATTGATCTTCACTTATATCTTTTGAGAGTTGTTCAAAATTTACTCTTGTGCTTCACTTATATCCTAAGAGTAAACGTTGAATGAATTGAATGTCATAAATGTGAAATTATATATGCTTCATATTATTGTCCCATGGGGAGTAGTGACTTCACATACTAGGAGTATAAGCGGTAAAATTTATTGGAAGTTAGCAAACATAGCATTGGTCATTTAAACAATTCATGAAAGAATATTGAAGGAAGAGAGGTTTCACATATAAACACACTATCTTGGACATCTTCTATGATTGTGAACCCCCATTAATTATTTTCAAACTTGATCAAGTAGTTGATGTTGGACAAGAAAGACAATGTAATGGTTGTGTTTGTTTATATTCACGTAGCAGTTATATTGTCATGGATCCTCTAACATGTGATGCTTGTTTAGAACCTTTTGCTAGCCAAAAATTCGTACTAAGTAGAAATACTACTTGTGCATCCAAATCCTTGAGCCAAGTTTCTTCCATGAGAGTCCACCACACCTCCCTATATATGGTATTTAACTGCCATTCCAAGTAAATTTGCATGTGCCACCTCTAAACATTCAAATAAACATCCATTTTGTGTGCTCGTACCGCTCATGGAGCGACGGGGCGGTCATTATCTTCCATGCCGAGCGGGTTATTCTCAGGATAAGTGTTTATTCACTTGTCAATGCACGCGAGAGGTTGGTAAAAAGGATGCCTAGCCCTGCATAATACAAAAATAAATAAACAAGAACTCCCCCTAGAAAGTTGATTGTTTGGATGGTACCCGTGGATACGGCTAGCCATGAAATGTGTTTGAATGGTGGAAGGGGAAATGCCAATAATGTGATTAGCATGGAAGATATTGAAAACTTTGTTGTGACTTGACAGTAAAAGTATACCACTCAAAATTACATATTCATCTATGCTTTAAAACAATGAGCTCTGGCACCTCTACAAATCCCTGCTTAAATCTGTGAAGGGCCTTTCTTTTACTTTTCATGTTGATTCAACTTCTGATTCCAATCTATTAATTATTTAGTTGGCAAGCATCATGTGGTGGGGAAAGATCTAGACATATATATCCAGTTGAATATAGGTGATAATGATTCATTATTTGTTGACATTATCCCCGAGATAAATAAGTTGGGAGGCAAAACTTTAAGCCCCTATCTTCCTATGTGTTTGACTAAAACTATTTGTTCTAAAAATATGCTTTGAGTGTCAGCAATCATGGAAGACTAAATAATAGTTGAGTATGTGGAATTTGCTAAACCAAAGCTCTTACATAGACCCTTCCTGAAAATAAGATGAATTGTAATTGTTTGATGACTGAAAACATAGTTTGCTAGTTTTTAAGAAAGTTTATGGTTTGTACTTTAACATGTGAATAACTTGCTACTTGATTATGAGAAGTTCTATGAGAAATACTTGCTGGTTTTGATGCTAGAAAAGTGGCTGAAATTATCCTTGATCAATATTATATTATGCTAGCACTCACACTTCATAAATTACTTCTTTTATCATTTACCTACTCGAGGACGAGTAGGAATTAAGATTGGGGATGCTGATACGTCTCCAATGTATTGATAATTTATGAAGTATTCATGCCATATTTGCCTATGTCTACAATACTTTTATATGGTTCTGATTTACTTTATATGATTTATTTAGAACTAACCCGGACTGACGCAGTTTTCAGCAGAATTACCGTGGTGTTGTTTTTGTGCAAAAAATGAAAGTTCTCGGAATCGCCCGAAACTTTTTGATGATTTTTTCTAGAGGAAATAAGCAATATTGGAGCAAAGAACCACCGGAGGGGAGCCACCTATGGGCCACAAGTCATCAGGGCGCCCCCTAGGCCACGCCCTGATGTGTGCTGGGGCCCACGTGGCTCCGTTGCGCGTGATTCCAACGCTGAAAAATCATATAAATCCCAGAAACCCCAGAAATAAAGAGAGACTCTCCGCTCCGCCGCCGCGACTCTCTGTATCGACGAGAAACCAATATGGAGCCTTTCCAGTACCCTGCCGGAGAGGGAAATCATCATCCGGTGGCCATCTTCATCATCCCAGCGGAGGCCATGACAAGGAGGGAGTAGTTCACCCTCGAGGTTGAGGGTATGTACCAGTAGTTATGTGTTCAATCTCTCTCTGTCTCTCTCGTGTTCTTGAGATGGCACGATCTTGACGTATCACAGGCTTTGTTAATATAGTCGGATCATATGAAGTTATTCCCTTGTTATCTTGTTGTGATGAATTGAATCTTTCCCTTTGAGATCTTGTTATGTTGGATTGAATATTGGATTGAGAACACTTGATATATGTCTTGCATGTGGATACCCTGGTGACAATGGGGTGTTCTATTGATTCACTTGATGTATGTTTTGGTACTCAACTTGCGGATTCTCGAGGTGACATTGGGATAATCTATGCATAGTGGTTGATACACGTTCTTGTCCTACGTTCTCCGATAAAAATCTTGGGGTGCTCCTTGAAGTTCTTTGTGTTGGATTGAATATGATAGATCTGAAATTGTTTGATGCATGTCGCATAATTTACCCACAGATACTTGAGGTGACATTGGAGTATCTAGGTGACATTAGGGTGGATTGATATGTGTCATTGGTGTTATTTTAGTACGAACTCTAGGGTTGTTTGTGACACTTATAGGAATAGCTCAAAAGCTTGATCAGAAATAATAACTTTGAGGTGGTTGTACTACCTACGCCAATTTCATCTTATTGTTCTCCGCTAGATAGGAACTTTGGAGTGATTCTTTGTTGCACGTTGAGGGATGATCATATAATTCAACTATGTTAGCATTGTTGGGAGATTGCACTAGTGAAAGTATGAACCCTAGGCCTTATTTCCAATAATTTATATAACATTTTGCTCGTTGTTTTATACTTGTTACCTTGCTGTTTTTATATTTTCAGATTACAAAAACCTATATCTACCTTCCATATTGCACTTGTATCACCATCTCTTCGCCGAACTAGTACACCTATACAATTTGCCATTGTATTGGGTGTGTTGGGGACACAAGATATTTCTTGTATTTGATTGTAGGGTTGTTTGAGAGAGACCACCTTCATCCTACACCATCCCACAGATTGATAAACCTTAGATCATCCGCTTGAGGAAAAATTGCTACTGTCCTACAAAACTATGTGCTTGGAGGCCCAACATAGTCTACAAGAATAAAGTTACGTATTAGACATCACGGCCTCCCACGAACCCTAGCCCACCTCACTTCATCTCCCTCGTGTCGCGCCAGTCTCGTCTCCCCAATGAACCGAGCGCGGTCGTCGCCATGGCCACACCATAGCCCTGCCAACCGTCGTCCCTACGCCTAGCGACGACGCTCGTCAGCTCTGCCTTGCTCCACCGCGTCGCCTGCTGCAACCCGATGGAGCTAGGAGCCCCTGCTTCGCCGGATCCGCACTGTCTTCCTACTCTACACTGTCGGACCTCGCCATCAAATTCGTCACCATCGAGCCCTCCCTGAGCCTGCTAAGCACACCTACAGGCTGTATGTGAGCATCTCTACCAATTCCCCATCTTCCCCAGTCGATCCGTCGATGTAGACGCCGTACGCTGCCGCGGCCGAGCTCACCGGAGCTCGCACTCACCGCCACACGGTCGCGCCTGCTCCTCGCCCTCCGGCCTCCCGTGGCCACGCTCCCACGCGCCGGGCCTCGCCCATGGCCGCGTCCGTCCGCGCGCACCCCACTTGACCACGCGCACGCGCCCGCGGCTGCCGCCGCTTTATGTTGCGTTTTTGTGGCCCGCTGCTGCTACCGCTTGCCGCCGCCGCCTGCTGCTGCTGCCGCTTGTCGTCGTTGCCGTCATGCCGGTCTCCGCCGCCCACTGTCCGCCGGCCGTGCTCCGGCTACGGCCTCGGCCTATGTCGTGCTCGCGCGCGTGCACGCCCCCCATGTGTGGTCTCAGGCCACCGCCACACGGACCCCGCTGGCTAATTAGCCGCTAAGACAACCACTAACCCAGCCCCTAGCCCTCAATGACACAGGACCCGCACGTAATTAACCTCCAGGAATTAAAACTAACTCTAATTAAGTGGTTAGTCAATGACATGTGGGCCCAATGCACTGTTTAAATGGGTAAGGTTAAATTAAACTAACAACCACTGACATGTGGGTCCTGTTGACCCCTTTGACCAGTCAATGGTCCACTATTGACTGTTAAGTCAGCAGTCGGCTGGAACCCACCTGTCAGCCTCTGTTGCACATTTCTGGGTACACTTCTGTGTACCCATAGCATTTACTTTTTAATATAATTTCGAATTAATATAATTATAAAATTTCGGAAAATGTTTATATCTGTGAAAAATCATATAAATGAATCTGTAAGTCAGATAAAAATAATTTATATATGAAAGTTGCTCAGAAAAATGCAATGAATCCGAATACGCTATCCGTTCATCTGTCACATGCCTCTAGCATGATGAACATGGAACTTTTCCCCTCAGATCGTCTGTCCGATAAATGCCAAAGACCCGGGAAATATCCACAGATATTTTCCAGCTTCGTCTGTATCGTGTAGCACTGTGTTAGGTCACCCCTAGCACTGCATATTTCCTTGTCATGCATTTGTTTGCTTTATATTTATTGCTTCTTCCCCCTCTTATCTCCGGTAGACCCCGAGACCGACGCTGCTACCGGATACGACTACACTTCTGACGTCCAGCCACTTGCAGCAGAGTTTCCACGCAAGCAAAACCCCCTAGATCATTCCTATATCGCCCATTCCTTCTCTCTCATGCTTGCATTAGATTTTTCTACTGTTGTCGATAGCTCCTGTTCTGATGCATAGCCCGATTTTTGCAACCTGTTATTGTTACATACCTGCTTACCTTATATGCTTAGTATAGGTTGGTTGGTGATACGTCCATTTTGCATCATGCTTTTATATCAATACTTATTGCATTATGGGCTGTTAATACACATTATGGTGCAATACTTATGCCTTTTCTCTCTTATTTTACAAGGTTTACATGAAGAGGGAGAATGCCGGCAGCTGGAATTCTAGACTGGAAAAGAAGCAAATCTGAGATACCTATTCTGCACAACTCCAAAAGTCCTGAAAATTTACGGAGAATTATTTTGGAATATATAAAAAATACTGGGCGAAGAAAATACAAGAGGGGACCCACTAGGCAGCCACAAGCTTAGAGGGCGCGCCCTACCCCCAGGGTGCGCCCTAGTGGCTTGTGGGCCCCCTGGCAGGTCTCCGGTGCCCATCTTCTGCTATATGGAGGGTTTTGACCTGAAAAAAATCAGAAGGGAGCTTTCGGGACGAAGCTCCGCCGTCTCGAGGCGGAACCTGGGCAGAACCAATCTAGGGCTCCGGCGGAGCTGTTCTGCCGGGGAAACTTCCCTCTCGGAGGGGGAAATCGAAGCCATCGCCATCACCAATGATCCTCTCATCGAGAGGGGCTCAATCTCCATCAACATCTTCATCAGCACCATCTCCTCTCCAAACCCTAGTTCATCTCTTGTATCCGATCATTGTCTCAAAACCTCATATTGGTACCTGTGGGTTGCTAGTAGTGTTGATTACTCCTTCTAGTTGATGCTAGTTGGTTTACTTGGTGGAAGATCATATGTTCAGATCCTTAATGATAATTAATACTCCTCTGATTATGAACATTAATATGCTTTGTTAGTAGTTACGTTTGTTCCTAAGGACATGGGATAAGTCTTGTTATAAATAATCATGTGAATTTGGTATTCGTTCGATATTTTGATGAGATGTATGTTGTTTCTCCTCTAGTGGTGTTATGTGAACATCGACTACATGACACTTCACCATTGTTTGGGCCTACAGGAAGGCATTGGGAAGTAATAAGTAGATGATGGGTTGCTAGAGTGACAGAAGCTTAAACCCTAGTTTATGCGTTGATTCGTAAGGGGTTGATTTGGATCCACATGTTTCATGCTATGGTTAGATTTATCTTAATTCTTCTTTCGTAGTTGCGGATGCTTGCGAGAGGGGTTAATCATAAGTGGGAGGCTTGTCCAAGTAAGGGAAGCACCCAAGCACCGGTCCGCCCACATATCAAATTATCAAAGTAACGAACGCGAATCATATGAGCATGATGAAAACTAGCTTGACAGAATTTCCCATGTGTCCTCGGGAGCGCTTTGCTTTATATAAGAGTTTGCCCAGGCTTGTCCTTTGCTATAAAAAGGATTGGGCCACCTTGCTGCACCTTTATTACATTTGTTACTTGCTACCCGTTACGAATTATCCTATCACAAAACTATCTGTTACTGATAATTTCAGTGCTTGCAGAGAATACCTTACTGAAAACCGCTTGTCATTTCCTTGTGCTCCTCGTTGGGTTCGACACTCTTACTTATCGAAAGGACTATGATAGATCCCCTATACTTGTGGGTCATCAAGACTCTTCTCTGGCGCCGTTGCCGAGGAGTGAAGCGCCTTTGGTAAGTGGAACTTGGTAAGGAAAATTTTATATAGTGTGCTGAAATTTACTGTCACTTGTTGCTATGGAAAATAATCCTTTGAGGGGCTTGTTCGGGGTATCTTCATCTCGACCGGAAGCACAAAGAGTTGCTCCTCAACCTGCTGCACCTACTGAAAATATTTATTATGAAATTCCTTTGGGTATGATAGAGAAACTGCTAGCTAATCCTTGTGCAGGAGATGGAACACTACATCCTGATTTGCATCTAATCTATGTGGATGAAGTTTGTGGATTATTTAAGCTTGCAGGTTTGCCCGAGGATGATGTCAAGAAGAAGGTCTTTCCTTTATCTTTGAAGGAGAAGGCATTGACATGTTACAGGCTATGCGATGATATTGCATCATGGAACTACAACCGATTGAAATTGGAATTTCATCCGAAGTTTTATCCTATGCATCTGGTTCATCGTGATCGGAATTATATTTATAATTTTTGGCCTCGTGAAGGAGAAAGAATCGCTCAAGCTTGGGGGAGGCTTAAGTCAATGTTATATTCATGCCCCAATCATGAGCTCTCAAGAGAAATTATTATTCAGAACTTTTATGCTCGGCTTTCTCATAATAATCGATCCATGCTCGACACTTCTTGTGGCGGTTCCTTTATGAAGAAGGATATTGAATTCAAATGGGACTTATTGGAAAGAATTAAACGCAACTCTGAAGATTGGGAACTCGATGAAGGTAATGAGTCAGGTATAAACCTTAAGTTTGATTGTGTTAAATCCTTTATAGACACCGATGCTTTTCGGAAATTTAGCACTAAATATGGACTTGACTCTGAGATAGTAGCTTCTTTCTGTGAATCTTTTGCTGCTCATGTTGATCTCCCTAAGGAGAAGTGGTTTAAATATCATCCTCCCATTGAAGTGAAAGTAGTTGAACCTATTAAAGTTGAAGAAGAAACCATAACTTATAATGTTGATCCTATTGTTCCTACTGCTTATATTGAGAAACCACCTTACCCTGTTAGAATAAAGGAACATGCTAAAGCTTCAACTGTGGTTCGTAAGAGCTGTACTAGAACACCTACACCCCCTGAACAAATTAAAGTTGAACCTAGTATTGCTATGGTTAAAGATCTCTTGGTTGATAATATTGAAGGGCATGTTATTCATTTCTGTGATGAAGCTGCTAGAATTGCTAGACCGGATACTAAAGGTAAACACAGACCTATTGTTGGCGTGCCTGTTGTTTCTGTTAAAATAGGAGATCATTGTTATCATGGCTTGTGTGATATGGGTGCTAGCGTGAGTGCAATTCCCTTTTCCTTATACAAAGAAATTATGAATGATATTGCACCAGTTGAACTAGAGGAAATTGATGTTACCATTAAGCTTGCTAATAGAGACACCATTGCACCAATTGGGATTGTTAGAGATGTTGAAGTCTTGTGTGGGAAAATAAAATATCCTACTGATTTTCTTGTTCTTGGTTCCCCACAAGATGATTTTTGTCCCATTATATTTGGTAGACCTTTCTTGAATACTGTTAATGCTAGGATTGATTGTGAGAAAGAAACTGTTAGTGTAAGTTTTGGGGATGTGTCTCATGAGTTCAATTTCTCTAAATTTCGTAGACAACCCCATGACAAAGAATTGCCTAGTAAAGATGAAATTGTTGGTCTTGCTTCTATTGTTGTACCTCCTACTGATCCTTTAGAACAATATTTGCTAGACCATAAAAATGATATGCATATGAATGAAAGGAATGAAATAGATAAGATTTTCTTTGATCACCAACCTATTTTGAAACACAACCTGCCTGTTGAAATACTTGGGGATCCTCCTCCACCCAAGGGTGATCCCGTGTTTGAGCTTAAACAATTACCTGATACTTTGAAATATGCTTATCTTGATGAAAAGGAGATATATCTTGTTATTATTAGTGCTAACCTTTCAGAGCATGAAGAAAAGAGATTATTGAAAACTCTGAGGAAGCACCGTGCTGCTATTGGATATACTCTTGATGATCTTAAGGGCATTTGTCCCACTCTATGTCAGGACAAAATTAATATGGAGCCTGATCCTAAACCGGTTGTTGATCACCAACGACGGTTAAATCCTAAAATGAAAGAAGTGGTAAGAACTGAAATACTAAAGCTTCTGGAGGCAGGTATAATTTATCCTACTGCTGATAGTAGATGGGTTAGTCCCGTTCATTGTGTTCCTAAGAAAGGAGGTATCACCGTTGTTCCTAATGATAAAAATGAATTGATCCCGCAAAGAATTGTTACAGGATATAGAATGGTAATTGATTTTAGGAAATTAAATAAAGCTACTAGGAAAGATCATTACCCTCTACCTTTCATTGATCAAATGCTAGAAAGACTATCCAAACACACACATTTTTCCTTTCTAGATGGTTATTCTGGTTTCTCTCAAATACCTGTGTCGAAAGAGGATCAAGAAAAGACCACTTTTACTTGCCCTTTCGGTACCTTTGCTTATAGACGTATGCCTTTTGGTTTATGCAATGCACCTGCTACCTTTCAAAGATGTATGATGGCTATATTCTCTGACTTTTGTGAAAAGATTGTTGAGGTTTTCATGGATGATTTTTCCGTTTATGGGACTTCTTTTGATGATTGCTTGAGCAACCTTGATCGAGTTTTGTAGAGATGTGAAGAAACTAATCTTGTCTTGAATTGGGAAAAGTGCCACTTTATGGTTAATGAAGGTATTGTCTTGGGACACAAGATTTCCGAAAGAGGTATTGAAGTTGATAAAGCTAAAGTTGATGCTATTGAAAAAATGCCGTGTCCTACGGACATAAGAGGTATAAGAAGTTTCCTTGGTCATGCTGGTTTCTATAGGAGGTTTATTAAAGACTTCTCTAAGATTTCTAGGCCTCTCACTAATCTTTTGCAAAAAGATGTTCCATTCGTTTTTGATGATGATTGTGTAGAAGCATTTGAAATTCTTAAGAATGCCTTGATTTCCGCACCTGTTGTTCAACCACCTGATTGGAACCTACCCTTTGAAATTATGTGTGATGCTAGTGATTATGCTGTTGGTGTTGTTCCAGGACAAAGAGTTGATAAGAAACTAAATGTTATTCATTATGCTAGTAAAACTCTAGACAGTGCTCAAAGAAATTATGCTACTACTGAAAACGAATTTTTAGCGGTTGTGTTTGCTTGTGATAACTTCAGACCTTATATTGTTGATTCCAAAGTAACTGTTCACACCGATCATGCTGCTATTAAATACCTGATGGAAAAGAAAGATGCTAAACCTAGACTTATTAGATGGGTTCTTCCGCTACAAGAATTTGATTTGCATATTATTGATAGAAAGGGTGCTGACAACCCTGTAGCAGACAACTTGTCTAGGTTAGAAAATGTTCTTGATGACCCACTACCTATTGATGATAGCTTTCCTGATGAACAATTAGTTGTCATAAATGCTTCGCGTAATGCTCCATGGTATGCTGATTATGCTAATTACATTGTTGCTAAATTTATACCGCCTAGTTTCACATACCAACAAAATAAAAAGTTCTTCTATGATTTAAGACATTACTTTTGGGATGATCCACACCTTTATAAAGAAGGAGTAGATGGTATTATTAGACGTTGTGTACCTGAGCATGAACAGGAACAGATCCTACGCAAGTGTCACTCTGAGGCCTATGGGGGACACCACGCTGGAGATAGAACTGCACACAAGGTATTACCATCTGGTTTTTATTGGCCTACTCTCTTCAAGGATGCTCGTAAGTTTGTCTTGTCTTGTGATGAATGTCAAAGAATTGGTAATATTAGTAGACTCAGGAAATGCCTATGAATTACTCTCTTGTTATTGAACCATTTGATGTTTGGGGTTTTGATTATATGGGACCTTTTCCACAATCTAACGGGTATACTCATATTCTAGTTGCTGTTGATTATGTTACTAAGTGGGCAGAAGCTATTCCAACTAGTAGCGCTGATCATAACACTTCTATTAAAATGCTTAAAGAAGTTATTTTCCCTAGATTTGGAGTCCCTAGATATTTAATGACTGATGGTGGTTCACACTTTATTCATGGTGCTTTCCGTAAGTTGCTTGCTAAGTATGATGTTAATCATAGAATTGCATCTCCTTATCACCCTCAGTCTAGTGGTCAAGTAGAGTTGAGCAATAGAGAAATTAAATTGATCTTACAGAAGACCGTTAATAGATCTAGAAAGAATTGGTCTAAGAAACTTGATGATGCATTATGGGCTTATAGAACTGCTTATAAAAACCCTATGGGTATGTCTCCGTATAAGATGGTTTATGGTAAAGCTTGTCACTTACCTCTGGAGCTAGAACATAAAGCTTATTGGGCAATTAAAGAGCTCAACTATGATTTCAAACTTGCTAGTGAGAAGAGGTTATTTGACATTAGCTCACTTGATGAATGGAGAACCCAAGCCTATGAGAATGCCAAGTTGTTTAAAGAAAAGGTTAAGAGATGGCATGATAGAAGGATACAAAAGCGTGAATTCAATGTAGGTGATCATGTCTTGCTATACAATTCTCGTTTAAGATTTTTTGCAGGAAAACTTCTCTCTAAATGGGAAGGGCCTTACATTATCGAGGAAGTATATCGTTCCGGTGCCATCAAGATCAACAACGCCGAAGGCACAAACCCGAAGGTGGTAAACGGGCAAAGAATCAAACATTATATATCACGTACCCCCATAAATGTTGAAACTAATATTATCAATACCATAACTCCAGAGGAGTACATTAGGGAGACCTACCAGAACGTTTCAAACTATGAAAAGGAATAGGTATGTGGTATGGTAAGCAAACCGACTCCAAAACTTTTCCAATAGCAATTTTTCTCCGTTTTGGAATATTTAAAAAATTAGGAAAATTTAAAGTAGTCCGAAAAGTGCACGAGGAGGCGACAAGCCAGGAGGGCGCACACTAGTGGCTTGTGACCACCCCGTGTACTATCCGGACTCCGTTTTCTTGTGGTATACTCCTTCGGGTCGGTAAAAATTCATTATATAATCTCCCGAAGGTTTTGACCTTCGTATCACGACAATACCTCATGTTTTTGTTTTGAGTTGTTTCTGCAGCAGATTTAGAGTAAGATGTCTTCGCAAGAGTCGGTTGGGGAGAGCCGTGCCTCTGACCTAACACCGGGGCCGGAGCCTTCAGCAAAGCGGGCAGGCCACGGAGGAAGAGATGGAGGCCGACTTGAAGAGGATAGATGCCATGGAGGAAGACCAAGAAGTTACCTCTCGTCTACGACGTGGAGCCATATTAGAAGAACTTCAGAGCTCAGCAATTCCGGATTCGGTTATCCCTCCCAATACTAAATTTCTTACTTATGAAAATATGAAAAAGAGTGTTGCTTCTTCCCCCGCAGCAATGAAACATCCATGGGTTATGGGAGCTCTAACCGTCACTGGAAAACTTCGCAAGGAAATAATTGATCTCAGACAGCGAAATAATAAGCTTGAGGAGGAGAATCGCATTCTGAGGGGCATCATCGCCAAGAATATAACATCACCACCTCCGAACCAAGACGACTAAACACATGGGTATGGGCACTCCCCTTGGCTTGTGCCAAGCTTGGGGGAGGTGCCCCGGTATCGTATCACCATCACATCTTTTACTTTTATCGTTTTTCTTAGTTTGATCCTTTTGGTTATATCTTGATCTAGTAGAATAAAGTTTTCGTGTGATCTAGTTTTGAGTTTTGCTTTATGTTCCCCCTACGTAAGCAAGTCCGAGAGTTATATAATAAAGAGTAGTTTTGAGTTGAGGGCTTTGCTTGTTTGCTATGATCTTGAGAAAAACAAATAGAAAGAAGTATAGAATAAAAGCAAAGAGTATATATGATGATCTTATGGGGAGTGATGACTTCACATATAAGAAGTATGTCGATTGAAATTTGTTGTGAGTTGACAAACGTAGCTACTGGTCATTGTGGCAATTAAAAGGAAGTAATAAAGAAAGAGAGGTTCACATATAAATATATTATCTTGGACATCTTTTATGATTGTGAGCACTCATTAAAATATTTTATGCTAAAGAGTTGATGTTGGACAAGGAAGACAACATAATGAGTTATGTTTGCTTATTTCTGAATAGAAGTTATATGGTTATAGATCCTACAACATGTGACGCTTGCTTCCACCCCATATCAGCCAAAAATTCCACACCAAGTAGAGATACTACTTGTGCATCCGAACACCCTTAAACCAGTTTTGCCATGAGAGTCCACCATACCTACCTATGGATTGAGTTAGATCCTTCAAGTAAGTTGTCATCGGTGCAAGCAATAAAAATTGCTCCCTAAATATGTGTGATCTATTAGTGTGAGGAAAATAAACTTTATACGGACTTGTGATATGGAAGAAATAAAAGCGACGGACTGCATAATAAAGTTCTCTATCACAAGGGGCAATATAAAGTGACGTTCTTTTGCATTAAGGGATTATGCATCCAACTATAAAAGCGCATGACAACCTCTGCTTCCCTCTACGAAGGGCCTATCTGTTACTTTTATTTTCTAGTACTTACCTTTATGCAAGAGTCGTGGTGATCTTCGTCACTTCCTTTATTTCGCCTTTATCTTTTGGCAAGCCTCATGTGTTGGGGAATGATCTAGACACATATATCCACTCGGAAGTGGGTGAGCATGAGTTATTTCTGTTGACATTACCCTTGAGGTAAATAGTTGGGAGGCAATACTATAAGCCCCTATCTTTCTCTGTGTTCGATTGAAACTTTGACCTCATAGGTACCACGTGAGTGTTAGCAATTATGAAAGACTAAAAGATGATTGAGTATGTGGATTTGCTTTACAAGATCTTATATTGACTCTTTCCTACATTATGATAAATTGGAATTGCCTCAATGACTGAGATCATAGTTTGTTGGTTCTCAATAGAGTTCCTGATTCATACTTTACCTTGTGAATGAATTGTTACTCTAGCATAAGAAATTATATGTCAATATATGTTGTTGTCCTAAAGATGATCATGATGCCTTCATGTCCGTATTTTATTTTATCGACACCTCTATCTTTAAACATGTGGGCATATTTATCGATTTTGGCTTTCGCTTGAGGACAAGCGAGGTCTAAGCTTGGGGGAGTTGATACGTCCATTTTGCATCATGCTTTTATATCGATACTTATTGCATTATGGGATGTTAATACACATTATGGTGCAATACTTATGCCTTTTCTCTCTTATTTTACAAGGTTTACATGAAGAGGGAGAATGCCGGCAGTTGGAATTCTGGACTAGAAAAGAAGCAAATCTGAGATACCTATTCTGCACAACTCCAAAAGTACTAAAAATTTACGGAGAATTATTTTGGAATATATAAAAAATATTGGGCGAAGAAAATACTAGAGGGGACCCACCAGGCAGCCACAAGCCTGGAGGGCGCGCCCTAGTGGCTTGTGGGCCCCCTGGCAGGTCTCCGGTGCCCATCTTCTGCTATATGGAGGGTTTTGACCTAAAAATCAGAAGGGACCTTTCAGGACGAAGCGCCGCCGTCTCGAGGCGGGACCTGGGCAGAACCAATCTAGGGCTCCGGCGGAGCTGTTCTGCCGGGGAAACTTCCCTCCCGGAGGGGGAAATCGAAGCCATCGCCATCACCAACGATCCTCTCATCGAGAGGGGGTCAATCTCCATCAACATCTTCATCAGCACCATCTCCTCTCCAAACCCTAGTTCATCTCTTGTATCCGATCTTTGTCTCAAAACCTCAGATTGGTACCTGTGGGTTGCTAGTAGTGTTGATTACTCCTTGTAGTTGATGCTAGTTGGTTTACTCGGTGGAAGATCATATGTTGAGATCCTTAATGATAATTAATACTCCTCTGATTATGAACATTAATATGCTTTGTGAGTAGTTACGTTTGTTCCTGAGGACATGGGATAAGTCTTGTTATAAGTAATCATGTGAATTTGGTATTCGTTCTATATTTTGATGAGACGTATGTTGTCTCTCCTCTAGTGGTGTTATGTGAACGTCGACTACATGACACTTCACCATTGTTTGGGCCTAGAGGAAGGCATTGGGAAGTAATAAGTAGATGATGGGTTGCTAGAGTGACAGAAGCTTAAACCCTAGTTTATGCGTTGCTTCGTAAGGGGCTGATTTGGATCCACATGTTTCATGCTATGGTTAGATTTATCTTAATTCTTCTTTCGTAGTTGCGGATGCTTGCGAGAGGGGTTAATCATAAGTGGGAGGCTTGTCCAAGTAAGGGCAGCACCCAAGCACCGGTCCGCCCACATATCAAATTATCAAAGTAACGAACGCGAATCATATGAGCATGATGAAAACTAGCTTGACAGAATTTCCCATGTGTCCTCGGGAGCGCTTTGCTTTATATAAGAGTTTGCCCTGACTTATCCTTTGCTATAAAAAGGATTGGGCCACCTTGCTGCACCTTTGTTACATTTGTTACTTGCTACCCGTTACGAATTATCCTACCACAAAACTATCTGTTACCGATAATTTCAGTGCTTGCTGAGAATACCTTACTGAAAACCGCTTGTCATTTCCTTCTGCTCCTCGTTGGGTTCGACACTCTTACTTATCGAAAGGACTACGATAGATCCCATGTACTTGTGGGTCATCAGTTGGTGATCCACCAGTGACCCCTCACCTTGTCCCTGTTGCCCCCGCTTCATCATCGATGACTCGATCGACGTTATCGACGTCGTGAGCCCGACACATCACCTCACACCCCCTTAGTTGTACGACTCTGCACAGCTACTATCGAGTGCCGAGGGTGATACCTCATAATGCACTCCTGATGATAACTCTATAGTGAAGCTAGTCGGTTGTGGATTACGGAGGGTGATTCCTCCTTCACTACTCCCGATAACGATTCTGTCGTGCAACACCAACTGTGAACCCTCGAGGGTGATTCCTCCCCGGTCACCTTGATGGTTACATCAAGTGTAATCCATCGAGGGTGATTCCTCGGATCCCCCCTTGATGTTATGGACACACGGCTACTTTGACTTTACCCCAGAATCATATGAAAGACGGGTCGTCCCCGAGGGGTACCCGCGAGAGAAATGTGAAGTCGGGTTGACCGTGAGGGTACCCGCGAGTGATGTCGAGTCGGGTTGACCTGGAGGGTACCCGCGAGATAATTACGCGGCACGGCCAAGCATTCTTAGCCCTTGCCATAAGTCCGTGAGACGGGGCGACGGGACTACAGATCGTGGATCATTGATCGTCTCCGTGCACTTCCAAGACACTAACGGGTTTTGATATGTGATCCGAGTAGGCCTCTGGCCTTTTTCGCACTGACCACCACGCAGGAATAAGTATGGGCACTTTGCGTCGTACATTCTGTCGAAAGCTCTTCAGATGTCGCAGTGAGTGGCATGCACTCGGGTGGCCTGCGTAAGCACCTGCTTTACTTAAAGAGGTAGCTAGGACTGATCTCGGCCGTCCTCGTAACGTGCAGGAGTGCTTAGGGTGATGGGCCCATGACCCCTAAGCACTTAGGATTTAGACCAGCGTGTTGACCTCTCTATTGAGCCTAGGTAGGACTACGGCGTGTTGATCAGCCGAGGCCGAGAATGACCTGGAAAGTGTGTCCGGTCGGAGTTAATCGAGCGTGTTGGGTAAGTTTGTGCACCCTTGTAGGGAAGTATATCTATTCCAATAGCCGTGTTCACGGTAATGGACGCTCGGAGTTGTATCCCGATCTATACAACTAGAACTAGATACTGGAGACATGAAGGATCTTTGGGCGTTACTACAACATACTTATTACATATAATATGCTAATCTACACTCTTCTAATGCTGCAAGACACTGCAAGATGCTAGTCTTTGATAGGCTAGGTTCTCCCCTCTCTTCTAGCATCTCTGCAGCTCAGTCCAAAGATATAGCCCCGTTCCTTTGATACTGATGCATACTTAGCATAGATCTGATGTAAGTCTTGCGAGTACTTTGGATGAGTACTCACAATTGCTTTGCTCCCCTTTTCCCCCTTGATACGATTGTTGCAATCAGATGACGGAGCCCACGAGACAGCTTATCCCGTCGACGACTACTACTATCAGGACGGAGCCTACTACTACGTGGAGGCCGCCGAGTAGTTAGGAGGCTCCTGGCAGGAGGCCTTGCCTTTTCGATCCATGATGATGTTTGTGCTAGGCTTCTTAAGGCAGACTTGTTTATTTATGTTTGTACTCATATATTGTTGCTTCTGCTGACTTGTTTGTATTCGAGCTTATGTATTTGAGCCCTCGAGGCCCCTGGCTTGCAATATAAAGCTTGTATGAATTTAATTTGTGTCTAGAGTTGTGTTGTGATATCTTCCCGTGAGTCTCTGACCTTGATCGTGCGCATTTGCGTGTATGATTAGTGTACGATCAAGGCGGGGGCGTCACAACAACCAAAGCATGAGGGGCATGTTAGAGCTATGGGCATTCGCTGTTTATTTGATTGACTCTAGTGCAAGTGGGAGACTGTTGGAGATATGCCCTAGAGGCAATCATGTATGACAATATTTCCTATGTGTTTATGAATAAAGATAGTCCTTGGACATTATCAATGATGTGTAATAACAAGTACGTGACTTGTTTGTGAGACTATGCATTGTATGATAACTGTCCTATATGGTCCCTAGTTGAAAGGGTTGTGTGGACGCGTAGCAAGTTAGACTAGCATATGACATGGTGGATGGTCCAGTCTCACTGACCATGTAGCATTGGATGCTAGTCGGATAATATGGACTCAGAAAGATCTGGTCGGATTCGACGTAGCCGGATCCGAGTCGAGATAACGTCTGAGTTGGACAGACCTGACTATGATACGCGGCGATAGGTCATCTATGAGTCTTTAGTACAACATACGTTCTATGTCCTAAGACCTGAGTTGACGCATGTACTCGGGGTGGTGATAGACCTACTTTGGGACGACCAAACGCTACTCCATAATTGGGTGGTTATAAAGGTAGGTTTCGGGCTTGTCCGGACCCATGTTGCGAGACATGGTTGAGAAAGATGGGATTTGCCCCTCTGATCAGGAGAGATATACTCTGGGCTGCTCAGGTGAACCGACCTGGATAAGCATGGCCATCCGATGAGGATTATGAGATAATCCGAAGTGTTGGTCGGATTCACCGGAATGAGAAAGAGGTCGTGCTGTCACAAGGATGACCATGTCGCCTTGAGCATGACAACATATATCGTGTGGCAAAGGGAACAGAAGTGTGAAGTACAGGTTTGCTTAACCAGCTTCATCAGACACTTAGAGTCAGCACGCTTTGCTAGAGGCCGCTACCGACTAGCCGAGTCGGATGTGTCCTAACTCGTGACCAAGTGAACGAGAACCTAAGGGGTCACGCGCTTAAGGGATGGAATTACTTGTGGGCTTTAGGATCCGTGCGAGGCCCAAGAGTTGAGCCCGCGACGGATGCCTATATATAGTGGTTGATTGCTTCGGCTCCGTCATTAGGGCTTTGCATGTGTTGCAAGTAGCCACCTCCACTCGCCGCCAACTGTGTGATCAGTCCTAGCAGTCCGCCGCACGGTGTTCCTCCTACACGTGTGGATACCGTTAGAGGCAGTGCACATGCGCTGCTCCGGCGAACCTGTACGTGGGATCCGACGACCGGCTGTTCGAGGAAGATCGGACGAGGAGGAGACGGCTCTGGACGCGCTGCCTCAACTCTACTTCTGTTGCACGCCACTGCGCACCTAGTGGTAACGATTTGTAATCCATCTCCGTAGCATGTTCCTGGTTGTTATGCGCGTAGGAAAATTTTATTTTGCATGTGATGCTCCTACGGTAGAATCCAACAGAGAAAACTACTTTCACATGTCCATTTGGAACTTATGCTTATAGACGTATGCCTTTTGGTTTATGTAATGCACATGCTACCATTTAAAGATGTATGACGGCTATATTCTCTTATTTTTGTGAAAAGATTGTTGATGTACTCATGGATGATTTTTCCGTTTACGGGACTTTTTTGATGATTTCTTAAACAACCTTGATTGAGTTTCGCAGAGATGTGAAGAAACTAATCTTGTCTTGAATTGGGAGAAGTGCCACTTTATGGTGAATGAAGGCATAGTACTTGGGCATAAAATTTCTGAACGAGCTATTGAAGTAGACAAAGCTAAATTTGATGCAATAGAGAAAATGCCATGTCCTAAAGATGTTAAAGGTATAAGAAGTTTCCTTGGTCATGCTGGTTTCTATACGCATTTCATTAAAGATTTCTTGAAGATTTCTAGGCCATTAACTAATCTTCTTCAAAAAGACATTCCGATTGTTGTTTTATGATGATTGTGTAGAAGCTTTTGAAATACTAAATAAAGCCTTAATTTCGGCACCTATTGTTCAACCACGTGATTGGAACTTACCTTTTGAAATTATCTGTGATGCTAGTGATTATGCTGTAGGTGTTATTCTAGGGTAAAGAGTAGACAAGAAATTGAATGTTATTCATTATGCTAGTAAGACTCTAGACAGTGCTCAAAGAAATTATGCTACTACCGAGAAGGAATTTTTAGCAGTTGTGTTTGCATGTGATAAGTTTAGACCTTATATTGCTGATTCCAAAGTTACTATTCACACTGATCATGCTGCTATTAAATATCTGATGGAAAAGAAAGATGCTAAGCCTAGACTAATTAGATGGGTGCTTTTACTTCAAGAGTTTGATTTGCATATTGTTGATAGAAAGGGAGCTGAGAATCCTGTAGTAGATAAATTTTCTAGGATGAAAAATGTCCTTGATGACCCACTGCCTATTAATGATAATTTTTTGATGAACAATTAGCCATTATAAATGCTTCCCGTAATACTCCTTGGTATGCAAATTACGCTAATTACATTGTTGCTAAATATATACCACCTAATTTCACCTACCAACAAAAGAAAAAGTTCTTCTTTGATTTAAGACATTGCTTTTGGGATGACCCACATCTATATAAAGTGGGAGTAGATGGTGTTATTAGACATTGTGTACCTGAGCATGAACATGAACAGATCCTACGGAAGTGTCATTCCGAGGCCTACGGAGGGCACCACGCTGGTGACAGAACTGCGCACAAGGTACTACAGTCTAGTTTTTATTGGCCTACTCTTTTCAAAGATGCACATAAGTCTGTCCTTTCTTGTGATGAAAGTCAAAGGATTGGTAACATTGGTAGACATCAGGAAATGCCTATGAATTATTCACTTGCCATTGAACCATTTGATGGTTGGGGTTTTAATTATATGGGACCTTTTCCTTCCTCTAATGGGTACACTAATATTTTAATTACTAATGATTACATTACTAAGTGGGTAGAAGCTATTCGAACTAGTAGTGCTGATCACAACACTTCTATTAAAATGCTTAAAGAGGTTATCTTCCGAAGGTTTGGAGTCCCTAGATATTTAATGACTGATGGTGGTTCACACTTTATTCATGGAGCTTTCCGTAAACTTCTAGCTAAATATGATGTTAACCATAGGATTGCATCACCTTATCATCCTCAGTCTAGCGGTTAAGTTGAACTGAGTAACCGATGAATAAAACTGATCTTGCAAAAGACTGTTAATGATCTAGAAAGAATTGGTCTAAGAAACTTGACGATGCATTATGGGCATATAGAACTGCTTATAAAAATCCTATGGGAATTTCCCTGTATAAAATGGTCTATGGAAAAGCATGTCATTTACCTCTTGAGTTATATCATAAAGCTTATTGGGCAATTAAAGAACTTAACTATGATTTTAAGCTTGCCGGTGAGAAGAGGTTATTTGATATTAGCTCTCTGGATGAATGGAGGACACAAGTGTATGAAAATGCCAAGTTGTTCAAGGAGAAAGTTAAAAGATGGCATGACAAAAGAATCCAAAAATGAGAATTTAAAATTGGTGATCTAGTTCTTTTATACAATTCTTGTTTCAGATTTTTTATAGGAAAACTTCTCTCCAAATGGGAAGGACCATATATCGTCGAAGAAGTTTATCGCTCCGGAGACATTAAGATCAATAATGCCGAGGGCACAAATCCAAGAGTGGTTAATGGGCAAAGAATTAAACATTATATCTCAGGTACGCTCATTAATGTCGAAACTAATATTCTTCAAGTGGTGACACTCGAAGAACACATAAGAGAGACCTTCTGGAACACTCCAAAACCCTGAAAAGAAGTAGGTATGTGATATGGTAAGTAAACCGACTCTAAAAATTCCATAAAAATTATTTCTGTTAGTTTTGGAATGTTAGAAAAAATACAAAAATAAAAAACAGCCGAGGGGACCCACGAGGGAGTCCCAAGCCATCAAGGCGCGACCACCCCCTGGGCGCGCCCTGATGGCTTGGGAGCCCCTCGTGTGCCTCCCCGACTCCATTTTCTTCCTGGACATGTATTCTGACCTAGAAATATTTATTATATATACTCCCGTATGTTTTGACCACCACATCACAAGTTTCTCCTTTGTTCTTGTTCCGGGCTATTTTTCTGATAGATTTAGAAGCAATATGTCATCACAGGATTCAGATGGCCAATCCCTTTGGCTATGTCTCAGATATCATCGCCAATCCCTGAGTTTATGGGGATATTGATCCTTATGGGTGGTTAACGAAGGAAGAGGAGGAGGCTGATCTAAAAAGGATTGAACCTTCAAGTGATGATGAAGAAGAAGAAGTACCGCTACCTCAACCTAAAGATATGCATGTGGAGTTCAAAAAGTCGAGCTTGCCAAACAAGGTTACACCTTCCAATACTCGATTTACCCCTCATCATTGTACGCAGGTAGACACTATCGTTGCCTCCACTAGTAAAACCCATCCTTTGATGGAAGGAGCAATGACCACCACCAACAAACTTCGGAAGGAGAACATGGACCTTAAGCGAGAGGTTGATAAACTTAAGGAGGAGATCTGTATTCTAAAGAGCATCATTGCTAAGAGGATCACTTCATCACCACCATCACCCAAGAAGGATACTTGAGTACACGGATATGGGCACCACCCCTAGCTTGTTCCAAGCTTGGGGGAGGTGCCCCGGTATCGTATCACCATCACTTTTACCATTATCTTTCTTAGTTCGATCCTTAGTTATTCCGTGATCTAGAGGAATAAAAGTTTAGTATTGCTTTGCTTAGAGTGCTTGCTTTGTGATCTATCTATCCCTATAACCGAGTGTGAGAGTTATATAATAAAGATTAGTTTGAGTTTGCTGCTTTACTCTCATGCATCAATCATAGCAATGGAATAAAAGAAATAGAAAGATCATATGCTAATCCCGTGGGGAGTAATGACTTCACATAAAAAAGAAGTGTGCTTGATAAAAGTTGTTGGAAGTTAACAAACATAGTGTTAGTCATTGATACAATCCATGCAAAATTATGAAAGAGGAGAGGAGATTCACATACAAATATACTATCTTGGACATCTTTTATGATTGTGAGCCCCCATCATCAAATAGTTGATGTTGGACAAGGAAGACACCGTAATGAGTTACGTTTGTTTACATTCACATATAAGTTATATTTTCATGGATCCTCTAACATGTGGTGCTTGTCTAGGATCTATTGCTAGCCCAAAAATCCGCACTGAATAGAGATACTACTTGTGCATCCATAACCCTTAAACCCAGTTTCTTGACGTGAGAGTCCACCATATCTACCTATGGATTGAATAATATCCTTCAAGTAAGTTTTCATCGGTGCATAAAGCAATAAAAATTGCTCCTAATTATGTATGATCTTTTATTGTAAGGTAAAAAAACTTTGTATGATCTTGTGATGGCAAAGAAATAAATTCGACGGATTGCATAATAAATGTTGCTATCACAAGGGGCAAGATAAAGTGACATTCCTTTACATTAAGAGCTTGCACATCCAAATATATAAAAACGCATGACAACCTCTGCTTCCCTCTATGAAGGGCATATCTCTTACTTTTCTGTATTTACTTTCACGCAAGAGTCAATAATGTTCACCCCTATTCCATCTTATTAACTCTTTAGTGGCAAGCATCATGTGTTGGGGAAAGATCCAGGCATATATATCCAGTTGGATGTAGATGATCATGAGTCATTAATATTGACATTATCCTTGAGGTAAATAAGTTGGGTGGCGAAAACAATAAAGCCCCTATCTTCCTATGTGTCTGACGGAAACGTTTGCTCCAAAATTTGCATTGAGTGCCATCAATCATAGAAGACTAAATGATAGTTGAGTATGTGAACAATCTAAAATGAAAGCTCTTACAAAGACTCTTCTCTGAAATATGATGCATTGTGATTGTCTCAATGACTAAGACCATAGTTTGTTGGTTGTCAATAAAGTTTATGCTCCATACTTCAATATTTGTGGATAGATTGTTACTTGTTTATGAGAAGTTATATGATGAAAACTTGCTGTTATGATATTATTCATGATGCTCGCATGTCCGTATTTTGTTTTTATCGACACCTCTCTCTCTAATTATGTGGTCATTATTATCGAGTTCAGCTTTCGCTTGAGGACAAGCCAGGTCTAAGCTTGGGGGAGTTGATACGTCCATTTTGCATCATGATTTGGTATTGATATTTATATTGTTCTTGGACATTATTCTATCTTATGATACAATTCTAATGCCTTTTCTCTCTTAATTTTCAAGGTCCAACACAAAGAGGGAAATTGCTGGAAACTAGAATGCTAGACCTGAAAGCTATGGAAAAGGCTGGAAAATTTCTAGACTCCAAATGACCTGAAACTTCATGAGGATTTTTTATGGAATATATATGAATTATTGGAGCGAAGAAGTACCAGAGGGGGACCACCTGTGGCTCCCAAGCCAACAGGGTGCGACCACTCCCCTACATGCGCCCTGATGGCTTGGGAGGCCCACAGGTAGGCTCCAGCCCCCCTCTTCTGCTATATGAAGGGTTTTGACCTAAAAAATCAAGAGGATACTTTCGGGATGAAGCACCATCGTCTCGAGGCGGAAACTTGGGCAGGAGCCCTTTTCCTCTCCGGCAGAGAGATTCTGCCGGGGAAACTTCCCTCTGGGAGGGGGAAATCGAAGCCATCGTCATCACCAACGCTTCCTCCTTCATGGGAGGACCAATCTTCATCAGCATCTTCACCAGCACCATATCATCTCAAACCCTAGTTCATCTCTTGTATTCAATCTTTGTCTCAAAACCTCAGATTGGTACCTGGAGGTTGCTAGTAGTGTTGATTACATCTTGTAGTTGATGCTTGTTGGTTTACTTGGTGGAAGATAATATGTCCTTTACCATATTCATTAAACCTTTGATCCTAAACATGGTGATGATTTGTGAGTAGTTACTTTTGTTCTCGAGGACATGGGAGAAGTCTTGTTATAAGTAATCATGTGAAGTTGGTATTCGTTCGATATTTTGAAGATATGTATGTTGTTGCTTCCTTTAGTGGTGTCATGTGAACGTCGACTACATGACAATTCAGCATACTTTGGACCTAAGAGAAGGCATTGTGGAGTAATAAGTAGATGATGGGTTGTGAGAGTGACAGAAGCTTAAACCCTAGTTTATGCGTTATTCCATAAGGGGCTGATTTGGATCCATATGTTTCATGTTATGGTTAGATTTAACTTAATTCTTCTTTCGTAGTTGCGGAGTCTTGCGAGAGGGGGTAATCATAAGTAGGTTGTTAGTTCAAGTAAGAACAACACCTAAGCACTGGTCCACCCACATATCAAATTATCAAAGTAACGAACACGAATCAACTCAACATGATGAACGTGACTAGACGGAAATTCCCATGTGTCCTCAAGAGCACCTTGCTTCATATAAGAGAACTTTCAGGCCTATGCTTTGCTATAAAAAGGATTGTGCTACCTTGTTTCACACTTGCTACTTTTGTTACTTGTCACTTGTTATGAATTATCTTGCTACAAAACTATCTTTCACTGTCACTTATAGCACTTGCAGAGAATACCTTGTTGAAAACTGCTTGTCATTTCCTTCTGCTCCTCATTGGGTTCGACGCTCTTACTTATCGAAAGGACTAATACCCACCTTGCCGAAGTAGTCGAGTGAGCTTGTGGAAGTAGCGCATACCCACCTTTCCGAAGTAGTCGAGTGAGCTTGTGGAAGTAGCGCGTACCCACCTTGCCGAAGTAGTCGAGTGAGCTTGTGGAAGTAGCGCGTACCCACCTTTCCGAAAGAGTTGAGTGAGCTTGTGGAAGTAGTTATACCCACCTTGCCGGAGTATTTAGGGTGGCCTTGATACTTGACCCTCTGTTACCTTCCAGTGGGCGCGCGCTGAACGCACCCACTGGGTGTAGTCCCCGAGACTGCCGTCGACTGAAGCAGTCGGTGTGAGTCTTGGAGTTTTTTTCTTTTTGCACTTATGATATTTCTTCTCGCTCGGCTAACCAAGTGATTGTTTCCTTTGGGTCCGACTAACGAAACTTCATTCTTTCCGTCTCTTCCCTTTGGCAGAATGCTTGTGAGCTCAGGGCTCGCTACAACGCATTGAGAAGAAGGTGTTCGACCTTCGGACGAACTTGGAGACCGAGAAGCTCAAGAGTGCATGCCTCAAATAAGAAAAGCGCTCATTAGGAGGTAAACATCCCAATTGGCTGGTTTCAGCAATTATCTTCCCATCAAATCTGACTGGATTTTCCTTATCAGATGTTCGCAGTGAAAACCTTCAACTTGTAAACAGGCTCAGGACTTCTATTTCTTTAGAAACCATGAAGCAGACTCTCGAGAACAAGGACACCGAGCTGGCGTCAGCGTGGTAGGAGGCCAAGTCCAAGGAGACCGAGGAGAAGCTCAACCGTCGGGAAGCTTGAGGAGGACAACAAGGTCCTAAAGATTGCTGCCGAGAAGTCAACGATAGAGATTTCCGAGCTGAAGAAGCATTATGCCGAATGGGAGAGCAAGTACGACACTCAGTCGGTCGTTCTCGAGGCGGAGAAGAAGAAGTTGGACGCTCTCTCTGCCTAGAAAACTGTGTTGGAGCAATACTTTGAGGAGTTCAGCAAGGAGGTGGGCGAGAGGCTCAAGGGTAAGTCATCTATCCGAGTGACCATCGTTTTGTCTTGGCACTTTTTCTCTATTTTTGATCCCCGCTGCACATATATGGTCAGACATCTGAATCGACGTCAATACAAAGACTGAGAGGATTGAATAGGAGCTGGATCCCAATCAACTGCTCCTAAGGGACAACTCAACTTTAGCCCTCCTTCGGTTGGATGAGCGCATTAAGCACACGATGGGCTACATCATTCATCTGCGCTCCGCCATCGGAAAGATCGACGGGGAGTTAATGCCCGAGGAGGATATCCCGAATGATCTGGAGTCAATCATGGTTCGCCTGAAGTGCAGTCATGGAAAAAGTGTGCAGCTCGATGCGGAGCGGACGTCACACTCTCCCTCATCCGAGTCCATTACAAGGACGTGGACGAGGAGAACCTGAAGTCCCTCAAGGTCGTCAATAGGAAGAAGGCCAAGTTTGAAGACTTCAAGGAGACGTTCATCGAGGCCGCCACTCGGATCGCCGACGACATCGACCTAGATACCTTCATCGAAGCTGCCGCTCCATCGCCCGCAGAGTGATCCTCTTGGAAAAACTTTAAGTCCTACTGAATTTGCCTTGGAATGCCGAGTGGTTAATGTAACCGTTTAAACTTTATTCGAGCCCTGGGCTCCTGCTACTTGACCTTTTGTTCTTGATCAATTTGCAGTCTGTTTGGTTTGCTTTCATTTGAATGATGAAAGTTTCCTGATTTTATTTGCCTTAAGCGATTTCTGGATCGTAGCTAAGCCCCCGAGTGTGGATGATGTCCTCACTCGAAGCGTTTTTAACTTGCGATTTCTGGGTCGCAGCTAAGCCCCCGAGTGTGGACGATATCCTCACTCAGAGCATTTTTTAACTTAGGCGATTTATGTATTGCAGCTAAGCCACTGAATGTGGATGATATCCTCACTCGGAGTGTTTTTAACTTAGGCGGTTTATGGGTCGTAGCTAAGCCCCCGAGTGTGGATGATGTGTTGGGGAACGTTGCATGGGAAACAAAAAAATTCCTACGCTCACCAAGATCAATCTAGGAGATGAACATCTACGAGAGGAGAGATTGCATCTACATACCCATGTAGATCGCTAAGCGGGAAGCGTTAAGAAACGCGATTGGTGTAGTCGAACGTCTTCGCGATCCAATCACGATCTGTCCCGCGATCCAATCTTGATCCGTTCCAATCTAGCGCCGAACGGACGGCACCTCCGAGTTCAGCACACATACAGCTCGATGGCGTCTCCATCTCCTTGATCCAGCAAGCGAGGGCGGAGAGGTAGATGAGATCTCCGGCAGCACGATGGCGTGGTGGCGGTGGTGGTAGAGCTGTTCTGATAGGGCTTCGCCAAGCACTACCGAAACCGATCTAGAGGAGAACTAATCTAGAGGGAGAGAGAGAGGGTTGCGTCGTGGCTTAGAGTGTGGCTGCCCTTCCTCTCCCTCTCTATTTCTAGGAGGAAGGGGTAGGTGGGGTGCAGCCCTAGCCCCTCCTCCAAGGAGGGGTTCGGCCGAAGTGGGGGGGAGGAGTCCTCCTCCCACAAGGGAGGTGGGAACCCTAGGGAGGAGTCCCTCCCCTCCAAGGCACCTCCACCTTCCACCTTGGGTGCATGGGCCCTATAGGGGTCAGCTGCCCAGCCCACCAGGGGCTGGTGCGCCACCTCTTGGGCCCATGTGCCCCCCGGGGTGGGTGGGCCCCTCCCGGTGGACCCTCGAAACCCTTTCGGCACTCCCGGTACACTACCGGAAACACCCGAAACTTTTTTGGAACCCGAATACCACTTTCCTATATATAAATCTTTACCTCCGGACCATTCCGGAACTCCGCGTGACGTATGGGATCTCATCCGGGACTCCAAACAACCTCCGGTCACCAACACATACATCTCAAGAATACCAAATCGTCACCGAACGTTAAGTGTGCAGACCCTGCGGGTTCAAGAACTATGCAGACATGACTGAGACGCCTCCACTGCCAATAACCAATAGCGGAACCTGGATGTCCATATTGGTTCCTTTATATTCTACGAAGATCTTTATCGGTCAAACCTCGATGTCAAGGATTCAGTCAATCCCGTATGCAGTTCCCTTTGTTCATCGGTATGTTACTTGCCCGAGCTTCGATCGTCGGCATCTCCATACCTAGTTCAACCTCGTTACTGGCAAGTCTCTTTACTCCTTACGTAATACAAGATTATGCGGCTAACTCCTTAGTCACATTGCTTGCAAGCTCATTATGATGTTGTATTACCGAGTGGGCCCTGAGATACCTCTCCGTCATACGGAGTAACAAATCCCAGTCTTGATCCATGCCAGCTCAACAGACACCCTCGAAGATACCTGTAGAGCATCTTTATAGTCACCCAGTTATGTTGCGACATTTGATACACACAAGGTACTCCTCTAGTGTCAGTGAGTTGCATGATCTCATGGTCATATGAACAGATACTTGACATGCAGAAAACAATAGCTATATACTTGACACGATCATACGCTATGTTCATAGTTTGGGTCTTGTCCATCACATCATTCTCCTAATGATGTGATCCCGTTATCAATGACAACTCATGTCTATGGCCAGGAAAACTTGACCATCTTTGATCAACGAGCTAGTCCTGTAGAGGCTCACTAGGGACATAGTGTTGTCTATGTATCCACACATGTATTTGAGTTTCCAGTAAATACAATTATAGCATGGACAATAAACGATTATCATGAACAAGGAAATATAATAATAATCACTTTATTATTGCCTCTAGGGTATATTTCCAACATTCTCCCACTTGCACTAGAGTCAATAATCTAGCTCACATCACAATGTGATTTACATGGTAATGAATCTAACACCCATAAAGTTCTCTGGTTTATCATGTTTTGCTCATGGAAGAGGCTTAGTCAACGGGTCTGCAACATTCAGATCCGTGTGTACTTTGCAAAAAATTATGTCCTCCTCCTTGATGTAATCGTGGATGGAATTGAAGCGCCGCTTTATGTGTCTGGTCCTCTTGTGAAACCTTGGTTCCTTGGCCAGAGCAATGGCACCAGTGTTGTCACAGAACAGAGTCATTGGGTCCAGTGCACTGGGCACAACTCCAAGATTCGTCATGAACTGCTTCATCCAGACACCTTCCTTTGCCGCCTCTGAGGTAGCAATGTACTCCGCTTCACATGTAGAATCAGCTACCACGCTTTGCTTGGAACTGCACTAGCTTACCGCTCCCCCAATGAGAATATATACGTATCCGGTTTGAGACTTAGAGTTATCCGGATCAGTGTCAAAGCTTGCAACATAACCCTTTACGACGAGCTCTTGATCACCTCCATAAACGAGAAACATTTCCTTAGTCCTTTTGAGGTACTTAAGGATATTCTTGACCGCCGTCCAGTGTTCCACTCCTAGATCACTTTGAAACCTTCCGGCTATACTTATGGCAAGGCTGACATCTAGTCTTGTGCACAGCATTGATAGAGCCTATGGCAGAAGCATAGGGGATGACACTCATCTTTTCTCTATCCTCTGCAGTCACTGGGCATTGAGTCTTACTCAACCTCACACCTTGCAATATAGGCAAGAACCCTTTCTTGGACTGATCCATTTTGAACTTCTTCAAAACTTTATCAAGGTATGTGCTCAGTGAAAGTCCTATTAAGCGTCTCGATCTATCTCTATAGATCTTGATGCCTAATATGAAAGCAGCTTCTCCTAGGTCCTTCATTGAAAAACTCTTGTTCAAATACACCTTCATGCTTTCCAAAAATTCTATATTATTTCCAATCAGCAATATGTCATCCACAAATAATATTAGAAACACTATAGAGCTCCCACTCACTTTCTCGTAAATACAAGCTTCTCCGTAAACTTGTATAAACCCAAACGCTTTGATCACCTCATCAAAGAGAAGATTCCAACTCCGAGATGCTTGCAACAGCCTATAAATGGATCGCTGGAGTTTGCAAACTTTGTCAGCATTCTCTGGATCGACAAAACCTTCTGGTTGCATCATATACAACTCTTCCTCAAGGAAACCGTTAAGGAACGCTGTTTTGACATCCATCTGCCAAATTTCATAATCGAAAAATGCAGCTATTGCTAACATGATTCTGACGGACTTAAGCATCACTACGGGTGAGAAAGTCTCATCGTAGTCAATTCCTTGAACTTGTGAAAAACCCTTTGCCACAAGTCGAGCTTTATAGACGGTGACATTACCGTCCGCGTCCGTCTTCTTCTTAAAGATCCATTTATTTTGAATGGCCTTTCGCCCTTCAGGTAATACTTACAAAGTCCACACTTTGTTTTCATACATGGATCCTATCTCGGATTTCATGGCCTCTAACAATTTGTCAAAATCCGGGCCCACCATCGCTTCTCCATGGCTCGTAGGTTCATCGTTGTCCAACAACATGACTTCTAAGATAGGGTTACCGTACCATTCAGGAGCAGTACGTGTCCTTGTCGACCTACGAGGTTCAATAGTAACTTAATACGAAGCATCATGATCACCATCATTAGCTTCCTCTTCAACTGATGTAGGCTCCACAAAAACATCTTTCTGCATTGCGCTACTCTCTGGTTGAAGTAAAGGTTCAACAACCTCATCAAGTTCTATCTTCCTCCCACTCAATTCTTTCGAGAGAAACTCTTTCTCGAGAAATGACCCATTCCTAGCGACAAACACTTTGCCTTCGGATCTGAGATAGAAGGTGTACCCAACCGTCTCTTTTGGGTATCCTATGAAGACACATTTGTCCGCTTTGGGTTCGAGCTTTTCTGGCTGAAGCCTTTTGACATAAGCATCGCCTCCCCAAACTTTAAGAAACGACAACTTTGGTTTCTTGCCAAACCATAGTTCATACGGCGTCGTCTCAACGGATTTAGATGGTGCCCTATTTAAAGTGAATGCAGCTGTCTCTAACGCATAACCCCAAAATGATAGTGGCAGATCGGCAAGAGACATCATAGAACGTACCATATCCAATAAGGTTCGATTACGACGTTCGGACACACCGTTATGCTGTGGTGTTCCAGGTGGCGTCAACTGTGAAACAATTCCACATTGTCTTAAGTGATTAACAAACTCATAACTCAGATATTCTCCTCCTCGATCAGATCGTAGGAATTTAATCTTCTTGTTACGATGATTCTCAACTTCACTCTGAAATTTCTTGAACTTTTCAAACGTTTCAGACTTGTGTTTCATTAAGTAAATATACCCATATCTACTTAAGTCATCGGTGAAGGTGAGAAAGTAACGATATCCACTGCGTGCCTCAATGCTCATCGGACCGCACACATCAGTATGTATGATTTCCAATAAGTCACTTGCACGTTCCATTGTTCCGGAGAACGGGGTTTTAGTCATCTTGCCCATGAGGCATGGTTCACATGTGTCGAGTGATTCAAAATCAAGTGACTCCAAAAGTCCATCAGCATGGAGCTTCTTCATGCGTTTTACACCAATATGACCTAAGCGGCAGTGCCACAAGAAAGTGGTACTATCATTCTCAACTCTACATCTTTTGGCATCAATGTTATGAACATGTGTATCATCACTATCGAGATTCAATAAGAATAAACCCCTCACATTGGGTGCATGACCATAAAAGATATTACCCATATAAATAGAACAACCATTATTCTCTGATTTAAATGGGTATCCGTCTTGCATTAAACAAGATAGATATAATGTTCATGCTTAACGCAGGCACTAAATAGCAATTATTCCGGTTCATCCCTAATCCCGATGGTAATCGAAGAGCGAGCGTGCTGACGGCGATCACATCAACCTTGGAACCATTTCCCACGCGCACCGTCACTTCGTCCTTTGCCAGCCTTCATCTATTCTGTAGTTCCTGCTTTGAGTTGCAAATGTGAGCAACCGAACCGGTATCAAATACCCAGGCACTACTGATATGTCTCCATCGTATCTACGTTTCCAAACTCTTTTGCCCTGGTTTTGGACTCTAATTTGCATGATTTGAATGGAACTAACCCGGACTGACGTTGTTTTCAGCAGAATTGCCTTGGTGTTATTTTTGTGCAGAAATAAAAGTTCTCGGATTGACCTGAAAATTTACGAAGAATATTTTTGGAATTAATAAAAAATAATGGCGAAGGAATCAACCGGAGGGGGTCCACCACCTGGCCACAAGCCAGGGGGCGCGCCCCCCTTAGGGCGCGCCCCCTGTCTTGTGGGCCCCCTGGAGCTCCGCCGACCTCAACTCCAATTCTATATATTCCTATTCGGGGAGAAAAAAATCAGAGAGAAGAGTTCATCGCGTTTCACGATACGGAGCCGCCGCCACCTCCTGTTCTTCCTCGGGAGGGCAGATCTGGAGTCTGATTTGGGCTCCGGAGAGGGGAAATCGACGCCGTCGTCATCACCAACCATCCTTCATCACCAATTTCATTATGCTCTCCGCCGTTCGTGAGTAATCCCATCATAGGCTTGCTGGACGATGATGGGTTGGATGAGATTTACCATGTAATCGAGTTAGTTTTGTTAGGGTTTGATCCCAAGTATCCACTATGTTCTGAGATTGATGTTGCTGTGACTTTGTGATGTCTACTACGCAACCTTCTTCTTGTAGACAGTAGCAAATTTCCCTCAAGTGGATGACCTAAGGTTTATCAATCCGTGGGAGGCGTAGGATGAAGATGGTCTCTCTCAAACAACCCTGCAACCAAATAACAGAGTCTCTTGTGTCCCCAACACACCCAATACAATGGTAAATTGTATAGGTGCACTAGTTCGGCGAAGAGATGGTGATACAAGTGTAATATGGATGGTAGATATAGGTTTTTGTAATCTGAAAATATAAAAACAGCAAGGTAGCAAGTAACAAAAGTGAGCACAAACGGTATTGCAATGCTTGAAAACAAGGCCTAGGGTTCATACTTTCACTAGTGCAAGTTCTCTCAACAATACTAACATAGTTGAATCATATGTAAATCCCTCACGTGCGACAAAGAGTTCACTCCAAAGTCACAAATAGCGGAGAACAAACAAAGAAATTATTGTAGGGTACGAAACCACCTCAAAGTTATCTTTTCCGATCAATCTTATGAGCTATCCCTATAAGTGTCACGAACAGCCCTAGAGTTCGTACTAAAACAACACCTTAAGATACACATCAACCAAAACCCTAATGTCACCTAGATACTCCAATGTCACCATAAGTACCCATGGGCTTGATTATACGATATGCATCACACAATTTCAGATTCATCATGTTCAATCCAACACAAAGAACTTCAAAGAGTGCCCCAAAATTTCTACCGGAGAGTCAAGACGAAAACATGTGCCAACCCCTATGCATAGATTCCCAAGCTCACGGAACCCGCAAGTTCATCACCAAAACATACATCAAGTGGATCAATAGAACATCCCATTGTCACCACGGATATCCCATCGCAACACATACATCAAGTGTTCTCAAATCCTTAAAGACTCAATCCGATAAGTAAACTTCAAAAGGAAAACTCAATTCATCACAAGAAGATAGAGAGGGGAAAACTCCATATGATTCATCTATATTAATAAAGCTCGCGGTACATCAAGATCGTGTCATCTCAAGAACACGAGAGAGAGAGAGAGAGAGAGAGAGATCAAACACATAGCTACTGGTACATACCCTCAGCCCCGAGGGTGAACTACTCCCTCCTCATCATGGAGACCGCCGGGATGATGAAGATGGCCTCCGGTGATGGTTTCCCCCTCCGGCACGGTGCCGGAACGGGCTCCCGATTGGTTTTTCATGGCTCTGGAGGCTTGCGGCGGCGGAACTCCCGATCTAGGTTTCTTTTCGGAGATTTCTATATTTATAAGAGTTTTTGGCATTGGTCCCACGTCCAGAAGGTTCCCGAGGAAGTCACAAGCCAGGGGGCGCGCCCTAGGGGGGCGCCCCCCACCCTTGTGGCTTCCTCGGCCTTCTTCTCCGGTGACTTTTCGCTCCAGTATTTTTTATATTTTCCAAAAATATTCTCCGTAAATTTTCAGCTTATTCCGAGAACTTTTATTTCTGCACAAAAACAACACCACGGTAGTTCTGCTGAAAACAGCATCAGTCCGGGTTAGTTCTAATAAAATCATACCAAAATCATATAGAATTATTGTAAACATGGCATGAATGCTTCATAAATTATAGATACGTTGGAGACGTATCACTTTGATATGCTTAATGCTTGTCACTAGGGCCCGAGTGCCATGATTTCAGATCTGAACCTATTATGTTTTCATGAATATATATGTGTTCTTGATCCTATCTTGCAAGTTGTAGACACCTATTACGAGTTTTGATCCGCATCCCCCAGGGTGACAATAACTGGGATTCTTTCCGGTGATTACCGTAGTTTGAGGAGTTCATGTATTCACTAAGTGCTAATGCTTTGGTCCGGTTCTCTATTAAAAGGAGGCCTTAATACCCCTTAGTTTCCATTAGGACCCCGCTGCCACGGGAGGGTAGGACAAAAGATGTCATGCAAGTTCTTTTCCATAAGCACGTATGACTATATATGGAATACATGCCTACATTACATTGATGAATTGGAGCTCGTTCTGTGTCACCCTATGTTATAACCGTTGCATGATGAATGCCATCCGACATAATTATCCATCACTGATCCATCGCCTACGAGCTTTTCACATATTGATCTTTGCTAAGTTACTTTTCCGTTGCTACTGTTACAATCACTACAATACTGCTACTGTCACTTTTGCCACCGTTACCGTTACTCCCATACTACTTTGCTACTAAATACTTTGCTGCAGATATTAAGTCTTTCGGGTGTGGTTGAATTGACAACTCAACTGCTAATACTCGAGAATATTCTTTGGCTCCCCTTGTGTCGAATCAATAAATTTGGATTGAATACTCTACCCTCGAAAACTGTTGCGATCCCCTATACTTGTGGGTTATCAAGACCTTTTTCTGGCGCCGTTGCCGGGGAGCATAGCTCTATTCCCTGAGTCACTTGGGATTTATATCTGTTGATCACTATGAAGAATCTGAAAGACCCAAAAACCAAGATCTATCCCTCTACTACGAGGGGAGGTAAGGAACTGCCATCTAGCTCTGCACTTGATTCACCTTCTGTTATGAGTAAACTTGCGACACCACCACCTGCTAGTAATTCTGATATGTCGCAAGTAATTGATGATGCCACTTCTGCTATGCATGATGCTTATGATGATACTTTGCTTGATAATACTGTGCCACTGGGTGAATTCCTTGATGAACAAATTGCTAGAGTCAATGCTGAAACTGATGATATTTCTGAATCTGATGAAATTATTGAAACTGAACACTATGATACACCTGCTAGACCTAGCTCTCCTAGATATGAATTGCCTAATATACCTAAGGGTTATGTTATGGAAGGAGAGGTAGCTAGGGACTTTCTTGCTTGTAAGGATAGAGATGATCTTAAGAAATTGCTATGCAAATGGAAGGAAAAATCTTTGAATGCTAGAATGCAATATGATCCTAAGTTTGCTACTTCACCTATCTTTGTTACTAATAAGGATTATGAATTCTCTGTCGATCCTGAGTTAATTACTTTGGTTGAATCTGATCCTTTCCATGGTTATGAATCTGAAACTGTTGTGGCACATCTTACTAAATTGAATGATATCGCCACCCTATTTACTCATGAGGAAAAAATTCGTTATTACTATATTCTTAAGTAGTTTCCTTTCTCATTAAAGGGTGATGCTAAGATATGGTTTAATTCTCTTGCTCCTGGTTGTGTGCGTAGTCCCCAGGATATGATATATTACTTCTCTGGAAAATATTTTCCTGCCCATAAGAAACAAGCTGCCTTGCAGGAAATATTTAACTTTGTGCAAATTGAAGAAGAGAGTCTCCCACAAGCTTGGGGGAGGCTTCTCCAATTACTTAATGCTTTGCCTGATCATCCTCTCAAGAAAAACAAAATACTTGATATCTTTTATAATGGACTAACTGATGCTTCTAGGGACCACCTAGATAGTTGTGCTGGTTGTGTTTTCAGGGAACGAACTATTGAACAAGCTGAACTACTATTGAACAATATATTGAATAATGATAATGATTGGACTATTCCCGAACCACCTCCAAAGCCAACTCCGAAGAAAAGAGGTATTCTATTTCTCAGTCCTGAAGATATGCAAGAGGCAAAGAAATCTATGAAAGAAAAGGGCATTAAAGCTGAAGATGTTAAGAATCTACCACCTATTGAAGAAATACATGGTCTTGATACCCCGACACAGGTAGTAGAGGTAAATTCTCTCCGTAGATTTGATGAAGGTGATATTCCTTATAATAAGTCTGCTAGCCAATGCTTGGATGAGTTTGATAACTTTATGTTAAGCAAGAAAATTTCAATGCTTATGTTAGTAGACAATTGAAACACAATGCTTACATGCTTGATCGCTTAGGTGATTATATGAGTAGAACTATCAATGATCTTAAGCTTATTAGTAAACATGCTTCCATGGTAACTACTCAAGTAGAACAAGTACTTAAGGCACAAAATGATTTGCTCAATGAGATGAATGGTAAGAACAATGATCATTCTGTTAGAGTTGTGACTAGAGGGGGTAAGATGACTCAGGAACCTTTGTATCCTGAGGGCCACCCTAAGAGAATTGAGCAAGATTCTCAGAGAATTAATTCTGATGCACCTAGTCATTCTATAAAAAGAAAGAAAAAGAATGATGATAGGACTTTGCATGCTGCTAGTGAACCTGTTATAGGCACTCATGAAAACCCAAATGATATTTCTATTTCTGATGCTGAGACACAATCTGGTAATGAACATGAGCCTAGTGATAATATTAATGATGATGTTCATGTTGATGCTCAACCTAGTAATGATTATGATGTGGAGATTGAACCTGCTGTTGATCTTGATAACCCACAACCTAAGAACAAAAGATATGATAAAAGAGACTTTGTTGCTAGGAAGCATGGTAAAGAAAGAGAGCCTTGGGTTCAGAAACCCATGCCCTTTCCTCCTAAGCCATCCAAGAAAAAGGATGATGATGACTTTGAGCGCTTTGTTGAAATGCTTAGACATGTCTTTTTGCGTATGCGCTTGACTGATATTCTAAAAATGTCTCCTTATGCTAAGTATATGAAATATATTGTGACAAATAAAAGAAAGATACCAGAAGCTAAGATTTCCACCATGCTTGCTAATTATACCTTTAAGGGTGGAATACCAAAGAAACTAGGAGATCCCGGAGTACCTACTATACCATGCTCTATTAAAAGAGATTATGTTAAAACTGCTTTATGTGATCTTGGAGCTGGTGTTAGTGTTATGCCTTTCTCTTTGTATCGTAGACTTGATTTGAATAAGTTGACACCTACTAAAATATCTTTGCAAATGGCTGATAAATCAACTGCTTTACCCATCGGTATTTGTGAGGATGTGCCCGTCGTGGTTGCAAATGTTACTATCCTAACGGACTTTGTTATTCTTGATATTCCCGAGGACGACAGTATGTCGATCATCCTTGGTAGACCCTTTTTGAATACTGCAGGGGCTGTTATTGATTGCAACAAAGGCAATGTCACTTTTCATGTTAATGGTAATGAGCATACGGTACACTTTCCGAAGAAACAACCTCAAGTTCATAGTATCAACTCCATTGAAAAAATTTCAACGATTATTATTGGAGGTTTTGAATTCCCTCTCCCTACTGCCAAAAAGAAATATGATATACTTATTGTTGGGGACATGCATATCCCCATTGAGGTAACCTAGTGTTATTCGAAAATTCTCCGGTTCCGTGTCATTCGAAAAAGGTTTGTCAATAAGACTTGATCAACCTTATTGATGGATTCTTTTTGACGGGCATGAGATGGATGAATTTAGAGAGCACAACCTTCTGCACCCAACTATTACTTTCTGTTATTTAGATTAATTAAAGTAAAAACGCTATTATTTTTCTGTTTTCTGTTTTATCCGTGCAATAAAAAAGTGACCTGAAAATAAAATTTCTTCCAATGCCCTGAAAATGTAGTATGATTTTTTCTGAAATATTTAAGAATTTCTAGCACTAAGAACACATCAGGGGGCTGCACCAGTGGGCCACAAGCCTGCAGGGCACGCCCACCCCCCCTGGGCGCGCCCCCCTGGCTTGTAGGTCCCACGTAGGCCCCCCTCACTTATTCCAGCCACCATCCACTTCGTCTTCCTCCAGAAAAAATCCCACCATTGCTCAAACCCGTGTTCTAGCTCATTTTGCTGCCATTTTCAATCTCCTTGTGCAAAGCTCTATTTGCAAAACTGTTTTGGGGGATTGTTCTTCGGTATGTGACTCCTCCAATGGTCCAATTAGTTTTTGTTCTAGTGCTTTATATTTTGCAAATTTTTGCTGTTGTGGTGACCTTGTTCTTGAGCTTGCATGTCAAATTTGTAAGGTCCCAAGTAGTTTTGATGCATGATATAGCCTCTAGGCACTTGTGGGAGTGGTTGCTATAAGTTTTGTTGAGTTTTGTGCACCTTTATTGTGAGTCACTAAAAATTTCAGAATGTTTCAGAGAAAAATTGATGAGGAGATTATTAAGAGGCTCTTCAAGCCGGGGCTCTAAAGAAGATGAAAATGATGTGAAGAAGAAGTCCAAATATAATCTTCCTCGCGTCGCGGAGGTTCGGCCATGTGAATGGCCAAGTGATGCATTCTTGAGGGCGGCCGGAATTTATGAAGATTTTTATTATTTGGCTAAGAATGCAGGCATCACCGACTTCCTCCACGATAAGTGTGACCAGTACCTCCTACTCACTAATATCTTCATGCAAAATATTCACTTTTATCCTAGGAAGAATCCTCCCATGGTAGAATTTTACTTATATGATGTGCCTAAGGAGATGAAATTTTTCGATTTTTGCAAAGTTTGCAAAATACCTTATGAGGGCAGCATCAGTGAACCACGTCCTAGAGACATGGAGGACTTTATTGCCGCAATCACTGTGGGGGAAGAGAGAGGTGTGTCAAAGGCAAGAGCGGCTAGTTTACATTTTCCTGTTCTACGCTATTATTCATTATTCGCGGGGAGATGTTTAGTTGGTCATGGGGAGAGTGGAAGCCTTAGTACTCCCGACCTCGCCATTCTGCGCCACGCTTTACTTGCTGATAGAACTTTTAGTCTGGGTGCTATAGTGGCCCAAGGGTTGAACTTAAACCTTTCGAAGGGCCCCATATTCGGAGGTATCTATGCATCTCGTCTTGCCAAACACTTTAAAATACCCATTAGGCTTGACGAGGAAGAGGAAATGTTAGTACCCACAAGATATTTAGACTATGATAGTATGGTAGCACATGATTTTATTAGGAAGGATAATGATAGGAGGTTGCTATACAACTTAGTATTTAGTCAGGGTACTTGTGAGATTATTGCTCTGCCTGCTTCTTCTTTGTTCGATATCCATTCAGGCAGGTACACTATTATGCCCGAGGACATCTATAGAATTGGGGTCTGTCGCAACCCCCCGCACCTGAGTCGGCACCAGCCCTTGATCCGTATCAGGATCCAGTTTTTCAGTGGGAGCCACAGGAGCTCGCCAACCAGTGGAACCCTTAGTATCCTCCGAAGTATCCAGGAGATGGTTATTTTCAGCCATGGCCCTAGACCAACTTAGGCTAAAAGCCTAAGCTTGGGGGAGTATGTATTTCTCACCGACATTACATTCATGTTCACACACTCATCTTAGTAGTCGGTGCTTATACTTTTTCATTATATCTTCCATGGTAGTTTATTTCTTCTTTCCGCTTTCTTCTTGTGTGCTTGATTAAGTTTGAGAAAAATCCAAAAAAATTAGTTCTACCTTTACCTTTTAGTTTGTTTAATTGTATCATTAAAATAAAACCCAAAAAGATTTCTCGTTCTTCTTTTGCTTGTTGGGAGCTTTCCCGTGTAAATAGTTTTTCCCGTTCTTGTTTTGAAATTTCTTTTCTTTGGGTCGTAAGGAGAAGGCCACGATGAAAATGTTGAGTGGCTCTCATATGCATCATTGTTTATCTTACAGAGAGCCCATATTACCTTGCCATCTCCTTTGAGTTATTGTTTGCAGATTCCAGCTTAGTCCAATGCACGTGCACTCTTATTATTCACACCGTTCGGTCGTGCAAGTGAAAGGCAATAATGACGATATATGATGAAGTGGTTGAGATGGAGAAAAGCTGGTATGAACTCGACCTATTTTGTTTTTGTAAATATAATTAGCTCATCGTTCTGGATTCAGCTCATTATGGATGGAACATGTTTGCAATAACAATTAGAGATTATAGTTACTCATGCCATGCTTAATTAGCTAAGAGTGTATAATGGTTTGTCTTGAGTGCCAAGATGCATTTTAAAATGGTTGTGATGTAGTATGATAGGATGGTATCCTCCTCTGAATGATTCAAGTGGCTTGACTTGGCACATGTTCACGCATGTAGTTGAAACAAAATCAACATAGCCTCCACGATATTTATGTTCATGGTGATTTATATCCTACTCATGCTTGCATTCAGTGTTGGTTAATCTCAAAGCATGTTTATGACTGTTGTCGCTCTCTAGTTGGTCGCTTCCCAGTCTTTTGCTAGCCTTCACTTGTACTAAGCGGGAATACTGCTTGTGCATCCACCTTCATAAACCCAAAGTTGTTCCATATGAGTCCACCATACCTACCTATATGCGGTATTTACCTGCCGTTCCAAGTAAATTTGCATGTGCCAAACTCTAAACCTTCAAATAATATTCTGTTTTGCATGCCCGAATCACTCATGTAGTAACTAGGGGCTGTCAGTATCTTCCATGCTAGGTGAGTTATTCTCACGATATGTGTTGATTCACTATCATTCACGAGAAAGTGGATGGTATTCGGAATGCCCAGTTCCATGCTCAAAATCAAATCAAAATATAATGAAACAAAACTCCCCCAGGATTGTTGTTTGTATGGACGGTACCCGTGGATTCGGCTCGCCGTGGAGTGTGATTGATTGGTGGAGGGGGAGTAAAAACTTTACTATTCTGCTTGGGAACCGCCTATAATGTATCTAGCATGGAAGATACCGAGATCTCTTGGTTGTTATGTTGACAATGAAAGCATACTGCTCAAAATTATTATTCATCCCTATTTTAAAAGCTCGAGCTCTGGCACCTCTGCAAATCAATGCTTCCCTCTGCGAAGGGCCTATCTATTTTACTTTACTGCTGAGTCATCCTCCTCTTATAAAAAGCACCAGTTAGAGAGCACCACCGTCATTTGTATGCTTTGTTATTAATTGATATTGAGTATGATTGTAACTGGATCTCTTTTACCATGAATTACAATGTCCAGTCAGTCCTTGTTCTTTAGAGGTGCTCTGCATTTATGTTTTGCGGTCTCGGAAAGGGCTAGCGAGATACCATCATATCATATTGTATCATGATTGTTTTGATAAAAGTGTTGTCATCCGAGATTTATTATTATAGCTCGCTAGTTCATTATGCCATTGATATGAGTAAATGTGAGACCTAAATGTTATTGTGAATGTGGTTAGTCCATAATCCTTGCTAAAAATCCGAATATCAGTTAGACATATTTACAACAACAAGATCAAACAGAGTTTGTAAAAGTTTTTTTCTTTGTCACTTTCAGTTTGTCAACTAAATTACTTGAGGACAAGCAATGGGTTAGGCTTGGGGGAGTTGATACGTCTCCATCGTATCTACTTTTCCAAACTCTTTTGCCCTTGTTTTGGACTCTAATTTGCATGATTTGAATGGAACTAACCCGGACTGACGCTGTTTTCAACAGAATTGGCTTGGTGTTATTTTTGTGCAGAAATAAAAGTTCTCGGATTGACTTGAAAATTTACGGAGAATATTTTTGGAATTAATAAAAAATAGTGGTGAAAGAATCAACCGGAGGGGGTCCACCACCTGGCCACAAGCCAGGGGGGCGCCCCCCCTAGGGCGCGCCCCCTGTCTTGTGGGCCCCCTGGAGCTCCGCCGACCTCAACTCCAATTCTATATATTCCTATTCGGGGAGAAAAAAATCAGAGAGAAGAGTTCATTGCGTTTCACGATACGGAGCCGCCGCCACCTCCAGTTCTTCCTCGGGAGGGCAGATCTGGAGTCTGATTTGGGCTCCGGAGAGGGGAAATCGACGCCGTCGTCATCACCAACCATCCTTCATCACCAATTTCATGATGCTCTCCACCGTTCGTGAGTAATCCCATCGTAGGCTTCCTGGACGATGATGGGTTGGATGAGATTTACCATGTAATCGAGTTAGTTTTGTTAGGGTTTGATCCCTAGTATCCACTATGTTCTGAGATTGATGTTGCTATGACTTTGCTATGCTTAATGCTTGTCACTAGGGTCCGAGTGCCATGATTTCAGATCTGAACCTATTATGTTTTCATGAATATATATGTGTTCTTGATCCTATCTTGCAAGTTGTAGACACCTATTACGAGTTATGATCCGCATCCCCCAGGGTGACAATAACTGGGATTCTTTCCGATGATTACCGTAGTTTGAGGAGTTCATGTATTCACTAAGTGCTAATGCTTTGGTCCGGTTCTCTATTAAAAGGAGGCCTTAATATCCCTTAGTTTCCATTAGGACCCCGCTGCCACGGGAGGGTAGGACAAAAGATGTCATGCAAGTTCTTTTCCATAAGCACGTATGACTATATATGGAATACATGCCTACATTACATTGATGAATTGGAGCTCGTTCTGTGTCACCCTATGTTATAACCGTTGCATGATGAATGCCATCCGACATAATTATCCATCACTGATCCATTGCCTATGAGCTTTTCACATATTGATCTTTGCTAAGTTACTTTTCCGTTGCTACTGTTACAATCACTACAATACTGCTACTGTCACTTTTGCCACTGTTACCGTTACTCCCATACTGCTTTGCTACTAAATACTTTGTTGCAGATATTAAGTCTTTCAGGTGTGGTTGAATTGACAACTCAGCTGCTAATACTCGAGAATATTCTTTGGCTCCCCTTGTGTCGAATCAATAAATTTGGGTTGAATACTCTACCCTCGAAAACTGTTGCGATCCCCTATACTTGTGGGTTATCAACTACAACGAGAGCTGGTAAGGTACACATCAATAACACGTATATCATATATGCCTTGTTTGGTGTTGGCCGCCTTCTTGTCGGCCAGATACTTGGGGCAATTCCGCTTCCAGTGGCCAGTTCCCTTGCAATGAAAGCACTCAGTTTCTGGCTTGGGTCCAGCCTTGGGTTTCTTCATGGGAGGAGCAACTGCTTTGCCACTCTTCTTGGAGTTACCCTTCTTGCCCTTGCCATTTTTCTTGAAACTAGTGGTTTTATTGACCATCAACACTTGATGCTCCTTCTGGATTTCGGACTCAGCGACTTTTAGCATCGCAAACAGCTCGGCGACTGATTTGTTCATCCCTTGCATGTTATAGTTCAACACAAAGCTTTTGTAGCTAGGTGGCAGTGATTGAAGAACTCTGTCAGTGATCGCCTCTAGTGGGAGTGCAATTCCCAACCCAGCCAAACGGTTGGAATACCCAGACATTCTGAGTATGTGCTCACTGACAGACCCGTTCTCCTCCATCTTGCAAGCATAGAACTTATCGGAGGTCTCATACCTTTTGATCCGGGCATTCTTCTCAAAAATAAACTTCAACTCCTGGAACATCTCATATGCTCCATGACGTTCAAAACGTCTTTGAAGTCCCAGTTCCAAGCCATACAACATAGCACACTGAACTATTGAGTAGTCATCAGAACGCGCCTGCCAGGCGTTCGCAACGTCTGCAGACGACACTGGAGGGGGTGGCGCACCGAGCAGTGCATCAAGGACATAAGCCTTTTGGGAAGCCATGAGGATAATCCTCAGATTACGGGCCCAGTCTACAAAGTTACTTCCATCATCTTTCAGCTTGGCTTTCTCTAGGAACACATTGAAATTTAGGGGAGCTGCTGTGCGAGCCATTGATCTACAACATAAATTTGCAAAGATTACTTAGACTATTGTTCAAGATGATGAGTTTAGTTAATCATATTACTTAACACTCCCACTCAAATTGACATCCCTCCGGTCATCCGAGTGTTACATGATCCAAATTCACCAACCTAAGTCCGATCATCACGTGAGTGTTGGGGAACGCTGCATGGGAAACAAAAAATTTCCTACGCACACACAAGATCTATCCATGGTGATGAGCATCTACGAGAGGGAGAGTGAATCTACATACCCTTGTAGATCGCTAAGCGGAAGTCTTAAGAAACGCGGTTGATGTAGTCGAACGTCTTCGCGATCCAAATCGCAAGTCGTCCCTCGATCCGATCACGTACTAGCGCCGAACGGACGGCACCTCCGCGTTCAACACACGTACGGCTTGATGACGCCTTCACCTCCTCGATCCAGCGAGCGATGGTGAAGTAGTGGTTGAGTTCCAGCAGCACGACGGCGTGGTGATGGTGGTGAGGAACAATCTCTGCAGGGCTTCGCCAAGCGCTACGGAGATTATGACGGAGGAACTAGAGGGTTAGGGTTGCCGCACACGGCTTGGGGAAATCTTGATGTATCCCGTGTGCTAGCCCTGCCCCTCTATTTATATGTTGAGCCTTGGGGTCTAAACTTGGAGTAAAAACCTCCTTCAGGTCGGTTTTGCCCGCACAAGGTCGGTTTGGCCCGCAGGGAAAGAGTCCATCTCGGATCCCTGCCGAACCGTCCACAGCCGCACACAAGCGGTAGTACCGCTTCACACAAGCGGTAGTACCACTTGGGCGGTAGTACCGCTTCACACAAGCGGTAGTACCGCTCGGGCGGTAGTACCACTTCACCAAGCGGTAGTACCGCTTACGCGGCAGCAAAACTACTTTTGCACTTTCCAATACCTCGTGGGCTTTATCCCTTTGGCCCATATAAAGTGTTGCTGCACCCGAACACTTCGGTAAACATCCGGAACCCCTTCTGGTGAATTCCGGAACCCTTCCGGAGATCAAAACACTATTATCACATATATCAATCTTTACCTCCGGACTATTCCGGAGATCCTCGTCATGTCCGGGATCTTATCCGGGACTCCGAACAACTTTCGGTCACCAACATAATAACTCAATTATACTAATCGTCACCAAACGTTAAGTGTGTAGACCCTGCGGGTTCGAGAACTATGTAGACATGACCGAGACACCTCTACGGCCAATAACCAATAGCGGGACCTGGATGCCCATATTGGCTCCTACATATTCTACGAAGATCTTTTATCGGTCGAACCTCTATGTCAAGGATTCAGTTAATCCCGTATGCTATTCCCTTTGTTCTTCGGTATGTTACTTGCCCGAGATTCGATCGTCGGTATCTCTATACCTAGTTCAATCTCGTTACCGGCAAGTCTCTTTACTCGTTCCGTAATACAAGATCTCGTGGCTAACACTTTAGTCACATTGCTTGCAAGGCTCATTGTGATGTTGTATTACTGAGTGGGCCCTGAGATACCTCTCCGTCATACGGAGTAACAAATCCCAGTCTTGATCCATGCCAACCCAACAGACACCCTCGGAGATACCTGTAGAGCACCTTTATAGTCGCCCAGTTACGTTGCGACGTTTGATACACACAAGGTATTCCTCCGGTGTCAGTGAGTTGCATGATCTCATGGTCAAAGGAACAGATACTTGACATGCAGAAAACAATAGCAATAAACTGACACGATCATATGCTACGTTCGTAGTTTGGGTCTTGTCCATCACATCATTCTCCTAATGATGTGATCCCGTTATCAAATGACATCTCATGTCAATGGCTAGGAAACCTTAACCATCTTTGATTAACGAGCTAGTCAACTAGAGGCTTACTAGGGACACAGTGTTGTCTATGTACCCACACATGTATTTGAGTTTCCAATCAATACAATTATAGCATGGATAATAAACGATTATCATGAACAAGGAAATATAATAATAACCAATTTATTATTGCCTCTAGGGCATATTTCCAACAGTCTCCCACTTGCACTAGAGTCAATAATCTAGTTCACATCACTATGTGATTTACATTGTAATGAATCGAACACCCATGCAGTTCTGGTGTTGTTCATGTTTAGCCCTTGGAAGAGGTTTAGTCATCGGATCTGCAACATTCAGATCCGTGTGTACTTTGCAAATATTTATGTCGTCCTCCTTGATGTAATCGCGGATGGAATTGAAACGTCGCTTTATGTGTCTGGTCCTCTTGTGAAATCTTGGTTCCTTGGCTAGAGCAATGGCACTAGTATTATCACAAAACAGAGTCATTGGGTTAAGCGCACTAGGCACTACTCCAAGATCTGTCATGAACTCCTTCATCCAGACACCTTCCTTCGCCGCCTCCGAGGCAGCGATGTACTCCGCTTCGCATGTAGAATCAGCTACCACGCTTTGCTTGGAACTGCACCAGCTAACCGCACCCCCATTAAGAATAAACACGTATCTGGTTTGAGACTTAGAGTCATCCGGATCAGTGTCAAAGCTTGCATCAACGTAACCCTTTACGACGAGCTCTTGATCACCTCCATAAACGAGAAACATATCCTTAGTCCTTTTCAGGTACTTCAGGATATTCTTGACCGCCGTCCAGTGTTCCATTCCTGGATCACTTTGAAACCTTCCGACCATACTTATGGCAAGGCTGACATCGGGTCTTGTGCACAGCATTGCATACATAATAGAGCCTATGGCTGAAGCATAGGGGATAACACTCATCTTTTCTCTATCTTCTGCAGTCACTGGGCATTGAGTCTTACTCAACTTCACACCTTGCAAAACAGGCAAGAACCCCTTCTTGGACTGATCCATTTTGAACTTCTTCAAAATCTTATCAAGGTATGTGCTTTGTGAAAGTCCTATTAAGCGTCTTGATCTATCTCTATAGATCTTTATGCCTAATATGAAAGCAGCTTCTCCTAGGTCCTTCATCAAAAAACTCTTGTTCAAATATTCCTTCACGCTTTCCAACATTTCTATATTGTTTCCAATCAGCAATATGTCATCCACATATAATATTAGAAACGCTATAGAGCTCCCACTCACTTTCTTGTAAATACAAGCTTCTCCGTAAACTTGTATAAACTCGAACGCTTTGATCACTTCATCAAAGCGAAGATTCCAACTCCGAGATGCTTGCACCAGTCCATAAATGGATCGCTGGAGTTTGCAAACTTTGTCAGCATTCTCTGGATCGACAAAACCTTCTGGTTGCATCATATACAACTCTTCCTTAAGGTAACCGTTAAGGAACGCTGTTTTGACATCCATCTGCCAAATTTCATAATCGAAAAAGGCAGCTATTGCTAACATGATTCTGACGGACTTAAGCATCGCTACGGGTGAGAAGGTCTCATCGTAGTCAACTCCTTGAACTTGTGAAAAACCCTTTGCCACAAGTCGAGCTTTATAGACGGTGACATTACCGTCCGCGTCCGTCTTCCTCTTAAAGATCCATTTGTTCTGAATGGCCTTACGCCCTTCAGGTAATACTTCCAAAGTCCATACTTTGTTTTCATACATGGATCCCATCTCGGATTCATGGCCTCTAACCACTTCTCGGAATCCGGGCCCATCATCGCTTCTCCATAGTTCGTAGGTTCATCGTTGTCTAACAACATGACTTCTAAGACAGGGTTGCCGTACCACTCGGGAGCAGTACGCGTCCTTGTCGACCTACGAGGTTCGATAGCAACTTGATCCAAAGCTTCATGATCATCATCATTAACTTCCTCTTCAGCTAATGTAGGCTCCACAGAAACAACTTTCTGCGCTGCGCTACTCTCAGGTTGAAGTAAAGGTTCAACAACCTCATCAAGTTCTATCTTCCTCCCACTCAATTCTTTCGAGAGAAACTCTTTCTCAAGAAATGTTCCGTTTTTAGCGACAAACACTTTGCCTTCGGATCTGAGATAGAAGGTATACCCAACTGTCTCTTTTGGGTATCCTATGAAGACGCATTTCTCCGCTTTGGGTTCCAGCTTTTCAGGCTGAAGCTTTTTGACATAAGCATCACATCCCCAAATTTTAAGAAACGACAGCTTTGGCTTCTTGCCAAACCAAAGTTCATATGGCGTCGTCTCAACGGATTTCGATGGTGCCCTATTTAAAGTGAATGCAGCTGTCTCTAATGCATAACCCCAAAACGATAGTGGCAAATCGGCAAGAGACATCATAGATCGCACCATATCCAATAAAGTTCGATTACGACGTTCGGACACACCATTACGCTGTGGTGTTCCAGGCGGTGTCAGTTGTGAAACAATTCCACATTGTCTTAAGTGACTGCCAAACTCATAACTCAGATATTCTCCTCCTCGATCAGATCGTAGGAATTTAATCTTCTTGTTACGATGATTCTCAACTTCACTCTGAAATTGTTTGAACTTTTCAAATGTTTCAGACTTGTGTTTCATTAAGTAAATATACCCATATCTACTTAAGTCATCAGTGAAGGTGAGAAAATAACGATAACCACCGCGCGCCTCAATGCTCATCGGACCGCACACATCAGTATGTATGATTTCCAATAAGTCAGTTGCCCGTTCCATTGTTCCAGAGAACGGCGTTTTAGTCATCTTGCCCATGAGGCATGGCTCACATGTGTCAAGTGATTCAAAATCAAGTGACTCCAAAAGTCCATCAGCATGGAGCTTCCTCATGCGTTTTACGCCAATATGACCTAAACGGCAGTGCCACAAGAAAGTGGTATTATCATTATCAATTCTACATCTTTTGGCATCAATGTTATGAACATGTGTATCATTACTATCGAGATTCAATAAGAACAAACCCCTCACATCGGGTGCATGACCATAAAAGATATTACTCATATAAATAGAACAACCATTATTCTCTGATTTAAATGAGTAACCGTCTCGCAATAAACAAGATCCAGATATAATGTTCATGCTTAACGCAGGCACCAAATAACACTTATTTAGGTTCATCACTAATCCCGACGGTAATCGAAGAGCGAGCGTGCCGACGGCGATCACATCAACCTTGGAACCATTTCCCACGCGCATCGTCACTTCGTCCTTTGCCAGCCTCCGTCTATTCCGCAGTTCCTGTTTTGAGTTGCAAATATGAGCAACCGCACCGGTATCAAATACCCAGGCACTACAACGAGAGTTGGTAAGGTACACATCAATAACATGTATATCATATATACCTTGTTTGTTGTTGGCCGCCTTCTTGTCAGCCAAATACTTGGGGCAGTTCCGCTTCCAGTGTCCAGTTCCCTTGCAATGAAAACACACAGTTTCTGGTTTGGGTCCAGCCTTGGGTTTCTTCATGAGAGGAGCAACTGCTTTGCCACTCTTCTTGGAGTTACCCTTCTTACCCTTGCCATTTTTCTTGAAACTAGTGGTTTTATTGACCATCAACACTTGATGCTCCTTCTGAATTTCAGACTCAGCGGCTTTCAGCATCGCAAACAGCTCGGCGACTGACTTGTTCATCCCGTGCATGTTATAGTTCAACACGAAGCTCTTGTAGCTAGGTGGCAATGATTGAAGAACTCTGTCAGTGATAGCCTCTGGCGGAAGGGGCATCCCTAACTCAGCCAGACGGGTGGAGTACCCAGACATTCTGAGCACGTGATCACTGATAGACCCGTTCTCCTCCATCTTGCAAGCATAGAACTTATCGGAGATCTCATATCTCTCGATCCGGGCATTCTTCTGAAAGATAAACTTCAACTCCTGGAACATCTCATATGCTCCATGACGTTCAAAACGTCTTTGAAGTCCCGGTTCTAAGCCATACAACATTGCACATTGAACTATTGAGTAATCATCAGAACGAGCCTGCCAGGCGTTCACAACGTCTAGAGACTCAACTGGAGCGGGTGGATCACCAAGCGGTGCATCAAGGACATAAGCCTTCTGGGAAGCCGTAAGGATAATCCTTAGATTACGGGCCCAGTCCACAAAGTTACTTCCATCATCTTTCAACTTAGCTTTCTCTAGGAACGCATTAAAATTCAGGGGTGCTACTGCGCGAGCCATGATCTACAACATAAATATTGCAAAGACAACTTAGACTATTGTTCTAGATAATGAGTTTAGTTAATCATATTACTAAAAAAAACTCCCACTCAAATTGACATCCCTCCGGTCATTCGAGTGTAACATGATCCAAATCCACCAACTCAAGTCCGATCATCACGTGAGTTGAGGTGGTTTCAATGGTGAACATCTTCATGTTGATCATATCTACTATATGACTCATGTTCGACCTTTCGGTCTCTTGTGTTCCGAGGCCATGTCTGTACATGCTAGGCTCGTCAAGTTTAACCCGAGTGTTCTGCGTGTGCAACATGGCTTGCACCCGTTGTATGTGAACGTGGAGTCTATCACACCCGATCATCACGGCGTGTCTCGAAACGACGAACTTTCGCAACGGTGCACACTCGGGGAGAACACAATTTATCTTGAAATTTAAGTGAGGGATCACCTTATAATGCTACCGTCGTCCTAAGCAAAATAAGATGCATAAAAGGATTAACATCACATGCAAATCATAAGTGACATGATATGGCCATGAACTTGTGCTTTTGATCTCCATCTCCAAAGCACCGGCATGATCTCCATCGTCACCGGCATGACACCATGATCTCCATCATCTTGATCTCCATCAACGTGTCGCCATAAGGTTGTCGCGCCGACTGTTGCTTCCACGACTATTGCTAACGTTTAGCGATAAAGTAAAGCATTACATAGCGCTTAATGATTGACACGCAGGTCATACAATAATTAAAGACAACTCTATGGCTCCTGCCAGTTGTCGTACTCATCGACATGCAAGTCGTGATATTCTATACAACACATGATCATCTCATACATCACATATATCTCATCATGTAATTGGCCATATCACATCACAACATACCCTGCAAAAACAAGTTAGACGTCCTCTAATTGTTGTTGCAAATTTTACGTGGCTGCTACGGGTTTGCAAGAACCGTTCTTACCTACGCAAAACCACAACGTGGTGTAGTGATTGCTTTTTGATCTTCTAAAAGAACCCTCTTCATTGAAATCGATTCAACTAAAGTGAGAGAGACAGACACCCGCTAGCCATCTTTATGCAACGAAGTTACATGTCAGTTGAAGGAACCTGTCTCGCGTAAGTGTACGCGTAATGTCGGTCCGGGCCGCTTCATCTCACAGTACCGCCGAATCAAATATCAACTAGTAACGGCAAGCAATATGTATACACCCACGCCCACAACTCGTTTGTGTTCTACTCGAGATCTCATCTACGCATAGACCTAGCTCATGATACCACTGTTGGGGAACGCTGCATGGGAAACAAAAATTTTCCTACGCACACACAAGATCTATCCATGGTGATGAGCATCTACGAGAGGGAGAGTGAATCTACATACCCTTGTAGATCGCTAAGCGGAAGCGTTAAGAAACGCGGTTGATGTAGTCGAACGTCTTCGCGATCCAAATCGCAAGTCGTCCCTCGATCCGATCACGTACTAGCGCCGAACGGACGGCACCTCCGCGTTCAACACACGTACGGCTTGATGACGCCTTCACCTCCTCGATCCAGCGAGCGATGGTGAAGTAGTGGTTGAGTTCCAGCAGCACGACGGCGTGGTGATGGTGGTGAGGAACAATATCTGCAGGGCTTCGCCAAGCGCTACGGAGATTATGACGGAGGAACTAGAGGGTTAGGGTTGCCGCACACGGCTTGGGGAAATCTTGATGTATCCCGTGTGCTAGCCCTGCCCCTCTATTTATATGTTGAGCCTTGGGGTCTAAACTTGGAGTAAAAACCTCCTTCAGGTCGGTTTTGCCCCCACAAGGTCGGTTTGGCCCGCAGGGAAAGAGTCCAACTCGGATCCCTGCCGAACCGTGCACAGCCGCACACAAGCGGTAGTACCGCTTCACACAAGCGGTAGTACCGCTTGGGCGGTAGTACCGCTTCACACAAGCGGTAGTACCGCTCGGGCGGTAGTACCGCTTCACCAAGCGGTAGTACCGCTTACGCGGCAGCAAAACTACTTTTGCACTTTCCAATACCTCGTGGGCTTTATCCCTTTGGCCCATATAAAGTGTTGCTGCACCCGAACACTTCGGTAAACATCCGGAACCCCTTCTGGTGAATTCCGGAACCCTTCCGGAGATCAAAACACTATTATCACATATATCAATCTTTACCTCCGGACTATTCCGGAGATCCTCGTCATGTCCGGGATCTTATCCGGGACTCCGAACAACTTTCGGTCACCAACATAATAACTCAATTATACTAATCGTCACCAAACGTTAAGTGTGTAGACCCTGCGGGTTCGAGAACTATGTAGACATGACCGAGACACCTCTACGGCCAATAACCAATAGCGGGACCTGGATGCCCATATTGGCTCCTACATATTCTACGAAGATCTTTTATCGGTCGAACCTCTATGTCAAGGATTCAGTTAATCCCGTATGCTATTCCCTTTGTTCTTCGGTATGTTACTTGCCCGAGATTCGATCGTCGGTATCTCTATACCTAGTTCAATCTCGTTACCGGCAAGTCTCTTTACTCGTTCCGTAATACAAGATCTCGTGGCTAACACTTTAGTCACATTGCTTGCAAGGCTCATTGTGATGTTGTATTACTGAGTGGGCCCTGAGATACCTCTCCGTCATACGGAGTAACAAATCCCAGTCTTGATCCATGCCAACCCAACAGACACCCTCGGAGATACCTGTAGAGCACCTTTATAGTCGCCCAGTTACGTTGCGACGTTTGATACACACAAGGTATTCCTCCGGTGTCAGTGAGTTGCATGATCTCATGGTCAAAGGAACAGATACTTGACATGCAGAAAACAATAGCAATAAACTGACACGATCATATGCTACGTTCGTAGTTTGGGTCTTGTCCATCACATCATTCTCCTAATGATGTGATCCCGTTATCAAATGACATCTCATGTCAATGGCTAGGAAACCTTAACCATCTTTGATTAACGAGCTAGTCAACTAGAGGCTTACTAGGGACACAGTGTTGTCTATGTACCCACACATGTATTTGAGTTTCCAATCAATACAATTATAGCATGGATAATAAACGATTATCATGAACAAGGAAATATAATAATAACCAATTTATTATTGCCTCTAGGGCATATTTCCAACAGTGAGATGAGGTGGTTTCAATGGTGAACATCTCCATGTTGATCATATCTACTATATGACTCATGTTCGACCTTTCGATCTCTTGTGTTCTGAGGCCATGTCTGTACATGCTAGGCTCGTCAAGTTTAACCCGTGTGTTCCGCATGTGCAAAACTGGCTTGCACCCGTTGTATGCGAACGTAGAATCTATCACACCCGATCATCACGTGGTGCTTCGAAACGACGAACTTTCGCAACGGTGCACACTCGGGGAAAACACAATTTTATCTTGAAATTTTAGTGAGGGATCACCTTATAATGCTACCATCGTCCTAAGCAAAATAAGATGCATAAAAGGATTAACATCACATGCAAATCATAAGTGGCATGATATGGCCATGAACTTGTGCTTTCGATCTCCATCTCCAAAGCACCGGCATGATCTCCATCGTCACCGGCATGACACCATGATCTCCATCATCGTGTTGCCATCGGGGTTGTCACGCCAACCATGCTTCTACTACTATTGCTACCACTTAGCGATAAAGTAAAGCATTACATAGCGCTTAATGATTGACACGCAAGTCATACAATAATTAAAGACAACCCTATGGCTCCTGCCGGTTGCCGTATGCATCAACATGCAAGTCGATATAAACTATTACAAAACATGATAATTTCATACATCAAATATATTTCATCATGTCTTTGGCCATATCATATCACAACATACCCTGCAAAAACAAGTTAGACGTCCTCTAATTTGTTGTTGCATGTTTTATGTGGCTGCTATGGGTATCTAGCAAGAACGATTCTTACCTATGCAAAACCAAAACGGTGATATACAAGTTGCTATTTAACCTTCTACAAGGACCGCCTTCATCGAATCTGATTCAACTAAGGTGGGAGAGACAGACACCCGCCAGCCATCTTATGCAACAAAGTTACCTCTCAGTCGATGGAACTGGTCTCATGTACGTGGACATGTAAAGTTGGTCCGGGACGCTTCATCCCACAATACCGCTGAATCAAAATAAGACTAAGGAAGGAAGCAATCTGAATATCAACGCCCACAAACTCCTTTGTGTTCTACTCGTGATGTCATCTACGCAAGAACCTAGCTCATGATGCCACTGTTGGGGAACGTTGCATGGGAAACACAAAATTTCCTACGTTCACCAAGATAAATCTAGGAGATTGCTACTTCTTGAGCATGCGTTGGTTTTCCCTTGAAGAGGAAAGGGTGATGCAGCAAAGTAGATAAGTATTTCCCTTAGTTGTTGAGAACCAAGGTATCAATCAAGTAGGAGATACAATCAAGTCCCCAATAGATGTACCTACACAAATAATCAAACACTTGCACCCAATGCTATAAAGGGGTTGTCAATCCCTTCACGGTTACTTGCAAGGATGAGATCTGATAGAGATAGATAGATAGGATTGCTAAAACGAAAAGTAAAACACAAGTAAAAAGAATGCAGCGAGGTATTTTGGTATTTTTGGTTTATAGATCTGAAAATATAATATGTAAAATAGACCCGGGGGCCATAGGTTTCACTAGAGGCTTCTCTCATGAAGGAAAATAATACGGTGGGTGAACAAATTATTGTCGAGCAATTAATAGAAAAGCGAATAATTATGAAGATATCCAAGGCAATGATTATGCATATAGGCATCACGTCCGTGTCAAGTAGACCGAAACGATTCTGCATCTACTACTATTACTCCACACATCGACCGACTCCTGCCTGCATCTAGAGTATTAAGTTCATGAAGAACAGATTAACGCATTAGGTAAGATGACATGATGTAGAGGGATAAACTCAAGCAATATGATGAAAACCCCATCTTTTTATCCTCGATGGCAGCAATATAAATATGTGTCTCGCTACCCCTACTTTGTCACTGGGTGAGGACACCGCAAGATTGAACCCAAAACTAAGCACTTCTCCCATTGCAAGAATTACCAATCTAGTTGGCCAAACCAAACCAATAACTCGAAGAGACTTGCAAAGATATGAAATCATGCATATAAGAATTCAGAGAAGATTCAAATAATATTCATAGATAATCTGATCATAAACCCACAATTCATCGGATCTCGACAAACACACAGCAAAAGAGTATTACATCGGATAGATCTCCATGAAGATCATTGTGACGCCCGGATAATTAAGCTACAGTAATCCCACGCTAATGGTGCCATGTCATCACTGCTACTGTTGCTAAATCTCACTCCATTTAAAACCCATATCAAATTCAAAATTTAATCAAAGTCAAATTTCAACTTTCTCAAACAAGAAAACAAAAATGTTCTAAATATGCCAAATTATGTATAGGAAATATTGGTGAAGAATCTACATTTTTATAAAACAATTAAATGCACTAAAATGATTTAAATAGCAGCAATAACAATTAATTAAATGCCTTTTTAAATTTATAAAATAACAGACTACTTTTCTTCTGCCCAAAACTTAATGTGGCATTAGCATATTTATTCACACTAAATTAGGGACTACTTTTGTAATTTATAAAACTAATCTAAAAGTGAAATTAAAAATAAAATAGCAAACAGAAAAGAAATAAAAACAAAACTGGAAAAGAAAAAGAAAAGAGAAAAGGAAAAGACACCCCCCCCCCCCCCCCCCCCCCTTTTCCCCCTGGGCCTCGGCACAGCCGGACCGGCCCAGCCAGCCCACCGAGGCCTCCCCTACCTGCTCCCCCGCTCGTGTCGCCATGGTCGTGGCTGAGCCACCGTCGCCGGCCGTTCTGCCGACGCGTGCAACCAGAGGGCGATGGGGAGGGATAAGGAGGAACCACACCTGCTCCCCTGGCTCCTCCCTGCCCACTTTCCCCTCCTCCCCTGCTCTCTCTCTCGCTCAGATCCACCCCGCTCGAGCGCCGTCGCCGCCGTTCACCGCGCTCCACCGCGGCCACCGACGCCCGTTCCTCTCTCCGTGGTGTCCAGAAGGTCCGCCGGCGACCGTCTTGTCGCCTGGTGCCGCCGTTCGAGCCGGGAGCCACTGCAGCGCCGGATCTCCCTCGCCCCTTCCGCCTCGGACACCGACGAACTCCGGCCGTCCCCGACCTCTCTGCTGCTACTAAACCCCCCACCGGCTTTTCGTAGCCTCCCGGTGAGCTCCGCCTTCTCTTCCTGCTTTTCCCCCGCCGTCGTTCGAGCTCGCTAGCGCTAGTTCCACCGGCGCCCGAGCTCATCGCCGTGGACCTCGTCGCCGGCGTAGCCACGGTGACCGTTTGGTCACGCACTGCTGTCCATCGTGATCGCCGTGCTACGTCGGCCTCCCCCAGCCGCTTAGGACGCTCGCTAGCACACCGCAACGCCGTCCCCATCGCGCACCCGCAACCGCCGTCCACCATTGTCGTCGACGCCGCCGTGGTTGCCGACCCCCACAACTCGTGCCCGTAGCATAGATAGGCGCGGCTTGATGCACTGGTTCCATTCATGCGCTTGGGCGCCCATATGGTCGCCGGAAACGGCCGCCGGCGTGCCCCCGCCGTCCCTGTAGGTCGCTGTCACTGTCGTGCCCGAGCGTACGCGTACGCGTACTGCTGCTGCTGCTGCTGCGTCTCTGCTCCCGGCGCTGGCCGCCTCCACTGCCCGCCACCGTCCGCGCGTGGCCGTCGCGCCCAGCCACGCCAGCCGCTGCTGCCGCCTTGCTTGTTTGCCTGCTGCTGCGTTCTGCTGCTGCTCGGCTACAGTAACCTTCAGTTACTGTAGCGCGAGCTAGCTTTCGCGAAATTGCGTTGAGTAGCCCCCTAAACAGCCCCTAAACAGCGACAAAACCAATTCTAATATGGGTAAAATTTATATGGACAGAAAGTACACTCAACAAACTTCATTTTATCCCACTCGACCAAATCCATTTGATGCACGGATTAATTCCGGTGAAAATCACAAAATCCAATGTTCTGTTAACAGAAAAACCGAAAACAGCTTTACTTTCATAGCTACTTTAGAGCTGTTGATGATCAAGCAAATGAACTCCATTAGGGATGAAAGTGACACTAACAAGTAGATCGCGGAAAAATGCTCACAATTGATATAAGGCGCAAAATCATAGGATGTACAGAACAGTAGCTATAGCCTCTGGAAAACAGCTAAGTGATGTTTAAAACGGACGAATTCTCAGACTTAGCAAAATTTCGGAGGTATTCAGAAAATTTCGGAAATTCGTAGGAATTCATCCGTAACCCGGATCGAAAAACTTTGAACATGAAAGTTGCTCAGAACGACGAGACGAATCCGGATACGCGGTCCGTTCGTCTGCCACGTGCCTCTAGCATAGCACACCTGCAACTTTTCGTCTGCTTCCGGCAGATGAATAGTGCATGACTTTAGTAAAATAATTCCAGATAAATTCCTAAATTAACTTGAGCACTTAGATAGGCAGTATATCACCCTGCACTGCATCCTAGCTGTCCCATGCTCCTAGCACCGCAAGCCTGGAACATTGCCCCCCCCCCTCCGGTCATCTGTTCGACATTTGTCCGGAACCGGGAAAACTTTCCCGGATGGGTTCCCCCTTCATCGGTATCGAATAACACTGCGTTAGATCACACCCGGCACAACTTATTGCCATGCTATGCTCTGTGTTACATTGTCTGCTTTATATTTATTGTTTCTTCCCCCTCTTCTCTCCGGTAGACCCCGAGACCGATGGTGCTGCCGAGTACGACTACGCGACTGACGACCAGCCTTTTTCCGCAGAGCAGCAAGGCAAGCAAACCCCCCTTGAGCATTCCGATATCGCCTATTCTTTTCCCTCTTATGCTTACTGTATTAGTTAGCTCCTATTCTGATGCATAGCCTGATTTTGATGAACTGTTACTATCACTTCAATCATACCAACTGCCTAGAATAGGTTGAGCATTGAACCCCAGTGGCCCCTGAGTCCCAGTTGCCCCTGCTTGTTCATCAATGACTCGACGACTCGAAGACCCGAAGACTCGGTCAACTGACCGACGAGCCAGACCCCTCACATCACCGCACACCCCTTTATGCACTGCAGAGCTACCATCGAGTGTCGAGGGTGATACCTCACTTAGCACTTACGATGTTAATTCTGTAGCGTAGCTAATCGATCGTGGGTACCTAGGGTGATTCCTCCTTCCCATTTATCGATAGCGACTCTTGCCATACACATACCTCGAGTGGGATCCATCGAGGGTGATTCCTCGGATCCCCACTTGGTGTATAGACACACAGTTACTTGGACTTGACATTTGATACATGTGAAAGACGGGACTGGAGGGACAGGCGGTACCACCCTGGTTGAGGTGGACCTGAGTTCCCGACAGTTCTGAGACGGGTCGGCCCTACCCGTGTGAGAAAGGTTTGGTGGGATGCGCCGCAAGGCATCCGAAGATTTGGTGGGATGCGCCGCAAGGCATCCGCAGACTTGGTGGGGTGCGCCGGAAGGCACCCGAGTATTATTGAACACTAATAAAATTGCTAATGGGTTGAGTATTTAATCTGAGTTAGGTCGTTGTTCTAATACGCACTAACCACCACGCGGGGTAATCAGTATGGGCTGCTCGGCGGCGTACATTCTCCCGAAAGCTCTTTAGATGCCACATTTTTCGACTCGCGCCCGGGTGGTCTGGAACGCAGGGACCCTGATGGAGGGCATGCTAGGACTGGTCCCGGCCGAGGGCGTAACGTGCAGGATGGCAAGGGCGATGGCCCAAGACCCCGAGCCATTAGGATGTAGCCCGGCGTGCTGGCCTCTCTATTGAGCCTAGGTAGGACTACGTCGTGTCGATCTGCCGAGGCCGGGTATGACCAGAAAATCGTATCCGGCCGGAGCTTATCGAGCGTGTTGGGGAATGTGGTGCACCCCTGCAGGGAAGTAAACTATTCGAATAGCCGTGTCCATGGTAACAGGACGACTTGGAGTTGTTCTTTGACCTACTACAACTAGAATCATAAACTAATTAAAATGAATTGTGGCTCCGGGATTGCTTCCTCGCAGGGGAGTCGAGGAAGGATCTCTAGGCGTGTTACTTAATAAAATTTGCTACAACAATATGACTATATATGAGCTGCAGGTCTACTCTCTTCTCATGCTGCAAGATGCTGAAGATGCTAGTATTCGATAGGACTAGGTCTTCCCCCTATTCTTGCTTTCTGCAGTCCGTCCATATATAACCCCTTCCCTTGATAATGGTGCATACTTAGCATAGTTCTAATGTAAGTCTTGCGAGTACTTTGGATGAGTACTCACTGCTGCTTTGCATTCTTTTTTCCCCTCGATACGATTGCCGCGTTCAGACGATGGAGCCCAGAAGATGGAGTACGTTGGAGACGTCTGTTACACCACCGCTGGAGCCTACTACTACGTGGAGAACGCCGACGCTCAGGGGTAGTCAGGAGGTTCCCAGGCAGGAGGCCTCGCCTCTTTCGATCCGTTGCTGATGTTTGTGCTAGTCTTCTTAAGGCAAAATTTGTCTAACTTATGTCTGTACTCAGATATATTTGCTTCCGTTGTCTCGTATTTATGTCGAGCTTTGTATTCGAGCCCTCGAGGCCCCTGGCTTGTAATATGGAGCTGTACGACCTTTTATTTGTGTTTTTTGTCATGTTGTGGTATCAATCAGTGAGTCCCTAATCTTGGTCGTACGCATTGTGTGCATGATTAGCGTACGAACAAGAATGGGGGCGTCACAATCATGAAGAACATGGTATTGAAGAACAAAGAGAGAGAAGAAGCCATCTAGCTACTAGCTATGGACCCGAAGGTCTGTGGTGAACTACTCACACATCATCGGAGGGGCAATGGAGTTGATGTAGATGCCCTCCGTGATCGAATCCCCCTCCGGCAGATTACCGAAAAAGGCTCCAAGATTGGATCTCACGGGAACAGAGGCTTCCGGCGGCGGAAAAGTATTTTCGTGGCTCTTTTTGGTATCCAGGGAATATTTGGGAATTTATAAGCCGAAGAATAGGGTTAGGAAGGCTGCCGTGGGGCCACAAGCCAGGGGGGCGCCCCCCCCCTCCCCCTAGGGCGCGCCCTGGTGGCTTGTGACGCCACGACAGGTCTCCTGCATTCATCTCCAAGTCTGTTGGGTTTCTTCTGGTCCAAGAAAAATCATTCCGAAGATTTTATTTCGTTTGGACTCCGTTTAATATTCCTTATCTGCAATACTCAAAAACAAGGAAAAAACAGAAACTGGCACTAGGCTCTAGATTAATAGGTTAGTCCCAAAAACAATATAAAATGGCATATTAATGCATATAAAACATCCAAAATAGATAATATAATAGCATGGAACAATCAAAAATTATAAATACGTTGGAGACGTATCAAGCATCCCCAAGCTTAATTCCTGCTCGTCCTCGAGTAGGTAAATGATAAAAACAGAATTTTTGATGTGAAATGCTACCTAACATATTTATCCATGTAATATTCTTTACTAGATCGTTACAGGCGCGCGTTGCCGTGCCCATAGAATTGTATCGAATGATAGAAATTTTGTAGTTAGTTAGTGCACGGAACAATTAAAATTAAATATGAAATTTGGCGCAGTGTGCAAATTAAATCTATGCATGCACAAAAAAATACTCCCTCCATTCCTAAATATAAGTCTTTCTAAAGATTCCACTGTTAGACTGCATACGGATGTATATAGACATATTTTAGAGTGTGGATTCACTCATTTTGCTCCGTATATAGTCCCCAATTGGAATGTCTAAAAAAACTTATATTTAGGAACGGAGGGAGTACAATTATATTAATAGCATTGTCCAAGAGAGACCAGGAACATACGAGTGATAACGACATAACCAAATAAAAAGGTAATATACCAAAACACTTACTTTGATCAATGCCTAAGGGAGGGCATAGCGTGAAACATTGTATAATTCATAAAACCCTAATGCCAAATATTTAAGTGCAAAAGAATGAATTAATTCACCAATACGGTTAAAGCATCACATTAAGAAATCGTTTGCTTTCCCGTGTTTGTTTTTTCTGACGAATAATTGGTTGTCATCCAGTGACACTTTTGAGCATTTAAACAGGCTTACATATGTTCTTTGTAATATTACAAAATATCAGTAGTAGCAGGGCAACATGGACAGTATCAATCAGAATAAGAAAGGATATGCACGAATCATGCTTCCAGCTAGGGAATACAGGAGGCAAAAAAAGAGGTGGACACAGAACATGGAGAGTCATTCCAGACCTCGGTGGTTTCTGATTAGGGCGGAGAGGCTATACAGGAAGACTTTTTTCCGAAACAAAATCAAGGGAGACTTTGGTTTCGGGCAGTGAGAGACGGAGCTATGTTGCGGGCGTCACAGGTGACAGTATCATGAAGGTTCGCTAGCTTTGCAGGCTGCACCGTGTATAGGCATACGCCGCCAGAAGCAGCAGTGACCAACACGTTTAATGGCTTGCCAGTGCCGGCAAACTTGGCACCAATGGACCTCAATGTCTGTAGTGTTGTGCCTGCAGCAATGGGAAGCCCAGCACCCTCAGATGCAGAAACCTCAGCTGGCCTTTTAAGAGTCAGATTTGCGAATGCTACTACATACTCTGCGAGTCCACCTCCATTCTGTAACAGCAAAGATATTGTCACATCGATGAGCTTACAGCAAAAAAGAAGCGGATTTGTTCTGAAATCATCTTCTTTTCTAAGTATGAAGATGACAAAAGTGGAAATATGTTGTCATGAGTGAAGTTCACTCACAAAATAGTTCAACATGGCAACCACTCGCTGTGAGAATTTTCGCTCTAGGACCAACATCAACAACTACTCCTGCAACATCAGTCACTGCAGGAAAAGGAGCAGTAGAGATTCAGTCATCAGCATGTTGTTTGACGAATTGAGCAATATACGCACACGCACGCACGCACGTTATCTTTATCATAAGCTAATTATCAGGAAAGAGACATCCTAGATAGTTGTTAAAGGTGAAGAACAAAATAACATAGCAAGACTGAAAGACAACCATGATTAAATAACGTTCGCATAACATAGCAAGACTGAAAGACATCCTCGGTGCTATTTTGCTCTCTACATAGAAGATCTGCAAACAAAACTGATGATTGATAGAAAATGGCTAGCATCCACGCAGTGACACTATGAATGAGGATAGTTACCTGGAATAAAAGGCAGTCTACTGAGCAGCAGAGGCCGCAAGTCCCCTTTTTGTATCTTCCGGTCAACTGGATTGATGGTTGCAGCATGTAGTTTCAACCGGACCTCATTCTTCTTTACTGAAGGGACGGGTACATCTACATGCTGCATTAGAGGGATTTAAGAATCACAGGTTTAAAGGTTTTGCTGTTTTATCTCCATAGGAGAAGGAAATCTTGATGTTTGCTGTTTTCCTTTCTTTCTTAAGAAAACAAACTCCTCTGACTTGTTTGTGAATTAAGCGGTACAAACATCAAGCTATCAGGCAAATCTCTCTAGACTAAAATAGGGTTATTGTTTAAAGAATCCCCTATCAACCGATTGACTCGTAATTAGAGCTTGCACAACTGAATTTGTTAGTCTCGCTCCAATCCGGCGGTGTCGTGAGTTGACCTGTAGGCTCACAGGGATGGCGGCGTAGTCTTGAAATAAAGAATCACTACAATGCAACATGGACCTCTGGAACAAACAAAAGTGGATTGGCCTTACCGAGCAGCCCAAGCAACGTGAGGGCCAGGAGTTCGGAGACGGCTAGATGTGGCCGGCGGCGGCGACGCCGGGAGTGGGGGAGCAAAGGGAAGGGCAGCATCCTCCCGTGCCTCCGCTCGAGCGCCTCGGCTGGATCCCGCGCCTCCACTCGATCGACACAAACCGCCCGCTCCTCTGTGTTCCGCGTCGCATCCTCTGTATCGAGCGCCGCTGCGCCTGAGGCTGGACCCGGATCCTGCGCCCCCGTTCGATGCCAGCGCGCGCCGGCAACTCCGGTGTGCTTCGTGGAGTCGATGCGGTCTCGCTCCCCTCAGCCTCGATCGGGATTGGATTAGGGTTGGCGAATGGAGTCAACGCGGTCGCTCGTAGGCCTCCCTCCTTCGAATGGGCTGGCGGCTCGCGAAGGCCCAATGCACCAGAGGCCTCCGTTTCGGCCCCTGGAACAGCAGCCCAAATGACAGTGGGCCCGGTTTAGACAGATTGCGGAACAGATCGCCCGAGACACTAAATCTGATGGCCATAAACTCTTAGATCGTGAAAACGGACGGCCGGAAATACAAATCGCTGTGAGGGCAGGGATTAGGTGCGGTTATACTGTCCTTAATTGTGGCATGAATATTCAGATCCATAAGATTCAAAACAAAAGTCTAATATTGACATAAAAACAGTAATACTTCAAGCATACTAACAAGGCAATTGCGTCCTTTCGAAATAACATGGCCTTAGAAAGTTATCCCTACAAAATCATATGGTCTGGCTATACTCCATCTTCCCCACACGAAGTATCTAAATCATGCACAACCCCGATGACAAGTCAAGCAATTGTTTCACACTTTTTATGTTCTCAAACCTTTTCAACTCTCACGCAATACATGAGCGTGAGCCATGGATATAGCACTATAGGTGGAATAGAATATGGTGGGGGTTGAGAGGAAAAAGGAGAAGATAGTCTCACATCAACTAGGCGTATTAACGGGCTATGGAGATGCCCATCAATAGATATCAATGTGAGTGAGTAGGGATTGCCATGCAACAAATGCACTAGAGCTATAAGTGCATGAAAGCTCAAAAAAAAAACTAAGTGGTTGTGCATATGAAAAATTCCACTAGTTATATGAAAGTGACAAAATAGGAGACTCTCTATCATGAAGATCATGGTGCTACTTTGAAGCACAAGTGTGGAAAAGGATAGTAGCATTGTCCCTTCTCTCTTTCTCTCATTTTTTTATTTTGGTGGGCATCTTTGGCCTCTTTTTTTTTTATTTGGGTTCGATGGCCTCTTTTATTTTTTGTAAAGTCCGGAGACTCATCCCAACTTATGAGGGATTCATAGCTTCCATCATCCTTTTCTCTCATGGGACAAATGCTCTAATAATGAAAATCATCACACTTTTATTTACTTACAACTCGATACCTAGAACAAAATATGACTCTATATGCAATATGAAAGTGATGGTGCGTGTCATGAAAAACGGAACGGTGGAAGTTGCATGGCAATATATCTCGGAATGGCTATGGAAATGTCATAATAGGTAGGTATGGTGGCTGTTTTGAGGAAAGTATATGGTGGCTGTTTTGAGGAAGGTGAGTTTGATGTATCGGCGAAAATTGCGCGGTACTAGAGAGGCTAGCAAAGGTGGAAGGGTGAGAGTGCGTATAATCCATGGACTCAACATTAGTCATAAAGAACTCACATACTTATTGCAAAAGTCTATTAGTTATCGAAGCAAAGCATTAGACGCATGCTCCTAGGGGAGAGGTTGGTAGGAGTTAACCATCGCGCGCTCCCGACCCTCACACAAAGGTTGACAATCATTAAACAAATCATGCTCCGACTTCGTTACATAACGGTTCACCATACGTGCATGCTACGGGAATCACAAACTTTAACACAAGTATTTCTTCCAATTCACAATTACTCACTAGCATGACTCTCATATTACCATCTTCATATCTCAAAACTATATGCAAGGAATCAAACTTCTCATAGTATTCAATGCACTTAATATGAAAGTTTTTATTATATCCCTCTTGGATGCCCATTATATTAGGACTAAATTCATAACCTAAACCAATTACCATGCTGTTTAAAGACTCTCAAAATAATATAATTGAGGTACGAGAGTTCAATAATTTCTATAAAATAAAACACCACCGTGCTCTAAAAAGATATAAGTGAAGCACTAGAGCAACATTGCCTAGCTCAAAAGATATAAGTGAAGCACATAGATTATTCTAATAAATTCACAATTAATGCGTGTCCCCCTCAAAAGATGTGTGCATCAAGGATGATTGTGGCAAACTAAAAAGCAAAGACTCATATCATACAAGATGCTCCAAGCAAAACACATATCATGTGGTGAATAAAAATACAGCCTTAAGTAAATTTACCGATGGATTGAAGACGAAAGAGGGGATGCCTTCCGGGGCATCCCCAAGCTTAGGATTTTTTGTATCCTTGAATATGGCTTGGGGTGACTTGGGCATCCCCAAGCTTAGGCTCTTGCCACTCCTTATTCCATAGTCCATCAAATCTTTACCCAAAACTTGAAAACTTCACAACACAAAACTCAACAGAAAACTCATGAGATCCGTTAGTATAAGAAAAATAAATCACCACTTTAGGTACTGTTGTGAACTCATTATTTATTTATTTTGGTGTAATATCTACTGTATTCCAACTTCTCCATGGTTCATACCCCCCGATACAACCCATAGATACATCAAAATAAGCAAACAACACAAAGAAAACAGAATATGTCTAAAACAGAACAGTCTGTAGCAATCTATAGACTTCGAATACTTTTGTAACTCCAAAAATTCTGAAAAATTAGGACAATCATGGAAATTTGTATAGAAATCCTTTGTAAAAATTTCAGATCAAAAGCACGTTCCAGTGAATTTACAAAATTCCTGGACTGAGAGCAAAAGTTTCTGTTTTTCAGCAAAATCAAATCACAAACACTGTAGACCATCCCAAAGGTCTTACTTGGCTCAAACACTAAATTAAACAAGAAAACACAATTACTACAGAGGTAATAATGTGCAAAACACTCAAGAACAGAAGCAAAAAAACAAAAAACATAAAATAAAATTGGGTTGCCTCCCAACAAGCGCTATTGTTTAACGCCCCTAGCTAGGCATAATGATTTCAATGATGCTCGCATAAAAAGTAGTAATTGAAATACGCAAAAGAGCATCATGAATCTTATGACAAACACATTTAAGTCTAACCCACTTCCTATGCATAGGGATTTTGTGAGCAAACAAATTATGGGAACAAGAATCAACTAGCATAGGAAGGTAAAACAAGCATAACTTCAAAATTTTGAACACATAGAGAGGAAACTTGATATCATGGCAATTCCTACAAGCATATGTTCCTCCCTCACAATAAATTTCAGTAGCATCATAATCAAATTCAACAATATAGCTGTCATAAACAATACTCTCTTTATGATCAACATGCATAAAGTTTTTATCATCTTCCAAAATAGTGGGATTATCATCAACTAAAGTTATGACCTCTCCAAGCCCACCTTTATCAAAAAAATCATAAGATTGAACACTCTCCAAATATGTGGGATTATTTTCACCTAAAGTTGACGCTCTCCCAAACCCACTTTCGATACTATTGCAAACATATTCAACATGAGGCTTAAATAAATTTTCAAGATCGTAATAAGCATTATCACCCCAATCATGATCATTGCAATAAGAAGTGGACATGACAAAATTATCATCCCCAAGCTTGTTGTTTTGCATATCATTAACATAATTGACATTAATAGAATTTATAGTAACATCATTGCAATCATGCTTTTCAATCAAGGAGCTATCATGAATCATCTTATAAATCACTTCATCAAAATTTTCAGATTCATGATTTCCAAGCAAAACTTCATAGAGATAATCAAGTGCACTCGACTCACTAGCAATTGGTTCATCATAATTTGGTGTTTTGAAAAGATTAGCAAGTGGATGAGGATCCATATCAATAGATTTTTAGCAAGCGAAGATGCAAGCAAATAGAAGGCACATGGCAACACAAGCAAACAAAAAGAGATCCGGCGAGAAAAAGGCGAATAAAACGGCAAATTAGTGAAGTGGGGGAGAGGAAAACGAGAGGCAAATGGCAAATAATGTAAATGCAAGAGATGAGTTTGTGATGGGTACTTGGTAGGCTTGATGTAGATCTCCCCGGCAACGGCGCCAGAAATCTTTCTTGCTACTTCTTGAGCATGCGTTGGTTTTCCCTTGAAGAGGAAAGGGTGATGCAGCAAAGTAGATAAGTATTTTCCTTAGTTGTTGAGAACCAAGGTATCAATCCAGTAGGAGATACAAGCAAGTCCCCAATAGATGTACCTACACTAATAATCAAACACTTGCACCCAACGCTATAAAGGGGTTGTCAATCCCTTCACGGTTACTTGCAAGGATGAGATCTGATAGAGATAGATAGATAGGATTGCTAAAACGAAAAGTAAAACAAAAGTAAAAAGAATGCAGCGAGGTATTTTTGGTATTTTTGGTTTATAGATCTGAAAATATAATATGGAAAATAGACCCGGGGGCCATAGGTTTCACTAGAGGCTTCTCTCATGAAGGAAAATAATATGGTGGGTGAACAAATTACTGTCGAGCAATTGATAGAAAAGCGAATAATTATGAAGATATCCAAGGCAATGATATCACTACTGGAATCAGCTTCTTTGCCGTCTGCCATAGCAGACGGCAAAGGCCTCCTTGGCGGACGGCAAAGGCCTCCTTGGCGGACGGCAAAGCCATTGCCGTCCGCCAGCAGACGGCGAACAGTCCGGCCGAACAGCTGCCGGCAAAGGCCACTTTGCCGTCTGCTGGCAGACGGCAAAGAAGCCAACCTCTTTGACGTCTGCTGGCAGACGGCAAAGCCCCTGGACGGCAGACAAAAGGTGCCAGCACCGTTAGGGGGCTAACGGCGATCTTTGCCGTCTGCTGGCAGACGGCAAAGACCTTTGCTTCTTTGACGTCTGCCAGCAGACGGCAAAGAGCTGCAGCTGACGTCAGCTATCGTCAGGCGTCAGCTGGGCCAACGCAGGCTCTTTGCCGTCTGCCAGCAGACGGCAAAGAAGCAAAGGTCTTCGCCGTCTGCCAGCAGACGGCAAAGAGGCCAAATAGGCCAGCCCAGGTTGCACAGGCTACTGCCACGTGGCCTCTTTACCGTCTGCTGGCAGACGACGAAGACCTTTGCCGGCAAAGTGGCTATATTGCCGTTGTTTTTTTTCTTAAATTCAATCAATTTCACAGATATATATATATATATATATATATATATATTCATTTCAAAATATTTCAACAAGTACATATAGCCAACATATCCCTGCCATATGGATATGATCATCCAACACATATATACACCAAATGAAAAGTCCAACATATCCAACAATTAAGCAAAAGGTCCATATAGTTCCATCCATACATACATACATAGGTAGCAAGTTTGACATTGTTCATCCTACAAAATCAAAACAAAAAGGAAGCACAAGAAGAAGAGTAGACTCCATCAACGCAAGCTTCCTCATCGAAAGCAAATCTGCAAATTGGGAAAGAAGAAAGTTAGAAGAAGAAGAAGAAGAAGAAGAAGAAGAAGAAGACTAGAAGAAGAAGACTAGCTAGAAGAAGAAGAAGAAGAAGAAGACTAGAAGAAGAAGAAGAAGAAGAAGACTAGAAGAAGAAGACTAGCTAGAAGAAGAAGAAGAAGAAGAAGACTAGAAGAAGAAGACTAGCTAGAAGAAGAAGAAGAAGAAGAAGAAGACTAGAAGAAGAAGAAGAAGAAGAAGAAGAAGACTAGAAGAAGAAGACTAGCTAGAAGAAGAAGAAGAAGAAGACTAGAAGAAGAAGAAGAAGAAGAAGAAGAATTTTTCTTCTCTTTCTTTTTCTCCTCTCCTCTTCTTTATCTTCTTCTTCTAACTAAGGTAGGTAAAAATGCCATTTTTTAGCTAAGCTAGGAAAAAATGCTAAGTGTAGGTCATTTTAGAGCTAAGCTAGGTAAATAGGTCATTTTGGAGCTTAGTAAGGTTGTTATGTCATTTTCGAGGATGATGCCATTTTTGAGCCAACTTACGTAAGTATAGCTCATTTTTTATCTAACTTAGGTAATTATGCCATTTAGGAGGAAAATAAGCTAAGTATAGAGAAAACGTACCCTCATCACAACAAATGCGATGAATATCGCAACTAAGGTAACAATTGATCCAACGGCATAATGATACCAAGCCTCATTATCAATGGCATATTTTCTAATCTTCTTAATCTTCAAGCGCATTGCATCCATCTTCAAGCGCATTGCATTCATCTTCATCTTGTGATCATCGACGACATCGGCAACATACAACTCCAATGTCATCTTCTCTTTTTCAATTCTTTTAATTTTTTCTTTCAAATACTCATTTTCTTTTTCAACTAAATATAACTTCTCGACAAGAGGGTCGGTTGCAAATTCCGGTTCACATACCTCCTAGATTAAAATATCTCTATGTCAACTTGATGGCCATAATTATCATAAATGCGAAATGCAACAAATAGTTATAAAAGAGAATTTACCACATCCGAATCATAAAGCGGGCGAGGGCCAACGGGGACGGATTTCAAGCCCATGGCACTATGTATAAGAAACAATCATACAAAGTAAGAAAATTATACAAGTAACTATATAAATCATACAATCATACAAGAAAATGGCAAGTGTAGGTCATTTTAGAGCTATCCTAGTTAAAATCGGTCATTTCGGAGGTAGGTAAGGTTATTTTGTCATTTTGGAGGAAAATAAGCTAAGTCAATGTCATTTTGGAGCTAAACCAAGGTTATCATGCCATTTTTTACCTAAGTATGCTAAGTATGTCATAAATGAACTAAAGAAGCTAAGTATAGGTCATTTTGGAGATATCCTAGGTAGTTATGCCATTTTTTAGCTAACTAAGCATATTAAGTCATTTAGGAGGAAAAATGCTAAATATAGGTCATTTTATAGCTATCCTAGGTAAAGTATGTCAGTTTGGAGCTAAGTAAGGTTATTATGTCATTTTCGAGGAAAATAAGCTAAGTCAATGTCATTTTGTTGAATACCTAATAACATGAACTAATTAATAATATATATGTACATAATAATAATTGAATACCTGACATTACTAATATTAATCTTCATCGTCTATATATGCTCCGGGATCAATAAATGCAGAATCATCATCACTATCAGTAATGACGTGCTCATCAGCATCATCAATAAATGCATCAACATGTGGAAGGCCTCCTTTATGTAATCGGTCAAGCATTGACAGGTCATCCGCAGCAGTAACCTCTTCTTCTTCCGTCTCTTCTTGTTCCGGCTCAGGGGTGAAGTCGGATTCACTGTCACTGTCTACCTCAATGTTCTGGGGTGAAGTAGAGCGGTTCTTGAAACGTTTTTTGGAAACACGTGTTTCTTGGAAGAATTCTCCTTCATATGTGTCTGGGTTAATGTGAGGGTCATAATCATCTTCATTGAGGGGAGGTGGTCTAAAATGTGGCGGCACATCATAAACGACATCCCAACCATTCAGATTTGGATCAGTTTGGTAGGCCCACGGTAGATAGAAAACTTGGGTCGCCTGTTGAGCCGTAATATAGACATCGGGAACATCTAAATGGGTGCTTTGTTTGATTTCGACTAGCCCTATATGTTCATGAGTCCTTCTAGTCTCCTTTGGCTGGAACCAATAACATTTGAAGACTACGACGTTTGGTGGGTTTTCACCAAAGAATGTAAGTTCAAAAATTGCTTCAAGTCTTCCATAATACTCGACCCCTCCTTCGCCGACAGCGGAGACACAACAATTTGTAGACTTTCGGTCGGCCATAGATAGCTCTTTGCCAAAAGTACGAAAGCGATACCCGTTGATGTCGTATTTGTCAAATGAACGGACCTTATAGTCAAAACCATTTGCGACTTGTCTCAATTCGGAGTCCATAGACTCTGCATTAGCCTACAAGTTTAATACGAAAGGATTGTTGCATTAGCCGCAAACTAGACGAAGAAATGAAATGGTCTAATGGAAATTACCGTTTGTTTGAACCAAGAGATGAAACCGGGATAGCCTCCTCCATGCTTTGCCAGAAGCTCATACTCTTCGATGGAATCCTTTTGGATCACCGCTGCATCCGAGAATTTGGCGACGTATCGACTGTATCACATATCCGGGAATAAGAGCATTTCAAAGGAATTAGAAGTTGCGAAACAATGTACCGAGAACTTACTCGATGTACGGCCGCACTTCTGTTAGGTTGTTGAAGATATACAACGAAATGGTCCGCCATTCTTCGACATCCAACGCTATTGCTTTCGAAGCACCGGCTGGTGCGAGCTTCCCTTTGAATAGGCTGAGGTTGGATCGACCTTTTTCACGGTCGCCATCATTGTACCGAGGCTTCGGATTATGCAAATGACGATTCTTGGCTTTGTAGTGTGCTGTCACGAAGTTTGCGGCCTCCTCAGTAATGAATGCCTCGGCCATCGATGCTTCAATTCTACGTTTATTTTTACATTTTGCTCGAAGCGTCTTCTGCATCCTCTCAGTTGCGAAGCACCAACGATTTTACACGCCCCCCCCAATCTTGCCTCGGTCGGGATTTGCAAAATCAAATGCTGCATTGGATTAAAGAATCCCGGTGGAAAGATCTTTTCTAACTTGCAGATCAACTCCGGCGCCAACTCTTCCAGTTCGTCTAGCACGTCAGGCGATAGTTCTTTCGCACAAAGAGCACGGAAGAAATAGCTCAGCTCTGCCAGTACTAGCCATTCATCCTCAGGGATAAAGCCACGCAACATCACCGGCATTACCCGCTCAAGCCATATGTGCCAATCATGACTCTTCATACCAAATATTTTCAATTTGTCAAGACTCGCTCCCCTCTTTAGATTCGCTGCATACCCATCGGGGAACATCAACTGCATTTTCACCCACAAGATCATTTCCCTCATAGCTGGCCTTCCAAGATTGAACCATGCCTTTGGCTTCCTCCAGTTCTTCTTTCCTTTCGGTTGTCGCATGTTTTGTAACGGTCTATCACATAGAGCCTCTTGATCGACTCTAGCCTTAGGGTTATCCTTTGACTTCCCCTCTATGCCGAACAATGTACCAAAAAGGGCCTCGGCGATATTCTTTTCAGTGTGCATCACGTCGATGTTGTGTGGGCAAATGAGGTCTTTAAAGTAAGGCAGATCCCACAAGCATATCTTGTGAGTCCAGGCGTGTTCCGAATTATACCCTTTGAAATATCCTAGACGCTCTGGATTAGGCTCGAGAGCGTTTAACTGATCCAGGGCCTGTTGGCCTGTCAATGCAGGTGGTGCAGAGTTTTTGACAACTCTACCTTTCATGAAATTTTTCTTGTCTTTTCTGAACTTATGGCCAGGATCCAGGAACTGTCTATGCAAGTCGAAGCAAGAATACTTGCGACCCGCCTGCAGCCAACGAAACTGAAGAGCTGCCTTGCATGTGGGGCACGGGAACCTTCCATGCACACACCAGCCAACGAATAGCGCATACGCCGGCAAGTCATGCGTCGAGTACATGTACCACACATGCATTTTGAAATTTTGTTTTGTAGCGGCGTCATATGTCTTGATCCCATTATCCCAAGCTTCTTGCAATTCATCCTTAAGCGGTTGCATGTACACATTCATATTCTTCCCCGGATAGTTGGGCCCTGGAATTATCAACGTCAAGAAAATGTTCTTTCTTTTCATAATCTCTCCGGGGGGGAGATTGAGTGGAATGACAAATACAGGCCAGCAACTGTATTGGGTTGCCGTCATACCAAACACTTGGAACCCATCCGTGTTGATGGCGACTCGAGGATGCCTTGGATCTGCCGCTTTGTCCTTATGTAAAGCATCGAAGTGCTTCCACGCAAAAGCGTCTGAAGTGTGTCCCAACATCGGATTCCCATCTGCATCTAGTTCGGTTCTTTTGCCCAATTTATGCCACGTCATCTGTCTGGCCGTCTCTTCGACCATGAAAAGACGTTGAAGTCTTGGTATGATTGGCATATACCGAAGAACATTAACTGGGATTTTGGTCTGACTCTTCTCACCCATACCGTTGTCTACCACAACATACCTGGAAGACTTGCAAATGGGACAATAGTTGAAGCCCGCATACTCAAGCCTAAATAAGGCACATCCATTCTCACAGGCATCTATCTTCTCATAGGGCATCTTAAGCGCACGTAGGATTTTGTCCGACTGGTACAGGTTTGCTGGCAATACATGGCCTTTGGGTAGAAAGCGTCCAAATATCGTCATCATCGCGTCGTAGCATTCTCTGCCCTAGGTTGAACTGAGCCTTGAGAGCCATTACTTGCGCGATGGCATCCAGCTGACAAAGCTCAGTGTGCTCGTGGAGAGGACGTTTTGAAGACTCCAACATTTCATAGAAGGCCTTTGCAGATTCCTCCATCTCATCGTCCGAATCCCGAGCATCATCAAAGTCTTGCACCATGTCTTCGATCCCGGTACCATGATCGTCGGTGCGACGACGAACCACCTCAGCTCTGGCACGTTGGGCAGACTCACCATGAAATCTCCACACCGTATAATCAGTCGTAAAACCCCACTTCTGCAAGTGTTTACCCATTTCATCCCGTGTCCACTTTTTATGGTTGTCGCACCGGACACAGGGGCACCAAGTTATTTCCTGGCCATTTGCAAATGCGGCGCTCAGAAACTCCTTGGTTTTTGTTAACCATTCAATGGTCATTTCTTTCTGACTAGGGTGACCGGTGTACATCCAAGCACGATCACTCATCTTGCCTACCTACTAAACACACAAGAAATATATATATAATTCATCATCTATATTCATCCGTTAATCAAGTTTGTCAGTTTTATTACGTCCATGCAACCTAGACGCTAGTAGGTAATGATAGGTCTTAATCCCACCCGAGTATGTGTAGATTGGGTTCGTTTTCCCATGCTCTGCTCCGGATCCGAAGCAAAATTTCGGCAGCACCTCCCCGCTGTTCTCCTGATACACGTCTCGGCAATAAGCAGAGAGGATGTGTACCCGGAGAACAACAGGGAGGCACTGACGAAATTCTGCATCGGATCCGGAGCAGAGCATATGGGAAAACGAACCCAATCTACACATACTCGGGCTATCCATGGATAACATTGGACAATTCGAAAGAATCACGGTTATAAATATGCAAATGCATGCATATTTATAGATGTAAACCTTTTGAACGGGAGACGCATAGTGGTCACGCATACTGATGATTCAATCTACCTACAGCTAGCAAGTTTCATCGGCACGAAGACCGGAACAGAGCAAATGAAGGGGGAGGAGGAGATGTCATTTGTGCTCACCCACGAACGCAGGGGCGGAGCTCGTCGAACGCACGGGGAGGTCGTCGAACACCAAACCCTCGCAGCGATGAAACAACTGCACATTTAAATCCACCCGATCAACACAAATATATATGATGTTTTTCATAACAAAATCGGAAATTATATGACCTAACTCATAATTCACACATATATGACCCCGTCGGCCTCTGGAAGGCCGAAGAGCACCCTTTCGGTCAACAGGAGGCCGAAGAGGTGTCGGGGGTCGGGGGTGTCGTGTCAGGGTGTCGGGGTGTCATGGTGTCGGGGTGTCGTGTCGAGGTCGGGGTGTCGTGTCGGGGTCGGGGTGTCGTGTCGGGGTCGGGGTGTCGGGGGTGTCGTGTCTGGGTGTTGTGGTGTCGGGGTGTCAGGGGTGTCGGGGTGTCGGGGTTGGGGTGCCGTGTCGGGGTCGGGGTGTCGGGGTGTCCGGGTCGGGGTGCCGTGTCGGGGTCGGGGTGTCGGGGTGTCCGGGTCGGGGTGCCGTGTCGGGGTCGGGGTGTCGGGGTGTCGTGTCGGGGTCGGGGTGTCATTTGTGCTCACCCACGAACGCAGGGGGTGTCGTATCGGGGTCGGTGGTGCCGTGTCGGGGTGTCGTGTCAGGGGTCGGGGTGTCGATGGTGTCGTGTCCTCAGCGACCCTCGACTCCTTTTCCCCTCGATCCTCGGGGGTCGGGGGTCGGGGGTCTTCTTCTTCTTCTTCTAGCCTCGACCCCTCGACCCTCGACCCTTGACCCCTCGATCCTCGACCCCTCGGCGACCCTCGACCCCTCGATCCTCCTCCTCCTCCTCCTCTTCTTTTTCTTCTTCTTTTCTTCTCCTCCCCCTTTTCTTCTTCTCCTCCTCCTCCTCCTCCTCTTCTTCTTCTTCTTCTTCTCCTTCTTCTTTTCTTCTCCTCCCCCTTTTCTTCTTCTCCTCCTCCTCCTCTTCTTCATCTTATTCTTCTTATTCTTCTTCTTTTCTTCTCCTAATAATTTTTTTTCAAGAACTAACCTAACTAACATAGAAACTAACCTACCTAACCTAGAACTAACCTAACTAACCTAGAACTAATCTAACTAACCTAACTAACAGTAGTAACTAACCTAACTAACAGCAAAAAAAAGAAAAAAAATAGGGGGGAGAGCTCACCGGAGTGGGGCGGCGGGGCATCGGGGCGGCGGGGCGGCGAGGGCGGCGGGGCGCCTGGTTGTCGGGGCGGCGGGGCGCTGGGCCGCAGGGGCCGCGGGGCGGCTGGGCGTCGGTGGCGGCGCGCGGCGGGAGGCGGGCCGGGGCGGCGTGGGGTCGGGGCGGCCGGCGACGGGGCGGGCGCCGGGGGGGCGGGGGGGGGGGGGGGCGGTGCGGGGCGGCGGAGGGGGGGCGGCGCGGGGCGGCGGAGGGGGAGGGGCGGGGGAGCGGAGGGCGGCGACGGCGGGAACGAAAATGAAAATGGGAGAGAGAAGAGAGAGAGAGGGAGAGAGAGAAGAGAGAGAGGAGGGGGGTAACGCCCGTTATGAGTTATTTTCTTTGCCGTCTGCTAGCAGACGGCAAAGTTTCTTTGCCGTCCGCTAGCAGACGGCAAAGAGGTGGGGTGGGCCGTTGCAGTTAACTGGCCTCCACTGGGCCCCACCCCACCTCTTTGCCGTCTGCTAGCGGACGACAAAGAAACTTTGCCGTCCGCTGACAGACGGCAAAGAGCTGGCTGATGGCAAATAGTGTCTTCGCCATCTGCCAGCTCTTTGCCGTCTGCTTTCGGAAAGCTGACGGCAAACAACCTCTTTGCCGTCTGCCAGCAGACGGCAAAGAGCTGGCAGATGGCAAAGTCCCTGATTCCAGTAGTGGATTATGCATATAGGCATCACGTCCGTGTCAAGTAGACCGAAATGATTCTGCATCTACTACTATTACTCCACACATCGACCGACTCCTGCCTGCATCTAGAGTATTAAGTTCATGAAGAACAGAGTAACGCATTAGGTAAGATGACATGATGTAGAGGGATAAACTCAAGCAATATGATGAAAACCCCATCTTTTTATCCTCGATGGCAACAATACAAATACGTGCCTCGTTACCCCTACTTTGTCACTGGGTGAGGACACCGCAAGATTGAACCCAAAACTAAGCACTTCTCCCATTGCAAGAATTATCAATCTAGTTGGCCAAACCAAACCAATAACTCGAAGAGACTTGCAAAGATATGAAATCATGCATATAAGAATTCAGAGAAGATTCAAATAATATTCATAGATAATCTTATCATAAACCCATAATTCATCGGATCTCGACAAACACACCGCAAAAGAGTATTACATCGGATAGATCTCCATGAAGATCATGAAGAACATGGTATTGAAGAACAAAGAGAGAGAAGAAGCCATCTAGCTACTAGCTATGGACCCGAAGGTCTGTGGTGAACTACTCACGCATCATCGGAGGGGCAATGGAGTTGATGTAGATGCCCTCCGTGATCGAATCCCCCTCCGGCAGATTACCGGAAAAGGCTCCAAGATTGGATCTCACGGGAACAGAGGCTTCCGGCGGCGGAAAAGTATTTTCGTGGCTCTTTTTGGTATCCAGGGAATATTTGGGAATTTATAGGCCGAAGAATAGGGTTAGGAGGGCTGCCGTGGGGCCACAAGCCAGGGGGGCGTGCCCCCCCTAGGGCACGCCCTGGTGGCTTGTGACGCCACGGCAGGTCTCCTGCCTTCATCTCCAAGTCTGTTGGGTTTCTTCTGGTCCAAGAAAAATCATTCCGAAGATTTTATTCCGTTTGGACTCCGTTTAATATTCCTTATCTGCAATACTCAAAAACAAGGAAAAAACAAAAACTGGCACTAGGCTCTAGATTAATAGGTTAGTCCGAAAAACAATATAAAATAGCATATTAATGCATATAAAACATCCAAAACAGATAATATAATAGCATGGAACAATCAAAAATTATAGATACGTTGGAGACGTATCAGAGATGAACATCTACGAGAGGAGAGATTGCATCTACATACCCTTGTAGATCACTAAGCGGGAAGCGTTAAGAAACGCGGTTGGTGTAATCGAACGTCTTCGCGATCCAATCACGATCCGTCCCGCGATCCAATCTTGATCCGTTCTGATCTAGCGCCGAACGGACGGCACCTCCGCGTTCAGCACACGTACAACGCGATGACGTCTCCGTCTCCTTGATCCAGCAAGCGAGGGCAGAGAGGTAGATGAGATCTCCGGTAGCACGACGACATGGTGGCGGTGGTGGTGGAGCTGTTCCGGCAGGGCTTCGCCAAGCACCACCGAAACCGATCTAGAGGAGAACTAATCTAGAGGGAGAGAGAGAGGGCTGCGCCGTGGCTTAGGGTGCGGCTGCCCTCCCTCTCCCTCTCTATTTATATGATGAAGGGGTAGGTGGGGTGCAGCCCTAGCCCCTCCTCCAAGGAGGGGTTCGGCCGAAGTGGGGGGAGGTGGGAACCCTAGGGAGGAGTCCCTCCCCTCCAAGGCACCTCCACCTTCCACCTTGGGCGCATGGGCCCTATAGGGGTCGGATTCCCAGCCCACCAGGGTCTGGTGCGCCACCTCTTGGGCCCATGTGCCCCCCGGGTGGGTGGACCCCTCCCGGTGGACCCCCGGAACCCTTTCGGCACTCCCGATACACTACCGGAAACACCCGAAACTTTTCCGGAACCCGAATACCACTTTCCTATATATAAATATTTACCTCCGGACCATTTTGGAACTCCTCGTGATGTCCGGGATCTCATCTGGGACTCCAAACAACCTTAGGTCACCAACACATACATCTTAACAATACCAAATCGTCACCGAACGTTAAGTGTACAGACCCTGCAGGTTCGAGAACTATGCAGACATGACTGAGACGCCTCCACGGCCAATAACCAATAGCGGAACCTGGATGTCCATATTGGTTCCTACATATTCTACGAAGATCTTTATCGGTCGAACCTCAATGTCAAGGATTCAGTCAATCCCATATGCAGTTCCCTTTGTTAATCGGTATGTTACTTGCCCGAGATTCGATCGTCGGTATCTCCATACCTAGTTCAATCTCGTTACCGGTAAGTCTCTTTACTCGTTCAGTAATACAAGATCCCGCGGCTAACTCCTTAGTCACATTTCTTGCAAGCTCATTATGATGTTGTATTACCGAGTGGGCCCTGAGATACCTCTCCGTCATACGGAGTAACAAATCCCAGTCTTGATCCATGCCAACACAACAGACACCCTCGGAGATACCTGTAGAGTATCTTTATAGTCACCCAGTTACGTTGCGACGTTTGATACACACAAGGTACTCCTCCGGTGTCAGTGAGTTGCATGATCTCATGGTCATAGGAACAGATACTTGACATGCAGAAAACAATAGCAATAAACTTGACACGATCATACGCTACGTTCATAGTTTGGGTCTTGTCCATCACATCATTCTCCTAATGATGTGATCCCGTTATCAAATGACAACTCATGTCTATGGCCAGGAAACCTTGACCATCTTTGATCAACGAGCTAGTCCTGTAGAGGCTCACTAGGGACATAGTGTTGCCTATGTATCCACACATGTATTTGAGTTTCCAATAAATACAATTATAGCATGGACAATAAACGATTATCATGAACAAGGAAATATAATAATAATCACTTTATTATTGCCTCTAGGGCATATTTCCAACAGTCCTCACTTGGAGTGTTTTTAAACTTAGGCGGTTTATGGGTCGCAGCTAAGCCCCCGAGTGTGGATGATGTCCTCACTCAGAGTGTTTTTTTAATGTAGGCAATTTCAGTATCGTAGCTAAGCCCCCGAGTGTGGATGATGTCCTCACACGAAGTATTTTTTAACTTAGACGATTTCTGGATCACAGTTAAGCCCCGAGTGTGGATGATATCCTCACCCGGAGTCTTTTTTAACTTAGGCGATTTCTGGATTGCACCTAAGGCCCCGACTGTGGATGATATCCTCACTCGGAGTATTTTTTAACTTAGACGATTTCTGGATCGCAGCTAAGCCCCCGAGTGTGTATGTTGTCCTCACTCGGAGTATTTTTTTAACTTAGGCGATTTCAGGACCGCAACTAAGCCCCCGAGTGTGGATGATATCCTCACTCGGAGTCTTTTTTAATTTAGGCGATTTTTGGACCGCAGCTAAGCCCCCGAGTGTGGATGATATCCTCACTTGGAGTATTTTTTTAACTTAGGCGATTTCTGGATCGCAGTTAAGCCCCCGAGTGTGGATGATGTCCCCGCCATCAGTACTTCTGCAGCGGACTCGCTGCTCTCGCATTCGGACTCGTCGGAGGAGTACTCGTGCGGTGAGGAGAATAAATCGAGGGTGGGATCATCTGAATTGAGCAACGCCACCTGCGCGGCCGTGGTTTAGAGAGCCACAACATGCTTGATCTAGTGCTGGAGCCATGAGGATCTGAAGCGCTTGCGACGACGTCCGGCTGAAAGAGGAGACGCCGAACGGTATGTGACCGACGATTGCTGGAGTAGAACCCCAAACGAAGACGCGCGAAAGTGCGCCACCCCGCGGATGGGCAACGCCTCCACGTCAAGCGGGGCTTCTTGGAGCCACGCCGAATCGTCAGCGATGAAGCTAAGGGAGCCGAATCGGATCTCTCCTATGATGATCATGGTGATGAAGATGAAAATCCCACTTGCGCCGTATATCGCGAGACGCGTTGCCCCACGGTGGGTGCCAAATGTCGAGGCAACAATCCTGACAATGAGTACTAGTGGTATGAACGAGGGGCGGAGCCTAGCTACGGCGCAAGTGTAACACTCGGATTTTACGAGTTCGGGCCTCTTTTGGAGAGGTAACAACCCTACGTCTCGTGCGCAGAGGCTTGTGTTTACTCAGGGGGTGTGTGATTGCAGTAGAATGCTGAACCCTTGTCCAGGAGCTCAGGGGTGGCTTATATAGAGTTCGCCAGGACCCGCCGGGCGTCATTACAAGGGTGAGTTAATGTCATCATGACGACAGGTTCTGGTAACAGCAACCTATAACTACATTAGTTACTGGTAACGGTAGCTATGGCTATACTTGATGTATTCACTAAGTCCTTTAGCCGTTGCTGCTCCCACATCGTCCACGTCTTGTCTCTGTCAAGTGCTGGAACCTGGCCGACTGCAGGGAGATGCCCGAGTGACTTAGTAGATCCGAGTGAATCCTGATATATGCATCCGAATGCATCTATGGTCTTGGGCCTCAATGACGGAGTGGGGTCCTAGATGGGCCTTGGAAGTGAGGTCCATGACCCTACCACTAGTAGACAACCCATCATCCAGTGATGATTTTTTTTCAAATGGTGTCCACCCTGGATGGGCCGCCATCGATTAGTGTTGCTATTATCTGGTCCTTTGTATTCACGAGCCTCTAACTAGGGTTTATGTCGTCGTGGACATAGTGACTGGAGATAACATCATCAGACTCGCCGCGTGGTAGATCGGCTGGGTGAAGGGAATCATTTCCTTTTTTTCTTCAAAGACAACATTTTTTTTTGGTAGAGTTGCTCCTAGGCCGTCGGACAATTTGTCGATACCGAGAGTTCCATGTTTAGATATGGGCCAGATCACTCAGTAACGGGCCCAATAAACCCCGGCCGTGCACAGCTCATCAAGAAAACGGGCAGTTCTAAAGAAACAAGAAAATGGGCACCGAAAAAAGAAATAAAAGGGAGAGAGAAAACGAGAGAATATCTCGATCGTGGTGTGAGCTTTAACTCCCTTTCGCACCGGCCGCTAGGGTTTCTCCTCTGCCTCTTTTCTCCCCTCCCCTCGCGCTCCTCCCCACCCCCAGAGCCCCGTCGCCTAGCTAGGGTTTTTGCCTCCCCGCCGCCACCGCCGCGCGCGCGAGAGAGACCAGAGCGACTAACCCAGCCATGTCGGTGCGTCCGAGCGAGCGGGCCGACGCCCGGCGGAACCGCTACAAGGTGACGGTGGACGCCGATGAGGGGCGGCGGCGGCGCGAGGACAACATGGTGGAGATCCGCAAGAACCGCCGCGAGGAGAGCCTCCTCAAGAAGCGCCGCGAGGGGCTCCAGGCCCAGGCTCCCATCCCCGCCGCCGGCGTCGAGAAGAAGGTGAGGATACTGCACACTTCTGCCCTACTCCCCTTCCCCTAGCTTCCTGTTTCAGTGCTTCTGGAGTCTGAATCATAGTTTATTTCTACTGTGAATTGCACACGAGGTTCCAGATGAGTTAAGTATTTGCTTGGTGCGCAGTAGATTGGTTTAGTAACTGCTTCGTTATGCTCAAGAGATGTTTGCGTGCACACGACTGAGCGGACGCATCTTCATGTGTGGGTGTGTGTTGCTTGCGTTGCGGCTTGAAGAAATATCAATTCGTAGAAACGTGGTAGTTCTGCAGATACTGATCAGTGACTATTGACTTGTGGGGATCGTTCAGAGGCGAAATTAGTTGGTGGTTTGATTAACATGCTTCGTTGGTCGTTACTTTCTGGGGCACGCCTGCCAACACCAGTCTTATGACTCGTGACCTCTCTGTCCTTTTGTTTTAGTTATGGTTATTGGAGACACACAGTTAGGTGTTCGTCTTGCACTTCCAGTGGTTAATTTAATCAGTTCTTCAGTTTTGATTTGATTTGGGTGCTCTCATCTTTGCCAAAACTACCTTTGTGTAGAGCAGTGTGCTGCCGGATCTTCCAATCTTTTTAGAAAACCAGTTCACTGCGCGGCTCCGCGATTTCAAACGTCGATTTGGTTTTTTTGCAGACCTTTTATGGCTTTGATACATTAATCTGAGCATCTTCGTTTTCTGTTTGAATTTTGTAGCTTGAAAGCTTACCTGCTATGGTTGGTGGGGTTTATTCGGAGGATAACAACCTGCAGCTTGAGGCAACGACACAATTTCGCAAGTTGCTTTCTATAGGTACTAACTTCTCAGTTTTTGTTTGTTTGTTAAACTAATCTTTTATATCACTCAGTGAGTGAATGTTAACTGAGGTTGTAACTTGTATCAATCAGAAAGGAGCCCCCCAATCGAAGAAGTTATCCAATCAGGCGTTGTTCCTCGATTTGTGCAGTTTCTTACTAGAGAGGATTTCCCCCAACTCCAGGTGGGTCTCAACGGAATCTTATTTTTTGTAATCTGGTAGTCAGGACACTTACCAACTAGACTTCTTACCCTGGTGTTTTTGAATAATTTTTTCAGTTTGAAGCAGCGTGGGCACTCACAAACATTGCGTCTGGCACGTCAGAGAATACCAAGGTTGTCATTGATCATGGGGCAGTTCCAATATTTGTGAAGCTTCTTGCATCTGGCAGTGATGATGTTCGTGAGCAGGTATGATCACTTGCTTGGCTGCTAGTTTTATGTTGTCCTGGTTGAGTGTTTGTTGGGAGTCATTAAGATACTTCTTGAAAATAATTTCAGGCTGTCTGGGCATTGGGCAATGTTGCTGGTGACTCCCCAAAGTGCCGTGACCTTGTTCTCGCAAATGGCGCATTGATGCCTCTGCTAGCACAGTTGAATGAGCATGCTAAACTCTCCATGTTAAGGAATGCGACCTGGACTTTATCAAATTTCTGCAGAGGAAAGCCACAGCCAGCATTTGATCAGGTTTTGTACACTGTTACATTTTTATTCTCCTGTGTTTAGTAGGTAACAGCAGTTACTTGACATATTCTTTATCTGTTACCATAGACTAAGCCTGCTCTGCCAGCACTTGCACGACTTATCCATTCCAATGATGAGGAAGTTTTAACTGATGCATGCTGGGCTCTTTCGTATCTCTCTGATGGCACCAATGACAAGATCCAGTCTGTGATTGATGCTGGTGTCTGTCCCCGACTTGTGGAGCTTCTTCTGTATGTTTCAACCCTGCATTACAACTTTCTGCTATACGATTCTTTATCTTGTTATGTTTGCTCATTTCTTTTCTTTCAATATTGTTTACAACATGAAGCCATCCATCACCTTCAGTGCTTATACCTGCACTACGAACTGTTGGAAATATTGTCACAGGAGATGACTCGCAAACTCAGGTAACTAATTCATTTTCGTTTTGTTCTTTGGATTCACTACATTTTGCACCAATAAATTATTGTGGCTTTTGAGTACAACTCTTAAAGAGGATACTGTTATTTGGGTATATTATAACCATCGTGCTTGCCATTGTACATCAGATGTGACAAGTATCTATAAAATATATTTGAAATTTGAATCACACGTCTTTGTTTGTTTACGGTACAGTTTCTTCTGATAGTTTGGTTGCTCACTTTACTACACTGTTGCCCCAACAGTTGACTGAAGTACTGCCTAATCTGTATCCCTATTCACGTAAAATGCTTGTCAAGTTTTACATAGCCTGCTTTGTGATTGCACTAATACCTAATTACTTGTTCACTTGCATGGCAAATTACAATTCGTATCTGTGATTACTAGCTTCCTTAGAGCTTTATAGTTTTGTTTGTTCATTTTTCTACATTATTAAGCTTGTCTTCTATTCTACAGTGCATCATTGATCATCAAGCTCTTGGGTGTCTCCTAAGTCTGTTGACGCAAAATCACAAGAAAAGCATTAAGAAAGAGGCCTGCTGGACTGTTTCAAATATTACTGCTGGTAACAAAGATCAGATACAGGTATGAGTTCTGCATATGCTTGCATGGGTTCTTCTCATGTTACTTAGGTTAAGGGGATTACCTTTGTTTGTATTAAATACTCAGGACATTAGTTGATTTTAGTTTGATAACTGTATGTATTGTGTGGTGCATATATGTTAGATTATGCTGTGTTCATTGTGGCCAGTGGGAAATATATTGAAACTAATGTTATCATCATTCTGGTGGTACAAAGGCCTCAACTACGCCGGTGACTCAAAAGTAACACGCCTAAGAACTGAGAAGCCATAAGCCTTTTCCCTCAATGTTCGTTCCACTAGATGTAAATGACGGTCTTTATTCTGTACCAACTGGTTGCTGACTCGAAACTCCTATTCTTTTTGAAATGTTTGTAACCATTATGACTTCGTTTGCCCAGTTGGGGTGCCTATGTACCTAATAGTCTGAACATAATGAGCTAGTTAGCATTGTCGTACTGAAGTATTAGGAATCTTGTTTGAGGCCCCACTCGACAGAGGATCCATGCATTAGGCATCAAGTTGAATATATGTGTTCTTGAAGGTTAATCATTGATCACATACATTGCTATACTGGCTTCTTAGGCTGTGATTACTGCTGGAATTATTGGTCCTTTGGTGCATCTGCTGCAAACGGCTGAGTTTGATATCAAGAAGGAGGCTGCTTGGGCCATCTCGAATGCTACCTCCGGTGGTTCCCACGACCAAATCAAGTATGTTCTCACTCGCTGCTATTCAGATCACGTGCAAATATTGTACTTATATTTTGAGTTTTCCCGTTGCTGATGTTGTACCTATATTATGTAAATAGGTATTTGGTTAGCGAGGGCTGCATCAAGCCACTGTGTGACCTCCTCCTTTGCCCAGATCCAAGAATTGTTACAGTTTGTTTGGAGGGTCTTGAGAACATTCTCAAAGTTGGAGAAACTGATAAGAATTTGGGTGCTTCTGGGGAGGGGAATATCTATGCACAGATGATTGATGAAGCAGAAGGCCTGGAAAAGATTGAGAACCTGCAGAGCCATGATAACAATGAAATCTATGAGAAGGCTGTGAAGATTCTTGAGGCTTACTGGATGGAGGAGGAAGATGATGCGATGGGGGCAACTATGGAAGCTCCCACAGGTGTTGCCTTTGACTTTGGCCAAGGTGGCAACCCTGATCTAAACTTGGGCTGAATACAGGTAGGTGTTCTCAACAGCTAACCATATTCGTTGTTTTTCTCATCATAATCGCCCGATATGATAGAATGAATCAGCTTCTGAGCAAAGCGACAACCAATAATAATTTTAAATTCCTTTTGCAGATTTGACCAATGGTGGTAATTCCCTTGTCGCTGCAGTTGTCACCGTTTGGTCTAGTTGGTGTGTGGGGTAAGGTCATGGTTGTGGTGGGTCCAATAAGCTGAAGATTTCAAGGAAGCAACTGGTCCCGCGTATCAATATCGCAGCGTTTGTAAGAGGAGTATAATCGTCAAACTTGAGGAGTCTGGTTTTTTTTCTATCAGGCTACTATGTAGGGGTTGCATCTTTAGTATGGTGTGCACTATTTTGCTACTGTATAGCCTGAGTTGAGCTTCGGCAACTCTGCGAGGCATTTAGGGGACAAGTTCTTGAATGGTTTGGTTTGTGGGGTTCTTCAGGAATGAAGTGAGTTGCAGTTTGTCAGAACATGTCAATGTCAGCTTTCACTTAATTATTTTATTGTTGCTCCGTTTTGCTGTCTGCTCAATTTTGATTTGCATGTTTAAATCTTGACTAGGGCATCGTGATTGCAGAGTAGCCAGGCCAAATGAACGGCATAATAACAAATTAAAACATGAATATTATCCTTGTACAAACAAATTGTTTTACATATAGGCAAATAATAATCCAATTGCTATATCAGCAAACTAAATCAGCAAACGGTTGTTCGAAAGCGAAGAGGAATACGCGCATTCTAGTCTCTGCACTTTTTCGACCATTTATTGCGTCAGGCTCGGGCATTCAAACATCGGTGTACTCCTTGTCCTTGGTGATGCACCACGCGTTGCTGGACTGCACCTGGCAAGCGGCCGCCGTGATCTCCGGCGCATTCGGCGCCGGGTGTGGGTGCGGAGCCGGGTGTGGTGGGTACGACACGGGCGGCTGCAGATGGTGTTGCTGGACGCTGGGATATGGTGCACCGCTGGGGTACGGGGCGCTGCCGGGGTGCGGGGCGTAGTGGCCGCCGCCGTGCTGCCTCAGCAGCTTCTGCGTGTGCACTGCGGTCACGTACACGACGAAGCCGACGACGACGGTGATGAGCCCCAGTATCCCAGCCGCCGCGAACATCCCCGGGCGCACCCGGTGGCACACCTGCCGCGGCCTCCGCCAGTCGCTGACGTGCCCGGACTCCACCCCGATCCCGATCATGAGCAGCACCTCCGCGAGCCCGAAGCAAATCCTGCACCCATCGATCAGTGTTTATTACGTAGTATTAAATCCACACAACCAATCTTGCCCAATGCATGCTTGGCATGGCATGGTTTCGCGGCGCTTGAAATAATCTTCGTACCACGTGACGAAGAAGAGGCAGCAGGTTTGCCAGGTGAGGGTGTTGGTGGCGGAGGACACGCGGGGATGGTCCTCGGCGACGGCGAGGCCAGCGGCGGCGGATTCCGGCGAGGCGACGGCGAGCAGCATGTAGGCGTGCACGGCGAACATGGCGACGGCCAGCAGCAGGAAGGCGCCGATGGAGAAGGCGAGCGCCGAGCGGCCGCTGCTGTTGTAGAAGCACAGCTCCACCTGCGCCTCGCTCCCGGCCACGGTCATCAGGTAGTTGGACACCTGCAGCGAGCCAAGAAAGCCAGGCAGCATCACTCACAGCACAGAATGGTCGAGCTAGCAAAGCCGCGTGCGTGTTGCCCGGTCTCGGCGTGCGTGCGTACCTCGGAGCGCGAGCCCTCGGCGGCGAGGCAGAGGATGAAGCTGACGAGGCCGCAGAGCACGGAGAGCGCGACGAGGGCGACGGCGATCTGGTTGCCGGAGCGCCCCGCCCGGCGCTCCTGCGCCTTGCGGAGGGACAGGTCGTCGTGCGTCACGGCCGGCCGCATTGCGGAATCCTCACTTGCTGCTTGCTGCTGCTGCTATTAGTGTCCAATTCACCTGCAGATCACTCCTCGCAACAACTTCTAGGCTCCCCTTTCCACGGCCGGATACGATGTTGCCCAGTCACGTATGGTATATATGGGGCCGGCCGGTTCTACCTGCGTCTAGCCGTCTAGGTGACGGCGACGATAGAATATGTGGTTGCGTTGGTGGGAGAGGAAGGAATTGGGGTTGCTGGGCGTGGGTGGGGTTAGGAACTTGGGTTGGGAGAAGCCGCACGGGAGGAATCCATGGATGGCATGGCGATGCATGGGAGAGAGCGGGGATCGGGGTTTCTTTCGCCGTGCCAAGGTGGGAGACATTCCGATTCGTTTCGCCTTTCCTTCTTTTTCACCACCGAGGCTGAGGGCACCTTCTTCTTTCCGCTGCTGTGGGTAATTCGTCGCGGTGCCTTTTGGGGAAAGCGACGCGCAGCATCTGCGCTTTGTAACGCCAACGAGGCAACCTGTAGACAAGAGAAAGGGCTAGTTTTTTAATTATTATTAAAAAAACAAAAACAAACGCAAGGTCGGCAGTGCCATGGCCCATGGGTACCCACTGCATTGGTGATGAATCAGCTTGCACTCCTACCGACATATGCACTTGTGTGGAGCTAAACAGTGGAGCGCGTTTGAACATTATCTTGACTCTCGTTTACGTCAATAATGTAGGGTATAGGACGACCGTTGGTACTTTGTCTAGGCATCCACGATCACGTCTCGGAGGAGGAAATGAGTGACGCTATCAATTAAATGCCTAGCACAAGGTGACGCAAACCGTCACCCCCACCTCCTCGACGGCTAGGGCAAACTTTTTTCCTTCAAACTTCTGTGAACGAGCCCGTGGATTCGCTTCCCCTCTATATACCGTTTCGGTGGCCGATGACAGGGAGGGAAGTCCCGGTGCCTTCACCCCGGCTAATAGTTTAGGTTTAGTTTTTTAGTCTTCGCAGGTGCGACACTCGTACGAATGGTGATGCTTCTTCTTTGACTTTGTCTTACAGGCTCCAATTCTCACCGAGTTCGCGTGTCTGGATGTAGTTGACATAGCTCCGACGTCTTTCGGGCAGGGATATTAGATTTTCTCATCGTGTGCTTGCGACGACGGATTTGGTCAGATGCTTCAGATCTATTCAAGAGTTCAGCAGTGATGATGGCGGCTCCAGAGCGCTAGTCCTTAGGGGCACGCGCAAGAAAAACTTTTCGGGTGTGATCGACAAGATCTAGCTGCCTCCGGTATGGGAGCGACGAAATCAATGCATCGATGGCTTGTTCTTGCGATGTTAGTTATTGAAATCTTGATGGGCTTTAGGCCCATAAAACAACATAAAAAAAATCTCTAAATGCCCATGTGAGTGTCATGACTAGGTGGTGGGAAGTTCAGTACCATCCCGGGAGTGAAGGAAGTTTTGGACCTCCTTAAAAGAGTTTCTCTTTCACATGCTATGGGAGCATGACAAGAAAGTGGTTCCGTGCGCTCCACCTCCGCCGCCGCCTCACCCACTTTTGTGAACAAGCCGAGCCGAGCCGAGATCTATGTCATGTGTGCGCTTAATTTGTTCCGATCAGGGACATACTTATGGTTGCAAACCCGTGAGCTGTACGTGGGTGTTCAAAAAGAAGCTTAGGCCTGATGGTACAATTGAGAAGAACAAGGCTAGGCTTGATATAAGGAGAGGATTTCTTTGATACTAACTCACCTGTGGCCAGACTGACAAACATTCGAGTGTTACTCTCGTTGGTTGCCTTACATGGTTTTCTCGTCCATCAGATGGACATCAAAGTTCCTCGATGGAGAACTAGACGAGGAAATCTACATGCAACTATCAGATGGCTTTGTAGTAGATGGTCAGGAAGGAAAGGTGTGTAAGTTACCAAACTCTATTTATGGCCTGAAACAAGAACCTAAGAAATGGCATGAGAAGTTTGATAAAACTTCGACATCTTCTGGATTTGTTGGTAATGAAGCTGACGGATGTGTATACTATCACCATTGTGGGGGCGAAGGATTTATACTATGCTTGTATATTGATGACATAGTGATATTTGAAACCAACCTCAAAGTTATTGAGGAGGTTAAGTCTTTTCAATCTCATAACTTTGAGATGAAAGATATTGGTGTGGCTGATGTTATCTTGAAATCAAGCTACCGAGAGATAATGAGGGTGGGATTACACTTTTGCAACCTCACTACGTTCAGAAGATTTTGAGTCTCTTTGGATATTCAGAACGCAAACCTCATCCAACACCACATGATCCTAGTGTGCGGATTCAAAAGTTTAAAAATACATGTAAAGATGAATTTAGATACTCTCAAGTCATTGGTTCACTTATGTACCTAGCATGTGCTACGAGGCCGAACATCGTGTTTTTTGTGAGTGAACCGAGCCATTTTTTTTCAATATAGGAGTACATTGGCATGGCATTGAAAGAGTTATGCGCTATCTAAAAGGTACTACGAGTCATGGACTTCATTATACCGGATACCCAACGGTACTTGAATGTTATACTGGCATGAATTGGATCTTAGATGCTGATGAGATGAAGGCCACAAGTGGATATGTTTTTACACTTGGAGGTGGCGCTGTTTCCCAGAAGTCTTGCAAGAAGACTATCATAGCGAAGTTGACAATGGAAGCAGAACTCACAACACTAAATTAATCATGTACGGAAGCTGAATGACTTCAAGAGTTTTTTGATGTATTTGTTTGTGGTTGAAAAGCCAATCCCGACTATTCTTATGAACTCTGACAATCGGTCAGTTATTGTCAAGGAGCAATTTCAAAGTACAACATGCAATCCACAAAGCATATAAGAAGAAGATTAAAGCCTGTCAGACATTTAAGACACTCTGGAATAGCAGTGCTGGATTACATCCAATCGACTAAAAATCTGGCTGATCCCTTCACAAAAAGGCTAGGCTATTATGCGTTGTGATAGAATCGAGGGATATGGCACTACTGCAGGAAGGTCCTAAGACCCTTAGACCAAACTGTGTGTGATGCATGAATCACAAACGATATAGTTTTAGATCTGTCGCCAATAAAACAAACTGTGTGCGATGGCTGATCCATCAAGCATGATTCAAATAAGACTTGCATGTGCGATACGTGACATACAGTTGGTCCTCATGAACTGTTTGCGATTAGCCAAAATAACACAAACGGTTAACCAAATACAGATGTGTGCAATGCAATGTACGACATAAAGTTCACTCGGATAAACTGTTTACACTAATCCAACAGAACATAAACGATTTAGCATCAAAAGATGTGTGTGATACCCGACAAACAGGTCAGTAATCAGAATCGTCTGCGAACACCAAAAATAACATAGACGATTCCTGCTAACAAGCTGTGTGTGTTGTAGGCAAACGCTTGCCGGTAAACAATTGTCTGCGATTGATGAAATCATTACTGACGCTACGTAGGAAACAACCGTTTGCTATGTATTAAAATCGTAGACATTTTTTTAATTATTACCCGTCTGCCTGCGTGTCATCCCGTCCTCCTCTCGCACGTCTTGTCACCGTGTTGTAGCTGGAGGATTCCAGTGCACACTTGAGCACCGCACAGGTGTTTCGTTTGGCCACGCGTCGATGAGCCCATTCCCGCGCAACCGTGCAAGTTCCCGCGCACAACCTTCCCGCCTGGCTCGCTGAAATTCCCCAAAAATCCATCCTTACCGGGCTTCTTTCTTTCCTAAGTTTTCCATCGAAGGCGTTATCCGAACACGCCACCGTTTGCCGTCTTCCCCATCGGTTTCCCGCCACAAGCGATTGAGCATAAGCCTAGGCGGTGCACGACACACACGGATGCACACCTAGCGCAGCCTAGCCTAACTACCATTTCCAAGCATGCCAACCCGATGAAGCGCCGCCTCTGCCATCAACCTCCTCAACGACGAAAAATGATCCGGTGCAGGCGCAACGGCCCGTCGAGGCCGAGGGCGTCCCCAGCAACATGCTGGACAATGCTGTGTTGTGATAACCCACAAGTATAGGGGGTCACAACAGTCTTCGAGTGTATTATTTCACCCAAATTTATTGATTCAGCACAAGGGGAGCCAAAGAATATTTATTGGTCTTAGCAGTTGACTTGTCAATTCAACCACACCTGGAATTTTTTTCTTCAATGAAGTTTTTAGTAGCACAGTAACAAAAGCAATAGGAACAATAAAAATCAGCAGATTGTATTAATTGTAGCAGCAGTAGCAACGAAAGTAACTTAACAAAAATCAATATGCGAAAATAATAGGCCATGGATCAATGATGGCTAATTGATTTGGATGACATTCATCATGTAACATTTACACACTAGAGCGACACAGAACTAGCTCCAATTCATTAATATAATGTAGGCATGTATTCCATATATAGTCATACATGCTTATTATAAGAATTTGCATGACATCTTTTGTCCTACCCTCCCGTGGCAGCGGGGTCCATAAGGAAACTAAGAGATATTAAAGCCTCCTTTTAATAGAGAACCGGAACAAAGCATTAACACATGGTGAATACATGAACTCCTCAAACTACGGTCATCACCAGAGATGATCCCAATTATTGTCACGTTGGGGTCTACGGATCATTACACATAATAGGTGTATACAACTTGCAAGATAGGATCCAAAACACTCTCATATTCATGAAAACATAATAGGTTCAGATCTGAAATCATGGCACTCGGGCCCTAGTGACAAGCATTAAGCATAGCAAAGTCATAGCAACATCAATCTCAGAACATAGTGGATACTAGGGATCAAGCCCTATCAAAATAACTCGATTACATGATAAATCTCATCCAATCCCATCACCGTCCAGCAAGCCTACACAGGAATTACTCACTCCCAGTGCTGAGCATCATGGAGTTGTTGATGGAAAAGGGTTGGTGATGACGATAGCGACGAATTCCCCTCTATGGAGCCTCAAACAGACTCCAGATCTGCCCTCCCAAGGAAGAATAGGAGGTGGTGGCGGCGGCTCCGTCTCATAGAACGTGATGAAAACTTCTCTATTATTTTTTCTCGGAGAATAGGTACATAAAGGCTTGGAATTAGGGCCAGCGGAGCCACGTGGGCCCCACAAGGTATGCCCAAGGGGGTGGGCGCGCCCTGTTGCCTTGTCAGCAACTGGTGCCCCCTCCGTTGGATCTTCATTCCTGTATTTTTATATACTCCAAAAAAAATCTCCAGAAAGTTTCGTCTAATTCCAAGAACTTTTATTACTACACAAAAACAACACCATGATAGTTCTGCTGAAAATGTCAGTCCGGGTTAGTTTCATTCAAATCATGCAAATTAGAGTCCAAAACAAGAGCAAAAGTGTTTGGAAAAGAAGATATGTTGGAGACTATCATGCTGGGTGTCATCGCCAGGGTTGAGCAGACCCTTGGCGCAGGAGGGGGAGCGCCGCCGAGCAACATAGCCGCATCATCACCAAGAGGCTGTAGCACACCACACAACAAGATCATGGTGGTGCTCCATAGAGCAAAACATGCACGTCCGCATCGAGAGGGCAAGGCGCGCTGCACAACAAGACTGATGGAGGCCCACATAGCGAGAGGCGCGGCGCGCGACATAGGAAGAGTAGATCCATCCTCGCTTGCATGTTCTCCCACCCAACATGACATTGCAGCTGTGTCCACAGCACGTCAGTAGCCCGATTCCTTGCCAGGAATTGGCAACGACCGTCTGTGCAGTACATACACCAGAGCCTGGTCGCACCGTACTTGCACATGACGCCGGCCACACTGTTCGCATGGGTCGCGCCGTTCGCCTTGTCCGCGGCCCCCTCGATGCCAATGCGCTGGTCGGTAGGCTCGAGCGCCTCCTTGGCCCAGGTGTCCAGCGAGGAGTAGTAGAAGAAAATGGTTGTCGCATTCTCGAGATGATAATCTCTGACGAATAGCCAGCTTGGAGCTCGAGATCGTGCTCTAGCTGTACCGCGAGCATGTCAACTGCTTGGACGAAAACCTGCACGAGTTCATGTAGAGCCAAGAGCTTCCGTAGGCAAGGGTGGTAGTTATGGACGCGTTTTATTTTGTTGAATCGTTTCGATGTCGATCGCAATGTGTGCACAACAATCATAATATTGCTATGTTTCAATGTGTGAATGATTTTTGTTCTATTGTTATGTTTCAATATGTGTAACGGCTAGAGCTAGAAATGAGTATGAAAACAGAGAGAAATATGAAATTAATAATATATATTAATTGTTCAATATATCATTGCAGATATAATATATCATCGCATATACGTGATGATAGTACTTAACTAATACGCACAATGAATAAAAACTAAAGACGAATGGTAGTAATAAACTAATAATAATACCTTGCGAGGAGCAGTATTCCGGCAGCCTCTCGCCAGCAGCTCCCTGGTGCGCGGTGTCTTCCCAACGTGAAGGGAGTTTGCCTCCTCCTCCGCCTCGCAGCGCTCGACATGCCGATAAGCCTCTTGCTGGCGGAGGCGAGCGACCATATCGTCCATTTCACTGGGCGCTCGTCGGAGATCTTTGGTGGTGGCACGCTCGAGCTTATCGGCCCACCTCCACGCAGCGATGAGTCTCTTAGCGCCTCTGGCTTTCATTGTGTGGTACCGGCCATCTTCGTACACCACCTCTACTCATCAACGTGCCCACCGCCAAAGCTCCAACTCCTCCTTTTCTGATGCAGGACTATAGTTCCAGGCCACGAAGTACCTGACCCGCTCCTCCGCCAACTCCTTCTTGAATGCCACCTGCCTGGCTCTCTTAGTTGTAGTGGCAGCACCTTCCACATAGCCAGATTGCTCTAGCCCCAAAACCACTCTTCCATTGGGGGGGTCTGTGCAACCTCGTCTGGCGGCACGTAGGGGTCCTCCTCGTCGCTTTTTTGCCCCCTGACGTCCTCGCGGGGTGGCGCCTCCTCTTCTTGAGGACAGACCAACCGCGCCATGGTAGAGTTTTGTGCAAGGGGTAGGGGTGGGGGAGTGAGGAGAGAATGCATGCGAGATGACGTCTCCACGGGTAGCATTTATAGGCGGCTGGAATCTTGATCAACGCCAGCTGTAAAACAGGGGGAGACTGCAATGGACGCGCCGGTCGCCGGAATTCAATGGCCTTGATTGCACACGATTGCCGAGTCAAAAGCCATGTGTGACTTAATATCACCAACGATTCCCAATGCATGACCGCGTGGGATTAAAAGCCCGCGAAACTAGGCTTCCAAATTTCGAAACACAAAACAGAGTGCCAATCATGTGGGACGAGGTTGTCCGACTAGATATTTACATTTTCTTTCCAAATGTAATGCATGCGTGCGATTTGTGTTACTAAATTACTATACTCTGATATTATTGTAAGATCTAATAAATAAATACTTTTCTGTTACTTAAATTGGAAGAAAAAAATACCATGGCATCTTGGTGCCATGTATTTCAGAGCATTTTTCAATTATCTCGAATTTAAAAACCTAGATTCTCAATGTTTGTGTCCAAACCAATACTTGAAGATGTTTGAAATTCCTTTCAATTTATTGCATGGGGCATAAAGACGAACACAAGGACACAAATACAATTTTTGCAACCATTTATGACTTCATCATGTACTTCAAATTTGAATTATGGCCATTAAATGGCTAGGACTCACTAAATGTCTTAAAAGGCCAAATGAACCCTGAAATTTTTCAAAATTTAGCAGGCTGCTTGTATTCGTGCATTGTAGCGGTAGAAAAAAAAATCAAGGCCAAATGAGGCAGCGACTCGCGGCTCGTCATCCAACATGCCCGCACGTTCCGTCTTGGAACCACGAGCCTTCGCGTCCTTCAGTTTGTGAGAGGTATGCCTCAAAGCTTATCTCAAACAAGCCAATACTTTTACCACGACATCTTGGCGCCATCTCGTGAAATCATGCAAAATTTCATGTATTTCAAAGCATTTTTCCATTTTCTTCAATTTAGAAACCTACAGTCTCAATGTTTGTCTACAAACCAATACTCCACGATGCTTGAAATTTATTTCAATTTATTGCATGGGGCATAAAGATGCACCCGAGGACACAAATATGATTTTTTTCAATCATTTTTGGCTTCATCTTGCATGTTCATGTAATCTGTATTTGAATTATGACCATTAAATGACTAGAAACTCACTAAGTCTCTTTAAAAGGCCAAATGAACCCTGCAATTTTTCAAATTCTAGCATGCCGGTTGTACTCGTGCATTGTAACGGTGAAAACAAATCAAGGCCAAATGAGCTAGCGACTGGCGGTTCGTCGTCCAACAAGCCCCCACATTTCCTCTTAGAACTACAAACCTTCGTGTGATGCTCCGGTTTGTGGGGGTATGTGTCGTAGCATATCTCGAACAAGCCAATTCTTTTACACGGCATCTTGTCGCCATGTCGTGAAATCATGCAAATTTTCATGCATTTTGGAGCATTTTTCCATTTTCTTGAATTTAAAAACCTAGATTCTCAATGTTTGTGTCCAAACCATTACTCAAGATGTTTGTAATTCCTTCCAATTTATTGCATGGGCATAAAGATAAACGCAAGGACATAAATATGATTTTCCAACCAATTTTTGCTTCATCTTGCATGTTGTAACAACCCAAATGTAACATGCCATGTATTCCACCATTTCCATGATCTCATCTATGTTTGATATACCATGTTTGGCTGTGTTTGATTAATATTTTGCATCATGTCAATAGTTTTGCATCATGCCATCCCATGTGTTGCATCTTGTGTGTGGTTTGTGATGTGTGTGCTTGCCTCCCTTCTAAGAGATGTGATCAAGTTTGGGTGTGGTCACCAAGATCAAATTCAATTCAAATATCCTCACTTCTTTCCCTCTCTTTTGTTTGAATTTGCAAGTGGATATTTTTCCTGCCAAAATAATGTCCAGTATTTTTCTTAATTCTCTAATCCATCCCAAATGCCTCTCCTTCAAGTTTCATCAATTTGGGAATTGCTCTGGACAGATTCAAAAAAATGGTTTCAGTTTGAATTTAATTCAAACTTGAATTATTTTTCTTTCTTTAAATAATGCCAAACCACCTGCGCACCCCACCGCCCGTACGAGCCACGTGGTCGAGCCGACCCCCATGGCAGTCTCCCAGCCAAACCAACCCGCACTCACCTTTTCCTCCACTTCTCACCGCGCCGCAGACATGGCGTGCTCGAGAGCGAGCGCGAGCTCAACTTCTCCGTCCGTCCCCTTTAAAGCCCCTCTCCTTGCCCCAAAAAACTCAGGTTTCCCCTTCGCCTCCGCCACCGCTGTCAAGTGAAGGAAACCACCAGATCCACCATAGCCACCACCTCCCGAACGCATCCGAGGGTGAGTCCATGGCGCCGCCGTGAGCTCCATCCATGCCACGACGCTTCCGAGGGCGAGTCCATGACGTCCACTACGTCGACTACGAACCGTAGGACGCCAAGGCCAAGTCGTCTTCTTTCTCTCCGTCCGCGTCGGGCATTTCCGCCGTTCCGTTGATTCCGGCGAGCTCCGTCCACGCCACGTCAAGTGGATCTCAAATCCGAGCTCCTAGTACGTGCGCGCACCCATCCATACCCGCGCATTGTCATTTTGACTGCGCAGGTGCAATTGCCATGAAAGCCGAAGCTCGGCTCCGCGGACCTCGTCGTCGGCGAGTGCTCCACCTCCGTTTAGTTGCGTGCGTGCGTCCAGTGAGCCCGCTGCATCGCGTAGGTTCGATTTTTGCCTTCAAGCGCCGCGTTTGACCCGTGCGTCGTCGTGTTCGAGCACATCGCTGCCGCCTCTGTTCCTCATCACCGGCGTCGTCCTCGTCGACGTTTGGTGCCGTGCGAGCAAGCGTGTGTGTGTGATCGTTATCATAGTCAATTCTGCATCTCCGCCGCGCCGTTTGGTCACCGGAGCAGCTCCGGCGCGACTGTCGCCATCTTTGCCTCCCATGCTTGCTTTGTTTTTATGTCCCTGACGCGTGGGCCCCCGTGGCCTCGCAGGCTAAGTCAAGAGCGACCGAACCCACTTCTATTAAAATCAACGAGTTAGACCAACTGGTTGAATCGAACCAGTACCAGTGCAGTGACCCGGGTTTGATCCCCCACGGGCGTGATTAAACCCCCAATTTTTGGATTTGGATGAGCCACTCACAGCAGAGCCCCACCTATCATTCTCTCGCTGTCACTTCTCTCTGTGTGGAACTAGGCCCCACATGTCTGCCTCAGAGGCTAGGCCACCGTGGGTAGCCGTAGTAATTCCTTCCAATTATGTCTTTTATCCATTTTCGGACAATTTGGCATATACTAGGTTTCCAGTTATGGCAGTTTTCTGTTTAGTTAAAATGTGACATTTTCTTCATAGCAACATATGCATATTATATATGAATTTGGGGTAGAAAAATCCAACTAATCCATCTGTGGGATTAATTATACATTTTGAGTTTGTTGCATGCCATTTTAACAGAATGTTGCGTTTTGTGATTTTTGTGTGATTTAATCTATGCATCATATAAATAAACTTTGTACACGAGTTAGGGGCATTTTCATATATACTTGCTACAGGTATTTTTTTCATGCCATGATAACCATGTTCAGCCACTGTTTTCATCATGTAAACATGCATGTCAATGTTGCCATTTTGAACTATCTAAATTCCACCAATCTGAAACAGATATTGCAACGTTGCATCTTTGCGTGATAAATGCCATGAATCTATAGTTCATATGAAGATGTTTATGTTGAATGACTTGTAGTCCATGTTGTATACTACCATACTATACATTTTCATGTGATTATAAGTCCTGTAGCATATTTAATTCATGCCATGAAACTACCATCATGTTAACTCTGGTTGTGGATATATTTCTGTAACATCATCTTTGCATGTTATGGGATTCATTCCAATTAATCCACAACTCTAATAAATTTGAACCTTTTGGATGAATTGTTGTGCATAAACATACTGCAGCCACAGTTCATGAATGAGCAATTTAGGTTCCTGTAGCTTGAGGTTTTGATGGTTGCAAAATGACATGTTGCTGTTAGTGGCAAATTGCATTACATTATTGTTTTGATCATCATTTGAGTTCTATGCATTTTTTCTCATTATCCTTATATCCATTCCATCTAAAATTCCATATCATATCTGGTGGCAAGCTTGGGATACCAAGGTCTTGCCCCTATCCTTTCTCATTGCCTCTTCTATCAACGATTCCTTCTCTATCTTGTCGTGAGTGTTCCGAGAGATCCGTAACTCCGATTGTTATGATATTTATATGCATTTGCATTGATTTCATGTGTAGATTCCATTTTTGCCATATTCATGAATGTCAAAATAATTAATGTTGCTGTTCTATCCAGTATACTGAAGCCAATAAATTTGCATATGAAGTGCTGCTTGATCCATACTTCACATGGATCAAGACTTCATTTAAATTGACTAGTGTAAGATTGCCATGCTAAATATATAAACATGGTCATGCATCATCTTGTTTGTGTATTATTCCATGGTTGTGTGTTTATTGGATGATTGTTCTTTCTTGTGGGTAGTACCGGGTGACGAGTCCGAGTTCGAGGAACCTGTCGAGAACGGTTGTCGGTGTCAAAACCGGCGGATCTCGGGTAGGGGGTCCCGAACTATGAATCTAGGATTGATGGTAATAGGGGACGAAGGAGACGGTGTTTACCCAGGTTCGGGCCCTTGTGAGGAGGTAAAACCCTACGTCTTGCATGATTGTATTGATGAATGGAATGGTTACAGAGTTGATCTACCTCGAGATCAAAAGAGCTAAACCCTAGATTAGTTAACCTGTCCTTCTACGAACTAAGCCCCCTGGTTTATATAGACACCAGGGGTACCTAGGGTTACACATGGTCGGTTTCCATCCGGGCATAGATACGCCCATTCTTTCTTGGAGGACACACCAAGTCTTCGGAATATTCCCCCATAAGCCTAGGGTCATTTCGCAGTCCGGCCTTCCCGAAGATGCCATAAGGCGGCCCACCGGGCCGGACTATAAGAGATAAGTCAACGGCCCAAGGACCCCTTAATCCCGGACTCCCTCAGTAGCCCCCGAACTAGCCTCCAACGCCGGTCTTCAGGATATCAGCTGCTCCGAACATCCAGAGCGTTCGGCTAGCGGGGCGAGTTCCTTTCTCCCTTTCATGCTTCAGCCATCCTTAGCTCGGCCACCGATGACACCTTGTTGTCCGAACATACCTTGCTTAGCCTTGAAGGCCAAACGCCCGAGTGTGAATAGTACCCTTCCTGACAACTTTCCTGACGAAAGGCTCAGACGGGTCGTGGCCACTTAACCAGTTACAAAAACTCGATTCGTGGTTCGAGGCCACCTTTTTATTGGCACGTTCAATCGACATGAAGATCGTGCTCCATTTTTTACGGGATATGATCAATGATTTGGGCTATCCCACGCGGGCATAACGGGGCGGTCGCTTTGGGAATTGGCGCAGCTCACAACGCAGTAAGGGGACGCTTGGTGTTACGACCTTCCATAAAAGGGAGAAGAACATCCTCACAACCCTTCCACGCTCCCCAGATTCGGTTTCTCAAACCTTCCTCGCTCTGAGCGCGCAGATCTAGTCTTTCTCCAACCCTTCCTCCAACACCCATCCTTCTTCCCCGAGTACGGCCATGGCTAGTTCAGGCTCGCAAGGCAAGTGGGAGGCGTCGTGCGTCACCGAGGACGACATCCAGGAACTGAAGCACACCGGCTACCTCTTGGTCGATGTTGCCCACCGCGCCCCCGAAGAAGGCCAAGTAATCCCTACGCCACAACCCGGGGAGCGGGTGGTGTTCATTCCCCATTTCATCCGGGGACTGAGATTCCCACTACACCCCTTTGTAAGGGGCCTGATGTTCTTCTACGGGTTGGACTTCCACGACCTTCCCCCAAACTCCATCATGCACATATCAGCCTTCATCATCGTCTGTGAGGCCTTTCTGCGGGTCCAGCCACACTTCGGCTTATGGCTGAAGGTCTTCAACGTCAAGCCGAAGACCGTAAGCAGCCAGCACGCGGACTATCAGGGGGGGAGGGGGCGGTGATCAGCAAGCTCCCTCGGGTCCAGTGGCCGGAGGGCACCTTCATCGACACCATCAAGACCTGGCAAAAGGAGTGGTTATATATTACCGAACCACGTGCCGCAGATTGGGCGGCCCCTCCCGAATTCAGATCTGGTCCTCCCGCGAGGCTGACCTCGTGGATCAAGAAAGGGCTGGACTGGGGGTCAGCCACCGAGGTAAAGGCGCTGGAGGAATGCATCGGAAAGATGTTGGAAGCAAACATCGGCCTAACCAACGTGGTCCAGGTCATGTTCGTCGCCGCCTCCTCCCCTGCCAACTCTGGGCCACACCGATGTGGGCCTATAAGTCCGATGATCCTCCCACCGTGCGCAAGCTCTACCGCACTACTCGGGAGAAGCTATGGAAGGCGCTGTTCAAGCCCCAGGAGGAGTGGCCGGCCAAAGAGGAAGACACCGGCCTGGACGCCGAATACACTCCGCTTAAGGTAAAGCTTCAATCTTCAATCTTTTATCTTTAGGTTCTGTCTTTTTAGCAAGGATTCTAACCTCTCCTTTCCTGGTTTCCCTAGGGCTGGCTAGCTAAGGCCATGCGGATCAACGGCCCTGCCCCGCTGCCCGAAGCCCCTAGGTTGACCCTCTTGACGGCGATGCTGCTCGAGGCGCCGTATTCGGCGCTAGAGAAGAAGGACAAGCAGAAGAAAGGCGAGAAGAAGGAGACCCGAACTGGTCTCTGCCCAAGAGGCCCCCCGGACGCTAAGTCCGGGGAGACCCAAGCCTCCTCCGCTCGCGAAGAGGAGCAGGCGGAGGAAGGGGGGAAATCGATCCCCCCAGCCAAGGAAAAGGGCGGCATCTGTGGATGCTGAGGAGGACTCAACTCCCTATTCTCCGAAGAGGCCCTACAGGGTCAAGGTGACCTTGCCCGATGTCAACCCGGATTCCGATGTGGAATCCGAGGCGTTCGAAAGGGTCCCGCGAAGGATCCCCAGGGCCAAGCCCGCGGCCTAGAGGTACTGAATCCGAATACATTGCTTATGCAAGATTTCTGTCATTGACCGGACTAATGCCTCCCATGTTGCAGCCCGGCCCGTGATCTCCCAACCGAACATGTCTCAAAGGGAGATCCTCCGCCAGCCGAGCTAGCGAAGAGCGGAACCGCGTCCCGCACTTCCCCTCCCTAGGCTGCTGGAGAGGCCATGGAGGCGATGTCCCGGCGGCCCCCTCCTTGGCCGAACACTGAGGGTGAGGAGGTTATGATCGAGGCCCAGACCTCGGTGGCCGAAGACCAGGAGGCCGAGAACCTCCTGGCAGACGAAGAGGGAGGCCGCGAGTCACTGATACGTCTCCAACGTATCTATAATTTTTGACTGTTCCATGCTATTATATTATCTGTTTTGGATGTTTTATATTCATTAATATGCTATTTTATATTATTGTTGGGACTAACCTGTTAATCTAGAGCCCAGTGCTAGTTTCTGTTTATTCCCTGTTTTTGAGTTTTACAGAAAAGGAATATCAAACGGAGTCCAAACGGAATAAAAATTTACGATGATCATTTATGGACCAGAAGAAGCCCACAGAGCATTGGAGGTGGGCCAGAAGAGTCACGAGGCATTCACAAGCCTAGGGGGCGCGCCCCCTAGGGCGTGCCCCCTGGCTTGTCGTCGCCTCCCCCCTTGACTTGATTCCAACGCCAAGTACCCCTATATATCCAGAAACCTCCAGAAAGAAACCTAGATCGGGAGTTCCGCTACCGCAAGCCTCTATAGCCACGAAAAACCAATCGGGAGCCCGTTCCGGCACCCTGCCGGAGGGGGAAACCATCACCGGAGGCCATCTTCATCATCCCGACGGTCTCCATGATGAGGAGGGAGTAGTTCACCCTCGGGGCTGAGGGTATGTACCAGTAGCTATGTGTTTGATCTCTCTCTCTCGTGTTCTTGAGATGACACGATCTTGATGTACCGCGAGCTTTATTAATATAGATGAATCATATGGAGTTTTCCCCTCTTTATCTTCTTGTGATGAATTGAGTTTTCCCTTTGAAGTTTTCTTATCGGATTGAGTCTTTAAAGGATTTGAGAACACTTGATGTATGTCTTGCGATGGGATATCCGTGGTGATAATGGGATGTTCTATTGATCCACTTGATGTATGTTTTGGTGATCAACTTGCGGGTTCCGTGACCTTGGGAATCTATGCATAGGGGTTGGCACACGTTTTCGTCTTGACTCTCCGGTAGAAACTTTGGGGCACTCTTTGAAGTTCTTTGTGTTGGATTGAACATGATGAATCTGAAATTGTGTGATGCATATCGTATAATCAAGCCCATGGGTACTCGTGGTGACATTGGAGTATCTAGGTGACATTAGGGTTTTGGTTGATGTGTATCTTAAGGTGTTATTTTAGTACGAACTCTAGGGCTGTTCGTGACCCTTATAGGGATAGCTCATACGATTGATCGGAAAAGATAACTTTGAGGTGGTTTCGTACCCTACAATAATTTCTTCGTTTGTTCTCCGCTATTTGTGACTTTGGAGTGAACTCTTTGTCGCACGTGAGGGATTTACATATGATTAAACTATGTCAGTATTGGTGAGAGAACTTGCACTAGTGAAAGTATGAACCCTAGGCCTTGTTTTCAAGCATTGCAATACCGTTTTTGCTCACTTTTGTTACTTGCTACCTTGCTGTTTTTATATTTTCAGATTACAAAAATCTATATCTACTATCCATATTACACTTGTATCACCATCTCTTCGCCGAACTAGTGCACCTATACAATTTACCATTGTATTGGGTGTGTTGGGGACACAAGAGACTCTTTGTTATTTGGTTCTTGCTCCCATAAATTGTTTGTTCAAAAAATCCCTATGCATAGGAAGTGGGTTAGGCTTAAATGTGCTAGTCATATGCTTCATGATGCTCTCTTTGTGTTTCAATTCTTATCTTTTATGTGAGCATCATTGAAATCATCTTGCCTAGCTAAAAGGCATTAAAGAAAAGCGCTTGTTGGGAGACAACCCAATATTTATACCTACTGTTTTTGTGTGTTCACATGATTAAGTACTGTAGTAATCATGTTTTATAGCTTTTGTTTTAATAAAGTACTGTAGCTAAAAGGCATTAAAGAAAAGCGCTTGTTGGGAGACAACCCAATATTTATACCTACTGTTTTTGTGTGTTCACATGATTAAGTACTGTAGTAATCATGTTTTATAGCTTTTGTTTTAATAAAGTGCCAAGTAAAGCCTTTGGGATAGTGTGGATGATGGTTGACTTGATTCTGTGCAAAACAGAAACTTTTGCGCCCAGTTCTGGAATTACCATAAATCACTGGAGCGTCAAAAGCTTCTGAACGTTTTACACATGATTGATATACAAATTTCCTACGTTGTCCTAAGTTTTCAGAATTTTTGGAGTTGCATAAGTATGGCGATTGTTTAGATCATTACAAACTGTTCTGTTTTTGACAGAATCTGCCTTGTTTGCATAGTTTGCTTGTTTTAGAGTTTCCATAGATTATATTAAGTGATATAAATTGTGGAAATGATAAGTTACAGTAGCCATTGTGTGATAACAATTATGAATCTTATCTTTGACAGTACCCAAGTGAATGATTTGCTCTTTATCATACTAACCCATCTCACGGAGTTCCGTTAAGTTTTGTGTTGTGAAGTTTTCAAGTTTTGGGTAAAGATTTGATGTGCTATGGAATAAGGAGTGGCAAGAGCCTAAGCTTGGGGATGACCAAGGCACCCCAAGTTAATATTCAAGTACAACCAAGAGCCTAAGCATGGGGATTCCCCGGAAGGCATCCCCTCTTTTGTCTTCAATCCATCGGTAAATTTACTTGAGGCTATATTTTTATTCACCACATGATATGTGTTTTGCTTGGAGTGTCATTTTATTTTGTTAGGATTTGCTTTCTGTTATTTAGATTAATTTTTTGCATCTTTTATTTCAATAAAAGTGTCAAGGGTAGCCTTCACCATGCTCAATTTGCAATTATATGAGTTGCTGTTTCAAAACAGAAAGTTTGCTGTTAGTGCAAAAATTCCCTAGAATAGTAAGTATGTCATAAAATCTTGAAATTTTGAAACAGCATGATCTTATAAATTATCTACAATGTGGTAAATTTTCAGAATTTTTTTAGGTAATTAAGTATGGATCTTGCTGCATTCTTTACAGATTGTTCTGTTTAGGCAGATTGCTGTTATGATTGCATTGTTTGCATATGTTTGTTTGATAATAATTCTATTTGAGGATATGAGTATTAAATATGCAGAGGCATTTAGTATGCAATGTAAAATTATAATTTTAGTGATTTTCTACAGTAAAGAATGATAAAGTTTTGCATTGATTTATACTAACTTATCTCACGAGTTCTTGTTGAGTTTTGTGTGGATGAAGTTTTTAAGATCTAGGGAAACCGTGATATGAGAGGAATTAAGGAGATACAAGAGCTCAAGCTTGGGGATGACCAAGGCATCCCTAATTAATATTTCAAGAAATCTCAAGCATCTAAGCTTGGGGATGCCCCGGTTGGCATCCCACCTTTCTTCTTCAACAATTATCGGTTAGTATCGGTTGAACCTAAGTTTTTGCTTCTTTACATGATATGTGCTATCCCTGGAATGTCATTTTATTTTGTTTTGATGTTTGAATAAAATACTTAAGATCTGAAATTCTTAGATGAGAGAGTCTTCACATAGTTATTTAATTGTTGGCTACTCATTGATCTTCACTTATATCTTTTTGGAGTAGTTTGTCTTTTGCTCTAGTGCTTCACTTATATCTTTGTAGAGCACGGCGGTGGTTTCATTTTATAGAAATTGATGAACTCTCATGCTTCAATTATATTATTTTGAGAGTCTCTAAACAGCATGGTAATTTGCTTAGGTTAGGAATTTAGTCCTAATATAATGGGCATCCAAGAGGGATATATAAAAACTTTCATATAAAGTGCATTGAATACTATGAGAAGTTCGATTCCTTATGATTGTTTTGAGATATAAAGATGGTAATATTAGAGACATGATAGTGAGTAATTGTGGATTGGTAGAAATACTTGTGTTAAAGGTTGTGATTCCCATAGCATGCACGTATGGTGAACCGTTATGTGACGAAGTCGGAGCATGATTTATTTATTGATTGCCCTCCTTTGTGTGGAGGTCGGGATCGCGCGATGGTTAACTCCTACCAACCCTTCCCCTAGGAGCATGCATGTAGTACTTTGTTTTGATAACTAATAGACTTTTGCAATAAGTATGTGAGTTCTTTATGACTAATGTTGAGTCCATGGATTATACGCACTCTCACCCTTCCACCCTTGCTAGCCTCTCTAGTACCGCGCAACTTTCGCCGGTGCATTAAACCCACCATATACGTTCCTTAAAACAGCCACCATACCTACCTATTATGACATTTCCATAGCCATTCCGAGATATATTGCCATGCAACTTCCACCGTTCCATTTATGACACGCATCATCATTGTCATATTGCTTTGCATGATCATGTAGTTGACATCGTATTTGTGGCAAAGCCACCGTTCATATTTTTTATACATGTCACTCTTGAGTCATTGCACATCCCGGTACACCGCCGGAGGCATTCATATCGAGTCATATTTTGTTCTAAGTATCGAGTTTTAATTCTTGAGTTGTAAGTAAATAAAAGTGTGATGATCATCATTATTAGAGCATTGTCCCATGTGAGGAAAGGATGATGGAAGCTATGATTCCCTCACAAGTTGGGATGAGTCTTCGGACTTTACAAAAAATAAAAGAGGCCAAAGAAGCCCAAAAAAAAGAGGCCAAAGAAGCCCAGCAAAAAAAATGAGAGAAAAGAGAGAAGGGGCAATGCTACTATTCCTTTTTCCACACTTGTGCTTCAAAGTAGCACCAAGATCTTCAGGATAGAGAGTCTCCTATTTTGTCACTTTCATATACTAGTGGGATTTTTTCATTATAGAACTTGGCTTGTATATTCCAATGATGGGCTTCCTTAAATTGCCCTAGGTCTTCGTGAGCAAGCGAGTTGGATGCACACCCACTTAGTTTCTTTTTGAGCTTTCATACACTTATAGCTCTAGTGCATCCGTTGCATGGCAATCCCTACTTAGTCACATTGATATCTATTGATGGGCATCTTCATAGCCCGTTGATACGCCTAGTTGACGTGAGACTATCTCCTTCTTTTTGTCTTCTCCACAACCACCATATTCTATTCCACCTATAGTGCTATATCCATGGCTCACGCTCATGTATTGCGTGAGAGTTGAAAAAGTTTGAGAATACTAAAGTATGAAACAATTGCTTGGCTAAAACCAGGGTTGTGCATGATTTAATACTTTGTGTGATGAAGATGGAGCATAGCCAGACTATATGATTTTGTAGGGATAACTTTCTTTGGCCATGTTATTTTGAGAAGACATGATTGCTTTATTAGTATGCTTGAAGTATTATAGTTTTTATGTCAATATTAAACTTTTGTTTTGAATCTTATGGATCTGAATATTCTTGCCACAATAAAAAAAGATTACATTGATAAAAATGTTAGGTAGCATTCCACATCAAAAATTCTGTTTTTATCATTTACCTACTCGAGGACGAGTAGGAATTAAGCTTGGGCATGCTTGATACGTCTCCAACGTATCTATAATTTTTGATTGTTCCATGCTATTATATTATCTGTTTTGGATGTTTTATATGCATTAATATGCTATTTTATATTATTTTTGGGACTAACCTGTTAATCTAGAGCCCAGTGCCAGTTTCTGTTTCCCCCCCTGTTTTTGAGTTTTACAGAAAAGGAATATCAAACGGAATAAAAATTTACGGTGATCATTTATGGACCAGAAGAAGCTCACAGAGCATTGGAGGTGGGCCAGAAGAGTCACGAGGCAGCCACAAGCCTAGGGGGCGCCCCCCTAGGGCGCGCCCCCTGGCTTGTCGTCGCCTCGTGGCTCCCCTTGACTTGATTCCAACGCCAAGTACCCCTATATATCCAGAAACCTCCATAACGAAACCTAGATCGGGAGTTCCGCCACCGCAAGCCTCTGTAGCCACAAAAAACCAATCGAGAGCCCGTTCCGGCACCCTGCCAGAGGGGGAAACCATCACCTAAGGCCATCTTCATCATCCCGGCGGTCTCCATGACGAGGAGGGAGTAGTTCACCCTCGGGGCTGAGGGTATGTACCAGTAGCTATGTGTTTGATCTCTCTCTCTCTCTCTTGTGTTCTTGAGATGACACGATCTTGATGTACCGCGAGCTTTATTAATATAGATGAATCATACGGAGTTTTCCCCTCTCTATCTTCTTGTGATGAATTGAGTTTTCCCTTTGAAGTTTCCTTATCGGATTGAGTCTTTAAAGGATTTGAGAACACTTGATGTATGTCTTGCGATGGGATATCCATGGTGACAATGGCATGTTCTATTGATCCACTTGATGTATGTCTTGGTGATCAACTTGCGGGTTCCGTGACCTTGGGAATCTATGCATAGGGGTTGGCACACGTTTTCGTCTTGACTCTCTGGTAGAAACTTTGGGGCACTCTTTGAAGTTCTTTGTGTTGGATTGAACATGATGAATCTGAAATTGTGTGATGCATATCGTATAATCAAGCCCATGGGTACTCGTGGTGACATTGGAGTATCTAGGTGACATTAGGGTTTTGGTTGATGTGTATCTTAAAGTGTTATTTTAGTACGAACTCTAGGGCTATTCGTGACACTTATAGGGATAGCTCATATGATTGATCGGAAAAGATAACTTTGAGGTGGTTTCGTACCCTACAATAATTTCTACATTTGTTCTCCGCTATTTGTGACTTTGGAGTGAACTCTTTGTCGCACGTGAGGGATTTACATATGATTCAACTATGCCAGTATTGTTGAGAGAACTTGCACTAGTGAAAGTATGAACCCTAGGCCTTGTTTTCAAGCATTGCAATACCATTTTTACTCACTTTTGTTACTTGCTACCTTGCTGTTTTTATATTTTCAGATTACAAAAATCTATATCTACTATCCATATTACACTTGTATCACCATCTCTTCGCCGAACTAGTGCACCTATACAATTTACCATTGTATTGGGTGTGTTGGGGACACAAGAGACTCTTTGTTATTTGGTTGCAGGGTTGTTTGAGAGAGACCATCTTCATCCTACGCCTCCCACGGATTGATAAACCTTACGTCATCCACTTGAGGGAAATTTGCTACTGTCCTACAAAACTCTGCGCTTGGAGGCCCAACACGAGTCTACAAGAATAAGGTTGCGTAGTAGACATCAGTCACCGAAACTCCCTCCGAAGATGACTCCGAAGACTGCCAAGTCTCCGATATCGGCGACTCTCCCTTCACAAGAAGGAGGAGCTGGGGTGCCGCCACCGGTGTCGCCTGCGACGGGGCAGGCCACAACCGAGTGGCCAACCGCGATGGAGGAGGCCTTGCACAGCTCCGTCATCGCCGATTGATAGGAACCGAGTTCCTACCAGGGTGAGCCCTTAGGTTATAGGGGTGGAAGGAGGGTTGGCGAGGCGGAGGGCGCGGCCGGCGGCGCTGGGGCACCGTGGTCGCGAGCGAGAGAGAGACGGCGATGGCTAGGGTTTAGGGACCCGACTTTTGAAGGAAGCCGAGCAAATATGATTGCTTCTGCTTGTCTCAAAACGAATCCTTACATGAGTTTATATAATCTCCCTACGTGCTAATAAAACGAAAAACTGGGCTATGCCCCTAATAATGATAAGATAAATTGGGCCAAGCCCCTAACTCTCTGTGCTATCGGGCCTCCTCTGGCTGTTGGCTAAGCCGGTCATAACATCTCTCCCCGCCTGCGCAAACAACTCGTCCTCGAGCTGGAAGTCGGGGAAGTGCTTGCGAAACTCCTCGAGAGGCTCCCAAGTGGTGTCCTCCTCCGGAAGGCCTTGCCACTGGATCAATAAGCGCCAAACACCTCGGCTCCGCTGGTCCTTCAACACCTTATCTGGACAGGGAAGGAGATGGCCGTCGAAGGTCGGGGGAAGATCCGGTATGGCCACCGGTGGATCGCCGCAGAAAGGCTTCAACAAGCCCACATGGAAGACGTCGTGGATGCGGGCACCAGGCGGCAGCTGAAGTCGGTAGGCGACGTTGCCGATGCACTCCAACACTGGAAACGGCCCTACATAGCGAGGACCCAGCTTGCGCTTGGCGCGAGGGTCCAGAGACTGCGTAGTGCGGTGGAGGAGCCGCAGCCACACCCAGTCTCCCCCTGCAAATTCCGCCTCACGGTGGTGTGCATTGTAGTATTTCTTGGATAGCTGCTGGGCCTGGAGAAGACGCTGGCGTACCTCGGCAAGGATGTCATCCCTTCTGCGGAGGAGGTCGGCCACCACCTCAGTCCGGGCCGTCCTGGGTTGGAACGACAGGATGGGTGGTGGAGGACGACCGTAGACCACCTGGAGGGGTGTGGCACGCAGGGCGGAGTGGTAGGAGGTGTTGTAGCAGTACTCCGCCCAAGAGAGCCAGTCCACCCACGCACGTGGGCGATCACCTGTAACACATCGTAAGTACATAGCAATCACCTTGTTGATGACCTCGGATTGGCCGTCGGACTGTGGGTGGAATGCCCTGCTCACGCGCAATTTGACGCCCGCCATTCGAAAAAGCTCACGCCAGACATGGCCGGTGAACACCGGGTCACGGTCGCTGACGATCGAGGAAGGAAACCCGTGAAGGCGGACGATGCCGTCGAAGAACGCCCGCACGACGGAGGTCGCGGTGTAGGGGTGGCCGAGCGCAATGAAGTGGGCATACTTGGAGAAGCGGTCGACCACCGTGAGGATGACGGACTTGCCGCCCACCTTGGGAAGGCCCTCGATAAAATCCATGGAGATGTCGGCCCAGACCTGGGAGGGCACCTCAAGGGGCTGTAACAAGCCCGCCGGCTGCAGTGTCTCCGTCTTGTTGCGCTCGCATGTCACGCAGGACCGCACCCAGTCGCGCACCAGTGAACGATCGCCAAGGATGTAAAAATCTGCGCGGAGGCGGTGGAGGGTCTTCTGCACACGCTCGTGGCCGGCCGAGTGTGCGAGCAGAATGGTCTGGTGATGGAGATCGCTATGATCCGGCACGAAGAGGCGCCGCCCGTGCAGGAGCAAGCCATCGTCCAGGCGCCACGGCTCCGACAACTCACCCTCCTCGAGGCGCTGCCTAAGGAGTTGCGCATCCTCGGCTGTCGCCGTGGCTCGGCGGATGTCGTCGATGAAGGCGAACGATGGCCCCGAGCTGATGCAAAGAGCAACCCCCTCGGTGTCGACAGTGCTCGCGCCGAGGTCGGCATCGCGGCGGGATAAGGCGTCCGCCACGATGTTGAGGCGGCCCGGCCGGTACTCGTCCATGAAGTCGAACCCGAAGAGCTTGCTGATCCACTGGTGCTGCGGAACGGTGGATAAGCGTTGGTCTAGCAGGAACTTGAGGCTGTAGTGCTCCGTGCGAATACGGAATGACCGGCCCCATAGGTACGGCCGCCAATGGCGCACAGCCTGGACCAAGCTAATGAGCTCCCTCTCGTAGGCCATGAGCTTGTGATGGCGCGCGGCAAACGGCCTTCTGAAGAATGCGAGTGGTCCGGCGCCCTGATGAAGGACGGCGCCGAACCCCATGCCCGAGGCATCGCAGTCCACCATGAACTGCCGATCCAAGTCCGGCATCTGGAGGACCGGTCCCGTGGTGAGAGCTCGCTTAAGGGCCTGGAAAGCCTCGCCCGCCTCAGTATCCCAGGAGAAGGCGTCGCGGCGCAACAGGCGAGTGAGCGGTGCCGCGATAAGGCCGAACTCCCGGATGAACTTCCGGTAGTATCCCGCGAGGCCCAGAAAGCCGCGGAGGGCCCGCAGCGAGTGCGGCGTTGGCTAGGCCGCGACAGCCGCGACCTTGTCGGCATCCATAGCGACTCCCGCCGGGAGATGACGTGGCCGAGATAGGCGACGGACGTCGTGCCGAACGAGCACTTCGAGCACTTGAGGTGCAGCTGGTGCGCCCGAAGCTCGTTGTGGACGATGGCGACGTGCTGCAAGTGCTCCGCCCATGACGAGCTGTAGATGAGGATGTCGTCGAAGAAAACGAGCACAAACCGCCGCAAGTAGGGCCAGAGGACGTCGTTCATCAAGGCCTGAAATGTCGCCGGGGCATTGGAGAGGCCAAAAGGCATCACCAAGAACTCGAAGTGGCCGTGATGTGAGCGAAAGGCCGTCTTAGCGACGTTGTCCGGGTGCATCCGAACCTGGTGGTAGCCGAAACGCAGGTCAAGCTTAGTGAAGAAGCGCGCCCCATGTAGCTCGTCCAGGAGTTCATCCACGACAGGTATGGGAAATTTCTCCTTGGACGTCTAGGTGTTAAGGGCACGATAGTCGATGCAGAAACACCACGAGCCGTCGGCCTTGCGAACGAGGAGCACAGGTGCCGAGAATGGCGAGGTAGAGATCTGGATGATGCCCAGGGCTAGCATGACCGCGCATTGCCGCTCAGCTCGTCCTTCTGCAGCTGGGGGTAGCGGTATGGCCGGACGGCGATGGGGGCTGTGCCCGGTAGCAGGTGAATGCGGTGGTCGTAAGGCCGGGCTGGCGGGAGACCCTGGGGCTCGTCGAAGAGGTCGCTGTTCTTCTGCAAAAGACGAGCCAATAGGGGCTGCTCAGGTTCGACGACGGCCGCCGTCAGCTGTGGCTGGGGCGCCGCTGGTGCAGCGCCACCCACGCCCTCCCACCGGACGCGGCAATCAAGGCGCCAGAAGGTCATCGTCATGGCGTCGAAGTCCCAAAGGATGGGACCCAGGGTCCGCACAAAGTCGACACTGAGGATGAAGTTGAAGCACCCCAAGTCAATGCCGACGCATGTGATGGTGAAGTGCTCGTCGCCAATGGTGATGGGGACATGCCGCGCAATCCCATGACAGTGGAGGCGGCCGCCCTTAGCCACAGTAACCCTAAGCTGTTCCCCGCTAGTCGCATGGAGCGCCAGGCGACACATGGTAGACTCGGGCAGGAAGTTATGGGTGGAGCCCGTATCCAGCAAGGCCAGGAGGCGCTCCCCGTTGATCGTCACTGGCAGCAGCATAGTGTTCTCCGCCCGTATACCCGCGAGGGCATGGAGGGAGACCACGAGGGCGGTCTCAGGAGCGGGTGCCGGCACGATCTCTGCGTCAACTTGGGCAGGCAGGTCACCGAGCATGGCGATGGGGGTGTCCTCCTCGATGTAGTCTACAGCCGCCAAGTAAAAGAGTCGTGGGCAGACGTGGCCCGACACGTAGGGCTCGTCGCAGTTGTAGCACGGCCCTTGGCAACGGCGCTCGAGTTACTCGGCCGGGGTGAGCCGGCGGAACGGGCGTGCCGCGGCCGTGGAGGGGGACGCCGCGGAAGCCGGGGCAGGCCGGCCCTGCGCGGGAACTGTCGGCTGGGGTGGCGGCCGATTGGCCCGGGACGGTGACATTTGCTCCATGGACACCGCACGACGCTCGAACACGCGGGCGTAGTACATGGCCGTCTGAAGGTCCTGGGCCCGCGCATCTCCACGTCCACGCGGATGTGGTCCGGTAGGCCACCCACGAAGAGCTCGGCCCGTTGACGGGCCGAGACGCCGGGGGCGTGGCACGCCAGCGCCTGGAAGCGGTCGGCGAAGTCTTGCACCGTGGTGAGGAACGGGAGGCGGTCAAGCTCGGCCAGTCGGCTCCCGCGGATGGGCGGTCCGAAGCGCAAGAGGCACTGTCGGTGTTCTGGGAATGGGGGTACCCAGACCTGCCTGCCTGCGGCCCAGGGCATGGCTCACCCCGTTCGTCGAGCACGATTGGCGGGGCACCCCTCAGGACAAGGCCCTCGCGAGGGCCCTAGCCTCGCGAGGAAGGCGACACCAAGACCAGCAAGGAATGGGCCTCCTCAGTCCCCCTCCAGAGCGGCGGAGATCTCTATGCAGGACCCGGCCTCAGGAGTCAAAGATGACGCAATGAAGGACAGGCGGGCGCCAACACGCCAGGCGGAGCAGTTTCCCCTTTGGTGCAAAGGGAGCAAGGACGTACGCGGGTTCCCAAAGCATCCCCCAAAGGTTTCCATTCTGGTGCAACGAGACCACGACCACGAGCCCCGCAGGACGGATGTCATCACCGAGCCCACCTCTGCCTCATCGACAGCTACTTTGCAGGCGAAGACCACCTTTGGACAGGGCGGGGATGTACTCCTGTCCCCCTTCAAATTTGGCCGTTGTGGGATCTCTTCCCGCCATTGTGATAAGGGAAGAGGACCCGAGCCATTGCTATATAGAGAGGCTAGGCCGCACCGTAGAGGGGGGGGGGACGAACACACCAACACAAGACAAGGCAGAGAGCCAAGAACACCGCTCGAGCACCCTCGCGAGGCTCGAAACCACTGTACTAGTTCATCCACCACACCTCCCCGAGAGGCAATCCACCAAAGCAGGAGTAGGGTATTACGCTTCGCGGTGGCTCGAACCTGGGTAAACCACCGTGTTCATCTTCTTCCTCGTCATCGTGCGAGTTTGCCGTAGTCACCATCGTGTAGCAAGCTAAGTAGGGCGAGGCCGCAGGGAAGCTTCGCACATGCCCCTGTGTTCGAACCTTGAGGGTTTTGCGGAGCCCGAAATCCGACATTTGGCGCGCTAGTTAGGGGGCGTGTTGGAGTCTTCTTTAAGCCTCGCTCTTCCTCCCTCCACCGCTCCGATGGCCGGCACCCAGCAAGCTTCCCCCGGCCGCGGCGGATCAGCTCCCATCGATCCCCCCGCTGCCGTAGGAGACCCACGCCTCAGCGGCATAGTGCTGGGCGATCAGTATCAAGCCGCTAGTATCGCCTCCGCCGTCACCGCCCCTCACACCGCCCAAATTCACGGCGGGCGGGCGGCGCCCTCAGCACCAGCATCGCGCCACACCTACGTGGGGGACCTCGACGCGCACGATGCGCTGCTGCTGGCAAGCGAGATGCTCCACCACCGCCCGACGCACGGGGGCTTCGACGCATGGGCCGACCACGTCGCAGAGCTGGTCACCGTCGCACGGAGCGCCCTGGCTCCTCACTCTTCTTCAAGCGCCGGGGCCTCGCTCGCAGTGCCTGTCCCCCAGCCCACCGACGGCGTGCCCCCTCCAGCCCTGGGTGAACCCGAGCGGGGACCGCCGCACGCCGTGCTCCTTCTCCTTCGAATTCCGGTGATCGGTTTCGGGGCGCAGCCCGGCCATGACGACCGAACACGCGGAGGAAACAACGGGGCACCCCACGCGCGCACTAACACGCACCTCCGTGACCCAGTGGACCTTCAACAGCCTGGGTTGACCAGGCGGGAGCGCGCCATCCTGCGCAGGGAGCAAGCAGCGCAGGTGTCTGGACAAACAAGCAACAGCGGCGAGGGCACGCCGGATCGCCGAGGAAGCAACCCACGTCAGGAGACGCGCGGCCCACCCAACGGCGGTGGCAGAGGTAAGCAACTTCGCTCTGAGGCTCGTCACAGGAGGGTCTGCGGCCTGCGCACGCAGGGCGGCGCCCCCCCGCCGCCCGCAGGGGCCGTTCCCGGTGCACCGCCGGACGGCTCAGGAGGAGAACCGGGCCCTTATGTGGAGCCCTATGTACCATGCTACGTCGTACCTCCGGACGGCGGGGTGGATCAGGTGCCTGCTTCAGGCGCCAACTCCCCCCAAGAGTAGGGAGAGCCCCGGGCATCCTCCCCGAGCCGGGCCTGGGGGCTCCCCCGACGGAGCACCGAGCCTGGACGACACGAGCGGGAGAAAGAGGGAGGGCGCCCCCGGGCCCGCGGGGCACGGCGTAAGCCGTCGCCCTCGCGGGCAAGCAACGCCGGGCCGAGCCCCCGGGCCTCAGGAGTGATGGCCTGGGGGGGCAGCAAGACACAAGTAGCGCGGGCCACCCGTGGCAGCTGGGACACCGGCGCAGCCTCGGGAGGATGGGCCTCACGAGGCCCTCGAGGCGGCTTCATCGACAAAACACCTCTATGACTACGCCGGATGCATTGTGCTCATGTTTGGGCCATGGGAGCGCAATCCTGCGGCTACGCGGGGAGCAATGCGTTCGGGTTTGGGTCATAGAGGCGCGCAACCGAGCAGAAATGCATGGGATGGCTCTTGACGGAGTTGGGAGCAACCGGGCCGTGCGCCCGGGGGCTTGCCCAGCTATCTACGGCTGTGACACTCTCATGTAATAATGAGTGGGCTGTATACGCCCGGAGCCCCCCGAGGACGCGGAGGGGTTCCCTCCCACGCAATGTGGAAGCCCCATGCTCCGCGTTGGCGGAAAATTCAACACTGCCCTCCAATGGCTATGCCCATGCAACGTGGATGCCCTACGCTCAGCGTTGGGGGAAGACGAAGACGAAGACTAGCCTAGGTGCCGGACGCGGCGGTTGCTTGCTTATTTTTGTGTTCGAATCACCACTTTTTGCATTGAAGTCTGAGGACTTCAGAACTTTATATTTAAAAGAAAAAGGGGTGGGGACTTTTCTCTCAATGCTCTCTCGTTTTATCGGTCTTGGACTCTCTTTTTCTGGTTTGGTGTTTCACAAGGGGCCGTGCGCTCCGGCCCTCCCCGAGGCGCCTCGGAGCTAGATAGCAAGGCCCTGTCGCCTCAGGGACTTGCATCTTTGGGCAATTGACCCCCGCTCGGGGGCTCCGACCGCAGCACGGCACCACAGCATGGGGCCTCAGGAGGCTCCAGTGCCTCCTGAGGCAGTACCCAGCAGGGCGGAATGGGGGTCACTCGAGCGTCAAAGGGTGCTCCTAAGCAAAGCGCCTCAGGAGCCTTACCGGTCATAAAGCCACTCGCCCCTCGATGTCGTCCTTGGTGATCTGGTCGGCATCAAGGGTGTCGAGGCCTCACCTCGAAGTTGCGTCCTTGGTGATCCGGTCGTACACTACGGTGGTAGGGTAATGTGCGGGACTGGGACCTGCCAACGTAGAGCTGCTTGAGCGTCAAAGGGGGCTCCTGAGCAACGCGCCTCAGGAGCCTTACCGGTCATATAGCCACTCGCCCCTCGATGTCGTCCTTGGTGATCCGGTCGGTATCGGGAGTGTTGAGGCCTCACCTCGTGGTTGCGTCCTGGTGATCCGGTCGTACACTACGTTGGTAGGGAAATGTTCGGGACCGGGGCCTGCAGACACAGAGTGCCGAAAGGGCTCCCCACCTGCTCCACTTGCAAGGAAGAAGCATCCCGGGCGGACTCGCGGACTATCTGGGCAACCCGGGCGCGCCACATGGCGCACGAGATCGTCATCGGCCGACAAGCTAAGTGCACTACCGAACCAAGCACGAGCCTCCGGACCCAACGGCGGCCCGAATACGGGATAGAGGTTGCATGTACTAACGCCAGAATGCAGGTACTACGGTCTACAGTGTGCCACCGTGGAAGCCCGTGCGGTCCCACGCACCAGGAAGGATGGCGTGAAAGAAGGAATTCTGCCTTGACGGGCAACGATGCCAAGGACCCGGGGCTCAACGGCCATGAGCCGCCCCTCAGGAGAGAAGACCTCACGAGGGCCCTGCCCGCCGTCACCACCGAGCCGCGTCGGCAGCAGCACCAAGCACCGCGCAAAGAAACCAAGTCACGTCGCGGCAAGCAAGCGATCGGCGAGTTCAAGAGAAGGAAAATAAGAGGGCGAAGGTAACATGCAAAAGATTAACACCCCCCGGGGACGAGTTCTTCTTGAAATATTACAGGGACCATGAAAGGGAAACAGGAGATGCCTAGGGGGAGGAGTCGCCGTCGCCACCCGTGCCGCCGGCCGCCTCGGAGTTGGAGTCGTCCTCCCCGCTGGAGGAGGGCACCTGGATGAACCGCTCCACCAGGGACTCCACGTGCGGGCGCACCTCGTCCCGAAGGGAGCGCTGGAGCTCGTCAGGCACCCGCTCCACGACACGCCGGAGGTCGAGCTGCGGGGCGTGGCGGCACAGGTTGGAGAAGACGAACGTCAGGGCGAGGTCCAGAAGGTCGCGCGCGTCGGACTCGTTGTCGGCGTTCACGCGGGAGACGCCGGCCTCCAGCGCCTCCACCACCCTCCGGAAGAAGTCGAGATAGCCCCCGTCGCCGTGCGCACACGGCAGCACGGGGGCATCCCCGACGAACCGGCTCACCGCGCTGGTCGCGCGGCGGGCGATGTCAAGATACTGCTAGCACGCTGGGACTCCAGCATCTTGGCGTGCGCCGCCTCATCCTGGGCGGCCTGCACGGCATCAGCCGCCTCCTGAACCTGGGCCTGGAGGGACGCCAGCTCCGCCCTGGGTTCCGCTTCGCCCCTGAGGGCGGCTTGGAAGGCGGCCTCGGCGGATGTTAGCTGGGCCCGCAGCGCCTCCGTCTCCTCTTGGAGCTCGCCGAGCCTGCGCTTCTTGGCCGCAGGCACCCTGGGAGGAAGAGAGGATTATGCTCAGAGCGTTGGACAAAACGACTAGGGAGGACGGCGGCAGAGTACTCACTCATCGATCATGGCCCAGCGCCGGCAAACTTGCGCCAACCCCGAGGGCCCCCCGCCGCTGCCTTCGGGGGAGGGCGAGGGGGCCGGCGGTGCCACGCGCTTCCCCGCGCCTGCATCGTGCTCTCCAGACGCCATGGGAGAAGAGAAGCTAGGGAGAGGAGAGGGCTTTCTCTGTAGAGCAAAGGAAGCAAGAAGGCACCTCGAGACTGCAATTCCCCCCCCCCTTGCCAGGGGCGGAGCGGATTTAGAGGCGTAACTGCAGCCGCGGGGCGTCGTGGGAGAGCGGGCGTCATGCGCCTCTTGGGCGCCGAGGAGCGGTTCGATCAACACAATACCATCCGCGTCGCCTCTCCTACCGATTGATGGGTCACTTCCGCGTGGCCCGAGGAGCGAAGGCCCGAGGTGGCAGCAACATTCAAGGAAGGGCAATGATGGTTAGCACCGCACACGAGCGTCGCATCAGTTCGACTTGGGGCGGTCCTTGATGCCCTCGGGGAGCGGGGGCGTCGCCGCCCAGGCGTTCGACGCGTGTAAAGCCTGGCCCGCATGCGTTTGGGGCCCGCGGCGCTTCGGGCCGTCCTCAAGGCTTCACCCAGAAGCCATCTCGAGCGCGCCTTGGGCCCGGGGGCTACTGTCGGCGTTCTGGGAATGGGGGTACCCAGACCTGCCTGCCTGCGGCCCAGGGCATGGCCCACCCCGTTCGTCGAGCACGACTGGCGAGGCACCCCTCAGGACAAGGCCCTCGCGAGGGCCCTAGCCTCGCGAGGGAGGCGACACCAAGACCAGCAAGGAATGGGCCTCCTCAGGCCCCATCCGGAGCGGCGGAGATCTTTATGCAGGACCCGGCCTCAGGAGTCAAAGATGACGCAAGGAAGGACAGGCGGGCGCCAGCACGCCAGGCGGAGTAGTTTCCCCTTTGGTGCAAAGGGAGCAAGGACGTACGCGGGTTCCCAAAGAATCCCCCAAAGGTTTCCATTCTGGTGCAACGAGACCATGACCACGAGCCCCGCACGACGGATGTCATCGCCAAGCCCACCTCTGCATCATCGACAACTACTTTGCAGGCGAAGACCACCGTTGGACAGGGCGGGGATGTACTCCTGTCCCCCTTCAAATTTGGCCGTTGTGGGATCCCTTCCCGCCATTGTGATAAGGGAAGAGGACCCGGGCCATTGCTATATAGAGAGGCTAGGCCGCACCGTAGAGGGGGGGGGGGGGACGAACACACCAACACAAGACAAGGCAGAGAGCCAAGAACACCGCTCGAGCATCCTCGCGAGGCTCGAAACCAATGTACTAGTTCATCCACCACACCTCCCCGAGAGGCAATCCACCAAAGCAGGAGTAGGGTATTACGCTTCGCGGCGGCCCGAACCTGGGTAAACCACCGTGTTCATCTTCTTCCTCGTCAGCGTGCGAGTTTGCCATAGTCACCATCGTGTAGCAAGCTAAGTAGGGCGAGGCCGCAGGGAAGCTTCGCACACGCCCCTATGTTCGAACCTTGAGGGTTTTGCGGAGCCCGAAATCCGACAGGCACAAGTCGCGGAAACGCTCCCATGGTGGCATGTGATACGTCTCCAATGTATCTATAATTTTTGCTTGTTCCATGCTGTTATATTATTTTTGGGACTAACCTATTAACCTAGAGCCCAGTGCCAGTTTCTATTTTTTTCCATGTTTTTGAGTTTTACAGAAAAGGAATATCAAACGGAGCTAAAACGGAATAAAAATCTACGGTGATTTTTTATGGACCAGAAGAAGCCCAGGGAGCGTTGGAGTTGGGCCAGAAGAGCCACGAGGCCACCACAAGCCTGGGGGGCGCCCCCCCCTAGGGCGCGCTCCCCTGGCTTGTCGTCAACTCGTGGCCCACCTTGACTTGTTTCCGACGCCAAAAATTCTTATAAATACAGAAACCTCCAGAAAGAAACCGAGATCGGGAGTTCCGCCGCCGCAAGCCTCTGTAGCCACGAAAAACCAATCGGGAGCCCGTTCCGGCACCCTGCCGGAGGGGGAAACCATCACCGGAGGCCATCTTCATCATCCCGGTGGTCTCCATGACGAGGAGGGAGTAGTTCACCCTCGGGGCTGAGTGTATGTACCAGTAGCTATGTGTTTGATCTCTCTCTCTCGTGTTCCTGAGATGACACGATCTTGATGTACCGCGAGCTTTATTAATATAGATGAATCATACGGAGTTTTCCCCTCTCTATCTTCTTGTGATGAATTGAGTTTTCCCTTTGAAGTTTCCTTATCGGATTGAGTCTTTAAAGGATTTGAGAACACTTGATGTATGTCTTGCGATGGGATATCCATGGTGACAATGGCATGTTCTATTGATCCACTTGATGTATGTCTTGGTGATCAACTTGCGGGTTCCGTGACCTTGGGAATCTATGCATAGGGGTTGGCACACGTTTTCGTCTTGACTCTCCGGTAGAAACTTTGGGGTACTCTTTGAAGTTCTTTGTGTTGAATTGAACATGATGAATCTGAAGTTGTGTGATGCATATCGTATAATCAAGCCCATGGGTACTCGTGGTGACATTGGAGTATCTAGGTGACATTAGGGTTTTGGTTGATGTGTATCTTAAGGTGTTATTTTAGTACGAACTCTAGGGCTATTCGTGACACTTATAGGGGTAGCTCATAAGATTGATCGGAAAAGATAACTTTGAGGTGGTTTCATACCCTACAATAATTTCTTCGTTCGTTCTCCGCTATTTGTGACTTTGGAGTGAACTCTTTGTCGCACGTGAGGGATTTACATATGATTCAACTATGTCAGTATTGTTGAGAGAACTTGCACTAGTGAAAGTATGAACCCTAGGCCTTGTTTTCAAGCATTGCAATACCATTTTTGCTCACTTTTGTTACTTGCTACCTTGCTGTTTTTATATTTTCAGATTACAAAAATCTATATCTACTATCCATATTACACTTGTATCACCATCTCTTCGCCGAACTAGTGCACCTATACAATTTACCATTGTATTGGGTGTGTTGGGGACACAAGAGACTCTTTGTTATTTGGTTGCAGGGTTGTTTGAGAGAGACCATCTTCATCCTACGCCTCCCACGGATTGATAAATCTTAGGTCATCCACTTGAGGGAAATTTGCTACTTTCCTACAAAACTCTGCGCTTGGAGGCCCAACACGAGTCTACAAGAAGAAGGTTGCGTAGGAGACATCAAGCTCTTTTCTGGCACCGTTGCCGGGGAGGTGGGTGCTTGAAGGTATATCTTTAGATCTTGCAATTGAATCTTTTAGTTTCTTGTTTTATCACTAGTTTAGTCTTTAAAAGAAAACTACAAAAAAAATGGAATTGAGGTTGCCTCATATACTTCATCTTTTTAATGTCTTTCGTGAAAATGATGGTTTGGAAAATTGTGCTCAATTGGTACAGGAAGAATTTATGAAAATACTTAATGAGAATTCCTTGAATGATGAGCATGATTGCAATATTGCTAGTATGAATTCTCTGAATATCCATGATGCTAATGATATGCAAAGCCACAAGCTTGGGGATGCTATGTTTAATGAAGGTGATATTTTTAGTCCCCCAAGTTTTGATGTGCAAATCTATTATGATGATAGCATGCCTCCTATTTATGATGATTGCAATAATGATAAAAGTGGATTTGGAGAGGTCATGACTTTATTTAGTAATGATTCCACTATTTCGGAAGAGGTTTCAATTGACTATGATGAGAACAAAGTTGCTACTTATGATGATTATTGTGATGATACTTATGTTATAAAAAGTAGTGATAATTATTGTCATAATTTTGAATATCCTTTTACTGAACATTACTCTTTTAATGTGGAAGCAATTTATAGTATTCGAGTTTCATATGATACTCCCATTATTCTGAATGAGAAGAAATTTGCTTATATGGGGAGTAGTAAAACTTCTATGCTTGTGGATCATGAAAATAATTCTTTATGTGATGGTTATATTGTTGAATTCATTCATGATGCTACTGAAGATTATTATGAGGCAGGAATATATGCTTGTAGGAATTGCAATAATATCAAGTTTCCTCTCTATGTGTTGAAAGTTTTGAAGTTATGCTTCTTTTGCCTTCCTATGCTAATTGATTCTTGCTCCCATAAATTGTTTGTTCAAAAAATCCCTATGCATAGGAAGTGGGTTAGGCTTAAATGTGCTAGTCATATGCTTCATGATGCTCTCTTTGTGTTTCAATTCTTATCTTTTATGTGAGCATCATTGAAATCATCTTGCCTAGCTAAAAGGCATTAAAGAAAAGCGCTTGTTGGGAGACAACCCAATATTTATACCTACTGTTTTTGTGTGTTCACATGATTAAGTACTGTAGTAATCATGTTTTATAGCTTTTGTTTTAATAAAGTGCCAAGTAAAGCCTTTGGGATAGTGTGGATGATGGTTGACTTGATTCTGTGCAAAACAGAAACTTTTGCGCCCAGTCCAGGAATTTTGTAAATTTACTAGAACGTGCTTTTGATCTTAAATTTTACACAGTCTTTATATACAAATTCTTCAGGTTTTCCTAAATTTTCAGAATTTTTCGAGACAGGGAAGTATGGTTACACTACAGATCTTCACAGACTGTTCTGTTTTTGACAGATTCTGTTTTGCATGCATAGTTTGCTTGTTTTAGTGTTTCCATAGCTTATATTTAGTGGTATAAATTATGGTAATGATAGAATACAGTTGGTATCATGTGATAAAAATTACGATTCTTGTCTTGACAGTACCTAAGTGAATGATCTTTGTTTATTATACTAACCCATCTCACGAAGTTCCGTTAAGTTTTGTGTGATTGAAGTTTTCAAGTTTTGGGTGAGACACCGATATGAGGAGAATAAGGAGTGACAACAACCTAACCTTGGGGATTCCCAAGGCACCCCCAAGGTAATATCCAAGGAAGACTCAAGCGCCTAAGCTTGGGGATGCCCCGGAAGGCATCCCCTCTTTCATCTTCAGCACTATCGGTATATCTTACTTGGAGCTATATTTTTATTCGTCACATAATATGAGTTTTGCTTGGAGCATCATTTTATTTTCTTGTTCTCTGTTAGGTGTCATTTATAATCTTGTTTTTCAATAAAAAGTTCCAAGAATTGCATTAGGATGCTTGCATTGCATGTTTGATGTGTGCTGTGTATAAACATAAACTTTTGCTGTAGTGTTTAAATTTTCATATTTTACTGGAACGTGGAAAGTTTCTGAAATTTTTACACAGTATTTTCATATAAATTGTTTAGCATGTACTAAATTTGCATAATTGTTTGAGTTACGGAAGTAGACTGTTTTCATAAATTGCTACAGACTATTCTGTTTGGACAGATTGCTGTCATAGTTTTGTTATCTGCTTATCCTATAGTTTCCATAGCCTATATTGGTAGATATAAATTGTGGAGATGATAGTAAACAGTAGATTATGTTTGAAAATTATTATGCAACTTGTCTTGGCAGTACATGAGGTGTTGATTTATTCTTACGTGCACTAACCTATCTCATGAGTTCTTTTCGAGTTTTGTGTGGATGAAGTTTTTGAGAATAGGTGAAACCATGATATGAGAGGATTGAACGAGATACAAAAGCTCAAGCTTGGGGATTCCCAAAGCACCCCAAGTAAATATTTCAAGAAGTCTCAAGCATCTAAGCTTGGGGATGCTACGCATCCCACCTCTCTTCATCAACAATTATCGGTTAGCCTATGTTGAGCCTAAATTTTTATTCGATCACATGATGCGTGCTATTCTTGGAGTGCTATTTTTATTTTGATTTCTGTTGAATAAAATACTCAGATCTGAAAATATTTATTGAGGGAGAGAGAGTCCTCACATAGCTCCTTAATTGTTTGACTACTCATTGATCTTCACTTATATCTTTTGTGAGTAGCTTGTCATTTCCTCTCATGCTTCACTTATACCTTTTTGAGGGATGAAATCTTTATGCTCATGTGCTTCATTTAAATTTGTTTGAGCTAGTCGAAAAAGCAATGGCAATATATGAAACTAGTCCCAAAGTGATAGATATCCAAGGAGGATATAATAAAAACTTTCATGAAGATCATGGGACAAATTAAACTTGATTCTTTGTAATAGTTTTGAAACATGATGATAGTAATATGTGAGTCATGTTAGTAAGTAGTTATGCTTTAGTAGGAATATTGGCGTTAAGGTTTGTGATTCCCTATGCAAGTACGAAAGTCAATAGTTATGCAATGAAGTTATATCCTACTTGTGGTGCATTATTCGGTGTTAGTTATGTTCAATGCTCACTTATGTGAATTTTCGTTTCTTGGTTTGGTTGCTTCCCAATCTATTTGCTAGCCTCCATTTGTACTAACTAGAAATACTACTTGTGCATCCAAAATCCTTAAACCAAGTTTTGCCTTATGAGTCCACCATACCTACCTATATGCGGTATTTCCATGCCGTTCCAAGCAAATTTGTATGTGCCATCTCTAAATTTTCAAAATAATTTTTCTCTTTTGTGTGCCCGTACCGCTCATGAAACGGTGGGGAGTGTCCAATATTTTCCCATGCTAGGTGGGTTATTCTCACGATATGTGTTGATTCACTATCATTCACGAGAAAGTGGCCGGTATTCGGGATGCCCAGTTCCATGCTCAAAAATCAAATCAAAATATAATGAAACAAAACTCCCCCAGGATTGTTGTTTGTATGAACGGTACCCGTGGATTCGGCTAACCATGGAGTGTGATTGATTGGTGGAGGGGGAGTAAAAACTTTATTTTCTGTTTGGGAACCGCCTATGATTTATCTAGCATGGAAAGTATTGTGAGCTACTTTGTCGTTTTCGTTGACATGAAAAGCATGCCACCCAAAATATTTTTTTCTCTCTCAATTTAAAACTTTGAGCTCTGGCACCTCTGCAAATCCCTACTTCCCTCTGCGAAGGGCCTATCTATTTACTTTATGCAATTTTTATTTTTGCTTTGAGTCTCCATCTTCTCTTATAAGCACCAACTAGGGGGCACTATGATCGTACTTGAGCATTGGGCATAGCTAATATTTGAGTGTGTTTCATGAATGGATCAATGATTGAGCATGATGGGCTAGGGATAACTTTCTTTAGTGTTGATATTTTGAAAGACATGGTTGCTTGTTGACATGCTTAAGTATTGAAGTCATTATGTTAAAACTAGACTATTGCTTTGAATCATTTACAAGTCCAAATGTCCATGCTATACAAAGAAGAAAAGAATATGATGAACATGTTAGGCAGCATTCCACATCAAAAATTCTGTTTTTATCATTTACCTACTCGAGGACGAGTAGGAATTAAGCTTGGGGATGCTGATACGTCTCCAACGTATCTATAATTTTTGCTTGTTCCATGCTGTTATATTATCATTCTTGGATGTTTTACAATCATTTTACTACAACTTTATATTATTTTTGGGACTAACCTATTAACCTAGAGCCCAGTGCCAGTTTTTATTTTTTCCGTGTTTTTGAGTTTTACAGAAAAGGAATATCAAACGGAGCCAAAAAGGAATAAAAATCTACGGTGATTTTTTATGGACCAGAAGAAGCCCAGGGAGCGTTGGAGTTGGGCGAGAAGAGCCACGAGGCCACCACAAGCCTGGGGGGCGCGCCCCCCTGGCTTGTCGTCACTTCGTGGCCCACCTTGACTTGTTTCCGACGCCAAAAATACTTACAAATACAGAAACCTAGATCGGGAGTTCCGCCGCCGCAAGCCTCTGTAGCCACGAAAAACCAATCGAGAGCCCGTTCCGGCACCCTGCCGGAGGGGGAAACCATCACCGGAGGCCATGTTCATCATCCCGACGGTCTCCATGACGAGGAGGGAGTAGTTCACCCTCGAGACTGAGGGTATGTACCAGTAGCTATGTGTTTGATCTCTCTCTCTCGTGTTCCTGAGATGACACGATCTTGATGTACCGCGAGCTTTATTAATATAGATGAATCATATGGAGTTTTCCCCTCTCTATCTTCTTGTGATGAATTGAGTTTTCCTTTTGAAGTTTTCTTATCGGATTGAGTCTTTAAAGGATTTGAGAACACTTGATGTATGTCTTGCGATGGGATATCCGTGATGACAATGGGATGTTCTATTGATCCACTTGATGTATGTTTTGCTGATCAACTTGCGAGTTCCGTGACCTTGGGAATCTATGCATAGGGGTTGGCACATGTTTTTGTCTTGACTCTCCGGTAGAAATTTTGGGACACTCTTTGAAGTTCTTTGTGTTGGATTGAACATGATGAATCTAAAATTGTGTGATCCATATCGTATAATCAAGCCCATGGGTACTCGTGGTGACATTGGAGTATCTAGGTGACATTATGGTTTTGGTTGATGTGTATCTTAAGGTGTTATTTTAGTACAACTCTAGGGCTGTTCGTGACACTTATAGGGATAGCTCATAAGATTGATCGGAAAAGATAACTTTGAGGTGGTTTCGTACCCTACAATAATTTCTTCGTTTGTTCTCCGCTATTTGTGACTTTGGAGTGAACTCTTTGTCGCACGTGAGGGATTTACATATGATTCAACTATGTCAGTATTGTTGAGAGAACTTGCACTAGTGAAAGTATGAACCCTAGGCCTAGTTTCTATGCATTGCAATACCGTTTGTGCTCACTTTTATCATTAGTTACCTTGCTGTTTTTATATTTTCAGATTACAAAAACCTATATCTACCATCCATATTACACTTGTATCACCATCTCTTCGCCGAACTAGTGCACCTATACAATTTACCATTGTATTGGGTGTGTTGGGGACACAAGAGACTCTTTGTTATTTGGTTGCAGGGTTGTTTGAGAGAGACCATCTTCATCCTACACCTCCCACGGATTGATAAACCTTAGGTCATCCACTTGAGGGAAATTTGCTACTGTCCTACAAAACTCTGCGCTTGGAGGCTGTCGCGGTTTTAACACGGCAGATGTCCTAAGACTTAGGTTCGAGGCCAGCGCCATAGTAGTGGACTCAAAGGGGTTGATTGGGACGAAGGACATGAGTTTACCCAGGTTCGGCCCCTCAAGTCGAGGTAAAAGCCTACGTCCTGCTTGTGTTGTATTAACTGGAGTATCGATTACAAGGGAGCGGATTTCTTGACCTAGTTCTCGATAGCCTGGTTTCTTATCTAAGCCACCCCGGGGTCTAACCTTTATATATGAGGTCAAGGCCCCGGGTTGCACGAGTCATAAACCGACCCACACAACGTGTTCTACTCTGTCTCTAAACCGCCTTACCATCATGGCTAAGCCGCCTCCGGGCGGCTTAGCCACCCGGGTCTTCAAGCCCACTTCTGCCTCTGGACCTCCGTCAACGGCCCATCTGGTAAGCCGCCATGCGGCCTTGCCTTCATCTTCCGTCCACCTTACAGGTCTTGGGCTTACGAGCCGCCTGGCATGACCCGGCCCCGCCTGGGCGGGTCTTACCACGGGGTTATATCCCCAACATTAGGCCCCAGGTTGATTTGAGCCAGCTCATGTCAATCTTCAATTTATTTGGCGGCGAGTCTTCACACGTCTGTCATCTGGAAAGACAATTTATAACCCGCCATGACGTCATATCGAATATTCTGAAAAAGATTCCGTGACGTCTGCAACGGATCTCCTCATTTGAAAGGCCATCCTAAAAATCGAGGCGCCACATTTGGTCAGTAATCACTGTGCCCCTCAATTCTCGCGCGCACTGTTGCCTCTCTGGCCCATAAATAGGGACACGTGGTCCCCTCTCTCCTTCCCTGCCGTCGCTGTCATCCTCCTCCTTGCGCGAAACCCCCTCTCTCCAGAGCTCCGCCGCGGCCAACTGGTCTTCGCCGTCGCCCTCATCGCCGGCCACTGCATCAACCCGAATCGGACCAGGGTTTCGCCGGCGTTTCCGCATCCAGAAGGTATCTTTCTCCGTCCTTGTTTGAATCTGCATCTACCCCATTAGGGTTTCCCCGAGTTCGTCAGAGTTCTTGCTGTTCTTCGCGTGTTCTTCATAGTCCACCATGGCATCGAGCTCCACTCCATGCCCTATAGTACTGTCTATCTGTTGCGGGTACTCCTCCGAGGCCAATGCCCATTTGTTTTAGGCCCAAATAGCACTTATCTCTGCGGGCAGATTGATCTGTCTTCCCACTGTTATTTTTAAGTCATAAATATTTTTCATTTTCCCTTCGCCTGTAGATCTTGCAACGGAAATAACGATATGCAAAACCTGTTTATCTGTACTTAGCCGTTTTCTCAATGTTGCCAAGTCCATGTAACCCGCCATTGCCTTGGCGGCTCTCCGCCAATTACCTTGGCGGCTTAATTCTTTCACTGTTATACTGACCATAGCTGCCATACACAACAAATGTTTTTCTAATCCGCCATACTTTCTATCTTCGTAGCATAACCCACCGTCATGTCAAGGACTCCATCATCCTGCGACTGGGTCAGCTCTGGAGTTACTAAAGAGCTCCTGTTTAACTTTGTTGAATCCGGCATGCTGCCGGCTAAAAATGTGATACACTGGCGGGTCCCAGGACCAGAGAAGAGGCCTGAGCCCAAAGAAGGGGAGATTATCATATTCACTGATCATATCCTCCGCGGGTTCTGCCCTCCAGGGTCAAAATTCTTTCGAGATGTTCTTCACTTCTTCAAGATCCACCCCCAAGACATAGGCTGAAATTCAGTCACCAACATTTGCCAGTTCCAAGTCTTAAGTGAAGTCTATCTGCAAGAAGAGCCATCTGTTGACCTCTTCCACGACTATCACTATGCAAACCGCCAAACTGAAATGGCGGCTGGGCCCAGTTTGGAGCTTGGTGGTATTACAATCCAGAGACGGAGAGACTTGCCATACCCCATAGCTACCTTGCCAAGTCATCCCAAAGACTGGAATAAAACCTGGTTTTATTGTAAGGACACCTCTCCTGAAGGTGAGAACCCCCTGCCGGGTTACCGTCCAACCCGGCTCTGCTTTACAAATGATAACCCACTCCCAACACGGATGACTGCCGCCGAACGAGCAAAGTATGCCCCGGCTTACGCCAAAGTCAAGGCTTTACTAGCGAACGGCTTGACAGGTGTTGACTTAACCCGCTGCTGGGTAAGCTGGAAGATCATGCCACTGAGCCGGCGTGACCGACTCATGTGCGAATATACGGGTGAACCCAATGACCCTCTTTGTTTCAAGAACACCCCCTTGATTGAAGAAGATATCAACTCCGGCATCAAAGGACTCCTTGGTGAAAAACAGGAAGCTTGCAACAAAGTTGGGCTGAAGCCCTTTTATACCAAGAACCCGGCTCCGGATGTAAGATTCTTTTCCCCTATACTGGTCATATTTGTCTTGCACCTTCTAACCTTTGTTTGGCGGCTTATGTATAGGCCAACTCCCCTTTATGGAAAAAGAAGTTTAATCCGCCAATTAGGAAGCCAAAGGTGAAAGTCCCCGCTCAGAAGAAGAAGAAGAAAGCCACCACTCCCGATCCGTCTGAGCTTGACGACTCAGAGGTAGAACTTGATTCCCTTGGACGTCTCTTTATGCAACTTATTGACAATAATTACTCACAGGATGAAACGGAAGGGAGCCACGCAAACGCCCCTGAGGTAATTGACATTTCTGACTCAGAGATCTTTCCACAAGACAGAGTACGGCGGGTCGTCCGGAAAGTCCCCTTCTCTCATCCTCTTGCTCACTTAGATCCCAATTTTCTTTTGAAAAAGCAACAGCACACCTCCCGACGTCAGACCCGGAGCGCCGGCTCTGAAGATATCGTGGCCGGGCTATCACATGCTCCGGCTCAACGGAAACGGCCAGCTGAGGTATTCTTTTAACTGAAACATAACTTTAATCAACCTTGCATTGTAACCTTACTCTGTCTTGTATTGTTTTAACTGCCTTCAGGATTCTCCTCCTTCTTCTGGCGACTCAACTGCTTCCAAGCTGCCTCCAATGAAAGTCAACTCGGAGTACGTATTTTTACTTTTGCACCAAATGTTTTAACACTCTTGACCTCTATGTAACCTTACTCTGCACCTTTCAGGGCCCAGGAGAAACGAAGGAAGACTGGCGGGTCTACTGCCGCCCCTTCTGCCCTGGAGCCGGCATTTACTAAGCTGGCCTCCCCTTTGACTCATGCCGAGCCCGGTGACATTATGAAGGATGCACCTGACGAAGTTGTCATTACTGGGACGGGTCATCAAACCCCTGAACCTCATGTGCTGACAAGGCACACTAGCCAGGCTGAAACTTCTTTACCTGAAAAGTTTGAGTTTGAATTCCCCTCATTGGAGAAGCTGACTGCTGATGAGCTCCATGCCGGTTACCTGAACCGCCTGACGACAAGCCGGAACTTAGAGCTCAAGCTTGTTAACATGATGAAGAAAAAATACGAGGTAAGCCCTTTGCCTGCCTTTCCTTACACCCTTATATAGCCGCCAAGAACTGGTTTAGTATTGCAGATAGTAGACCGGATCTTCCAATCTACCTCATATTCCAAGTAGCTTGACGTGTAGCCCCCAAGTATCGGGTTAGCGTAGATAGTAAGCCGATACTCAAGTTGTAGAATGTGATCAAAGGTAGCCCCCAAGTCCGGGTTAACATAAAATGATGAACCGGAATTTCACTGGAAATTTTGAAAACACTGATTGCAGCCCCCAAGTGTCGGCTGATCTTCATGAAGATGAGCCGGGACTGTGTTGCAGATCTGTAAAGCGCCAAGTGTTGCCCCCAAGTGCCGGCTTATGTTGAAAAATACAAGCCGGAACTTCATTGTAGTCTTAAGAGCACCGCTTGTATCCCCCAAGGGCCGGCTTATCTTTGCGAAGATGAGCTGGGACTTAATGAAAGACTGGAGAGCGTCATCTGTAGCCCCCAAGGGCCGGCTTATCTTTGCGAAGATGAGCCGGGACTTAATGAAAGACTGGAGAGCGTCATCTGTAGCCCCCAAGGGCCGGCTTATCTTTGTGAAGATGAGCCGGGACTGCAGTATAGCCTTGAAGAGCAAACAGACATTAGCCCCCAAGGGTCGAGTATATTGCTTGCAATCTGCTTGAGACTTGTAGCGTAATTGCTTCATTGATAACTTATCCTGACCATGGAAACCTTTTCCTGTTTTTGTATTTTGTCACAGGATGGTTTGGAGGCGGCTGAGTCCGAGATGACCAGCCTAAAGAAGAGCCTTGCTTTACAACAAACCGCCCGGTCAGAGGCGGAAAACAAATGGCGGGTTGCCGTAGAAGAACTTGAGAAGACGCAAGTTGACTTTGCGCTGTTTAAGAAGAACACTGAATCGAACCAAGTCGCCCTGACCAAACGTGCAGAAGATGCTGAAGGGCGGCTTACAGTGGTGTCAGAAGAACTGCAAACGCTGAAGCGCCACATATCGAGGATGACTTCTGCTATTTTTGGTAAGCTTCAAAAACTTGGCCGATTTCCTTGCTGTTGAAAATCTTGTGAGGGCGGCTTATAACGCCAAACTTTGTCTTGCAGGCCAGAGAAGCCGCCAGTTTTCATCTGATAATTTGCTGAAATTGAAAGCCGTATACTCCTTAGCCGAACAACTCTACTGCGGGACTCTTCTTACCATCAAGGCAATGTTGACTGAGAAGAGCATCCCCAAGTACATGAAGGGAGTTATAGAACTGCTATCCACGCTGCCTAAGCAAGTCGAAGAACTGAAACGATCAGCCGCCAGGCAGGGAGCTATAGCCGCGCTAAGCCAGTGCCTAGCCTTCGCTCCTGAGCTGACTGCTGAAGAGATGATGGACGGGTTCCCATCCAGGAAGGACGATGGTTCTGAATTCACAGCAGAAGACTATGCCCAATGCAGAAAAGCCTCCAGGGTGCTCGCCTCAAGGCTGGTGGAGGAGCTTGATATGTCAACTTACCAGGCGGCTTACATCGAAACCTCCAAAAAAGTGCGCTGTCCAACCTTTGAATGCAAAGATTTGACTCCAGGCCGCCGTAAGCATCTCTTCGCTCCTGAGATTGACCCGTCTCCTATTTTTGAAGACGCCCAGTTCGAAGCACTAACACACTGCAACTGGGACGTGGACAATCTTCGGATAGAAGAGGTCGAAGACCCGGCGTAGGCTGACCCGCCATCGAGCTGAACTCTTTACATTTGATAACTCGGCCTCCTGAGCCGCCAACTGAGTTGTACAAAACTTAAGTCTGTTGCCTTTTGGGCTCTCGTGGAGAACTTTTGTAATAGGCTTAGCAAAAACTCTGTCTGAGCCGTGCCATCGTGCACGTATAAATCCTTGTATAGTTTGTTGCATGCCTGTCTTGTGCGTTTCAGCTTATAACCTGTCATGACGGCGGCTTATCTTATAGATAAAACCCTGCAAAAAACGGACAAAACAAAACATGTTCTGTACTGTTGTAAGGGCGGCTTAAAAAAGCCTAACCCGGAGACGTGAGATCTCATAATCTTGCCTTTCTTTCCGAACACATAAGCCGGTTCTTCTGGGTATTCTAACTACTTTGAACTCTTAATAACTGATAAGAGCATAGCGAACCAGAAAGAGACGCAGCAGATGGGAGAGTTTGCCTCGCCGCTGTAAGAGGCCCTTGGATGGGGTAAGTTTTTAGAACTCGCTGCACCCCTGACAAAGCGCAGCTACTTACAGGCAGGTATAACCCGGCCTTGCAGATGTAAAGGTTTGCCTCGCCGCTATAAGAGGCCTTTGCAGGGGGTAAGTTTTAGAACTCGCTGCACCCCTGACAAAGCGCAGCTACTTACAGGCAGGTATAACCCGGCCTTGCAGATGTAAAGGTTTGCCTCGCCGCTGTAAGAGGCCTTTGCAGGGGGTAAGTTTTAGAACTCGCTGCACCCCTGACAAAGCGCAGCTACTTATAGGCAGGCATAACCCGGTTTTGCAGATCGGAAAAGGAGGTGAGTTCATAACTCGCTGCACTCCTAGTAATCTTTGTTGATGGAGCCAACATTTGGGTTCACGACCCGCCTTAACAGTGGCTGAAAAGCCGGATCGAGAGGGTTGAAGCTTAACCCGGCGGGTTGAAAGCCCCCAGACGACCTTGTCGATGATATCAACTGACCCACCATCTTGTAAGCCGCCGTCTTGTAAGCCGCCGGCTGATGGTGCTATCTTGGCTGAAGAGCCTGATCAAGAGGGTTGAAGCTTAACCCGGCGGGTTGAAAGCCCCCAAGTGATCGTATGATCGTATCCATCTTTGAGCAATGTGAGATACATAAAACGGCAGAAACCCCGGCTTGCAGGGATGCCAACTTTATTATATGATGATATACAATAGGGGGAGTCGATGACTCAAGTGTAGTAAGGCCGCAGATGAGCGATATTCCACGGCCGATGGGTCTCCTGCCCAGAAGTACATGACTCGTCCCGTACGTCAATGAGATAGTATGACCCATTGTTGAGGTTTCTGCTAACCACAAAAGGCCCTTCCCATGGAGGAGACAACTTGTGCGCGTCTGTCTGATCTTGAATCAGGCGCAACACTAAGTCGCCTTCTTGAAATGTCCGGGTCTTGACCCGGCGGCTATGATAACGACGCAGGTCTTGTTGATAAATCGCCGATCGAGCCGCTGCTAGATCACGCTCTTCATCCAAAGCATCTAACGCATCCTGACGCGCCGTCTCATTATCTGCCTCAACGTAAGCCGCCACCCGTGGCGAGTCATGACGTATGTCACTTGGTAACACGGCTTCTGCGCCGTAAACCATGAAGAAAGGCGTATAGCCTGTTGACCTGTTGGGAGTTGTATTGATGCTCCATAGAACTGATGGTAACTCCTCAACCCAACAACCCGGCGTTCTCTGTAGAGGAACCATAAGCCGGGGCTTGATACCTCTCAGGATCTCCTGGTTAGCACGCTCCGCCTGACCATTGGACTGTGGATGAGCCACAGCAGAAACATCAAGCCGGATATGTTCACTTTCATAGAAAGTTTGCATAGCCCCCTTGGATAAGTTTGTGCCATTATCTGTGATGATACTGTGGGGGTAACCAAAATGGTAGATCAATTTTTTGACAAACTGAACCGCCGTAGCCGCGTCACACTTGCTGACCGGCTCAGCCTCTACCCACTTGGTAAACTTCTCCACCGCCACCAAAAGGTGGGTCTTTTTATCTTTGGATCTCTTGAAGGGTCCGACCATATCAAGCCCCCAGACCGCGAACGGCCAAGTAATTGGGATCATGCGCAATTCCTGAGCCGGTACGTGAGCACGCCGCCCGAACTTCTGACAGCCGTCACACTTGAGAACCAAGCTTTCTGCGTCCTTATGAGCCGTCAGCCAGAAGAAACCATGTCGAAAAGCCTTGGCCACCTGAGATTTTGAGCCGGCATGATGACCACAATCTCCGGCGTGGATTTCATTCAAGATCTCCTTGCCTTCCTCAGGTGAAACACAACGTTGGAAAACGCCGGTAACGCTGCGCTTATGCAACTCGCCGTTGATTATTGTCATGGACTTTGATCGCCTGATGATTTGCCTTGCCAAGGTCTCGTCCTCAGGTAACTCGCCGCGAGTCAGATATGCCATGTACGGTAATGTCCAGTCAGGAATAGCATGAAGAGCCGCCACCAGCTGCCCCTCCGGGTCAGGTATAGCCAGATCCTCCTCCGAAGGCAGCTTAACTGATGGGTGATATAACACGTCCAGGAATACGTTAGGTGGCACCGGCTTACGCTGAGAGCCAAGCCGTGATAACGCGTCAGCCGCCTCGTTCTTGCGACGGTCAATATGATCCACCTGATAACCTTTGAAGTGACCTGCAATGACGTCAACCGCCTGACGATAAGCCGCCATCCGCGGGTCCTTGGAGTCCCACGTGCCTGAAACTTGCTGAGCCACAAGGTCCGAGTCGCCGAGGCATCTAACCCGGCTTAGGTTCATCTCCTTAGCCACACGAAGGCCATGAAGCAGAGCCTCATACTCAGCCGCATTGTTAGTACAAGGAAACATCAGCCTTAGCACATAACAGAACTTATCACCTTTAGGGGAAGTTAAGACAACTCCAGCCCCCGAGCCTTTCAACTGTCTAGACCCGTCGAAGTGAATCGTCCAGTAAGTGTTGTCCGGCTTCTCCTCTGGCGACTGACACTCCGTCCAGTCGTTTATAAAGTCTACCAAGGCTTGAGACTTGACAGCCGTGCGAGGCACATACTTCAGATTAAGAGGTCCAAGCTCCAATGCCCACTTAGCAATTCTACCAGTGGCTTCTCTGTTTTGAATTATGTCTCCCAACGGGGCAGAGCTGACCACTGTGATCTGGTGTCCCAGGAAATAATGCTTCAGCTTACGGTTCGCCATGAACACCCCATATATCAACTTCTGCCAATGTGGGTAACGTTGCTTAGACTCAATCAAGACTTCGCTGACATAGTAAACCGGACTTTGAACCGGATATTCCTTTCCTGCCTCCTTGCGCTCCACAACAATCGCAGTGCTGACTGCTCTGTTGTTAGCCGCCACATAGAGGAGTAAGGGTTCCTTCTCAGCCGGAGCGGCCAAGACCGGCGGCTCAGTCAGTTGCTTCTTGAGCGCCTCAAACGCCTCACCCGCCGCCTTGCTCCAGACGAAATCGTCTGTTTTCTTCATCATCTGATATAAAGGGATCGCCTTCTCACCCAGGCGGCTTATGAATCGGCTTATAGCAGCGATCCGACCCGCCAGGCGCTGAACGTCGTTTATGCACGCCGGCTCAGACAAAGAGGTGATCGCTTTTATCTTGTCCGGGTTAGCTTCAATTCCACGCTCGGAGACCAGAAACCCCAAAAGCTTGCCTGCAGGAACTCCAAAAACACACTTAGCCGGGTTAAGCATCATCTTATAAACCCGTAAGTTATCGAAAGTTTCCTCCAGGTCGTCCAGCAAAGTTTCCTTCTTCCTTGACTTAACCACAATATCATCCACATAAGCATGAACATTGCTCCCAATTTGACTGTGAAGACAGTTCTACACACAACGCTGATAAGTCGCCTGGGCACTCTTAAGCCCAAAAGGCATAGACACGTAGCAGAAAGCACCAAAAGGCGTGATGAAAGCCGTCTTCTCTTGGTCTTTGACTGCCATCTTGATCTGGTGATAACCTGAATAGGCGTCCAGGAAGCATAAACTCTCGCAACCCGCCGTTGCATCAATGATCTGGTCAATACGAGGGAGAGCAAACGGGTCAACTGGACAGGCTTTGTTAAGATCCGTGTAATCCACGCACATACGCCAAGTGCCGTTCTTCTTAAGCACTAGCACCGGGTTAGCTAACCACTCCGGGTGAAAGACCTCCACGATGAACCCTGCCGCTAAGAGCCGGGCCACCTCTTCTCCAACAGCTTTGCGCCGCTCTTCATTGAAACGACGAAGGAATTGCTTGATTGGCTTGAACTTAGGATCCACATTAAGGTGGTGCTCAGCAAATTCTCTCGGTACACCCGGCATGTCAGCCGGCTTCCATGCAAAGATGTCCCGATTCTAACGGATGAATTTGATGAGCGCGCTTTCCTATGCGGGGTCCATGTTAGCCCCTATAGTGAACTGCTGAGATGAGTCGCCCTCAGTGAAATCCACCTGCTTGGTATCATCCACCGCAAACTTGAGGGGCGGCTCTGATTCCGTAGTAGGCTTCTTCAACGGAGACATATCCTCCGGGTCGACGTTCTCTTTGTAAAACTTGAGCTCTGCCTCTGCACAACTTGACTCTGCGTAAGCTGCATCACCTTCCTCGCACTCAAGAGCCGTCTTCCGATCACCATGCACGGTAATCGTTCCTCTTAACCCGGGCATCTTGAGCTGTAAGTAAACATAACAAGGCCTAGCCATGAACTTGGCATAAGCCGGCCGTCCAAATAAAGCATGATACGGACTTTTGATTTTAACCACTTCGAAACACAAGGATTCCACCCTGTAATTGTATTCATCACCAAAGGCGACTTCCAGAGAAATCTTGCCCATTGGATAAGCCGACTTGCCAGGCACCACGCCATGAAACACTGTGGAAGAGGGCTTAAGATCCTTGTCAAGCAAACCCATCCGGCTGAAAGTATCATAATACAGGATGTTGATGTTGCTGCCACCATCCATAAGCACCTTAGTGAACATGTATCCACCTACTTGGGGGGCAACCACCAAAGCTAACTGCCCCGAGTTGTCAACCTGCGGCGGGTGATCCGCCCGGCTCCAAGTGATGTCATACTCGGACCACTTCAAATATTGCGGGAGAGCCGGCATGACCGTATTAACCGCCCGCTTGCGCACCTTCTGGTCCCGCTTGTCAAAGATAGTCGTAAAAACATGATACTGACCCCCGCTGAGCTGCTTCGGGTTACTCTGGTACCATGACTGGTTATGCTGCTGTTGGCCACCGCCTCCAGACTGTTGATGATGACCTCCTTGATTGCCTTGACCCTGGTAACCGGATCCTGAACCGCCGGGACCAAAGCCGGCTCCTAACCCGCCTGGCCCTGAGCCACCGGACGGACCGTTGCCGTTATTATGATGTTGTTGAAGGCTGTAATCTCGAAACTGCCGCATAATGCTGCAATTCCTCCATGTATGGCCTGCCGGTTTATCAGGCTGACTATGCTCTGGGCAAGGTTTATTGAGCATTGCTTCCAAGTTGAAAGGAGCTTTACCCTTGTTAAAGTGCTGCCTGAAGTTCCCATTGCCCTTAGCACGGTTGTTTCCGGCGCTGGTGTTCGCCACCAGCTCTGACCCGCCGTCCGGGTGTTTCCGCTTACCAGGATTGCCGTTTCCAGCCGCGTTCTGCTGCTGACCCTTTCCATTGTTGCTCTTCTTCCCCTGACCTGATTTTTCATCATCAGACCCCGGGTCTTTCGTGTTGTCAGAGTCTGCATATTTAGTGAGAGCCGCCATGAGCTCCCCCATGTCTTGACACGAACGTTTGAGCCGGCCAAGTTTCTGTTTCGAAGGTGTAAAGTGGCAATTCTTTTCCAGAATCAAAACTGCTTGAGCCGCCGTGATCTGTTCTGAGGAGTGGATGATAGTTGAGACCCGCCGAACCCAATGATGAGCCGACTCATCCGCCTGTTGCACACAATGGTCCAAATCCACGATCGTCATGGGCTGCTTGCACGTCCCTTTGAAATTTTTTGATAAATTTCGCCTTCAACTGGGCCCAGGAAGTAATGGTGTTGGGTGGCAATCCTTTCAACCACGTGCGAGCCGGCCCTTCCAGCATCATGATGAAGTACTTGGCACACACTGCATCACTAACATCCAACATCTCCATGGCCAGCTCATAGCTTTCGATCCAAGCCTCTGGAGGCAAGTCAGCCGTGTAATTAGGCACCTTGCGAGGGCCTTTGAAATCCTTCGGCAGGCGCTCATTCCGCAAAGCCGGCGTTAAGCACGGCACTCCCACAGCCCTGGAAGTTAACCCCGCTCCGACTGAGGCAGAGGGTGCGACCGTGGGTTCCTGATAAGCCGCCGCTGCTGCCTGAGCCGCCGCCTCTCGCTGTGCTCTCGCTCGATCCACCAGTGCCTGAGCATCCAGAGCCGCCCGGTCAGCTCGCGGCGGGTTCCGATGTCGTTCACTGCTAGAAACCGCCGGCGACTCATAACGCCGGCTGTAGCTGCGACTGGGGATGGGGGTTGAGTGCACGCGACTCCGGCTGTAAGCATACTTCTCCTGCTGGGCCACCGCCGTTCGCAGGTATCCAACAGCGTTCCGCACCTCTTCCGCGAAAGGCGACTCATCGGGGATTGGGATAGCAGCAAGCCGGGTTGCCGCCACCACCATGTTCTCCGCCGGGTTAGAATAATGACCCGGCGGTGTAGGGAAAGAAGTTGGCGTAGCCTGGTTCCGCCGGGGCGGGTTAACCTGCTGATGCTGAACCGCCGCCCGGCTTCCAGGCACTTCCGCCGTCCGGGTTACGGCCAAAGGCACGTTCTGTCCCGTTCCTGGCGTGTTGAAAAGATTTCTTGCTTCATACTGATCCGGCAAGCGGGATTGATGCCTCATCCGCTGAACCGCCGCTGCCGATTGCTGTTCCAGCTCAAGACGGAAAGCGTCCACCCTAAGGCGCACCGCCTCAGCATCCATCTGAGTCTTCAGTTCATTAATCTCCTGCTGGACTTCAGTCATCTGGTTCTTCAACCTCGCAATCTCCGTATTACGGGCCGCTTGGTTTTCAGCCGTGACCTCAGTCGCCATCAGGGTTGTAAGCTCACCCATCAGATCCAGAAGGACCTGAGCCGGCGGCCTGCCAGCCCCAGATCCGGTCGCCTCGGCGGCTGAGCTGCCATGAGCCGCCGCTGAACCCGCCATGAAGACGGCAGCGCGGTTCGGCGGCTCATACTCCTCCGGCTCATGGAACTCCGACTCGGGGTAAGGCTCAACGTAGCCCCCGAGCCCGCCATCATGGAGCTGGTAGATTGATTCCGTCTCTCCGCTCGAAGATCCATCCTCGGAGCAGATGAGAGTTTCCTCCTGTGACATAGATCCCTCGAGATCCATGCCCTGAGTGAAGCCGACGAAGACATGCTTCCGGCCCGGTTTAGCACGGGCGGGTTGCTTGCGTCGGGCCGGCTCGACGATGTCGATGCAGGTGTCCGGCCCGGGTTCAGATCCGCCGATCTTGCCGATGAAAACATGAATCCCACCAAAGGGGACCCGGAAACCGTACTCAATGGAGTCAGCTTCGGGGCCCCAGCTGGCGTCGTCGATGTAGAGCCGGCCGCGGCGACTCTTGGTCATCCTGCTAACCGCGTACCCCTCGATCCCTGGTAGAGAGCCCTTTGAGAACTCAACACCACCGAGCGCTAGCCCCACGGTGGGCGCCAACTGTCGTGGTTTTAACACGGCAGATGTCCTAAGACTTAGGTTCGAGGCCAGCGCCATAGTAGTGGACTCAAAGGGGTTGATTGGGACGAAGGACACGAGTTTACCCAGGTTCGGCCCCTCAAGTCGAGGTAAAAGCCTACGTCCTGCTTGTGTTGTATTAACTGGAGTATCGATTACAAGGGAGCGGATTGCTTGACCTAGTTCTCGATAGCCTGGTTTCTTATCTAAGCCGCCACGGGGTCTAACCTTTATATATGAGGTCAAGGCCCCGGGTTACACGAGTCATAAACCGACCCACACAATGTGTTCTACTCTGTCTCTAAACCGCCTTACCATCGTGGCTAAGCCGCCTCCGGGCGGCTTAGCCACCCGGGTCTTCAAGCCCACTTCTGCCTCTGGACCTCCATTAACGGCCCATCTGGTAAGCCGCCATGCGGCCTTGCCTTCATCTTCCGGCCCACCTTACAGGTCTTGGGCTTACGAGCCGCCTGGCGTGACCCGGCCCCGCCTGGGCGGGTCTTACCACGGGGTTATATCCCCAACAGAGGCCCAACACGAGTCTACAAGAAGAAGGTTGCGTAGTAGACATCAAGCTATTTTCTGGCGCCGTTGCCGGGGAGGTGAGTGCTTGAAGATATATCTTTAGATCTTGCAATTGAATCTTTTAGTTTCTTGTTTTATCACTAGTTTGGTTTTATAAAAGAAAACTACAAAAAAAATGGAATTGAGGTTGCCTCATATGCTTCATCTTTTAGGTGGTCGCGAGCGAGAGAGAGACGGCGACAGCTAGGGTTTAGGGACCCGTCTTTTGAAGGAAGCCGAGCAAATACGATTGCTTCTGCTTGTCTCAAAACGAGTCCTTACATGAGTTTATATAATCTCCCTACGTGCTAATAAAACGACAAACTGGGCTAAGCCCCTAATAATGATAAGATAAATTGGGCCAAGCCCCTAACTCTCTGTGCTATCGGGCCTCCTCCGGCTGTAGGCTAAGCCGGTCATAACAGAAGACCACTGCATCCTTATGGGTGCGGTTCTAAAAGGCATTCAGTCCGTTGATAGCGGACTGAAAGAGGCCTTCGGCGGTCTCTTGACGGGCTTTAAGGTAAGCCATGTAATGCTCCTCTCTCTAATTGGTATTTGTTCATGAGGTATATATATTCCGGATAGGTATAGTAGCCCCCGAGCCGTGGGTGATTTTTACGAAACTTACCCGGGGATCAGAGGATCTCAGGTTCCGAGTAAAATTGATATTTTTGATTGTTCCGGAGATGATATGGAAAAGAGGCTCTAGGACCAACAGTTCCGATGTGTGTCTCACATAATTTTCACTTTGCTGGCCTCGTCATCGGCGGCGGCTGTCCATGACGTGGAGCTTGCCGAGCTCAACCGGAAGCTCAAGAGCTCCGACGAGGAGCTTGACTGTCTGAATAAGGGGTTTGACAAAATGCAAGGTGAATTTTGAATTTTATCTCGGAGACCCTGTCTAATCCTCATTGATTGAGGTTCTTGAATTTTGGAATCCTGAATTTTGGTCTTCCATTGTATTTGCAGCCGTTTCTTCCGAGGTCGAGAACCTCAAGGCCGAGCTGGAGAAGGCCAAGCGGGAGGCTGCCGATCATAAGATGGCGGCCGACCAGGCGGCGGCCAAACTAAGCTCCTTGAGGTCTGTTAGTGAAAAGCATGAAGCTCGGGTGGCCGAACTGCAGGAAGAGCTCCAAGATGCAAGCACGAAGTGCGAGGCTCTTGAGCAGAAGACCAAGGACCAGGCAGCCGAGCTATCCACATTGTCTTTCGATCTTAAATCGGAGCGTGTGGATAGGCGGTCTTATGAGGAAGAACTCCGCCAAGTCAGGATGATCGCGGATGGTAAGCCGTACTTACTGCAATGCACCTTTGGTGGTAACAGGTTTGCTCGTCTCACACGGCTGTGGCGTTCCTCAGGCGCCTTTGCGGATCTTCCGAAGAGTGCGGCGGATGCGGCCAAGCACTTCGCGGCTAGGGACGGGGATGCAGAAGAGAGGCTGTTCTGGGCGCAATTTCAGACCCTTGAGCCCCGTCCCGTTCTCAGTTATCAGATGAAGCAGCTGATGGAGCTTCACCGGATGGCGGAACCAGCCTTGAAGGACCTCTGCATTCGGTTGTGGCCTTCAGAGCCACTACCGGGCAGTTATTTCGGTCTGGTGCAGAAGCTTTGTGACGCCTCCTCCCGCATTGAGGTCCTGAAGCGCTCTGTATGTATTGAAGGAGCGTGGATGGCCTTTGCGAGGACTATGATGCACTGGCCAGGGATGAAGCCGCTCGAGATGGCTACATCGCCCCCGCCGCCCGGGAAGGAACATAGGCGCCCCGAACTGTATTTCGCCGCTGCAATGGAGGGTGCTCGCTCGGTAGAGACCTAGTGCCCTAAGGATGTAATTTTCGAGTGAACATGTTATTATATGTCTGATGAATAATGTATTTTGATAATGCGTATGCATGGTTTATCATGCTTTGGTGTTTTGATTATTTTGACTCCTATGTGGCCGTTTTGGAACTAAAAGTTGCCAGTCGTCGGCTTTAGCCCCCGTGTAATTTTTACAAGAGGTTCTCTGTCATCCGCAGTATTATCTTTAGCCAAATTATCGGAACCCAGAGGCAGTGGTGCGAGAGATGGGAACGAGGCAATCAGACTATACGGCTTTAATGCTTTCACTTAGCTGGAGGAGCTTGACTGCGGGGGCTGGTTACTAGCCCCCAGTGTTGTGTGGTATTCGGGTGAACCGAGGTAAAAACAATTATCAAGTGGCTTGCGAGAATGCAAACCCCTCGTATGACATGGAATAATCTCTATCGATTTTCAGTTTGACACTTGTGTTTGGATTGCATACCGGTTTGTGCTTATTATGACGGTCGATTTTCGGCTTTCTCAACTGAGGTACTTGACCAGGCGAGCTGGAAATACAATCGCAGTGGTTCTGCCTTTACCCTTTTAGCCGAATGAGCAGAACATAAGAGGGTAAGCATAGGAGCCGGGCAACCCAACCTTTGACCTAAGACATAATTCGGAACCGATGCATATAACGCGGAAATCCGACACGCCGGACATGTCGGCGTTCTGGGATCGGGGGTACCCAGATCTGCCTGCCTACGGTCCAGCACGTGGCCCACCTTGATGGCCCAGTACGGCCTGGCAGCAAACCCCCCAAGACAAGACCCTCGCGAGGGCCCCGGCCTCGCGAGGCGAACAACGCCAAGACCTCCAGAGGAGTGGACTCCCCAGGCCGCCTCCCGAGGAGCGGAGATTTCTATGCAGGTACCCGACCTCAGGAGACTGCGATGACGTGAGCCATGACCACCAAGGCCAGGCGGGCGCCAGCGGGCGCAGAGGGGACAATTTCCTCTTCTGTGCTAAGGAGGCAAGGACGTACGCGAGTTCCCAAGGGACCCCCCAAAGGTTTCCATTCTAGTGCAACAAGACCAGGACCACGAGCTTTGCAGGACGGATGTCATCGCTGATCCCACCTCTGCGTCACGCCCGGAAGCTTTGCATGCGAAGACCACTTTCCGTCAGGATAAGACGTACCACTTGTCCCCTTTCAAAATCGGCCGTTGTGGGATCCCTTCCCGCCTGTGCGATAAGGGAAGTGGACCAAGGTCGCTATAAATAGGGACTAGCCTCCTCCGTAGAAGGGATTGATCCATTCCCACCTCAGAGCCCTCATGAGGCCGCTCAACCACTGTACTAGTTCATCCCCATCCTCCTCGTGAGGCCAATCCACAAAAAGCAGGAGTAGTGTCTTACACCGCAAGGTGGCCCGAACCTGGGTAAATCTCTGTGTCCATCTTCTTGTTCGCTGGCACGTGTTCGTCAAGGCTCGGCCGCGGGGTGGCGAGCTTGAGGCTAGAGCTGGTTGAGATCTTCGCACACGCCCTAGAGTTCGAACCTTCTTGGGTCCGCGGAGCGCCGATTCCGACATTTGGCACACCAGGTAGGGGCATGTCGAAACTCCTTCTTCATCAGCTGCGCTCCGCCCTTGCCTCGTCATCTCCATGGCAGATGCCTCTCCCCAGGCTTGGCAGCCCGTGGCCTATGGGAACGCCGCGGGTTGCCCGACCGTGCCCGCGGTCGCTTGTATCCTCGGCGGGTCGCAGGCGCCCACGTCCGGTCGCCATGTCAAGCAGCTTCTCCGCCAGGCGGGCGCAGCTCAGCCGCGGCCAGAGGCCCCGCGGAGCAGGGCGAGGCTGGAGACCGACATCACCTTCGACTCCAGGGACCATCCCAGGATGACGGTCGCTGCTGGTGCGCTCCCCATGCTATGCACACCCACCTTCAGTAATGTTGCGGTCACCAAGACCCTCATCGAAGGCGGTGCCGGCCTCAACGTCCTTTCCGTGGAGGCCTTCGACATGCTCTAGGTGCCCTACGACCAGCTCGCGCCCACCAGGCCCTTCTCGGGGGTCGTCAGAGGCTCCGCCACCCCCTTGGGGCAGGTGCGCCTCCCCGTCACTTTTGGCACTTGCGACAATTACCACACCAAGTTGATCGACTTTGACGTGACCCACATCGGCCTCCCGTACAACGCCATCCTGGGATATCCGGCCCTCGCCAAGTTCATGGCGGCAAAGCACCTAGGCTACAACATCATCAAGATGCCTAGTAGCAGCGGCATCATCTCTGTGGCCGGAGACACCAAGGACGCGGTTCGAGCCCTCAAGCTCGTCTACAAGGCCGCATCGGCCTCGCGCCCTGACGCCGAGACCGTCACGCAGGCTCCGGAGGCCGCGCCAGCGAAGAAGAAACAACTGTTCTCTCAAGACCGGGCTGAGACGAAGCAGGTGCTTGTTGATGACGGGAGCCCGAGCCCCACCTTCACCATTGGCGCTGGCCTTCCCCCGGAGCCGGAGAAGGCGCTAGTTGACTTCCTCTGCGCGAACAAGGACGTTTTTGCATAGGAGGCGTCCGACCTGGTGGGCGTCCCGATAGAGTTCATCGAACACCACTTAATGGTGTGCCCCAGTGCGCGCCCAGTGAAGCAAAAGGCAAGACGACAAGCACAAGAGAAGTAAGCGTTCATCGTCCAAGAGGTCAACAAGCTGCAGGAAGCCGGTGTGATTCGGGAAGTGCGGCACCCGGATTGGCTGGCCAACCCAGTGATTGTCCCCAAGAAGGGTGGGAAGGAGCGCATGTGCGTCGACTTCATGAGTCTCAACAAGGCTTGTCCTGAGGACCCCTTCCTGCTCCCGCGCATTGACCAGATCATGGACTCCACCGCCGAGTGCGATCTGCTATGCTTTCTGGATGCTTTCTCGGGTTACCACCAAATCAAGATGGCAGTGGAGGATGTCAAAAAGACGGCCTTCCTATCCCTATGCGGCGTGTATTGCTACACTTGCATGCCCTTCGGGCTGTAGAACGCTGGCGCGACCTTCCAGCGGTTGATGTGCATCGCCCTGGGGCAGCAGCTCAGGAGAAATGCGGAGGCGTATGTTGACGACATAGTGGTCAAGTCGCGGGAGGCAAGGACCCTGATCGAGGACCTGGAGGAGACGTTCGCCAGCCTGCATCGAGTGAACCTGAGGCTTAACCCGGAAAAGTGCGTTTTTGGGGTCCCATGCGGCAAGCTACTCGGCTTCTTGGCGTCGCACCGAGGGATCGAGGCAAACCCAGAGAAGATCAAGGCAATCGAGAAAATGCGCCCGTCTCAAACCCTCAAGGAAATGCAGAAACCGGCGGGCTGTGTGACCTCCTTGGGACGCTTCATCTCCAAGCTTGGCGAGCGCGCCCTCCCCTTCTTCAAGCTCATGAAGCGGAAGGGCCCCTTCGAGTGGACCCCTGAAGCGGAGGCCGCTTTCGAGGACCTCAAGCGGTACCTCACGAGCCCACCTGTTATGGTGGCGCCTCGTCCTCGCGAGCCCCTGGTGCTCTACTTGGCGGCCATCCCCTACTCAGCCAGCGCAGCGCTCGTAGCGGTCCGAGAGGAGCGCGCCGGCACGAGCGCGGAGCAAGGCAGCCCGCGAGGGGCCGCACAACGTTTGCCGCCTCAGGATGGCGCTCCTGAGTCCCTCGTCACTTCATCAACCCACAGGGCACCTAAGTCCCTCGCGCTCCATGCAGAGCAGGACGGCGCCAACACCTCGCCCCTTGTCGAGCACCTGGTGTACTTCATCAGCACCGTGCTGCGAGACGCGTGTGCACTACCCTATGTAGCAGAAGCTCCTACTCGCACTCCTCGTTGCATCGAGGAAGCTGCGCCATTACTTCTAGGGCCACCCCATCAAGGTCGTCTCTGCATACCCCCTGGAGAAAGTGCTGCGCAGCCCCAACGCTGCCGGAAGGGTTGTAGAGTGGAACATCGAGCTGCAGGCCTTCCAGCTGGAGTTCAGCACAACCAGGGTCATCAAGGGCGCATCCCTCGCTGACTTCGTGATGGAGCGGACGGACACTCCCGACCAGGGGCTGGATGAGGGCCAGTCCCTCGCGCCTGGCGATGAGGCACCCGACGGCTGGGTCGTGCACTTCGACGAAGCCTTCACACGGCGGGGCGCGGGGGCTGGAGTTGTACTCATCTCACCGACCAAGGACAAGCTTTACTACACCATGCAGCTTTGCTTACAACATGGCGAGAAAGTCTCCAACAGCATCGCGGAATACGAGGGCTTGATCGCTGGTCTTAGGGCCGCTGCCACCCTGGGGGTCAAGCGCCTCACCAACAAGGGCAACTCCCAGCTCGTCGTCAACTTTTCCAACAAAGAGTACAAGCCGAAGGACGAGAACATGGAGGCATACTTGGAAGAGGTACGTAAAATAGAAAAGCATTTCCTGGGCTTGGAATTGCAGCACGTCCCCCGCGGCGCGAACAAGGAAGCAGACGACATCACCAAGAGGGCGTCGCGTCGCGAGCCTCAGGAGCCTGGCGTCTTTGAGGAGAGGCTCTTCAAGCCATCGGCGGCACCCCTGGCCGCAGGCCTGGCGTCGCTTCAAGAAGAGCTGCCACCGGCCCCGCCCTCAGGCGCCTCGGCCTGTGGTCCGGCCTCAGGAGCCCGACTGCTCCTGGCGCTGGAACCTCAGGCCAGCGACTGGACAGAGGAGTTCAAGGCGTACCTGCTCCGTGGCGCCTTGCCGGAGAAGGAGGAGGACGCGGAGCACGTGGTTCGCCAGGCCACTGCCTATTTTTTGCAGGACGGCGAGCTGTACCGCAGGCGCCCCAACGACGTCTCGCTGCGGTGCATATCCGAGGAGCAGGGGCGCGAGCTGTTGGCCGACATCCACGGCGGCGATTGCGGGCACCACTCCTCGTCTCGCACCCTCTTGGGGAAGGTGTTCCGTAGCGGCTTCTACTGGCCCACGGTGCTCCATGACGCCACCGAGCTGGTCCGATCCGGCGAGGCCTGCCAATTTCACGCTAAGCAGATTCATCAGCCCACGCAGGGTCTCCAGACCATCCCGCTCTCTTGGCCTTTCGCAGTCTGGGGGATGGATATACTGGGGCCTTTCCCTCGGGAAGCTGGCGGTTACCACTACCTCTACGTCGCCGTCGACAAGTTCACCAAGTGGGCGGAGGTGGAGCCTATGCGCACCATCCCCGCCGGCTCGGCCGTCAAGTTCATCAAGGGTCTCGTGAGCCACTTCGGTGTCCCCAACCGTATTATTACCGACAATGGCTCACAGTTCACAAGCAACCTCTTTAGGACATATTGTGCTAACCTTGGAACGCAGATATGCTACGCTTCAGTGGCGCACCCACGGAGCAACGGCCAGGCTGAGCGCGCCAATGTGGAGGTTCTGAGGGGCCTCAAGACGAGGAGCTTCAAGAAGAAGCTTGAGGCATGTGGCAGGGGTTGGCTCGGTAAGCTTCAGTCCGTGTTGTGGTCCATCTGCACCACCGCGACTAAGCCCACCGGCGAGACCCCGTTCTTCCTCGTCTACGGGGCTGATGCGGTCCTCCCGCACAAGGTCAAGCATCGCTCCCCGCGAGTCTTGGCATTCGACGAGGAGCGTCAGGATGCCTCGCGCGGAACAGATCTTGTGCTTGGGGAGGAGGCCCGCCGCCAAGCCTCGCTCCGCGCAGCGAGGTACCAGCAGGCGGTGCGGCACTACCGCTGCCGCATCATTCGCTCTAGGACCCTCGAAGTTGGTGACCTCGTCCTAAGGCGGGTCCTCTCCAGGGAGGGCTTTCACAAGCTCTCGCCCATGTTGTAGGGCCCGTTCAGGGTTGCCCGCGTCTCCAGGCCTGGCGTCGTATGCCTGGAGACGTAGGACGGGGTCCCCATCCAGAATATCTGGAACTTCCAGCATCTCCACAAGTTCTACCCGTGACACTCTCACGTAATAATGAGTGGGCTGTACACGCCCGGAGCCCCCCGAGGAGTGCCGTACGAGGCCGCGGAGGGGCTCCCACCAACGCCCAAGTGGAAGCCCCATGCTCCGTGCTGGCGGACGACACTGTCTTATAACGACTATGCCCACGCCTAGTGGAAGCCCCATGCTCTGCGCTAGCGGACGACACAGTCTTACAACGTCTATGCCCATGCCTAGTGGAGGCCCCATGCTCCGCCCTGGTGGGAAGACTAGCTTAGGTGCCGGACGTGGCTGTTCTTTGCTCTCTTTTGTAACCAAATTTGCCACTTTTTGGAATGAAACTTGAAGTTTTCGCGTCTTTGTTCGAAAAAGGGGTGGGAAGTTTTCTCCTTGCAGCGTTTCCCGTTTTGAAGTCTTGTTTTTAAGAGGTTTGGCACCTGCCAGTTTTCTCTCTCTCGCGCCCCGCGAGTGGGGGCTGGACACGGTGTGCACCTCGCCAAAACGTTGGTGTCCTAATCCTCACGTGATGCTCTCGAGCGAGCCAGCAGGCGCCTGTTGCCCCAGGCCCCAGCCTCAGAAGCGCTCATCTCCTGGCCTTGCCGGGCATCGCGACCCGGCATACCAGCGATGATCGACCCTCGCTCGGGGGACACCAACCAAAAATGGTCGCCGGGAGAAAGACGACCAAGGAAAGAGCAGCCACGGTTTGGCTCATTATCGAGGAACCCTACGTAAAGCACGTTCCGATGCCTTCGCGGGATGCGATGCCTTGAGGAGGCGCCTTCGGAGGCCCTGACTCCTCGCAAACCCCCCAGGAGCCTCGCGAGCAGCGGGCACCTCTCGAGGCTCCGAAGCCGTTTGCTCTGCAAGGAAGAAGCCCCCCGTCAAGATCTCTAAGCTGCCCCGGTGCACCAGCTGCACCTCACGACACAAGAACCCGCCACGAGTACACCAAGCTAAGTTATCCTAATCGCGACGGGCAGGAACTTTCAATTAGTAGGAATATAAATACTAGATTATGAGATGAAAAACGCTAACATAAAGGCGCAAGCGCCATAGTTCATTACACGCCCCCGCGGGGACCTCCATGGTTCTTAATGCAGGAAGTAAAAAACAAAAGGCGGCCTCCCGAGGACCGCCACTCCTGAGGCCTGGCTCCGGCGCCGCCCGCGCTCAGTCGGAATCCTCCTCCTCCTTGATGGGGGCACGACGCTGTGGCGGCTCGTCGTCCTCCTTGGTCCAGGCACGTCGACGTGGTGGCTCATCATAGTCGTCGTCGCTCGAGCTCCCCCTGGAGGAGGGGTCTGTAGGACCGAAAGTATGTCTAGAGGGGGGGGGGGTGATTAGACTACTTGACCAAATAAAAATTCTACCTTTTCCCAAATTTTAGAGTTGGCAATTTTTAGCATTTCATGGCAAGTCAAGTACACCCTACACATGCATGTCTAAGAGTATAGCAGCGGAAAGTAATAACAAGCATGAGTAGAAAGGATAGGGTAAGAAGATAAAACGCAATTGTAGACACGATGATTTTTCCCGTGGTTCCGATAGGTGGTGCTATCGTACATCCACGTTTATGGAGTCTTCAACCCACGGAGGGTAACGGTCGCGAGAGTCCACGGAGGACTCCACCCATAAGGGTCCACGAAGTAGCAACCTTGACTATTCCATAACGGCTTCCGTCCACGAAGGACTAGCCTCACTATGGGTAGATCTTCACGAAGTAGGCGATCTCCTTGCCCTTACAAACTTCTTGGTTCAACTCCACAACACGAAGTAGGAGGCTCCCAAGCGACACCTAACCAATCTAGGAGGCACCACCCTCCAAAAGGTAATAGGCTCGGCAATGATGATGAACTCCTTGCTCTTGTGCTTCAAGATGATAGACTCCTCAACACACAATCACTCTCTCACAGATTTGGCTTGGTGGAAGAGATGGGATTGGTGGAAAGCAACTTGGGGAGGCTAGAAATCAAGATCCATATGGCTGGAGTGGAAGATCTTGACCTCAACACAAGAGTAGGTGGTTCTCTCTCAGAAAACTGGATGGGGCAAGTATGGAATAGTTCTGAGTGCTTCTCTTTCGAGTGAGTGGTGGTGAAGGGGTATATATAGGCATCCCCAAAAATCCAACCGTTACACACAAAATGACCAACTCGGTGACACCGATGTGTTAATCTCGGTGGTACCGAAGTGACCAAAAGGTGGCAACTTTTGAATCTCGGTGAGACCGATATAGGAAACTCGGTTGCACTGATAAGGTGACCAACGGTCAAATTGCCATTCTCGGTGACGCCGATCAAACAATCTCGGTGGTACCGATATTGCGAATTTGCGTAACAGAAAGTTGGCAACCTAAACTCGGTGGGACCGAAGTAGAATCGGTTGCACCGAAAGGCTAGGGTTTGGCTTAGGTCTGTCTGAGTTTGGGAATCGGTGGCACCGAGTGGGAAGTGTTGGTTGCACCGATTTTGGATATTTGACTTTGGACAGACTTTTGTGGAAGAGCTTGTGGGTGTTTTTGGTGACTATCACTTGTGCACGTATGAGCATTTTGTTCACCAACAAAACCTTACCCCCTTTTAATAGTATTGGCTTTCCTATGGACTCAAAGTGATTTCTCACAAGGTAAATGTAGAGTCCTCTTGCTTGAAGCTTTGCCAATCCATTTCCTTGCATCTTGGGGTAATTCCACAATCTCCACAATCCTTTTGCCATCCCGATCATTGAACTTTTCCTAAAATATACTTAGTGGAAACATTAGTTCAATGACTTATATGTTATTATTAATTACCAAAACCACCAAGGGAGCAAATGTGCTTTCAATCTCCCCCTTTTTGGTAATTGATGACAACATATAGATCAAATCTTTGACATATGATATAATCAATGAATGAAATCGTCGCTTTGAGAAGTATGTGATAAGCAAGAGCTCCCCCTAAATTTGTGCATTATTTATAAATTTGTGTTTGAATGCAAATGCACAATCGATTAGGTACATGGGGCACTTCTTCCATGTCACATACAACTTGGTGGTGTGCGAGAATAATAAGAGTGAACATCATAGCACAACACAACTAAACAAAGATAATGATCATCTTATAAGCATTAAGATGATAGGAAATAGTAGCACACATTAAGCGTATGATCAAAACACACATAAGTTCAACACAAGCAACCAAAAGACAAATGTTTTTGAAAAAGCGATAAAAACCAAACGCTCTCTCACTCGAAGCCTAAAGATCTATATACACTTCTCCCCCTTTGGCAACAAGTTACCAAAAAGTTCAAAGGCATATATCTAAGCGTTCTTGGGCTGATCTCCTCCGGTTGTTGATGAAGGAGTCGAGAGAACAGCGTCGGCGAAGATCTCTGCAGATGTCGTGGATGGAGTTGGAGTGGCAACTGAAGGAACTGGAGCTGATGGAGCTGAGGTGACAGTAGCAGGAGCTGATGAAGAGGGCCTCAAGTCTGGAGCTGGCACGGTGGTTGATCTGGCCTGAGTAGTGTAGTGTGTGCCTGGCCTGAGAGGTGATCCATCCTCATCATCATCATCATCATCTGAAGAATGAGGAAGAGGCACTGAGTCAACTTCCTTCTTGAGCTCATTGACTGTCTTAGTCAGCCCATCCACCTTATCATTAAGGGTCTTGATCCTGTTCTCGAAGATCCTGACAAGACTGTTTTGATTGTTCAAGATGTCCTTAATGTCCTTCTGCATGCCCTGAACTGATGACATCAAAAGATCCATTTGCTCGTTCCTGGATCTAGGGACTTGAGCACTAGTGGCTCTAGCTGCCTCTGCCTCTGCCTGAGCTGCAGTAGATGTGGGATGTTCTGGGTCCATCACCACAATGTTGTCCTCGAGATCTGGCTGTAGGGGCAAGTGGGGCCTGTCAAGAGCAAAGATGTGCTTCTCCAGCTTGGAGTTGATAAGCATCTGGATATAGGGTGCATAGCAGCAAGAGCGCTTCTGATCAGCAGCAACCCTCTTAACTGTCTCAACAATCAAGTCCATGACTCTAATCCTGGTGTGTCTGTCAAGATGGATTAGCATGTTGATGGAGTAGCCTCGGATCATCTTGTCATCTCCTGACTTGGGCATTAAAGTATGCCTCAGAATGGTGTTCATGGTACGAAGGCCAGCCTGGAGAAAATAGATGGATCCCAACTTGTGAGACTTCACATGAGCAGCAGGGATCTCATTGTACATATTGGCCATAGCATTGTGGCTCTCCTTGGATTCTGAGTATACATCCAAGTCACCATCCTGTACCTCTAGGACTCCTAAGATTTCAGCCCATTCATCAACGGTGGACTCATATCTTGCACCTTCAGTCATCCATACAATTCTACCATCTCCATAGAAATGTGCAATGGAGTAGAATTGCATGATCATCTCATCATTCCATGCTGTAAATTCTTTGCCAACAAACTCAACCCAACCAATGCAGTGGAAATTGTCTTGTACACTTGGAAAGTAGTCTTCATTCTCCTTAGTGAATTTCCAGTCCACATACCTCATGTCACTCACAGCTGGACTCTTGTCAAACAACACCGTCTCATAAAAATCCTGTTGCTCCTTGGCATAGAACCTGTAGTCCACAACTGTTTTCTCCTTTGGGCATATGGATCAGCAGCTCTCCATGCCCTCAAGCCTGAATCCTTCCTCTTCTTCATATCTTCAGCAAGTGGATAGCTGGCATTATGTACTGGAAGGTGTGGTCTGATCTTCATCAAGGCAGACATAGCATCTTCATCCTCAACTCTGGAGGTAGTTCCCTTGTTCTTCTGAGAAGCAGGAATTTGCCTGGACATTCTCTTGGGCTTTTCAGCAGCAGCCTTCTTGGGTGCAGATTTAGTGCTTTTGGATGTGCCAGTCTTTGGCATAGCATCAGCCATAAGCTTCTTTTTCTTCTTGGGAGGTGCCTTCTCAACATGTTCTTCCTCCTCCTCAGCAGCAGCACCAGCAGCCTCCTCTGGATCTGCAAACATAGAAGTTTGCCTGTCAGTGACATAGACAATCCTTTTCCTAGCTCTCTTCTTCTCCCCTGCCTTCTTAGGCATAGATTTCTTTGGGGGTGACTCAAGGTGAAGAGCCATTTTTGCCCTAGCACCCTCAGGTGCTCTCACAGCTTTTGAACTGGCATACTCCTTCCTGACAGCTCTCCTTGAAGAGGTAGCTTCATTTGCAGATTTCTTGGCAGCCTTCTCTTGCTTCTTGGCAAGAATCTCCTCTGGCACAAAGTCTGAAACCTCCTCATCTAAATTCAGCTTCTTCCTGGCCCTTGTAGTAGCCTTGGGCAACCCATGAGAACTGGGAGTGCCTGGATCTGAAGGGGAACTGGACTCAGGACTAGTGCCTGAACTCATGACAATGTTCTCCTCTTGGAAGTTGTTCTCACTGTCCTCAGCACTTGACATACTGACCCTGTGAATAGAGTATAGAGGAGCAGAAGAGGATGAGTCATCACAAAATTCAGCTGATTTTTGAAAGATTGAACAAAAGATTCTCAAGGTTTACATTCTGTCACATGAAAATCGGTACAGCCGAAGCAAAATTTCGGTGCTACCGAGACTGACTTTCTCCTTAACAAAAACTTGGCACTCTTTTCGGTGAGACCGAAAAGAAGTACTCAGTTTCACCGAGATAGTTCTCAGCAGCACAGACAGGCAAATCGGTGACACCAATTTGTTCGCTTCGGTTCCACCGAGTTCCATCGGGCGGACGGTAAAACCTAGAAAATCGATCATTCCCTAGTCTATGGAATTTTCTCGTGGATAGGAAGACGTGCAAACAGTGGCTTATAGATAAAATAACTTCAATGCGCAAGATTCAGACGGGGAGCGCAAAGAAAGATCGAATCCGTACCCTAGCTTGGTGACGGATCCGCTACGGCGGCGACGGCGGCGAAGATGCCCGTCGACGGCGAGAATCCCAGCGGCGGAGGAGCGCGGGGAGACAAGGGAGACGACCAGGGGGTCCTTTTGCGACAACTTAGGGTTTGGGGCGCGACGATTGAAGATTGAATTTTCGAACCGTCGGGACCACAACTTATATACCCTTCACTATCGGTGACGCCGATTCTAAATTTTCGGTGTCACCGAGTTCCTCAACTGTCAGTTGACAGGGAAACTCGGTGTAACCGAGAATATGGAATCGGTAGTACCGAGATTGATAACCAGATCAACCCTAGGCATTCGGTGAGACCGAGAATTTTGGGTTGGTTCCACCGAGATGCACTTGGGAGGTTTTAATGGTCAGTCCTTGTTGATACGGAACTCCGAGTGCTCCACACACAGAGGGATCGAAAAGTACTTGTTCAAGTTTTGTGATGCAGCATGAATGGAATGTGAGGTGAGAAAGCATAGATAGCTAAAGAGTGGTCCTAGGCATTCTTGTCCATCCAATTGGCAAAAGATAAATCAAAAACCAAATAGCAACAATTGGATGTCCTCGAATGAGAAAATAAATGCAGACCAACATGCTCACACAATAAGATGTCAAGTGAAATCATGACAAACATGCACATACATACTAGTATCTAACAAGCACTTGGGCGATGACGAAGTCATGTATATATGAGTATATTGACTTAGGAGCCAAGTAAGAATACTTGATCATAGGTCATACTCATCGTTTAAGCACAAGTGGGGTTACCACTTTTACATAAAGCATTTAATGTTGTCACATGCTAAGAGATGCTTTAACTCAAGTCTTAGAGTAAAGCCCCCCCTTGATGTGACATCCCCCCATAAGAGGGATAAACTAACCTTGGGTTTTGTCGATGAAGACTTCATGTTGGTGAGGTAGTGGTGGATGCTCAAGGTTGATGAAGATCACCAAGAGTTGGGAGCATCCTTGTTGTTTCTTTACTCTTCTCACCTACATGGGTTAGTCCCAACACACAAGAGACAAATACAAGGATATCTATGGACATGGAGTGCAAAGCATGTGTAATGATGTCCATTGATTTGTTGATTACCTTGTCCCTTGCTTACCTTTGAGGGAATGTGTGACTCCTTGAACTATTGCATAGAGTTGATGTTGATTGCGAATAATTCTTGCCAATAATGAATGTGAGTGAATTTCATTGGCGGAGTCACCCCTCAAGAACTCTCTAGTTCTTCTTCTTGGGGACCCACATCAAGTTGATGGGGATCCTTGGTGTTGAAGTGGCCTTTGTAGAAGTTGATCTTGAAGTAGCCTTGGGAACCCACTCCACCAAAGCTAGGGATTCATCTTCATATGAGTCAATGTCCTCTTGAAGCTTGTTCTTGCCCTTGAGCTTATGGTCTTGTGGTGGAAGGTCATCTTGAGTGTTTGTCCCCTTGGGAAGAGTATTTTCATACTTCTCCTTTTGAGGAACAAACTTGGGCTTGGGGTATTGACCTTCTTCCCATTCAACTCCATTTGCGTTGAAGTAGCCAACACCATGGTTCTTTCGGTATCCTCTGTGCTTGCGTACGATTTCCTCAAATTGTTTACACCCGGCAAAACTCTTGTAGATACCCTTTTCTATAATTCCTTTCAATAAAGCATTTTCTTGCTCAAGTGTAACTTGGCTAAGAGAATCATCATTAGTGGAATCAATAGAACTAGTAGAAGCAACATCATTAGGTTTAGCATTTTTATTGTTGCTACTAGATGAAGAACCTTTCTTGCCTTTGTTACTAGTTTGCTTAGTTTTAACTTGAGGCATGAATGTAGACAAGAGTAGTCATTTGGCTAGATAAGATGAAGTCTTCTTTCGGAGATCGTCATTGATAGCTTTAAGAAACTCATGCTCTTGCTCCAAGTTGAGCTTCTCGAAGCATAGCTTCTCATGAGTTCTTACAAGCTCTCTATGATCTTCAAGAGTAGATTCATGAGCTAACTTAAGAGTGTTTAGTTCTTTAGTTAGTTGTTCTATTTTCATCTTATCATCATCAATTGACTTATCTTGACTAGCATGAGAATTATCAAGTTCATTTTGACTAACATCACTAGTTTTATCAAAGAGCAAATCATCATCACAAAGCAAGTCATCTTCATCACTATCGAAATTAGGATACTCGGGGTGTGATACCTTGGGGCCTTTAGCCATGAAGCAACTTCCACTCCCTTCGTTTGGTGAATCAAATAGATCATAGGAGTTGGTAGTCACTAGAGCAATTCCGGCAACACCATCATCTTGACTATAGTCGAAGTCGGAGTGATAGCTACTCTCGGAGTTGTTGTCGGAGTCGGAGCCGGAAACCCATTCACCAACATGAGCTTGATGTTTTCTTCTTGTGTAGCTCTTGGTGTACTTGTCCTTCTTCTCCGAATCTCTAATTCTCCTTGAGTGTCTTCGTTCATAACGATCATCTCTACTCCTTCTCTCTCTTTGAGGTGATTCATTCCTTGAGCTTCGTCTTCGAGGTGACTCTTCTCTTCGTTTGTAGGGAGCCGTGCACTCATTGGAGTAGTGTCCGGGCTTCCCACAATTGTAGCAATTGCAGTCACGACTTGACGAATGCTTCTCATCATATCTTGAGTTGGAGCTTCGTTCTTTGCCTCTATTCTTGTAGAACTTGTTGAATTTCTTGACCATGAGGCTTATCTCTTCATTGGTGACAAGGTTGTCGCTTGAAGTTGCAGGTGCATCACTTGTGGCTTTGTAAGCACCGCTAGACTGGTGGTGAAGCTCTTCTTTGTCTTTGAGTGTCATCTCATGAGCAACAATCCTTCCAATGACTTCCGTAGGCTTGAGATCTTTGTAGTTGGGCATCATTTGGATCAATGTGCACACGGTGTCGTATCTCTCATCCAAAGCTCTAAGTACCTTCCTGATGATGAATTTGTCGGTCATTTCTTCGCTTCCTAAGCCGGCAATCTCATTGGTGATGAGATCTAGCCTAGAGTACATCTCTGCGACTCCTTCACCATCCTTCATCTTGAACTTGTCAAGCTGACTTTGAAGAACATCTAACTTGGACTCTCTCACGGACTCGGTTCCTTCGTGCATATCAACCAAAGTATCCCAAATCTCTTTTGCATTCTCAAGACGGCTGATTTTTTTGAATTCTTCGGGGCATAAGAAGTTGAAGAGAATGTCGCATGCTTGAGCATTGTATTGCAACATCTTCAATCCTTCCGCGGTTGCTTCACAATCCGGTTCCTTTCCATCACCAAAGAACTCACCTTGCAAGCCAACATGAACAGCAGCCCAAACGGCGGGGTTTCGACGCCTTCGCGGGATGCGGTGCCTTGAGGAGGCGCCTCCGGAGGCCCTAACTCCTCGCAAACCCCCCAGGAGCCTCGCGAGCAGCGGGCACCTCTCGAGGCTCCGAAGCCGTTTTCTCTGCAAGGAAGAAGCCCCCCCGTCAAGATCTCTAAGCTACCCCGGTGCCCCAGCTGCACCTCACGACGCAAGAACCCGCCACGAGTACACCAAGCTAAGTCATCCTAATCGCGACGGGCAGGAACTTTCAATTAGTAGCAATATAAATACTAGATTATGAGATGAAAAACGCTAACATAAAGGCGCAAGCGCCATAGTTCATTACACGCCCCCGCGGGGACCTCCATGGTTCTTAATGCAGGAAGTAAAAAACAAAAGGCGGCCTCCCGAGGACCGCCACTCCTGAGGCCTGGCTCCGGCGCCGCCCGCGCTCAGTCGGAATCCTCCTCCTCCTTGATGGGGGCACGACGCTGCGGCGGCTCGCCGTCCTCCTTGGTCCGGGCGCGTCGACGTGGTGGCTCATCATAGTCGTCGTCGCTCGAGCTCCCCCTGGAGGAGGCGTCTGTAGGACCGAAAGTATGTCTAGAGGGGGGGTGATTAGACTACTTGACCAAATAAAAATTCTACCTTTTCCCAAATTTCAGAGTTGGCAGTTTTTAGCATTTCATGGCAAGTCAAGTACACCCTACACATGCATGTCTAAGAGTATAGCAGCGGAAAGTAATAACAAGCATGAGTAGAAAGGATAGGGTAGGAAGATCAAACGCAATTGTAGACACGATGATTTTTCCCGTGGTTCCGATAGGTGGTGCTATCGTACATCCACGTTTATGGAGTCTGCAACCCACAGAGGGTAACGGTCGCGAGAGTCCACGGAGGGCTCCACTCATAAGGGTCCACAAAGTAGCAACCTTGACTATTCCATAACGGCTTCCGTCCACGAAGGACTAGCCTCACTATGGGTAGATCTTCACGAAGTAGGCGACCTCCTTGCCCTTACAAACTTCTTGGTTCAACTCCACAACACGAAGTAGGAGGCTCCCAAGCGACACCTAACCAATCTAGGAGGCACCACCCTCCAAAAGGTAATAGGCTCGGCAATGATGATGAACTCCTTGCTCTTGTGCTTCAAGATGATAGACTCCTCAACACACAATCACTCTCTCACAGATTTGGCTTGGTGGAAGAGTTGGGATTGGTGGAAAGCAACTTGGGGAGGCTAGAAATCAAGATCCATATGGTTGGAGTGGAAGATCTTGACCTCAACACAAGGGTAGGTGGTTCTCTCTCAGAAAACTGGATGGGGCAAGTATGGAATAGTTCTGAGTGCTTCTCTTTCGAGTGAGTGGTGGTGAAGGGGTATATATAGGCATCCCCAAAAATCCAACCGTTACACACAAAATGACCAACTTGGTGACACCGATGTGTTAATCTCGGTGGTACCGAAGTGACCAAAAGGTGGCAACTTTTGAATCTCGGTGAGACCGATATAGGAAACTCGGTTGCACCGATAAGGTGACCAACGGTCAGATTGCCATTCTCGGTGATGCCGATCCAACAATCTCGGTGGTACCGATATTGCGAATTTGCGTAACAGAAAGTTGGCAACCTAAACTCGGTGGCACCGAAGTAGAATCGGTTGCACCGAAAGGCTAGGGTTTGGCTTAGGTCTGTCTGAGTTTGGGAATCGGTGGCACCGAGTGGGAAGTGTTGGTTGCACCGATTTTGGATATTTGACTTTGGACAGACTTTTGTGGAAGAGCTTGTGGGTGTTTTTGGTGACTATCACTTGTGCACGTATGAGCATTTTGTTCACCAACAAAACCTTACCCCCTTTTAATAGTATTGGCTTTCCTATGGACTCAAAGTGATTTCTCACAAGGTAAAAGTAGAGTCCTCTTGCTTGAAGCTTTGCCAATCCATTTCCTTGCATCTTGCGGTAATTCCACAATCTCCACAATCCTTTTGCCAACCCTATCATTGAACTTTTCCTGAAATATACTTAGTGGAAACATTAGTTCAATGACTTATATGTTGTTATTAATTACCAAAACCACCAAGGGAGCAAATGTGCTTTCAGCGTCGCTGCTACTGGAGGTGCTGCGGCCGTCGCCAAGGGCAAGTTCACCGCCGAGGGCGCCGCCGCCACGATGGCTGTCGTTGGCGGAGAAGTGGTCACTGTCGCCGCCGTCGCCCTCTGGGCAGCACCCCAAGCGCCTGTCGTTGTCCCTGAAGATCTTGACAAAGAGCGTTGCCGCCCTGTCATGCTTGAAGTGGAGGGTATGCCTCCCCTGTAGGCCGCGAGCGTGGGCGAACGTCTGCCACCCGCAGTTCAGGAACACGTAGCCCGTGGGAGTGACCTCGACCTCCACCCACGAGGCCTTGCTGCAGCAGCCATTGGCCTGCAGCCATAGGCCAGCAGGCCCTCCGGCCAGCAGCGCCTCCGCGAAGAAGTGCGGGAGCTAGAGCCTGGTGATTGCCGGCCTCTCCGCCCATACCACAAACTCCTGGGCTGCGTCGTCCGAGTGGGATCTCGGGCGGGGCGGTCGGGACCCGCCACAAGCTTCCCCCCTTGGCCATGGGCGCCACGGCTACTGCAGCCGCTTGCACGGGAGGGAGCCTTCCTACGGCTGCCAGAGGTAGCGCCGGCCTTCACGGGAGTGCGCCCGCGCCCACGGGGGACCACAACCGGCGTCACGGTGTACTTACGGGGACGGCCGCGGCTCCTCTTGGGCGGCCGCGAGTCCGGTCCCTCCAGGCGGGCCTTCCCTTTCTCGGCGACAGAGAATCTTCTCACTGGCGCCATGGCCGTGGAAGTGGCGGCTTGGAGTGAGGAGGCAAGAAGATGAAGACGGGCTAGGGGCTTTGTCTCCCTCGTCCCTCCGCATTCTGGGCAATGATGGCCCCGCGGCACGCGCCAGCCTTTGTCAGTTACGTCGGTTGCTGAGGCGACGTGGGGAAGTGGAGGCGTCCGCGTCCCGTCGTGCGCCACGCGTCAAGCCTGGCCCGCAGGCGATTGGGGCCCACGACGCATCGGCCTTCCTTCCTTGGCTTCGCCCCGAAGCCAACACGAGCGCGCCTTGGGACCGGGGGCTACTATCGGTGTTCTGGGATCGGGGGTACCCAGATCTCCCTGCCTGCGGCCCAGCACGTGGCCCACCTTGATGGCCCAGTATGACCTGGCAGCAAACCCCCCAAGACAAGGCCCTTGCGAGGACCCCGGCCTCGCGAGGCGAACAACGCCAAGACTTCCAGAGGAGTGGCCTCCCCAGGCTGCCTCCCGAGGAGCGGATATTTCTATGCAGGTACCCGACCTCAGGAGGCTGCAATGACGTGAGCCATGATGACCAAGGCCAGGCGGGCGCCACGGGGCGTAGAGGGGATAGTTTCCTCTTCTGTGCTAAGGAGGCAAGGACGTACGCGGGTTCCCAAGGGATCCCCCAAAGCTTTCCATTCCAGTGCAACAAGACCAGGACCACGAGCTCGGCAGGATGGATGTCATCGCCGAGCCCATCTCCGCGTCACGCCCGGAAGCTTTGCAGGCAAAGAACACTTTCCATCAGGATAAGACGTACCACTTGTCCCCTTTCAAAATTGGCCGTTGTGGGATCCCTTCCCGCCCGTGCGATAAGGGAAGAGGACCAAGGTCGCTATAAATAGGGACTAGCCTCCACCGTAGAAGGGATCGATCCATTCCCACCTCAGAGCCCTCGCGAGGCCGCTCAACCACTGTACTAGTTCATCCCCATCCTCCTCGTGAGGCCAATCCACCAAAAGCAGGAGTAGGGTCTTACACCGCAAGGTGGCCCGAACCTGGGTAAATCTCTGTGTCCATCTTCTTGTTTGCTGGCACGTGTTCGTCGAGGCTCGGCCACGGGGTGGCGAGCTTGAGGCTAGAGTATGTTGAGATATTCGCACACGCCCCAGAGTTTGATCCTTCTTGGGTCCGCGGAGCCCCGATTCCGACAGGACATATAAAGGACAATGCCGGGACGATGCTTGGGACGAGGTTTATGGCTAAGCCCCCCGGTCTATTAGCCGGTTGCATCAAATATGTACCGAACAGTTTTGCTTCCGGAGGCGAGGAGTTGGAAAACACTTTATAAAATGCCGTAATCAGACCGTAAAAGATGATCTTTATATATTATGAATTTTTACAATTCATACTGCGGGCATAACTGTTACAGGTATTTTTAGAAATAAATGTAAACAACGGGGAGGTTCGATCGGGGCTCTTGCTTTGCGGCTTGATGTCCTTGGCATAACCCTGTGTGTCTCCATTCCTTTGCTCTTGAAGAGTAGCATGCTCCTTTAAAGGTGTTTATAATTGGTGAATAGATCTTTGAGGGAGGTATATGTTTAAATCACCGAGACATGCATGAGTTTGACGCCTGCTGTGTTGAGAGTAGTTCAGTCGAACCGACCACTCTGTTGTGATGAGGTGTCCCCCCGCAGCTGCCCATGGTATGTTAAACGCAAAATTGTGCCTTCTCGGTACGTACCTTATGGGTATAGGGACCGTGCTGTGGGGGGCGCGTCCCTATTTGTGATGAACAAGAGATTGCTCCGGGAGATCGGGTCATGCTCGGACCCGCTTGCTCGCCTGTCGTAGCTTGTCGCCTGGTTGGGGTCCTCGTGCCTCGATGCCGGACTGGAATTCGGCCGCTGTGTGTTCTTCCGTACGGAGTGAGCATTCTGTGTTGCCATTGACGGTGATGACCCCCTTTGGCCTAGGCATCTTGAGCTTCAGGTATGCATAGTGGGGGACAGCGTTAAAGTGAGCAAACGCTGTACGGCCGAGCTGTGCATGATAGCCACTGTGGAAGGGCACGATGTCGAAGATTAAGGCTTCGCTACGAGAGTTGTCGGGCGAACCGAACACTACTTCCAGCGTCACGGTACCCGAGCAGCGTGCTTCAACACCGGGGATGACTCCCTTGAAGGTAGTGTTCCTGGGTTTGATTTTCGAAGGGTCGATACCCATCTTTTTTACCGCGTGTGAGTAAATCAGGTTAAGACTGCTTCCTTCGTCCATAAGGACTCTAGTGAGGTGGTACCCATCGATGATGGAGTCCAGAACGAGGGCGGCCGAGCCTCCATGACGGATACTGGTCGGGTGATCCCTGCGATCGAAGGTGATCAGGCAAGCCGACAACGGATTGAACTTCGGGGCTATGGGCTCTACGGTGTAGACCTCCCGAAGGGCGCGTTTCCTCTCCCTTTTTGGTATATGCGTGACATATATCATGTTTATAGTTTTTACCTTAGGAGGGAATTGCTTCTGCCTGCGAGGCTCTTCGTCCTCCTCGTTGCGCGGGCTCTTGCTCTGTTCCTCGGCTGCGAGCTTGCCGGCTTGTTTGAACACCCAACAATTTCTGTTAGTGTGGGTGGCTGGCTTGTCTTGTGTGTCCTGGATCTGGCACGGCCATCCATGATTTTGTCCAAAGCGGTAGGTCCATCCCTGTTCCCTTTAGAGGGCTTCTTCCGTTGACCGGGTTTGGAGTTGCAAAAACCGGCATTTACGGCCGTGTCTTCCGAGTCGCCATTGCTATGGCGACGTTTATTTTTGTTGCGCCTTTGCTTTCCGTTGCCATGCCGCACTTCAGAGGTGTCGGGATCTTCAGGATTGTGGCTTCGGTGAGCTAGCCAGTTGTCTTCGCCCGCACAAAAGCGGGTCATAAGTGAGGTGAGGGCCGACATAGTTCTCGGTTTATCCTGGCTGAGCTGGCGGGCTAACCATTCGTCCCGGATGTTGTGTCTGAACAAGGCTATCGCCTCGGCGTCCAGACAGTCGACGATCTGGTTCTTCTTGGTCTGGAAGTGATTCCATAACTTCCTGGCTGATTCGCCAGTCTTCTGGACGACGTTGCTTAGGTCGGAAGAGTCCGGGGGGTGGACGTAAGTGCCTTGGAAGTTAGACCGGAAGGCGTCTTCGAGCTCCTCCCAACTCCCGATGGAGTTCTCCGGGAGACTGTTTAACCAGTGCCAAGCTGGTCCCTTCAGTTTGAGTGGTAGGTATTTGATGGCGTGGAGATCGTCTCCTCTAGCCATATGGATATGAAGGAGGAAGTCCTCTATCCATACGACTGGGTTTGTCGTTCCGTCGTATGATTCTATGTTTATGGGTTTAAACTCTTCGAGGAACTGGTGCTGCATAACCTCGTCTGTGAAACACAGTGGGTGTGCGGCGCCTCTGACACGGGCTATGTCACGCCGGAGGTCGGCTGATGGCTGGGCCCGGTATTGTTCCCGGCTCCTGTGGTTGCGGTCGAGCCACGATTGGTAGCCATCCCATCTAGTGGGGGAGCGTCCTCTAGATCCGTAAATGGATCTGGTGTGACCTGCCCTATAGTCCAGGTCCCGCCGTAGATCGTATCGATCCTAGGGCTGTGTTGGCCCCTTTCCCCTTCTATGAGGTGACGCGGGCAAGTAATCGGCGTCTCTATCCACCCTGTCCCGTCCTCGAGGGGTGTTCCAGCTGGTCGTACTGGGAGCGCCTGGGGGATTCGGGCTGAAAGGCCTTGTCATTGAATTGCGGCAGCAGGCGCCAGCACGGGTAACTCTTGTTTTGGTCTGGCCGCTCAATGTCGAACCCTTCTTCGTCTGCCAGGACTTTGGTCCATCTATTGTTGATTTTGTCCTGCTCGACTTTGAGCTGCTGCTGCTTTGCCTTGAAGCTCCGAGCGGCGGCTATGAGCTGTTGCCTGAATCGTTCTTGGTCCTCGGGGTTTTCGGGGACGGTGAAGTCTTCGGCTTCGAGGCTCTCCTCCTCATCAGCAGGTGGGAGGTAGTTATCATCCTCTGAACCATTGAGGTTCTCGGCGTCCTATTGATCCGTTAGCCTTTCCGGGTCCTCTAACGTCTCCTCGGGGGCTTCAGAGTCGCCAAGGTCCTCCGGGGTGTCGATTTCCCCGATGCCTGCGATGGCTTCCCTTCCTTTATTGGTCTTGGATCGCTTGCATTGTTTCCGGCGCTTTGACGCTTCGCCGGATTTCTCGCCGTTCCTCCTGGGGGTGTGGTTGTCCCTGTTGTTAGGGGTATCCACCATATAGACATCACAGGTCGAGGTGGTTGTCCACCGCCCGGTGGTCACAGGGGCGGGGTCGCCGATCTCTTCATCCATTTGTTCTGCTTCCTCGGAAGCGTAGTCCAACATGTCGGTTAAGTCTTCGACAGTGGCTACTAAGTGGGCGGCGGGTGGGCCGTGAAATCCCCCGTAACCGACCTCTAGGTCGACCGGAACGTGGGTCGAGGTTCGATCATCCTTGATTGCCATTGATCGGATCCGGTCTAGGGCCTTGTTCAACCACGAAAGGACGACCAGATCCGTTTCCTGAGGGCCCTTGGAGTTGAGCTCCAAGGCGTCTTCGGGATGGGCATGTTCGGCGAAGGACGAACCTTGATATTCAGGCACTATCACCGAGTCCGGGCTCGAGGCCGGACCTCCGCTGGAGATAGATCTGAGGGTCGAGCCGGATAGTGGGCCCGGAGTCGAAGCTCCAGGATTTCCGGCCTCGTCGGACGAAACCGAGGGTTCAGCGAGGAATAGATCGCCACGGGAGTCAGCGGTGAACTCTAGGTTCCCGAACCTGATCTCCTGACCGTGGGCGAAAATTTTGGCCTAGCCTAGGTGGCCAGTCGAGTTACCATGCAGCACGACGATGCCGAACATGAAGACTTATCCGGGGACGAAGATGTCCTCGTTCCGGGCCTGTTCGCTGATGATTAGGTGAGCCATCAATCCACAAGTGATCTCGCAGCGGAACTCTCAATGAAAGCACCAATGTCAGTGTCAAAACCGGTGGATCTCGGGTAGGGGGTCCCGAACTGTGAATCTAGGATCGATGGTAACAGGGGACAAAGGGGATGGTGTTTACCCAGGTCCGGGCCCTCGTGAGGAGGTAAAACCCTACGTCCTGCTTGATTGTATTGATGAATGGGATGGTTACAGAGTTGATCTACCTCGAGATCAAAAGAGCTAAACCCTAGATTAGTTAACCTGTCCTTCTATGAACTAAGCCCCCTGGTTTATATAGACACCAGGGGTACCTAGGGTTACACATGGTCGGTTTCCATCCGGGCATAGATACGCCCATTCTTTCTTGGAGGACACACCAAGTCTTTGGAATATTCCCCCATAAGCCTAGGGTCATTTCGCAGTCCAGCCTTCCCGAAGATGCCATAAGGCGGCCCACCGGGCCAGACTATAAGATATAAGTCAACGGCCCGAGGACCCCTTAATCCCGGACTCCCTTAACGGTTACAAGGAGCAAGCTTGTTATCCCACTGAAGACACACTAGACAAGATGATCATTACCTTGGATACCGTTACTATCTTTGCTATGCTAGTTGTCTCGTTGCTACTGTTGTGTCTCGCTTCCTACCACTTGTTTGTCAAGCCTCCAAAAATGCCATGAAAAGCCTCTAACCCTCCACATCCTAGCAAACCCTTGCTTGGCTAAGTCGTTACCTCTTGCTCAGCCCCTCTTATAGCGTTGCTAGGTGCAGGTGCAGGTTGATCCATGTGATAACATGGATATCTTGGGATATCACATTATTCTTGCTATTTAATTAATGCATCTATATACTTGGTAAAGGGTAGAAGGCTCAGCCTTTTTCCTGGTGTTTTGTTCCACTCTGGTCGCCTTATTTTCCGTTTATCGGTGTTATGTTCCATATTGAGCGCTCCTAACATGCTTGCAGTTGTTATGGGGGCCCCCTTGATAATTCGTTTTGGGATAAAACTCTTTCGGCAAGGCCCAACTTTGGTGTTAAAATTTGTATAACTAATAAAACTTGCATGTGGAGTAGCTATCCTATTGGTAATTAATCAACAGACCGGGCCAGTGCTCCTCATGAGTGTTGGCCCAAACTAGAGCCACTTGCGGGGCCACCCCGGGGCAACTCGGGTGTTTAATTTGGCCACTGTATGTACTGCTCATCCGGTACTGCCCTGAGAACGAGATACTTGCGGCTCCTATCAGGATTCCGAGGACACTTCGGGCTATCCCGCGGTTGAGGTTTTCCACCTTAGCTTGTGGTTAATTTGTGATGGATGAGTTGGAGCACCTCTATAGGGTTAAATCTTTCTAAAAGCCGTGCCGTGGTTATGTAGCAACTTGGAAACTTTATAGTACCTGGTTTTAGAAAACTTGAAGTAAACTCAATTAAAATACACCAACTGTGTGCATAACCGTGATCGTCTCTTTTCGACGGAGTTTGGGAAGAGAACATGCTGGGGTTATGTTTGACTCATAAATAGGTGTTCAGGATCACTTCTTGATCTTAACTAGTTCACGACCGTTATGCGTAGGACACTCATCTTATTCTTGTACTCGTAAGTTAGCCAGATAAAACATGTTTAGTGCTTGCTGCAACCTCCCCACTTAACGATTCCATACCCATGAGCTTGGCTAGTTTCGGTACCCTGGGTGATGAGATTGCTGAGTCCCGGTGGCTCACATATTGCTACAACAACTGGTACATGTACATATCACTCTGTTGCAGATATTTAATCTCCATGTGTGGTTGAATTGACATCTCAGCTGCTAATACTCTCAAATATTCTTTGGCTCCCCTTGTGTCGAATATATAAATTTGGGTTGAATACTTTACCCTCGTAAACTGTTGCAATCCTCTATACTTGTGGGTTATCAGTGTACTACTCACACATCATCGGAGAGGCACCAATGAGGATGATGAACCCCTCCGTGATGGTGTTAGATTGGATCTCGCGGTTCTGCAACTTGCGGCGACTGGATGTATTTTTCGTCAACTCCTCTATGGTTTCTAGAATATTTGGGTATTTATAGAGCTCAGAGGCGGTGGAGGGGACTCCCGAGGCGGCCACAACCCATCAGAGCATGCCCGGGGCCCCTGGCGCGCCATGGTGGGTTTTGGGCGGCCTGGGCTCCCTCCTGGTTACTTCTTTGGCCCACTGGCCTTCTTCTGGTCCAAAAAATTTCTCCAAAAAGTTTCGTCGCGATTGGACTCCGTTTGGTATTGATATTATGCGAAGTAAAAAACAAGCAAAAACAGCAACTGGCACTTTGGCACTATGTCAATAGCTTAGTCCCAAAAAATGATATAAAGTTGCTATAAAATGATTGTGAAACATCCTAGAATGATAATATAACAACATGGAACAAGCAAAGATTATAGATATGTTGGAGACGTATCAAGCGTCTCTGATGCGACTGCTCGCCGGTGTTCATCTTCCTCCACTACTTCGACCATGTCCTCATCTTCGACATCACCATGAGTTAGATCTCCAACACTAAGAACAAGGCTGCCAAGGAAAACGCCACCGCCATCACCTGGCCGACTCGAGGGTATACTCTATTTATCCTCTCCTTTTTATTCATGTGTTGGACGTACTTGTTGAGAACAAGACCCAAGGAAAACGCTGCCACCATTTCTATCACCTGGCCGACTTGAGGGTATAATCCAGTTATCCCTCTCATGTTTATTCCCGTGTTGGACATACTTGTTGTTTACATAGATGTGTAGTATGTGTCTACATGGTTACATATTTGTATGAGATTAATATTGTGATGTGTTCATGATTTATTTCTTGATTATCGGAAAATTGCTAATTCATCCAACAATAGTGATCCTTCGGTGGTTTAGGAACGTCGATATATATTCTATTCTATTTGAGGTGCTATGTAATTCTGGTGAACTTTTATAATACATTCGGATCATTTTCAAGAAAAATCCTAACAACAAACCCCCCACGATCGGATGGATTCCCCAGATAATTTTTTAAAGAGATGTTGGTATTATGTAAGTCATCAATCTTTCATAAACCTTCATGTGAAAAACTTCTATTGGCTCAATTCCATGAATATTGCGCTCTTGCCAAATAACTATATTTCAGGCCATCACTAAGGTCATTGCCAAAATTCTTGCTACTCATTTTGGCCAAATTACGAAAAACTAATTTGAAATGATCAAAGTACATTCATAAAAAAGGAGCACCCACGACAACCTTATGAACATTCGGGAATGCCAAAAGACTTATGAGAAACAAAGCATCGACCCTCCTCTTCAATCTTGACATTTATAAAACATTCGATTTTGTGGGTTGATAGTCCATTTTTGGCCAACTTCACATATGTGGTTTTCTTGATAGATTATGTGATCGGATCATCAATCGCCAATCAAGCACCTACGGCCTTAGGCAGGGCTCCCCCCATTGTCTGCGCTAGTGTCTATCCATGCCATTGATCAACAACAACATGACCATTTGGCATGGATGACAGAGCTAAATCCGGCATATCTCGGGTAGGGGATACCAAACTAAGGATGTTGAGACAATGGTAACAAGGACACGAGTTTTTACCTAGGTTCGGGCACTCCAAAGATATAAAACCCTATGTTATGCTTGTGTTTTATTGCTTTTGTATGGAGTACGGAGTACAATTGATCTACCCTGAGATTGTTGTGTGTCATCCATGAGCCCGACCCTTCTATTTTTATAGATGCCGGGGGGCTAGGGTTACATCCTAGTCGGTTTCTAATGACCCACAAGTATAGGGGACCACAATAGTCTTAGAGGGAAGTGTTTTACCTAAATTTATTGATTCGACACAAGTGGAGCCAAAGAGTATTTATAAGCCTTAGTGGTTGAGTTGTCAATTCAACCACACCTAGGAAGCAAACTTTTGGCAGCAATTTGTTAGTAGCAAGGCAATATGATAGTTTTGATAGCGATAGTAACAATAGTAGCAATAGCAGCGATGACAATAGTAGCAGTTTTGTAGTAATTGGAACAGTAGCAACAATAATGATTCAAGCAAGGCAATATTATGAGAAAGTATAGACATGGAGTAGGTATGGATATTTGGATGAAATTCATAACATAACAGTCACAACCTAGAGGAACACAGAACTAGCTCAAATTCATGAATCATATGTAGGCATGTATTCCGTATATAGTCATATGTGCTTACAATAAGAACTTGCATGACATCTTTTGCACTACCCTGCCATGGCGGTAGCTCAAACTCATATATATGGAGAATATATTTCCATTGAGTCTCCCTAAATTTTCTCACATAATTTTGAAACATAAAAATATTTTTTCCTATTGAAAACCATTTCTAGACTCAAGAAAAATCCTTTAAATAATGTACTTAAATAACTTTCAAAATACAAATTTGTGGTTTTGGGGTGTCCAGATACTAGTAGGATCAAAATATAGCTTTGCAAAGTTTTTATCTCACACAAATCAGAGAGTTCTAGTTCAAGCCTTGATTTGAAGGTTTTTTAAACCCTAAATTTGAAAAAATAGCTTTTGGCCAAATAATTTATGAAATAAATATTTTTAGGACCTATACCCATGTCAAGATCAGTGGTAGAAATTTGGAATCCACTACTAGAGCAGAATGGCCATAGGATTGTTCCTTAGTCCTAGAGCACTCTCATCAAGCAGAGAACAACCTTCAAATTTTGAAACATAGGGAGAAACATTTAAAATAAGGAGATGAATTTCACTCAGGAACAATTAAGGATCCAAGCAACATTATAAGCTCTAAATTAACATGAGCCAAAATTCAGGGTGTTACAAATTATCCCCTTAAAAGAATCTCGTCCCGAGATTCCAAGGATAGGATCTCGAGAGAGAAGGAGGTTAAGATCTGAGGTAGTCTTCATGTTTCCAAGTGGCTTCATCTCTAATGAGGTTGCTTCATTCTTCTTCAAGTACTTGACTCCTTGTCTTTTCAACCAATTATTCAGCTTCATGGAAAACGAGGATCTTTAGTCGTATGATAGGTGGGATCCAGCAGGGCTCAGTAGTTTGGCAGTCTCCGTCCTAGTGAAGATATGGTTTGCTAGGGCTCCAAATCACCTAGGAAGCAGAGACTCATAGAAGGCATTGGGCACACCTACTATCTCTGGGGTTAGCTTAGGTTAGTAAATGTCTTCTCCTTGTCTTGAGGTGGTCTTCAGGGTTGACGTGTATCGAAGCAAGGTCTTCTTCGTTGTAGAAGCGTTGCTTTCTTCTTGAGTGGGGTAACCTTTAGGTACTCAAGGTCTTAGGTCTTAGAGTATTCATGATGATGTTGAGAATCGATGTAGATCTCCTGTCTTGTTGGGATATCTTTTGATGCTCTTGGATCAGGTGCACTTGTTTCCTGCTTCACGAAGAATGGCGCTTCCTCTGGGCTTTGATTAAGTTGGAGGGTTCTGTCACTTCCGTTCGTACAATGCTTCAACTGGTGCCATCTAGATGTTGGCTAATAATCGTCGTTGAAGTCTCTAGAAGGACAGTCAGTCTTTCAGTCCTAAGGTCGGGGTCTCAAAACTTGTCCAACCATACTCAGAGTCTTGGTTGGAATATTTTCCCAAAGTGAGTAGACCAAGAGGTTTCTGAGGAGGGTAATGACAAACTTTTCCAAGAATGTATTGTTCCTAGGAAAGGCGGGTCAAGGACTGGTCTGGCACTCTCTTAGGATCAACATTGAGTTTTGTGGTGGCGGTTCGTCCAAGTCTAGGTGGTGTTTCAAAAGATCAATGGAGTACGGGTAGGGGAGGGAGAAGGTTCACCATAACATCCTTTATACGCCATAACCCTAGATGCCAATACTATGAATCCATATGATGCATATCCATCACGTCTGTCATATATTCAAGATATTGCTACATTATCCAGTCAATCTGAATCGTTCCTGATAATAACCACATACTCATATACTCTTGGGAAGAGCGATAAATAACCAAGGCGTAGCATACCTAATCTATTCACATTGTTTCTAGGCTCATGTTCGTATGGGGCACATTCTAGCTGTAATCAAGATATTGCAATTCCAAGCACGCAAGTTAACTGCAACCTAGAATCCAAGCCGTTATATCAGCTATTCCAATGGAAATTCAATATGTGATACTCCAAGATCTAACCTCCTTATTACTAATCCCATTATAAGAATGACCCAATAGGCGTTCAATTCCAACAATCGTGGCCAGGTAGCCAACTCCAATATGGATCATACAATCCAGTATTCTCAAGTTAATTGTACAACATTCTAAAAGGATCATATCTTTGATCACAAGAGCGACCACAACGCAAAACCAATCCATGAATTATCAGTCATGATCCAAACAATGTTCCAAATACCTTGGATAACCATAGATCTACCGAATTCAAGTTGCTCATCCACCAAGAAGTTTAATTCTAGGGTCCCTGCTAGAAAAATCCAATTTATTCCAATGCCAATCCAAGGATCATTTTAACCTTGCTACTTGTGAATGCGTTGGGATTTTCTCCGAAGAGGAAGGGTGATGTAGTAAAGTAGCAAAAAATATTTACCTCGGTTAAGAACCAAGGTGTAACGCCCAAGATGCGGTCCTATCCTTATTTTGGCTCGAGGGCCTCGATAGGCTAGAATGGATATCATTACAAGTACATGTAAAGAGGAGATGAGTATATGGAATTGGCTTACACTCGCTACAAGCTAAATCATGAAAATCTCAAATACAACAATACATTCAATCACCATACAAAAGATCAGGGTCCGACTACGAACAAAATCAAACGATAAAAGCGACATTCATCCTTGCTAATCCCAGGCTGTCGGTCTAGAACCCATCCTATAATCGATGAATATGAAGAAAAACAACTCCAAATCAAACAAGCATCGCTCTCACATTAAGCATTGCATAAACTGTACCTACAACTGTTGTTGTAGTAATCTATGAGCCACGGGGACTCAACAATCCCATTTCCAAGGGTATCAAAGCTTAATGGGTGAGGTATGGTTAAGTGGTGAGGCTGCAGCAGGCACTAAGCATTTATTTGAGTGGCTAACTTACGAGTACAAGAATAAGAAGAGTGATCTATACATAAACGGACGTGAACTAGTAATGATCAAGACGTCATCCTAAACACCTACTTACGAGTCAATCATAATCCCACCGTGTTCCTTCTTGGTTCAAACCTCACAAGACGAGACAGTCATGGTTACGCACACGGTTGGTGTGTTTTAATTGGGTTTGCTTCAAGTTTTCTATTACCAGATATTATAAAATTTCCAAGTTACCACATAACCGCGGGCATGGCTCGGAGAAAGATTTAACCCTGCAGGGGTGCTCCAACTCATCCATCACAAACTAACCACAAGCTACGCCGGAAAACCTCAACCTCGATATAGCCCAAGGTATATTCGAAATCCCGGTGCACAATACGCTCGAGAAAGGTAAAACAAATCCAGCAAGGCCGCCAGACGTCTCGACAAACCTGATAGGAGCCGCGTATCTCGTTCTCCGGACACGAAGGATGAGCTATGGTTACCACGCCAATCACCGAGTTGCCCCGGGCGTCGTTAATAAGCTGCTCTGGGTTGGACCAACACTCATGAGGAACACTGGCCCGGGTAGTTGATTAATCCACGGGGTCCGAAAAGTCCCTATTCAAGTTTATTAGTTATTAGGCAAATGTAGTACCAATGTTGGGCCTTGCCAGAAGAGTTTTATCCCAAAATAAAAATCAAGGGGGTCCCCATAATAACCCCAAGAATTTTAGGAGCGCTCAATATGGAACATAACACCGGTAAACTAAGGTGGCATGAGTGGAACAAAACACCAAGCAAAAGGCCGAGCCTAAACCCTTTACCAAGTGTATAGATGCATTAATTAAATAACAAGGTAGTGTGATATCCCAAAGATATCCATGTTATCACATGGCTCCACATGCACCTGCAACTAGCAACGCTATAAGAAGGGTCGAGCAAGCGGTAACATAACCAAACAATGGTTTGCTAGGATGTGGAGGGTTAGAGGCTAATCATGGCATGTTGGGAGGCTGGACAAACAAGTGGTAGGTAGCGAGACATAGCGATAGAAACGAGACAACTAGCATGGCAATGATAGTAGTGGTATCCAGGGAAATGATCATCTTTCCTAAGATCTCGCTTGGAAGAAGAACGAATCCATGAAGAAGACGTACCAACGTAGTCGATCGAATCCTCACACTCTGAAATGCTTCTGGAACTCTACCGAGAAGAAGCAATTTGGAAACAAACAAATGACATGGTAAACACCATAACATATTCACGACATGATGCACAATCAAGTATGATGCATGTCCGGTTTAATTATGCATGGCATGGCAAGCACAACTATCAAACACTACAAATTAAGTGAAGTTCAATATGCAACGAGTTGCATATTGACATTACTCCACATTCGAATTATTTAGTTCACTCTCGTTTAGGTACTCATCAATATTAAATGTTGTTTAACAAGGGTGGTCATGGCATAAGGTGAAGATGGAATTAAAGCAATTTTAAATGGATAAGGAGAACATACATATAACAAAATTGTAACTCTTCATATTATGAGAAATGCGGTTAATTTTATTTAACTAAACAATCATTTTAAATATTGTTCATCATGGAAAGTGGTGAAGCATACACAACTACATCATCTAGGCATTTTAAATGTGGCCGGAAGCAACATATAGCATTTCCGAAATGACCTCATATGCAAATTATGAATTTGGTCCAGATATGTGCTAAACATATTTTATATTTTTTAAATATGAAAATAAAGTACACCATGGGATTCTACACATTTTTTTAGTCAAGTTACATATGTGGAACATTTTAATCGGAGCTACGGTTATTTAGTTATGAAATAAATCATTTTAACATGGCATTTATGCAAATTTAAAAAAACAACAAGTTTAAACATTTGTATCATGCATGAAAGTTAGATATTATTAATCTACATAAAATTCTAAGCATTTGACATATATAAAGTTTTTACATGCGATGCACGGTTTGAGGGTTATTAAATGCATGATCAATACGGGCTTTTACGCAAATATGTCAATCGCGGATAAAATAGCTAAATTTGCAAAGACTTAAAAAAGACACGGGCCACATCTGAACAGAACATTGGGCGCAGGATAGTTATATGGTGCTCATGGGCGTGGGACAGGGTGGTGCTCACATCGGCCCAAGGGCTGGCGGAGCTGATGGGCCGGTCTCGGAGGCGACACGTGCGGCCCATGCGCAGGGTAGGCTGGCGGCTGGGAGCTGGGCCTTCCGCGGGGTCGCGGCCCACTACGCTGGCGACAGCCTAGGCGCGGGTCAGGGAGCAACTAGTTAGCGAGCGCTCCCTCACAAGCGTTCCAGAGATCACTCCCACGCGCCGCCACTTGGCGCGTTACCAGTCGCCGCCACGTGTCGCGCTTTGAGTGTTCCCTTCGGATTTTGTTTTTTTTATTTTTTCGCACGCGTTTTCGCCTTTTTGGAGTGGTTTTTTTCCAGTTTTTTTCGGTGTTCCGGTTTTCCACCGGTCTTTCGTAGCTTTTGGACGAAAAAAAATTTTCTAAAAAAAAATATTTTTTACGGAAAAAAAACGCGTTTTTTTTTGCGCAAAAAAACGCGTTTTCTGTTTTTTTTGTGAGAGTCACGGTTTTGCTTCCGCGAGAGGCACGGGTTTGCCTTCGCGAGAGGCACGACCGTGCCTTTCGGAAAGGAAAAAAAACGCGTTTTCTGCTCCCTCTTTTTTTTCGCGAGAGGCACGGTTTTGCTTTCGCGGGAGGCACGGTTTTGCCTTCGCAAGAGGCACGGTTTTGCTTCCGCGAGAGGCACGGTTTTGCCTTCGCGAGAGGCACGGATTTGCTTCCGTGAGAGGCACGGTTTTGCCTTCGCAAGAGGCACGGCCGTGCCTCTCGGAAAGGGAAAAAAACGCGTTTTCTGCTCTCTTTTTTTTCCCGTGAGAGGCACGGTTCGCTTCCGCGAGAGGCACGGTTTTGCTTCCGCGAGAGGCACGGTTTTGTTATCATGTGAGGCACGGCCGTGCCTTTCCGAAAGGAAAAAAAACGCGTTTTCTGCTCTCTTATTTTTCCCGCGAGAGGCACGGTTTTGCTTCCGCGAGTGGCACTGTCCGTGCCTCTCGGAAAGGGAAAAACGTGTTTTCTGTTTTTTTTCTATCGCGCGAGGCATGGTTTTTTTGTCCGGTTTTTTCAACCGGTTTTTTTCGTGAAAAAAAAGTTCGTCAAAACCTATCAACATGGGATCTAGTTTTGAAGATCTCGACGCGAGAAAGTCAACGGTGAAAACGGTTCGAGATTTGGACCCACGGTTTAGGAGATAAAACGTTTTGAAAAAACGAATCTACGAGAAAAGGGAAAACTACCAGGTTGCGACAAGTGGCACACATGCAATGCGCCACTTGTCGCAACCTGGGGGGTGGAAGTAATCGTTGCAAGGTGTACTCCTCAACTAGTGATTTCGCGCGGGTCAACGGGCATGCGAGGCAGGCTCGAGCTACGTCCCTCCCGCTCAAGGACGCAGCCATGGCGGCGCAGCAGATTCCAGCAAGGACGGGGATAGGAGGCGGCGGCGAGGCACCCTGGAGGCAGATCTGACCGAGTGGATCCCGTTCCCTTTGGATCCGGTGAGCTTCGACACGACGGCGGCGAGCTCCACGGGCGTCCATGGCGGCTGCTGAATATGGTGAGAGGGAGCGGATTAGGGAGAGGGAGAGAGACACAGGTGACAAGGACGACGGGGCACCGGTGGGGGTGACCTGCTGGAGGTCGGCAGCGGTGGCTCCGGCGACAGGCCGGCAAGGTCGCGAGGAGGCGGGGGCGGCGCGAAGGGAGCTCGGGCTCCTCTCGTGGGGGCGGCGCTCCGCTGCGGGGCTGCTCACAGGAGGCGCGGCACGGTTCGGGCCCGGGCAAGCTCCAGATGGACTCGGCGGGCCCTAGCGGATGAGGAGAGAGGAGGCTGGTGAGGTGGCGTGCACGGAGTGGCCGCGGGCGGCGGTGCAGGTGGAGGCCCAGACGCTGGCTGAGCACCAAGTGGCAGCGGAGGACTTAGCTGGCGTGGAAGACGAAGCTGGGGGGCGGCGGCTGCGAGGTAGGTGGAGGCTAGGGTTAGGTTTTACCCGATTTGGACATGGGGAATGTCTATTTATAGGCAGGGGTGGCTAGGGTTGGGGTTTAGGGATTTTTGCACCAATTCGAGCCCTCCTTTCGCGATCGAATGGCTCTGGTCGTGGGGTTAGGCTAGGTGGGCTGTGGTGTGCTGTGGACAGGTGTTGGAGTGAGATGAGAGGGAGGTGTGCGGCCCGGCAATCGAGTTTTGAAACACCGAAACGTCCGCTAATTTAACCGATGACGATGCCGCTACAGTTGTCCGTTGGGGTAACAAAAGACCTCCGAATGCGATGAAATTTGGCAAGCGGTCTACCTACAATATATTAAGACCGCACACCAACTTTCAACCAATTCAGAGAAAGTTTTATGTGCGATTTTTAAAAACAATATTTTAATGATGCTGCGGGCTCGTGCGTGTGTGTTTTGTCTCAAAACGGGAAACGACAAGAATAGAGAGAACCGGCGACTATGGACGGATGCAAGTTTCGAAAAAAACGATGGCACCCAAGTGCCGATGCAAAGCTAATGATGCGAATGATACAATGATGAATGCGACAAACAAACTAAACACACGGTGAAACTCAAAATAGATTGAAGGCATCTGGAGCTTCCGTCTCGGGCTGTTACAACTGTCCTCCACTAACAAGAGATTTCGACCCGATATCTTAGAATGAGAAGAGGAAGAGGAAGAGGTAAAACTTAGTTGCTTCTTTGAAAAACGAGTGAAACCAACGAATCTTGAAGGTTGCAAAGAGAAGAAAAGAACACAAGGGGTGAGAAAGAATTGGAACCACTCTGGTTAAAAAGAGATAGAGCAGAATGAGAATGAAGAATTTAGGCAACACTCCGGTAGAAAAGAGAGGCAACACTTGATAAGATGGAAAGAACTTGAAAAGAGGACACAACACTCCGGTTAAATGGATAAGCAAGGAAAGAACATGATCTTAACAAAACGAGATGATGGATCAAAGAGAAAAACATCACAACGCCTCTAGAACAAAAGAATAGAAGCTTGATCATTGGAAAGAAAAGAAGGGGGAAGAAAATGACAACTTCTACCGCAATAGAATTTAAACACCATCCTTACAAAGAAGGATTGAACGGAGTTGTTGGAAAATCAACAACGAAAAGAATATGCTTGTTGTGGGCTTATGGAAAACATCTCAAAATTATGAGTTGACAACCAGCCACAAACAGAAACAATTGATTTGATTGGGATCAACAAAGAGATGAATACTTATTTCACCTAGTGGATCGAAAAATACTTGGATGATTGATAAGCACCATAATAGCCAATCCTTAGGAAAGACTTTATGTGAAATCAAATCCAAGAAAGCTCCAAGGAGAAATGATGGGTTTAAATATCTCATTCTTGACAAATTCCCGACGAGACTCCTCATAAATCAAGAATGCTATAATACCATCTCAAAAGATAAGGGAGAAAGAATTGCACTTTGGAATGCAAGGGGAATGATACTTGAGCCTCTCCAACAAGAATCTTGAAGAACACTTCGATACTGAATGAACCACCATGAAGAACCTTCGTATACAAGAGAATGATCAAACGAAATGAAGGTTGAAAAGAATAAGATTATGACCTTGCAGAGATTTAGGTGGGTCTTCGCGATGAGATACTTGAGAAAACTTGGAACTTCAGGAAAGAAAAGAAGACCGACTTAGAATCGAGAATTTGATATCATGAGCAACTCCGGACGAAGAATTGAAAGGATCTTGATTAAAAAAGAATAAGAATTATGTTATGCTTATCCTTCATCAAGTTAAATTGATGACAAGCAACGGATTATGCATAGTACGTATTCTTCTTGAAAAAGATTGAAGAGAGAGATAGAGCACAAACTTGACGAAGTCTTCAATGAAACACCTGTAAGGATTTGAAATGAATGAGAATAATTGGAATGAATGGATATACATGAGAACGAAGAGATCATGATCCGTCTAACAAAAAACTTGAATGAAGCACTGGAATAATTGAGATACGAACAAAGAGACAACAGTCGAGAAGAATTTGAGAACGAAAGCTGAAAGCTAAGAACGAAGAAATCTTCAAAAATGATGGTCTTCGGAGGATCGAGAAATGAAAACAACTCTGAAATGTTCCATATAGATAAGAGAAGAATTTTCGATGCTCGGAAACAATTTAAGAGGATACCAACAAGCTGAGATGACGAATCTTCAGAAGAACGGACAAAGATTTAAAAGAAACTCTCATTCGGTCTTCAAGCCAGAGAATGATGGAGAGAAACACCACCAAGAATTACTGAGACACTCTGGAACAATGAATAAGGAAAGGTTGACCCAAGGATGAAAAATAATTCTAAGCGAATTTGGAGAAGGAATATGACTGATGAAAATCAATTTTACGTCATATTTGAAAAGAAGTTGAGATCTCCGAAAAAGATTAGAAGATCCAGGTAAGATCCTGGGAAAAACCTGTGGGTTATGGGCCCACTCAAAGAAAATACCATTGAAACGATTGCTTAGAAAGGGAGATTGCACCGGTACAAATTAAAGACTTGATGAGGTGAGAACCTCGAAATAATTTAAGAGAATATGGATGGAAACACAACTCTTCTGAGATATCTTGCCACTCCGGATAGAATAGAGAGAGGGATGAATAAACAAGAGAGGCTTGATTAAGAATTTCCAACACGGGAAAGCATTTAATGAATGAAAAGGATATGATGAACACCGAGAGGTTGAATCAAATCCACCGGAAAGAAAATGGAGACAAAGAAATGATGAACTTGAAGCTCATGAGCATCTTCACAAAGAATCACTGGATACAATACGGAAGAAAATATAGTGGAAGCATCGATGAAAAGAAAGGCACTTGGACGATACTTTAATCATTGAAAGGAAATGGCGGGAGGGTGGAAAAAATAAAGAAAACTTGAGATGGATGAAACGAACTATAAGAAAAGGAAAGATGAGGATAGATCTTGCAAATATTGGAGATGATTGAGTTATCTTGAAGAGAAGCACTCCAGATGAAAGAGAATTAACATGACAATTTGATTGAGCAAAAGGATTAGCATTCCCATAGAAATATGATAACACCGCTTAGGAAAGATATGAAATCACCACTTGCCATCAAAGCAACTCGAATTACCATACTCCAACAAAACAAAGGATGAAGCTTGCACATTTAAGCTGGAAACAAATATATGACAGAGATTTCGCTCGATATTTTTGTGGTAAGGCTCACACTGGCTCGATCTTACAGTAGCCATCATGTACAAGGCAATGCACACGACATACGAAGTGTCCCCGAATTATAGCAAGCTACAAGGATTCTTTAAGAACCAACGAGAACCGCTGTAAGAAAGACCGTCAACAAGCGAACCACTAGATGTCGAACCCCAACCTCGCATCATGCATCTGTTGGAAGATAATCCTAGGTAACTACTTGAATTCCCACCTGAGAACTCCCGAAATCCTTTGGTTATGCAATCAGGCCCACGGATACATGGAGTAAAATCCATCACTCAACTCCTAGCAGTAATACTACTCCCCAATTTATCACATCCGTCAACACATAACCAGAAGTCTCAGAAATTCATCTATCTTAGACCCTCGTAATCACAACGATACTAAACATGGCAGTACATCTGGACGCTCTCCCCAGTACTAGGTGACGTCAAACTCCTCTCGCCACAAATAGTATTGAAGCAATTTTGAACATCCTCGTCCTAAGATACTAGAAACTGAACAATAGCATGTGACAAGAATCCCCTGGAGCTCTACCCCCCAGAAACAGGAGGCACCAAGAACAGAATTCCGATCACATCAACATCATAGAGGTTCCAAAATACCCGTGTGATCCTACAAAAAATTGAGTGAGAAGAGGGGTAGAATTAAAATTCCTGTGCCACGATTCCTCACCAGAGCATAGAAGAGGAGTAAAAGGAATCCTACTCTCCGATATAAAACTAGACTCAAAATAGTTTTTCACTAGACTCGACTCGGCCAAGTTCGATCAATCAAGGGGGCTCCTAGGTCGATACTGCTCTGATACCAACTTGTAACGCCCAAGATGCGGTCCTATCCTAATTTTGGCTCGAGGGCCTCGATAGGGATAGAAGCACATCTCATCGTTTCGCACGAATGGATATCGTTACAAGTACATGTAAAGAGGAGATGAGTATATGGAATTGGCTTACACTCGCCACAAGCTAAGTCATGAACATCCCAAATACAACAATACATTCAATCACCATACAGAAGAGCAAGGTCCGACTACAGACGAAATCAAACGATAAAAGCGACATCCATCCTTTCTAGTCCCAGGCTGCCGGCCTGGAACCCATCCTATGATCGATGAAGAACAAGAAGAAGAACTCCAAATCAAACAAGCATCGCTCTCACGTCAAGCATCGCATTACCTGTACCTGCAACTGTTGTTGTAGTAATCTGTGAGCCACGGGGACTCAGCAATCTCATTTCCAAGGGTATCAAGACTAGCAAAGCTGAATGGGTGAGGTATGGTTAAGTGGTGAGGCTGCAACAAGCACAAAGCATTTTTTTGAGTGGCTAACTTACGAGTACAAGAATAAGAACAGTGATCTACGCATAAACGGACGTGAACTAGTAATGATCAAGAGGTGATCCTGAACACCTACTTACGAGTCAATCATAACCCCATCATGTTCCTTCTTGGTTCAAACCTCACAAGAAGAGACAGTCACGGTTACACACACGGTTGGTGTGTTTTAATTGAGTTTGCTTCAAGTTTTCTATTACCGGATATCATAAAATTTCCAAGTTGCCACATAACCGCAGGCACGGCTCTCAGAAAGATTTAACTCTGCAGGGGTGCTCCAACTCATCCATCATAAACTAACCACAAGCTGCGCCGAAAAATCTCAACCTTGAGATAGCCCAAGGTATCCTCGAAATTCCGGTGCACAAGACGTTCGAGAAAGGTAAAACAAATCCAGCAAGGCCGCCCGACATGTCGACGAACATGATAGGAGCCGCGTATCTCGTTCTCAGGACACAACGGATGAGCTATGGTTACAACGCCAATCACTGAGTTCCCCGGGCGGCGTTAATAAGCTGCTCTGGGTTGGATCAACACTCATGAGGAGCATTGGCCCGGGTTGTTGATTAATCCACGGGGTCCGAAAAGTCCCTATACAAGTTTATTAGTTATTAGGCAAATGTATTACCATTGTTGGGCCTTGCGAGAAGAGTTTTATCCCAAAACGAAAATCAAGGGGGTCCCCATAACAACCCCAAGCATGTTAGGAGCGCCCAATATGGAACATAACACCGGTACTCGGAAACTAAGGTGGCATGAGTGGAACACAACACCAAGCAAAGGGCCGAGCCTTCCGCCCTTTACCAAGTGTATAGATGCATTAATTAAATTACAAGGTAGTGTGATATCCCAAAGATATCCATGTTATCACATGGATCCACATGCACCTGCAACTAGCAATGCTATAAGAAGGGCTGACCAAGCGGTAACATAGCCAATCAATGGTTTGTTGGGATGTGGAGGGTTAGAGGCTAATCATGGCATGTTGGGAGGCTGGACAAACAAGTGGTAGGTAGCGAGACATGGCGATAGAAACGAGACAACTAGCATGGCAATGATAGTAGTGGTATCCAGGGAAATGATCATCTTGCCTGAGATCTCGCTTGGAAGAAGAACGAATCCGTGAAGAAGACAAACCAACGTAGTCGATCAAATCCTCACACTCCGAAACGCTTCCGGAACTCTATCGAGAAGAAGCAATCCGGAAACAAACAAATGACATGGTAAACACCACAACATATTCACGACATGATGCGTAGTCAAGTATCATGCATGTCCGGTTTAATTATGCATGGCATGGCAAGAACAAGAATCAAACACTACAAATTAAGTGAAGTTCAATGTGCAATGAGTTGCATATTGATGAAACTCCACATTCGAATATTTTAGTTCTCCCTGGAGGCAGATCCGGACGAGTGGATCCTGTTCCCTTCAGATCCGGCGAGCTTCGGCACGACGACAGCGAGCTCCACGGGCATCCATGGCAGATGCTGAACATGGTGAGAGAGAGTGGATTAGGGAGAGGGAGAGAGACACAGGCAGAAGGACGGTGGGGCACCGGTGGGGGTGACCTGCTGGAGGTCAGCAGTGGTGGCTCCGGCGACCGGCCGGCGAGGTCGCGAGGAGGCGGGGCGGCGCGAAGGGAGCTCGGGCTCCTCTCGTGGGGGCTGGACACGGGCACTCCGATGGGGGGCTTCTCATGGGAGGCGGCGGCGCGGTTCGGGCCCGAGGGGCTCTAGATGCGCTCGATGGGCCCTGGCGGCTGAGGAGAGAGGAGGCTGGTTAGGTGGCGTGCAGAGAGTGGCCGCGGGCGGCGGCGCAGGTGGCGGCTCAGCCGCTGGCTGAGCGCCAAGTGGCGGCGGAGGACTTGGCTGGCATGGAAAATGAAGCTGGGGGCGGTGGCTGCGAGGTAAGTGGAGGCTTGGGTTAGGTTCTACCCGATTTGGACATGGGGAATGTCTATTTTAGGCAGTGGTGGCTAGGGTTGGGGTTTAGGGATTTTTGCACCGATTCGAGCCTTCCGATCGCGATCGAACGGCTCCGATCGCGGGGTTAGGCTAGGTGGGCTGTGGTGGGCTGTGGAGAGGTGTTGGGATGAGATGTGAGGGAGGTGTGCGGCCCGGCAACCGAGTTTTGAAACACTGAAACATCCGCTAATTTAATCGATGACGATGTCGCTATAGTTGTCCGTTGGGGTACCAAACGACGTCCAAATGTGACAAAATTTGGCAGGCAGTCTACCTACAATATATTAAGACCGCACGCCAACTTTCAACCCATTTAGAGAAATTTTTATGCGTGCCTTTTAAAAACAATATTTTAATGATGCTGCATGCGCGTGCGTGTGTGTTGGTCTCGAAACGGGCAACGACAAGAACAGAGAGAACCGGCGACTATGGGCGGATGCAAGTTTCGAAAAAACAATGGCAACCTAGTGCTAATGCAATGCTAATGATGCGAATGATACAATGATGAATGCGATAAAAAAACGAAACAAACGGCGAAACTCAAAATAAATGGAAGGCATCTTTGAGCTTCGGTCTCGGGCTGTTACACAAAGTTTATCAAACCAATAGAAAGATATCCAAACAGGCGATCAATAGTACCTGCACACACAAGAGCAAAAACTTGCACCCAACGCGGGCAAGAGGGTTGTCAAGCCCCTTGTACTCTTTAATTGCAAGGATAAAATCTGATAGTGTAGGATATATAATTACAAATAAAATTATAATAAATAACAACAAGTATTTTGTGTGTGTCATTGATAAATAAAATAGGAAGATGGACCCGGGGCCTTAGCATTCCTAGTGGCATCTCTCTCATGAGCATAGTAGCGGTGCGTGCACAAATTACTGTTGGGTAATTGATAGAAAGGCAAATAATTATGTCGATATTCATGGCATGAACAATACATAGGCATTACATTCGTGATAAGTAGAACATTAAACTTACTGAAGCCTACTACTATTACTCCACCAATCGACTGCTATCCAGCATGCATCTATGGTATTAAGTTCATGACAATCAGAGTCATGCTTTAAGCAAGATGATATAATGTAGATAAAGTAAGAGCAAATAATATATTTAGACCCATTGTTTCATCCTTAGTAGCAACTATACAAATACGTGCCTCGCTACTCCTCCTATCACAGAGTAAGGACACTTCAAGATTGAATCTACTACTATGCACCACTCCCTCTGAACATCTACTCATCTATTTGGCCAAAGCAAACTTATAGATCGGAAAGCATACATATCTATATGAAATCACACATAATAAATCTCAGATTGGATCAATGACTTCCAATGAATAATCTGAACATAAACTCACAATTCATCGGATCCCAACAAATGCACCGCAAAGATTACATTGAACAGGTCCCTGAAGAGATCATTGTATTAAAGATCAAACGAGAGAGAGAGAGAGAGAGAGAGAGAGAGAGAGAGAGAGAGATCTAGCTACAACTATGGACCTATAGGTCCTAGGAACTACTCGCACATCATTAGGGAGGCGCCAAGTTTGATAAAGATGGCCTCCGTGATGGATTCCTCCACCGACAGAGTACCAGAAAAAGCCTCCATATGGGATCGCAAAGGAACAGAGACTTACGGCGGAAAAATTGTTTTGGGTGCTCCTCTAGGGTTTTTGGAATATATGTGAATTTATAGGACGGAGAGTTGGTCGATCGGATCCACAAGGGGGCACAAGGGTGGAGGGCGCACCCCCTGCCCTTGTCACCTCCTCGTGCTGTTGGGGAACGTTGCATGGGAAACAAAAAATTTCCTACGCACACGCAAGATCTATCCATGGTGATGAGCATCTACGAGAGGGAGAGTGGATCTATGTGCCCTTGTAGATCGCTAAGCGGGAAGCGTTAAGAAACGCGGTTGATGTAGTCGAACGTCTTCGCGATCCAAATCGCAAGCCGTCCCGCGATCCAATCACGACCCGTCCCGATCTAGCGCCGAACGGATGGCACCTCCGCGTTCAGCACACGTACAACTCGATGATGATATCCGCCTTCTTGATCCAGCAAGAGGGAGCGGAGAGGTAGATGAGTTCCCCGGCAGCACGACGGCGTGGTGACGGTGGTGGTGGAACTAATCCGGCAGGGCTTCGCCAAGCACCGCCGAACTAATCTAGAGGAAAAACTGTATAGACGGGGGGAGAGAGGGCAGCACCGTGGCTTGGCATACGGATGCCCTCTCTCCCCTCCAATATATATAGGAGGGAGGGGGAGGGGCTGGCGCCCTAGGGTTTCCCCCTAGGGTCGGCCGAACCACAAGGGGGAGGAGTCCACCTTCCACAAGGGAGGTGGAATCCTAGTAGGACTCCTCCCCACTTGGCCCCTTCCCCACCCCTTGCGCAAGGGCCTCCTAGGGGCTGGCCGGCCAGCCCACCAGGGGATGGTGCGCCACCTCCTAGGCCCATGTGACCCTTGGGGTGGGTGGGCCCACTTGGTGGACCCCCGGAACCCATTCGTCACTCCCAGTACATTACCGGAAGTGCTCGAAACTTTTCCGGAGACCAAAACGGGACTTCCTATATATCAATCTTTACCTCCGGACCATTCCGAAGCTCCTCGTGACGTCCAGGATCTCATACGGGGCTCCGAACAACCTTCGGTCACCACCATACATAACTCAATACTACTGAAACATCACCGAACGTTCAGTGTGCAGACCCTGCGGGTTCGAGAACTATGTAGACATGACCGAGACACCTCTACGGTCAATAACCAATTGCGGGACCTGGATGCCCATATTGTTTCCTACATATTCTATGAAGATCTTTAACGGTTGAACCTCTATATCAAGGATTCAGTTAATCCTGTATGATGTTCCCTTTTGTTCTTCGGTATGTTACTTGCCCGAGATTCGATCGTTAATGAATCTAACATCCATATAGTTCTGGTGTTGATCATATTTAGACCTTGGAAGAGGTTTAGTCAATGGGTCTACGACATTCAGATCCATATGCACTTTGCAAATATTTATGTCCTCCTCCTTGATGTAATCGCGGATGGAATTGAAGCGTCTCTTTATGTGTCTGGTCCTCTTGTGAAACCTTGGTTCCTTGGCCAGAGCAATGGCACCAGTGTTGTCACAGAACAAAGTCATTGGGTTTAGTGCACTGGGAACTACTCCAAGATCTGTCATGAACTCCTTCATCCAGACACCTTCCTTCGCCGCCTCTGAGGCAGCGATGTACTCCGCTTAGCATGTAGAATCAGCTACCACGCTCTGCTTGGAACTGCACCAGCTTACTGCTCCCCCATTGAGAATAAATACGTATCTGGTTTGAGACTTAGAGTCATCCGGATCAGTGTCAAAGCTTGCATCGACGTAACCCTTTACGACGAGCTCTTGATCACCTCCATAAATGAGAAACATGTCCTTAGTCCTTTTCAGGTACTTCAGGATATTCTTGACCGCCGTCCAGTGTTCCATTCCTGGATCACTTTGAAACCTTCCGGTCATACTTATGGCAAGGCTGACATCGGGTCTTGTACATAGCATTGCATACATGATAGAGCCTATGGCTGAAGCATAGGGGATGACACTCATCTTTTCTCTATCTTCTGCAGTCACTGGGCATTGAGTCTTACTCAACTTCACACCTTGCAATACAGGCAAGAACCCCTTCTTGGACTGATCCATTTTGAACTTCTTCAAAACTTTGTCAAGGTATGTGCTTTGTGAAAGTCCTATTAAGCGTCTCAATCTATCTCTATAGATCTTGATGCCTAATATGAAAGCAGCTTCTCCTAGGTCCTTCATTGAAAAACTCTTGTTCAAATATTCCTTCACACTTTCCAACATTTCTATATTGTTTCCAATCAGCAATATGTCATCCACATATAATATTAGAAACGCTATAGAGCTCCCACTCACTTTCTTGTAAATACAAGCTTCTACGTAAACTTGTATAAACCAGAACGCTTTGATCACCTCATCAAAGCGAAGATTCCAACTCCGAGATGCTTGCACCAGTCCATAAATGGATCGCTGGAGTTTGCAAACTTTGTCAGCATTCTCTGGATCAACAAAACCTTCTGGTTGCATCATATACAACTCTTCCTTAAGGAAACCGTTCAAGAACGTTGTTTTGACATCCATCTGCCAAATTTCATAATCGAAAAATGCAGCTATTGCTAACATGATTCTGACGGACTTAAGCATCGCTACGGGTGAGAAGGTCTCATCGTAGTCAACTCCTTGAACTTGTGAAAAACCCTTTGCCACAAGTCGAGCTCTATAGACAGTGATATTACCGTCCGCGTCCGTCTTCTTCTTAAAGATCCATTTATTCTGAATGGCCTTTTGCCCTTCAAGTAATACTTCCAAAGTCCATACTTTGTTTCCATACATGGATCCCATCTCGGATTTCATGGCCTCTAACCATTTCTCGGAATCTGGGCCCACGATCGCTTCTCCATAGCTCGTAGGTTCATCGTTGTCCAACAACATGACCTCTAAGACAGGGTTACCGTACCACTCAGGAGCTGTACGTGCCCTTGTTGACCTACGAGGTTCGATAGCAACTTGATCCGAAGCTTCATGATCACCATCATTAGCTTCCTCTTCAACTGATGTAGGCTCCACAGAAACATCTTTCTGCGTTGCGCTACTCTCTGGTTGAAGTAAAGGTTCAACAACCTCATCAAGTTCTATTTTCCTCCCACTCAATTCTTTCGAGAGAAACTCTTTCTCGAGAAATGACCCGTTCTTTGCGACAAACACTTTGCCTTTGGATCTGAGATTGAAGGTATACCCAACCATCTCTTTTGGGTATCCTATGAAGATGCATTTCTCCGCTTTGGGTTCCAACTTTTCAGGCTGAAGCTTTTTGACATAAGCATCACATCCCCAAACTTTAAGAAACGACAACTTTGGTTTCTTGCCAAACCACAGTTCATATGGCGTCGTCTCAATGGATTTAGATGGTGCCCTATTTAAAGTGAATGCAGCTGTCTCTAACGCATAACCCCAAAACGATAGTGGCAAATCGGCAAGAGACATCATAGACCGCACCATATCCAATAAGGTTCGATTACGACGTTCGGACACACCATTACGCTGTGGTATTCCAGGCGGTGTCAATTGTGAAACAATTCCACATTATCTTAAGTGACTGCCAAACTCATAACTCAGATATTCTCCTCCTCGATCAGATCGTAGAAATTTAATCTTCTTGTTACGATGATTCTCAACTTCACTTTGAAATTGCTTGAACTTTTCAAACGTTTCAGACTTGTGTTTCATTAAGTAAATATACCCATATCTACTTAAGTAATTGGTGAAGGTGCGAAAATAACGATATCCACCGTGCGCCTCAATGCTCATCGGACCGCACACATCAGTATGTATGATTTCCAACAAGTCACTTGCCCGTTCCATTGTTCCAGAGAATGGGGTCTTAGTCATCTTGCCCATGAGGCATGGTTCACATGTGTCAAGTGATTCAAAATCAAGTGACTCCAAAAGTCCATCAGCATGGAGCTTCTTCATGCGTTTTACACCAATATGACCTAAGCGGCAGTGCCACAAGAAAGTGGCACTATCATTATCAACTCTACATCTTTTGGCAGCAATGTTATGAACATGTGTATCATCACTATCGAGATTCAATAAGAATAAACCCCTCACAATGGGTGCATGACCATAAAAGATATTACTCATATAAATAGAACAACCATTATTCTCTGATTTAAATGAGTAACCGTCTCGCAATAAACAAGATCCAGATATAATGTTCATGCTTAACGCAGGCACTAAATAACAATTATTCAGAAACATGTATATCATATATACCTTGTTTGGTGTTGGTCGCCTTCTTGTCAGCCAGATACTTGGGGCAGTTCCGCTTCCAGTGACCAGTTCCCTTGCAATGAAAGCACTCAGTTTCTGGCTTGGGTCCAGCCTTGGGTTTCTTCATGGGAGGGGCAACTGCTTTGCCACTCTTCTTGGAGTTACCCTTCTTGCCCTTGCCATTCTTCTTGAAACTAGTGGTTTTATTGACCATCAACACTTGATGCTCCTTCTGAATCTCAGACCCAGTGACCTTCAACATCGCAAACAGCTCGGCGACTGACTTGTTCATCCCTTGCATGTTATAGTTCAACACGAAGCTTTTGTAGCTAGGTGGCAGTGATTAAAGAACTCTATCAGTGATCGCCTCTGGTGGGAGAACAATTCCCAACTCCGCCAGACGGTTGGAATACCCAGACATTTTGTGTACATGTTCACTGACAGACCCGTTCTCCTCCATCTTGCAAGCATAGAACTTATCGGAGGTCTCATACCTCTCGATCTGGGCATTCTTCTCAAAGATAAACTTCAACTCCTGGAACATCTCATATGCTCCATGACGTTCAAAACGTCTTTGAAGTCCCGGTTCTAAGCCATACAACATTGCACATTGAACTATTGAGTAATCATCAGAACGTGCCTGCCAAGCGTTCGCAACGTCTCCAGACTCTACTGGAGCGGGTGGTTCACCGAGTGGTGCATCAAGGACATATGCCTTTTGGGAAGCCGTGAGGATAATCCTCAGATTACGGGCCCAGTCTACAAAGTTACTTCCATCATCTTTCAACTTAGCTTTCTCTAGCAACGCATTGAAATTCAGGGGTGCTACTACGCGAGCCATTGATCTACAACATAAATTTTGCAAAGACAACTTAGACTATTGTTCAAGATAATGAGTTTAGTTAATCATATTGCTTAAAAACCTCCCACTAAAATTGACATCCCTCAGGTCATTCGAGCGTCACATGATCCAAATTCATCAACCCAAGTCCGATCATCACGTGAGATGAGGTGGTTTCAATGGTGAACATCTCCATGTTGATCATATCTACTATATGACTCATGTTCGACCTTTCGGTCTCTTGTGTTCCGAGGCCATGTCTGTACATGCTAGGCTCGTCAAGTTTAACCCGAGTGTTCCGCATGTGCAACACTGGCTTGCACCCGTTGTATGTGAACGTAGAGTCTATCACACCCGATCATCACGTGGTGTCTCGAAACGACGAACTTTCGCAACGGTGCACACTCGGGGAGAACACAATTTTATCTTGAAATTTTAGTGAGGGGTCACCTTATAATGCTACCGTCATCCTAAGCATAATAAGATGCATAAAAGGATTAACATCACATGCAAATCATAAGTGACATGATATGGCCATGATCTTGTGCTTTTGATCTCCATCTCCAAAGCACCGGCATGATCTCCATCGTCACCGGCATGACACCATGATCTCCATCATCTTGATCTCCATCAACGTGTCACCATGAGGCTGTCGCGCCAACTATTGCTACTACAACTATTGCTAACTCATAGCGATAAAGTAAAGCAAAAACGACGAAAATAAATTAAAGACAACCCTATGGCTCCTGCCGGTTGCCATACTCATCGACATGCAAGTCGTGATAATCTATACAAAACATGATCATCTCATACATCACATATATCTCATCATGTTTCTGGCCATATCATATCACATCATACCCTGCAAAAACAAGTTAGACGTCCTCTAAGTTGTTGTTGCATGTTTTACGTGGCTGCTATGGGTATCTAGCAAGAACGATTCTTACCTACGCAAAACCACAATGGTGATATACAAGTTGCTATTTCACCTTCTACAAGGACCGCCTCTGTCGAATCCGATTCAACTAAAGTGGGAGAGACAGACACCCGCCAGCCATCTTATGCAACAAAGTTACATGTCAGTCGATGGAACCGGTCTCTCGTACGTGGACGAGTAAGGTTGGTCCGAGCCGCTTCATCCCACAATACCGCTGAATCAAGAAAAGACTAGGGAGGGAAGCAATCTGAATATCAACACCTACAAACTCCTTTGTGTTCTACTCATGATCTCATCTACGCATAGACCTAGCTCATGATGCCACTGTTGGGGAACGTTGCATGGGAAACAAAAAATTTCCTCTGCACACGCAAGATCTATCCATGGTGATGAGCATCTATGAGAGGGAGAGTGGATCTACGTACCCTTGTAGATCGTTAAGCGGGAAGCGTTCAGAAACGCGGTTGATGTAGTCGAACGTCTTCGCGATCCAAATCGCAAGCCGTCCCGCGATCCAATCACGATCCGTCTCGATCTAGCGCTGAACGGACGGCACCTCCGCGTTCAGCACACGTACAGCTCGATGACGATCTCCGCCTTCTTGATCCAGCAAGAGGGAGCAGAGAGGTAGATGAGTTCCCCGGCATCACGACGGCGTGGTGACGGTGGTGGTGGAACTAATCCGGCAGGGCTTCGCCAAGCACCGCCGAACTAATCTAGAGGAAAAACTGTATAGACGGGGGGAGAGAGGGCTGCACCATGGCTTGGGGTACGGCTGCCCTCTCTCCCCTCCAATATATATAGGAGGGAGGGGGAGGGGCTGGCGCCCTAGGGTTTCCCCCTAGGGTCGGCCGAACCACAAGGGGGAGGAGTCCACCTCCCACAAGGGAGGTGGAATCCTAGTAGGACTCCTCCCCACTTGGCCCCTTCCACACCCCTTGCGCAAGGGCCTCCTAGGGGCTGGCCGGCCAGCACACCAGGGGCTGGTGCACCACCTCCTATGCCCATGTGACCCTTGGGGTGGGTGGGCCCACTTGGTGGACCCCCCAGAACCCATTCGTCACTCCCAGTAAACTATCGGAAGTGCCGAAACTTTTTCGGAGACCAAAACGGGACTTCCTATATATCAATCTTTACCTCCAGAACATTCTGAAGCTCCTCGTGACGTCCGGGATCTCATCTGGGACTCCGAACAACCTTCGGTCACCACCATACATAACTCAATACTACCGAAACGTCACCGAATGTTTAGTGTGCAGACCCTGCGGGTTTGTGAACTATGTAGACATGACTGAGACACCTCTACGGTCAATAACCAATAGAGGGACCTGCATGCCCATATTGGTTCCTACATATTCTACGAAGATCTTTATCGGTTGAACCTCTATGTCAAGGATTCAATTAATCCCGTATGATGTTCCCTTTTGTTCTTCGGTATGTTACTTGCCCGAGATTCGATCGTCGGTATCTCTATACCTAGTTCAATCTCGTTACCGGCAAGTCTCTTTAATCATTCCATAATACAAGATCACGTGGATAACTCTTTAGTCACTTTGCTTGCAAGGCTTATTGTGATATTGTATTACCGAGTGGGCCCTGAGATACCTCTCCGTCACACGGAGTAACAAATCCCAGTCTCGATCCATGCCAACTCAACGGACACCCTCAGAGATACCTGTAGAGCATCTTTATAGTCACCTAGTTACGTTGAGACGTTTGATACACACAAGGTATTCCTCCGGTGTCAGTGAGTTGCATGATCTCATGGTCATAGGAACAGATACTTGACATGCAGAAAACTATAGCAATAAACTGACACGATCATATGCTACGTTCATACTTTGGGTCTTGTCCATCACATCATTCTCCTAATGATGTGATCCCGTTATCAAATGACATCTCATGTCTATGCCCAGGAAACCTTGATCATCTTTGATCAACGAGCTAGTCAACTAGAGGCATACTAGGGACACATTGTTGTCTATGTATCCACACATATATTTGTGTTTCCAATCAATACAATTATAGCATGGATAATAAACGATTATCATGAACAAGGAAATATAATAATAATAACTTTATTATTGCATCTAGGGCATATTTCCAACACATGCGTCATCTAGACTTCCTCCAAAGCTATCAGGATCTCTTTTGGTCCAGAGAAAATCTTCAAAAAGTTTCGTCGTGTTTGGACTTCGTTTGGTACATATTTTCTGAAAAAATTAAAACATGTAGAAACAACAACTGGAGCTGGGCACTGGGTTAATACGTTAGTTCCAAAAAATGATATAAAATGGTGTATAAAGCATACAATATTGATAAAATAATAGCCCGAAACAATTAAAAATTATAGATACATTGGGGACATATCAGCATCCCCGAGCTTAATTCCTGCTTCTTCTCGACTAGGTGAATGGTAAAAATAGAATTTTTGATGTTGAATGCTACCTAACATGTCTATCATGTAATCTTTTAGGTATAAATGTTGAGAAATGATGAATTAGTAAATAGTTAAATGAATATAGATGAATACCAGAAAATAACAATTCCCTTTCAAAATAACAACACTAAAGAATGTTATCGCTACTCATGTAATCATGTAAGCAATGGCATAACTCCATCTTCGTAATGTAAAGCATAAATCATGATCACCCCGGTGCCTAACCAAGCACTTGCCTCGTACTTTTTCACGCGCTTCAGATTTTTCAAATTCACTCAACACCCGAGGGTGAGCCATGGACTTTCAACACTTTGGGTGGAATAAATGATGGTAGGGATTGATAAGGGAAGACAAAAATAAGGATAATCTCACATCAACTCGGCAGATCTTTAGGCCATGGAGACGCCTTTCAATAGACATCGATGCGAGGAGTAGGGATTGCCATGCACCTTTTGATGCATTAGAGCTATAAGTGTATGAAAGATCTCTATTAAAATTAAGTGGGTGTGCATCTAACTTACTTGCTCGTGAAGTTCTCGGGAAATTTAGGAAACCCATGAATGGAATATTCAAGATAAGTTCTATATTGATTCCAGCTAGTATATGAAAGTGAAAAAACACGAGGACTCTTGATATGAAAAACACAGTGCTACTTTGAAGCACAATTGTGGTAAAGGATAGTAATGCTGACCCCTCTCTCTTTTTCTATCGTTTTTTTGTGGACTCTTTTTCTGGCCTATTTTTTATATCCTCACATGTAGGGGCAACACTCTAATAATGATGATCATCACACTTCTATTTACTTACAATTCGATAAAAATTAAAACTGATATGACTACATATGTATGCCTATGGCAGTGTACCAAGATGTGCAATAATACTAGCATAACATGTATGCAATGATGAACGGTGGCTTTGCCACAAATATCATGTCAGTCGTATGATCATGCAAAGCAAAATGACAATGAATGAGCAAGTCATATGAACGGTCACGGGTGAAGTTGCATGGCAATATATCTCAAAATGCTATGAAATGTCATGATAGGTAGGTATGGTGGCTGTTTTGAGGAAGATATAATAAAGCTTATGTGTGACAGAGTGTATCATATCATGGTGTTTGGATGCACCAGCGAATTATGAGCCAAATCTCGAGATGAGAACGGGAAATGCACGACACCGAAGAGGCTAGCAAAATACAGAAAAGATGGGAGTGCTTATATTCCACAAACTCACATTAGACACAAGGAACTCAGGTACTTATTGCGTCCTTTATTAGTTCTCTCAAAGCAAAGTACTTATCGCATGCTCCTAGGGAGGAGGTTGGGAGGAGCTAACCATCGTGCCCTCCTACTTGTGAGCTACGTTGGGATTTTCCCTGAAGAGGAGAGGAGATGCAGCATAGTAGAAATAAGTATTTCCCTCAGTGACAACCTAGGTTATCGAACCAATAGGAGAACCAAGCAAAATCCCTTCAACAACACCTATACACACGAAACCAAACACTTGCACCCAACCCGTGCAAGAGGGTTGTCAAGCCCCTTGAACTCGTTACTTGCAAGGATTAAATCTTGATAGAGATAGATAATGTAAAGGTAAAATAAAATAAAAGTAAATAAATTGCATAAAAGTATTTTTAGGTTTTGTATTTATGTTTAAGTAGACCAGGGGGCATAGTGTCTGCTAGAGGCTTCTCTCTTGAAAATAGCATACGTTGCATAAACAAATTACTGTTGGGCAATTGACAGAATTGTGCATAGTTATGACATGTTATTCACGGTAATGATCACGTATATAGGCATCACGTCCATAAACAAGTAGAACGGAACGATTCTACATCTAATACTATTACTCCACTTCGAGAGTGCTTCTAAGCTTGCCTATCTAGGTATTAAGTTCATAACAAACAAAATAATGCTTGGAGCAAGGTGTCATGATGAAGACAAAATAAGACAAGCAATATGTTCAGATCCCATCGTTTTATCCTTAATGGCAACAATACAAATATGTGTCTTGTCCCCTTATGTCACTAGGATATACAGCATCGCAAGATTGAACCCATTACAACGCACCACTCCCGCTGAAGATAAATCAAAGTTGGCCAAACCAAACCGATAGATCAGAGAGAAATACGAAGCTATAACAATCATACATAATAGAATTCAGAAAATACTAAATTACTGTCAATGAATAATCTGATCATAAACCCACAATTCATCAGATCCCAACAAACACACCGCAAAAGAAGAAACATCAGATAGATCACCACGGGAATCGCGGTGAACATGGTATTGAAGATCCAAGAGAGAGAAGTCATCTAGGTACTAGCTATGGACCCATAGGTCTGTGGTGGACTACTCACATATCATCATGGAGGCGACAAGGTTGATGTAGATGGCCTCCGTGGTCGATTCCCCCTCCGGCAGAGTACCGAAAAAGGTCTCCAGATGGCCTCCCATTGGAACAGTGGCTTGCGGCGGCGAAAAATGTGTTTAGGGTGGCTCTCTGTTGGTTTCCTGATTTTAGAGAATTTATGGAGGTGGAATTAGGTCAGACGGAGCCACGAGGGGTGTCGTGGTTTTGTCACGGCAAATACGAGGTACTCCTCCTCTCTTGTTTTTCCTTATACCCTTATGTAGCCCCCAAGAGCTGGTTTAATATTGCAAATAATAGACCGGGTCTTCCAATCTTTGTCATACTCCGAATAACTTAACCGGTAGCCCCCAAGTATCGGGTTAATATAGATATGATGAGCCAGTACTTACTTGAAAATTAGATCCGAGTGTAGCCCCCAAGTCCGGGTCATTATAGTAATGATGAACCGGAGCTTCACTGTAGACGTGGAAAGCGCCGTGTGTAGCCCCCAAGTGCCGGCTCAACTTTAGGAAGATGAGCCGGAACTTCATTGTAGACTTGGAGAGCGCCGTGTATAGCCCCAAAGTGCCGGCTAAACTTTATGAAGATGAGCCGGAACTTCATTGTAGACTTGGAGAAAAAACACAGACATTAGCCCCCAAGTGTCAAGTATATTGCTTGCAATCTGCTTGAGACTTGTATCATAACATCTTCATCATTCTTGTCTAGTAATATCCCATCCTGGCGACTTAAACGTCCTGAACTTTTTATTTTTGAACAATACAGGAAGCTTTGGAGGCGGCTGAGTCTGATCTGTCCGGCGTAAAGGAAAACCTTGCTTCGCAACAAGCCGCCCGGTTTGAGGCGGAAGAAAAATGGTGGGTTGCCATTGAAGAGCTTAAGAAGGTTGAAGCTGACTTTGCTGCCTTCAAAAAGACTGCTGAATCTACACAAGCCGCCCTGACCAAACGCGCAGATGATGCTGACCAGCAGCTCAAGCTTGTGTCAGAAGAGCTACAGACCTTGAAGCGTCATATATCCCGGATGACTTCTGCTATCTTTGGTAAGTACTGAATACTTAACAAATTTCCTTGCCTTGTTGAAAAAACTGTTCGGGCGGCTTATAATGCCTCACATCCTTGTAGGTCAAAGAAGCCGCCAATTATCTTCTGATAGCTTGCTGAAGCTGAAAGCAGTATACACCTTGTCAGAACAGCTATACTGCGGGACCCTTTGCACCATCAAAGCGATGCTGAATGAAAAAAGCATCCCCAAATTCATGAAGGGAGTGATTGAGCTCTTGTCAACTCTGCCCAAGCAAATTGATGAGCTCAAACGATCAGCTGCCAGAAAGGGAGCAATGGCCGCGCTAAGCCGGTCTCTGGCCTTTGCCCCTGAACTGACAGCAGAAGAGATGATGGATGGCTTTCCATCCAAGAAAGATGACGGCTCAGACTTTACCGAGGCTGACTATGCCAAGTGTATGAAGGCCTCTCGAGTACTCGCATCAACGCTCGCCAATGAAATTGATCTGACCTCATACCAGCGGCTTATGGCGAGGATAACAAACGAGTGCGCGGCCCAACGTTTGAAGCTAGAGACTTGACTCCTGCAAGCCGTAAGACACTCTTCCCTCCTGAAATTGACCCATCTCTCTCTTTGACGAGGCCCAGTTTGAAGGTTTAACAAACTGCAACTGGGATGTGGACAATCTTCAGATCGAAGAGGTCAAAGACCCGCCGCAGGATGACCCGCCATCGAGCTGAACACTTGTTCCTGAATTTGATAACCCGACTTTCTGAGCCGCCGAGACTGGAAGTGTATAAAAAACTTTAAGTCCGTTGCATTTTGGGCTCCCTGGAGAGCTTTGTAATAGGCGTAGAAAAACTTGACTGCCTGAGCCGTGCCATCGCGCACGTATGAATCTTTGCACAACTTGATGCACTTTTATCTGTCCTGTGTTCTGCTCGCAATATCTTGTCATCATATTTCACGGCGGCTTATCTTAAGAGATAAGACCTACAAAAACAAACAAGACAGAATATGTTATGTATTGTTGTGAGGGCGGCTTGAAAAAGCAGAACCCGGAGATGTCAAATCTTTCATAGACTTGCTTTTTCAAAAACTCATATGCCAGCTCTTATGGCATGAACTTGTTGTTTGAACTCTTAATAGTACAAGGACTCTAGCGAGAGTGACTGTCAAAATACTTTGAACAGCTCAGGGTCTCTAGGCGAGATTAACTGGTAAGAGCAACAACAAACCATGAAGAGGCGCAGCAGGGCATGAGTATCCCCAGGGCCCATAAGCTACTTCTCACGTGACATAAATCCGTCGTTTGAACCTTAAATAGTGCAGGGTCTTTAAAAGAGTAACTGTTTAAGAGTATGAATGGGCCACATAGCGGAGAGTATGCAGCAGATGGGTGAGTTTATCCTCGCTTGCCATAAGCCGGCCCTCACGTGACAAGAGCCGCCGGTTTAACCTTGACCAGTACAGGGTCTCTAGTGAGAGTGACTGTCAAATATTTTGAACAGCTCAGGGTCTCTAGTCGAGATTAACCGGTAAGAGTTTGGCGGGTCACCTGGCGGAGCAGCAGCAGCATACAGGCAGGTTTAACTCGAACTTGCGGTGGTTGAAGAGCCGATCAAGAGGGTGTGTAAGCTAAACCTGGCGGGTTGGAAGCCCCCAAATGACCTTGTTGACGGAGTCAACTTTTTGGGTATATAACCCGGCCTTACAGTGGCTGAAGAGCCAATCAAGAGGGTGTGTAAGCTAAAGCCTGGCGGGTTGGAAGCCCCCAAATGACCTTGTGGTTGTATCAATCTTTGCACAATCTGAGATACGTAAAACGGCAGAGGCCCCAGCTTGCAGGGATGCCAACTTTATTATATATATATATAAGGGATATATACAATGATGATGTACAATGGTGGGAGCCGATGACTCAAGTATAGTAAGGCCGCAGATGAGCTATATTCCACGGCCGGTGGGTCTCCTGCCCAGAAGTGCGCGACTCGTCTCGTACGTCAATGTGATAGTATGACCCATTGTTGAGATTTCTGCTAACCACAAAGGGTCCTTCCCATAGAGGAGATAGCTTGTGCGCATCCGTCTGATCCTGAATCAAACGCAACACTAGGTCGCCTTCCTGAAACGTCCGGGTCCTAACTCTACGGCTATGATAGCGACACAGGTCTTGTTGATAAATTGCCGATCGAGCCGCCGCCAGATCACACTCTTCATCGAAAGCATCTAACGCGTCCTGACGCGCTGTCTCATTATCTGTCTCAATGTAAGCCGCCACCCGCGGTGAGTCATGACGTATATCAGTTGGTAACACGGCTTCCGCACCGTAAACAATAAAGAAAGGCGTATAGCCTGTTGACCTGTTGGGGGTAGTTCTGATGCTCCAGAGAACTGACGGTAACTCTTCTACCCAACAACCCGGTGTTCGCTGTAGAGGAACCATAAGCCGGGGCTTGATGCCTCTCAAGATCTCCTAGTTAGCACGCTCTGCCTGACCATTGGATTGTGGATGGGCAACAGCAGAGACGTCAAGCCGGATGTGCTCACTTTCACAGAATGCCTGCATAGCCCCCTTGGATAGGTTTGTGCCATTATCCGTGATGATACTATGAGGGTAACCAAAATGGTAGATTAATTTTTTGAGAAACTGAACCGCCGTAGCCGCGTCACACTTGTTGACCGGCTCAGCCTCAACCCATTTGGTAAACTTATCCACCGCCACCAAAAGGTGGGTCTTCTTGTCTTTAGATCTCTTGAAGGGCCGGACCATATCAATCCCCCAGACCGCAAACGGCCAGGTAATTGGAATCATCCGCAATTCCTGAGCCGGCACGTGAGCACGTTGCCCGAATTTCTGACATCCATCGCACTTGGTGACCAAGTCCTCTGCGTCCTTATGAGCCGTCAGCCAGAAGAAACCATGCCGGAAAGCCTTGGCCACCAAAGTTTTTGAGCCGGCGTGATGACCATAATCGCCGACGTGAATTTCATTTAAAATCTCCTTACCCTCTTCAGGAGAAACGCAACGCTAAAAAACGCCAGTGACGCAGCGCTTATGTAACTCGCCATTGATGATAGTCATAGATTTAGATCGTCTTATGATTTTTCTCGCCAAAGTCTCGTCCTCGGGTAACTCGCCACAAGTCAAGTATGCCAGGTAAGGTATCGTCCAGTCAGGGATAGCATGCAGAGCCGCCACCAGCTGCTCCTCCGGGTCAGGTATAGCCAGATCCACCTCTGAAGGTAGTTTAACAGACGGGTGATATAACACATCCAAGAAAACGTTAGGCGGTACCGGCTTACGCTGAGAACCCAGTCTTGACAATGCATCAGCTGCCTCGTTCTTGCGACGGTCGATATGATCCACCTGATAACCCTTGAAGTGTCCAGCAATGATATCCACTGCCTGACGATAAGCCGCCATCCGTGGGTCTTTGGAATCCCACGTGCCTGAAACTTGCTGAGCCACGAGGTCTGAGTCGCCAAGACATCTAACCTGGCTCAGGTTCATCTCCTTAGCCACATGGATGCCATGAAGTAAAGCCTCATACTCAGCTGCATTGTTAGTACAAGGAAACATCAGCCTTAGCACATAGCAAAACTTGTCACCTCTAGGGGAAGTTAAGACAGCTCCAGCCCCTGACCCTTCCAACTGTCTGGATCCATCGAAGTGAATCGTCCAGTATGTGTTATCCGGCTTCTCCTCGGGCGACTGACACTCCGTCCAGTCATTTATAAAATCCACCAGGGCTTGAGACTTGACGGCCGTGCGGGGCACATATTTCAAATTAAGAGGCCCAAGCTCCAATGCCCACTTAGCAATCCTGCCAGTGGCTTCTCTATTTTGAATTATGTCTCCCAACGGGGCAGAGCTAACCACAGTGATCTGGTGTCCTAGGAAGTAATGCTTCAGCTTACGATTCACCATGAAGACCCCATATATCAGTTTCTGCCAATGTGGGTACCTTTGCTTGGACTCGATCAGGACTTCACTGACGTAGTAAACCGGCCTCTGAACCGGGTACTCTTTCCCCGCCTCCTTACACTCCACAACAATCGCGGCGCTGACTGCCCTGTTGTTAGCCGCCACGTAGAGGAGCAAAGGATCCTTCTCAGCCGGAGCAGCCAAGACCGGCGGCTCAACCAGCTGCTTTTTGAGCGCCTCAAACGCCTCACCCGCCGCATTACTCCAGACAAAGTTGTCTGTTTTCTTCATCATCTGATACAAAGGAATAGCCTTCTCACCTAGGCGGCTTATGAACCGGCTTAACGCAGCGATCCGACCCGCCAGGCGCTGAATGTCGTTGATGCACGCTGGCTCAGACAGGGAAGTGATAGCCTTTATCTTGTCCGGATTAGCTTCAATGCCACGCTCAGAAACTAGAAATCCCAAAAGCTTGCCTGCAGGAACTCCAAAGACACACTTAGCCGGGTTAAGCATCATCTTGTAGACCCGTAAGTTATCGAACGTTTCCTCAAGTCGCCAAGTAGAGTCTCCTTCTTCAGGGACTTGACCACAATATCATCTACATAAGCATGAACATTGCGCCCAATCTGACCATGAAGACAGTTCTGCACACAACACTGGTAAGTCGCCTGGGCACTCTTGAGCCCAAAAGGCATAGACACATAGCAGAAAGCACCAAAAGGCGTGATGAAAGCCGTCTTCTCTTGGTCTTTAACTGCCATCTTGATCTGATGATAACCTGAATACGCGTCCAGGAAGCATAAACTCTCACAACCCGCCGTTGCATCAATAATCTGGTCGATACGGGGGAGAGCAAACGGGTCAACTGGACATGCCTTGTTAAGGTCCATGTAATCCACACACATACGCCACGTGCCATTCTTCTTAAGCACTAGCACCGGGTTAGCTAACCACTCTGGGTGAAAAACTTCAATGATGAACCCTACTGCTAAGAGCCGGGCCACCTCTTCTCCAATAGCCTTGCGCCTCTCCTCATTGAACCGCCGGAGGAACTGTTTGACCGGCTTAAACTTAGGATCCACATTAAGGTGGTGCTCAGCGAATTCTCTTGGTACACCCGGCATGTCAGACGGCTTCCATGCAAAGATATCCCGATTCTCACGGATGAATTCGATGAGCGCGCTTTCCTATGCAGGGTCCATGTTAGCCCCGATAGTGAACTGCTGTGATGAGTCGCCCGGCGTAAAGTCCACCAACTTGGTATCTTCTGCCACAAACTTGAGTGGCGGCTCAGATTCCGTGTTAGGCTTCTTCAATGGAGTCATATCTTCCGGGTCAACATTTTCCTTATAGAACTTGAGCTCTACCTCAGCACAACTTGACTCTGCGTAAGCTGCATCACCCTCCTCACACTCAAGAGCCGTCTTCCGATCACCATGCACGGTAATTGTCCCGTTCAACCCGGGCATCTTGAGCTGTAAGTAAACATAGCAAGGCCTAGCCATGAACTTGGCGTAAGCCGGCCGTCCAAACAGAGCGTGATATGGGCTCTTGATTTTGACTACTTCAAACCACAAAGACTCCACCCTATAGTTGAATTCATCACCAAAAGCTACCTCCAAAGAAATCTTTCCCACTGGATAAGCCGATTTTCCGGGCACCACACCGTGAAAAACTGTTGAAGAGGGCTTAAGATCTTTATCAAGCAAACCCATCCGGCGGAAAGTGTCATAATACAGGATGTTGATGCTGCTGCCACCATCCATAAGTACTTTAGTGAACACGTATCCTCCCACTTGGGGGGCAAGTACCAAAGCCAGCTGTCCCGGGTTGTCAACCCGCGGTGGGTGATCCTCCCTGCTCCAAGTTATGTCATATTCAGACCACTTCAAATACTGTGGGAGAGCCGACATGACTGCATTAACCGCCCGCTTGTGCACCTTCCGGTCTCGCTTGTCAAGGCTGGTTGTAAAAACATGATACTGACCCCCGCTGAGCTGCTTCGGGTTACTCTGCCATCCTGATTGGTTATTCTGCTACTGGCCTCCACCGCCAGACTGTTGATGATGACCCCCTTGATTGCCTTGACCCTGGTAACCGGATCCTGAGCCGCCAGCACCAAAACCGGCTCCTGAACCGCCCGGCCTTGAGCCGCCTGATGGACCATTACCGTTATTACGATGCTGTTGAAGGCTGTAATCCTGGAACTGCCGCATAATACTGCAATCCCTCCAAGTATGGCCTGCCGGCTTATCAGGCCGGCTGTGCTCCGGACAAGGTTGGTTGAGCATCTCTTCCAGGTTGAAAGGAGCTTTGCCCTTGTTAAAGGGTGGCCTAAAATTCCCATTGCCCTTAGCATGATTGTTCCCAGCGCTGGTGTTCGCCACCAATTCTGACCCGCCGTCCGGGTTCTTCCGCTTGCCCCGGTTGCTATTTCCGGCCGCGTTTTGCTGTTGACCCTTGCCATTGTTATTTTTCTTACCCTGAGCCGATTTCTCATCATCGGAACCAGGGTCTTTCGTGTTATCGGAGTCTGCATACTTGGTGAGAGCCGCCATGAGCTCCCCCATATGTTGGCACGTGCGCTTGAGCCGGCCAAGCTTCTGCTTCAAAGGTGTAAAGTGGCAATTCTTCTCTAGAATCAAAACTGCTTGAGCCGCCGTAATCTGTTCAGAAGAGTGAATGATGGTTGAGACCCGCCGGACCCAGTGATGAGCCGACTCGTCATCACGCTGCACACAATGGTCCAGATCCACAATCGTCATGGGCTGCTTGCACGTTCCTTGAATTTTTTTGATGGATTTCGCCTTTAATTCAGCCCAGGAATTAATGCTGTTGGGTGGGAAGCCTTTCAACCACATGCGAGCCGGCCCTTCCAGCATCATGATGAAATATTTGGCACATACTGCATCACTGACGTCTAACATCTCCATGGCCAGCTCATAACTTTCGATCCAAGCCTCTGGAGGTAGGTCCGCAGTATAATTGGGCACCTTGCGAGGACCCTTGAAATCCTTCGGCAGACGCTCGTTCCGTAGAGCCGGCGCTAAGCACGGCACTCCCACAGCCCTGGAGGTTACTCCTGCTCCTACTGAGACGGAAGGTGCAACTATGGGTTCCTGATAAGCCGCCGCCGCCGCTTCTCGCTGTGCTCTTGCCCGGTCCACCAGCGCCTGCGCATCCAGAGCCGCCCGATCAACTTGCGGCGGGTTCCGATGTCGTTCACTGCTAGAAACCGCCGGTGACTCATAACGCCGGCTGTAGCTGCGGCTGGGGATGGGGGTTGAATGAACGCAACTCCGGCTATAAGTATACTTCTCCTGCTGGGCCACCGCCGTCTGCAGGTATCCAATAGCGTTCCGCACCTCTTCAGCAAAAGGCGCCTCATCGGGGATGGGGATTGTACCAAGCCGGGTCGCCGCTGCCACCATGTTCTCAGCGGGTTAGAATAATGACCGGGTGGTGTCGGAAAAGGCTGTGGTGGGGTCTGGTTCCGGCGGGGCGGGTCTGGCCGCTGATGCTGAACTGCCGCCCGGCTTCCAGGTACTTCCGCCGTCCGGGTTACGGTCAAAGGCACATTCTGTCCCGTCCCTGGCGTGTTAAAAAGGTTTCTGGCTTCATACTGATCCGGCAGGCGGGATTGATGCCTCATCCGATGAACCGCCGCCGCAAACTGTTGCTCTAACTCAAAGCGGAAGGCATCCGCCCTAAGGCGCTCCGCCTTAGCATCCATCTGAGCCTTCAGCGCGTTGATTTCCTGTTGGACTCCGGCCATCTGGTTCTTCAACCTCGTGATCTCCGCGTTGCGGGCCGCTTGGTTTTCAGCAGTGACCTCAGTTTCCATCAGGGTTGTAAGCTCGTTCATTAGATCCAGAAGAACCTGAGCCGGCGGCCTGCCAGCTCCAGACCCGGTCGCACCGGCGGCTATACTGCTAGGGGCCGGCACTGAACCCGCCATGAAGACGGCAGCGCGGTTCGGCGTCTCATAATCCTCCGGCACATGATACTCTGACTCGGGGTAAGGCTCGGCGTAGCCCCCGAGCCCACCGTTATGAAGCTGATAGATCGATTCCGTTTCTCCGCTGGAGGATCCATCCTCTGAGCAGATGAGAGTTTCCTCCTGAGACATAGAACCTTCAAGCTCCATGCCCTGGGCGAAGCCGACGAAGACATGCTTCCTGCCCCGGTTAGCACGGGCGGGTCGCACGCGTCGGACGGGTTGCTTGCGCTGGGCCGGCTCGACGACGTCGGTGCAGATGTCCGGCTCGGGTTCAGATCCGCCGATCTTGCCGATGAAAACATGGATTCCACCGAAGGGGACCCGGAACCCGTACTCAATTGAGTCAGCCTCGGGGCCCCAGCCGGCGTCGTCGATGTAGAGCTTGCCGCGGCGACTGTTGGTCATCCTGCCAATAGCGTACCCCTCGATCCCTGGGAGAGAGCCCTTTGAGAACTCAACACCACCGAGCGCTAGCCCCACGGTGGGCGCCAACTGTCGTGGTTTTGTCACGACAGATGTCTGAAGACTTAGGTTCGAGGCCATCGCTAAGGCGGTGGACTCAAAGGGGTTGGTCGAGATGAGGGACACGAGTTTACCCAGGTTCGGCCCCTCAAGAAGAGGTAAAAGCCTACGTCCTGCTTGTGTTGTATTGATTGGAGTATCGATTACAAGGGAGTGAATTCTCTTGACCTAGCTCTCGATTGATTGGTCTCTTTCCTAAGCCGCCCCAGGGTCTCACCTTTATATAGGAGGTCGAGGCCCTGGGTTACACAAGTCCTAAACCGACTCATACAACGTAGTCAATCCTATCTCTAAGTCGCCTTGCCTCCTTGAGCAAGCCGTCTCTGGGCGGCTTAACCGCCCAGGTCTCACACCATCTTCTGTCTCTGGGCCTTTGTCTTGGCCCGCCTGGTAAGCCGCCATGCGGCCCGACCTTCATCTTCTGGCCCACCTTAAGGGTCTTGCTTATGAGCCGCCAGGTATGACCCGGCCCCTCCTGGGCGGGTCTTACCACGGGGTTATATCCCCAACAAGGGGCCCACAAGGCATCAGGGCGTGCCTACCCCCTGGGTGTGTCATGTTCCCTTGTCGTATCCTCGTCTTGGATCCTGAATCCTCCCGAAGCTTCCTGGGTCTCTTTTATATAGAAAAATTGTCAAAAAGTTTCGTAGCGTTCGGACTTTGTTTGGTACATATTTCCTAGAAAACCAAAAACAGGCAAAAAACAAGTGGCACTTGGCACTGGGTTAATAGGTTAGTTCCCAAAAATGATATAAAATAGCATATTATTGCATATAAAGTATCCTAGATTGATAATATCACAACATGAAACAATAAAAAATTATACATACGTTGGAGATGTATCAGGATCCCCAAGCTTAATTCCTGGCCGTCCTCGAGTAGGTAAATGATAAAAACAGAAATATTGATGCGACATGCTACCCAACATGTAATTTATTTTAGGTATGATCGTTGAGAAATGATGAACTAATTGATATCAACATAATAATATCCATAAATATAAATAGCATAATCATTACTTTTCAAAATATATGATCCTTAAAGAATGTTATTCCCTACTCATTTTATCATATCAAGCATGGCATGACTCAGTATTCACCACATAAGTATAAATCATGAGCACCCAAGTGTCAAACCAGGTAATTGGAATGTACTTATAACGTGCTTCAGCATTTTTAACTTCACGCAATACATGATCGTGAACCATGGATATAGCATATGGGTTGAATAGAGTATGGTGGTAGATATCAAAGGAGTCAAAGTGGAAAACAAAGTCTCACATCAACTAGGCATATCAACGGGCTATGGAGATGCCCATCAGTTGATATCAATGCGAGGAGTAGGGATTGCCAAGCAACTAATGCACTAGAGCTATAAGTGTATGAAAGCTCAATGGAAGCTAAGTGGGTGTGCATCCAGCTTGCTTGCTCATGAGGGCCTCGGGCATTTGAGGAAGCCCTTCATCAGAATATACAAGCCAAGTTCTATAATGAAAAATTCCCACTTGCATATGAAAATGACAACTCAGGAGACTCTCTATATGAAGAACATGGTGCCACTTTGAGGCACAAGTGTGGTAAATGGATAGTAACAATGCCCCTTCTCTCTTTTCTCTCATTTTTTTCATGGTGGGCTCTTCTCTTTTTTTCGCCTCCCCCATTTCTTTTTTTTGTCTGGAGTCGCATCCTAACTTGTGGGGGAATCATAGTCCCCGTCATCCTTTCCTCACTGGGACAATGTTGTAATAATGATGATCATCACGCTTTTATTTACTTACAACTCAATATTACAACTCAACATAAAATAATATGACTCTATATGAATGCCTCTAGCAATGTACCAGGATGTGCAATGATCTAGCGTAACATAAACACAATGATGAACGGTGGCTTTGCCACAAATACTATGTTAGCTATATGGTCATGCAAAGCAATATGATGATGAACACACAAGTCATGTGACGAAACGGTGGAAGTTGCATGGCAATATATCTTAGAATGGCTATGGAAATTCCATGATAGGTAGGTATGGTGGCTGTTTTGAGAAAAATATAAGGAGGCTTATTTGTGATTGAGTGTATCATATCATGGGGTTTGGATGCACCGGTGAAGGTTGCACCAACTCTCGAGGCAAGAATGGGCAATGCACAGTACCGAAGATGCTAGCAATTATGGAAAGGTGAGAGTGTGTATATCCATGGATTCACATTAGTCATAAAGAATATGCTTATTGTAAAGACTTATTAGCTCTATCGAAGCAAAGTATTACCGCACGCCCCTAGGGAGGAGGTTGGTAGGAGTTAACCATCACGCGCCCCCGATTCGAACAACACTGTAGGATTTCATTTCAGACATAAAAATGCTCACACATCAACATCGTGCCATAGTTAATACTTGGATGAATAAAAAATAACAAGCTTTAATTACCGATATTTCTACTAACCAGTAATCATGTACTCATGCCCTTTCATATTATTATATCAATATAATCAACCCATGTTTTTTCTTTAGTGAGCTACATGAATGTTTTTATTATACCCCCCCTTGAATACCTATCCTTTTTGGACTAGTCTTATAACATACGCCCCTTACTGGTCCTATTTCTTATATGCTCTCAAAAATATTTAAGTGAAGCATGAGAGTTCAATTATTTCAATAAAATATGAACGCTGTCGTGCTCTAGAAAGATGCGAAGCACTAGAGCAACTACCTAGCTCAAAAGATATAAGTGAAACATATAGAGTATTATAACAAATTATGATGACCGCGTGTCTCTCTCAAATATGTGTGTCCAAAAAACAATTATTGTGGCAAAGTAAAAGAAAAACAAAATATAACACATGATGCTCCAAGCAAAACACATTTGATGTGATGAATAAAAATATAGCTCCAAGTAGCATACCGATAGATTGGAGACGAAAGAGGGGATGCCTTCTGGGACATCCCCAAGCTTAGACTCTTGGGTCTTCCTTGAATATTACCCTGGGGTGCCTTGTGCATCCCCAACTTAGGGTCTTGCCGCTCCTTATTCCTTCATCCATCATTCTCTCACCCAAAACTTGAAAACTTCAACACACAAAACTCAACAAAACCTTGTGAGATCCATTAGTATGATAGACATATCAAATACTTTAGGTACTGTTATAAATTGATTCATATTTCGTTATTACATAGCAGGTACTATATTCTAACTTCTCCACAGCTTATACCCCCTGATACAATCCATATCATCATCAAAACAAGCAAACTATGCAAGCAAAAACAGAATCTGTCTAAAATATAACAGTTTGTAATGGTCTGTACGAAAACCATATTTCTGTAACTATGCAAATTCTGAAAATTATGAAATCCTGGGAAATTTGTATACCAATACTATGTAAAAAATGCAGATAAAAAAGACATTCCAGTAAAATCAGAGAAATTCTACACTAGACGCAAAAGTTTCTGTTTTTGCACAACATCAATTCTACTATCTTCCAAATCATCCCAAAGGCTTTACTTGGCACAAACACTAATTTAAACATAAAAACACAATCATTATAGTAGCAATAATCATGTCAACACACCAAAATAGAAAGTAAAACAAAAATTTAAAGATAACTATTGGGTTGCCTCCCAACAAGCGTTGTTGTTTTATGCCCCTAGATAGGCATAATGCATAGTTTCAAGTATTGTCATCCTTCACATCCAACTCCTCAATTATGCAACCATGCTTCCTAGAGGAGGCTTAATGATAGGTTCCTTTATTACCTCTACAAAATTGGGTGCACACTAATCATTTTAAGATCCTCGTTCCTTTTACTAGGTGTGCCACTTGTAGGCTTAGGAACATACATAACCTTGGAACTTTTATTTATAGCGGCCTTATCAACAGTTTTAGTAGGAACGAAAGTGGAGCCCACTTTATTAAGGATTTCTTCCAACTTATCGATACAGGATGGACTTTGTCCTAGTCATTCACTAATCTTTGGTTCACTATCTTTTAGCATCTTGATAGTAGTTCCTACCTTGGAACCAAATTTAGTAACTTGATTATGGACTTTTTTGTCTAAATTTTCAATGTGCTCAACAGTAGGCCTTTTATTTGCTATAGCATCTAGCCTACACATAACATCTTCCAATGTCAATATAGTTCCATTAACAATAATAGGGGGTGATCCTACTATATCTTCCATAGCATTGAAAGATCCCAAAGTGTGACTCATTAAGAAATTACCACCGGTAATAGCGTCAAGCACAAATCTATAACAAGTAGTAACGCCCGCAAAAAAATTACGAAGAAAAATAGTGGTGGATTGCTTACGAGTTGATCTATTTTAAGCATTGAAAATCCTTTTCCAAACATCTTTTAAACCCTTTCCTCCCCTTTGTTTAAAATTAAGCACTTCATTTTCGGGAGTAAACGAGACAATGGAAGAACTACCCATAGTGACGAATAAGTAAACTAGGAAGCAAACAAGTAAACTAGATAACTAAGCAAACAAGCAAATAGATTTTTTTGTGGTTTTTGATTTTTATGTAAAGCAAAATATAACAGAAAATAAAAAGTAAAACATGTGAAAGATCATTTGTGTGTAGGGACATGGCAAGAGTTTGATGATGTCTCCCCAGCAACGGCGCCAGAAGTTCTTCCTGTTACTTGTGAGCTGCGTTGGGATTTGCCTCGAAGAGGAGAGGAGATGAAGCACAGTAGAGATAACTATTTCCATCAGTGAGAACCAAGGTTATCGAACCAATAGGAGAACCAAGCAAACTCCCTTCGACAGAACCTACACACACAAAACCAAACACTTGCACCCAACGCGAGCAAGAGGGTTGTCAAGCCCCTTGAACTCATTACTTGCAAGGATTAAATCTTGATAGATATAGATAATATAAAGGTAAATAAATTGCAGAAAAGTGTTTTAAGGTTTTTTGTATTTATGTTTAAGTAGACCCCGGGGCCATGGTATTCGCTAGAGGCTTCTCCCTCGAAAATAGCATACGGCGGGTAGACAAATTATTGTTGGGCAGTTGACAAAATTTCTCATAGTTATGACAAGTTATTCAGGGCAATGATCATGTATATAGGCATCACATCCATAAACAAGTAGACCGAAACAATTCTGAATCTACTACTATTACTCCACCAGTCGACCGACTCCTGCCTGCATCTATGGCATTAAGTTCATAACAAACAGAGTAGTGCTTGGAGCAAGGTGACATGATGTAGACAAAATAAGACAAGCAATATGTTCTGATCCCATTGCTTTATCCTTAATGGCAATAATACAAATTTGTATCTTGTCCCCTTCTGTCACCGGGATATAGAGCACCGCAAGATTGAACCCATTACAACGCACCACTCCTGCTGAAGATAAATCCATCTAGTTGGCCAAACCAAACCGATAGATCAGACAGAAATACGAAGCTATAACAATCATGCATAATAGAATTCAAAAAATACTAAATTACTTTTAATGAATAATCTGATCATAAACCCACAATTCATCGGATCCCAACAAACACACCGCAAAAGAAGATTACATCGGATAGATCACCGCGAGAATCGCGGTGAACATGGTATTGAAGATCAAAGATAGAGAAGAAGCCATCTAGGTACTAGCTATGGACCCGTAGGTGTGTGGTGGACTACTCACGCATCATCATGGAGGCAGAAAGGTTGATGTAGATGGCCTACGTGGTCGATTCCCTCTCCAAGAGAGTACCGGAAAAGGTCTCCAGATGGCCTCCTATCGGAATAGAGGCTTGCGGCGGCAGAAAAAGTGTTTCGGGTGGCTCTCTATTCGTTTCCTGATTTTAGAGAATTTACGGAGCTGGAATTAGGTCAGACGGAGCCACGAGGGGCCCACAGGGCATCAGGGCACACCCTGTTGCCTTGATGTCTCCTCGTCTCGCTTCCTGACTCCTCTCGAAGCTTCCTGGGTCTCTTTTGTCCAGAAAAAAAACATCAATAAGTTTCATAGCGTTTGGACTTTGTTTGGAACAGATTTCCTTGAAAACTAAAAACATGCAAAAAAACAACAACTGGCACTTGGCACTGGGTTAATAGGTTAGTTCCCAAAAACGATATAAAATAGCATATTATTGCATATAAAGTATCCTAGATTAATAATATAATAGCAAGGAACAATAAAAAATTCTAGATATGTTGAAGACATATACGCCCCCCAGCCAGACAACACACACGGTTTTCACTCAAGGATACTCAACACTCCAACCTCCTAGTTATGCCACGACCGGCATTTTAATGAATATTGAATCACAACCCTTAATATCGGTATTCTTACTAATCAATTCTCACCAACTAGTAAGCCTCCATATTATAACCTCAATACCGTCGACCATACGTTTCGCATTTAATGATCTACATGAAAGTTTTTGTTACATCCCTCTTGTATACCTATCATTTTCCGACTAAATATTTATCTCGTGCAAATTACCACTTACTATTCACACTCTCAAAAAGATATAAGTGAAATATGAGAGTGTATATGATTTCTATAAAATATAATTTCCGTCGTGCTCTAAAGATATAGGTGAAGCACATGAGCATAAATTGCCTTAACTCAAAAGATATATGTGAAGCATGATGAGCATTCTAATAAATTCCAATGAATGTGTGTCTCTCATAATAGGTGTGTGTAGCAAAAAAACGATTGTGACCAACTAAAAAGAAAACAAGCAGAAATATAGTACATGACGCTCCAAGCAAAACACATATCATGTGATGAATACAAATGTATCTCCAAGTAAAATTACTGATGGATAGTAGACGAAAGAGGGGATGCCAACCGGGGCATCCCCGATCTTATATGCTTGGGTATTCTTTAAATATTATTGTGGGGTGTCTTGGGCATCCCCAAGCTTAGGGACTTGTCGCTCCTTATTCCTTCATCCATCGTGATCTCACCCAAAACATGAAAACTTCAGCACACAAAACCCAACACAAACTTCGTGAGATTCGTCAGTAGTATAATAAAGTGACCAAGCACCTTAGGTACTATCATAAATATATTCATAATTGCTATTGCATAATACAAAGTTTCGTGTTTTGTCATAGCCATATGATACGTCTCCAACGTATCTATAATTTTTACTTGTTCCATGCTGTTATATTATCATTCTTGGATGTTTTACAATCATTTTATAGCAACTTTATATCATTTTTTGGGACTAACCTTTTGACATAGTGCCAAAGTGTCAGTTGCTGTTTTTGCTTGTTTTTTACTTCACAGAATATCAATACCAAACAGAGTCCAATCGCGATGAAACTTTTTGGAGATTTTTTCTGGACCAGAAGACACCCAGTGGGCCAAAGAAGTGCCGGAGAGGTCGACCGTGGAGACCACAACCCACCAGGGCGCGCTAGGGGGGGCCCGGCGCACCCTGATGGGTTGTGCCCTCCTTGGGGCCCCTCTCCACCGCCTCTGATGCCTATAAATTCCCAAATATTCCAAAAACCCTAGGGGAGTTGACGAAACGCAATTCCAGCCGCTGCAAGTTCCAGAACCTCGAGATCCAATCTAAACACCATCACGGAGGGGTTCATCTTCTTCATAGGTGCCTCTCCAATGATGCGTGAGTAGTCCACCATAGACCTACGGGTTCGTATGCAGTAGCTCGATGGCTTTCTCTCTCTCTTATGATTCTCAATAAAATGGTCTCTTGGAGATCTATTTGATGTAAACTTTTGCAGTGTGTTTGTTGGGATCCGATGAATTTTGAGTTCATGATCAGTTTCTATCCATGAATATTATTTGAGTCTTCTTTGATCTCTTATATGCATGATTACTTATAGCCTCGTATTTATTCTTCGAATCTTTGGTTTAGTTAGTCCAACTAGATCGGTTTTTCTTGCCATGGGAAGAGGTGCTTTGTGATGGGTTCGATCTTGCGGTGTTCTTTCCCAGTGACAGAAGGGGCAGCAAGACACGCACGTATCGTTGCCATTAAGGATAACAAGATGGGGTCTATTCCTACATGAATAGATCTTGTCTACATCATGTCATCGTTCTTATTGCATTACTCCATTTTTCCATGAACTTAATACACTAGATGCATGCTGGATAGCGGTCGATGTGTGTAGTAATGGTGGTAGATGCAGGCAGGAGTCGGTCTACTTATCTTGGACGTGATGCCTATATAATGATCATCGCCTAGGATATCGTCATGACTATTCGATTTTCTATCAATTGCCCAACAGTAATTTGTTCACCCACCGTGCGCTATACTCTTGAGAGAAGCCACTAGTGAATCCTACGGCCCCCGGGTCTACTTTTCCCACATATTGCTTTCCAATCTATCTTTTTGCCTCTTTGTTTTCAGATCTACAAAACCAAAAACCCAAAAACATATTGCTGCATATTTTATTTGCTCTTTTTATTTTGTGTTCTTGAGAGATCTATCTCTCCTATCTATCATTACCTAACCTATCTTTTTACAGTAGAGAGATTGACAACCTCTCTTTCGCGTCGGGTTGCAAGTATTTGTTGTTTGTGTGCAGGTGCTGCTTATTGGGTGGTGGTGATCCTCCTACTGGTTCGATAACCTTGGTTTCATAACTGAGGGAAATACTTACCGTCGCTGTGCTGAATCATCCCTTCCTCTTTGGCGAAATACCGACGCAGCCTCAAGCCACGTCAAAGGAATTTCTGGCGCCATTGCCGGGGAGGAAGCGGTCTCTTCTACGTGCCTATCGTAGGCGCCGAGGGGACTCCATCATCATCTAGCAGGTTCCTAATAAAAAATCTCATCTCCTTGAAATTACATTATTTGCCATTTGCCTCTCGTTTTCCTCTCCCCCAGTTTACCAATTTGTCATTTTATTCGCCCTCTTTTTCGTTTGCCTTTTTCTTGCCGGATCTCTTCCTTGTTTGCATAGTCACGATGACTCAAGAGAACACCAAGTTGTGTGATTTTTCCAGTACTAATAACAATGATTTTATTAGTACTCTGATTGCTCCTCCCGCCACTATTACGGAGTCTTGTGATATTAATGCCGCTTTGTTGAATCTTGTAATGAAAGATCAATTTGTCGGTACTCCTAATGATGATGCCGCATACCATCTAAACACATTCGTAGAATTGTGTGATATGCAAAAGAAAAAAGATGTGGACAATGATATTGTGAAGTTGAAATTATTTCCTTTCTCCTTGCGGGATCGTGCAAAAAATTGGTTTTCTTTTTTGCCTCGCAATAGTATCGATTCTTGGAATAAGTGCAAGGATGCTTTTATTACTAAGTATTTTCCGCCCGCAAAAATTATTTCCCTTAGGACACAAATCATGAATTTTAAGCAACTTGAGCATGAACATGTTGCACAATCTTGGGAAAGAATGAAGTTGATGCTAAGAAATTGTCCTACTCATGGTTTAAATCTTTGGATGATCATACAAAAAATTTATGCGGGGTTGAATTTTGTCTCTAGAAATCTTTTAGATTCCGCCGCGGGTGGTACTTTTATGGAAATTACTTTGGGTGAAGCTACTAAATTGCTAGATAATATCATGGCAAATTATTCACAATGACATACCGAAAGAGCACCTACTAGTAAAAAAGTTAATTCGGTTGAAGAAATTAGTACTTTGAGTGATAAGGTTGTGCCTTTATCTACCTTGATTGAGCAAAATAGTGATTCCGTAGATGTGAACTTTGTCTCGCGAAACAATTTCAATAACAATGCTTATAGAGGAAATTTTAATCTTAGGCCTTTTCCTGGAAATTCCTCTAATAAGGTAATTCCTATGGTAATTCTTCTTACAATAATAACAGGAACAACTCTGATCTTGAGATTAATATTAAAGAATTTATCAATGCGCAAAAGGCTTTCAATACTACGATAGAAGAAAAGTTGAATAAGATTGATGACATGTCTAGAAGCATTGATAGAATTTCTCATGATGTTGAAAATCTCAAGTTGAAAACTTTTGTTCCTAAGATTGATGAATCAATTAAAGCTTTATATGTCTCCATGGATGAAAGTAAGAAAAGAACCGCTATGCTTAGAGCTAAAAGAAAAATCTTAGAAAAATCGTTTTCTAGTGATTGCCTTCATAAAAAAGATGAAGATCTTAAAGTGATTGGTGGTTCTTCTATTGATTACTTGTTTAGTAATGTTAAGATTGATGATAAAGGGTGTGAAGTAGAGTCAACTTTAGCTAGAAGGCATCCCAATAATTTGGAGGGTGAAAATCTTGATGAATTTTTTGATAAAAGTGGGTTTGAAGAGGTCAAAAGTTTAACTAGTGATGTGCCCACTATTTTGGATTGCAAAGAATTTAATTATGATAGTTGCTCTTTGATTGAATGTATTTCTTTGTTGTAATCCATGTTGAATTCACCCCATGCTTATGAGTAAAATAAAGCTTTTACTAAACATATCGTTGATGCCATGATGAAATCTTTTGAAGAAAAGTTGGAGTTGGATATTTCTATTCCTAGAAAATTACATGATGAGTGGGAACCTACTATTAAAGTCAAGATTAAGAATTATGATTGCTTTGCTTTGTGTGATTTGGGTGCTAGTGTTTCCATGATTCCGAAATCTCTATGTGATGTGCTTGGTCTCACCAATATTGAAGAATGTTCTCTTAATTTGCACTTGGTGGATTCTACTATTAAAAAGCCTTTGGGAAGAATTAATGATGTTCTTATTCTTGCAAATAGGAACTATGTGCCCATAGACTTTATTGTGCATGATATTGATTGTAATCTGTCTTGTCCCATTATACTTGGTAGACCGTTTTTACGCACTATAGGTGCCGTGATTGATATGAAAGAAGGCAATATTCGTTTTCAGTTTCCCTTGAGAAAGGGCATGGAACACTTCCCTAGAACAAGAATTAATCCACCATATGAATCAAGCATGAGGGCATCCTATGGATCCAAAACCAAAGATGACAATACTTGAGCCTATGCGTTATGCCTAGCTAGGGGCGTAAAACGATAGCGCTTGTTGGGAGGCAACCCAATGAATAAATACATTTTTGCTTTTTACTTTCTGTTTTTGAGTGTTGACACAATTATGCCTCTGTTATGATTGTGTTTTATGGTTTATTTAGTGTTTGTGCCAAGTAGAGCGTTTAGGATGATTCATAAGATGAGTAGAAGCGATGCTGAATCTGAAACAGAAACTTTGCATCCAGTATATGAATTTTCATTATTTACTGGAACTTGATCTTGAGCTGAAATTTCAACACAGTGTTTATATACAAATACCTTACGGTGTCCTAATTTGTAAGAATTTTTAGAGTTATAGAAGTATGGTTAGAGTACAGATTACTACAGACTGTTCTGTTTAAGACAGTTTCTATTTTTGTTGCAATGTGTGCTTGTTTTGATGAATCTATGGGTTATATTGAAGGGTATGAGCCATGGTAAAGTTAAAATACAGTAGGTATAATGCAATAATAAAATATGAATGGGTTTGCAACAGCACCTAAAGTAGTGATTTGCTTTATTATACTAACGGATCTCACGAAGATTTTGTTAAGTTTTGTGTGATTGAAGTTTTCAAGTTTTGGGTGAGATCACGATGGATGAAGGAATAAGGAGTGCAAAGAGCCTAAGCTTGGGGATGATACATCACCCCCAAGATATATCCAAAGAGAAACAAGCAACTAAGCTTGGGCATGCCCCCGAGTGGCATGCCCTCTTTCTTATAACAACCATCGGTATTTTACTTGGAGCTATATTTTTATTCGTCACATATCATGAGTTTTACGTGGAGCGTCTTGTATCATTTGAGTCTTTGCTTTCTTTGCTTGTTAGTTTGTCACTTGTATCCTTGCTGGACACACCTATTTGAGAGAGCCAAAATTATGCTATGATTTGTTAGAATTGCTCTATGTGCTTCACTTAAATTTGTTTGAGCTTGTCAAAAGCAATAGAATTGCTCTAGTGCTTCACTTATATCTTTTTGAGCTATAGAATTGCTCTACTACTTCACTTATATCTTTTTGAGCATGGTGTGCTTGGAAATTTTTGAAGAAATACTCTCATGCTTCACTTAGATTAATTTGAGAGTTAGTAAATTTTGAAGAAATCCTCTCATGCTTCACTTATACTATTTTGAGAGATGAAAACTTTATGCTCATGTGCGTCACTTAAATTTGTTTGAGCTTGTAAAAAGCAATGGCAATATATGAAACTAGTCCCAAAGTGATAGATATCCAAGGAGGATATAACAAAAACTTTCATGAAGATCATTGGACAAATTAAACTTGATTCCTTGTAATAGTTTTGAAACATGATGATAGTAATATGTGAGTCATGTTAGTGAGTAATTATGCTTTAGTAGGAATATTGGTGTTAAGGTTTGTGATTCCCTATGCATGCACGAAAGTCAATAGTTATGCAATGAAGTTTCATCCTTCTTATGGTGCATTATTCGGTGTTAGTTATGCTCAATGCTCGCTTATATGAATTTTCGTTTCTTGGTTTGGTTGCTTCTCAATCTATTTGCTAGCCTCCATTTGTGCTAAGTAGAAATACTACTTGTGCATCCAAAATCCTTAAACCAAGTTTTGCCTTATGAGTCCACCATACCTACCTATATGCGGTATTTCCATGCCGTTCCAAGCAAATTTGTATGTGCCATCTCTAAATTTTCAAAATAAAACTTCTCTTTTGTGTGCTCATACCGCTCATGAAACGATGGGGAGTGTCCAATATTTTTCCATCCTAGATGTGTTATTCTCAAGATGGGTGTTTATTCACTTGTCATTGCACGAGAGTGCGGCGGTAATAGGGACGCCCATTCTTGAAATGAAAAAGAAAAAAAATATTTACTTTATGTTGTCAAATAATAAATTCCTTGGAAAGTGTTGGTATGGAAGGCAACCGTGGATACGGCCCGCCATGGAAAGTGAAAGTTTGATGGAAAAAGGAATAAACTTTATTTTCTGTTTGGGAACCGCCTATGATATATCTAGCATGGAAAGTATTGTGAGCTACTTTGTCGTTTTCGTTGACAGGAAAAGCATGCCACCCAAAATATTTTCTCTCTCTCGATTTAAACCTTGAGCTCTAGCACCTCTACAAATCCCTACTTCCCTCTGCGAAGGGCCTATCTATTTACTTTATGCAATTTTTATTTTTACTTTGAGTCTTCATCTTCTCTTATAAAGCACCAACTAGGGGGCACTATGATCTTACTTGAGCATTGGGCATAGCTAATATTTGAGTGTGTTTCATGAATGGATCAATGATTGTGCATGATGAGCTAGGGATAACTTTCTGTAGTGTTGATATTTTGAAAGACATGGTTGCTTGTTGACATGCTTGAGTATTGAAGTCATTATGTTAAAACTAGACTATTGCTTTGAATCATTTACAAGTCCAAATGTCCATGCTATACAAAAGAAAAGAATATGAGATGAACATGTTAGGCAGCATTCCACATCAAAAAATTTGTTTTTATCATTTACCTACTCGAGGACGAGTAGGAATTAAGCTTGGGGATGTTGATACGTCTCCAACGTATCTATAATTTTTGCTTGTTCCATGCTGTTATATTATCATTCTTGGATGTTTTACAATCATTTTATAGCAACTTTATATCATTTTTCGGGACTAACCTTTTGACATAGTGCCAAAGTGCCATTGTTGTTTTTGCTTGTTTTTTACTTCGCAGAATATCAATACCAAACGGAGTCCAATCACGACGAAACTTTTTGGAGATTTTTTCTAGACCAGAAGACACCCAGTGGGCCAAAGAAGTGCCGGAGAGGTGGGTCATGGAGACCACAACCCACCAGGGCACGCCAGGGGGGCCGGCGTGCCCTGATGGGTTGTGCCCTCCTCGGGGCCCCTCTCCACCGCCTCTGATGCCTATAAATTCCCAAATATTCCAAATACCCTAGGGGAGTTGACGAAACACAATTACAGCCACCGCAAGTTCAAGAACCTCGAGATCCAATCTAAACACCATCACGGAGGGGTTCATCTTCTTCATAGGTGCCTCTCCGATGATGCGTGAGTAGTCCACCATAGACCTACGGGTCCGTAGGCAGTAGCTAGATGGATTCCTCTCTCTCTCTTAGGATTCTCAATACAATGGTCTCTTGGAGATCTATTTGATGTAAACTTTTGCGGTGTGTTTGTTGGGATCCAATGAATTTTGAGTTCTTGATCAGTATCTATCCATGAATATTATTTGAGTCTTCTTTGATCTCTTATATGCATGATTACTTATAGCCTCGTATTTATTCTTCGAATCTTTGGTTTAGTTAGGCCAACTAGATCGATTTTTCTTGCCATGGGAAGAGGTGCTTTGTGATGGGTTTGATCTTGCGGTGTTCTTTCCCATTGACAAAGGGGCAGCAAGACACACATGTATCGTTGCCATTAAGGATAACAAGATGGGGTCTATTCCTACATGAATAGATCTTGTCTACATCATGTCATTGTTCTTATTGCATTACTCCATTTTTCCATGAACTTAATACACTAGATGCATGCTGGATAGTGGTCGATGTGTGGAGTAATAGTGGTAGATGCAGGCAGGAGTCGGTCTACTTATCTTGGACGTGATGCCTATATAATGATCATCGCCTTCGATATCGTCATGACTATTCGATTTTCTATCAATTGCCCAACAGTAATTTGTTCACCCACCGTGCGCTATACTCATGAGAGAAGCCACTAGTGCATCCTACGGCCCCCGGGTCTACTTTTCCCACATATTGCTTTCCGATCTATCTTTTTGCCTCTTTGTTTTTAGATCTACAAAACCGAAAACCCAAAAAACATATTGCTGCATATTTTATTTGCTCTTTTTATTTTGTGTTCTTGAGAGATCTATCTCTCCTATCTATCATTACCTAACCTATCTTTTTATCGTAGAGAGATTGACAACATCTCTTTCGCGTTAGGTTGCAAGTATTTGTTGTTTGTGTGTAGGTGCTGCTTATTGGGTGGTGGTGATCCTCCTACTGGTTCGATAACCTTGGTTTCATAACAGAGGGAAATACTTACCGTCGTTGTCCTGCATCATCCCTTCCTCTTTGGGGAAATACCGACGCAGTCTCAAGCCACGTCACCATACGGGAGATCATCCATGTTCATCTCATACTCCCGTCTTTCAAAAGCAAGTTTTCTAATAGGCAGGCAAAAGTTATTGAAAGGGCTAAATTTAATGGGATCGGAATCCGTGAGATGAAGTTTAGGAGAAACAAGCTCCTCTTTTGGCCCTTTGTAAGTGATAGTTACTTCTTCATTATATAAATTTCTATAGAGATATTCCTACAAATGTTTCTTAAGCACCAGACCTAGTCCTTTGTTCGTTATAGAGAATCATTATGTTCAGAAAGTTTTTCTACCAAGATATGTGGTGGAACTTTTTTTTCTAAGGTTTTCGTTATAAGATGCATAATTCGTGGATTTCAGTTTTCTTATCTCATCTTGGTCGTAAAGGATTTATTCTATAGGTGGACACTCACGATTTATTCGGTAATAAGCAAATACATCTCTAGCTTCTTGCATTATGTGACTAAATTTATTGAACTAGAAATATTGTAGCCAAGTGCTTAACTGAAGGGTCATGAATATTGGAAATTCTAAGAAGACTTGTTGTATGGCAGGATGCATGTGCACAAATTGTCTCTCAAGTTCCACAATAAGCAAAGATATAGCATCCACAAAACTTGTAGTTCTAGCAAGAATAGACCCCCTATCTTAGGTAATGCACCCGCATAATTGAAGAAATCTTTAATAATAATTTTCCCAATTATATTACCCCAATTCAAAGATTCTTTGTATGCAAAATATTGGTGCCATCTTTACTAGTGGGGTCATCATTGATTTCATCAAAACTTCTTTTAGGATTTTCAACATAGGGCTCCGCACTAGTGGCGGGAGAAGCAGCCTTAGCACTCTCTTGAGTAGACATAATGGAGATTCAAGCAAGATAGCACACAAGATATTTTTGGTATTTTTAATTTTTTATAAAACTGAAAATAAAAGTAAGTAAAAAGTAGAACAAGTAAATGATAATTTGTGTGAAGGGACCTTCAGTTTTTTTGATAGCTTCCTCGGCAATGACGCCAGAAATTCTTCTTGCTACTTGTGAATGCATTGGGATTTTCTCAAAGATGAAGGGTGTTGTAGTAAAGTAGCAAAAATTATTTCCCTCAGTTAAGAACCAAGGTTTATCGAACCAATAGGAAGATATCCAAATAAACAATCAACAATACCTGCAAACAGAAGAGCAAATACTTGCACCCAACACGGGCAAGAGGGTTGTCAAGCCCCTTGTGCTCGTTAATTGCAAGAATTAAATCTGATAGTGTAGGGTAGGTAATTGTAAATAAAAAGATAACAAATAACAGCAAATATTTTTGTATATTTTTGATAAATAAAAGCAGAAAATGGAGCCGGGAGCCATAGCATTCAATAGAGGCATCTCTCTCATGAGCATAGTAGCGCTGGGTGCACAAATTACTGTTGGGCAATTGATATAAAGTAAATAATTACGTATTTATTCATGGCATGATCAATACATAGGAATTATATCTATGATAAGTAGACCATTAAACTTACTGAAGCCTACTACTATTACTCCACCAATCGACCATTGTCCAGCATGCATCTATGGTATTAAGTTCATGACAAACAGAGTAATGCTTTAAGCAAGATGACATAATGTAGATAAAGTAAGAGCAAATAATATATTCAGACCCATTGTTTCATCCTTAGTAGCAACAATACAAATACACTCCTCCTATCATAGAGTAAGGACTCTGCAAGATTGAACCTACTACTATGCACCACTTCCTCTGAACATCTACTCATCTACTTGGCAAAAGCAAACTTATAGATCGGAAAGCATACATAGATATATGAAATCACACATAATAAATCTCAGACTGGATCAATTACTTTCATGAATAATCTGAACACAAACTCATAATTCATCCGATCCCAACAAACACACTGCAAATATTATATCAAATAGTTCTCCAAAGAGATCATTGTATTGAAGATCAAACGAGAGAGAGAGAGAGAGAGAGAGAGAGAGAGAGAGAGAGAGAGAGAGAGAGAGAGAGAGAGAGAGAGATCTAGCTATAGCTATGGACCCGTAGGTCCTGTAGGAACTACTCACACATCATTAGGGAGGCAGCAAGGTTGATGAAGATGGCCTCCGTGATAGATTCCCCCTCCGACGGATTATGGGAAAAGGCCTCCACATGGGATCGCGGAGGAACAGAGACTTTCGGGGGCGCAAAAATTGTTTCGGGTCTCCTCTAGGGTATGTGGCATGTATGTGAATTCATAGGCTAGAGAGACGGTCAATCGGAGACACAGGGAGGCACGAGGGTGGAGAGCGCACCCCCTGCCCTTGTAACCACCTCGTGCATCGTATGGACTCCCTCCGAAGGTTCCAAGGTCTCTTTTAGTCCAGAAAAATAGTCAAAAAAATTAATCGCATTTGGACTCTGTTTGATTTAGATTTTCTGAAAAAACCAAAAACAAGCAGAAAATAGCAACTGGCACTGGGCACTGGGTTAATAGCTTAGTTCCTAAAAATAACATAAAATGGTGTATAAAGCATACAAGATTGATAAAATAATAGCATGAAACAATCAAAAATTATAGATACGTTGGAGATGTATCAGCATCCCCAAGCTTAATTCTTGCTCGTCTTCGAGTAGGTGAATGATAAAAATGGAATTTTTGATTTTGAATGCTACCTAACATGTCTATCATCTAATATTTTAGGTATAAATGTTGAGAAACGATGACTTAGTAAATATTGAAATGATAATATAGATGAATACTAGCAAATAATCATTGCCTTTCAAAATAACAACACTAAAGAACGTTATCCCTACCCATTTAATCATGTAAGCAATGGCATCACTCCATCTTCATAATGTAAAGCATAAATCATGATCACCCTTATGCCCAACCAAGCACTGGACTCGTACTTTTTCACGCACTTCAGCTTTTCCAAATTCACTCAATACCTAAGGGTGAGCCATGCACTTTCAATGGGTTGGGTGGAATAGAATGATGGCAGGGCTTGATAAAGGAAAACAAAAATAAGTATAATCTCGCATCAACTCAGCGGATCTTTAGGCCATGGAGACGCCTTTCAATCGACATCGATGTGAGGAGTAGGGATTGCCATGGACCTTTTGATGCATTAGAGCTATAAGTGTATGAAAGCTCTCTACTAAAATTAAGTGGGTGTGCATCTAACTTAATTGCTCGTGAAGAACTCGGGCAATTTAGGAAACCCGTGAAGGGAATATTCAAGATAAGTTCTATATTGATTCCAGCTAGTATATGAAAGTGACAAAATACGAGAACTCTCGATATGAAAAACACGATGCCACTTTGAAGCACAAGTGTGGTAAAGGATAGTAATGCTGCCCCCTCTCTCTTTTTCTATCATTTTTTGTGGGCTCTTTTTCTGGCCTATTTTTTTATATCCTCACATGTAGGGGCAACACTCTAGTAATGATTATCATCACACTTCTATTTACTTACAACTAGATAAATATTAAAAATGATATGATTACATATGAATGCCTCTGGCAGTGTACCAAGATGTGCAATGATACTAGCGTAACATGTATGCAATGATGAACGGTGGCTTTGCCAAAAATATCATGTCAGCTCTGTGATTATGCAAAGAAAAATGACAATGAATGATCAAGTCATATGAACGGTCACGGTGGAAGTTGCATGGCAATATATTTCGGAATAGCTATGAAATGCCAAGATAGGTAGGTATGGTGGCTGTTTTGAGGAAGATATGATGAAGCTTATGTGTGATAGAGCATATCATATCACGGGGTTTGGATGCACCGGCGAAGTATGCGCCAAATATCGAGGTAAGAAAGGGCAATGCACAATACCGAAGAGGCTAGCAAATTGCGGAAAGGTGAGAACTCACATACTTATTATGAAAGTTTTATAATCTCTCTCGAAGCAAAGTACTACCAGTCAACCCCTAGGGAGGAGGTTGGGAGGAGTTAACCATCGCGTGCCCCCGACTCAAACATCACAAGGATTTCAACAAGGAATAAAAGAGCTCCAACATCTCGGTCATGCCATAACCGACACTTTAATGAACAGGAGATCACAAATCTTAACATTGATATTCCTACTAAGCCATGATCATCCACTAGTGCATCCACATATTACTATCTTAATGTTGCAGAACTATTGCAAGGAATCAAGCATATCATATTCAGTGATCTACAAGTCTTATGTAGCATTTTATGACTAACCATGTGAATGACCAATTCCTATTAACTCTCTAAATGTATATAAGTGAAGAATGAGAGTTCTAATTCTTTCTACAAAAGACTTGTCCACACTCTAATATATAAGTGAAGCAAAAGAGCATTCTACAAATAACGGTCTTCCCAAGTAGAGAAGCGAGCATCCAAACTTCAAAAGATATAAGTGAAGCACACGAAGCATTCTATAAAGCCATACTAAAACGATGTAAGTGAAGTGCAAAGAGCATACTATAAATCAACCCAGGACTATCCCATACCAGCATGGTGCATCAAATAAAAATGAAAAACAAGCACAAAAGACGCTCCAAGAATTTACGCATATCATGTGGAAAAAAACCCGAGACATACCGATAATTGTTAACGAAGAAAGATGGAATGCCTTTCGGAGCATCCCCAAGCTTAGACGATTGAGTCTCCTTGAATATTTACTTGGGCTGCCTTGGTCGTCCCCAAGCTTGAACTCTTGCCTCTCCTTATTATTTTCATATCGATACCTCCTCGATCTTCGAACACTTCATCCACACAAAACATAATAGAACTTTTATTAGAAGGGTTAGTACATATAACATAAAATCCCATCATGTCTTGCTATAACATTATTGTATAATTATAATCCAACATGACCCACTTTATGCTATCACAATTCTATGGCTCTCAAATCAATGGGGCTCAACAAGATTTCAAACATAAGTAGATAAAGAAACTATAACAACAATCTGTGATATCATTAGGACATGGAGACACCTTTCGATCGATATCGATATCGATGCGAGTAGTAGGGATTGTCGTGCACCTTTTGATGCACTGGAGCTATAAGTGTACGAAAGCTCTCAACTGAAACTAAGTGGGTGTGCATATAACTTACTTGCTCGTGAAGAACTTGTGCAATTGTGGAAACCCGAGAATGGAATATTCAAGATAAGTTCTATATTGATTCACACTAGTATATGAAAGTGACAAAACATGAGGACTCTCGATATGAAAAACACGGTGCTACTTTGAAGCACAAGTGTGGTAAAGGATAGTAATGCTGCCCCTCTCTCTTTTTCTCTCATTTTTTTGGTGAGATCTTTTTCTGGCCTATTGTTTTATATCCTCGCAGGTAGGGGCAACACTCTAATAATGATGATCATCACACTTCTATTTACTTACAACTCGATAAAACTCAAAACTGATATGACTACATATAAAACTTAAAACTGATATGACTACATACAAAGCAAAATGACAATGAATGATCAAGTCATATGAACGGTCACGGTGGAAGTTGCATGGAAATATATCTTGGAATAGCTATGGAAATGCCATGATAGGTAGGTATGGAGGGTTTTTTGAGGAAGATATAATGATGCTTATGTGTGATAGAGCGTATCATATCACGAGGTTTGGATGCACCGGTGAAGTATGCGCCAAATCTCGAGGTGAGAATGGGCAATGCACGGTACCGAAGAGGCTAGCAAAATACAGAAATGATGGGGGTGCTTACTATCCACAGACTCACATTAGACACAAGGAACTCAGGTACTTATTGTGTCCTCTATTATCTCTCTCAAAGCAAAGTAATTATCGCATGCTCCTAGGGAGGAGGTTGGGGGGAGTTAACCATCGTGCGCCCCTGTCTAGACAACACACAAGGTTTTCACTCAAGGATACTCAACACTCCAACTTCCTAGTTATGCCACGACCAACATTTTAATGAATAGTGAATCACAAACCTTAATATCATTATTCTTACTAATATCATTATTCTAAACTCCAAAGACATCATCATGATCAAGGGGTCTCCTAAGATCTTTTGAAATTCAAGGTCATCTAGGGGCTATCTCGGTATGCTAAGTCCACCAATAATAATTTTACCGATCTACCTAAAATCCAATGTCGGTCATTGTAGATCCAAGATCCAGGCCTCTCATGTATACAACTCTAGTAGCTAAATCCATCTGTCTATTTAGTTTCAACCCCCCTAATCTCATACCTAAACCACCCAATCTAAGTATGAGTCATCCAAGATATCAAGGACTAACTTACTCATCTACATGGTATCACCATGCTCATCTATTAAGTCAAGACCCTCCTAATCCACCAAAGTATCTAAGCTATCTTCCCAAGGTCACTACTACAAATCCCAAGTTACACCATTGTCAGATCATCACTTCTCAAGATGGTTGGGAATTTAAGGAAGTGTTATGGTTCAAATAACACTCGCACCATCTCATATTAGTCCAAAGAAGGTTGTTGTGCTTAACTAGGTCTCTTACAACTCCGTAGGTTAAGCAAATGGGTAAAGTTTCAGGCTATTACCAATGTTGGCGCCAAGATGGGTTTGGTCTCATAGAAGTGTTCAAGCTAGAGATGAGAGGTGCCTTTAGCTGGATCCTACTTGATCCAATAGAAGGATTAGTCTCTGCATCTAGCAAGGTTTCTTGGCATCACTTGCTCGTCAAGGTGCTTCTCGTCCAGCTTGGTCTTGGTGGTATCTTGGTCTTCAATGGATGAAATATATAAGAGGGAAGAGAAGTATAGATGAGGTTCCTAAGGAGGTTCCATCTTACATAAAAATTGAAGGTTGATAACCCACAAGTATAGGGGAGCGCTTGTAGCCTTTTTGATAAATAAGAGCATCGAACCCTACGAGGAGCTGAAGGTAGAATTAAGATTATCTTCAAGTTATATCGACCACCGATACAAACCCTACACAGACTAACATTTACTTTACCTAGAACAAGAAATAAAACTAGTTTGTAGGTTTAATTGGATAGGTCCCAAGATAATAAAGAATACGTAAATAAAAGTTAAGGGTTGTTTAGATAAAGAACAATTAAATTAGTATAGCGAGTGTGGAAAAGTGGTGGTGGGATTTGCGAGATTCTCCTAGGCAATTGATAACAAGATCGGTCGTTGTCGTTGCAATTTTATATGAGGGAGAGCCATAAGCTAACACACTTTCCGTACTTAGATCACATAAACTTATGATTGGAACTCTAGCAAGCATCCGTAACTACTAGAAATCATTAAGGTAAAACCCAACCATAGCATTAAGGGTAAAGTCCCCTTTATCCCATATGCAACAATTCTCTTACTCGGGTTTAAGCTTATGTCACTCTCGCAACCCACTATAAGTGAATCATGAACATATTGCAACACCATACAGCAGTAACCCCCCACGTGTGTGCGGCATGGAAGCCACCATAGGACAGCATCAAAATAAAACATGCAACTCAAACCAATCAAGATCATCGATCTACCCATAGGACAAAAAGAATCTACTCAAACATCATAGGATTGCTACACATCATTGGATAATAATATGTAGCATAAAGCACCATGTTCAAGTAGGGGGTACAATAGTTGCAGGAGAGCGGACCACTGAGTATAGATGAAGGAAGGTGATGGAGGCGTTGATGAAGATGACAAAGTTGTTGGAGTAGATCGCTGTCACACGATGTTTCCCTCGGCGGCACTTCAGCGCCACCAGAAGAGAGGGGGAGAGAGCCCCCCTCCTTCTTCATGATTGGCCTCCCCCTAGATAGAAGGAGGGTTTCCCCTCTTGTCCTTGGCCGCCATGGCTCCCGGAGAGGAGGATCTACCTCCGAGATTGGATCTCTCTTTGTTTCTTCCCTGTTTTGCGACCCCTGTTTTTGGCCAAACACCGTTTCTTTTATAGTCGGAGATCCGTAACCCCGATTGGGCTGAAATCTTAACACGGTTTTCTCTCTCGATATAAGCTTCCTTGTGCCTGAAGGAGAAATCCAGCCGACATACGAGGTGGCCACAAGGGGGCAGCCCATTCCATGGGGTGTAGGGCGCGCCCCTGGCCTTCTGGATCTTGTGGGCCTCCTCTTCTATTGATTCTTGCGCCAGAAAATCACATGTGTTCCATAAAAAATATTCGTACATTTTTATCGCGTTTGGACATATTGATTTTCTACGAAACAAAAAACATGCAAAAAACAGGAACTGACACTAGGCACTAGATTAATATGTTAGTCCAAGAAATCATATAAATTTTTGCCAAAAGTATGTGGAAATAGTCAAATAATGGCATCAAATTCAAAAATTATAGATACGATGGAGACGTATCAAAGGCTAAGGTAGAAAGGTCAACACAAGCAATCAAAAATCTAAATGGGCAACGTGGCCGCTGTCTGATACCATGAAGGCAAATGTGCGACTATCGTCAAAACAAGAAACATCTAGAAAACAAAGAATACAACAAACTTGGTTTGATATGAAACAACGTGGACTCGACTGCACATGGGGAAATACCTAGCTTAACCATCATAGAGGGTCATGTGGGGGTTGGTCATCTATTCTTGAGGTTCCAACCTAGTCTCCTGGTTTGCATCCTCGTCTGTTAGTATCTTCTTCTGTCGAGTCTCCAAGGTCTTTCTCAGGTGCTACTAGGTCTGCTTTAACAAGTAGGGTCGGTGATAGAGTTGTTCATCGAGATGAACTGGGTTGGGGCATGGAGAAACTTGGATAACTTCTCATCTAGTGAACCAACGGTGCTGAGGTGGTTCATCATGGTCGTCTTCAACTGGGTCTTCTGTTGTCTTCTTATCCAAGACGAGATCTTCTGTCCTCTACAGCGTTGGGTGCACCAGGTAGGCATCGTTTATGTAGTGAAGATAAGAAAGCATGGTACAGGTCCAATCTGTCGGTTATGTTGATGACAATATCGACACCAAGAGCGAGCAATGAAGAGAACCGTCTTCCTGCTCGCTATAGCGAGGCAGGCCAATTGGAGAGGTTCTCATCCACCGGTGACTTCCGAAATGACATCAACGGTGAGTACAAGGTTGCTCTATTAGCGATGCATATCGAGAGCTTGCCTATTGTATGCCCTCATCATCACATGATCAAGGTTGCATCATCCTTAGGGTAATGTCGAGGATGTCTCCATCTTCTGAATCTTTAACGCCCTCGTAACTCGAGAAGGTATGTCATGTTGGCGACGTCATCATGGTCTTTGTAGAAGGTGCTTGAGGCATGTAGCTCGACGAGGGAGAAGTGAGTCTAAATCCTAGGGGAACACTCTGGTCTTCGAGGAGATTGTAGTGTAGTCCTCCCTTTCGCACTCTCCTTCCTGAGTGGCAAAAACAAATGGATGGTTCACTTCTCATCTTCATGTTTTCATCTGGGTCCGACAAAGAACCAACTGCGAGGAGTCCCATTTCTCAACTTGTCCATTCTGTCGGGAAACCTTGTCATGGTGCCGCCAAACTTAGGCTTCAAAAAGGGTCATAGACGGGCGTCTGAGAGGGGTGCCATCGGCTTTCTATGAGGATAACAGAGAATCCAGTGGTTTGGGCATGAGGGTGTAACAACCATTAGTATAAGTTTGAATGAATGATGAGGAGAGTCGAGAGAAAAAGGGTTGAAGTGTCGAGGGCAAGAGGCTTTAGATTCCTCAAAATTTAGAAGAGGTGAGAAGTATAGAAGTTTTGCAAAGGCAAAGCCTTCCACCGTTGCCAGATATATATGTGCATTAAATTAAATAGCAGTAAATAGAGTGATATAAACAAAATCCATGTTGACACATGGAAAGCTTGCACCTGCAACTAGCAACGCTATAAGACAAGGGCTGAGCAGCGGTAACATAGCCAATCAAGGTTTGCTAGGTAGTGGAAGGGTTAGAGGCTTTCATGGCAGTTTAGGAGGCTGACAGTATAAGTGGTAGGTAACGTAACATAACGGTAAAAATGAGACATCTAGCAAGGCAAAAATAGTGTCGGGATCCGGGTATGATCATCTTGCCTGTTGGTTCTTCAGAGGGACAAAGGGCTGGGTCCTCGTAGTTGTACTCTCCGGGATCCTCATACTCAGGCTCAACACTCGCGTCTACCCAAAGAGAACAGCACCAAATAAACAAACAGCGAGGTGCAATGCACAATCAATATGATGCATGGTCATATTAAGAAATATAGCATGGCAAGCCTATGCTAGTCATGTTTCACATGCATTTATTAAGTTGTTTAGTATTCTGGACAGAACCTCAATATTGCTTATTTGGACATGCATGATCATGGAGAATATGGATGCTTCATGCAAAATCGATGCAAATGCATATGTAGAACGTTGCAAACGGAGTAACGTAGCTCACGGTACGCTCACGGCAAGGTACGGACGTTAACGGAGACAAAACACAACATGAGGCAATCTCTGGGCTATACCTTGGTGTTCCAAGGATGCCACTGGATAGGAAATGAAAATCTAGTAAGAATAGAGCTAAAGATCAAGCAAAACAATGGAGTATAGCTCCCGCAAGACACAAAACAATCAAACACACAATCTGTCCACAAACAGCAACATGGCATCTTGTCACACACCTAGTCAGAGCTACAGCAGGTTTTAAATCAAAACCAAGGCATGTACAGAAATTATGCTGCATGCTTAACAAATCATCCATCTACACAAACTTGAAAGGAAGCATGTATCAATAGCAAATATGCTCACAAGATGGCATGTTGAATCAGTTTTTAGGGACTCAATGAAAATTCCAGTTTTCTGGAATCTGAGTTAACCAGATGGCATTTTTACAGCACTATTTATATATGCTAGACGGCATTTCATGGCATGAGAATTAACAGGCATATATAGGGCAACATATACAAGAAAACATTAGCACTGAGCATGAGCTAGAACACAACATATCACTTGGTAGCATCCTCTAAACATGGCATAAAAATAACAACAGATTCTCAGACTTGGACAAATTAGCAAGGGCAAAACTGGACACATGTTAACAGAATGTCAACTTGACAGCAGGTTTTAAATATGATGCAAGGGCTTAATGCTCAAGTTCATAGCACCATTTAGTAGAGTATGATGAGCACAACAAAGCACGTTAAGGCCCCATACTCAAAGGATCAACACATGCATGGGAACCGTCCTCTAAACATGGCAAGAAAATAACAGCTTCTAACACTTAGCAAAAATTTGAGACATGAAACAGTGTTATTTACTTAGCATGTTAACAGCAAGAAACCCACTTATCCACAAGTTTATCATGCCAAACAAAATACCAGGGCCTAGTACCCACAAAACACTAGCATATTCATGTTGACAAGTTTCACATATATTGCATAGATTAAATCATATGAAAATGACAAAATGGCATGTTGGGACAAAAATGACATTTTGCAAACTTGCACAAATGACAAAACCAACTGCACCACTGGATTCCTTGGGAAATTCTACCCCAAAATCATATATCATACTCATATGTTTGTATTAATAAAATGTCCAAAACCCAAATCGAAAATACACACATGCACTTATAAGTCACTTATTGCCCAAAATGGATATCTCCAAATAAGGCAGTGGCCTGATCTGGACTATTACCAGAAATGGAAACAAACAAACAGAGCAGACAAAAAAAAGGGAGGGGTCCCACTGGTCATACTCACCAGGCCCCTCCTGAGTATGACAGGGGGGACCCACTGGCCCACCTGTCACACACACAGCCACACACAGGAACACACACAGAGGCACACGGAATCCCCACGCAGCCACACGGGATCCACACACGACAGACCACACACGCACACGCACAGGATACACAGGCACACGCGCTCCACCGAAAAATAAAAGGGCCCGGGGGGGTTCGAACCCCGGACCTCTCGGTCGCGCGCGGGCGACGAACCACTGCGCTACTGGGGAACTACTGAACATACAGGGGGCTTGATCCTTTTGAACAGACCCCTGCTGCTGCTGCACTACTAACGGTGACCGGAATAGAGGAGGACTCCGGCGACGCGCACAGGCGAACTCTGGAACAGCTGACCACCGGCGGGGGTTGCGGACTCTACGGGGGTTCCATCTCCGAGGCTAGCACGGAGAGGAACGGGCTGCCAGGCGGGCGCAAGGAGCTCGACGCTCCCGGCCATGGCGGACAGGGCGCAACAGCCGCGGCAATATTTGCGGGGCTCTACACGGTCTTGCGGCGTGGCGAGGCGACAGGCGAGCGCAGACGAAGCAAGGCGCGGCAAAGGAAGCTACTTGGGCACCTAACACCGGACTACGACGGCGGACGCGCTCGGATCGGGCGGCTCTGCGCTACGGCGACTACGGCGACTGGAGCAAGGAGAGGAGGACCAGCGGCTCACCCAGGGTTGCTGCTGGAGACGAACACGGAGACGACACAGGAGACGAAGGCGACGCCGCGAGGCGAAGAAGAGGGTCGGGGAGGCCTGAAGCAGCGGAGCTCCCTCGCACCGACGATGGCAAGGAAGGAGCCGACGCCACGGAGGAGCTCGGACCTCCCTAGCGCCGGGAACAGAACGCCGACGGCATCTTCAACCCCGCGGGCATCTCGGACGCCACGGAGAGGCCATCGGCGACGAAGGGGACGACGGAATCGATGGCGGCTCTCTGCTCTCTCTCTGAATCCTGAATTTTTTTCTCTCTGAAACTTACCGCGGGGAGGAAGTGACAGGAGGGGAGAAGGAGATGGCGGCGGCTGGAGGGAACGCGGAACCCTAGGGGAAGGGTCACGCACGCTGAGGCTTTTAAAGGAGGGGCCAGACGGCGCTCCTCGACGTTCGTGAACACACGGCGCTCGCTCTCTCTCTGAAGCTGACGGAGGAAGGGGACGGGGAACAGGTGACCGTCAGGAGCGAGGAGCTGGGCCACGGGCCAGCTAGATGGGCCAGGAAGAGCCCATCCGGTCTCCTCTCTCCCTCTCTCAAACAGCAACAAATCAGCTAATTATTATAAAACCTCAGAGAAACAAAATGCACATGTTTTAGAGAGAGATGTTTTGAGGAGAAAGAGGTACATTTTTGGGTTCACAAAAATGCATGCAATTTAATAAAAATGAGAATGTCATTTTTAGAGCAACAAAATAAATTCATGTTTTAATAAAAATGCAATCTGTTTTGGGGATAGAGGGTGGATGCTCTTCATAACATGGATAGGGGCTGGTTTAGAATACATATCAGATTATTTCTAAAATGACCAACATTTTTAATATACGAAAACAGCAAGTAGATTATTAGCATGTGGAATATTTAGGAATAAGAGAGAAGAGGGGATTGTTTAGAAATGGGGGGACTAGAGTAGCACTCCAAACAAAGCAACACATGCACTCACATCAACAACACCACCCCACAATCATGGCAAAAAAATAGTATGATGCACTTGATGTTATGAATATGATGCCATGATGCATGAAATGACTATGACAAGTAGAACTCAAACTCATGATAGCATTGCAAACATCCAATAAGAGTCTCACATGACAAAAATATTACAAATAGCAAAGGAATGCTCTTGGGCTGTTACAACTCTCCCCCACTACATGAGGATCTCGTCCCGAGATCTAGGAACGGAAGAATTCGGGAAATTCGGAATGGAGATGGTCCTCTCGTTCCCAAGTGGCTTCTTTGTCGGAGTGATGTGACCACTTCACCTTTAGAAACTTGATTGACTTGTTGCGAGTCTTACGCTCAGTTTCTTCAAAGATAGCAACTGGATGCTCATGATAGGAAAGGTCTTCTTGGAGATCAATTTCTTCGAGATCAACGGTGCGCTCGGGAGTCTTGAAACACTTCCGGAGCTGAGAGACGTGAAACACATCATGCACATTGGAGAAATTGGAAGGAAGCTCGAGTTGGTAGGCAAGGTCACCCCTCTTGCCCACAATCTTGAAAGGACCCACAAAGCGTGGAGCAAGCTTCCCTTTGATGCCAAAGCGTTGAGTGCCCTTCATGGGAGACACTCTGAGATAGACAAAATCATCGATCTGAAAGGTCATGTCACGATGCTTGCTATCATAATAACTCTTCTGACGGGATTGAGCTGCTTTGAGATTTGCACGAATGACACGGCACATTTCTTCTGCTTCAGTGATCATGTCATTTCCAAGGATTTGACGCTCACCAGTTTCAGACCAATTGAGCGGGGTGCTGCACTTTCTGCCATAGAGAATCTCGAAAGGAGCTTTGCCGGAACTCGCTTGGAAGCTATTGTTGTATGAGAACTCAGCAAACGGGAGGCAATCTTCCCACTTCATGCCAAAAGAAATCACACAAGCTCTGAGCATATCTTCGAGGACTTGATTGACTCTCTCAACTTGACCACTAGTCTGAGGATGGAAAGTTGTACTGAAACGGAGATTGGTCCCCATTGCACTCTGGAAGGAGTCCCAAAACTTGGAAGTGAAGATGCTTCCACGATCTGAGGATATGAGCTTAGGAACACCATGCAAAGAAACTATCCTTGACGTATACAACTCTGCTAGCTGAGCTGCCGAGATAGATTCTTTGACCGGAAGGAAGTGGGCAACTTTGGTGAGCTTGTCGATGACCACAAATATGGTATCATTACCTCTCTTGGACTTAGGAAACCCAGTGACAAAATCCATCTCAACATGATCGAATTTCCACTCTGGGATAGGCAAAGGCTGAAGGAGGCCTGCTGGACGTTGATGTTCCGCCTTCACTCTGCGACAAACATCACACTTGTTCACGAACTGAGCAATCTCGCGTTTCATACGAGTCCACCAGAAGGTTTGCTTGAGGTCTTGATACATTTTGGAACTTCCTGGATGAATCGAGAGGAGGGAATTATGTGATTCATCCATGATAACCTTCCTGAGATCACCTTTCGGAACCACCAGACGGTCCTCGAAGAACAAGGTGTCTTTGTCATCAACACAGAAACACTTATACTTTGGAATGCTCTTGGCCACACCTTTCTTCACTTTCTTCACCATAGCATCAAGAAGCTGAGCTTGGTGAACCTGATCCTCGAGAGTCGGAGAGACTTGAAGATTGGCAAGAAAACCTTGAGGAACAATTTGGAGATTGAGCTTGCAGAATGCTTCACAAAGCTCGGGTTGAAGAGGCTTGAGGATAAGACTGTTGCAGTACGCCTTTCTGCTCAGTGCGTCTGCAATGACATTTGCTTTACCAGGAGTATATTCAATGCTTGGATTGAAGTCCTAGATCATCTCCACCCAACGTGACTGCCGAAGATTGAGATTGGGTTGGGTGAAGATATACTTCAAGCTCTTGTGGTCGGTGAACACCTCAACTGGTCTTCCCAACAACAGATGTCTCCACGTCATTAGAGCATGCACAACTACAGCCAGCTCAAGATCATGAGTGGGGTAGTTCTTCTCAGCAGGCTTCAACTGACGGGAGGTATAAGCCACAACTTTCTTATCTTGCATGAGAACGCCACCGAGACCTTGGAGAGAAGCATCGCAAAATACTTGGAAAGGCTTGGATTGCTCGGGAGGGACAAGAATTGGAGCCGAAGTCAGCTTCTGTTTGAGTGTATTGAACGCCACATCACACTCAGGAGACCACAGAAACTTGACATTCTTTTGAAGGAGGTTGGATAGAGGCTTAGCAATTTGAGAGAAGTTCTCGACGAATCTTCTGCAATAGCTTGCAAGGCCGAGGAAGCTACGAAGCTGCTTGACATTCTGAGGAGGCTCCCACTTCACAATTGCCTCAACTTTCTCAGGGTGCACTTTAATGCCCTCGGCGGAGATGACATGCCCAAGGTACACCACTTCATTGAGCCAAAACTCACACTTCGAGAACTTAGCATAGAACCGATGTTCTCTTAGCTTGGCAAGAATGAGCCTGAGATGCTCTGCATGCTCTTCTTCAGTCTCCGAGAACACGAGAATATCATCCAAATAGACCAAGACGAACTCATTCTTGAAAGGAGAGAATATGTAGTTCATCATTCTGGAGAAGGTCGGAGGCGCATTTGCGAGACCAAAAGACATGACGGTGTACTCATAAGAGCCAAAACTCGTCCTGAAAGCAGTCTTTGGAATATCTTCTTCACGAATGCGGATTTGATGATAGCCCATACGGAGATCTAACTTCGAGAAAACCTTGGCACCTTTCAATTGCTCAAACAACTCATTGATGTTGGGAAGTGGATACTTGTTCCTGATTGTCTTCTTATTCAATGGACGGTAATCGACACATAGTCGGTCCGTGCCATCCTTCTTCTTGACAAATAGAACACCACAACCCCAAGGTGAAGAACTTGGTCTGATCATACCCAGACGCTCTTGTTCATCTAGCTGCTTCTTCAACTCTTTCAGCTCTTCGAGGCCAAGCTTATAAGGATGCTTGCACACCGGTTCAGTTCCAGGCTCGAGTTCAATCACAAACTCAACTGGCCTGTGAGGAGGCATTCCTGGCAACTCTTTTGGAAAGACATCTTCATACTCCGAGACAACGGGAATTTGAGAGATGGCAGAAATTTCACCCTTCTCATTTAGAGAAAATAGACGAATCGTGTCATCGCGAGTAGCGAAAATGATCACGTCTTCAGAAGGATGAGTCAATTGAACTTCTTTAGCTTTGCAATCAACATAAGCCTTGTTCATTGCCAGAAAATCCATGCCAAGAATAAGATCAATATCGGAATTGCCGAGAACAATTGGAGAAGCCAGAAAAGAATAATTGCCCATCTTGATAGAGGCATCCCGAACCACCATATTTGAGCTGAGACGCTTACCCGGAGACACAACTTGCAATGCTCTTGGTAAATACTCAGTGGAAAAGCTATGCTTTGATGCAAAAGGATATGACATGAACGAATGCGATGCACAAGTGTCAAACAAAACTTTTGCAGAAATAGAATTAACTGGGAGATTACCCATGATCACTTGAGGAGAATCCTCTGCTTCAGCTGCATTCACCATGTTCACTCTTGCTGTCTTGGGATTATGCTTCACCATAGCATTGCCTGGGGGCCTGATAGGAGGAGGAGGTGGGAGACGCCGCTGGTTGTTGCACTTGTTGGAGTAATGGCCCTTCTGACCACACTTGTGACAAGTAACCTCAGAGAGCGGACGGAAGTTGCCTGGAGGAGGAGCATTTGCTGACTTGGGAGCCTGAGGCCTCTGCTGAAAAGCTGGGTTGGGTGGGTGGGAAGGACCACGACCACCGTGCTGCCTCTGCTGCTGAGGGGGACGAAACGGAGGAGGAGGAGGAACCCAATACTTCTGCTGCTTAGGAACAATCTGAGAGCTGGAAGAAGAAGAGTTGGTGTCTCTGAATCGCTTCCTGGAATTCTCCAACCTGAGCTGAGATGCCTCGACCTTTAGAGCCATGTTGTAGAACTGATCAAACTCACGAGGCTCTTGCAGGACTAGACCCGGCTGAAGTTCATCCTTGAGACCACCTCTGAACTGATAAATCATTGACTTCTCATCGGGAACATCTTGCTTAGCATAGCGGGCCAGATTCTGGAAGTCGATGTTATACTGATAGACAGACTCGCTTCCTTGCTTCAAATTCCTGAACTTCTCATGCATCTCCTCGACAAAGCTCGTCGGGATATGATGAGCTCTGAAGTCACAACAGAAATCATCCCAACTGATAACACGATCACCTCTGGAATCCTTGTACTGCTGCCACCAATCTCCTGCCTGGCCCTTGAGCTAGAAAGTCGCAAACTTGACATAGTCCGCAGGTCTGACATTGCTGCACTCGAAATGCTTGTTCATGTCACGGAGCCAGTCGTCTGCATCGAGAGGCTGCTCACAACAGGTGAAGGACTTGGGCTGATATCCGAGGAACTGGTTCAGAGTTGCGAACTGCGGCTGATTCTGAAAATTCCCTTGATAACCTTGCTGTCCCTGCTCTCTTTCCTGCAGCAACCTGAGCAACATCTGGGTGTTGGCATTGGTTGCGGCCATCACTGCTTGCCAAGCCTCCGGAGGTGGAGGTGGTGGTGGGGGTGGTGGAGGATCAGACTTCTCCCCATCACGATCTGGGTTCCCACGAGTTGCCGAAGCCATCCTGAAGATGGACAGAATATCATCACACAATTGAAAGATGATTGAAATAAGCTGAATCAACGGCTTGAAAGAAATTGCAACGGAATATCATCAATTGCATTCAAACTGCAAATAGTAAGAACGCTTTCTGCAGGATCTTGATAACATCATTAGAACATGAAGCCACTTGAAATAACACAACAAGTATTGAGCCAAGGTTGCTCGGAACAAATGTACAACCATTATACATCTGTCGGAAGATGATCCTAAGAACTACTGGAATTCCCACCTAAGAATTTCCGAAGTCTTTGGTTATGCAATCGGGCACACGGATACATGGAGTTTTTAACCAGCACTCAACTCCTAGCAGTAATACTACTCTCCAGTGTATCACATCCCTCAACACACAACCTAAGGTCTCGGAAACTCATCTAACTCAGACACTCGTAATCACAACGATACTAAGTATGGTAGTACATCCGAACTCTCTCCACCAGTACTGGGGATGCCGGACTCCTCTCGCCACTACCAGTATTGAAGCAATTTCGAACATCCTCCATCCTGAGATACTAAGGAAACTGAATGATAACGATGTGTCAAGAATCCCCTAGAGCTCAACTCCCCGGAAGATATCAAGTCAGTCAGGAGGCACCAAGACAGAACTCCATCACATCGGCATCATATAGTTTCCAAAATACCCGCGTGATCCTAAAATTTTTTTTGAGCGAGAAGAGGAGTAGAATGAAAATTCCTAAGTCGAATACCTCACCAGAGTATAGAAGAGGAGTAAAAGAATCCTACTCTCCGATATAACTAGACTCAAAATAGTTTTTCACTAGACTCGACTCGGCCAAGTTCAATCAAGCAAGGGGCTCCTATGGTCGGTATGGCTCTGAATACCAACTTGTCACGCCCAAGATGTGGCCCTATCCCTATTAAAGCTTGTGGCCTCGACGGGGATAGAAGCGCATCTCGTCATTCGCAAGTACAGTAAAACATTGCAATACATGTAGGAAGAGATGAGTATATGAGTTGGCTTACACTCGCCACAGCTACCTTACAAGTCCACACAAATAATATGCATGCATCATTCCAAAGGCAGGGTCCGGCTACGGACGAAAACAAACGATAAAAGAAGCAATGTAAAACTTCCTCGCTATCCCAGGATCACCACCATGAAGCTCCCTACTCGTTCGGATAAGTAACATACATGCGTCTACTCTCCTCGTCGTACTCCCACTGGAGCTGAGTCACATCGTCTGGCACATTCTCATCAACACCTACACCTGTATTGTTGTAATCTGTGAGCCACAGGGACTCAGCAATCTCATAACCCGGGTACCGAAACTATGTAAGCCATTGGGTAAGGAATTGGTTAAGTGGTGAGGCTGCAGCAAGCGCTAAGCATTTATTTGGTGGCTAACTTACGAGAACATGAATGTAATTATGGTGGCACACGTATGACGGTCGTGAACTAGCATGATCACTAAGTGATCCTGAACACCTACTTACATCAATCATAACCCCACCGTGTTCTCTCTCGGTTCATGTTCACGAGCAGAGACGGTCACGGTTACGCACACAGTTGGTGTATTTTATATTGAGTTTACTTCAAGTTAACTATAACCGGGTGTTAAACAAATTTCCAAGCTGCCATGTAACCGCGGGCACGGCTTTCCGAAAAGATTAAACCCTGCAGGGGTGCTCCAACTCATCCATCACAAACTAACCACACGCCGCGAGAATAACCTTGACCACGAATCTCGTGATCTTCCTAGGCAATTCCACTGGAAAACCGCACCTCGGGATAGCCCGAAGAAATACCGGAATTCCTCGCGCAAGACATTCGAGAAAGGTAAAACAAGTCCAGCAAGACCGCCCGACGTGTCGACGAACCCGATAAGAGCTGCGTATCTCGTTCTCAGGACACGACCGGATGGGACTAGCTACGGGGAAAACCAATCCCCGAGTTTCCTCGAGGCGGCCCCACAGGCAGCCCAAGTTGGAACAACACTCATGAGGAGCACTGGCCCGGGTTGTTGATTAATTATCCACGGGGTAGCTATGCCCTATGCAATTTTATTAAGTTGTTTAGCAAATGTAGTACCAAAGTTGGGTCTTGCCAGACAAGTTTTAATCTAAAAAGAATGTTCGAGGGGGTCCCCATAACAACCCCGAGCATGTTAGGAGCGCAAAATATGGAATATAACACCGGTACTTGGAACTAGTGCGGCACAAGCGGAACAAAACACTGAGCAAAAGGTCAACCCTTCCACCGTTGCCAGATATATATGTGCATTAAATTAAATAGCAGTAAATAGAGTGATATAAACAAAATCCATGTTGACACATGGAAAGCTTGCACCTGCAACTAGCAACGCTATAAGACAAGGGCTGAGCAGCGGTAACATAGCCAATCAAGGTTTGCTAGGTAGTGGAAGGGTTAGAGGCTTTCATGGCAGTTTAGGAGGCTGGCAGTATAAGTGGTAGGTAACGTAACATAACGGTAAAAATGAGACATCTAGCAAGGCAAAAATAGTGTCGGGATCCGGGTATGATCATCTTGACTGTTGGTTCTTCAGAGGGACAAAGAGCTGGGTCCTCGTAGTTGTACTCTCCGGGATCCTCATACTCAGGCTCAACACTCGCGTCTACCCAAAGAGAACAGCACCAAATAAACAAACATCAAGGTGCAATGCACAATCAATATGATGCATGGTCATATTAAGAAATATAGCATGGCAAGACTATGCTAGTCATGTTTCACATGCATTTATTAAGTTGTTTAGTATTCTGGACAGAACCTCAATATTGCTTATTTGGACATGCATGATCATGGAAAATATGTATGCTTCATGCAAAATCGATGCAAATGCATATGTAGAACGTTGCAAACGGAGTAACGTAGCTCTCGGTACGCTCACGGCAAGGTACGGACGTTAACGGAGACAAAACACAACATGAGGCAATCTTTTGGCTATACCTTGGTGTTCCAAGGATGCCACTGGATAGGAAATGAAAATCTAGTAAGAATAGAGCTAAAGATCAAGCAAAACAATGGAGTATAGCTCCCACAAGACACAAAACAATCAAACACACAATCTGTCCACAAACAGCAACATGGCATCTTGTCACACACCTAGTCAGAGCTACAGCAGGTTTTAAATCAAAACCAAGGCATGTACAGAAATTATGCTGCATGCTTAACAAATCATCCATCTACACAAACTTGAAAGGAAGCATGTATCAATAGCAAATATGCTCACAAGATGGCATGTTGAATCAGTTTTTAGGGACTTAATGAAAATTCCAGTTTTCTGGAATCTGAGTTAACCAGATGGCATTTTGACAGCACTATTTATATATGCTAGACGGCATTTCATGGCATGAGAATTAACAGGCATATATAGGGCAACATATACAAGAAAACATTAGCACTGAGCATGAGCTAGAACACAACATATCACTTGGTAGCATCCTCTAAACATGGCATAAAAATAACAACAGATTCTCAGACTTAGACAAATTAGCAAGGGCAAAACTGGACACATGTTAACAGAATGGCAACTTGACAGCAGGTTTTAAATATGATGCAAGGGCTTAATGCTCAAGTTCTTAGCACCATTTAGTAGAGTATGATGAGCACACCAAAGCATGTTAAGGCCCCATACTCAAAGGATCAACACATGCATGGGAACCGTCCTCTAAACATGGCAAGAAAATAACAGCTTCTAACACTTGGCAAAAATTTGAGACATGAAACAGTGTTATTTACTTAGCATGTTAACAGCAAGAAACCCACTTATCCACAAGTTTATCATGCCAAACAAAATACCAGGGCCTAGTACCCACAAAACACTAGCATATTCATGTTGACAAGTTTCACATATATTGCATAGATTAAATCATATGAAAATGACAAAATGGCATGTTGGGACAAAAATGACATTTTGCAAACTTGCACAAATGACAAAACCAACTGCACCACTGGATTCCTTGGGAAATTCTACGCCAAAATCATATATCATACTCATATGTTTGTATTAATAAAATGCCCAAAACCCAAATCGAAAATACACACATGCACTTATAAGTCACTTATTGCCCAAAATGGATATCTCCAAATAAGGCAGTGGCCTGATCTGGACTATTACCAGAAATGGAAACCAACAAACAAACAGAGCAGACAAAAAAAAGGGAGGGGTCCCACTGGTCATACTCACCAGGCCCCTCCTGAGTATGACAGGGGGGACCCACTGGCCCACCTGTCACACACACAGCCACACACAGGAACACACACAGAGGCACACGGAATCCCCACGCAGCCACACGGGATCCACACACCACAGACCATACACGCACACGCACAGGATACACAGGCACACGCGCTCCACCAAAAAATAAAAGGGCCCGGGGGGGTTCGAACCCCGGAACTCTCGGTCGCGCGCGGGCGACGAACCACTGCGCTACTGGGGAACTACTGAACATACAGGGGGCTTGCTCCTTTTGAACAGACCCCTGCTGCTGCTGCACTACTAACGGCGACCGAAACAGAGGAGGACGCCGGCGACGCGCACAGGTGAACTCTGGAACAGCTGACCACAGGCGGGTGTTGCGGACTCTACGGGGGTTCCATCTCCGAGGCTAGCACGGAGAGGAACGGGCTGCCAGGCCGGCGCAAGGAGCTCGACGCTCCCGGCCATGGCGGATAGGGCACAACAGCCGTGGCAATATTTGCGGGGCTCTACACAGTCTTGCGGCGCGGCGAGGCGACAGGCGAGCACAGACGAAGCAAGGAGCGGCAAAGGAAGCTACTTGGGCACCTAACACCGAACTACGACGGCGGACGCGCTCGGATCGGGCGGCTCTGCGCTACGGCGACTACGGCGACTGGAGCAAGGAGAGGAGGACCAGCGGCTCACCCAGGGTTGCTGCTGGAGATGAACACGGAGACGACGCAGGAGACGAAGGCGACGCCGCGAGGCGAAGAAGAGGGTCGAGGAGGCCTGAAGCAGCGGAGCTCCCTCGCACCGACGATGGCGAGGAAGGAGCCGACGCCACGGAGGAGCTCGGACCTCCCTAGCGCCGGGAACGGAACGCCGACGGCATCAGCAACCCCGCGGGCATCTCGGACGCCACGGAGAGGCCATCGGCGACGAAGGGGACGACGGAATTTACGGCGGCTCTCTGCTCTTTCTCTGAATCCTGAATTTTTTTCTCTCTGAAACTTACCGCGGGGAGGGAGAGACAGGAGGGGAGAAGGAGATGGCGGCAGCTGGAGGGAACGCGGAACCCTAGGGGAAGGGGCATGCACGCCGAGGCTTTTAAAGGAGGGGCCAGACGGCGCTCCTCGACGTCCGTGAACACACGGCGCTCGCTCTCTCTCTGAAGCTGATGGAGGAAGGGGACGGGGAACAGGTGACCGTCAGGAGCGAGGAGCTGGGCCACGGGCCAGCTAGATGGGCCAGGAAGAGCCCATCCGGTCTCCTCTCTCCCTCTCTCAAATAGCAACAAATCAGCTAATTATTATAAAACCTCAGAGAAACAAAATGCACATGTTTTAGAGAGAGATGTTTTGAGGAGAAAGAGGTACATTTTTGGGTTCACAAAAATGCATGCAATTTAATAAAAATGAGAATGTCATTTTTAGAGCAACAAAATAAATTCATGTTTTAATAAAAATGCAATCTGTTTTGGGGATAGAGGGTGGATGCTCTTCATAACATGGATAGGGGCTGGTTTAGAATACATATCAGATTATTTCTAAAATGACCAACATTTTTAATATACGAAAACAGCAAGTAGATTATTAGCATGTGGAATATTTAGGAATAAGAGAGAAGAGGGGATGGTTTAGAAATGGGGGGGACTAGAGTAGCACTCCAAACAAAGCAACACATGCACTCACATCAACAACACCACCCCACAATCATGGCAAAAAAATAGTATGATGCACTTGATGTTATGAATATGATGCCATGATGCATGAAATGACTATGACAAGTAGAACTCAAACTCATGATAGCATTGCAAACATCCAATAAGAGTCTCACATGACAAAAATATTACAAATAGCAAAGGAATGCTCTTGGGCTGTTACAGAGATACAGGGCACGCAGGCCACAACCACGGCACGCAGGCCGGACAAGCATAAACTTCGAGAGAAAAGGAAGATCAGCAACCATGCCTGCAGACCACCAACAGGTTAGACATCAGGCTCCTGCCGTGAAAGGGAAGATGCCGAGGCCCGAATCTTAGATAGCAGCAAGTCGAAGCAGTCGCGGTCTTCAGGCTTAGTCAATAATCTCCACTGCTGCAGGAACAGGTAAGCTTTATATAAGCAATCAGCAGGTTTAGCAGGAAAAATGTGTTCAATGGTAAACTTGTTCCTGGTAGTCCACAAGGCCCAACAGACCGCCGCCAGCCCAATCCAGAACAACCATTTCGTAACACCGACCAGAGGGATGGCGACGGTCCGGAGCTCAGAAAAAGAAGTCGGAGCCCAAGACACTTGCAACCAAGATCGAAAGCAGCACCAGATCAATTTAGCCAAGACACAATTGAAAAAAAAATGATTGGTATCCTCCAAAGCATCACACAGGACACAACGGTCCGAACCCGGGCCATTGCGTTTCCGAATCTGATCGGCCGCCGGGAGACGGCCCCTGAAAGCTTGCCACATGAAGATTTTAATCTTAGGAGGAATACGCGAACGCCAAATCTGACAAAACTTATTCGTAGGTGTGCCAGCAATAAGGTTGGAATAAAGGGACTTAACAGAGAAGCGACCCGAAGCAGAGTGGGGCCAGACCACCGAGTCCTCCGCCTTCGAGAGCGTGGGAAAAATGGCAGCAATACGATGCCATTGAACCAACTCTTCAGGAGACAGCGAGCGTCGGAAGGCCAAGTCCCAATTATCACCCGCAAGCTCCGCGATGGAGATCTCAGGCTTAGGACAAAAGGAAAACAACGTGGGGAAAGCCACCGAGAGAGTAGAATCCCCACACCACCAGTCAAGCCAAAAACGGGTCGAGGCGCCATTACCCACCAAAAATTTGACATGGTCCTTAAAAAGAGGACGGATATTAACCAAATCCTTCCAGAACTGCGATCCCCCCTAGGGAGGCAAACATAGGATTAGAGGAGGGGAAGTATTTCGCCTTGAGAATAGAGAACCAAAGGGAGTTCTGGCACGAGGACATGATTTTCCACCACCACTTGATCATAAGACATTTGTTCATCACCGCGGTGTTAATGATGCCCAACCCTCCCAAGTTTTTGGGCCTACAAATGATGTTCCATTTGACCAACCGATACTTACGCTTATTATCCGCTGAATTCCAATAGAAAGCACCTCTATGCTTGTCGAAACCATCATGCGTACCCGCAGAAAGAAGGTAGAAGCCCATAATGAACATGGGTAGGGAGGAGAGACAAGAATTAGTCAAGGCCACTTTCCCAGCGTTCGTATTATATCTACCCCTCCACGGCAGCACCCGATTACCAACCTTGGTAACAATAGGCGCGAACTCCTTGGCACAAAGCTTATCCGGGGCAATCGGGAGGCCCAAGTATTTAAAAGGAAAGGAACCCAGGCTACAATTTAAGAGGTGCGCCATTCGTAAAGCCCGCACATCATCAACACCTGTGACAATGACCTCACTCTTCGCAAAGTTAATTTTGAGCCCCGACAAGGCTTCAAAGCATAACAGGATGAACTTAAGATGAGCAAGGCATGAATCATTGAGCTCCACCATGATAATGGTATCGTCCGCATACTGAAGGTGGGTGACCCCATGGGGGATGAGATGAGATATTACCGGAGAAATGTGGCCAGAAGCAGCAGCCCTAGACAGAATACGCGATAAGGCATCGGCAACCAAATTAAAAAGGATCGGGGAAGCCGGATCCCCTTGCTTTAGGCCCCTGCCATTGGCAAAAAATTACTAACTTGACCATTGACCGAAATCGCCGTGTGCCCACCCGAAACCAACTGCATAATCCGATGCACATAAGCCCCGTCGAAGCCTTTGGTGAGCAAAACCTGTCTAAGGAAAGGCCAACTGACCGAGTCGTAAGCTTTTTTGAAGTCCAACTTTAGGATCACCGCTTTCGAATTGCGGGACTTAAGATCATGGACAATCTCCTGAAGGCAAAGAATCCCATCAAGGATAAATCTACCTTTAACGAAGGCAGATTGGAAAGGGCTAAGCGTACGATGCGCAATAGGAGACAGACGCGTGGCAAAAGCCTTGGCAGGAAATTTTGCCATATTATTGATAAGGGCAATCGGCCTAAATTGGCAGATCAGCTCCACACCCTTGACCTTGGGGATGAGGGAGATAACAACGTAGTTTAGGCGGGAGATATCCACCCTCCCAAGACAGAACCCTTGGATGATGTTACAAACGAGGGCCTTAAGCTGTGGCTAGAATTTTTTAAAGAAGGGGATGGAAAAACCATCAGGGCCCGACGCAGCGTTAGGATTAGAAGACTTAATAACCTCCCAAATCTCCTCATCAGAAAGAGGCAGGATTAAGGCATCATTCTCAGCAGGAGAAATTCTAGAAGGGGCGTCCAATAAGGAATGAGAGATAGACAGACCAGACTCCGGCCTAGCAGCATAGAGGGAAGAGAAGAATTCAACCACATGTTCCAAAATTTGAGCCTGATCAGAGACCTTCACCCCATTAATGAGTAAACTATCCAGAGCACATCTCCTTCTCCTACCATTAGCAATCGCAAAAAAATAAGCCGTGGGGGCGTCACCCTTCAAGGTCCAATTCAAAGTACCCCTTTGGCGCCAATATATCTCCGACTGCCGATGCAAAAGCATAAGTACCTCTTCGAGACCGTATCGCGAGCCCCACTCCCCCTCAGACAGACCCGGCCCATCAGCCTGCGCGTCAAGGCTCGCAATCTGGGCCTCCAGAGAGCCCTTCTCGCGGCGAGCCTCCGCCACCTTGTTGTGCGACCAACCACGCAGAAATTTGCGAAGAGCGTAGGAGCACTTGTGCCAATCATCCATGGGCCCAAAGGAACGCCGGACGGGAGAAAGCAGCGCAGAGATTTTAGTAGCTAACAAATCAGGGAAACACTCTACAAGAAGCCACGAAGCGTCGAACTGAAAGCGCGAAGAAATAACAGGATAATCCAAACCTGGGTCTAGAATAAGAGGCGCATGGTCCGAACCCACGATGGACTTGACTTTCAGGGAAGCGCGGGGAAAAAGAGAATCCCGGTTCGAGCAAATAAAAACGCGGTCAAGCACCGACTGGATAGGGTTAGACTGGCGATTCGTCCATGTGAAGCGGGCTCCCACCCTAGGAAGTTCTCGAAGAGCGCAATCATGGATGAAGGCGTTGAAAGCATCAGCCAGGGGCCAAGAAAAATTGTTAGAGCTCTTATCCGCAGGGGAGCGGAGAAGGTTAAAGTCCCCCCCAACCAGCAGAGGAAGCGCACATGCATCAATTTTGGACGCGATCTCATCCAGAAACAGGGAAGACAAAGAATGATCTGCAGGCCCGTAGACAACCATGATTTCCCATAAGCGATTCAAACTCCGATGGTGCACCACCGTGCTAGCCCAAAAAACGCCATGGTCAAAGGTCACAAAATCAAACATGTCGCGCTTGGTGCCCAGAACAATCCCACCAGAATGCCCTGAAGAAGTCCATCCCCTCAACTGCGGAGAGCTCATTGGGGGAGAAGGATTCCTTAAAAGTCTCGACAAGCCCAATAATATCAATATTATCACCTCTAACTAGATCCCTAATTTGGTCACGGCGCCCCCTAGCGCCGAAACCTCTAATATTCCAGAAGAGGGCTCTCATTTGAAAGACAGGTTTTTGATACGAAGACTCGACCTGCAGGGGGCAACGCAGGATTTGGCACGCTTAGAGATAGCCCGCTTAGAAGGTGGAGGGGGCGACTGGCCACTACTAGTAACACCACCATCCACACCCGCCGAGGTTGAAGCGATCCCATTCGCCGCAACCAAATCTTTAGCCTTAGCAATGGCCGCCTGGGCCATCTCATTAGCACGGATAATGGAAAGAACAGTAGATGGAGACCCAAAACCCGCATCAATGGAAACCCCCACGTCCTCAAGCACATGCAATAAATCATCATCGGACAGAGAGGGCAGCACTAGCCTAATAGGGGAGGAAGGAGGGGGGGAGGGGGAGAGTGAGGAATACCTGAAGGAGGAAGGTCTCCGGCCGCAGCCCGCCGCTCCGCACGCGCCGCCACAGGCTCCCCCGAGTCACACACCCGTCTGCCCTTGCGCGCCGTGGAGGTGGGCGTGCGGATGGACGGGGAAGGAGCCGAAGGAGAAAGCGGCGCCGCCCTGGGATGAGATCCCGACGCAGCCCCCAGGTCGGCATCAAGACCGCGACACGTCCCCGCCACCGAGGTCTTGGAACCCGAAGACGCCCTGCTTTTAGCTGAAAACTTTCTAACCGTGGACTTCTTCTTCTTGCTCACCGGAGCCATCACATCATGAGCAGGAGATGAGGCCAGATCCTCGATGCCAGACATGGAGGGAGACAGAGGCCTAACTGGCATGTTAGAACAGACTCCCGAGATGGGGGTGCCCACCGGAGCCGTCTTCTCATTGACCGTAGTAGCCGGCATAGTCTCCACATGCTGAACATCATATTTGGGTGCATTCTCCTTGAGAAGATCTTGAACCTCAGGACCTAGTCCATCCCATTCGGACTGGGTGAAACGGGCCTCAGTGCCCCCACCCGTACCACCACTCGGGTTCATCCCACCACCAGCAGAGCCATCGTCGTGTTTCTCCGAAGAGGAGGGAGCGGGAGGAGGGGGAGGCGGAGGCGCCTGGAAGGCCTCAGCACCCTCGAGCCGCACCCACAGCCGGATTCCATCAACGGAGGGGAACACATCCACCGGACCATGCAAACACACCGGATCCACACACCAAATCCTCAGACAAACTGGGCCCAACCTGGTCAAAGACTCACCATCCACCTCGATAGGCTTCCCCAGCAAAACACCAAAGGCCATAAGAAAAGGGACAGATCTGAGCTCCGCAGGAACATGCTCCACCAACACCCAAACTTCAGAGAGCTGACCTACAGACTTGGAGCCATTGGCCGCAGCTTTGACAGAGATCACCAATTGATTAAGCGGGAGGGTGAAACTAGTACAAGAGGCAATCATCCTTAAGCTCTCAGAAGAGGGGAACACCACAGCAAACTCAAAGTCTGACAATTGATTCACCTGCCAATCCCAGCCATCCATGGCCCAGACCCGCAGACCTTCCAGCAGGACTTGAGGAGTGATCTTTTGCCCTTGAACAGAAATGACAGCAGCATTTGAGAGTGAAGGAGCAGTAGCCACACGCGGCGGGTCACAATCCAAGGCAAAGAAGGAGCATCCCGGGAGCCCCATCCCATACTGCACAAAAGAGGGAGGTTTGATGCGATTCTGACAGTCGACAGTGAGGTGGCCCTCAGATCTACAAATGAGGCAGAAAGGTGGATTGAGGCACCTAGATTGGAAGTGCCCCGACTGATGACAGGCAAAGCACGTCAAGGCGGACGAGGGGTTGGGCGACGGATTCATGGGACGAGATGGAAGAGGGGGTGGCGGGGGAAGGATACCATCGCCCAGACCGGAGGCGGGGGGAACAGAGGGGGGAGCAGGGAACCGACGCTGCTTGAACTGCTGGGAAGGAGGGCCAAAGTTGTTGTTGCGAGGAGGAGGACGAGAACCGGCCCCAGATCCAGGACCGCGAGCAGGAAGGCGAGGGGGCGGCGCCTGACCTCGAGGAGGAGGCGGAGGGCGAGGGTGAGAGGTAGCAGATCCAGCCACACCCCCCCCCCCCGCCGCCACCTCCCAAGGATCCGCCACCGGCGCCGCGGCACCGCCAGATCCCGTGGCCAAGGAACTGGAACCGCCGAGCGACCGGGCCCTTTCATCCCGTTGCAGCCACTCCGGCCCAGCCGCCCAAGCCTCACGGTCGCGAGCCACCTGCTCACGGACCGCTTGCTCCGCCTCAAGCTTAGATCTGAGAGAGGCCTCATACTCCAGATCCGCCCCATCGGCCGACGGCCCGTCACGGCGCCGCTTGCTACCAGAGATCGCCTCGCTGGAGGAGCCCCTGGATTTGTCCATGGCGAGGACCTCCACAAAGGAGAGGGAAAGGGGGTGTGGAGGGCTAGATCTGTGGAAGAAGCGAATGGGAGAGCGCCATCTATGCACGTCCGCATCAGAGGCTGGAAACTCTAGAAATGGGGGAAGGGATCCCTTCCGGACCCATAAATATCCCAAAGAGGCGGACCCAGCGACGGGCTAGCGAACAGGTTGGGCCGAGAGGGCCAGGGAGGTAAGCGAAGGAGGCCCGGCAAGCCCCGAGCCCACAGATGCCAGCGGTGGGAAGACAGACAGAGAGGCAAGAAGGGGCGTCGTGGGCCGCCCACTCGAGGACGGCCCAGAAGCCAAAGAGGCCCGTGGAGCGCAGCACACCGACCGGGGAGGGAGCGCTAGGGTTAGGGTATGCTCCACACCCGCCGCCGCCACCACCACCATGGGCCGCACCGTCGCCGACGAAGCCACCGGAGGAGGAAGGGAGGCCCAAGAAGAACTCGGAGAGCATGGTGGGGAAGGGGAGGAGGGGCGAGAGCATACAAGATCCACCAGAGGAGCGACGGGCGGGGCTCCAAGCACACCGCGCGCCGGAGAGGGGGTCGGAAACTTACTAGAACCACGCCACCGCCGCATCACCTTGGACCAGCCAGACTCGTCGGACGGGGAGGAGGCCGCCCGGCCACAGCCCCCAGGTGCGAACTTGCGACAACGCGCCGGCGGCCGCTCCACCACCGACGAGACCACCACCACAGGAGCAAGGTCACACTCAGAACCAGATTCATCGCCAACGCCATCCAAGACCCAAAAGCGATTCCCAAGAGGATGAAGGGCGGCAACAGAGCCTCCGCCGCGTGAGCCACTACCAGATCCACCGACGACCACAAGAGGAGAACGGGGAGAGGTAGGAGGGGAGGGCCTGATCGGAGAGGGGGCAGGGGAGGGGCCGGTCGCCACGGCGAGGGAGGGTGAGGAGGCGGGGGGGAGAGGGGGAGAGGAGAGCCATCCGTTTCTGGTAGCTACCAAGAGACAATGTATGTTGTCATGAATTATCAAAACCTCCAAGGGAGCATATGTGCTTTCATATACTAAGTTTAGTAGATTGTGGAAAGCTGGTTTCCAAAGCATATATCCTATTTTCTAAAACAACAAGGCCTTGTGGTCTGAAGAACCATGAAGCCTCAGGTTACAAGTATCAACATAAACATCTTAACTTGAACATCAACTTGATCATCTCCGCATCAAGTCTGGGTACCCAATGCCCTTCATTCTCATCATCAACATTCTCATGACATCACCGTCATCATACTCATAAACACACGTACTTGGTTTAAGTGTGGTCAACCAAGTTGTCCTTAATCGTGGACATGGCTATTCGAATAGTTTTACACTCTGCAGAGGGTGCACAATTTACCCACAACATCCGACGTACTATCCATGAACAATCACGCCTCGCGATACCTCAAGTATCCGAGTGTAGTACTCAATCATAACCATTCCCATTGACTGGCCCCGGCGTAGAGCAAAACCCTAAGATCACACAGACCCCCTATAGCTCTCATGAAGGGTACTCCTCTGAGCCACACAACACTCTCTATCACGGAGGGAATCTCGGCATGAGGATCTATTCTGACGTCACATCAAGGTTCAAGTCAAGCCCTGTATCAGGGTATTGTGGTTGTGTTTTATTATTCCAATACTTTCGAGACCGTCATCACATATCTCACATCAACGAGTCACCAACATGGGCACTCACAACTTTTCTGAATAAGTTTTCTTCGTAACCAACCTATAGTCCCCACCCGTATAGCATGGCTAAGCAACTACCATAACATTTAGCTATGCCCATGGTGTTTCCCGAGTTATCAAGGACAGGGTATTAATAGAATCTAGGGTATCACCTATGTCATCATGCAAATGGGTTCAACTACTAGCAATTCATATGCGTACGTTTTGATGCAGGAAAATAAACTACATTCATGCGCAAATACTTGGCTTAAACAACATGGTCAAGATGTTTCTTGCTTGCCTCAACAAAGTCTACAAATGCTTCTGGTCCTTCTCCAAGTCCTTCGTCTACTTTGTTACCTAACGTCGGAACAAATCACGATGAGCAACACAACATGCAGAGAAATAAAAGTGCTCTAAAAATAGGAATTCCACTTTTCTAGGAGATCTCTGGTTACATGAAAAATAACCAAAGTGAATCTACTGGTTGTTTTGGAGAAATGGGTGGACCTATGGAGCTGAATTTTTGTGTCAGCCAATGATATCTGAAGGTGCACATACTAGAAAAACTTGAGGAATTATGGACACTCCTAGAATATAGTTCCTTCAAAAACTCAAAGTGAGTCCAGAAACTAGAATTGGATGCTATGCTCACCATGAGCATGAGATCTTGAATATTTTTACATATTCAAGGTTTAGATGAGTTAATGAATTTATGGGAATTTCTTGGAATTTTGAGAGAGACGGAAATATAGGTTGCTTCACAACCTAGGGCAGAAAGGATTATTCCTTTAATAGATAAAGGAATATTAAAATGGAATGAAATTTGTGGTTTGGCTAGGATTGAAATGGCATGACATTGGGAAAGTTTTAGAAGCTTGAATTCACTTGGGAACAGAAAATAAAAATTATCACCAAGCATCAAGTCCATATAGCCATTCCAAATAAAATCCAACTCAAATTTAAAAAAAATGGGTTTTTGAAAGAAAAGTTGTGAAAAAACAGGGTGTCACAATGCCGTGAGCCGGACTGGAAGAATTTTTCAAATTGTTTCGCTCCCCCAGGCCCGTCTCAGCCTCCCAGTCTAGGGCTACAATGTGGTGGGTGTTGGCTCATGCCCTACGACGTACCCCGCATCTGGGCTGAAGGCCGACGATGACGGCCTATTGGCCGGCGGCGTCCTTGACGGCATCTTGTTGGAGCTGGACTTTTGTTTTTAGTACACATGCCCTTGTAGCTTCCCTTGATAGTGTTGTGGGGTCATTGTCTCGTATGGGTGTGATCAGACGTAAGATGACTTTGCTCGTCATGATCGGCGGTGTTGTTGCCACGCTAGCTAATACAGACTCGGCAGCCCCCAGAGTGAAGAATTCCTAAGGTTCAGTGTTAGGAGTGTCCGTGCCCTTCGGACTGGCAGTCTAAGGTTGCATGGACACGCGTCCCGTTATTATCGATGGTGTTGTAGTCATGGTGGTTGATGATAACCCACAAGTATAGGGGTTTGCAACAATTTTTGAGGCTAGAGTATTCAACCCAAATTTATAAATTCAACACAAGGGGAGCCAAAGAATATTTGCGAGTATTACCAGTTGAGTTGTCAATTCAACCACACCTGGAGATTAAATAATGCAGCAGAGTGATCAGTAGCACAGTAGTATGATAGTTTTGATAGCAGTGGTAGCAGTAACAGTAATGGTAAAAGTGATAGCAATAGTTTTGTAGCAAGCGTAACAGTAGCAGTAGCAATAGTAACTTGGCAAGAACAGTATGTGGAAAACTCGTAGGCACTGGATCGGTGAACTCGTTGGATGATATTCATCATATAACAGTCATAACCTAGGGCGATACAAAACTATCTCCAATTCATAAATGTAATATAGGCATGCATTCCGTAAATAGTCATATGTGCTTATCGAAAAGAACTTGATTGACATCTTTTGTCCTACCCTCCCGTGGCAGCAGGGTCCATAAGGAAACTAAGGGATATTAAGGCCTCCTTTTAATAGAGAACCGGAACAAAGCATTAACACATGGTGAATACATGAACTCCTCAAACTACGATCATCACCGGAAAGTATCCCGGCTATTGTCACTCTGGGGTTTACAGATCAGAACACATAAGAGGTGCGTATGACTAGCAAGATCGGATCAATAACATAGATATAATGGTGATAACATAAATGGTTCAGATCTGAAATCATGGCACTCGGTCCCTAGTGACAAGCATTAAGCATGGCAAAGTCATAGCAACATCAATCTCAGAACATAGTGGGTACTAGGGATCAAGCCCTAACAAAACTAACTCGATTACATGATGAATCTGATCCAACTCCACACCGACCAGTAAGCCTACGAAGGAATTACTCACTCCCGGTGGGGAGCATCATGGAATTGGCGATGGAGAAGGGTTGATGATGACGAAGACCGAAGATTCCCCTCTCCGGAGCCCCAAACGGGCTCCAGATCTGGCCTCCCGGTGAAGAACAGGAGTTGGCGGCGACTCCATATCGTAAAACGCGATGAAACTTTCTCTCTGATTTTTTTCCTTAAAAAATAGGATTTTATAGCGTCGGAATTAGGGTCAGTGGGGCCACGAGGTGGGCACAACCCACCAGGGCGCGCCTGGGGAGGCTGGCGCACCCTGGTGTCTTGTGCCCAGCCAGGGCTCCCCCTCCGGTGGTTCTTGGCTCTAGTATTTTTTATTTACTATAAAATAAATCTCCAAAAAGTTTAGTCCAGTTCCAAGAACTTTTATTTCTACACAAAAACAACACCGTGGTAGTTCTGCTGAAAACAGCGTCAGCCCGCGTTAGTTTCATTCAAATCATGCAAATTCGAGTCCAAAAAAAGGGCAAAAGTGTGAGAAAAAGTAGATACGACGGAGACGTATCAACTCCCCCAAGCTTAACCCATTGCTTGTCCTCAAGCAATTCAGTTGACAAACTGAAAGTGATAAAGAAAAAAATTTATGAACTCTTTTGTTCTTGTTTACATATATATGCTTAAGTAGCACCCAAGTTTTCAGCAAAGACTATGACTAACCATGACAACAATAACTCTTAGAAATTATATTAACTCATATCAACGACATAAGCAACTAGCGAGCAATAATAAAATATCTCAAGCGCCAACACTTTGTCAAAACAATCGTGATATAATATGACAATAATGGTATCTTCTGAGACCGCAAAACATAAATGCAGAGCACCTCCAAAGTTCAAGCAGCGACTAAACATTGTAATTCATGGTAGAAAAGATCCAGTCATGTTGCACCCAACATTAACTATACACAATGCATGAGGATGACAATAGTGCTCTTAGGTCTGGCGCTTATTTGAGAAGGTGATGACTCAACACAAAAGTAAATAGATAGTCCCTCCGCAGAGGGAAGCAGGGATTTGCAGAGATGTCAGAGCTCAAGGTTTACATAAGAGACATATATAATTTTGGGAGGTACACCCTTCCTGTCAACATTACGATCAAGGGTTATCAATATCTTCCATGCTAAACACATTAGCGGCGGTTCCCAAGTGGTAAAAGTAAAGGTTTACTCCCCCTCCACCAACAATCACACTCCACGGCTAGCCGAATCCACGGGTACCGTCCATACCAACAACATTCCTGGGGAGTTTTGTTTAATTATTTGTAATTTTTGATTTCGGGACTGGGAATCCCTATTACCGCCCCTCTCGTGCAAGGTAGAGTGAATAAACACTCATCATGATATTAACCCGCTTAACATCCGCCCCATGTCGCTCCATGAGCGGTCGAGGCACACAAAACAGATGTTCATTTGAATTTTTAGAGATGGCACATGCAAATTTACTTTGGAACGGCAGGGTAATACCGCATATAGGTAGATATAATGGACTCATCTGGAATAACTTTGGTTTAAGGATTTTGATGCACAAGCAGTATTCCCGCTTAGTACAGGCGAAGGCTAGCAAATAGATTGGGAAGCGGCCAGCTAGAGAGCAAAAACGGTCATGAACATGCATTACGAATAATCAACATTGAATACTAGCATAAGTAGGATATGGACACCGTGAACATAAATATCATGAAGGCTATGTTGGTTTTGATTCAACTACATGTGTGAACATGTGCCAAATCAAGCCACTTGAAACATTCAGAGGAGGATACCATATCATCATACCACATCACAATCATTTTAGTGCATGTTGACATCCAAGATAAATCATTATCCACTCCTAGCTACTTAAGCATGGCATGGGCAACTATAATCTCTAATTGTCATTGCAAACATGTTTGATCATAATATGTTTAATCAAGGATACTAGGCTAAACATATTTACAAAAACAAAAACAAGTTGAGTTCATACCCGCTTTTCTCTGCCACAGTCAATTCAGCAAATATCGTCATTATTTCCTTTCACTTGCAAGACCGAATGATAAGAAAATAATAATAGTGCAAGAGTGTCGTGGACAGAGCTGGAATCTGCAAACATTTTATTCAAGAGGAGAAGACAAAGTAACATGGGCTCTTTGTTAGATAACAATAGTGCATATGAGAACCACTCAACATTTTCATCGTGGTCTTCTCCTTGGTACGACTCAAATAAAAGGAAAAGAATTTCAGAGAAACACACTGAAATATTTTTGGAGTTTTTGGTTTTTCAAGAAGAAAGCAAATTAAAGAGGGAAAAACAAAAAATGTGAAAAACTATTTACACGGGAAAGCTCCCAGCGAGTAAAAGAAGAAGAAGCGAGAAATCGTTTTGGGTTTTCTTTTGATACTACAATTAAACTAAGCTAGAAAGAAAAACCAAAAAGAAGTAGGAAATATTTTTGGGTTTTCTCAAAGTTTTTCAAACAAACAAGAAGAAAGCGAGAAAACAAATCTAGCATGGATGATACAACGAAAAAGTATGAACACCGACAACTGGAATGAGGTGTGAGAACATAAATGTAATGTCGATGGAAATACGTACTCCCCCAAGCTTAGGCTTTTGGCCTAGCTTGATAATCACCATCTGCGGCCTGGATAATAATCTGAGTGATAGCCCACTGAGATCCTTGGTGCAGCCTCCTCAGCCCTCCTGGCAGCTTCAACCTCCGCATTGTACGCACGGGCCTCGCTCTCAAGAACATAGTATCTTCCCCTACTGTGAAAATCAAAGAGAGCAAGAGAAGGTAAAGTGGCAGGCACAACATTTTTTTTATTAAACCTCAAGTTATAGGTGTAGTTAGTGACTGTACCCTTGAGCAACTTATGACGCTTCATGGCCTCAAAGTCTAAGTACTGAGTAGGTAAAATGGAGTCATTGGGACAAGGTGATACATTTAGCTTCTCTGCTACACGGGAGGCATAAATTCCTCCATAAAAATTACCACTAGCAGCGTTGTGCTGCAGTCTCCGTGCAACAATTGCTCCAAGATTATAACATTTATTTCCAGTTATGGCAGTGTGTATGAGACTCAAATCAGGAGCACACAATGTGCTACAATCTTGTTTTCCTACAATACATTTGCCATTAAAGAGTGTGAAGTAGTGTATTGAGGGGAAATGGATGCTTTTAATTCTTCCTTGTGTCACTCCCCTAGCTTCACCATAGCAAAGGTTAATCAAAAATGACTCGTACTCAGATTGTGGTGGTTCATTAAGGGAACCCCGATATGGAATTTTGCATGCTTCACTGAACAATTCTAATGGCATGGTGAAGGAACGGTCATAGAGGTTGAATGAAACTCTGGACTCATGAGGAAAATATTTAAATTTCTTTGTGAATGTTTTCGTGAGTTCGAGATGTTGAGGGCACTTATCTGCGATGAAAGGAGCGAGTTCTGTATTGTGGATAAATTGTTCAAATTCCCCCTTGATACCTTCATCTTCCATGAATTCGTCACACGACCACAAACATGATTTGGTAGCGGCATCTCGCATCGAGCTTTCGCTTGGCTCAACATAAGATTGTCGGACCGAGCTTCCACTTGATGAGGCCTCTGAGGACCTCCTCCTCGAAGAACTCCTAAAGAATTGCATTTTTATTTGCGAACAAATTTCTGAAATATATTTGAGGCACAAAACTTCGTGAAATTGATAGCAACTACTCCTAAGGATGCATAGAGGCCATATTAAGCATTCAAACTACTTAGAAATCTAAGAATTCAACATGCAAGCTCATCTACAGCAGCACCAAGAGTAGCTAATTACTCTAAAAGTAGCCCACTAAATCAAAAACTAATTGGAGCAATGGAGGAGTCACATACCAAGTAGCAATCCCTCCAAACAGTTTCGGAAACGGAGCTTTGAGCAAAGAGATCGAAATCCGCGGGTTTGAGAGCAAGAACACGGGAATGGAAGCTATGGTGATTTTTTTCTGGAGGTAGGGGATTACATGGGCTAAAGGGATAAGTGAGGGGACCCACGTGGGGGCCACAACCCACCAGGGCGCGCCTGGGGTTGCTGGCGCGCCCTGGTGTCTTGTGGGCACCAGGTGCATCCCCTTCTGATATTATTTGCACCAGAAATTCAGAAATATTCAGAAACAAATCGTATCAAATTTTTAGGACATTCTTAGGACTTTTATTTTTGGGTCATTTTTTTATTGCACAGAGAAAACAGAAAACAGGATAAACATGGTATTTTATTTTATTTGACAAAGTAAAACAGAAAATTAAAAAAATGGGAGCAGGGAGTTGTGCCTACTAGATTCATCAACTCCATACCTCTCAAAAATGATTCATTAATAAGGTTGATCAAGTCTTATTAACAACCACTTCCGATTAGCATGAAACCGAAGAACTTTCGTAGAACACTAAGTTACCTCAATGGGGATGTGCATATCCCCAACAATAAGTTTATCATATTTCTTTTTGGCAGTAGGTAGAGGTAATTGAAAACTTTCAATAGTGATTGTTGGAGATTCTACAATAACATTTATACCATTCACTTGGAATTGTTTCTTAGGAAAGTGCACCGTATGCTCATTACCATTGATATGAAAAGTGACTTTGCTTTTATTGCAATCAATAACAGCCCCTGCAGTATTCAAAAAGGGTCTACCAAGGATAATCGACATGTTGTCGTCCTCGGGCATCTCAAGAATAACAAAGTCCGTTAAGATAGTAACATTTGCAACAACGACGGACACATCCTCACAAGTACCGATAGGTATGGCAATTGATTTGTCAGCCATTTGCAATGATATCTCAGTAGGTGTGAGTTTATTCAAATCAAGACTTTTATATAAGGAGAAAGGCATAACACTAACACCAGCTCCCAAATCACACAAAGTAGTTTTGACATAATTTCTTTTAATGGAGCAAGGTATAGTTGGTATTCCAGGGTCTCCAAGTTTTTTAGGTACTCCATCCTTAAAAGAATAATTAGCAAGCATGGTGGAGATTTCAGCTTGAGGTATCTTTGTTTTATTAGTGATGATGTCTTTCATGTATTTAGCATAAGGGGCCATCTTTAGGATATCAGTTAAGCGGGTACGCAAAAAGCCTGGCCTAATCATTTTAGCAAAGCGTTCAAATTCCTCATCATCCTTTTTCTTAGATGGTTTAGGTGGAAAGGGCATGGGCTTCTGAACCCATGGCTCTCTTTCTTTACCATGTTTTCTAGCCACAAAGTCTCTTTTATCATATCGTTTATTTTTAGGTTGTGGGTTATCAAGATCAACAGCAGGCTCTATTTCAACATCATTGTCTGGTTCTTTATCATTATTCGGTTGGGTATCTTCATGAACATTATCATTATCATTTTCATTATCACTAGGTGAATGTTCATTACCAGATTGAGTTTCAACATCAGAAATAGAGACATCGTTATTATCAGGAGGTTTTTGTATCTCATGTTCACTAGAGGTATGTGAAGTCCTATCATTTTTCTTTTTCTTTTCCTTTTTCTTCTTAGAAGGACTAGGTGCATCAGCATTAATTCTTTAAGAGTCTTGTTCAATTCTTTTGGGATGACCTTCAGGATACAGAGGTTCTTGGGTCATTCTACCTCCTCTAGTTACTACTCTAGAAGCAAAATCATTCATGTTATTATTCATTTCATCAAGCAATTCCTTTTGAGATTTAGCAACTTCTTCTAACTGGGTTTGAACCATAGAACCATGCTTTCCTACACCTCTAACATCATAACTGATTCTAAATAGCAAGTCACTCAAGCGAGCAATCATATCAGAATTATATTTCAATGGTTTCAGGACATGTGCATTGAAGTGATCTTGCTTCATAATATAGTTATCAAACTCATATAAGCATTGACTAGGATGTTTATTGTGAGGGATATGTAGGACCGAAAGTATGTCTAGAGGGGGGTGATTAGACTACTTGACCAAATAAAAATTCTACCTTTTCCCAAATTTTAGAGTTGGCAGATTTTAGCATTTCATGGCAAGTCAAGTACACCCTACACATGCATGTCTAAGAGTATAGCAGCGGAAAGTAACAACAAGCATGAGTAGAAAGGATAGGGTAGGAGGATCAAACGCAATTGTAGACACGATGATTTTTCCCGTGGTTCCGATAGGTGGTGCTATCGTACATCCACGTTTATGGAGTCTTCAACCCACTGAGGGTAACGGTCGCGAGAGTCCACGGAGGGCTCCACCCATAAGGGTCCACGAAGTAGCAACCTTGACTATTCCATAACGGCTTCCGTCCACGAAGGACTAGCCTCACTATGGGTAGATCTTTATGAAGTAGGCGATCTCCTTGCCCTTACAAACTTCTTGGTTCAACTCCACAACACGAAGTAGGAGGCTCCCAAGCGACACCTAACCAATCTAGGAGGCACCACCCTCCAAAAGGTAATAGGCTCGGTAATGATGATGAACTCCTTGCTCTTGTGCTTCAAGATGATAGACTCCTCAACACACAATCACTCTCTCACAGATTTGGCTTGGTGGAAGAGATGGGATTGGTGGAAAGCAACTTGGGGAGGCTACAAATCAAGATCCATATGGTTGGAGTGGATGATCTTGACCTCAACACAAGGGTAGGTGGTTCTCTCTCAGAAAACTGGATGGGGCAAGTATGGAATAGTTCTGAGTGCTTCTCTTTCGAGTGGGTGGTGGTGAAGGGGTATATATAGGCATCCCCAAAAATCCAACCGTTACACACAAAATGACCAACTCGGTGACACCGATGTGTTAATCTCGGTGGTACCGAAGTGACCAAAAGGTGACAACTTTTGAATCTCGGTGAGACCGATATAGGAAACTCGGTTGCACCGATAAGGTGACCAACGGTCAGATTGCCCATTCTCGGTGACGCCGATCCAACAATCTCGGTGGTACCAATATTGCGAATTTGCGTAACAGAAAGTTGGCAACCTAAACTCGGTGGCACCGAAGCAGAATCAGTTGCACCGAAAGGCTAGGGTTTGGCTTAGGTCTGTCTGAGTTTGGGAATCGGTGGCACCGAGTGGAAAGTGTTGGTTGCACCGATTTTGGATATTTGACTTTGGACAGACTTTTGTGGAAGAGCTTGTGGGTGCTTTTGGTGACTATCACTTGTGCACGCATGAGCATTTTGTTCACCAACAGAACCTTACCCCCCTTTTAATAGTATTGGCTTTCCTATGGACTCAAAGTGATTTCTCACAAAGTAAAATGTAGAGTCCTCTTGCTTGAAGCTTTGCCAATCCATTTCCTTGCATCTTGGGGTAATTCCACAATCTCCACAATCCTTTTGCCATCCCTATCATTGAACTTTTCCTGAAATATACTTAGTGGAAACATTAGTTCAATGACTTATATGTTGTTATTAATTACCAAAACCACCAAGGGAGCAAATGTGCTTTCAGGATATCACTTTCATTAAACTTTAATAAAGAATTTACCTCTACCACCCGTGGAGGTGGTGGTGCGTCAAGACCATGTATTTCTTCAATAGGTGGTAAACTCTTAACATCCTCAGCTTTAATACCGTTTTCCTTCATAGATTTCTTTGCCTCTTGCATATCTTCAGGACTGAGAAATAAGATACCCCTCTTCTTCAGATTGAGTTTAGGCGGTGGTTCACGGAGAGTCCAATCATCATAATTCTTCAATGTGTTATTCAATAGTTCCTCAGCTTGTTCAACAGTTTGTTCCCTAAAAACACAACCAGCACAACTATCTAGGAAGTCCCTAGAAGCATCAGTTAGTCCCTTATAGAAGATATCAAGTATTTCATTTTTCTTAAGGGGATGAGCAGGCAAAGCATTAAGCAATTGGAGAAGCCTCCCCCAAGCTTGTGGGAGACTCTCTTCTTCAATTTGCACAAAGTTAAATATTTCCTGTAAGGCGGCTTGTTTCTTATGAGCAGGAAAATATTTTTCAGAGAAGTAGTAAATCATATCCTGGGGACTACGCACACAACCAGGAGTAAGAGTATTGTACCATGTCTTAGCATCACCCTTTAATGAGAACGGAAATAACTTAAGAATATAGTAGTAGCGAATCTTCTCATCATAAGCAAAGAGGGTGGCTATATCATTCAGCTTAGTAAGATGTGCAACTACAGTTTCAGTTTCATAGCCACGGAAAGGATCAGATTCAACCAAAGTAATTAACTCTGGGTCGATAGAGAATTCATAATCCTTATCGGTAACAAAGATAGGTGAAGTAGTAAACTTAGGATCACATTTCATTCTAGCATTCAAAGTCTTTTCCTTATACTTGCGTAGTAATTTCTTAAGATCGTCTCTATCCTTACAAGAAAGGATTTCACTAGCTATATCTCCATCCAAAACGTAACCCTCGGGTATCTTAGGCATTTAAAATCTAGGAGAGCCAGGTCTAATAAGTGTTTCATAGTCATCAGTTTCAAAGGCTTCACCAGTTTCAGCAATCTCATCAGTTTCAATAATTTCATTCTCTTTGGCTCTACAATTTGTTCATCAAGAAATTCACCTAGTGGCACATTATCATCAAGCATGGTACTAGCATCATCATAAGCATCATTCATAGCAGAAGTAGCATCATCAATAACTTGCGACATATCAGGATTACTAGCATGTGGTGGTGTTGCAAGCTTACTCATAACCGAAGGTGAATCAAGTGCAGAGCTACATGGTAGTTCCTTACCTCCCCTCGTCTTAGAGGGAAAAATCTTGGTCTTTGGATCCTTCAGATTCTTCATAGTGATCAATTGATATAAATCCCAAGTGACTCAACAAATATAGCTATGCTCCCCGGCAACGGCGCCAGAAAAAGGTCTTGATAACCCACAAGTATAGGGGATCGCAACAGTTTTCGAGGGCAGAGTATTCAACCCAAATTTATAGATTCGACACAAGGGGAGCCAAAGAATATTTGCGAGTATTAGCAGCTGAGTTATCAATTCAACCACACCTGGAGATTAAATATCTGTAGCAGAGTGATCAGTAGCACAGTAGTATGATAGTTTTGATAGCAGTGGTAGCAGTAACAGTAACGGTAACAGTGATAGCAATAGTTTTGTAGAAAGCGTGACAGTAGCAGTAGCAATAGTAAGTTAGCAAGAACAGTATGTGGAAAACTCCTAGGCACTGGATTGGTGAACCCATTGGATGATATTCATCATATAACAGTCATAACCTAGGGCGATACAAAACTAGCTCCAGTTCATAAATGTAATGTAGGCATGCATTCCGTAAATAGTCATACGTGCTTATGGAAAATGTCGGATTCGGGCTCCGCAAAACCCTATGAAGTTCGAACCCAGGGGCGTGTGCGAAGATCCCCAACAGCTTCACCCCTCCAAGCTCACAACGCGATGACCCCGCTTGATGGCGAGGAAGAAGATAGCACACGAGAGTTTACCCAGGTTCGGGCCGCTGCGAAGCGTAAAATCCTACTCCTGCTTTTGGTGGATTGCCTCACGAGGAGGTTTGTGGACGAACTAGTACAGTGGTGGGTTGCCTCGCGGGTGCGTTCGGGGTGGTGTGTTGTCTCTACCCTCTACCGAGCAGCCTAGCCTGTATTTATAGCAGCCCGGGTCCTCCTCCCGTATCACAATGGCGGGAAGGTATCCCACAACAGCCAAATTTGAAAGGGGACAGGAGGTACATCTTATCCTGACGAAAGGTGGTCTTAGCCTGCAAAGTAGGTGGTGGTGACGCGGTGGTGGGCTCGCTGGTGACATCCGTCCTGTCGCGCCCGCTGGCCTGGTCTCGTTGCACCAGTAGGAAAACCTTTGGCGGGGTGCCTCAGGAACCTGCGCTCGCCCTTGTCCCCTTTGCACTAAAGAGGAAACTGTCTCCTCTGGCGCGCTGGCGCCCGCCTGGCCTGACTGGTGTCACCCTTGACCTCCTGAGGCCGAGCGTTGCATGGAGATCTCCGCCACTCTGGAGGGGGTCTGGTAAGGCCTCCCCTTCCGGGAGCCTTGGCGTTGTCCTCCTCGCGAGGGTGGGACTCTCGTGAGGGTCTTGTCTTGATTGAAGCCGCGTAGGTCCGTACGGACCGTCAAGTGGGCCATGCCCTGGGCCACAGGCAGGCAAGTCTGGGTACCCCAGTATCTAGAACGCCGACAGTAACCCCCGGGCCCAAGGCGCGCTCGAGTTGGCTTCGAGGGGAAGTCAAAGAAGATGGCCCGGAGCACCGCGGGCCCTTATTGCCTGCGGGCCAGGGCTGACGTGCGGTGCGCGGTTGGACGCGGGCGTCCCCGCTCCCGTGTCTCCTCGGCAACTGCCCGAACCGACAAAAGCCTGACGTCCAGCGTTGAGCCATTATTGCTTTCCTCTTCTGCGCTCCTGCCCCTCTTTCCAAATCTCCATCCTTAGTGAGAACCTCTCCAGATCTCAGCACCGCACCGTCCTCCTTCCTGCTTCCTTGGCCCCAAAGGCTTCTTGATGGCTCCCACCGGCAAGTCGAAACCTGAAGCCCAGAGCTCGGCTTCCGCTCCCATCTCGCCGGCACTCTCAGAGTCCACCATAGCCAAGGACGGGGACCTCGCCCTGGTGCTTCCGTCGACGGCGGATGACACCAATGAGTGGGGGCGGACCTTGATATGGTGCGGCTCCGCGGAGAGGCACCGCCTGGCCAAGTCGACCTACCCTTTCTTCCTCCACAGCGTCTTCTCCGGGCTCGTTCCGCCCTTCTCCGAGTTCTTCACCGCCGTCCTCGAGCACTACGGGATCCAGGCCCTCCATCTTCAACCCAACTCCATCCTGCTTCTGTCCGTCTTCGCCTTCTACTGCGAGGCCTTCGTAGGTGTGAAGCCCTCGGTGGCCCTGTTCCGCTATTTCTTCAGCTTGCAGCTTCATGACGGCGCTCAGCGGTCGGCTTGCGTCTCCTTCGTCGCGGTCTAGAGCGGGAACATGCTCTTCAAGGCCGGGAAGAAGGTGGAGAACTTCAGGCACCGCTGGGTCTTCTTGGATCACAAGAGCGTCAATCCTCGCCTGGAGCTTCCAAAGGGGCTGCCGGAGAAGACTCCTGCGTGGAGCTCCGCGAAGCTCTCCGACCTCCGGGCCACGCCCGTCCTGGAGCGGATCTCTCGAGATATCAGCGCCAGGAAGTTGACTGGGGGAATGATAGTGAAGGAGTTCCTGGCGCAATGCCTGGTGCCCCTCCAGTCTCACTCGAGGCCCATGTGGGACTATTAGGGTGGTGGCGATGACATGAGGCTCCGCTCTGCGCGCCTGACCCCTGAGGAGTTGAACAGGGTTATGGCAACCCTACTCAATGGTGACCCCGGGGACCTTCCTGAGGCCTACGCCCCGCTGTACTGCCGCGACGACAAGGTCGATCTGGTCACCGCGATGCCCATCTTTGACGAGTTGGGGCTCTCTCCGGCCGAGAGCCCTGGCGCCCCTGTGGCGTGGCCTCCGACGACACCCCAGATGAAGAAGACTCTGAGGAGACAGCGGGTGACGATCTGGAGGAAGTGTCCCCTCCGTCACGGAGTGCGCTTCTCCGCGGCTTCGATGACGACGATGCCGGCGAGCCCCCTGCTGCAAGTCCTCCGCGACTCGCCAGGGTCCTCAAGGGGCCGCGGCCCACTCCTCGGGTTGCACGATCCGCCTGCCGGGTGACCCCGAGAAAGCGCGAGGCCGGGCCTCCTCTGGGGCACCCAGCTCACGCCAGCAAGGTGGCCAAAGCGCCCGCCTCGCCCCTGCCCGAGCTGCAACCTGGGGGCGAGGCGGCCGCGTCTAGGGCTGGCGCGACTACGCCGGCCGTGGCCCTTACGAGCAGCTCCACTGCTCCTTCACGCAGCGGCGCCTCCCCGGAGAAGGACGGGGGCTTCCCCGCCTTCGCCGAGGTGGAGAGGAAGAGGAAGTGGGTCGACGTCGAGGAGTAAGTAGTCTTGCTTGGTTCCTGGCCGCCTTTCGATGGTTTATGTGCTGATGGTCCCTTCTTTGCTTGACAATCAGGAGCGCCGCCGTGTCGAAGGCGAAGAAGAAGAAGGCCGGCGTCAAGCCAAGGGCGCCTTCCGACACGATGCCCGTTCCTGGTGCCCTGCCGACGCCTGATGAGGCGTTGGACGTCATGAGCGAGGATGCTCGTGGGGCGACTCTCCTTGTCGCGGCCGCGAGCCCCCGATGCCCGTTGAAGAGGCTGCTCCCGCCCTTGGGGGCACTGCCGCCCGAGGGGCCAGCCCCCGAGGGCCAGCTGGGTGTAGGGCCGTCTGCCTCTGCCTTGTCTGTGGTGGTGGCGCAGCCACCGGTGTCTTCTGCTCTCCACGCTCCTGCCCCTCCGGAGGCAGCTCCTGCCGCCGCACAGGCGCCATCTCCGGGTCGTGCCCTGGTACCACCGATTCGTGGCCCTCCAGCCGAGTCAGGCGCCCTGTACGGGGCCTACGCCGTCTTGGATCAGGTCCGAGATGCCCTCGGGGGCACCGACGGTCGCCTTGCAAGGGAGCGCTTGGGTCTTCTTTCTGGGTGGCTCCGGTCTGACGCCTTAGCCGTGGCGGTTTGGTCCCAAGCATAGGCCACTGCGGCTGAGGGCAAGGAGGAAGCCGCGTCGGCCAAGACAGCCCGTGATGCGGCGCTGGCTAACGCAGCGTCTGCCGTGAAGCGCTGCGACGAGGCGGAGGCCCGCCTGAAGGCTCTTCGGGAGGAGAGGACCACGCTCGCGGAGCAGCTTCGTCAGCAGGAGGAAGGCCTCAAGACCTACGAGGCCAAGCTTGCCGACCGCCACTCCATGCTGTCCTAGGCGGCGGCCGACCAAGCCGCGGAACGTGAGCAGCTGGACAGGTTGAAGGAGGAGGTGGCTGCGGAGAAGGCTCGGCTCGACTCCAGGGAGAAGACCCTTGCCGCGGCCGAGGAAAAGAAGGCTGCAGAGCTCGACGCTCTCCCCTTCGTCGAGCTCAGGCTTTGCCAGGCGCTGCAGTCCATCTGCCGCGGGGATTTACAGAGCCCTTGGTAGCTCCTGAGAGCAGCTTCGTGGGGCTCTCTTCAAAGCTCGCCGAGGTGCTTGAGGGTGCCGTCGCCAGGGTGGAGAACGTCTTGGAGAGTGAGTGCCGCGATCACTTCTCCGCGGCCGCGACGTGCGTCTTTAGCCACCTCTACCTTCGCGAGCCGAGTTTCGACTTCGGCTCTGTGATTCGCCTGATTGATCCTGGGGTTCATGCCGCCACGGCGACAGCTGTGGAGGGCGCCGTGAAGGCGCTGATGAAGAAGTTCGCCTATGTCGCCGTTCCCTCACCTCCTCCTACGGCTGCGAGGGTTGGTGGCGATGATGACAGTGGCAGCGATGTCGACGACGAGCTCCCCGCGGCCGGGACGAGCGGTGGCGCCAGCTCCTCCTAACTTCTTTCCTGGGTCTTCTCCTGTAACGTTCATCGTGCCTCGTGGAGGCGTTAGACTTGTTTGCGTTTTCGGAGACATTTTAATGCTTGTAATGACTACTAAGCTGTGTGGTTTTATTTCCTCGCTTCATTTCCTTCCTGCTTGCTGTAGCGCTCTGTGTCGGTAGGGCCCGGTCCCGCGCATACCTCGACCACCGTTGGGGCGTCCGGATCACCAGGACGGTGCCAAGGGGCGAGGGGCTACGTGACCAGTGAGGCTCCTGAGTCGTGATGCTCAGGGGTCCCCCTTAACGTACGAGCAGCCCTCACGAAGGGAACGCGGGGAAGACGGGGTTGACTTGGAGATTTGGAGCGCCTTGAGCTCTGCGTCGGCAGGGCCCGGTCCCGCGCATACCTCAACCGCCGTTGGGGCGTCTGGATCACCGGGACGGTGCCAAGGGGTGAGGGGCTAGGAAACCAGTGAGGCCCCTGAGTCGCGATGCTCAGGGGTCCCCCTTGACGTACGAGCGGCTCCCATACCTCTCCTCGCCAGCTTTCGTCTGAGAGGGACGCGTGAAGACCAGGTACCAGGGACCTGGGGAGGTGGCGTGTGCCAGGCCAGGCCTGAGCGCAGCCCCCATGCAGCCCCCTCACGCGTGCAGCCCAAGGGAATGCTGCGAGATGGAGCCGCGAGGGGCCACCCTGAGGTTGAATGCACCCACTAAGGCGCCCTTAGTTGTTTATCCCCAGCGCGGAGCATAGGGCTTCCACGTTGCGTGGGCATAGCCATTGGAGGGCAGTGTTCTCCGCCAGCGCGGAGCATGGGGCTTCCACTTGGGCGTGGGAATGGGGGGCCCTGGCTCCTGAGCCCCCCAGGCATGTACAGCCCATTAAGTTTGTATGCGTGGCCTGCACGGTAGAACAGGGAGGTGTATCTGGGCGCTCGTGAGGCAGCTCAGGTCTCACGAGGCCCTACCTCAAAGGCGGGTTGCGCCTGAGTCTTCAAGTAGAAAGCGCCGCTTGAAGTCCTGTATATTTTGAGAAACCTGCGCCGAATGGATTTCCAAGAGCCATCGCATGAGAAGGCGAAACACCAATGACCCCAGGAGGTGACGTGAACGGGGTCGGCCTGCCAGACAGAGCTCAGCCATTGGATTTGTCGACGCTGCAGGGACGGACCCGAGCACAGACGTCGTGCCTAGTCTTCTCATGCGACAACTCCGAGGAGAAAACACCCGGCACGTGGTTCCCACGGTGGTGGCTATCGGAACCGTGCCACGCGCCCTGACTCACCCACTCCCGATTAGCTCATGCGAGAGCGAAGCACCGAGGGCCATGTGAGGTGACGTGCACGGGGCTGGCCCGTGAGACAGAGCTCGACCACTCGGATTTGTCAACGCTGCAGGGACGGACCCGAGCACAGACGTCGTGCCAGCCCTTAATCATGAGGTGGTCGAGGGCAGGATCATTAGGGCGCGGCGGCATTCATGGCGGCGAGGCACCGTGCATGCATGTTGGAATATTTAGGAAATAGATCAAATGCATGAAAGGATCTGATGCATGCGAAAATGACACGGCTGGGATGAGCCCTGACCGCCTGAGGATAATGCAGCCCGACGGGCGCCCTCAAACTGAGCAAACCAAAAAGTTACCTGGTGTGGACCAAAAAGAATCACCTGGCGGCAATACCGCTGAAGCATGGAGGCAGTCGTCGGAGCTTGGCCTTGTGTCTTCGCAAGCTCGGCCTTCATGAGCCCGGTGCCTCACGAGGCTCTGGGCACTCGCCCGGGCCCGACACCTCCTCCAACTCCTCGCGGTGCCTGGCCCGGTAAGGCGCGAACATGGCCTGAGCAAGGCGCTGGAATGTGGCGCCCGCGTTCGCCAGACCGAAGGGCATGGGGATGTAGTTGTGCGGGTAGACCCCGTCGTGACCGACGCGTGTCGGCCAGAAGATGTCCTGTGATGTGGCCCTGTTGATGCCGGGTGTCGGTGTCAAATCCGGCATATCTCGTAGTAGGGGTCCTAAGCTAGGCGTCTTGGAGCGATGGTAACAAAGGGACGAAGGAGACGATGTTTTACCCAGGTTCGGGCCCTCCTATGGAGGTAAAACCCTACGTCCTGCTTGATTATATTCATATGGGGATAGTACATAGTACAGGTATCTACCACGAGATTATGAGAAGTAATGTAATGATCTATTGACTAGCCTAGCCTCGGTTTATATATGCACCGTAGGTCTAGGGTTTTAGAGGAGTCCTTGTCTTGTGCGCCAAGTCTTGTGGAATCCTCCTTGTATTCGACATGGGCTGTCCGAACTGGCCCAATAGTGAATCATCACGGGGGTCCTCGGCCCGACCCACTGGTCGGGAGACGACATGGTGAGTACCCCCTAGTCCAGGACACCGTCAGTAGCCCCCTGAACCGGTCTTCAAGTTGGGGACGCTCCTCGGTTCTTCCGAACTGTTCTTCGTCTTCGGTCGTCGGTCTTGAAAACTGGTTCAACAAATCTTCCCATGTCCGATCTTGAGGATCGCCGAGCTGAACCCGAAGAGTTCACACATCGGGAATCTGAGGAGCCCCTTTAAGTTATCGGCCTTTACCAATGCCTTGTAATGTTTACGCCATACTTCGGGGTCGAAGTGTTTCCCGTGTGGCGGTGTTCTCTTGCGTCCGAGCTCCAATGCCAAACTGCATCCGAGGTGTCTTTTTACAGCCGAGCTCCAATGCCGGACTATGTCCGAGCTCCAACGCCGGACTGTATCTGAGGTATCTTTTTGCAGCCGAGCCCCAACGCCGGACTGTGTCCGAGCTCCAACGCCGGACTGTGTTCGAGCTCCAACGCCGAACTGTATCTGAGGTGTCATAGATTACCTCGGTCTTGAAAAAGTTGAAGGACTCCATCCGAGCTTAAATGCCGGAATAGTCTTTTATGGAGCCAGCCATTCACATCCGAGCTTTATGCCGGACTGCTTCTAAGGTGGTGCACCACCCAGACCGTGGGCTGATCTTTTGTGGATATTTTCGATTCGTTCAATTTATTCTCTGCCGAGATATATAGCCAGTAGCCCTCAAGGTGTATGTCGGTCTGAAACCCGAGATGCACCTGAAGGATGACATAAAACCGCTAATCCCAGTAGCCCCTGAGACTCAGGTCGATTCGCAAAATCGGCCTGAGGATCAATTCCTAGCTCGGCAGCATACTTCGGAACACAAAAGCGGTGTGCACAGACCTCGAGACTCAGGTTGGGTGCGGCCGACCAACCCAAGGATCATAATCTCCTCGGAAACTGTATTGCACTGAAATTTTCTGCATTGAATTGTCAATGCAGTAGCCCCCAGACTTGGGTTGGTCTATATGGCCGACCCTAGGATCGTATTTCCTCGGGAACTAGTTTAACCGTTATGTACGTTTTGACAACGCCGAGGTGGAGTTCGGCAGGAAAGATGCCGAACCATAGTTCGAAAAAGAGTTTCCGGGCAAGACCATCACGCCGAACACCTCAACCAAGAGGATGTCCCGCTTCCTGAAAGGAAAACATAAAACCGCTGATCCCAGTAGCCCCTGAGACTCAGGTCGATTCACAAAATCGGCCTGAGGATCAAGTCCTAGCTCTGCAGCATACTTAGGAATAGAAACGCGGTGTAATATATTAGAGGAAATAGTGATCGGCAAGCGGGCCCTTGAGAGAGGGTCTTGAGAAGTTGCCATAATATATTAGCTTGATGCCGGATAGGTCCAGATGGTACCTATTGTTGTCCGAAGACAAGTTTGCCCATAGCTCGGTCAAGCCGAACACTGAGCATTTTGAATTTTCTGCATTGAATAGGCAATGCAGTAGACCCCGAGCCACTGGTCGGGTGGCAACACCAGATCAGGGGATCGATGTGCCCCTTTAATATTTGTAAATGATAAGCGCGAATAGTGTTCGGCATTAGCCGAGGTCAAACCAGTAACACTTCGGCCAATCTTATGAAAGGACCATCGTTTAACATGGGGTGACCTCTATCGATCTGTAGTTTTGACACAGTCATCGGATCGCTCACCAGTTTACGCTCATTGTGACAGTCAGTTTTCGGCTTTCTCCACTGAGGCGCTTAACCATTCGAGCTGGAAGCACAATCGCAGTGGTTCTCCCTTTGCACACCTAGCTGAACAAAGCGGAACATAGGAGGCAAGCACAAGAGCAGGGCAACCCAACTATTGACCAAAGACACAATTCGAAACGGATGCATATAAGCAATATCCGAGATTGTTTGCCGAGGACTATTCGGAGTACCTTGGCTTTTGGTGGGTTCGGCTCTAGTCGGAGCCCCCCGTTGATATTGCCGATGCTTTAAAAGTGTACTGCGAGAGTTATGCTCGGAAAAAACAAAAAACTTATGCAAAAAGGTTTATGTTTAGATAAAATAAAATTGTGCCAATACGAAAGCGGTATAAAATTTAATATGTGCTTCGGCCGTGCTTTAACATGATACATCCGATCTCTAGACTTCAAGTGGGTCAGCCTTCGGCTTCAACCTCCCTATCCCGAAGGCGGAGTGTTTCTCAGGCCAGTTTAGCGAACTAAACGCGAGCAGCTTTAGAGAGAAACCAGGCTACCCGGCTATTGATCATACACTTGAGTCGAGAAAGGAGTGGTAGAAAAAGACTTTGCAACGACTGAGAAGAAAACATCTATTATAAAACGGCTCATATTAATTTAAGAGCCCCCAAGTGACTTGGGTAAAAGAATTTTATGTATAATGATTGTATGTACCGAAGTACTTATATAATATCTGTGTTCGCCCGAACTGTGAACGCGTCTTAACCGACCGTCGGCTTCTCCCTCTTCGGCCAAGGGCCGAAAAGTGTTATCTACTCCGCCTGCCGAAAATATCGGCGGTGTTTCGGATAACCAGGCAATCAGGCCATGAGGCTGTAACAGACAAAGCGTGCCCAGGGAACTTATGCTATATTACTTATGTAACGTAAGAAGCATATTCAAAGAAAATAGTGCCCCCAACGGTACCTTTCTTTGGTCGCTCATAATTACTATGAGACTTGTGCAATAGATTTGTGTACGCGTGAGTTCCGTCGTGTGCCGACCATAGTTGAAAACAGTAAGAGCGCTAGCTTTCGGCTTCACCCGTCTGAGGTACGAGTTCGGATTACCCGATCGTAACAATCGCAGAGGTGCTCCCTTTACTCCCTAGCCGAAAAATCGGGAACGTAGGGGTAAGCACAGGAGCCAGGCAACCCAGCTTTGCGGAACACTTAAGTCAACATGATGCATATTTTGGCATAATACACGAGCAAGGAAAGAAGCTGTACAATAATAATCGCATGCAAAGAGAAAATGTTTCATAAAGGAAGCCCCCAAGTAAATGGGGTATTTAAATTTATTTGTAAAAACAAAGTTTTGACAAAGAAAGTTTTTTCGCAACCAACTTTTTGTCAAAAAGGTATAGTGCTTGGTCGAACCGAACAAAAAGTAAAATTCTAAAGAGAGCTGAGCACGAAAACGACTTAGCTGGTTAATGTGCTCGGCGCGGTCCGGGGTTGTGGCGGGACAAAGACGTAGTCCTTGGCCTGGCCGAGGTCCCAGCCCCCAAGCCCGAGGTGACCGAGCGAAGAGCTCGGGTCGAGAAGTGGCAACACAGGACGGTTGTTGCGGCGAGGCGAAGCCCCCGGTCCAGCCGAGGAGACAGAATAGTTCGGCAGCGTGACGACGAAGCCCCCAGTTATCATGGGAAAAGGAAATGTTGTTAACAAACAAACTTTTTTATTTAACATAAATATAATGCTCGGTAGAACCGAGCAAAAATTTAGAAATTTGAGCATTAAAGCAACTCAGCTGGTTAATGTGCTCGGTGTTGACGACGCATGCCGAGCTTATAGCGGGTCAAGGTCCCAGCCCCCAAGCCGGTCCCGAGGTGACCGAACGAGGAGTTCGGCACTCCGAAGTAGTGTCATGGCTCGGCCGATGTGGTGAGGCGAAGCCCCCGGTCCAGCCGAGGTGGCGGAGTAGGTCGGCAAGGTGACGCCGAACTGACCGCGCGACGCACCTGAAGCAGATTGCCTGCACACATAAAATAGTGCAACCCAAGAGTAATAACAAATAAAGGTAATAATATATTAAAAAAAATTCTTCTACTTAGTTAATTTAAGTGAAGCAAATAAGTAAAGGAATATGGCCTGGGTGCCGAGGTGCCTGAACAAAGAGTTCGGCTTGACGAAGTGGCGACGCTGCACGGTCGATGTGGCGAGGTGAAGTCCTCGGTCCAGTTAACATGGCGAAGCTGTGATCGGCGGACGCCGAAGTCTCATGCAGGTCGGCTAGTGACGCCTAAGTCTCATGCCAGCCGAGGTGTTGAATCAGGTCGGCTGGTGAGCCGAAGTATTAGGCCAGCCGAGGTGTTGAAGCAGGTCGGCTGGTGACGCCGAAGTATTAGGCCAGCCGAGGTGTTGAAGCAGGTCGGCTGGTGACGCCGAAGTATTAGGCCAGCCGAGGTGTTGAAGCAGGTCGGCTGGTGACGCCGAAGTATTAGGCCAGCCGAGGTGTTGAAGCAGGTCGGCTGGTGACGCCGAAGTATTAGGCCAGCCGAGGTGTTGAAGCAGGTCGGCTGGTGACGTCGAAGTCGCCGGAGTATGTTGATGAAGGGATGCCAAAGCCCCGGTCTAGCCGAGGTGACGGAGCAGGTCGGCCGGTGACGCCGAAGTCTCGGGCCAGCCGAGGTGTTGAAGGAGGCCGGCGTGGTGGACGTCAGCTTGAAAAAACAACGGCACGGCGATGCCGACGTAGGTCGGGATTTGTGACGCGGTCAATGCTGGCTTGAGAAGAGACCGTGCGACGATGCTGGCGCGCCCGACCCGTGCAATCCGTGGGGCGACAATCTTGTCTTGATAATTATTTGTCCCTCACGATGCCGAACTCTTGGTCGGCTCGCCGAGGTGATGATCCGAGGTGGTTGTCATCGGCTCGATGGAGCGACGGCGCAGTCGATGTTGGCGCAGTTCGGTAGCCGTGGAGCAATGTGGTCGGGCCGGTTTGACATCGGCGCGACAGTGAAGATAGCCTCGAAAAAGACTTCAAAATTTGTGGGCATGTGTTTGAAAACAACACACAATACCCTAGGGAAAAATTCCTCAAAAAGGATGTCCAATATCCCGTTCATGAAGAAAGATGAATTCGGGTCGGATTCGTTTTCGCGTAGAAAACAGATCGGAAAATTGATGCACTCATCGGACGTTTCCCGGAGTTTGAACGGTCGGATCGAGCTGAAATTTTCAGGGGTGATCGGTATGGGAATTCCGCAGCCGATGAACGGTGGGATCATCCAAACAATGTCCGAGCTGGAAGCTGGACACCTCGCCCTAAACTCGTCCAGATTCCCGTCCAGATTTGGCAGGGCTCCGGTATATTGTAGATCGCCGGAGATTCCTCCACCGGAACGCTATGAAATTTTGCAGGGTTATTCTAGACTCAATTCCGCATAATTCCACCGAAGCAATCGTCAAAGCGACACTCGAGGAGGCGGGGACGACGAACACGAATTCGCTGTCCGAAAAAACTGCATGATCGCGCGAGGGCAATGTTGACGTTGAGCCCCCGAGCACCATGGAGGATTCTTCCATGATCTTGGTTGAGATTGGAGTTGATGTTGATGAAGACACCCATCCGATCTAGATGATCCGACGTGGTGCGCAGTCCTCGGCCTAGCCGAGGTGACCAGTCAAGCCGGCGACGAAGATGTCGACGTTGATGATGTAGCTCGGTTCCGACGCATAGATCGCGATGGAGCTGATCTGAATTCCCATCGCACCATGGCGACTACCCAACAGGCTCTCAATGAAAGCACCAATGTCGGTGTCAAATCCGGCATATCTCGTAGTAGGGGTCCTAAGCTAGGCGTCTTGGAGCGATGGTAACAAAGGGACGAAGGAGACGATGTTTTACCCAGGTTCGGGCCCTCCTATGGAGGTAAAACCCTACGTCCTGCTTGATTATATTCATATGGGGATAGTACATAGTACAGGTATCTACCACGAGATTATGAGAAGTAATGTAATGATCTATTGACTAGCCTAGCCTCGGTTTATATATGCACCGTAGGTCTAGGGTTTTAGAGGAGTCCTTGTCTTGTGCGCCAAGTCTTGTGGAATCCTCCTTGTATTCGACATGGGCTGTCCGAACTGGCCCAATAGTGAATCATCACGGGGGTCCTCGGCCCGACCCACTGGTCGGGAGACGACATGGTGAGTACCCCCTAGTCCAGGACACCGTCACCGGGTACGTTGACGCAGATGCGCGGCATGCCGCCCGAGTCGACGATGGTGACCGCGCTTGACGACGCAGGGCCGCGTCCGCCTCGCAAGGCCTGTGCTTCCCGAAGCTCCTCGATTGCTCTGGTGACGAACTCCCGCGAACTTGGCGTCTCTCGCCATGCCTCTTGCTTGGATGGGTGCGCGCCTACGCGCGCCCCCAAGTTATGCCCGAGTACCTTCCCCGTCTCACTGGTCAGGTTGGTAGCCTTCCGGGTGGAAGCCCCGAAGCCCAACCCGAGGGAGGCGACGGGCGCGCCTTCCTATGCGAGGGGGGAAGGGGCCCTGGCCCCAGGCGCGGAGCCCGAGGCGCCGTCCTTGGAGGTCTCAGCCCCCTGGCGCCCCTTGGAAAGGAGCTGCTTCTTCTTCTTGGGGACATCCTCGTGAGGCAGGACGCCTCCTTCGTCGTCCGAGTGTTCGGCCGCTGCGACACGGTAGGCGCGCTCGAGGGAGCATACGGCGTCCTTCTCATCACAGGCGACAGTGATGACGCCACCACTCCCCGGCATTTTGAGGACATTGTAGCCATGGTGGGTCACCGCCATGAACTTGGCAAGGGCTGGGTACCCAAGGATCGCGTTGTACGGGAGGTGGATGTGGGCGACGTCAAAGACGATGAGTTCGGTGTGGTAATTGTTGCGTCCGCTAAAGGTGACGGGCAGGCGCACTTGCCCGATGGGGACTGTGGGGCCGTCAGTGACCCGTGAGAAAGGTTTGGTTGGCATGAGCTGGTCGTAAGGCACTTGGAGAGTCTCAAACGTCTCGATGGAGAGGACATTGAGCCCGGCGCCGCCGTCGATGAGGGTCTTGGTAACGAGGACATTGCTGATGGTAGGCGTGCACAGCATGGGGAGCGCGCCCGCCATGGCTGAGCACCTGAGTTGATCCCTGGAGTCAAAGGTGATGGCGCACTGGGACCACTTGAGGGGGCATGCAGCCTCGAGCTTCGGAAGAGCCGCGTTCACCTCCCACGAAAACTGTTTGAAGATGCGGTTCGATGCTGGGGCTTGGGCGCCGCCCAGGATGCAAGCTATCGCCCTGACTTCCTGGAAGCCCCCAGCCCCGTCGTTCTACCTGTCGTCTTCCTTCCTCCTGGGTGGTGGCGGCAGCGGGGGAAGGCCGGCCTCGCGAGGGCGGACCTCATGAGGCTGGCCCCGCCGTGACCCCTCTGGAGGTTCGTCGCGCCAGCGGTCCTCCCGATCTTGATCGCGCCAGCCGTCCTCCCAAGGCCGGTATCGCCACTCCTGACGCGGGTCTCTATTGTCCCAGTGGCCTCCGCCGCGGCCTCCACCACGCCCATAGCCCCGGTCGCTACGCCCAAGGCGCCGACCGAAATGTTCGTCACGGACCACCCTAAGCTCCTGAGAATCGATGATGATGTGGCTATTGGTGCCATGGAAGATGCAGAACGGTCGCCCTCCCGCAGGAGGTTTTTCGTCTCGGCTGTGCTTTGCCTCGGGCTCAGCCGCCAGCACCGCGGGGGCCTTGCGCTTTGGCTCCTTGGTCTTGGTCTTCTTGTCTTCGGGTTCCGCCTCAGGGAGCTCGCGGAGTGAGAGGTGGCCCTCTTCCGCCTTCGCTCACTTGTTCGCCAGGTTAAACATCTCCAGAGCCGAGCTTAGGTCATCGTTGATAGCGAGCTCCTCCCTCATCCTGAGGTCCCTGACGCCGTCGGTGAATGCCGAGATGATGGCTTCATCCGACGCCCTCGGGATCTTGAGGCGGACAGTCGTGAGGCGATGTATGAACTTGTGCAAGGTCTCGTCTGGCTGTTGCTTCACGCGACGTAGGTCACCCACTCCAAGGGCGCGGTCGTGGGTGCCTTGGAAGTTGGCGACGAAGTGCTCGCGCAGGTCTTCCCAGGAGGTGATTGATCCCTGCGGGAGGTTGAGGAGCTAGGAGAGCGCGCCACCCTTGAGCGCCAGGGGAAACCAGCTTGCCATGACCTTGCGTCCCCGCCGGCCGCCTGGATGATCAGCGAGTAGAGCTGTAGGAACTCGGCGGGATCTGGGGTGCCGTCGTAGCGAGGAGGTAGGTCAGGCTTGAACTTGCAGGGCCACACGGCCGGATGGAGCTCCGTGGCGATGGCGTGGCAACCCACTGGGCCCACGGGCGCCGTGCGCTCAGGGGGACCCGGTCTTGATGCTCCTGCGCTGCTGCCTCCAAGGGCGCCCGGTCGCGCCGCTGAGGCAGCGACGCAGGGAGCGCTCGCGCGTCAGCGCGCGGCCGCGGCACCACCTGACAGCTTACTTCATCTCTCGCCCTCGCCGGAGGCCCTTGCGGCTGGTCGCGCGAGCATGCTTCATGCCTGGGCCGGGGTCGATGTTGCGCTGGGGAGGAGGAGGCGGCACATCATGGGCCTCGTCGCCAGCCAGAGAGGGATGGGGCCGAAACGAGTAGGAGAGCGTCGAGGCGTCGCCGGTGGCGCTGACGAGCTCTGCAATGCGCCTGAGCCTGTCGTCGTAGCGGTTGGGGGCAGGGCGGTAGTGCAGCAGCTCGCGCGCCATGAGGAGTGCGCCCGACCCACACGCCGGCCCGGGGCGAGCATGGGAGGACGACCCAGTAGCTGGAACGATCGACGGAGTAGCGGTACGGCCGTCGCACCGCGCGGTGACCGGCTGTGACGAGTCCTGTTGCTCGTGGGCTTCCGGGCCCGTGGCGGCGTTGGCCACGGGAGAGGCGGACCGGCGCGTGGCGGTGCGGCCCACGGGCGCCGTCTGGGCGACGCGGGCAGCACGGCGCTCGGCGCGGGCTCGGCGAGCATCAGCCATCGGGGCACTGAGGCGGAGAAAGAGGGAGGCTTGAGGAAGACTCCGACACGCCCCTACCTGGCACGCCAAATGTCGGATTTCGGGCTCCGCAAAACCCTACGAAGTTCGAACCTAGGGGCGTGTGCAAAGAACCCCAACAGCTTCACCCCTCCAAGCTCACAACGCGGTGACCCCGCTCGATGGCGAGGAAGAAGATAGCACACGAGAGTTTACCCAGGTTCGGGCCGCTGCGAAGTGTAAAACCCTACTCCTGCTTTTGGTGGATTGCCTCACGAGGAGGTTTGTGGATGAACTAGTACAGTGGTGAGTTGCCTCACGGGTGCGTTTGGGGTGGTGTGTTGTTTCTGCCCTCTACCGAGCAGCCTAGCCTCTATTTATAGCGGCCCGGGTCCTCCTCCCTTATCACAATGGCGGGAAGGGATCCCACAACGGCCAAATTTGAAAGGGGACAGGAGGTACATCTTATCCTGACAAAAGGTGGTCTTCGCCTGCAAAGTAGGTGGTGGTGACACGGTGGTGGGCTCGCTGGTGACATCCGTCCTGCCACGCCCGCTGGCCTGGTCTCGTTGCACCAGTAGGGAAACCTTTGGCGGGGCGCCTCGGGAACCTGCGCTCGCCCTTGTCCCCTTTGCACTAAAGAGGAAATTGTCTTCTCTGGTGCGCTGGCGCCCGCCTGGCCTGACTGGCATCACCCTTGACCTCCCGAGGCCGAGCGTTGCATGGAGATCTCCGCCACTCAGGAGGGGGTCTGGGGAGGTCTCCCCCTTCCGGGAGCCTTGGCGTTGTCCTACTCGCGAAGGTGGACTCTCGCGAGGGTCTTGTCTTGAGTGAAGCCGCGTAAGTCCGTACGGACCGTCAAGTGGGCCATGCCCTGGGCCGCAGGCAGGCAAGTCTGGGTACCCCGGTATCCAGAACGCCGACAGAAAAGAACTTCCATGACATCTTTTGTCCTACCCTCCCATGGCAGCGGGGTCCATAAGGAAACTAAGGGATATTAAGTCCTCCTTTTAATAGAGAGCCGGAACAAAGCATTAACACAAGGTGAATACATGAACTCCTCAAACTACGGTCATCACCGGAAAGTATCCCGGCTATTGTCACTAAGGGGTTTACGGATCAGAACAAGTAATAGGTGCGTATGACTAGCAAGATCGGATCAAGAACATAGATATAATGGTGATAACATAAACGGTTCAGATCTGAAATCATGGCACTCGGGCCCTAGTGACAAGCATTAAGCATGGCAAAGTCATAGCAACATCAATCTCAGAACATAGTGGATACTAGGGATCAAGCCCTAACAAAACTAACTCGATTACATGATGAATCTCATCCAACTCCTCACCGACCAGCAAGCCTACGAAGGAATTACTCCCTCCTGGTGGGGAGCATCATGGAATTGGCGATGGAGAAGGGTTGATGATGACGAATACCGAAGTTTCCCCTCTCCGGAGCCCCAAACGGGCTCCAAATCTGGCCTCCCGATGAAGAACGGGAGATGGCGGCGGCTCCGTATCGTAAAATGCGATGAAACTTTCTCTCTGATTTTTTTCTCCAAAAATAGGATTTTATAGCGTCAGAATTAGGGTCAGTGGGGCCACGAGGTGGGCACAACCCACCAGGGCGCGCCTGGGGGGGCTGGCGCGCCCTGGTGTCTTGTGCCCAGCCAGGGCTCCCCCTCCGGTGGTTCTTGGCTCCAGTATTTTTTATTTATTGTAAAATAAATCTCCAAAAAGTTTTGTCCAGTTCCGAGAACTTTTATTTGTGCACAAAAACAACACCATGGTAGTTCTGCTGAAAACAGCGTCAGTCCGGGTTATTTTCATTCAAATCATGCAAATTAGAGTCCAAAACAAAGATAAAAGTGTGAGAAAAAGTAGATACGACGGAGACGTATCAGTCGACTGAGGGGCTTACTGGTGGTCTGTTTGGTCTTATGCTTATGTCATCATGACTTGGTGTTGCGAGACCGGTTGTGGGACATATTCTTCCATACCCTCCTTGGGCGTGTCTTTGGTCGAGCCGACCTCAAGCTGTTTGTCGGGGCTCTCCTTTCTCGGTGACTCGTTGTTTTTGCTTGTTTCTTCGATGTCTGACAGCGGCACCGCGGCCTCTTCGACTGTGTTATGGTGTTGCAATGTTTATTCTTTGTCGTTGTCTGCATAGTCTGAGAACGAGATTAGTTTTGTCATGTTGACATTGCAGTCCGGATAGGCTCATCGAGGAAAAAGTCCTCAGGGGAGTGGTGGTCAGTGTGACAATTGTGGCAGACCATGGCGATTAACTATGAATTTATGGTTGGTTGATCTTGCCTTGTGAAATCTAGGCTTCTTGGTGCTCTGGGATCATATTTTCGGGCTTCAGGGCTTCACTGTCGTCCTACGGATCTAGGATCAAGAGGTGGTCGTTTAGCATGGTTGACCAAATGTCACTTTCTCCATCAATTTGGTGACGTAGGTGTTGTTAGAGCTCCCGCTAGTATGTGGCTCCTGAATTTTGTAGTCCGAGTGGGTATGAGTAGCTTATTCCTGATGATGAGGTCATCATGACCGAAAAGATTCTTGTTTCTATGTGTCAAATTGGTGGCAACCACAATCGGAGGTCGATCGGGCGTGCAGGGTCGGCCAGTGAGTTGATGTTGACCCGGCCCGCCTCGTCGGCGGTGAACGGGAGGGAGTCAAAAGTTATGCTATCCCCCCGCAAGAGGCCACTGAAGGGAGACTTAGATCTGATCCAAGATCGATCTTCATCCAGCGCCACTTGTGCTTGGCACGCCAACTGATGGTGCGAAATACCATCAGATCCCTCGGTATGGGTCCAAGCATAGCTGGAAGTCTTAGATCATTGATCACACGAGGGTTTTACCCATGTTCGGGCCTCCGGAGAGTAATACCCTACATCCTGCTTGTTTTTCTTATTCGTGGTGGAGGGATACCTCGTGCGAGGAGTTACAATGGTGTAAGAGGTTGCTATCGAGAGTTGTTATCTCAGATTAGATGGGATTGAGAGCTCCTTAGGCTCTCCTTATATAGGCGGAGGAGGCCTAGGGTTAACAGAGGGGTAGATGAGATCCAAGCTACCGTCGACTTTGTCTTGGAGGGCAAGAATATCGCCAGCGTCCTCCTTAGGGTTTGGCCCTAGTCATGGGCCTCATGGGCCCTGGTCAAGCCCGAGGCTAGGGCTCCCTTGCACGAGCCACCCCCGGTACATGACACCGTCATTATCCTTGTCGGCCTTGGCTCGTAGCTCGGATAGTTCCTCGGTGGCTAGGGTCTCGCCATGGCCTTGATGTCCAAGGTTGCGGTTTGTCCTTGGTTTTATATGACTGCTCGGGGTCACCATGGATAGTGTGGCGCCATTTTGACCTGGCATCTTGAACTTCAGATCTACATAGTGGGGTACAGCGTGAAAATGTACGAAGGCCGTGTGTCGGTGTCAAAACCGGCGGATCTCGGGTAGGGGGTCCCGATCTGTGAGTCTAGGATCGATGGTAACAAGGGGACGAAGGAGACGATGTTTACCCAGGTTCGGGCCCTCCTATGGAGGTAAAACCCTACGTCCTGCTCGATTATATTGATGGTATGAAGGTTACAGAGTTGATCTACCTCGAGATCGGATAGCTAAAACCCTAGATGAGTTTCTCTGCCCTACATTCTAAAACCCTCTCGGTTTATATAGACACCGGGGGGTACCTAGGGTTTACACATGATAGGTCTCCTGCCGAGGATGGAGATGTCGATTTCCTCATCTTGACTTGGAGTGCACGTCGCGCCTTCGGGGCTTCCTTCTGGAACGTGGGGTCTCGATGTATCCGGCCCATCCTGCGATAGTTAGAGAGCGGCCCACCGAGCCAGCCTATTGGGAGATAGGCCAGCGGCCCGAGGACCCCTTAGTCCAGGACTCCCTCAGTAGCCCCCGAACTAGCCCCCAACGCCAGGGGTCTCAGCTCTGGCAGCTTTTGTGACCAGAGTCTTCGGCTTGCGGGGTGAGTTCTTCTTCCAATAAATGATCGGCTGAGACCAGTCCGGCTTCCGATGACGCGTATTTCATCCGATCATACGATCGTCCGAACACCATGAATCGCTTAGCCCCAAAGGCCAATCGTCAAAGTGTAAACAGTGTTTTCTAACGACCTTTCCGACGAAGGGTCGTGACCTACCACGACCGCAAAACCAGTTATTAAAACTCGATTTGCGGCTCGAGGCCGTTTTTACATTGGCACGACTTATCAATGTACAGATCGTGCTCCGTTTCACATGGGATATAATTAACGCACAAGGTTTATTTTGCGTATGCATAATGGCTCGCATGCCTTTGGAAGTGGAGAGATTTGAGGCACAGTAACGGGAGGCTAATCGGCGTGACGCCTCATAAAAGGGGAAAAAACCCAAGGCCTATTCACACTTTCCATTCGCATCCTCTGCTTCCCCAATCTTTCCAAGCTCCAAGAGCCCAGATCCAGTTTTCCCTCAACTTCTCCTCCGAGCTTAGTCATGGCGGGTTCGGGCTCCATGGGCAAGTGGGAGGCCTCCACAGTCACCGACAAGGACATCAGGGACTTAAAGCTCGCTGGCTACCTCCCCGCCAACGTCTTCCACCACGCTCCAGAGGCGAACCAGGTGGTGCCCACCCCCAAGCCAGGCGAGAGGGTGGTGTTCTTCCCCCATTTCATCCCGGGACTGAGCTTCCTGCTCCACCCCTTCGTCAGGGGACTCATGTTCTTCTACGGGTTGGACTTCCATGATCTCCCCCCGAACTCCTTCATGCATATTTCGGCATTCATTATTATCTGCTAAGCCTTCCTGCGGGTCGAACCGCACTTCCGCCTGTGGCTCAAGGTCTTCAACGTCAAGCCGAAGACCGTCGCGGGCGAGCACGCAGACTGCGGAAGGGCGGTAATCAGCAAGCTCCCCCGCGTCGAGTGGCCAACTGGCACCTTCATCGAAACAATCAAGATCTGGCAGAAAGAATGGTTCTACATCACCGAACCAAGGGATGAGAGCTAGGCGGCGCCTGCCGAGTTCAGATCCGGACCCCCTACGAGATTGACCTCGTGGCTCAGGAAGGGCCTCGACTGGGGGTCGGATGCAGAGGTGAAATTGCTGCAGAAGCGCATTACCTCGGTGATCAAGGCCAAGGTTGAGCTGGTCAATGTGGTCCAGGTCATGCTCCACCGCCGTATTCTTCCCTGCCAGCGCCGGGCCTCCCCAATGTGGGCTTGTCAGCTTGAGGACGAGCCTACCGTGCGCCAACTCTTCCGCACTACCTCTGAGAAGTTGTGGAAGGCATTATTCAAGCCTCGGAAAAGCTGGCCAGCCAAGGAAGAGGATTCGGGCCTAAGCGCCGATAACCCACCTACCCAGGTATGGTATAATTTTAATCCACTGACTCTGTTTCTTTGACAAAAGGACTGAACGCCTTCCCCCTCATTCTTGCAGAAATGGTTGAGCAAAACCGCGAAAGTTAACTGCCCATCACCACAACCCGAAGACCCTAGGTCGGAGTTGTTGACGGCGATGCTCGTCGTGGCGCCATACTCGGCGCCCGAGAAGAAGGAGAAGAAGAAGAAGGCCAGAGAAGGTCTCCGCATAAGGGACCAGCCGGACGCTATGTCTGAGGAAACCCATGCCTCCTCTAGCCATGAGGAAGAGCATGAGGACGGGGGGAAGGCGTTTCCCCCCTCGCAAGAAAGAGGACGGCGGCGTCGGACGCCGCGGAGGATGTACCTCCTCCTGCCCTGAAGAGGGCGTGTCGGCCGAGGTTGATCCTGGCCGACGACAGCTCGGACTCTGATGCAGAGTTCGAGGACTTTGAGAATGTTCCCCAAAGGAACCTAAGGGTCAAGCCCCCAGCTTGAAGGTATGAATCCGAAGACTCCCTGGGTCATTTATGCAAAGTTTTTAATGTTTTAAATGCAAGAACGTCTTTTAATCTGCAGCCCACCGCGCGTTCTCCCCACTGACCAAATATCGGATGGGGAGTCTCCACCTGCCGAGCTGGCGGAGAGTGGGACTACGTCCCACCCCACACCTCCAGGGGCCGCGAAGGATGCCGCGGAGGTGTCATCCCGCCAGGCTCCTTTGGAGCCGAACACAGCCGGTGGGGGCGATGACATCATGGCCGAGGCTAATGCCTCGACCGCCGAAGACCAGGGGGAGGAGCCCTTCCTGGCCACTAAGGAGGAAGGACAGAGGAATGTCCAGTCCCTTCCGAGGTCATCTCCGGAGCGCACTGTGCCTCCGGAGCTACCGGCTCAATCCCTGGTCAGAGATCGGGCTAGCCGGTCATCACCGGCGCCACCGATGACTGGGTGGCTGGTCATGGAGGAGGCTCTATCAAGCGCCTCCATCTCCGAGGATCACCGTACTCTTATGGGTGCGGTTTTGCAAGGAATTCAGTCCGTCGATAGCGGACTGAAAGAGGCCTTCAATGGTCTCTTGACGGGCTTCAAGGTGAGTCACGTAATACCCTTTTCCCGAACAATTTTAATTTTATTAAGTTTATGCTATCTTTATATATGTAGTAGCCCCCGAGCCCCGGGTGGGTTTGCAAAAACGCACCCGGCAGACAAATACTCAGGAGTGACCAATGATGCGCAAGGCACCATTAGTCCCACAATGTTCTAAAAGCCCTTAAGAGGACCGAACATAGGGCCATATCCTTGACAGTTCGGGGGTTGGAACGCACATAACCGGATATATATTTTTTATTTTTTGCAGGCCTCGTCCTCGGCGGCGGCCGCTAATGCCGCTGAGCTTACCGAGCTAAATCGGAAGCTCAAGATCTCCGAAGAGGAGCTTGATAGCCTGTACAAGAGGTTCGACGAGGCATAAGGTAAGCCGAATTGTAACATCCGGGCTGTATATTGTTAATGATCCGCACTGGTAACCCAGTGTAATTATTTATTTATTGCTTCCACAGCTTCAGCTGCGGAGGTTGAAAAACTCAAGGCCGAGCTCAAAAAGATGAAGCAAGAGGCCGCGGATGAGAAGGCGGCCGCTGAACAAGCAGCAGCCGCACTCTCCACTTTGAAAGCGGCGAGTGCTAAGCAGGAGGCCCGGGTGGAGGAAGGGCAGCAAGAGCTCAAGGATGCCAGCACGAAGTGCGAGGCCCTTGAGCAGAAAGGCAAAGAGCAAGCCACCGAGCTATCTGCGCTAAAATCCGAGCTCCAAAAGGAGCGGGTAGACCGGCGGTCCTTTGAAGAGGAGGTTCGCCAAGTCAAGGCTGTCACAGATGGTAAACCGTATTCACTACAATGCGCCTTTGGTGGCAGCAGGTTTGCTTTGCTCACCCAGGTGTGGCGTTCCTCAGGCGTCTGTGCAGATCTCCAGAAGAGTGCAGTGGACGCGAACAAATTATATGCTTCGCGGGAGGAGGAGGATGAAGCTCGGCTATTCTGGGCACAATTTGAGTCCCCCGAGTGCTCTCCTCTTCTGATCGAGTAGATGAAGCAACTGATGGAGCTGCACAGGATGGCAGATCCGGCCATGAAGGATCTTTGCATCTGGATGTGGCCTGAAGAGCCGTTGCCGAGCAGTTACTTCGGCTTGGTGCAAAAACTGTGCGATGATGCGCCTCGGATTGACGCGCTAAAGCGTTCTACATGCATCGAGGGAGCTCGAATGGCCTTTCCAAAGACCATGGTGCACTGGCCAAAGCCCAAGCCGACCGAGATGGCCACCGCACCTCCGCCTCCTGGAAAGGGGCATAGGCGCCCAGAGCTATACTTCTACGCGGTGATGGAGGGTGCTCGGGCGATAGAGGCCCAGTGCTCTAAGGATGTATTTTATGAATGAGCGCGTTGTAATATGTCCGAAGACTTCTTAACGCTTTAGAATTATTGTTGCATGGTTTATCATGTCTTATAAGTCTTTAGTATTTATTTTGACTCCCGTGTGGCCATTTTATCTGAAAGTTGCGTGTCGTCGGCTTCAGCCCCCACGTAGATACTACGCGAGGTGTCTCTGCCTCCGCACTGTGACCCTTAGCCGAGGTATCGGTGCCCAAAGGCGGTAGTGCGAGGGGGACAAGGCAATCGGACTATGATGCTTTATCGCTTTCACTTAGCCGGAGGAGCGTAAAAAATGCGGGGGCTGATGACTAGCCCCCAGTGTTTTGTGATGTTCGGATGTACCGGGGCCAAAGCTAGCATCACATGGTTTGTATAAGTACGAAACCTATCGTATAACATGGAATAACCTCTATCAATTTTTTAGTATGACACTTATGCTCGGATTTGCAGACCGGTTCTCGCTTATTATGACGGTCAGTTTTTGGCTTTCTCCCCTAAGGTGCTTGACCAGGCGAGCTGGAAACACAATCGCAGTGGTTCTCCCTTTGCCCTTTTAGCCGACCGAGCGGAACGTAAGAGGGAAAACACAGGAGCCGGGCAACCCAACTATTGACCCAAGACATAGTTCGGATCCGATGCATATAAAGCAAAATCCAAGATGCCGAACACGCAATCAGGTGTGTCGGAGTGATGCTTAGGGTGATATTTTAAATTCAATCCCCCGGTCTATTAGTTGGTTGCATCGTAATGTATACTGAACAGTTTTCACAAGGAGCGTTTATGAGGGAAGTGGCCATGTATAATGGTCTTGTATTTGCTCAATAATTCTTATAGCTCAGATTGCCGAAACAACTATTTACAGGTATTTGAAGATGAAATATAGAATTTACAGAGGAGAGGTTGTACCAGGGGTCTTCGATTGGTGGCTTGACGTCCTCGATGTGCCATATCGCCAATCTGCTCCTGTGCCTCCTAGAGAGTTGTGTTCCTTTAAGGGTGATGCTGTCAGCGAGCAGACTTTGGGAAGAAGATCTTGAGAAGTCGCCGAAGTGTGGGTGAGCTTTACGCTTTAACAGGTCCTTGACGGTACTTGTGATATGTCTGAGGACGTGTACTGGTAGTAGTTCGGTCCAGCCGAACACTTACCCTTTGATAGTTGTTCCCCATTGCTGCCCATGGAATCTTGAGTGCAAAGTTGTGCCTTCTCGGCACGTGTTTGACGGGCATTAGGGCTGTGCAATGGGGAGCGTGTCCCTATTTCTGGGGAGGAGAAGATTCTTGGAGTTCGGACTGAAACCGAGCTGGTTTTTCAACCTTACGTGCCTTTATGGCAGATTTCGGTGTTCACCGATCGTCCTCGTAATGGAATTCGTCCGCCAGGGCCAATGCATGTTCCTCAGTTCGGAGGGAACGCTCTGTGTTGCCGTTGACAGTGATGACCCCCTTGGGCCCAAGCATCTTGAGCTTGAGGTATGCGTAGTGTGGGACGGCGTTAAAGCGGGCGAACGTTGTACGGCCCAGCAGGGCGTGATAACCGCTACGGAAAGGTACGATGTCGAAGATCAAGTCCTTATTGCGGAAGTTATCGGGCGAACCGAACACCACTTCCAGGCTCACACAGCCCGTGCACCGGGCTTCGACGCCTGGGATCACTCCTTTAAAGGTAGTGTTGCTGGGTTTGATCCTTGATGGATCTATACCCATCTTTTTCACCGTATCTGAGTAAATCAAATTGAGGCTACTTCCTCCGTCCATTAGGACTTTAGTGAGGTGATACCCATCGATAATGGGGTCTAGGACGAGGGCAGCTGATCCCCCATGACGGATACTGGTCGTATGGTCTCGTCGATCGAAGGTGATCGGGTACGCCGACCATGGGTTATACTTCGGGGCTACGGGCTCTACGGCGTAGACCTCTCGAAGGGTGCGCTTCCTCTCTTTTTTGGGTATGTGAGTGGCGTATATCATGTTCACAGTTTTTACCTCTGGAGGGAATTGCTTCTATCCACCATTGATCGGACCGCGGGGCTCATCATCGTCCTTGCTACGTGGGCCCTTGCCTTGCTCCTCGGATGCGAGTTTGCCGGCTTGTTTGAACACCCAACAGTTACGGTTGGTGTGGTTGGCGGGCTTGTCTTGAGTGCCATGGATCTGGCAAGGCCTCTCCATGATTTTGTCCAGCGGGGTGGGTCCGTCGTGATTGCCTTTAGGAGGCTTCTTCCGCTGCCCGGATCGAGGGTTGCTGAAGCCAGCGTTAACGGCCGTGTTTTCGTCGTCACTATTGCTGTGCCGGCATTTATTTTTGTTGCGTCGTGGTTTCCCATTTCCGTCCCGAACTTCGGAGGTGCCGGGGTCTTCGGGGTTGTGGCTTCGTCTCGCTAGCCAGTTATCCTCGCCAGCGCAAAAGCGGGTCATGAGTGACGTAAGGGCGGACATGGTCCTAGGTTTATCCTGACCGAGCTGGCGAGCCAGCCATTCGTCCCGAATATTGTGCATGAAAGAGGCTATAGCCTCGGCATCTGGGCAATCGACGATCTAGTTTTTCTTGGTCAAGAACCGATTCCAGAATTGTTGAGCGGACTCTCCTGCCTTTTGGATGACGTTGCTTAGGTCGGAGTAGTCCGGAGGCCGTACATATGTGCCCTGGAAGTTAGATCGGAATGCATCCTCGAGATCCTCCCAGCTCTCGATAGAATTTCCGGGGAGACTATTTAACCAGTGCCGAGCTGGCCCCTTAAGTTTAAGGGGTAGATACTTGATGGCATGGTTATCGTCTCCTCGTGCCATGTGAATGTGGAGGAGGAAGTCCTCGATCCACACTGCTGGGTCAGTTGTTCCGTCGTACTGCTCTATGTTCACGGGTTTGAACCCTTCCGGGAACTGATGCTACATCACCTCGTCGGTGAAGCACAGTGAGTGGGCAGCGCCTCTGACCCGGGCTATGTCACGCCGATGGTCGGCGTCTGTTCTAGCCCGGTTTTGTTCCCTACCTCTATTGTTGCGGTCGAGCCAAGGCCGGTACCCATTCCGTCTATCGGGGGAGTACCCTCTAGATCTGTAGATGGATCTCGTGTGGCCTGTTCTAGAATCCAGGTCGTGTCGCAGGTCATACCTGTCCTCAGGCTCCATTGGCTCTTTTCCCCTTCTGTGGGGTATCGCCGGCCTATAACCAGTGTCGCCAGCCGTCCTATCTCATCCTCGGGGAGGGCGGTCCGGCGGGTCGTATGGAGTGTGCTTGGGGGACGGTGTGTTAGGGAGCTCGTCATCAAATTGTGGTAGCAGCCGTCGGCGTGGATAGCTCTTGGGTTGGTCCAATAGACCGGTACCATATCCTTCCTCGGCTGATAGGACCCTCGTCCATCTATCATTGAGGGTATCTTGTTCGGCCTTAAGCTGCCGTTCCTTTGCCTTTAGGCTTCGGGCAGTGGCTATAAGTTGTTGCCTAAACCATTCCTGATCCTCAAGGTTTTCAGGGACGATGAAGTCTTCCTCGGAATCATTTGGATCTTCGGGGTCACGCTAGTCCTCTGGCCTTTCCTGGTCCTCTAGCGGCTGCTCGGGGATATCGGGATCGCCGAGGTCTTCCGGGGTATCGTTTTCCCCGGTGCCAGCAATAGCTTCCCTTCCCTTTTTAGTCTTTGATCGTTTGCGCGGTTTCCGGCGCCTTGACGGCGCTTCACCCGATTTATCACCATTGTTTGCGGGTGTGCACTCGCCGTTATCGGCTGGAGTATCCACCATGTAGACGTCGTAGGTGGAGGTGGCAGTCCATCGCCCAGTGTTGATGGGGGTGGGAGCGCGATCCTCTTCATCCATGTCTTTTGCCTCCTCGGAGGCGTAGTCCAACATATCGGTTAAATCTTCGACAGTGGCTACAAAGTGGGTGGTGGGTGGGATGAAAAATTCCTCTTGACCCGCCTTAAGGCCGATCTGAAAATGGATCGGGGTTGGGTCGTTAGTAATTTTCATCGATAATATCCGATCTAGAGCTTCGTTGAGTGTCGAGAGCTCGATCGGGTCAATTTGCTCAGCGCTTTCGGAGTTAACCTCCGATGCATCCCCACAAGAAGTGAGTTCGGCAGGAGCTGGTACCCGGCCACCTGGCGCTATGGCCGGATCCGGACTAAAAGCCAGATCGTCACCGGGGTTGGTCCCGTGGGCGGGATCGGAAGCGAAATCCGAGGTTAAGGCCTTGGAGTCCTCGGGTGCGTCGGATGAGACTGCGAGCCCGGTGAGCGAAAGATCGCCCCGAGAGTCTACGGAGAACTCTAGGTTCCCGAATCTGACCTCTCGATAAGGGGCGAAACTCCCGACCCGGCCAAGACGGCCGGTCGGGTCAGCGTGCAGCACAATGCTGCCGAAAGCGAAGATCTGTCCGGGGACGAAGGAGTCCATGTTCCGGACTTCTTCGTTAATGACAACGCGAGCCATCGATTCCTTTGGCGATCACAGTGGAATTCTCGATGAAAGCACCAATGTCGGTGTCAAAACCGGCGGATCTCGGGTAGGGTGTCCCGAGCTGTGAGTCTAGGATCGATGGTAACAAGGGGACGAAGGAGACGATGTTTACCCAGGTTCGGGCCCTCCTATGGAGGTAAAACCCTACGTCCTTCTCGATTATATTGATGGTATGAAGGTTACAGAGTTGATCTACCTCGAGATCGGATAGCTAAAACCCTAGATGAGTTTCTCTACCCTACATTCTAAAACCCTCTCGGTTTATAGAGACACCGGGGGGTACCTAGGGTTTACACATGATAGGTCTCCTGCCGAGGATGGAGATGTCGATTTCCTCATCTTGACTTGGAGTGCACGTCGCGCCTTTGGGGCTTCCTTCTGGAACGTGGGGTCTCGATGTATCCGGCCCTTGCTACGATAGTTAGAGAGCGGCCCACCGAGCCGGCCTATTTGGAGATAGGCCAGCGGCCCGAGGACCCCTTAGTCCAGGACTCCCTCACCGCGTGAGAAAGTAGCACGTGATAGCCACTTTGTAAGGGAACTATGTTGAAGCTTAATGCCTCGATTTGATAGTTATCGACAGTTCTGAACAGCACGTCCAGCGTGAACCTTCCTACACAACAAACCTCGCTGCCAAGAATGATCCCCATGAAAGTTGTCCTACTCGGCTGGATGCGCGGCCTGTCGAACTACATCTTCTTCAATATTTCCTCATAAATGAGGTTGAGGCTACTGCCATTGCCACTCAACACCTTGGATACGCAGAATCCGTCTATTACAGGGTCTAAGACAAGTGTGGTGACTCCCCACATTACGAATCCCATAGGAGCATCTCGGTGATCGGAATTCTGAACCACATGTTTGTTAGTGCTTGTGCGGTTTCGGTGATGTAGACCTTGCGAAGAGCAAACTTCCTTTGAGTTTTTGAGGTATGCGTCTCGTAAATCATGTACACATCTTTGACATCAGATGGGTACTGCTTTTGAGTGCGGAGGTATTTTCCACCAGGACAAAGCCTTCTTGTGTCATTGTCATCACGCTGGTCCGGCCTCTCAAGACATGCGCTCCCTGCCTTTGCGACTGGCGGAGAACCCAACAGTCTCAATTTACGTGGGTAGTCGGCCTCTCCGATGTTGCATGGTGTTTACCACATGGCTGGCCAAGAATTGTATCCAACCGGTATTTGCCATTGTTTTTGGCTTTCCGACAACTTTTATGGGTGCCTTCATGTTAATCATCGGATTCGGCATGGATCTTCTCGGACATGTCATGAGCAAAATACTTGTCGTTACGCTTGTTTTTTGCGACCGCGTCGGACACGTTTGTCACCGTCGGGTGCCTCGTGCATGTCCGGCATGTTGTTCTGATTCTTCATGTTGGTGAACAAAGCATCCTCCATGGCACAATAATTAGCCATTATGTTGATTAATTCGACCATGGTTCTTGGTTGATGTCACGCGAGGTGTTGGGAAAGCCAGTCGTCTTTGATATTGATCCTGAACACGGCCAAGGCCTCGGCATCATAGCAGTTGATGATCTCATTTTTCATTACCAAGAAATGAGTCCAATATTGGCATACTGTTTCAACCGCTAGTTGCCCGATGAGGGACGAATCCCAAGCATCAGGGGGGGCGATGTTCCCGGGGCAATATTCGCTATGGGGAAGGTGTCCTTAGGCATGCTCGGATCCGAACATTTCTTCGTTTGTCCATGTAGGGGCTTGTCGTGCATGTGCAATGCTCTGTACCCACTTTCCCAGGCTTGGAACCAATCCTACGGTCAGAAGCTCACCAGCCGCTAGTATTGCGTTGTTGTACTCATCGATGCAGCTGTCGTTGATTGATTCTTTGATGGTGATGACGAGATGGGTGGTGGGTGTCGGTGTCAAAACCGGCGGATCTCGGGTAGGGGGTCCCGAACTATGATGCTTGGATCGATGGTAACAGGAGACGAAGGGGACAAGGTTTTACCCAGGTTCGGGCCCTCCTATGGAGGTAATACCCTACGTCCTGCTTGATTATATTGATTGTATAGAGATTACAGAGTGATCTACCACGAGATCGTATGACTAAACCCTAGATGAGTTCTCTCTTGGCCTATGACCTAAAACCCTTCGGCTTATATAGACACCGAGGGTACCTAGGGTTTACACATGGTCGGTTACACGTCGAGGAGATAAAACATGCCTATTCTACTTTAAACGTGGAGAACACGCCCTGCTTCTAGAAATTTCCTTGCTGGAGTCTGGTCCTCCGAGTAACCCAGTGTCCGGCGAACGACCCACCTAGTCTGGCCCATATGAGATAGGCCGGCTTCCCGAGGACTCCCTAGTCCAGGACTCCCTCAGTAGCCCCCGAACTAGCCCCCAACGCCAAGGGTCCAAGCTCCAGCTGCTTCAAATGATCAGAGTCTTCGGCTTGCGAGGCGAGTTCCTTTCTCCGGATAGTAATCGGCAGTTCCTTTAGTCCGGCTTCGATCGACGCGTAGTTTTCCCGATCATAGGTCATCCGAACATCATGTGTAACCCGGCCGATAAGGCCAAATGTCAGGGAGCCAATAGCGCTCTTCTGACAACCTTTCAGACGAAAGGCCGCGGCTCATCATGACCGCCGAGCCAGTTGTACAGACTCATTTAGCGGCTCGAGGCCGTATTTATCGGCACGATCCATCAATACACAGATCGTGCTCCGCTTCATACGGGACATGCTTAATCATGCGCGTATAGCGCCGCGCACGCCTCGGGAAGTGGAGAGATTCACGGCGTGGCGGAGGGAGGCTAACCGGTAGCGGCCCTTAATAAAAAGGGAAAAACCCCAAGGCTTATCCACATTCCTCCCTTCGCATCCTCGCCTCCCTAGACTCCCGAGCTCACCGAGCCCAGATCTAGGTTTCACATTCTTCTCCCTCCGAGGTCAGCCATGGCCAGCGGCAAGTGGGAGGCCTCCACAGTCACAGACAAGGATATCCGGGAGCTCAAGGACGCCGGATACATCCCTGCCAACGTCTTCCACCGCGCCGCCGAGGAGGGTCAGGTGATTCCCACCCCTAAACAAGGAGAAAGGGTGGTTTTTGTCCCTCATTTCATCCGGGGATTAAGCTTCCCACTTCACCCCTTTGTGAGGGGTCTGATGTTCTTTTACGGGCTCGATTTCCACGACCTTCCGCCGAACTCCTTCATGCACATATCTGCATTCATCACTGTCTGCGAGGCTTTTCTGCGGGTGGAGCCGCACTTCGGATTATGGCTTAAGACCTTCAACATTAAGCCGAAGTGTGTTGCCGGCGCACATGCGGACTGCGGCGGGGCAGTCATCGGCAAACTTCCACGCGCAGTATGGCCATCTGGCACCTTCATCGACACCATTAAGACCTAGCAGAAGGAGTGGTTCTATATCACTGAGCCAAAGGAGGAAGAGGGCGGAACTGTTCCTGCCGAATGCGGAACTGTTCCTGCCGAATTCAGGTCCGGCCCCCCAACCAGATTGACCTCGTGGGTCCGAAAGGGCCTGGATTGGGGGTCGGCTACCGAAGTAGAGGACCTGCAGAGGCGCACTGCCTCCCTAATCAGGGAAGGCGTCGGCCTGACCAATGTGGTCCAGATAATGCTCCGGCGACATGTCCTTCCCTGCCAGCGCCGGAGTTCTCCTATGTGGGATTACCGGACCGACGACGACCCTACAGTTCGTCGACTCTTCCGCACCACGCGGGGGAAACTATGGAAGGCGCTGTTCAAGGCGCAGAAGGACTGGCCGGGCGAGGAGGAGGACCAGGGCTTGAGTGCTACCAAGCCTCCTTCCAAGGTATGTTATGATTTCAATAGATCGGCTTTACTCTTCCGTAGGTTACCTAAGGATTGTCCAATCATTATTGCAGGAATGGCTGAAAAAAGCCAAGGACTTCAAAAGTCCGGCTCCACAGCCCGAAGACCCTCGGTCCCCGCTGCTGTTGGAGATGCTCGTCGTGGCGCCCTACAAGGCGCCAGAGAAGAAAGAGAAGAAGAAGAAGACAGGCCGAGCTGGCCTGCGCACCAAGGACCAGCTAGAGGCTGAGTCCAAAGAGACCCACGCCTCCTCGAATCAAGAGGAGGAAGAGGAGGAGGAGCACGAGGTCGAGGGGGGAGGCGATTCCCCCTTTACAAGAAAGAGGGCGACGTCACCGAACGCCTTGGAGGATGAACTTCCTCCAGCCTAGAAGAAAGCACGTCGGTCACAGGTGATCCTGTCCGACGATAGTTCGGCCTCGGACACTGAGTCCGAGGGGTTCAAGAGGGTTCCGCGAAGGACCCTCAGGGTTAAGCCCCCACCTCGAAGGTATAGATCCGAAGACCTTGCAAATACCAAGCTTCGTTAATATATTTAACATGCGAGCGTCAATTGACTTGCAGCCCGCCCCGCGTCCTTCCCACCGACCAAAGCTCGGACGGGGAGACCCCGCCTGCCGATCTAGCGGAGAGCGGAAACGCGTCGCACCCTTCCCCTCCAGATGCCAATAAGGAGGGCACAGAGGTGTCATCCCAACAGGCTCCCCTGGAGCCGAACACTGGAGGCGGGGGCGACGAGATAATGGTCGAGGTTAATACCTCGGCCACCGAAGACCCGGGGGAGAAGACCCTCCCGGAAACCGAGGAGACCGGTCAGGGAACTGTCCAGTCACCTCCACAACTGTCTCCGGAGCACACCATGTGTCCGGAGACACAGCTTCAATCCCCGAATGGGGATCGGGCTAACCGACCCCCACCGGTGCCTCCGACCACCGAGTGGCCGGCCATGGGGGAGGCTCTATCCAGCGCCTCCATCTCCGAGGAGCACCGCACCCTTATGGGTACGGTGCTGCAGAGTATTCGGTCTGTGGATACCGGACTGAAAGCGGCCTTCAACGGCCTCTTAACGGGTTTTCAGGTAAACAATGCAATGCCCCGTTTTTTGTAAATCATTGATATGTTTAAGAAGTTGTTTATATACATAGCAGCCCCTGAGCCCTAGGTAAGTTTGAAAAACTTACCTGGGGGTCCAGACAAAAATCATTATCCGAACTATACATATGCTCAGATGGTTCGGTCATTCTTTAAGGAGACCAGGCACAGGAGTATGATAATTCGGAGATCTGTGAACTCATATAATATGAGACTTTCGCATTTTTTGCAGGCATCGGCGGCGTCCGATAACGCCGCTGAAATAGAGGAGCTGAATCGGAAGCTTAAGAACTCCGATGACGAGCTTAACGCTCTAAACCGAAGATTCGACGAGGCTCAAGGTAAGCGGAGTGAAGTATCTAAACTTCATGTTTCCGTTCTATCAACACGGATGCTTAATATAAGTCGATGCTTTACGCAGCCTCAGCGAAAGAGATGGAGAAGCTCAAGGCCGAACTCGAGAAGGCGAAGTAGGAAACTGTTGTAGAAAAGGCGGCGGCCCAAGAGGCAGTAGCCGCACTATCTGCCTTGAGAGCTACCAGCGACAAGCACCAGGCTCGAGTGGAGGAGGTCCAACAGGAGCTCAAGGACGCCAGCAAGAAGTGCGAGGCCCTGGAGCTGAAAGAAAAATAGCAGGCTGCCGAACTATCCACCCTAAAAACCAGTCTTCAAAAGGAGCGGGTGGATAGGCGGACCTTTGAAGAGGAAGTCAGCCAGGCCCAGACCATCCTGAGTGGTAAGCCATATTTACTGCAGTGTGTCTTCGGAGATGATAGGTTCAAAGCTCTTACCCAAGTATGGCGTTCCGTAGGCGCCGGCTTGGACCTCCAGAAGAGCGCAGCTTACGCGAAGCAGTTCTATGCTTCGCGGGGAGAAGGAGATGAAGCCCGTGCTTTCTGGGCTCAATTCGAAGCCCCCGAGCGAACTCCTCTCCTGAATGAGCAACTGAAGCAGCTGTTGGAGCTGCACAAGGTGGCGGAACCGGCCATGAAGGATCTCTGTATCCGGCTGTGGCCCGATGAGCCAATTCCCGATAGTTACTTCGGCCTGGTGCAGAAGCTGAGCGACGCCACTCCTCAGATCGACGCATTGAGGAGGTCTTCTTGCATCGAGGGGGCAAGGATGACCTTTGCGAAGGCCAAGGTACACTGGCCGGGGCTGGATCCGATGAAGGTGGCCACTGCTCCTCCGCCGCCTGGAAAAGAGTATAGGTGCCCCGAGCGGTACTTCTCCGGAGTTATGGAGGGTGCTCGGGCCATAGAGTCACAGTGTCTAAGAGATACTGTGTATGAGTAAACGGTTATGTAATATGTCCGAAGACTTTTTGGAACGCGTTTTTATGTATATAAAGTTTGCATGGTTTATCATGTCTTGTGTGTTTTGCATCCTTTATAACTTCTTTGTGCCCGGTTAAATCTGAAGGCTGCGAGTCGTCGGCTTCAGCCCCCAGGTAGATACTACGTGGGGTGTCGCTTCCAAAACGCACTATAACCCTTAGCCGAACTATCGGTACCCGAAGGCGGTAGTGCGGGGTGGACTAGGCAATCGGACCAGAATGCTTTATTACCTTCACTTAGCCGTAGGAGCGTGAGAAAGGAGTGCAGGAGGCTGATAAATAGCCCCCAGGAGTTTGTGATGTTCGGACGAGCCGTGGCCAAAGCCTATATCACATGGTTCGGACTAATACCAAACCCATCGTATTACACGGAGTAACCTCTGACGAGATTAGGTTAAGCTTGGAATCGCAGACCGGTTCTCGCATACCATGATAGTCAGTTTTCGGCTTTCTCCGCTGAGGCGCTTGACCAGACTAGCCGGAAGCACAATCGCAGCGGTGCTCCCTTTGCCCTTTTAGCCGAACGAGCGGAACATAAAGGGGCAAGCACAGGAACCGGGCAACCCAACATTTGACCCAAGACACAGTTCGGAACCAATGCATATAAAGCGGAAGTCCAAGACGCCGAATACAAAATCATTTGTGCACAAGGCGATTTTAAGAGCGAGCCCCCGGTCTATTAGCCAGTTGCTTCGCAAAAGTATACCAAACAGGCTTGCAAGAAAAGAGGGAGAAAAATAGAGAATATGCTTAAAAAACGTCAAACGAGCGTGCATAATATATCTATATTGTACTAAACCATTCTTTTCGTTCAAAGTGCTGATGCAACTGTTTACAGGTATAGAAGATAAAATATAAATCTTACAGGAGGGTGTTGCGCTAAGTGTCCTCGATTAGTGGCCTGACGTCCGCGATATGCCTTGCAGCGTATCCTCTCCTGCGACCACCAGGACGGTGTGTACCTTGATAGGTGTGTTGTTCGGCGAACGGACTATCGTGGAAGAGTCTTGAGAAGTCGCCGAAGTTTGAACAAGCTTGACGCCTTAGTGGGTACTTGACGGTACCTGTCATATGTCCGAAGACATGTTTGAGGGTGATAGTTCGGTCTAGCCGAAAACTTACCCTACATCAATGTTCCCCCACCGTTGCCCATGGAATTTTAAGCGCAAAGTTATGCACCCTTGGCACGTATTGTGCGGGAAATGGGGCCACGTGGTGGGGGGCGAATCCCTATTTAATGGGAGGGGAAGCTTCTGGAATTTCGGTTTGAGACCGAGCTCGCTTCCCAGCCTTGGATACTTTGACGGCGGACGTCGGCGTCTGCCGATCATCGGTGTAATGAAATTCGGCCGCCAGGGCCAACGCATGTTCCTCAGTTCGGAGTGACCGCTCTGTATTGCCATTGACAGTGATGACCCCTCGGGGGCCAGGCATTTTGAGCTTGAGGTATGCGTAGTGCGGAACGGCGTTAAAGCGGGCAAACGCTGTACGGCCGAGCAGGGCGTGATAGCCACTGCGGAATGGTACTATGTCGAAGATCAAGTCCTCACTTCGGAAGTTGTCGGGTGAGCCGAACACAACCTCCAGGCTTATAGAGCCTATACACCGGGCTTCAACGCCTGGGATCACTTCTTTAAAGGTAGTGTTACTGGGCTTGATCCTTGACGGATCTATGCCCATCTTTTTCACCATATCTGAGTAGATCAGATTGAGGCTACTTCCACCATCCATGAGGACTTTGGTTAGGTGGTACCCATCTATAATCGGGTCGAGGACAAGTGCGGCCGAACCCCCATGACGGATACTGGTCGGATGGTCACATCGATCAAAAGTGATCGGATGTGCCGACCAGGGGTTATACTTCGGAGCTACGGGCTCTATGGCGTAGACATCCCGAAGGGCGCGTTTCCTTTCCTTTTTGGGTATATGAGTGGCGTAAATCATGTTTACTGTCTTCACCTCTGAGGGGAATTTCTTTTGACCGCCACCGATCGGACCCCGAGGTTCATCCTCGTCCTCACTGCGTGGGCTCTTGCCTTGGTCCTCGGTAGCGAGCTTGCCGGCCTGTTTGAAAACCCAACAGTTACGATTGGTGTGATTGGCGGGCTTCTCCTGAGTGCCATGTATCTGGCAAGGCCTCTCCAGAATCTTGTCCAGCGGGGTAGGTCCGTCGTGTTTGCCTTTAGGAGGCTTTTTCCGCTGCCCAGAGCGGTTGTTGCGAAATCCGGCGTTTACAGTCGTGTCATCGGCATCACTGTTATTATGCCGGCGCTTGTTTTTGTTCCGCTTCGGTTTCCCGTTTCCATCCCGTACTTCGGAGGTTCCGGGGTCTTTGGGGTTATGGCTGCGTCTGGCCAGCCAATAATCCTCGCCCGCGCAAAAGCGGGTCATGAGTGATGTGAGGGCAGACATTGTCCTTGGTTTGTCTTGGCCGAGCTGTCGAGCTAGACATTCGTCCCGAATATTATGCCTGAAAGAGGCTATAGCTTCGGCGTCTGGGCAGTCTACGATCTGGTTTTTCTTGGTCAGGAAACGATTCCAGAATAGCCTCGCGGACTCTCCGGGTTTCTGAACGACGTTACTTAGATCGGAGGAGTCCGGTGGCCGGACATAAGTGCCCTGGAAATTAGATCGGAATGCCTCTTCTAGGTCCTCCCAACATCCAATGGAGTTTTCGGGGAGGCTATTTAGCCAGTGCCGAGCTGGCCCCTTGAGCTTTAGGGGCAGGTATTTGATGGCGTGGAGGTCATCTCCTCGTGCCATGTGGATGTGGAGGAGGAAATCCTCAATCCATATGGTTGGGTCAGTTGTCCCATCGTATTGCTCTATGTTTACGGGTTTAAACCCTTCTAGGAACTGATGCTGCATTACCTCATCTGTAAAGCACAGTGGGTGTGCGGCGCCTCTAACCCGAGCTATAGTGTGCCGATTATCGGCGGCTACCCTAGCTCGGCTTTGTTCCCGATTTTCATTGTGGTCGAACCGAGACCGGTACCCTTCCCGTCTGTCGGGTGAGTATCTTCTGGAGCCGTAGATGGATCGTGTACGGCCTGCTCTATGGTCCAGGTCGTGGCGCAGGTCGAACCTGTCATCGGACTCTAGTGGCTCCTTTCCATGTCTACGGGGTATCGTCGGCCTATAGCCGGTATCATCAGCCGTCCGATCTCGTCCTCGAGGAGGGAGATCTGGTCTGTCGTATGGAGTATGTTCGAGACGGCGTATTGGAGAGCTCGTCATCGAACTGTGGCAGCAGCCGTCGGCGCGGGTAGCTCTTTGGTTGGTCCGATAGGCCGGCGCCGAACTCCTCCTCCGCTGAAAGGACTCGTGTCCATCGGTGATTGAGGTCGTCTTGTTCGGCTTTGAGCTGTCGCTCCTTTGCTCTCAGGCTGCGAGCTGTGGATATCAGCTGTTGTCTGAACAATTCCTGATCTGCAGGATCGTTGGGGATAGCCAAGTCATCGGCATCCGCATTATCCTCCCCCTCGACAGAGCGGAGGTAGTCGTCGGCCTGAGGATCATCTGGATCATCGGTGTTGCGGTGGTCTTCGGGATCCTCCTGACCCTCCAACGGGTTACCGGGGATTTCGGGGCGACCGATGTCATCTGGAGTATCATCGTTCCCCGTGCCCTCAATAGACTTGCGCCCCTTTTTCCCTTTGGACCGTTTATGCGGTTTCCGGCGCCTTGACGGCGCTTCGTCCGATTTATCGCCATTGATTTTTGGAGTGTCCACCATGTACACGTCGTATGTGGAGGTGGCCGTCCACTGTCCGGTTTTGGTAGGGGCGGGGGAGTGATCTTCCTCGTCCATGTAACCTGCCTCCTCGGAAGCGTAGTCTAGCATGTCGGTTAAATCCTCGACAGTGGCTATCAAGTGGGTGGTGGGTGGGAGGAAAAATCCGTCCCGACCCGTCTGAAGACCGATCTGAGAGCAGATCGGGGTTGGGTCGTCGTTGATTTTCATCGAGTATCGAGAGCTCGATCGGACCGGTCTGCCTAGAGCTTCCGGAGTTAACCTCCGATGCATCCGTGCAGGAAGTGTGTTCGGCAAGAACGGGTGTTCGGCTGTCGGGCGCTATGACCTGATCCGAACTTAAGATCGGGCCTCCACCAGGGCAGATACCATAGGCGGAGTCGGAGGATGGATCCGAGGTTAAAGCCTCAGGGTCATCGGGCATGGCAGGTGAGACTGCAAGCCCGGTTAGTGATAGATCGCCGCGGGAGTCTACGGAGAAATCTAAGTTCCCGAATCTGACCTCCTGATCAGGGGCGAAACTTTCGACGCGGCCAAGGCGGCCGGTCGGGTTGGCGTGCAGCACTATGCTGCCGAAGGCGAAGATCTGTCCAGGGACAAAAATCCCTGTGTTGCAGACCTCTTCGTTAACGACTAGGCGAACCATCGATTCCTTCTGGCGATCAGAGTGGAACTCTCAATGAAAGCACCAATGTCGGTGTCAAAACCGGCGGATCTCGGGTAGGGGGTCCCGAACTATGATGCTTGGATCGATGGTAACAGGAGACGAAGGGGACAAGGTTTTACCCAGGTTCGGGCCCTCCTATGGAGGTAATACCCTACGTCCTGCTTGATTATATTGATTGTATAGAGATTACAGAGTGATCTACCACGAGATCGTATGACTAAACCCTAGATGAGTTCTCTCTTGGCCTATGACCTAAAACCCTTCGGCTTATATAGACGCCGAGGGTACCTAGGGTTTACACATGGTCGGTTACACGTCGAGGAGATAAAACATGCCTATTCTACTTTAAATGTGGAGAACACGCCCTGCTTCTAGAAATTTCCTTGCTGGAGTCTGGTCCTCCGAGTAACCCAGTGTCCGGCGAACGGCCCACCTAGTCCGGCCCATATGAGATAGGCCGGCTTCCCGAGGACCCCCTAGTCCAGGACTCCCTCAGTGGGTGGGTCGAGAAACCTAACTTTTCCCAACGATTCCCAAACCCACTCATGCTGAGGTATGGTCATATGAAATTGTAACCTCCCGGATTAGATCTAACATCTCATTTAGGAGAGCTTTCTCGCACTCCTCCTCGGCCTGATCTGACATCGGGGCCAGCGGAAGCTTTTTCATGATCCGATCTGACATGGATCTCGGTTCCTCACTTTTGGCATGATCAACCGTTAGGTATTTGGAGAGTGTCATCGGATTCTGATTCAAGGTCGGTACCGGTAAGCGGCTTTTGCTCTCTCCCTAATCCGGATTCAACATCGGAATCGGGACATACATCTCGTGCTAGTCCTTAGTCTGGTAAGAGACCCAGTCCGTGAAGACCAATTCTCCGCGGGAATACCTGTGTAGTCCAGGCCATTGAATCTAATGATGTAGCCCAGGGAAAGGTTTCTACCTGACCTAGATGGACGATTGAGTCAACGAAGAGGGTGATGTTGCCAAAATGAAGAGTTGGTCGGTCACAAAGTGATTTCGGCCTTGATCTGTTCGCCGATCTTGATCCCCATCGAATCACCGTGACTTCTTAGTGAGGCTTGTATGAGCCATGTGTACTAAAGGTCTTGAGACGATGGTAACAAGGACACACGTTTTTACCTAGGTTCAGGCTCTCCTAAGAGATAATACCCTATCTCATGCTTGTGTTTTATTGCTTTTGGATGGAGTACAGAGTACAATCGATCTATCCTGAGATTGTTGTGTGCCATCCACGAGCCCGAGTCCTCGGTTTATATAGATACCGAGGGGTATGAGGTTACATCCTAGTATCGGGGAGAATTGTTGTAGATGACTTCTACTATCTTGGAGTATACGGCAATTCTTCGAGAATCTTCCTTTCTCACGCCATGGGCCTCCTTGATGTGGCCCACTGGTGAACTGACATTGGGGTCCTCGGCCCCTCTAGTCCGAAAGATGATATGGTGAGCGACCCCCATCCGGGACACCGTCAATGGACTCCTCCACGGGATCCATGGTTGTGACACGTCTTTAGGACTTCTCTTTATCCAAATGCCGCTGCAATTTTTGTTGGTGCTTTCGAAGAGACACCAACACCTTTTGAGTATCCTTCATTTGGGGAGGTGAGAGGGCTTTGTAACAACTTCTATAAAGTCTTGTTGGTTCTTATTCGGTGTTGCTATATTAATCTCAATGATAATGTCCATGGCTTGCTGGTTATGTGCATCTCATTTCCCATGAGATACCTTAGATTTTCACCATCATTATGTCAGCTCAAGAGAGTAGATTTCCGACACTTTAGAGAACAAGATTGCGACGAAACTTGTCACTTGGCAAGGCAAGAAGATCACCATCCTTGGGCATGTCGTGCTTGTCGAGCCAATTCTAACTTCTCAGGCAGTCTACTATCACACACACACACCCTATTGTCCCACAAGGTGTTCTAAACAACTTGGACATGGAAAGAGTGTTCCTCTGATTCGGAACATACAAATAACATGGATAAATTAGAAAGGGCGTTCCTTTAGGGTGTGTTTGGTTGTAGTAATGCATTGGAATGGCACGGGTCCGACCCGTTCCTAGGCCCGGTTCTCGCGTTCGGTTGGCCCGTGGAACGGTGTCCCGCTGGTTCCCGCGGAGCGAATATTCGGCCCAGATGCGGAACGAGGTGAGACCTCGAAAACGGTCGGACCACGCGGAACCGCTCACCCCCTCGCACACTCGCAGCCACAGCGCCTCGCTCACCTGGTGCGCCCCCTCCTCTCTCCCCCTCCATGGATCTGAGTGTAGGACCGAAAGTATGTCTAGAGGGGGGGTGATTAGACTACTTGACCAAATAAAATTTCTACCTTTTCCCAATTTTAGAGTTGGCAGATTTTAGCATTCATGGCAAGTCAAGTACACCCTACACATGCATGTCTAAGAGTATAGCAGCGGAAAGTAACAACAAGCATGAGTAGAAAGGAAGGGTAGGAGGATCAAACGCAATTGTAGACACGATGATTTTTCCCGTGGTTCCGATAGGTGGTGCTATCGTACGTCCACGTTTATGGAGTCTTCAACCCACGAAGGGTAACGGTCGCAAGAGTCCACGGAGGGCTCCACCCATAAGGGTCCACGAAGTAGCAACCTTGACTATTCCATAACGGCTTCCGTCCACGAAGGACTAGCCTCACTATGGGTAGATCTTCACGAAGTAGGCGATCTCCTTGCCCTTACAAACTTCTTGGTTCAACTCCACAACACGAAGTAGGAGGCTCCCAAGCGACACCTAACCAATCTAGGAGGCACCACCCTCCAAAAGGTAATAGGCTCGGCAATGACGATGAACTCCTTGCTCTTGTGCTTCAAGATGATAGACTCCTCAACACACAATCACTCTCTCACAGATTTGGCTTGGTGGAAGAGATGGGATTGGTGGAAAGCAACTTGAGGAGGCTAGAGATCAAGATTCATATGGTTGGAATGGAATGGCATGATCTCAACACATGAGTAGGTGGCTCTCTCTCAGAAAACTGGATGGGGCAAGTATGGAATAGTTTTGAGTGCTTCTCTCTCGAGTGGGTGGTGGTGAAGGGGTATATATAGGCATCCCCAAAAATCCAACCGTTACACACAAAATGACCAACTCGGTGACACCGATGTGTTAATCTCGGTGGTACCGAAGTGACCAAAAGGTGGCAACTTTTGAATCTCGGTGAGACCGATATAGGAAACTCGGTTGCACCGATAAGGTGACCAACGGTCAAATTGCCCATTCTCGGTGACGCCGATCCAACAATCTTGGTGGGACCGATTTTGTGAATTTGTGTAACAGAAAGTTGGCAACCTAAACTCGGTGGCACCGAAGCAGAATCGGTTGCACCGAAAGGCTAGGGTTTGGCTAATGTGTGTCTGAGTATGGGAATCGGTGGCACCGAGTGTATGTGTTGGTTGCACCGATTTTGGATATTTGACTTTGGACAGACTTTTGTGGAAGAGCTTGTGGGTGTTCTTGGTGACTATCACTTGTGCACGTATGAGCATTTTGTTCACCAACAGTACCTTACCCCCTTTTAATAGTATTGGCTTTCCTATGGACTCAAGGTGATTTCTCACAAAGTAAAATGTAGAGTCCTCTTGCTTGAAGCTTTGCCAATCCATTTCCTTGCATCTCGGGGTATTTCCACAATCTCCACAATCCTTTTGTCAATCCTATCATTGAACTTTTCCTGAAATATACTTAGTGGAAACATTAGTTCAATGACTTATATGTTGTTATTAATTACCAAAACCACCAAGGGAGCAAATGTGCTTTCAATCTCCCCCTTTTTGGTAATTGATGACAACATATAGATCAAAGCTTCGACATATGATATAATCAATGAATATAATCATCGCTTTGAGAAGTATGTGATAAGCAAGAGCTCCCCCTAAATTTGTGCATTATTTTAAAATTTGCGTTTGAATGCAAATGTGCAATCGATTAGGTACATGGGGCACTTCTTCCATGTCACATACAACTTGGTGGTGTGCGAGAATGATTAGAATGAACATCATAGCACAACAAAATCAAGCAAAGGTGAATAATCATCTCATAAGTAGCATAATGATAGGAAATAGTAGCAACACACATTAAGCGTATGATCAAACACCAACAAACGTTTAACACAAGCAACCAAAAGACCAATGTTTTTGAAAACGATAAAAACCAAACGCTCTCTCACTCGAAGCCTAAAGATCTATATACACTTCTCCCCCTTTGGCAACAAGTTACCAAAAAGTTCAAAGAGATATAGCTAAGCGTTCTTGGGCTGATCTCCTCCGGTTGTTGATGAAGGAGTCGAGAGAACAGCGTCGGCGAAGATCTCAGCTGATGTCGTGGATGGAGTTGGAGTGGCAACTGGAGGAACTGGAGCTGATGGAGTTGAGGTGACAGTAGCAGGTGCTGATGAAGATGGCCTCAAGTCTGGAGCTGGCACAGTGGCTGATCTGGCCTGAGTGGTGAAGTGTGTGCCTGGCCTGACAGGAGAGTCATCCTCATCATCATCATCATCATCATCTGAAGACTGAGGAAGAGGCACAGAGTCAACTTCCTTCTTGAGCTCATTGACTGTCTTGGTCAGCCCATCCACCTTGTCATTAAGGGTCTTGATCCTGTTCTCGAAGATCCTGACAAGACTGTTTTGATTGTTCAGAATGTCCTTAATGTCCTTCTGCATGACCTGAACTGATGATATCAACGGATCCATTTGCTCGTTCCTGGATCTAGGGACCTGAGCACTAGTGGCTCTAGCTGCCTCTGCCTGTGCTTGAGCTGCAGGTGATGTGGGATGTTCTGGGTCCATCACCACAATGTTGTCCTCTAAATCTGGCTGTAGGGGCAAGTGGGGTCTGTCCAGAGCAAAGATGTGCTTCTCCAGCTTGGAGTTGATGAGCATCTGGATATAGGGTGCATAGCAGCATGAGCGCTTCTGATCAGTAGCAACCCTCTTCACTGTCTCTACGATCAAATTCATAACTCTAATCCTGGTATGTCTGTCAAGATGGATCAGCATGTTGATGGAGTGGCCTCGGATCATCTTCTCATCTCCTGACTTGGGCATCAAGGTATGCCTCAAAATGGTGTTCATGGTACGGAGGCCAGCCTGGAGGAAGTAGATAGAACCTAACTTGTGAGATTTCAAGTTAGCAGCAGGGATAGCATTGTACATATCCTTCATAGCATCATGGCTCTCCTTGGATTCAGAGTAGACATCCAAGTCACCATCCTACACCTCTGGGACTCCTAAGATGGCAGCCCAGTCATCAACAGTGGACTCATATCTAGCTCCTTCAGTCATCCATACAATCCTACCATCTCCATAGAAATGAGCAGTGGAGTAGAATTGCATGATCATCTCATCATTCCATGCTGTAAACTCTTTGCCAACAAACTCATCCAAGCCAATGCAGTGAAAGTTTTCTTGAACATTTGGAAAGTAATCTTCATTCTCCTTGATGTACTTCCAATCAACATATCTCATGTCACTCACAGCTGGACTCTTGTCAAGCAGCACAGTCTCATAGAAATCCTGTTGCTCCTTGGTGTGAAATCTGTAGTCCACAGTTGTCTTTCTCCTTTGGGCATATGGATCAACAACTCTCCATGCCCTCAAACTAGAATCCTTCCTCTTCTTCATATCTTCAGCAAGTGGATGGCTGGCATTATGTTCAGGAAGGTGTGGTCTAAGCTTCATCAAGGCAGACATGGCATCCTCATCCTCAACTCTGGAGGTAGTTCCCTTGTTCTTCTCAGAAGCTGGAATCTGTCTGGATGTCCTCTTGGGCTTTTCAGCAGCAGCCTTCTTGGGGGCAGACTTGGTGCTCTTGGATGTTCCAGTCTTTGGCATAGCATCTGACATAAGCTTCTTTTGCTTCTTCTTGGGAGGGGCCTTGACAACCTGCTCTTCCTCCTCCTCAGCAGCAGCACCAGCAGCCTCCTCTGGATCTTCATACATGGAAGTTTGCCTACCAGTGACATAGACAATCCTCTTCCTGGCATGCTTTTTCTCTCCTGCCTTCTTAGGCAATGACTTCCTTGGGGGCTCAATAGTCATGGAGGCCCTAGCACTCTCAGGTGCTCTCATAGCCTCAAAGCTAGCATACACCTTGCTGGCAGTCCTCCTTGAAGAGGTGGCTTCATTAGCAGACTTCTTGGCAGCTTTCTCTTGCTTCTTGGCAAGAATTTCCTCTGGCACAAAATCTGAATCCTCCTCATCTGAATTCAGCTTCTTCCTGGCCCTAGTAGCAGCCTTGGGCAACCCATGAGAACTGGGAGTGCCTGGATCTGAAGAGGAACTGGACTCGGGACTAGTGCCTGAACTCATGACAATGGTCTGCTCTTGGAAGTTGTTCTCACTGTCCTCAGCACTTGACATACTGGCCCTGTGAACAGAATATAGAGGAGCAGAAGAAGATGAGTCATCACAAAATGCAGCTGTTTTTGAAAGTTTGAACTAAGAATTTCTCAAATTTTGCATTCTGCCAAATGTATGTCGGTACAGCCGAGACAAATTTTTGTGTCACACCGAGACGAACAACCTGCTTTACAGGAACTTGGCACCATTCTCGGTTACACCGAAAATAGGCACTCGGTTCCACCGAGGTGTTCTCAGTGTGCCAGAAAACAAAATCGGTGATACCAATTATTCTGCATCGGTCCTACCGAGATACATGAGGCGGACGGCAAAACCTAAAAAATCCATCATTCGCTATTCTATTGAGTTTTCTTGTGGATAGATAGATGTGCAAACGGTGGCTTATAGATAAAATCTACTTCATTGCGCGAGAATCAGACGAGGAGCGCAAGAAGAATCGAATCCGTACCCTAACTTGGCGACGGATCCGCTACGGCGAAGACGGAGGCGAAGATGCCCGTCGACGGCGAGGATCCCAGCGGCGGAGACGCACGGGGAGACAAGGGCGACGACCAGGGGGTCCTTTGCGGCAGCTTAGGGTTTTGGGGCGCGATGGTTTGAAGATTGAATTTCGAAACGTCGGGTCCACAGCATATATACTCTTTGCTGTCGGTGACACCGATTCTAAATTTTCGGTGTCACCGAGTTCCTCAACTGTCAGCTGACAGGGAAACTCGGTGTAACCGAGAATATGGAATCGGTAGTACCGAGATTGAAAACCAGATCAACCCTAGGCATTCGGTGAGACCGATAATTTTGGGTTGGTTCCACCGAGATGCACTTGGGAGGTTTTAATGGTCAGTCCTTGTCGATACGGAACTCCGAGTGCTCCACACACAGAGGGATCGAAAAGTACTTGTTCAAATTTGTGATGCAGCATGAATGGAATATGAGGTGAGAAAGCATAGATAGCTAAAGAGTGGTCCTAGGCATTCTTGTCCATCCAATTGGCAAAAGATAAATCAAAAGCCAAATAGCAACAATTGGATGTCCTCGAATGGGTAAAGAAATGCAGACCAACATGCTCACACAATAAGATGTCAAATGAAATCATGACAAACATGCACATACATACTAGCATCTAACAAGCACTTTGGCGATGACGAAGTCATCTATATATGAGTATATTGACTTAGGAGCCAAGTAAGAATACTTGATCATAGGTCATACTCATTGTTTAAGCACAAGTGGGGTTACCACTTTTACATAAAGCATTTAATGTTGTCACATTCTAAGAGATGCTTTGACTCAAGTCTTAGAGTAAAGCTCCCCCTTGATGTGACATCCCCACATGGGAGGGATAAACTAACCTTGGGTTTTGTCGATGAAGACTTCATGTTGGTGAGGTAGTGGTGGATGCTCAAGGTTGATGAAGATCACCAAGAGTTGGGAGCATCCTTGTTGTTTCCTTACTCTTCTCACCTACATGGGTTAGTCCCAACACACAAGAGACAAATACAAGGATATCTATGGACATGGAGTGCAATGCATGCGTAATGATGTCCATTGATTTGTTGATTACCTTGTCCCTTGCTTACCTATGAGGGAATGTGTGACTCCTTGAACTATTGCATAGAGTTGATGTTGATTGCAAATAGTTCTTGCCAATAATGAATGTGAGTGAATTTCATTGGCGGAGTAACCCCTCAAGAACTCTCTAGTTATTCTTCTTGGGGACCCACATCAAGTTGATGGGGATCCTTGGTGTTGAAGTAGCCTTTGTAGAAGTTGAGCTTGAAGTAGCCTTGGGAACCCACTCCACCAAAGCTAGGGATTCATCTTCATATGAGTCAATGTCCTCTTGAAGCTTGTTCTTGCCCTTGAGCTTGTGATCTTGTGGTGGAAGGTCATCTTGAGTGTTTGTTCCCTTGGGAAGAGTATTTTCATACTTCTCCTTTTGAGGAACAAACTTGGGCTTGGGGTATTGACCTTCTTCCCATTCAACTCCATTAGCGTTGAAGTAGCCAACACCATGGTTCTTTCGGTATCCTCCGTGTTTGCGTACAATTTCCTCAAATTGCTTACACCTGGCAAGACTCTTGTAGATACCTTTCTCTATAATTCCTTTCAATAAAGCATTTTCTTGCTCAAGTGTAACTTGGCTAAGAGAATCATCATTAGTGGAATCAATAGAACTACTAGAAGCAACATCATTAGGTTTAGCATTTTTATTGTTGCTACTAGATGAAGAACCTTTCTTGCCTTTGTTACTAGTTTGTTTAGATTTAACTTGAGGCATGAATGTAGACAAGAGTAGTCGTTTGGCTAGATAAGATGAAGTCTTGTTTCGGAGATCGTCATTGATAGCTTTAAGAAACTCATGCTCTTGCTCCAAGTTGAGCTTCTCGAAGCGTAGCATCTCATGAGTCCTTACAAGCTCTCTATGATCTTCAAGAGTAGATTTATGAGCTAACTTAAGAGTGTTTAGTTCTTTAGTTAGTTGTTCTATTTTCATCTTATCATCATCAATTGACTTATCTTGACTAGCATGAGAATTATCAAATTCATTTTGACTAACATCACTAGTTTTATCAAAGAGCAAGTCATCATCACAAAGCAAATCATCTTCATCACTATTGAAATCAAGATACTCGGGGTGTGATACCTTGGGGCCTTTATCCATGAAGCAACTTCCACTCCCTTCATTTGGTGAATCAAATAGATCATAGGAGTTGGTAGTCACTAGAGCAATTCCGGCAACACCATCATCTTGACTATAGTCGGAGTCAGAGTGATAGCTTTTCTCGGAGTTGTTGTCGGAGTCGGAGCCGGAAACCCATTCATCAACATGAGCTTGATGTTTTCTTCTTGTGTAGCTTTTGGTGTACTTGTCCTTCTTCTCCGAATCTCTACTTCTCCTTGAGGGTCTTCGTTCATAACGATCATCTCTACTCCTTCTCTCTCTTGGAGGTGATTCATTCCTTGAGCTTCGTCTTCGAGGTGACTCTTCTCTTCGTTTGTAGGGAGCCGTGCACTCATTGGAGTAGTGTCCGGGATTCCCACAATTGTAGCAATTGCGGTCATGACTTGACTAACACTTCTCATCATATCTTGAGTTGGAGCTTCGTTCTTTGCCTCTATTCTTGTAGAACTTGTTGAATTTCTTGACCATGAGGCTTATCTCTTCATTGGTGACAAGGTTGTTGCTTGACGTTGCGAGAGCATCACTTGTGGCTTTGTAAACACCGCTAGACTTGTTGTGAAGCTCTTCTTTGTCTTTGAATGTCATCTCATGAGCAACAATCCTTCCAATGACTTCCGTAGGCTAAAGATCTTTGTAGTTGGGCATCATTTGGATCAATGTGCACACGGTGTCGTATCTCTCATCCAAAGCTCTAAGTATCTTCTTGATGATGACTTTGTCGGTCATTTCTTCGCTTCCTAAGCCGGCAATCTCATTGGTGATGAGAGCTAGCCTAGAGTACATCTCTGCGACTCCTTCACCATCCTTCATCTTGAACTTGTCAAGCTGACTTTGAAGAACATCTAACTTGGATTCTCTCACGGACTCGGTTCCTTCGTGCATATCAACTAAAGTATCCCAAATCTCTTTTGCATTCTCAAGACAGCTGATTTTGTTGAATTCTTCGGGGCATAGGCAGTTGAAGAGAATGTCGCATGCTTGAGCGTTGTATTGCAACATCTTCAATTCTTCCGCGGTCGCTTCACAATCCGGTTCCTTTCCATCACCAAGGAATTCACCTTGCAATCCAACACGAACAATAGCCCAAACGGCGGGGTTATGACCAAGAATATGCATTTTCATTTTGTGCTTCCAACTAGCAAAATTAGTGCCATCAAAGTACGGACCTCTACGGTGATAATTTCCCTCACTAGACGCCATACTCTCCTAGGTTGTGAGACCAATGCAATGGAGACCAAAGCTCTGATACCACTTGTAGGACCGAAAGTATGTCTAGAGGGGGGGTGATTAGACTACTTGACCAAATAAAATTTCTACCTTTTCCCAATTTTAGAGTTGGCAGATTTTAGCATTCATGGCAAGTCAAGTACACCCTACACATGCATGTCTAAGAGTATAGAAGCGGAAAGTAACAACAAGCATGAGTAGAAAGGAAGGGTAGGAGGATCAAACGCAATTGTAGACACGATGATTTTTCCCGTGGTTCCGATAGGTGGTGCTATCGTACATCCACGTTTATGGAGTCTTCAACCCACGGAGGGTAACGGTCGCGAGAGTCCACGGAGGGCTCCACCCATAAGGGTCCACGAAGTAGCAACCTTGACTATTCCATAACGGCTTCCGTCCACGAAGGACTAGCCTCACTATGGGTAGATCTTCACGAAGTAGGCGATCTCCTTGCCCTTACAAACTTCTTGGTTCAACTCCACAACACGAAGTAGGAGGCTCGCAAGCGACACCTAACCAATCTAGGAGGCACCACCCTCCAAAAGGTAATAGGCTCGGCAATGACGATGAACTCCTTGCTCTTGTGCTTCAAGATGATAGACTCCTCAACACACAATCACTCTCTCACAGATTTGGCTTGGTGGAAGAGATGGGATTGGTGGAAAGCAACTTGGGGAGGCTAGAGATCAAGATTCATATGGTTGGAATGGAATGGCATGATCTCAACACATGAGTAGGTGGCCCTCTCTCAGAAAACTAGATGGGGCAAGTATGGAATAGTTCTGAGTGCTTCTCTCTCGAGTGGGTGGTGGTGAAGGGGTATATATAGGCATCCCCAAAAATCCAACCGTTACACACAAAATGACCAACTCGGTGACACCGATGTGTTAATCTCGGTGGTACCGAAGTGTGACACCCTGGATTAATTGCTACAGTGATCTTGGTAATTAAGCTACAGTAATCTGAGGATTAGGCTAATCCATTTTTGCTAATCCAATTATGGTCACTATTGCAATCAAAGACAAATTCAAACTCTAATCCAATTCAAAGTTCAATTGAAAAGTGGTTTTGAAAGTTTAACAAACCTGAAAATAAAAATCATGAATGGGTTTCAAATAATTCCCTAGTAATATTAAAATTATCACCCAAAATTATGCAAATGTTTTGGTGCCTCAAATCTATTTATGGGTGGCCAAAAACAATAAATTAAATGCCTTTTGGATTATAAAAAAATCCCCAAACTTTTCAAATCAGCCCCAAACTTTTTGTGGTACTGCCAAATATTGCAATACTAATATTTGGCCAAGTGCCATATTTTACTAAAGTCATCTAGCCCTAAAATTAAATAGATAACAAAAAGAATTAAAACAAAAAAAGAAAATATATAAAAAGAAATAGGAAAATAAAAAGGGCTAACTGCCCTGGTCACTTAGGCCTGCCGGCCCAGTGACCAGGCCCAGCCCACCTAGCCCCCCCCCCCCCCCCGTCGTCTTCCTCCTGTTCAACAGGGGAGACGTGGGGGAGCCGATGCTCGCCAGCGGCCGCGGCCGTCGCGCTGGCGGCCATCCAACGGCTCCCCGCCGTCCATATGACTCCCCCGAGCGCCTCTCCCTTCCCCCGAAACCCTAGCGCCCACAGAAACCCCCTTCGTCCCCTCCTTTGCTCGTGCACGAGCTCGCCCGAAAGCTCCCATCGCCGCCGCCGTCGATCCCACGCTCTGCGTCGTCCCCGCGCAGCGCCGACATGTCGTAGAGCATCGCCGCCGTCCGCTACGCCGGCTGCGCCAAGCCGTTGGAGTCGAGAGCTGTCGTAGCGAGCTCCACGAGCTCGTCTTCTTCCTCGGCTCCGACGAACGTCGATGACGATTCCGGCGACACCGAGCCTCCCCCGCGCCCACTTTGCTCACCTACAGGCTCCCGGTGAGCCCCCGCATCTTTCCCCTCACTCTTCCGCACGGATCCATCGCCGTAGCCGCCGTATTTAGCTAGGCCATACCCGCCGCCGTGCGAGCTCATGGCCGACGTGGTTCCGGTGACCCATTGGTCACGCGCTCATGTCCATTCGCTTAGTTGGCCCGCGTGGACGCCGTAGGAACCTCGCGCCGCTCGTTTTGCTCGCCGTAGCCTAGATTCCGATGACGCCCGAAGTCCGGCGCCGCCGCGCTGCTCACCGCCGTCGCATCCGGCCATCTCTGGCTGCGGCACCGCCGCCAAACAACGCGCCTCGACTCCCTCTTTCGAACGCGCCGTCGCACGGGTCCGGAGACCCCCTGTGGCGAAATCCTGGCGACGCCCGCCGCGCGCCGCCGCGCGAAACGGTCGCCGGAGTGACTCCGGCGACGGCGATGACCTGGCACCGACGTGGCGCCCCCCTGGGTCGATGACATGTGGGACCAGCGGGTCCCGCTGACCCGTTGACCCGGTCCACCCGCTGACTAGGCAGCGTGGGCCACAGACATGCGGGCCCCACATTAATAAAATGATTTTATAAATAATTAAAATGTTAATTAATTAGTTAGCTAATCAGTCCCTGACAGTTGGGTCCCGCCAGTTAATTAGGTTAGTTTAGTTAAATTAATCACTGTTAATTAGCACAGTCACTGACCAGTGGGACCCACTGGTCAGGTTTGGCCTGGTCAACTGGTGAGTTGGCTGCTGACGTCACCCTGACCTCAAGCTGACGTCATATTTCCTTTTCTGTCGAATTTATTAAATAAAATAATTTCTGAAAATGCTAAAACCTTTGATAATTCATAGAAAATAAACCGTAAGTCAGGCGTAAATATTTTATACATGAAAGTTGTTCAGAAAAATCCCACGGTTCCGATTACGCAGTCCGTTCGTCGGTCACGTGCTCCTATCATAGCGAACATGGAGCTTTTCCATCGTTTCCGTCTATCCGGTAGTAGCCCGAGACCCGGGAAATATCGTCAGGTATTCTCCCGCTCCGTCTGCGACGTGTAGTACTGCGTTAGTGCATGCCTAGCTCTGCTTATTGCCATGTCATGCATTGTGTTGCATATGCTTGCTTTATATTTATTGTTTCTCCCCCGTCATCTTACCGGTAGACCCTGAGACTGACGGTGCTGCCGGGTACGACTACACCGCCGACGATCAGGCCTTTGCCGCAGAGCAGCAAGGCAAGCAACCCCCCCCCCCCCCCTTGAGCATTCCGATATCGCCCATTTCTTTCCCTCTCATTCTTGCATTAGATTTTGCTACTGTATTAGTTAGCTCCTATTCTGATGCATAGCCTGTTTTTGATAAACTGCTACCATACCTGCAATCATATCAACTGCTTAGAATAGGTTGATCAATGAATCCCCAGTGACCCCTTAGTCCCAGTTACCCCTGCTTCTTCATCGACGACTCGAAGACTCGAAGACTCGGTCAACCGACTGACAAGCCAGGTCCCTCACATCACCGCACACCCCTTAGTTGTACGACTCTGCAGAGCTACTATCGAGTATCGAGGGTGACACCTCGTGAAGTACTCGTGATGCTAACTCTGTAGTGCAGCTAGTCGGTCGTGGTTATCGAGGGTGATTCCTCCTTCATCACTCCCGACGATGACTCTGTCGTGCAACCCCTCAAGTGTGAGACCCTCGACGGTGATTCCTCTAAGTCCACCTTGACGGTTTCATCGAGCGGGACCCTTTGAGGGTGATTCCTCAGGTTCCGTCTTGATGTTTTATACACACAGTTACTATGACCTGGTTACATAAACATGTTGGTGATGGGTCAGCCCTGAGGGGTACCCACGGTTTGATGATGATGAGGCGTGGACGGGCAGGAGAGGCCCTTGCCACACATCCTCGAGACGGGGCGACGGGACCGCACTTCATGGGTCGCGCTTGACCCGCATTAATAAAATGCTAATGGGTTGGGTATTTGATCTGAGTTGGTCGTTTGGCCTATTACGCACTAACCTTCACGTGGGGAAGTTATGGGTACTCAGCGTCGTTGTATCAGGCGAAGCTCTTCGGACGTCAGCAATGGAGCGGCGCGCGCCCGAGTGGTCCGCAACGGCACTGTGCTTGTTATAAGGGGTGCTAGGACTGACCTCGGCCGCGTTTGCATCGTGCAGGAGCGCAAAGGGCGATTGGCCCATGACCCCTGCGTGCTTAGGATTTAGACCGGCGGGCTGGCCTCTTCGTTGAGCCTAGGTAGGGCTACGACGTGTTGATGTCCCGAGGCCGGGCATGACCCAGGAAAGTGTGTCCGGCCAGAGGTATCAAGCGTGTTGGGGAATGTGGTGCACCCCTGCAGGGAAGAATTTATCTATTCGAATAGCCGTGTCCACGGTAACAGGACAACTTGGAGTTGTACCTTGATCTACTACAACTAAAATTGTGACTTTAAATTGAAATGGATGTTGGCTCCGGGATTGCTTCCTCACAGGGAGTCGAGGAAGAATCTCTGGGCGTGGTTACTTAATAAAATTGCTACAATAATATTGCTATATATGAGTTACCAGTCTACTATCTTCTAATGCTGCAAGATGCTGAAGATGCTAGTCTTCGATGGGACTAGGCCTTCCCCCTATTCTTGCTTTCTGCAATCAGTCCAGATATAACCCCATTCCTTGATACTGATGCATACTTGGCATAGTTCTGATGTCAGTCTTGCGAGTACTTTGGATGAGTACTCACCGCTGCTTTGCTTTCTCTTTCCCCCTCGATACGATTCTGCGTTCAGACGATGGAGCCCAGGAGATGGAGTACGCCGGAGACGACTACTACACCACCGTTGGAGCCTACTACTACGTGGAGAGTGCCGACGCTCAGGAGTAGTTAGGAGGTTCCCAGGCAGGAGGCCTCGCCTCTTTCGATCCGTTGTCATGTTTGTGCTAGCCTTCTTAAGGCAAAACTTGTTTAACTTATGTCTATACTCAGATATTATTTGCTTCCGCTGACTCGTGCTTGTCGAGCTTTGTATTCGAGCCCTCGAGGCCCCTGGCTTGTAATATGAAGTTGTATGACTTTAATTTGTGTCTAGTGTTATGTTGTGATATCGATCAGTGAGTCCCTAATCTTGATCGTACACATTGCGTGTATGTTTAGCGTACGGTCAAAATTGGGGGCGTCACAAGTTGGTATCAGAGCCGACTGCCTATAGGTAGCCCTCTTTCCAACTCCTTGGCCGAAGTTGAGTCTAGTCATTGAAAAAAACTTTACTAACATACTTGTGTGGGTTATGGGCCCACATCTCAATCGGGTGGTATTAGGATCTTTTATTCCTCGTCTATACTCTGTGTTCTGATCTCTCTTCTCTTTCGGGTTAAAGATTTTGCTAAATCTAACTTAGGTTCTCATAACTACTTCCTCTCGGAGAGCCCCTCATTCCAGATGATGGCTTGATTCATCAGAAGACTCCGAAGATACTCTCCGATGTTCTCCCGAGAACTTGTGCTCATCGCTTTTGCGATTCCCTTCCGCCGTCAACCCCTATGGATGACTACATGCAATTGTCGCTCATACTTTCATATCCAGTTGCTCTTGTTATTACAAGGTACATCGAATTATCTTACTGGAGATTCGTTCTTCCTCGGTTGATCATGTGTTTCACAGAATTCTTTGAAACGCTATTCGATCTTACGCAATCCTCTGTAGCCTTTTGCTCTTGACCTTTCTCACCTGCTTGCGTTATGGTTAATTCCATATGTCTAGCAATATTTAGTAAATCCTTTGTGGTTTTCATTTGATTTTATTGATTCAACATGTGTGTGAATGCACGCAGTCATCAGTTGTTTATCATAAATTATCCGTCCGGCTCAGACGTCTTTCTAAACATGAGTTGGTTCCCGACAAATCAACCTTGATTGATTGCCCATCTAAGTCCTTTCATCTTACTTGTATTTGATCGGAACATCTGTTTCCGATACACCAATTTGGAAATCTTAATTCCTTTGGTTATTTAAGCATCAAATTATTGGATGTTCTGTAATCTGATGCCTTGCATTCTTCTCCCTCTGATTGAGTACCGATACTCACATCAGGTACTTTGTGGACCGCCAGACCCATTGTTGGGTTATTATCCGATATCATCCTTCACATTCAAAATTCTTGTGACGTTCTTCCCCTGATACATAATGCCATTGGTAAATTGTGTCTTCTCCCTCTGATAAGTGGTATCCTATACTTTTGCCAGCCATGCTCTGTTGTCAAGCATGTGTTAATTACTATTGAAGCTTGTGGTATATGTTCCTAAGATGCCCCGATGGGTTGGACCTATGCCTTCCTTAATTCGTGTGAACCCGACAGTTTTCACGAGTCATACTCTCCTGGTGTTTTGCCAGTTAAACTTTCAAAACTACAACTTCATCAAAGGCGAGGTGTAAATGGAAGGTGATGCATTGATGAAGTGGGAGTCGACCTTGAACCTTGTGTTCATGCCCATGGAAACGATGTTGATCTTATCATAGAAGCTTCTCCTTTCAATAATCATTCAATGTATGATTTGATCTTGTATCTTTGATCTTGTCCTTTGCAATCGTGGTTCTGACCATGTTGTTCTACTTTGATTTCATTCTCAGACAAGTTAAAGTGCTTGTCTTCCACAGATCAATACACTAGTCTAACCTCTATGCTGATCTACCTCCGAGTATTATCCCTGGTATCTTGATAAATATCATGGAGCTATATAACTTCTTATGAGCTCCTCATCAACTATGATATTTCACTGATTCCAGTTCCCTCGTGTCCTGAGTTGTTGGACAATCAAGGACACTGATATCTGAATCAAGTACGCATTGCGATTCGACAACTCTTAGTAATCTTCTTTGATTATGAGTTGTACTCGATCATGTCATTCCAAGCTATTAGATGCTGAAGCCTGACTATATGCTTGAATGCATTAAACGAGTCACCTCTTGAAGGGATTGAAAACATTCCAGTTGTCCAGGATTTCCAAGATGTTTTTCCGGAAGAACTTCCAGGGATTCCCCCTGCCAGAGCTGTCGAGTTTGTCATCGACTTGGTACCTGGTACCACTCCTATAGCTAAGCGTCCGTACAAGATGCCACCACATGAACTCCTAGAACTTAAGCGAGAAATTGACAATTCGCTTCGTCTGGGTTTCATTCGCCCAAGTTCCTCTGCTTGGGGAGCACCTTCTCTCTTTGTCAAGAAGAAAGATGGTACGAATCGATTGGTCCAAGATTACCGTCCCATCAACCAAGCTACAATTCAGAACAAATATCCGCTGCCTCGGATCAACGATCTGTATGATCAACTTGCTGGTTCATCAGTGTTTTCCAAACTCGACTTGAGGTTGGGTTACCATCAGATCCGGGTACGTGAAGAGGATATTCCGAAGACTGCATTCGTTACTCGTTATGGTTCATACGAGTACACCGTCATGTCCTTCGGCTTAACCAATGCTCCTGCAACCTTCTCTCGCCTGATGAACTATATATTCATGGATTACCTCGATAAATTCGTCGTGCTTTATCTGGATGATATCCTGGTTTACTCCAATAATAAAGAAGAGCGTGCTGAACATCTTCGTCTTGTACTGGAGAGGCTTCGAGAACATCAACTTTATGCAAAGTATTCAAAGTGTGAGTTCTGGATGGACGAAGTAACCTACCTTGGTCATGTGATCTCCAAAGATGGTATTGCGGTCAACCCTGAATGAGTTCAGGCTATTCTTGACTAGACTCCCCCGAAGAATGTCAAGCAAGTCAGAAGTTTTCTCGGACTCGCCAGCTATTGCCGTCGATCCGTCGAGAACTTCTCCAAGATTGCCAAGCCCTTAACCAATCTGCTTCACAAAGGTGTTAAATATGAGTGGACAGAAAAATGCCAGGAGAGCTTCCAGGCACTTAAGGACAAGCTGACGTCTGCTCCAGTGCTTGCTCCTCCGGATATTCAGAAGGACTTCATCATCTATTGTGATGCTTCACGTCAAGGAATGGGCTGTGTCCTAATGCAAGAACGCAGGGTGGTTGCTTATGCATCTCGTCAATTCCGTCCTCATGAAGGGAACACAGCCTGGTCAGTCTGTCCATGCATGCGTCGGTACGGTACGTGTCACGCGTGTCCCTCCACGAAAGAAGCCAGCCACGCATGGACCCTCCGTGCCATGCATGCAACAATGTCGCGCATAGTGAAACTCTTTACCTAGCTCGTGGGTCGGTGGATGGGTGGTGTTTACCGTCTCGTCCTCACGCAGATAAGGATCAAATATCTCCACCCCCCACCTCCCCGCAATAAAAAGTAACCGCGCCCACATCCACACCTCCGTGGATCTCGCATCGCCATTGTTGTAGTACCAAGCATCTGAAGTACCTGTTTACTCAGCCAGATCTGATCCTCCGTCAACAGAGATGGATGGAGCGCATAGCAGATTACAACATGGGTATTTCTTATACACCAGGCAAGGCTAATGTAATGGCTGATGCTTTGAGCCGCAAGTCATACTGCAAGCACCTTCAGGTTCACAAGGTTCATCCCCTTCTTCAAAAGGAATTCCGCAAGCTAAACCTCCATATTGTTCCTCAGGGTTATGTCACTCCCACTCCTGAAGGGTCCTACAAAATGAACCTCCACGTTGTTTCCCAGGGTTCTCTTAATACCCTGTTGCTAAACCAGATCTAGTGGATGTCATCAAGTGGATCTAGAAGTGTGACAATGAAGTCGAGAGGATTAAATTCGATCTTGCAGAAGGAAAGCCCTCATCCTTCACTATTGCTAAGGATGGCGCTTTGTACTTCAAAGGCCGCCTAGTGGTACCGAGTAAGGAGGAAAACAATGATATGACTCAGGAGGTCATGAAGGAAGCACATGACACTCCGATGTCTATTCATCCTGGTAGTACCAAGATGTACCAAGACATTCGTCAAAGATTCTGGTGGTCTAACATGAAGCAAGACATTGCTCGCTATGTTGCTGAATGTGATGTTTGTCGTCATATCAAAGCAGAACATCAAAGGCCTGCCGGAACTCTGCAACCTATTACAGTTCCTGAATGGAAATGGGACCATGTTGAAATGGACTTCGTCACTGGTTTTCCCAGATCGCAGAAAGGTAATGATGCTATTCTTATCGTCATTGACCGACTGTCCAAAGTTGCACATTTTCTGGCTGTCAAGGAAACTATTACTGCTAGTCAGCTAGCAGATCTTTACATGTCCAGAGTTGTTTCACTCCACGGTATTCCATTGGTGATTAGTTCAGACCGTGGCAGCTTATTCACTTCAAGATTCTGGGCAAGTTTCCAGGAAGCCATGGGAACTCATTTGTCCTTCAGCACCGCTTTTCACCCTCAATCCCAGGGACAAGTTGAAAGAGTCAATCAGATTCTCGAAGGCATGCTTCGAGCTTGTGTCACTTCTTTCGGCAAGAAATGGGAGGAATCTCTCCCGTATGCTGAGTTCTCCTACAACAATAGCTATCAAGCTAGTCTGAAGATGGCTCCTTTTGAAGTGTTATATGGACGTAAGTGTCGGACTCCTCTGAATTGGTCAGAAACTGGGGAACGTACACTTATCGGTCCGGATATTATCCAACATGCCGAAGATCAAGTCCGCATTATTCATGCAAATCTGAAGGCTGCTCAGTCTCGTCAGAAGAGTCAGTATGACCTTCATCACAAAGATATGGTCTATCAACCTGGCGAAAAGGCTTATCTTCGAGTCACGCTAATGAGAAGTACACACCATTTTGGGATCAAGGGAAAGCTGGCTCCTCGTTATATTGGCCATTTCACTGTTCTCGAAAGGCGTGGTAAAGTGGCATATCAACTGGAGCTACCGCCAAACCTTTCTCAGGTTCAAGATGTGTTCCATGTGTCACAACTTCGTCGTTGCTTCAAGGATCCTATCCGAGCAGTGGATCATGATATGCTTGAGCTGCAACAAGACCTTTCTTACAAAGAGAAACCGGTCCGCATTCATGATGAAACTGAACGTCGGACTCGTCAGAAGGTTACCAAGTTCTTCAAAGTGCAATAGGCAAATCATTCTGAAGATGAAGCCACTTGGGAACGCGAAGATCATCTTCGTGCAGAACACCCCGGGCTCTTTCCTTCTACTTCTTAATTCTCGGGACGAGAATTCTTTTTAGTAGGGGAGAGTTGTGACATCCTGGATTAAGTGCTACAGTGATCTTGGTAATTAAGCTACAGTAATCTGAGGGTTAGGCTAATCCATTTTTGCTAATCCAATTATGGTCACTATTGCAATCAAAGACAAATTCAAACTCTAATCCAATTCAAAGTTCAATTGAAAAGTGGTTTTGAAAGTTTAACAAACCTGAAAATAAAAATCATGAATGGGTTTCAAATAATTCCCTAGTAATATTAAAATTATCACCCACAATTATGCAAATGTTTTGGTGCCTCAAATCTATTTATGGGTGGCCAAAAACAATAAATTAAATGCCTTTTGGATTATAAAAAAATCCCCAAACTTTTTGTGGTACTGCCAAATATTGCAATACTAATATTTGGCCAGGTGCCATATTTTACTAAAGTCATCTAGCCCTAAAATTAAATAGATAACAAAAAGAATTAAAACAAAAAAAGAAAATATATAAAAAGAAATAGGAAAATAAAAAGGGCTAACTGCCCTGGTCACTTAGGCCTGCCGGCCCAGTGACCAGGCCCAGCCCACCTAGCCCCCCCCCCCTGTCGTCTTCCTCCTATTCAACAGGGGAGACGTGGGGGAGCCAATGCTCGCCAGCGGCCGCGGCCGTCGCGCTGGCGGCTATCCACCGGCTCCCCGCCGTCCATATGACTCCCCCGAGCGCCTCTCCCTTCCCCCGAAACCCTAGCACCCACAGAAACCCCCTTCGTCCCCTCCTTTGCTCGCGCACGAGCTCGCCCGAAAGCTCCCATCGCCGCCGCCGTCGATCCCGCGCTCTCCGTCGTCCCCGCGCAGCGCCGACATGTCGTAGAGCATCGCCGCCGTCCGCTACGCCGCCTGCGCCAAGCCATTGGAGTCGAGAGCCACCGTAGCGAGCTCCACGAGCTCGTCTTCTTCCTCGCCTCCGACGAATGTCGATGACGATTCCGGCGACACCGAGCCTCCCCCGCGCCCACTTTGCTCACCTACAGGCTCTCGGTGAGCCCCCGCATCTTTCCCCTCACTCTTCCGCGTGGATCCGTCGTCGTAGCCACCGTATTTAGCTAGGCCGTACCCGCCGCCGTGCAAGCTCATCGCCGGCGTGGTTCCGGTGACCCATTGGTCACGCGCGCATGTCCATTCGCTTAGTTGGCCCGCGTGGACGCCGTAGGAACCTCGCGCCGCTCGTTTTGCTCGCCGTAGCCTAGATTCCGACGACGCCCAAAGTCCGGCGCCGCCGCGCTGCTCACCGCCGTCGCCTTCGGCCATCTCTGGCTGCGGCACCACCGCCAAACGACGCGCCTCGACTCCCTCTTTCGAACGCGACGTCGCACGGGTCCGGAGACCACCTGTGGCGAAATCCCGGCGACGCCCACCGCGCGCCGCCGCGCGAAACGGTCGCCGGAGCGACTCCGGCGACGGCGATGACCTGGCACCGACGTGGCGCCCCCCTGGGTCGATGACATGTGGGACCAGCGGGTCCCGCTGACCCGTTGACCCGGTCCACCCGCTGACTGGGCAGCGTGGGCCACTGACATGCGGGCCCCACGTTAATAAAATGATTTTATAAATAATTAAAATGTTAATTTATCTGTTAATTAATTAGTTAGCTAATCAGCCCCTGACAGTTGGGTACCGGCAGTTAATTAGGTTAGTTTAGTTAAATTAATCACTGTTAATTAGCACAGTCACTGACCAGTGGGACCCACTGGTCAGGTTTGACCTGGTCAACTGGTCAGTTGGCTGCTGACGTCACCCTGACCTCATGTTGGCGTCATATTTCCTTTTCTGTCGAATTTATTAAATAAAATAATTTCTGAAAATGCTAAAACCTTTGATAATTCATAGAAAATAAACCGTAAGTCAGGTGTAAATATTTTATACATGAAAGTTGTTCAGAAAAATCCCACGGTTCCGATTACGCAGTCCGTTCGTCTGTCACGTGCTCCTATCATAGCGAACATGGAGCTTTTCCATCGTTTCCGTCTATCCGGTAGTAGCCCGAGACCCGGGAAATATCGTCAGGTATTCTCCCGCTCCGTCTGCGACGTGTAGTACTGCGTTAGTGCATGCCTAGCTCTGCTTATTTCCATGTCATGCATTGTGTTGCATATGCTTGCTTTATATTTATTGTTTCTCCCCCTCTTCTTACCGGTAGACCCTGAGACTGACGGTGCTGCCAGGTACGACTACACCGCCGACGATCAGGCCTTTGCCGCAGAGCAGCAAGGCAAGCAACCCCCCTTGAGCATTCCGATATCGCCCATTTCTTTCCCTCTCATTCTTGCATTAGATTTTGCTATTGTATTAGTTAGCTCCTATTCTGATGCATAGCCTGTTTTTGATAAACTGCTACCATACCTGCAATCATATCAACTGCTTAGAATAGGTTGATCAATGAATCCCCAGTGACCCCTTAGTCCCAGTTGCCCCTGCTTCTTCATCGACGACTCGAAGACTCGGTCAACCGACCGACAAGCCAGGCCCCTCACATCACCGCACACCCCTTAGTTGTACGACTCTGCAGAGCTACTATCGAGTACCGAGGGTGACACCTCGTGAAGTACTCGTGATGCTAACTCTGTAGTGCAGCTAGTCGGTCGTGGTTATCGAGGGTGATTCCTCCTTCATCACTCCCGACGATGACTCTGTCGTGCAACCCCTCAAGTGTGAGACCCTCGAGGGTGATTCCTCTAAGTCCACCTTGACAGTTTCATCGAACGGGACCCTTTGAGGGTGATTCCTCAGGTTCCGTCTTGATGTTTTATACACACAGTTACTATGACCTGGTTACATAAACATGTTGGTGATGGGTCGGCCCTAAGGGGTACCCACGGTTTGATGATGATGAGGCATGGACGGGCAGGAGAGGCCCTTGCCACACATCCTCGAGACGGGGCGACGGGACCGCACTTCATGGGTCGCGCTTGCCCCGCATTAATAAAATGCTAATGGGTTGGGTATTTGATCTGAGTTGGTCGTTTGGCCTATTACGCACTAACCTTCACGTGGGGAAGTTATGGGTACTCAGCGTCGTTGTATCAGCCGAAGCTCTTCGGACGTCAGCAATGGAGCGGCGCGCGCCCGAGTGGTCCGCAACGGCACTGTGCTTGTTATAAGGGGTGCTAGGACTGACCTCGGCCGCGTTTGCATCGTGCAGGAGTGCAAAGGGCGATTGGCCCATGACCCCTGCGTGCTTAGGATTTAGACCGGCGGGCTGGCCTCTTCGTTGAGCCTAGGTAGGGCTACGACGTGTTGATGTCCCGAGGCCGGGCATGACCCAGGAAAGTGTGTCCGGCCAGAGGTATCAAGCGTGTTGGGGAATGTGGTGCACCCCTGCAGGGAAGAATTTATCTATTCGAATAGCCGTGTCCACGGTAACAGGACGACTTGGAGTTGTACCTTGATCTACTACAACTAAAATTGCGACTTTAAATTGAAATGGATGTTGGCTCCGGGATTGCTTCCTCGCAGGGAGTCGAGGAAGAATCTCTGGGCGTGGTTACTTAATAAAATTGCTACAATAATATTGCTATATATGAGTTACCAGTCTACTCTCTTCTAATGCTGCAAGATGTTGAAGATGCTAGTCTTCGATAGGACTAGGCCTTCCCCCCTATTCTTGCTTTCTGCAGTCAGTCCAGATATAACCCCATTCCTTGATACTGATGCATACTTCGCATAGTTCTGATGTCAGTCTTGCGAGTACTTTGGATGAGTACTCACCGCTGCTTTGCTTTCTCTTTCCCCCTCGATACGATTCTGCGTTCAGACGATGGAGCCCAGGAGATGGAGTACGCCGGAGACGACTACTACACCACCGATGGAGCCTACTACTACGTGGAGAGTGGCGACGCTCAGGAGTAGTTAGGAGGTTCCCAGGCAGGAGGCCTCGCCTCTTTCGATCCGTTGTCATGTTTGTGCTAGCCTTCTTAAGGCAAAACTTGTTTAACTTATGTCTATACTCAGATATTATTTGCTTCCACTGACTCGTGCTTGTCGAGCTTTGTATTCGAGCCCTCGAGGCCCCTGACTTGTAATATGAAGCTGTATGACTTTAATTTGTGTCTATTGTTGTGTTGCGATATCGATCAGTGAGTCCCTAATCTTGATCGCACGCATTGCGTGTATGTTTAGCGTACGGTCGAAATTGGGGGCGTCACACGAAGTGACCAAAAGGTGGCAACTTTTGAATCTCGGTGAGACCGATATAGGAAACTCGGTTGCACCGATAAGGTGACCAACGGTCAGATTGCCTATTCTCGGTGACGCCGATCCAACAATCTCGGTGGGACCGATTTTGTGAATTTGCGTAACAGAAAGTTGGCAACCTAAACTCGGTGGCACCGAAGCAGAATCGGTTGCACCGAAAGGCTAGGGTTTGGCTAATGTCTGTCTGAGTATGGGAATCGGTGGCACCGAGTGTATGTGTTGGTTGCACCGATTTTGGATATTTGACTTTGGACAGACTTTTGTGGAAGAGCTTGTGGGTGTTCTTGGTGACTATCACTTGTGCACGTATGAGCATTTTGTTCACCAACAGTACCTTACCCCCTTTTAATAGTATTGGCTTTCCTATGGACTCAAGGTGATTTCTCACAAAGTAAAATGTAGAGTCCTCTTGCTTGAAGCTTTGCCAATCCATTTCCTTGTATCTTGGGGTATTTCCACAATCCTTTTGCCAATCCTATCATTGAACTTTTCCTGAAATATACTTAGTGGAAACATTAGTTCAATGACTTATATGTTGTTATTAATTACCAAAACCACCAAGGGAGCAAATGTGCTTTCACTGAGCCGCGCCGGCCGATTCCTGCGTCCCTCGCCGGCCGGTTCCTTCCTTTCCTCGTTTGCATCTGATTTCCCCCTTTCCTCTCTCGTTTTGCAGCAGAATATGAGGAACTCGACCGGGAAGTCCCTCGATCTGGATCTGCAGTTGCGGCGGCTGGCAGAGGATTAGCAGCGGGGCGGCGGCTTCCGGTGGGCTAGCAGCGGGCTAAAGGTACAAAGCTTTCCTTCCCCTTTTATATGCTGCTCCTGCTCATGGATTTTGGCAACTGAGGGTGATACAGAGATGGAGAGGTTATTGTGATGGCTTCTTGTTGTTTTTCATTCACTTTTGTTGCTATTGTTGTTAAAACCAGCAGTCTCTTTTCCTAATTTGTAACAAAATACATGTTGTCCAGTGTATCTTTGCAATATATATGCTCATGTAAGCATCATTGGCAGCCATATTTTTATAGTATGCATTACTTGTAGATGGTCAAGAAGATGAACAAAAGAAGAAAGATGGTTAGGGGAGCTGATGTTTTTAGATGATGCCAAACCATTCTTTTCTTTCCATGTAGCTGTCAAGCAGTGGTGAACTTGACATGTATGACTGCACTTTGATGCTTTTGGGACATATATGTGAACTATCTGGCGGTATGTGCACCTTGTTGAAAAATATGTTGTATGTGCTGTCATTTATGTGTTATAAGCTTGTCAATATGTATTGTTATGTTGTCTTTCTTCAAATTACAAACAAAATGCTGCCAAAATTTTGAATTGTATGTCGTTCCATTTTTCATTCCATGCTTCCAACCAAACACCGGAACGGAACCAACCCGTTCTACTTTTTTGCTCCTACCAAACATAGAAATGGAATGGACCCGTTCCTCTGGAATGGAACCATTCCATTCCATGACAGTTGGTCCCCCAACCAAACACACCCCTAGTCTAGAACATACAAAGTGTCGGGGAAGAAGTGTAATATCAACTGGGAAACTATTTGTTGTCCACTCCACCTTGGAGGCCTTGGTGTGCTTCATGTGGACAAATTTGCTCTAGCTCTAAGATTCAGGTGTCCATGGTTCAAATGGAAGGACCAGATTAAACTATTGGTAGAGTTGGGAAACCTATGTGACGAGGCGTAAGTGAACTTCATATATGCTCCACAACCATCTCTATTGGCAGAGGAAATACTTCAATGCTTTGGAACTCTCCTTGGCTCCACGGCTGGCGGTCGGGACATAGCACCCTCATTTCCAAGATCTCTAGAAGGAAGAAATGGAAGGTGATATGAGCTTTGCAGGATGATGCATTGATCACACAAAATCAATTTGAGCTCCATGTTCTTGGTGTCACACATATGGAATTTGTGGACCATTGGAACAAGCATAGCCATGTGCAACTTAACAATGACATCAACGACTCCATCCAATGAAAATGGAGCGGTGGATACTCGACGGCCCTAACCTATAAGGTTGAATTTATGCGAGCAAAACTTGCATCTATGAAGAAAAATCGCCACCACCCCCCCTCTCCTCGAGCAAAAATAATTCCTTCCACCTCCTTCCCAAATGCCGCTTCACCATGAGATTGTGGAGCATTATTAAGGATTAGGTTGGGTTGACGCCCCCAATACCTTGCTATGGGTGGCAAAGCCGACTATCAAGTCTTGGTAGACAAACATTTTGAGCATCACCAATTGAAAAGGCTATGCCTCCCTCGCTATGCTTATTTGTTGGGAAGTATTGAAGGAGAGAAACACCCATGTCTTTCGTAATAACTCGTCATTGTTTCCAGTTCTGCTTGCAAACATAAAACATGGGCCAAGCTTTGCGCCAATCTCTGGGCACTTGAGTAATTTGATGCTAGGAGAGTAGTATCCTTTTAGTTTTTTTTTCTTTTCGTTGCTAAACTCTCTCTTATAATTAATAAAAAGAGACGAGTCTTCTGCCTCCACTTCAAAGAAAAATAATAAGGTGTGGTTGTTCTTCGCAACATCATGCATTCACGGTCTTGCTTCAAAATGGACTAAGATGGGAGTCCAGACCCATGTAAGTATGAAATCAAGGAAGAAAACCCGCGTTCGTGTTAATTAAGGGTTATTTCGTTGTTATTTTTGGTCATAAGAAAATAGTTATTTCCTAAAAGATTGGGTTGAACCATCGATAAACCTATAGTTACACAAAAGAGTGTGAAATTTAGGCCTAAAATTGTGCCTAGTTGCATCTCCAAGCTTATAGATGTAAGCATTCAGTTCACCAATTCAGTTATTTTTTGCCCAAGCATGCAAGACCTTAGCCAATTCATTTACTAGAAAAAGAAAAGGTAGTCGGTTAAAAAACCCACAATCATGCCAAGACGACACGTGAATATCCCATCACCCAAACCTGAACACATGCTACAGAAAGCTGCACACATGCTAAGAGGAGATTTGGATGCGCCACACCAAAAACCAAACCACTAGTCTCCAGACGATGTCAGACAATCGACAAGCGGAGAGGATCCAAGTCGATGCCTCCAAGGAGAGGAATGACGCATGAAGGGCCACCATCGATGGATCCGAATAGATATGAGATTCCCCGAAGACCCACATACATGGATGAAGTGCCATAACTGCAACGAACAACACTTCCACATAGTGATCAACACTAAGGGGTCGCCATTATCGGTCCCGACCAAGAGCCAGAATAGGGCTTCCACCAGGAGTGCAAATGAAGAATCATAAAAGTAAAAAAAAATAACGAGAAAAATGTGTTCCCTACTTGTATATATAATGTGTTTATTTCAGCATAAAGTACCGAGGACCGTGCTTCATTAGTTTGCGGTCCCTATGATAAACTGTGGACTATATGTTAATTGATTGTAGCAAGATTTTTCTGTTAAATATAAACAAAGTTCTTAGAACTGACGGCCATATCAATACAGGAGGAAAAAGGTGAGAATCGGAACACTGTTTCTAGTGAAACAGAAAAGGCGACAAATCCATTTTGGCTAGCACATGCTCTTCTTTTTAGAACAAATCACCACATGATTTTGACAGATTTCAAAACCATAAATAAACCTCTACTTCCGACAAGAAACGACCATCAATTCACTTATCCAATCCACAAACACACATGCTAAACTAGTGCAAGGTTGCGCACTCCACAAACAAGAAAGATTTGTACAAACATAGAAACGAAAGATAAGTCACGTAGCATCATTCAGAAAACAAAAGCGTCACAACGAGCGTCCTCCCAAATCAGTTACCCGGACCAGATAAAACTTCCATCGACCGAGCTACGCGGAATCGACCAGGCCTACTTCAGCTTCAGCAAAACCGTAGGAACTGAAGTGCTTCGCCTTGAACTTCCACTCGCCCTTTGCAGCGTCAAACGAGATGAACTCCACGCCCTGCTCCTCAGCCTTCTTCACCAGCATCTCCTTGTACTTGTCTACCCTTGGACCCTCCGTGTACTGCACGCTTGTCTTCCTGTTAACACACTTGATGTTCAAAAGAGTCACCACAGCAGCTTTGTTCAGGCCCTCACCAACCGGGGGCTTCTCGTTATCGTCCTTGTACACAATCACTTCACGGTTATTGAATTCCACGATCGATTCCAGATCAAGGCCCCTTACATCAGTTTCTCCCAAGAATTTGATGCTGCCATAGCCTTGACGTCCAACAACAAAGTCTCTCACCCGACTGCAGTAGCCTGGTTCAGCACGTTCTTTGGCGGCAAGCTCCTCTAAACTAGGCTCGGTGAAGTAATCTGCCTGGGATAGCTTAGGCATGAGCTTCTCAACAGAAGAACCATTCACATGCGCCTCAGGTAATGCCTGGTGGTGGTCATCACGGTATGTGCCATTTTCCACCGAACCAGATCGAGTCGGTGACACGGCAGCCTTGCCGCGCTCCTTCGCAACCAAAGCATCGTTATGTCTGTCAAGATCAGTTGAATCTCTCAGTACTGATTGCCTGTCAACCGCACTACGTGAACGCCACTGGTCAGTTGGACGGATTATCAGACTCCTCGGGTTCTCTCTAGGGATGAAAAAGGCATCCGCTTTTGGTGTTGCAGGAGATTCTTCATCATCGGCAAAGAACGGAACCTTTCCATCAGATGCCTGATTATATTTTCGTGGCAGCAGTTTTATCCTTCTCTGCGACAAATGCCTAGGAACCACCATGGATACTGATCTGCTTGGAAGAGGCTTCTCAGCAACCTGCAGGATAGCAAAATGTTTTAACCTCAGAAATACAGACTGCTAATAAGTACCCACCGTGCCCATCTCTACTGCCCTTCCAATCTACAGAAACTACTGCAAATATTAAAAGATAGTAAAAACTAACCGGCAAACTTGATATTCCATACTGGATAGAGGGTGCGGATCCACCATTCCCAATGGACATCTGAGGCATTGCTGGAAGTGTCCCGAAGGGATTTGAAACAAGAGTCGGCTGCATAACCATATTGGACTGGCTGGTGGTTCTGCATCAAATATGCAACAGGACGAGGACATTACAAATTTACAAGTCAAAAGAAAAACTATTCGCTTAAGTTCAAAAAGTATATTCTACATGGGGATGAAGCAATAACAGGTGTTGCCTAATACTCATTCATGCAGTTAAATTTATGAACTAAGTCAAAACAATGTGTTTCCACTGTAGAGACAAACAAACACATGTTAGTTCAAACTTCAAAATTATCAGATGAAAGCTGAAAGAACCATCAAGTAGATTCTTCTATCTACAAACTACACGACCAATCTCATATATCAGCATTATCGTTTACCATCGCCTGACCAGTAGTTCATTCAAATCACTAAAGAAAAAATAAGTAAAGAACAAATGTACTTGTGACGAAGTAAATGGAAAGAGTCATACTGCTGTCCAAATGGAGCCAGATTCATCGTGTTGGAAAAACCAGTGAATCCACCTGTGGAAGCTTCAGTATCCATGGAGGCATGCATACGCAGAAAAAAAAGTTAAAAACAAAATCATTAATGAAACATAAGCACTGAGAGCATGCTCGGTTGGCAGTCAAAAATTGGCTAGCCAAAATTAGGTAACTCCAGAACTTGTCAAAAATTTCCAAGTTCTGATAGGCGGGCAAGATAAGTCTTTTTTTTTGGCTTGCCTGCATATTGGCTGACAACTTTTGGCACCAAGCCAAGCAGCCTCTAAATGGTAAGGGGAGAAAACACTAACCTGGTTGGGTTTGAGGTTGGAATGAGAATAAGCTTGGAGTCTGCTGAACAGGGGCAGATTGTTGAAATGTTGACTAAAAATACAAGGAGTGAGGATCAACGTGTTATTTGCGGAAAACCAATGTTGAGGATTACATGACAGGAATAATAATACGATAAGTACAAGCCCAAATATGATAATTGCACAGGAATAGGATGCCTACTGTTAGAAAAGGTGAAGATGTGTTGCCAAATAGCCCTCCAGTCATTCCAAGGTTCGGTGTGTTGAATATACCACTGGAGAAAGCTGGAGTACTTGATTGCTGGCTAAACGACTGGCTAAATGGCGCTATTGCAGGGGAAGACTGAAACAGCCCAGCTGATTGAGTATTATTACTAATGGATAAGCTATTATTGAAAGGATTTGGGGTTGTCGATGGCGTGCTGAATAACGAAGGAGTAGTATTCGCAAATAGAGATGGTGAGGTATTTGCTGAAAATGCAGAACTGCTTGTTTGTCCAAATGGGGTAACTGTGGGCGACGAAAATGGGTTTGGAGTGGCACCAAAGCCACCTGTGGAGGGCTTAGCAAATGGATTTGCCGGCGGATTTGTTTGAAAACTTGGCGACGGAGTTGGAAAGTTGTTCGCCACTGGAGTTACAGAAGAGTTTGGTCCACCTTTGTCTCCACGCTGGTAATCTTCCCACCTCAACTCTTCATGACTCTTCTCTTTGTATGCAGGCATGGCTGATATGGAATTAAGTTTTGCAGCAGGCTGAGTACCACTTGTAGCACTGTCAGGATCTGGTGTCTGCACATAAGGCTGTACTCTGGTTCCTCCAGATTGATTTCCGAATGAAGCTTGCCCAAATGCTGGTGTTGCTGTCTGCGAGCCAAATGGAGAAGTTTGTGCCCCAAAAGGCGAAGGGGTTGTTCCGAATGGAGTGCTTCCAGTTGCAGATGCTGTTTGTCCAAAGGACGGGGAAGAACCAAAACTAAAAGCACTTGCTGGCGCGCTTGAAGCTCCAAAAGCTGGAGCACTGCTTGCACCAAATGTTGTGGTTCCTGAGGATCCGAAACCAGGAGTTGTGGCTGAACCGAAGGGTGTGGAGCCAAATGCTGGTGTGCTGGAAGCACCAAATAGGGATGTTGATGTTGAGCCAAACGCTGGGGTGGTTGTGGCACCAAAGGATGGCGTCGTAGTGGTGCCAAAGGCCGGTGTAGTTGTGGCGCCGAAAGTGCTGTTGCCAAATGCTGGCTGTGTTTGCTGAAACGTGCTACCGAAAGGACTAGACTGGCTAGGAGATGATCCAAAACCACCAAAACTTGGCTTTTGTCCAAACAAAGATCCTGCAAAATTTGCAGAGTAGAGGGCATTACATCACACACCAAAAAATTGTAGGTCTAAAGATAAAATTATAAGAACAAAAACAGTTTTAGTGGAACAAATGTGAAATGCGACATTAAACTTAAACATTACATGAAAATATGAATACATGCTGCCAAAACAAAGATAACTACCAAATGACTTGTGTTGTATCTCATATAAGCATGTTTGAATAAAATACTCACAGCTAGCGTCGTGCACGACCCCCTCAAAAATAGTGTCGTGCACGTGGTTGCTGCGGATAATGTATCGATGTTAATACTACCTATGAAGTATAATACAGAAGACATCATATAGACATGTATAGAGTGTTCCAAATGCATGTATTTAATACTGGCAAACTATGTGAAAGGCAATCTTGTAATGTGGTTCATACAAATATGCTTATGGAAATGTATGTGTTGAAAAGAATTAGGGAACTCCATTTTTTTAACAACTCCACTCCCACTTTAACTGCTACAGGTTTTTTGCTTATGATGCTTGCCCTTGCTATCAACAAAAATAAAAGCTATTAGATCTGTGTAGTCCTTCAAATCATACAAATATGTATTTCTGCAGATGAGGCTTTCATGAAATTATACATTTTTTTTACATCATTCACGAAACTATACATTTAGTTATATATGAACTTCAATCCTTTAAGCTGAAAAGTATCTACTCGAAGCATTACATTAATTAGATCTTTATAAATATACAAACGGTTGTGATGTTCAGAAGGATTGTTGTGTACCTCCGTATGGACCGTCTCTCGGTACAAAATGATTTGACTTGCTTTTTAAGCAAGTAGATATAAGTCTAGAGGTTTTAATATGTATCAAATGTGCATGCAAATGTGTCCACAGTTGGGCAGTTAGGGATGGTTTGATATGAATGGCTTATAATTGTCTTGCCTTCATGAGTCAGGATTACAGAGAGGGGTGCTTGCACCGTAGTATAACGCTAACGCCAATCTGCTTCTAATTACCGTTTTAAAATGACATGGTTAATTATGAATAGGCGTTAGTTGCCAGTTTCAGAACAGAGAGATGTGCATGCAGAGTTGCAGAAGTGGGCAGTTAGGCATGGCAGTTATACAAATGGCTTATAATTGCTTTGCCTTCACGATTAAGGACTGCAAAGGAAGGGGAGCTCGCCCTGTAGTATTACAACGTCGACCCCGTGTCTGGTTACCATTTTAAAATGACGTGGCTTAACGGCTTTTCTGATTCGGCCGTGTCTGCCCTACCAAATCAAAGCGCACCAATATTTTGGCGAGGGAATCCCCCGCCTTCGTTTTGCCAGCAAGCGGGCGTGAATTCAGAACTGCTAACCAAAATATTGGCGTCCCTGAGAAGATTTGGCCTCCATCCAAACGGGAGCCCATCCTACAGTCAACGCCGATTTTTTTGGTGGGGCAACTCCCGGCCACCGCCAACAGCCCCTTAATTACAAAGGAGCATTAGGAGCCCATTTAGAATAACGATATATTGGGGGATTTGCTACCTTTGGAACTGCCGGCAATAGTTGTGATTTTTAATAGTTGGACAGAGAAATTCCAAAGTAAGCATCAAGCTTCAGTGCCAGATAACAAAACCTAAAAGGTTGCTTCAGCATAGCTCTGTTCTAGCCTTTCAAGAAACGAGGTATAATTGTGATAGATTTCGGCAAGGTTAGCAATGAAAAGCTGCGCATGTGCATGGAAAGTAAAGATCCAGTAATTAACTAAATGCAATGAATAATAAAATGTGTTCATAGTAGAAGATAAATGCCGAGATTGCGAGCAGAGCACAAACCACTGCCAAAGCCGGAGGATGTGGCGCCCGCGCCAAACGCCGGGGCTGGCGACGCGCCAAAGGCTGGCGTGGAGCTCCCGAACGGAGAGGACGACGGGGTGCCAAACGCCGGCGTGGATGGCTGGCCAAATCCACCAGCTGGCGCGGCCCCAAACGCCGGGGTGGGTGTAGCCCCGAACGCCGGAGCGGATGGCTGGCCAAACGCGCCGACGGTGGAGGAGGTGGCGCCGAAAGGCGAGGTGGTCCCCGTCTGCGCACCGAAGGCGGTGGTCGGGCTGCCGAAGGGATTGGTGGCGGTGCTGGTCTGGCCGAACCCCGATTGGGCCCCGAAGGGGTTGCTGGAGGTCTGCCCAAAAGCGCTGGCGGACGACTGACCGAACGGATTGGTAGAGCCGAACATGGCGGTGGCGGAGGGGGGGGGGGGGGGGGGGGGGGGGGGGAGGGGGGGGGGATGGGGGTCGACGGCGGCGTGTTTCTTCTTCCTCTGTCGGTAGTCTCTCGATCTCGCCGGACGGGCCGAGGAAAATAGGGCTAGTTGCTGCGTACGAGCGAAGCCCCTAAACTTGTTACTTGGGCCAGGCCGAGATGGTTGGGCGGGGTTTATTCAACGTCGATACGTGCGCAGGGCCTGGGCCTATAGGTTTGCCCACACACGCACACACGCACCCTAGCGACCCAAATCCTATGCAGCGCCCTCAGCTCGTAGTTCTTCCGCAAACTACGAGCTTTATTCAAATCTTTGTGAACTTTTTTTAAAATTTCGTGAAATTTTTACAAATTCAGTTTTTAAAAATTATTTGTGACCTTTTTATCAAATTCATGAACTTTTTCCAGATTATGAGCTTTTTCAAAAAAATTGTGATTTTTTTTCAAATTCATGAAATTTTCTCGCCGGACAGGACATGATTAGAGTCATAAGTAATAGAAAAGCTAAAGATAAACGTATAGAAAGAAGGGCGGAGGAAATCATCATTTCCTCATCGGAACCTTCCTCTGGCAGTCGTCGGTGCGGTTGTACCCCTTCATATAGGCGTCAATGGCGGGAGGGGCGAAGTCGTCGTCGTCGTCTGGCCCATCAGAGACTTCCAAGTCGTCGGATAAGGAGATGATGACGGCCGTCCGACGGTCCGCATGTGCCTGCTCATTCGCCGGTCGGTCGGCCTTGGCTTTGGCCGCATCATCTATCACCTCGCACTCCGACAGCTCGATGACGAGCCGGAGCGCCTTCGCGTTCTTGCAGTGGAGACGTCGCGCGTTGGTCTTTGCCGTGGTGAGCGAGCGGTGGAGGACCACCACGAGGAGCTGGTCGACTAGTTTGTTTAGTTTTTATGTAATACTTAGTTTAGACTTTGTTTAATGTTATGGGAAATAGTTAATGCTAGTGGTTTAATCGAGTTTGATGGACTGGTTTGATCAAATTTGCATCGAATTTGTGTTTAATTTTTTTTAAAGAGTCAAGTTTAGGGGTTCAGTTAGAAATTTTAAGAGTAGAAAATATACTCCTCTATGTGATATACTTCTCTAAGTCATAAGCGATCGATTACTCTTATATCTCTTCTCTTCCTGGACGCCATGTGTAGTTCGTCCAGGCTCCAGCCACCTGACGTCATTGTTGTACATATAGACTAATTAATTAGCATCTGCGCCAATTAGTGCTGGCCGTTTTTTCTTCTTCTTTTTGCTAGCCACAGCTTCAGGCTTTCCGCGACGCTGTTCCGGATAACTGTATGTGCTGGCACTAGTGCCGGACGTCCTAAAATCAGTCCTTCTTGCTAGCCACAGTTTCAGGCTTTTCAGGTCATCAATTGGATGATTAGCTTTTGAGAAGACGTAGATTCATTTCTTCCGTTGCCTTGTTGATTAGAACAGGTGGAAGACTGAGACCGAGACAGCGGTAGTAGGTTGCCGACCAAATTCTAACCCTGACCTCCAACAACCACGACTCCACACGTACCGTTGCAATTCAATCAGGCTCCACATAATCCGCTCTAATCCCTCGACACGGAGAAACCTGCTATATCTCGCGGGAAGAATACAGCCAGAACGATAGCCAGAAAGAACAAAAGAAGAAGAGAAAAAGATGTGATAGTGCCCTTAAACTAATTCGAACCAGTGGCTTCGATTTCTTTAATTCCTCACTGATTGCAGATTAGACGAAAATTATACTCTGATTAATCAGTTGTCGTCTTCAACCGCCGACCGCTGCGCTAAACATGCCGGCCTCATTGCAATTAACCAGACATGGCCCGAGAAGTAATCGATCGGTCTCCCTCCATCCAAATGGCACTTTTTTGGACTTGCAATCCAAGGATGGATTACTTCGGCCAGCTCCAGTTAGTTAGGGTTTCGAAATCCCCCCAGAAAAGACAAAGGATAGGTATATAACTTTATGTTGTATAGTCAGAGCGTACTGCGTAGAGCACACAACACGCCTGGGAATCATTTTGGAACTGCAAAATGTTTTTGGGAGGATCAAAGTTGGCAGAAGTAATAATTCTATCAATAACAACAACAAAACCTTTAGCATAGTTAGGATAGAGTAGAACTGAAACCAATTCATGGTTCTCACACATGCGTATACGCTAGTTGTTTGATGATATTTTAATTTTTTTTATCTTTCTTTACGAACTCCTCTCATGTTGATTTGGTCTACATCTATCTCTGTTGACGTTATCAGCATGCTTTAACCGTCCGCTATGCACTGAAGCATCTAGAGATATGCGTTGTTTATGTCCAAACCATCTTATATTATGTTAGACAAATTTCTCTTTAATCACATAGGTCATCATTTCGGACCCTTTTTTTCTTGTGTGACCATACATGCATCTCAATTCGCACATTTCTACTACACCCAATTATTAAACATCTCATCTTTAGTCAGCGGCACAAGTAATTCATATATTCAAATTAAAAAAACGTAGTATGGAAGTCATCGTCTCTAGGTAAATCTTAGGGCGACATTTGAAGGCATAAACTTTGCTTTAGCCGATTAATTAAGAAGAAGAGAATAGTGATTATCTTACATAAGCCACCATTAAAAAAAGTGGTAATCTCCTGCTATTATTGACCCTACTTTCGTGGCACCCGCGGTGATTCAAAGCTTGGTCTTATATCATACTTATAGAGAGAGATTATAGGGATATCAAATCTGTCCTTTCAATCAAATAGTCGGATTGCTGAAAATCAACCTTTTTAAAAACAACAAATTCAACTACTTTGGTTTCATGTTTCTAAGGACATCTTCAAGGGAGACCCGCAAAACTACGGTATATGTCCGACCGGACACTTTTGTTTACTTTTACAATCCAACGCGATCCTACATCTGTCCGTGAAGTGGTCCGGACGTCCGTTTTTTGGCAAAGTGGAGACAAAAGTGAGGGAGATATACCGGAGTCCGGACATCCACTTGACCAACCAAAAGGCTCCGCGTGGTCCTGCTCTCTTCTCTCTCTCCGCATATGCATGGTCCCCATCTCCTATCTCTCCTCTCAATCGGACACCACACCACAAAATCCAATCACATACATGGTCTCCACCTACTTTTTCTCCTCTCAGTCGGATACTTTGTAATTAGTGTTGGATTGCTCCCTCTCGTATCATGTCCACGGACCACGTCCAGACATAAAAACGGACATATACTAAAGACGGCTCGGCGTTGGAGATGCCCTAACATATATACACAATAGTGTTCACGTATTTTGCGAACCACCCCGTGGTTGGATGGTTAGAGGGACTGTGGTATCCCCAGCCCACTAGGGTTCAAATCCTAGTGCTCGCATTATTCCTGAAATTATTTCAGGATTTTCGGTGATGCGCATTCAGTGGGAGGAGACGTTCCCGTCGATGATGTGGCGCTTACGATGACTTCGTAAATCTCGAGATGATATGCCGGCTCAGTCTCTCGAATGAGCTCATAGGGATAGGGTGTGCGTGTGTGCGTTCATAGGGGATGAGTGTATGCGCGTGTATATGAGCGTTTGCGTCTGTACTATGTTAAAAAAAAGTATTCACATATTTTGTTTTTCTTTAAAAAATCATGATAAGCTAGACTTGCCTCGCTCGTCTCTTTGGATGGGGTAGCGGCGGATCTCGGGTGAGGTGGTGTCAAGATCTTGGATGCCGGGGCGGCGGCCCTGGAGATGGTTGTGCGGTGCTCATGGGCAGAGGCCGTGGCTTGGTGCTGCCTGGTGGCCATGGCCGTGTGGACGGCGTCGTAGCCGGGGTGTGGCGTTCGGTGCTGGTGAGTGTTGGCCGGGGTGAAAATCTGCTCTATCTTTGGACGGACCGGCGGCGGCGAAGCTCATTCCCTTCTTGAAGGCGTCGTCGCGGCTCTCATCGCTCGTCGTGCTGCTCCAGGGGAAACTCTGATCCTCGGATCGGGCGGTGGCGGCGCTCCGGTGTCGTACCCTTCCTTTCTGAAGGCGCCGCCTTGGAGCACACGGTTCGTCGTATGCAGTCTTATCTCTCCGCGATGGCGTTAGTGCTAGGGGTGATGTTGCTGCGATCAACACCTTTGTATCTTGCCTTAGGTGTATGCGTTTGGTGTGTTGGCGTGCGTTTGTATCGGATTTTGTTGATCGTTGCTTTATATATAAAACGGGGCGAAAGCCTTTTTCGGTAAAATTATGATGTTGCAGTTCAGTAGAAACTTAAGAGAGCCGTGGATCTATCTCTGACTAATCTAGATGGGACTGCCAAAGAGATGCACCCGTTGTGTGTTTATGTTTTCTTTAGACACCGTAGTGTTTATGCGTTTGGTGTCGCCCTGGTACCTGGATGAACTTTCGTCTAAGCATGAACGACAGGCTCCCGTCTCTGCTCGGGCGAGTTGCCAAAATCTGGGCGTCCACTACGAGCCATTTTAATACTACAGTGACCAGCCACCAGCCACCAGCCGCTCCTCCGGTAACGCCCGTAGATTGCTCGCCTCACTCTCTCCGTCACGGTCTCACCTGCGCGTCGTCTCCCTCACCCTGATCGTCTCGAAAAAACTTCTTTTGTTTAGTGTTTTTGCGTGGCAGGCAGCGCCCGTTTATGCTGCCTGGTGCTCCTCACGATCATCGGAGTTGGATCAACGAGCCGGAGCTGGCAGCAATAAACAACGGTTTGACCCCACCCCGTCTAGATTGAAGGCGCTAGCTAGGTTATTCTTTCTAGTTCAAGCCGTTGAAAAAAAAGTTGAGCCATTGGGATCTCCTATAGTAGGCTAATTAAACATGGATTAGTTGACACTAGCCCGGCCCTTGTTTTGAATTTGAATGTATGGGTTTTCATTCTGATTAAGATATAGTAACAATTTGCGAAAAAAAATACTTCAATCTTTTAATAAAAGGAAAATGTTATGCATCAGCCGGCCGAAAGGCGAAAAACATCAGCCTGTCCGCCGCTTTCTACGCGTGCCACACGTGCGTTCTGTGACCAACCCAGCCCACGTATGAAACGTCCTCGCGTTATACGTACTAGTTAAGTACCCGTGCGTTGCCACGTGACATAAATTTACACATCGCTCACCATCGTTATTCGCTGCCAATGCTGATCTAACCTTGCTTGTTGTCTAGCTGTTATCGACCAGCCTACGATAAGCCCTCTTGTGGCCCTAACAACACCTCCTCCTCAAAGCGCTCATCCCCCAAAAGAGTATAATGCCTTCTTCCCAATACAATGTACTACTAAATCAAATACATGTGACTCAAACTTGAATTCCATCTATACATATTTATCATCATGAGTTAAAAAAAGTATCCCCATGTTCTTAATCAAATCTCATATAGCATGAGGGATATTGGAGACCAAGAGAAAAATGTCAGTGTAGAGATCTTGAGTTGTAGGCATAGTTATAAAAATGGCTTGTACTCCATGAGGATGTGTCCGCAGAAAAATCAAGAATTTATGTGTCGTATGTTGCCTATTACTATATTGCGACAAATATCAAATCACCAAACCAGCGGAAATAGTGAACTTTCGGAAGCTTGAATCAAAGTATCTCAACTGTAGTAATGCAACAGATATCTTTGCCCTGATGCTTCCTCGATAGTCTTGTTTGAAGACAAATTTCTCTCTAAAATCTACCAACATAGCCTGACAGACAAGCAAGAAGCAAGTAAGCAAACAATAAAAAAAAGAACACATTATCACCATCAAAGGAAGAATAACTACATCCGTATAGCTAAAAAAGGAACCTATCAAGCAGGCACATCTGATGTCCATCTTCAATCTATGTTTTCTTCCAACTAAATAGCCGCTATGACAAACTCATATCTCTCGGCATTTTCTGAGTAGCACCTATATCCTTCATGGTCATTTTGATATATGCCATATATATATAACACAAATGCTCTAACCATTTGCTCACTGAAAAGTCTGAAATAGCATGAGACGTTAATGACCCTACACTCCAGAATGAAGAAAGGATGTAAAATTAGATTATACAGTATTGGTGACAATATCGGGTCATAAAGCATTACAAATGTAATGCCAAAAGCTTTACTGTTGATCAAACCATATGAAACAACAAGTTCAGATGGCAGATGAGTCTGTGGCTCCAAGCTAACTACAGACAGGTACTCTACATAATTGTATTCAAGGTGAATCCTTGTCCATGCCGAAAGGAAAAATAGAAGAGGCTCAGCAATACTGGAATATATTTAAAAAGGGTCCTCTTGCCTTAAGAGTGACAAGTAAGCAGAGGCAACAGAACATGATTCATGTAGCGTCCATTAGGAATCCTACACGGCTATACGAGTCAACGGCTTACAAAACCAGATTGATCAATAATTTACATAACTGGTGCTTGTCCTAGTCCTTAATCTGCACTTAGTAGCAGTGCAGATTACTAACACACATAGTTGACAGTTGACACCAAACAAACTCTAAAATAATTTGATGGAAAATCCTCACCTCCTCGACAGCCGCAGAATCACTGGAGCAAATCCACCTATAATATAAAACAATATAAATAACCATTCAAAAAAATTCTTACTGCAAAAAATTCCTGTTGTTCCTGAGAAAGTGTGAGACTCGTGCGTATAGAAAAACAACATCAACAAAAGCTTGGTCAATCAAAAATTGACCCTACTCACAACAAGGAAAATAGCTTTTGATTCATCCCTGCTCTTCGGAACGCTCCCCGTCGGTGAATACTCCCGGTCAGCAGTTCTTTGGAACCCTCCCCGTGTTGCCGCTCCCACCGGCCCCCTCGTGCGATATCATCCTCGTAGCACCAAAGGATCTTCACCAACCTTTGCAACCACACCCCACGGCGACGGCCCTTGGCGTCAACCACACCCCACGGCAGCGGCCGTCGACACGCTCGTGCTCATGTGGTGACGACATCACATGCCCTTACAAAAATTGAAGAAGACCATAGTGAACAAAAATCAAAAGGTTCTCTCAGTTGTTGTTGTTTTGCCTACGTTACTGCTTCCACTGATGCCTCGATTTCTAAACCACAAGGATTTACTGCAACTTCTTCCTGTAACCCTGAAGCAGTTGCTGAACCATGCAACATGAGCATCACATGAAGGACAAATAATAGTAATCAGTTAATGGGGAAAAGGGGTATCAAATTCTTTTTTTTAACAATCAGAACATGTTAAAACCAGGTGAAATATTAGTTCTAGATATGTTCTACCAGCAAGAAATGTACATATAGAAGCAAGTCATATCTGGGGATCAAGAACATATGGAAGCATTTACCACTGAACCCGAAAATGCTATGACGTCTTTTTTCTTCCTCTCCTACTTCAATATCAGCGACTCCGTTGGAGCAAAGACCTGCCAAACAAATGTTGCATCCTAGAATTTAACACTACCACAACTTCCGTATCAAATTGAACCGAACCAAATCAAACCAGTCCAGGTTCTTTGCGAAACCAAGAATGTACATGCAGACTTGGAGGTTCTCATCGGCCGAGTGTGTCACACATCCACAACATCTGGCATCACCCTCCTTTGACCGGTGATGACCATCGACATCCATACAACAGTCAGTACTCAGTACACAAGGTCAATTCTATCTTTCGTCTGCCCATACAAGAATCTGCAAACAAGTCAATTTTATTCAAAAAATCAGAAGCTCACCTCTATTCTTACAACAATAGCACGTCAGTTCATTCATACAATAATAGCAATACGGAGCAATGTGGTGACAAGGATGTAAAAATGAAATAAGAGGACGAAAACCTTGCTGCTAGAGGGGTGGTTCCGAATTCCGATAACAGAGCTTGCTAGCGTTGTTGGCCGTGTCGAGCCCGGACGGGACAGAGAGACAGGTGACGCCAGTGTTCGTCCTTGCCTTTGTCGGAGATCATGCGGAGTGCAGCGTCGACCAAAGCCTCGGACGAGATAGCGATCAGCTCACGTTGGTGTTGTCCGACGCAGCGTCCGCACCTATGACTTACTCGCCGGAGATGAACCGGATGACCGAGATCGAGTAACTGACCACATGGAGACGGGCGGGGCCGTCGACGCCGGCGAGGGCGAGGGCGAGGGCGAGGATTGGATCAAGGGACCTCTCGACCTCGATAACGTGGCTTACGCCATCGGCCTTGCGTGGAGGCGCTCGTCACGAGAGCGGCGTGGGCTACTGCGCCGGCGCAGCGGTTTGGGCTGGACGGCGGAGGTATTTTTCTCAGGAGAGGGGGCGGGGCCGCCAACGCCGACGAGGGCGAGGATTGGATCGAGGGACTCCTCAGCATGAGCACCTGCGCCGCCGCGGCGGTTGCAGCTGGAGGGCGGAGGGAATTTGCTTGGTAGATGATGGGATGGGGAGGAGCGAGGGGTTGGTTCTTTTCTTGAGGAGATGGGGCGTGGGACGGGCTTGCCTGGTAGTGGGCTCGTGGCTGCCTTTTTTTACGTGATTTTTCTTTTCCTTTTTATCGTGCGGGAAAAGTGGGAATTGTAGGAGGGAATAGGAGATCGAACGAAAACAACGGAGTGGGGTATCGATCGGGAGGCGGGGGCAGCGAAGGAGGTCGAACCATCACGACGACGTTCGATCCACCTTTAATAGTAGAGATATATGCCCAGAGTGCGCCGTTGAACTGCCCCGCCCGCCGGCAAGTCTCCGCGAGGCACGCCGCCGCTGGTGCCTCGTGTGTCATCTTCGTCGTTCCACGTCGCAACCCTGTGCCGCCGTCGTACAGTTCCTGCTACACTATCTTTGTGGCATTTTTTTTAACAAGGCTCTGTTACAAGAAAAAAATTACACACGTTTCTGCAATGTGAAATCTACTATAAAAAATATTCTATAAATATATTTGCAACACGATCTTTGTTGCAAAAAATATCATATAACAAACTCTATTGCAAAAGTAATAATTCTGCAGATGTTTTCGCAACACGATCTTTATTGCAGAAAATATTCTATAACAAACTCTGTTGCACAGGTGTTTCCGCAACGCGATCTTTGCTGTAGAAAATATTCTATAATAAACTGTGTTGCAAAAAAAGAATCTATGGACGTTTTCGCAACATCATTTCTGTTGCAAAAAATTCTGCAACATAATCTATGTTGCAAAAGTTAAGATATCCGTGAGCCATTTGATGACGCTAGATTTGAAGGCTAGCGACCCGGTCGATCTTTTAAAAAGATCGGCCGGCGGACGCGTAACAGCGCCCTTAATAAAATCTAACGATGGTACAAAGATTCTCACGGGTAATAAATTTTACAACTGGGTTCTTGGACCTAGCGATGACTAATGCAGTGGGACGAGCTGAAGGTGCAGCCGTCATCATCCTTTCCTCATCGGAGTCGTGCAATCCTTATTGTGGTAGTCAATAAAGAAGTTGTTGTGTTTAGACCTCAAAGAACCCACACACCAAAACATTAACCGCCCCTAGCGATGAGAAGCGTACATCGGGAAAGCCATACTTGCAAACACACCAATGGAAACAAGGGTCGGACGACCAGACATATCCACTGGAGATGAATGTCGATCAGATCCATGAAGATCCATCGAAAACCAGCACCGTTCGGATCCAAGAAGATCTGCCATGGACACACCTCCACACATCCTTTGTTGCCGCTAGGCTCACCTTCAGAGCGGGGATATGACAGGAAAGACATTATTCTAACTCTGGGACGCCGCCGCCTCGACCAAGATGGTGAAACTATCTAAAGCAAAGACAATATCCATCCCGTCGGTGGGGGGTCCATCGCATCTCTAAGGCCCACAATGCCATGGAAGTTGGAGCAGATTGCTAATGGTGCGGACGAGGGGGCTCTACTATAGTTTTACATGAGAGTTCCACTATTCTAGATTAAGATTAACGAGATTGAATGAACTAAATACACATATAGCTAACGACGCCGGTGATGGGGCTAGAAACCCTAATCTCCTCAAGGTCGGGTGTGGAGGGAGGGAGGGGGAGAGAGAGAGAGAGAGATCCCCTATTCTAGATTAAGATTAACGGGGTTGAATGAACTAAATCGACTAACACAAGCTAGAAATTTCCAATCTGGTAAATTATGCATGGTGGAATTACTCTAGGGTTGCTAAGAGGTCCATTTCCGGACGCATGCTAGGCAAGGCTGTCGGCCTGGATCTCTCGGCGGTCGAATTCGACGAATTCCTCTCCCTCCGCGACCATGTCGAGGGGATTCACCTAGTTGGGGTGGTAGCGACTTGATCGTGTGGTCATGGAAGAGCACTGGTGCGTATTTTTCATGCTTGCGGGGCGGGAGTCTGTGCTTAGTGGCATGTGTAATTGGAATAATGTGCGCTATCCACGTGTTGATTCTTTGCAAAACTCCCGAGCGCAACATGGCTCATGTCGCAATGCACTCGTCGTGTATCTTTGAGTGTAATATGACTTATGATGCAAACCTTCAAGCATTCTCCTCAAAAAAAGAAAAAGAAAAACCTTCAAGCACAACATGACCCATGTTGTGAACCTTCGAGCACAGCATGACCCATATTGCATACCTCATCAGCTGGATCAGACCGAGGGAAGGTAACATGTGTTGCAAACCTTCAAGCGTAACATGAACCGTGTTACAAGCCTCATCAGCATCTCACTATGAATCCAACGGCTAGCGACCCAGTCGATCATTTCAAAACATCATTTCGACCGATTTGTCGCAAAACTAATCTCTACTACTATTAAACAATCCAACATATTCATCACTACGTGCACACAGCGTAAGGTACACACAACAACAAGGACGAATTACAGCCTTCTGATCAGATCACTAAATTAGATCTAGCTGTCATGATTATACCAACCCACCACCAAAGTGCGCTTAGCGTTTTTCCAGGGCGGACGAAAACTCTGCCGTCCCACGCCCTCCCATGTCCACACAAGGGAAACAGCGCAAGGGAAACAACGCACACAATTTAGACGGAAATAAAAAATAAGGAAACAACTGAGCTAGCTAAATCAGCGGCAATCAATCAGGCGTCCAGCTTGAGGTGCGCCGTCGCTGCCCTGCGCAGCCGCCAAGGCACCTGACGACGGCCGCGACGACGATCTCCGCCAAGGCAACCGACGACGGCCGCGACGACGATCTCTTCGAGTCAAACGACGGCGGCCACCACGACGATCTCCGCCAAGGCACCCGACGACGGCCGCTAAGACGATCTCTTCGAGTCACACGACGGCGGCCACCACGACGATCTCTTCGCGAACACAGGTCATTCCGCCCAGACGCCCGTCCACGGCCGCAACAACGAGCTCTTCACCGACACAGGTGCAGACTCTTCTCTGATCTGAAGTTCGTAACACTTTTACACGCCGCAGCCGCCAAGTATTCGTCAGGTTAGAACACGCCGCCGCATACCTGGCCAAATCCTCAAATCGTTCCATGAAGCCTTGACGAATGAGCATCGTACTGACCTCGCCTAAAAGCATCGGCAAGCTGCATATGTGTCAGCGAATGCTCAGTTCCAAGTAATATGAACATAAAATATATGAACACAAGATAAAGTCAGTCAGAGAGTTAACTACTTGAACAATCCTACAAACCACTACATCCTGCTGCAATATACCAGATATTTTAATGCAAACCGGAGTTGAACATAAAACTCTACTCTCTTTGCTTTGTGGTAATAAATGTGTGATAACACTCTTGACATTCACAGGGTTGAAGGACTTCGTATGGCCCAGACCACTCCCAACGGGTCGCGCACCCCGTTCCAGGATATAAGCAACTCCCAATCCTTGGGTGATTAGCAGTACCCAAACACCCAATTTCAGTTTTGTAGCTCAGCTGCTGAATTGTGCCATTGATTGCAGACCCCAAAGAAGTAAAAAGAGGGATAGAGAGCGGTATGCACAAAATAAGGATGAGATTAATAAGAGACGGCGTGAGGCCTACAAACTGAAGAAAATTGCCACAACCGAGATCAATGGGGCACGCAAACAGCTGGCTGTATCACAAGGTAATGAATATCAACTTCATCCTTATTGGCCCAGCTGTATTGCTATATAATGATCTATTCTTCATCTGTTCAGACCGTACTGAGATTAAGAATCAGATGGAAAGGGAGCGATATGCACAAAATAGAGAGGAAATATTAAAGCGACACAAACACGCTAGCAGAATAAGCTTATTCCTGTCGTGCTTGATGAGGTCAGGTGTGCACTTCATATGGCAGATCATAGACGCATACATACATTGCATAAGTGCTAAAGAGCATCTACAGATGAGGTCAGGTGGAGGTGTGTTCTTAGAGAATGCATGCATCTCTAAGATGATAAAGGAATTTAGCTCTATACAGGATGACGCACCAAGATGGGTGTTAGACAGAGCTACAACTTATTTGGAACATGATATGGTGAGTCTCAGTTCCTTACATATTACTATGAATTCAATCAAGGACGAATGTTTGTATAGATGGGACCTAAACTAACAAAAACTCTATTTTCAGATATTTGTTCCAGTAAACATGAAAGACTTCCATTGGTACCTAGCAGTTATAAATACCAGGGTGCGACTTATCCAGGTGCTCGACTCGCTAAGCTCAGGAATGAACCGCAAAGACCTCACCGCTATGGTTAGTTATTAGTCCCACTGCCCCACTGCACCATCTCTTGATAAGAAGATTTCTGTTATTCTTCGGCTGTGATGCTAATACGTTGTCATTTTACTCATGTAACAGCTGGAAGGACTGGAGAATATATTCCAGTATGCATCGCTTCAAATGGAACTAAAATCTGATAAGTGGGAAGACCTAAACATCACAGCATGGCCAAGGGAAGAATGTATTAAGAGCAGTCTGCACACAGATGGGTATAGCTCTTTCGATTCAAACTTGTTGTTCCCATGCTCGCCTACCTGACAAAGGCCATCTACTTGACATTATAATACCTAAAGTATCTCTAGGACACACTAGAACAAGACAATAATTGGGTGCAGAGCATCTCTCACTTCAAAAAGGCTCAAATTTAGGGACACCTATCAAAGAACAAAGAGATCTCGGCAGTCTAAATGTTCCATTCACATCATCTGCGAGGCACACCACCATATATGGGCCTTATCATCAACAATGGAAGCAACTAATCGGATAATTTCTCAGATGACAGTCTTTGAAAGGGAACATTCTGACATAAAGCCCTGTAACAGAACAAAATATACAGAGAGATTTACCTGGCCCTGGACGATCGCGCGGGAGAGGGTGGAGAGGCTCATGGCGGCGACGGCGAGGGCATCAGGAGTAGGTAGGGGCCCGGCGTCGCCGGCGAGCATGCCGACCTCGAGCGTCTCCTCGAGCACTTCAGCGACCTGATTCGGAGAAGGAGAGGGGTAGAGGAGGCGCGTACGAGTGCCACACATGCGCGTCCGCCTCCGCCGGCGCCTAGCGCTGGCGCGAGCATGGCGAGCTCCAGGGCCTCCTCAGCCACTTCCGCGGCCGATTTGACATGAAGGGGTGGCGGAGCAGCGGCTGCGATGGGGATCCGCGAACTGACCAGGGAGAGCCGGCGGTGGTGACGAAGAGGCGCGGCGGCCGGACCAGGGAGCTTCGGCGTTGGATGTGGCCATGGAGAATGGGGAACGGGGAGGGGGAGACATGTGAGGAATGAGGGAGGATTCGGTGGGGAGGATAACTCCGTCCTTTTTTTTAATACCACCAATATTAGGCACTGGCAGTAGGCAATGACTAAAGAGAGAACGTGAGTGAGCGGTTTTGTCCAAATATTTTTTTTCTTCTACAAAGATTCATTCATAGACTTTCCTATACGTGTGCGTTCTCATCAGTCATTTTTATTAGATGATGTCAAAATTTTATTATATGAATCTCTAAAAAAGTTGATCATTATTTTATTGAACATATTTAAGTTCCGTATGCAGGTCATCTTGTGGTCTATGGATGATAAATTTTATGGAATACTTCAGAGGAGATATTTTGTCTGACACTCCTACACATGTATTTTTGTTGTGTATCATTATACTTATTCTATGTTGTATCACTATTTCAAAACTAGCTTTTGTTATTATTTTAATAGGATGATATGGATGATTTTAGAGAAAAACTAGCTGTCATTTTAGTGGACTCGGAATTGAATGATGATAATATAAGAATCCGAGACATGGAAGATGACGAAAAGAATGCAGATCCCACAGATTGTATGATTTTGGATAGTCCCCCTGAGAATTTCAAAACTTTGAATACATCATCACCAGTTGAGCTCATCTCACAGTCATTTATCCTTTCATCGTCTATCAATCCAACAAACAATGACTTAATAGATGAACTTTGCTTGTTCATCGGTATGGTTGATGATGTCGCTCTACTAGAGTAAGCCATATATTTTAAGTTCATTTTGTATAATGATAAATTACTCTAATGTCATTATAATTGACATAATTCTGATTTTACAGGACCGAATGGATGAAAAGCTCTAATCTTTACTCTATTAGCTTAACTTCGAGACAAATATAAAACATATTAAACAATGATGAATGCATGGATCTTGATTGTTTTAATATGGTTGTGCGGATACTAGCGCGTCACGAAGTCCAGCTTCTCAGAGACATTCCATCTCACTACATGGATCTAAACTATTCTGTAAGTTACTATGATCACGTATTACATTTTTTCTCATGGCACTATTTTTTTTTCTTATTCTTATTTTAGTCGATGTTCCACTATGCACGAGACTCAAGTCATCGTGAAAATATGGAGATTGTTACGTTGAAACAACTGTTTGATAGTTGGCCTGACAACAATGAGTATCATATCTCAGAATGTGATATGATAAGATTTTAATTCCATTTATAACGTTGTTTATTTGGTCTTAATTCAAATTTGATGTATTTTTAAACGTATGCATTGTTGCAGATTTTGTTGCCCTGGCGTATTTTTGGGCTATTTCTATTGTTTGCCTTAGATCAAAATAAAAAAGTTGTCTTAATTTTGGATTCGATACCAATACCTACTTTGGGGAAGAACATACTTAAATATGTGGCCGACGACCTAAACCTTGCGCTCCAAGTTGCAAATCCTACATTCAAGGACGATATCTCTAAGTGGGAATGCAAAGTTCCTATTGTTCCGACAAGCTCACACTGGTATGAATATTTTTAATGCATTATAATATTAATTGATTCATTCAACGCACAATGTAATATTTCATACATGCAGTGCCCTGTCGGGTTATTTGGTCTTTAATTTCATGCACTCATTGTTCGATGGAAAGCTATATTTTCCCATACCCCAAGTGAGTATTTACATCATGTTTATTTGTATACACATTGCACAACCTTTATAACAATGTTGTATAATGCATACGTAGGATGGTTTCAAAGTGAGGAAGCAATTTTTGGTGCATATTTTAAAGTATGAAGAGAATGAAGCTCAAAGCAATATCCCATCCATTGAACGAAGCATCATAGATTGCATCCATAGATGGACCTTCATTGCTTCAAAAGATGGACCTTGAAGACATGCTTCGTTGTAGTTTTTCAAATATACTTTTGTAATAATTATAATACTATTATTATGTGATCGTTAATTTTATGCGAGAGATGTTTCCGGATCATGTGCTACGCACGCGCTCTTATCATTTTGAACTCTTTTTTTTTGGGACGTGTGTTGCGCGTGCATGTGCATGCTTACTAGTGATGCAAAAACAGATGGTTACACTTGACCGAAGCCCCACGAAGCCACGTACCACGACACGGAACCCCGCCGTTACATATACCGCCCGCTGCCCCTCCACGATCCATCCTGCCCCGTCAGTCTCGTCTCGCCGGCTCGGCCCCTCACCTTCGCCACAAAACCTCAGACGGCGCATACCGGCGTCGATGCAGGGCCACGCCGACGGCGAGAGCGGCCTCGCCACCGCGCCTTCCAGCCCCACACGCTACCCCTGCTCCGGGCGAGACGGTGAGTGTGACGAAGACGGCGGGGGCATCCATTACTTCTTCAGCGCCCCGGCCAGCCCCGTGCACTACATCCTCCGTTCGCCGCCAGCGTCCTCCGCGTCGGTCCACTACGCTCCCTCCACGGATGGAGACTTCTGCACGGTCCCCGGCGACTTCGAGTTCGCCGCGCGCCACCGCGGCGTCGACGGCGCCGGCGCTGGCGCCACCATGAGCTCCGCCGAGGAGCTCTTCCTCTCCGGCCGCATCCGCGTAGGTTGCCTCTCCCCTATCCGCCAAGAGATGGATTGCAGGGAGCAGCAGGGGGAGGACGGTGAGGACGAGGGCGGCGTGGAAGGCCGGTCGCCGCGGCCTCGCCGGACCAGGTCGGCTTCGCCGCCCCGGAGCCCGCGGCTTGCCAAGGCTGCGGAGCCTGCCGACTCCTTGGCATCAGCGTCGTCATCCTCCTCCTCCTCCTCTTCCTCTGCCAAGACCATGCGGCGGAGGATATCGCTGCGGGACCTCCTCGGCCGCACCTGCAGCGATTCCTCGATGAGGCCGCCGGCTCCTAGTACCACCGCCGCCGAGAGGTCAGGGTCCTGGCTGCCATCTATCTGGCCGGCGCGGGCCAAGAAAGCTCTGCCCTGCCCGGCGCCGCAGCCTGCTCGCCGGTCAGTTTCGTCGGTCAGGGCAGCACCGGGCGGCGCGGGGCGCGATGAGGCGCCGCGGCGGCGCACAACGTCTCTGCCGTACCGGCAAGGCCTGGTTCTTGGATGCCTCGGCTTAGGAGCCCGGAGCTACGGGCTGGCAAAGTCCATGCACCCCCTCTCCACGCGGTGATCTCGGCACGTCTGGCAAGTGGCAAGGCTTTCAGGGCTTGTCTGAAAAATATTTGATGCGTTTTTATCCCCAGTGCAAAATGGAAACAATGTTATGTATACATCGGAAATACAGTATGATTTTGTTGAGCCGGCTCAATCTTTGTTATGTGGGGGTGGGAATCCTATTTTAGTTATTTGATTGATGAAGGATAGATTGTTACCCATATCAATTCCTTACTGCATATTGTTTGGAATAAACATATTTGTGCTGAATTTCGTTCTTCATTATTTGTGTGTTTCGTGTTACATATTTTCTTTCTTATTACCTCTGTCCACATGTAATGTGCATTTTATTTGTTATAAAGGCTTTGGCAAACAATACTGCAAACAAAAACAATTACTGGATTAATATTGCAATCTCATGTATGCAATTTTTCATACTACAAGTCTATTGCCATTAATATTATTCACATAAATCATATATAGAAAAAGTAAAACTAGATCAAAACCTTGTTTCAACGAAATAAAATGCACCTTACATTTTTATTAGAAGAAGGAAGTTACTGAGGTCAACAAAAAAATAGAAGAAGGGAGTTACATATCTAAAGTGCACCTTACATTTGTATACCTCTATTTTTTGGGAGTCCCAATGTCACACACCAATCAAGAGAAGTGATGAGTGGCGTAATTCAAAATTCTAGTGCGCCTTCCTTCGAAAAACAAATGGCGACGCTATCTTTTCTCTGTGTAGCTTGATGGGGACTGTGCTTGTTCTCAAAGTTTTCAGTTGCATTGAAGCCTTTGGCCTCTTTGGCTTGTGGACGATTTAAGGGTTTTCTTCTAAATCCCTATTGTCCCTTTCCATAAGTAGTTTCGCAAAGACCGGTTTTCTTTATGTCTCTTTGATTTTGTTATGTTCCTAGTGCAATCAAGATGCACTGTATCCATGGTTCTAGTACACTTTTTATTTGGAGTAGGAGAGTGGCATCATTTTTCAGTTTTACATCACGAGTGGTTACCTTTGTGTCAAGTTGGTGTCGGCAGGGGCTTGTTGATAAAAAAATTCTCTAAGTTCAAAGGCATGATTAACATCTAGTCTAGTTAGTCAGTCACAATGATTTTCCTGGCTTCAGGAGTGAGCTTGTCTGCTGAAGGAGACATGCTGTTTGGTGGAACGGTGAGAAGTACTCAAGAACGCTACGAATTGCAGGGAAAGGATTGATAATTACTTTATTAGATGATAAAATTGGTCTTGTGCTACACTGAACTTAGAGGAAATTTCAACTGATAATCCAACGCCAACCAAAATGCTCGCTTGATTTAATCACTATCAGTTTTAGTGCGCGCGCGCAAGCGTGCGTGTGTGTGTTAACACAATCGCTTGGGTGGAAGTCCTAAACAGAGATCTAAACCATAAAACTTTCAAATAGAAGGCTATGCTTCACGAAACACAAATCTGGTGGTTTCAGACATTCAGTGCAGACTTCACAATGATCAACGTGTTCAACAGGACCTGTTTGATCAAGGGATATATTTTCCACCAAAGCATTCAGTTTGCAAGTAGTCTGGACTACTTCGAAGGATTCATCAGAAATCATCAAGGTGCATACACACGCAAGTGTAACCTTCCAGGGTTCAAATCCATGTGATAGTAACATAAAGCTTAGGTTTACTTTGCTTAGAAGCAGCAAAGGAAATAAGCTCTCCGACTGCAAGGGGCGCACACACACTTGCCCTCATACAGCTACATAGATTAGGTTAACATGTTCTGATAAGTGCACAAAGTTGACCCTAAGTAAGAGATTGCTGATGCGAGTGAAGTAACATTTGAACAGATCTTAAAGCGGCAAACACATCATCAATTCCAAGCATGCTTGATTTCCCAGACGTCTTCTACGTGATGCTGAATTCTACAGGAACATGTACTTGTACTTGTCGTTCGCAAGCTTGCAAAGCCCGTTGAATGCCACGCCATCTACACGATAAACATGATTGGGAGATCAGGGAAAGATAGTGTTGGATCACAAACAAAGATGTTGACTCAAGAAAAAAGAAGGGCGAAGTAGAATTATTTCTGTTTGTGTCTGAAGTGCAGAATAAAAATAACTACAAAAGGCTGAAATGAGCTTGTTAATGAAGATTTCGTGGCAAGCTGTCCAAGAAATGCTGCACTGGTGAGCTAAATAAGTAAATAATCCTACTTATCCAGAATGATTGCTTGTAAGCTACAATAAATTCTGCTCCCATGATAAACAATATTTGCTGTCACCCTGACATCAATCCTAAGATGATGGTCAGTCATAATAATAAATTAGGCACTATTTCATGGATGAAGCTAAGTTAATTAGAGCATCTGAAGAAAATAACTAGGCAGATACTCTATTCTGTCCAATAACTTAAGTCAGCTTTGGCTTCTAAATTTAGAATCCAGATAAACACAAGCAGTCACCTGGGTTTCTCCGATGCTCTCAAACAAAATTAGATTTGGATGAGAAATGCATTAATATATGTTGACGTAAATGAAGAATAACAAAGTCAGACGGTAAGTAGCAAAACGGTTCAGGAACGAAGCACGTTCATAGAGTGCTGAAAACATATGCTTCATATTCGTTCACCTTCTCCTCACTGATCTAAGGTGGTAATGGAACCTCAATATAGGTACAGCTCCTCTTATGTCTATGGAATTATGTAGAAGGAAACAAAGTTGAATTTTGAAAGTCAAACCCCATTGCAGCAAGAAGAATTAACAAACAGTCACATTAATTGTAATGAAGTGCAAAGAAAGACACTATAATCCAAAGGCGCATCAAATCTCACCAAAGTTTTCACCAAAATCAGTGCAAGATTCAGCACGGATGGACAGGCTGCTCTCAGCGATCCCAATAACCTCGATGTAGTGTGGTGGTTCAGGGGCACCAGGAGCACCTCTGATAGGCAACTGATGCCCATCAGTGGACAGCCCGACAAGAACTCCACCTTCATTCTGTTGGACTTGAACCACTGTGCGCACTCGTCGCCCAAGAAACATCTTCAGAGTCTCTCCATTGACAAATGGTGAAGGAGCTGAAGTATCCATCTCTGCATGGTATGGCATCAAACATATCAACTCAATTCAGCATTATCATCAGATAGCATGGAGAACAGGTAAATTGCCACATCTCATAGTCATTCTATCATGCCAAGCAACCACATGGAAGAAGATTGCACATAGTGCCCTAGCAGTGCAGCTAAAGTTGTGGTACTGATAAGATATAACCATGCTACAGAGTGTCAGTCACATAAAAACTTTTAGGGATGAGGTAGATACAACGATACATGCTGATTAACGGAACAGTTTGGCGGCTATATCATAAATCATAGCAGAACCACTACGGCAGCTACTATAGTTCACGTCAGCGACAGCATTCACAACTACTGCTATCACAATCTGCACAGATATAACCGACCAAAATGACCTCTCTAAATCACATGCTTGTTCATAGCCCTACATTTCAGTGGTTTCCGACCAGGGCCATATCCACATCAGAGCCTTACACTACCGTGGATCGATCTCGCGCTCTCTGTAGAAGGAACTCAATCATATCGATCAATTGATGGATATATTAACTAGTTGATGCCAGAGACAAATCCGGTAAAGGAGAGAGAGTTCAGATAAAACAAAGGAATCACCACCACCGAATAAGACCACCCACAAAATTGTGTTTCAGGATTCGATTGGTCACAACAAGCGAGGACCGGGACAAACTAGATGCGACTGGGATAGTGGGATCTATCCAAGCAAGCTGCGCTAGGGCTTCCATGACACACCAGAAGAAATCGATCCGGGGAGAAGCCGATCTCCTAGACCCGTGGGGAACGTGAGGAAGGAGGAGGAAAGGGGAGTTCGAGGTGGCGTACCGGCGTTGGTGAGAGCAGTCGGCGAGTTCGGCGGCGCTGGAGGGTCCGGCGCTTCGGCTTGGCGGCGGCCTCGGAATTGGGGGTTTGGGGAGAGGGAGGGGTGGGCAGTGGGCTCGAGATGAGTAATTGGTTAGCGGGAGGCGTGCGCGTGAAATGTAATGGGCTGGTTGGTTGGATGGCGCCCACACCAGCCCTGCCAAAAGCTGAGCGCGCCAAAACATGGCGCGCGATTTCGCAGCCGCGGGCTCGCCAGGTTCCGGACGTGAAAACTTCTATTTTTGCAGTTGTACTAAAAATCAATCGTCTGTTTTAATTTTGGCTTCGGGTCGAATTTTCAGTCGTTCGATTTTGTTCAGAGATCCACGTTGGTTTGACTGGACTTTTCAGGACCGTCCTGTCTTAGTGGGTCCTAGTGGATCCGTTTTGGTTATTTTTTTGCCCTTCTTTTTCCCTGGGTCGGCGTGGACGTGCTAGCCTCTCCTTCTCATTCATAACAACGACGGCGAGTATAAGCCTTCAGATATTATCTTTTATATGGTATAGCTTCTCGAGAGTGGCGAAAGAGAGGACGGGCTCGTGTGCTCCCGCTACGCGTTCCAATGAGACAGGGACGCATGCATGCATGCATTCAATGCATCGTATGGAGGAAGGAGCGATACGGCCATTTGAACAGTGCTATACGGCAACGACGCCGTCGGAAGGCAAGGTAACGTGACGGCGCACTTCGGTCTGTTCCATTGATACATGAGGCGTCATGGTCGGTACATGACAGCTGAGCGGATACGTGTAACGCCGTTTTTGCAACCAGCACATATGACACCGTGGGTCCCCCACTCTCTCCCTTTACCCGACGCTTCAAGGGAGATGCAAATGTTACCTTACAGCCAAATGTAGTTTGCGAGTGATCTTATTTAAATTTCAGTGTTTTTGGTCTGTGTTGGTGAGGGCTCTGTAGCCGTTAACTTTAACTGTAAGAGTCTAATTATAAATGTCACTGAAGTACTGTATTCCTACACCCAACTACAGCCTACCTGTAGGATACAGATGGTGGGACTGTGGTCGGTGCTCCCACTGTATTGGTTCCTCTCAGGTGAAATTGTACCTGCAATTGCGCTGGATATTCAGTTATCCTTTACATTTGAGAGCACTACCATAAAATGTACCTGCAATTGGCTCCCCTATAACGAAACAAGGCCTATGTTTAACCTGCATCTGGTGGAACATTGTAACAAAGATGGACTTTGCCTTAAACGCGTAGGTAGTTTCAGAAGTGGTGTTCATCGTCATGCACTTCCGGTTTTTCCTGTAGGATGAGTGCATTTTCTGTTTTTTTTTTTGGTTTGGACCTACATAAATTATGTTGTTCTGTCACACGGGTGAGGGTTCTAATTTGTGGAGTCCATGTCATGAATTTGAAGGCAGCACGGGAGTCCATGTCATGAATTTGAAGGCAGCATGGGTGATCACACGGGTGAAGGTATCACGCCATTCGAGCAGCATGCGATTGAGGTGTACACTAGAGTCCATCTTCGAGAAGTTTGGCAAGATAATGTGCGAAGCACGGTGTACAAGGTCGAACCGCTTGAGCAAGGCGTGAAGTACCTAGTGCGGCGGCACCATCCCGAGAGGCGTGACAAATGGTGCAAGGTGGTGTATGAGGTCAGAGTTGATGGAGGAGGTGATCAGTTTCTATGCGAGTGCGGCAACTTCGAGCACAAGGGAATGATGTGCTATCATTCGCTGAAGGTACATAAAATTTGTTCAACTGCTTCATGCCTCTGGTGACAGTGTTTAATGGATCAACATGCGGCATCTCGATTAATGATGCTATTCGGGTGCAAGTCATGGATTTTATGGGGGTCACAGAGACACCCCATACAGGGGTGACATGCTGAAGAAAGCGAAGGAGCCGAAATGCACCAACTGTGGTGTAGGTTGTCACCGGCGAAACACGTGCGGAAACCCTAGTATCGTGCTTCATGCAGTTCCTCCTGCAAATATCAACACGGCTGGAGGGGATAGTTGTGTATTTAGCTTTGTTGCTAGTTTTTTGCATCTAATTTGTACAATTTGATGTTGTCTTGTGAGCTAGTAGGATTTTCCTAAACCTCTGTACATTTTACGTAACCTGTGTCACCCGCAACATAAGCCACCCCCGGTAATCGGTGTGGTGATTGTACAAGTATTGCAAAAAATGATAACCCTGTTCTGTTCTCTGAATCTTCATTGTGCCTAATGCATCGGGTTTCCTATTTATTCCCTGATGGAAATGACTTGCCCTGTGTGCCAGCAGCATGCATGCTCTCCGATACGACCGAGGTCACCTTCTATGTGGTGGGCAGCGAAACAAAATGGGCCGTGACGGAGGGCGGTGGTACAGGATGTCCGCTGTCAGCGACCGCCATTCTGTCCAAACGGCACCACGCCGCGCTGACAGCGGAGGAACATGTGTGCCTCGTCTATACGCACTGGATACAGCAATCAATACGACCCTGTGCTGCCATCCAGATACGAACGGGCGCGTGCAGATAACGGGAGCGTGCGAGGACGAGCGCTCCAACGAATTTTCGATAGCTTCTTCTTTTTTTATCACCATTTGTTGGCCCTCACCTCCATCATGCCCTTCCCTACCACGGTCTTCTCTCTCTCTCTATCCCCTCCCATGGTGCCCTTCCGTTCCTTCCCATGGCACCCCTCCCTCTCCCTCCCTTTTTCATATGGTGCCTCATTATTTTCTATTGTAGTGTATGTGAGTTTGTCCCTCTTTCCCTCTTTCTTCTTGCACCCTATAACATAGCAGGTCTCAAATCCTAATTCTTTCTCTTTTTTTCCAGGGTAATTCGGGTTCGGTTTTGCAAAATCTGTAGCAATCAAGTCATAATCTCTTTCCACTGTTTTGGGTTGATTGGAATTCAGTCTTGCAAGTGTGTTGATGCAGTCAATTAAAAAGAAGGTAACACCAACTCGTTTGTAGTGTGACATTTTGTGATGATTTTGTCGTGTCTAGGTGGAACTAAAATGCCACCATGTGCTCATTTTTTTCTAATGTGAAAATCATGCTATCTTGTAAAGATAGTATACAACATATAGTAGTTACTAGGTGTTTGTTTTGATTCGTGGTGTCCATTGATGTTGTACTCGTGTTACATTCTACACATAATAAAATCTACAACAATTTGATACAACCAATACCCAGAATTACATAGTCTGAGGTGTTCCATCTTATTCTATTGTCTTTATATATTCCCATGTTATTTTTTGTCACGCAAGTCCCTATTTCTCAATCATTAAGCTTGTACAACAAGTATGCATGCTAGTTTTTGTTGCTTCCCTCAACCATTTTTTTCTTCAAAAGTCAAAAGGTTTAATTGTAGCTTCATGTAGCTTAAGTTGTAGTCTTATGTACCTAACTTTTTTTGGTCTCTAGTGTTTTGTTAACATATAAAGCCACCCTCAACCAACTGATACATGTTTTTTTTACGGGTGTTTCGGTACTTATGCATAAGTGGTAGTCCCGCCCTTTTTTCCGGTGAGTAGCCTCAACTAGATTACTTGAGGTGGTCAAGTGTCTCTATTTTCTTTCGGTTCCTAGTCAATTGAGCTATGTCCCATTCTCATATGCTAATCTTTTGTAGGAAGATCGCTAGTGTTGCGCGAGCATGGAATTGTGGATGTCATTATGCACTATTATATGGTGTCGGTCAACTGGCTAGAGGCATGTATGGTCATGGCCTAGTGGCTTTTGTTCATTTTCTTTACTCTAGTGTATTTTGTCCACCCCCCCCCCCCCAAGTATGTGTTTTGGTCTCTTATGTTGTTATCAATCATTTTCTCTTTATATTCATTCTTAGTTGAACGGTTGACTTCTTACGAATTAGTTAGCAGTGTCCTACCTTTTACTAAATCGTAGGCTCAAAACTTAAAATTGGATATCCTTTTCGATAAATATTTTTGTTGTTCGCTATTTTTTCTTTAGTTTTCATTTTCAGTATATAAATAGGAGTGTCCTACTTAAGTGGCTCAAGATAGGCCAGATTGTTACCGATCCTCATTCTCATCCTTCTTCAGTCTAGCCCCCTCTATTATTTTTAGTGCTTTATTTTTCATTATGTAAGCTTGATATTCTATTTTTATCATTTATATGTTTTCTTGTCATTCGTTATCGATCTTCCTTGTTCTTCTCCGTCTTGTCATCTATAGAGGATGGCAAAGTCTTCACTTAATTTTCCTTGCCATTCATCATTTCTACTTTTTCATCTCTTCGGTATTCAACCTCTTTTTTAGTCTCAGTTAGCACAACTTTTTTCAGCTAAAAATGATAGTAGTCTCTCATGTGTCCCACTTATGTTCGGTACTTATTGCTAAGTGTTCGGTGTTCATTATTTTTGTTCCTTGGTTTGGAAGATTGCCTTCTCAGTCTTATATTATTTTTTCATAATAGTATCAATTCCTCACTTTATCATATTTAGTCATCATTTGCATATTTTTTCAGTCCTATCTGTCATGTGTCTTGTCTTCTAGTTGATGATTAATTTTGTTGTGAACCTTATGTTCCTGTAAGTCCAAAATTTTTAGTTCTCTTGCACTGGTTTTTTGCTAGATTATTTTTAGTTTTTAGCCATCAGTATTCCTAAGTATCAGCTTTAGTTCTCTTCAGTGATTTGGTAAGTCGTTAGTTATTTCGTCAGTGTTTGTTCAGTATCTTAAGTGTCTCATTTTAGTTCTCTACAGTTATTTGGACAATGTTGGTCCTTGTCTGACAGTTTAAGTTAAGTCATTTACTATTCTGCTTTAGTTTCCGCTCAACTTAATATTTTTAGTTTATTTTGTTGTTCTTGTATTTTCAACATTTATTTTAAATTAGTTAGACTTGTATGTGTTTATAATTCCCATAGTTAAAACTAGTTATCTGGTCAGCCCATGTTCTTAGTTTGTTAGTCATCTTTTTGCTAACACATACCTTTTTATCTGCCACATGTGTAACAGGGATGGCGTGCCCAATCTACAACTCTAACAGTGCTGGCCGTGTTCATCGGGTTTAAATTTTGGAGTTTGGTCGTGTGAAGACTTTGAAATCTCAGTGGTAACTTAGTTTTGAATATGTTTAATTTCTCACTATAGTCTAGTTCTCTATCATGGTCGGTTATCCATTTATCACTACAGTCTAGTTCACTGTTATGGTTATTTATTTATTTTATCACTTCTTTTTACGAGGCTATGATGTAGATATTACCAACACCTCCTTGTATGTTTTATGATAGCATGCTAGTCGTCATTTTGAGTTAAACATTTCATTTCTTCTGCGCGGTGGTGGGGTTTTGCTAAAGGAAAGACGGTGTCACAGAAGGAGAGAAAAAGTTTGAGGAGCCTTCTCAAAACGAATTGCATTTTCTAGCGGAGGATGTATGTGCCCGTAAATACCCACCATTCAACATCTTTTAGAGATTCATGCAACCTTTTGCATGCATATGAGTGTTATGACATGAAAGAAGCAACACATGAGAAATATGTGTGGTGCATGTCAGCTTTTTGTGTTCAAGAAAGAGAGGGTGCGAACAAGGATGGTGTATGCATGCTTTCTATTCTTCATCTCCCCATACATAAAGCAACCCTGTTATTTTTAAGAGATAATTTAAATTATTCAATAGTTCTAAACCAAACATTATTTTTTATTTATTTGAATTCTTGGCGACAAGACCTTTTGAACGAGATCAAATTTGGACACATTTCAAAGTTGTTTTATTTTTACTATTTCAGTTCCACATTAACATTTGCGATTGTGAAATTTTAATTTCATTCTCTATATCACATTAATTGAAAATATATTTGTACATAATTAAAACCGATGTTTTTGAAATATATGGTTTTTCTTAAATATATATGTAATATATTAAAAATAAAATTTATTGGAATATATTTTAAAACTGGTCTAAAAGTGAAAATAGACACATGTTATTGAAATGAATGTGGTACTAAAGCAATATGATATTTAAAAGAAAATTGGTCTGCTAATCGAAATGCATCTGGTATTGAAATACAAATGCTAACAAAATGATCTGGTAGTGAAGCATATGGTATTGAAATGCACCTAGTAACAAAGTAATCTCGTATTGGAACGCCTTTGGTATCCAAATGTATCTGGTATAGATATTCATCATTTGTATCTCACTTTTATGATATTGAAATGGATGTGGTACTGAATTTAATTTAAATATACTTTTTAAAATAGTACTCCCTCCGTCCCAAATTAAGTGACTCAACTTTGTACTAACTTTGTACTAAAGTTAGTACAAAGTTGAGTCACTTAATTTGGGACGGAGGGAGTACAAAAATTGAAATATGTGCATATTATTGAAATGAATATGGTATTGAAAGTGATATGGTAACTGAAATGCATCTGGTATTGAAATACATATGCTGACAATATTGATTTGATAGTGAAGCATCCAATTGAAATGCATCTGGTAACAAAGTGTGTTGGTAATTCAAATGCATTGGTAACTATGTTATGACACAAAGTGATATATGAAATTCATTTCAATTTCAATCAATAGAAGAAGTATTTAAAATTTATTAAAACCATTTAAATTCCAATCATTTTTGTGAAACAACAAATAATAGAAATATATTCAATATCTTGTTCGAAAGATCTTGTCATCGGGATTTCAAATATATATATAATCAAAAACAGAATCCTAGATTAAAAGATATGATCATATAAGAAAACACGAAGAAAATTAATGCTAATATTTTTCATGGGAGTGGAATGAAGAATGGCAGAGTCATGCATGCACATTACGTTCTTCTCTCTTATAAAAATGTGATGGGCCCCTGTGAAGTGATTTAAAAGTGCTATATCAAATAAGAGGCAAAACAAATACATAGAATACCACGTGCATATGAGTAAAAAAAATGCACAGATCTAGAATATGTTATGGGCATGTCCATGTTGTTCTATGTTGATACATGTGTTTTCTACTATCTGTCGAATGCTCTTGTGATAACTCCTCCAAAGCACAATGAGTTAAAAAGTTAGTTGTCATAACTTTTATTCTTATATATTTATGTGTGTCAGGTATGCTTTTGTTAGTCTAGCTGAGAGAGGATTGTGCTTTGTAGCAACTCCATATATAAAGGTATGCTTGTATCTACATCCCCGCTATGTAGATTTGTTGCATCAACTTTGTGTACGACCATCTCATTTCTTGAGACGCCGTCATCTGCAAATTTGTGTCAACTCATGTGTGTCATTTCTTTTTTTTCCAGCACGCTTGATAATTGACAAAGTTAACTCAGTTTCTTCTTCTTTTCATACATGTTCTGCAATAGAATTTGTGATTATCTTGTTTGATCCGAGGCCCTACATAGATAATAATTTGGAAGAAATCATGTTATGGTCATATAATACTGTTCTTGCATTTTCTTATTCTATGCAATTAGTATTCTAATTATGTGTAATTTTCGATCCACGTGTTGTAAAATCATCACGGTTCTATATTACACCTAGTTGCCATTGTGAGTGTAAATTGGGGATCATCATTGATGTAGGAGCTTCTGATGCACTAGTAAAATCCAGTTTTCTCCTCATTATGTATGATATTAGACCAGAGCTAGGGTTTTAGCATAGTTAGGGTATCTTGTGAACTGCTTGCGTTTTCTTAATCCATGCATCTATCATTCTTGTCATGTGCAATTTGTTATATAAGCAATTGTGATGATCTATGATATGAGATTTCAGACCAGCCAGGGTTTTATTGGAGAGGGGTTTAGATAATTTTGATCTGTGATTGTAGCGACGTACAAGTCTTGTGATTTGGTTCCTCTTCTATCTTTTGTTTCCCTTTTAAGTTTCTGATCCTCTGATGTTCTTCATCTTCTTCCATGGCAGATGGTGGATTTCAATGGCGGCGCCGCGGCGGCTAGGGAGGAGCGCAGTTTGGGGGAAGAAGAAGTCACGAAAGGAAAGAAAGATGAAATGAAGAAGTCTCGTCTGGCGGGGTGAAAGGACGTGGATGTCGCCTAGAGGGGGGTGAATAGGCGCTTTAAAATAATTACGGTTTAGGATTGAACAAATGCGGAATAAAACTATCGTTTAATTAGTCAAGCACAAAACCTAAAACAACTAGGCTCACCTATGTGCACCAACAACTTATGCTAAGCAAGATAGACAACTAAGTGATAGCAAGATATATAACAAGAAACAATATGGCTATCACAAAGTAAAGTGCATAAGTAAAGGGCTCGGGTAAGAGATAGCCGAGGCATGCGGAGACGACGATGTATCCCGAAGTTCACACCCTTGCGGATGCTAATCTCCGTTCGGAGCGGTGTGGAGGCACAATGCTCCCCAAGAAGCCACTAGGGCCACCGTAATCTCCTCACGCCCTCGCACAATGCAAGATGCTGTGATTCCACTAAGGGACCCTTGAGGGCGGTCACCGAACCCGTACAAACAAGGTTGGGGCAAACTCCACAATTTAATTGGAGGCTCCCAACAACACCACGAAGCTTCACCACAATGGATTGTGGCTCCGAGGTGACCTCAAATGCTCGGGGCAATCTCCACAACCTAATTGGAGACCCCGAAGCTTGCCCGGAGCTTTGCACCACAATGATTGAGCTCCGAGGCACCACCAACCGTCTAGGGCGCCAAAGCACCCAAGAGGAACAAGCTCAAGGGTGCTCAAACACCCAAGAGTAATAAGCTTCTCAAACTTCACTTCCATGTATCACCGTGGAGAACTCAAACCTATGCACCAAATGCAATGGCAAGGGCACACGAAGTGCCCAAGTCCTTCTCTCCCAAATCCCACCAAAGCAACTAATGCTAGGGAGAAAAATGAGAGGAAGAACAAAGAAGAACATGAAGAACTCCAAGATCTAGATCCAAGGGGTTCCCCTCACATAGAGGAGAAAGTGATTGGTGGAAATGTGGATCTAGATCTCATCCCCCTTTTCCCTCAAGAACTAGCAAGAATCATTGGAGGGATTGAGAGATAGCAAGCTCGAAGAAGGTCAACAATGGGGGGCAAACTCGAGCTCAAAGGATAAGGTTCAATGGGGAAGAAGACCCATTTTTATAGGTGGGGAAAAATCCAACCGTTATGCTCACAGCCCGCACAGAGCGGTACTACCGCTCATGGGAGCGGTACTACCGCTAGGGCGGTGGAAGCCCTTTGAAAAACAACAGCGAGGAGGCAAAAGGCCAGTAGAACCGTCGGAGCGGTACTACCGCTCGTCCTCACGGTACTACCACTAGGGATAGCGGTACTACCGCTAAGGGTAGCGGTACTACTGCTTGCGAGCGGTACTAAAAAAATACATCCGTGCCTACCACCGCTGGACTTAACACGAGATTTTGGTCCGGAGCGGTACTACCGCTCTGGAGCCGCGGTAGTACCACTCTGGAGTGGTAGTAAAAAATTACATCCGCTCCAAGCGGTAGTAGCCGCGGTAGTACCGCTGCAGCCTTTTAAGAACACCAAAACTGCCACAACTTCTGCAAACGGACTCTGAATTCAAGGAAACCAAGTTTGTTGGAAAGCTAACGACATGGGCTAACACAATCTTGATAGAAATATCAATAAGAAGCAAATGATAAAAGGCCCATAAGAAAATGGTGAGAACCCTTCCTCGGATAAGACCGGTAAAACCTCCAACACCGAAAACGCAATAGAAGAAGCATATGAAATCCGTTTTCGATGTACTAGAGCTTGTCACGAAGATAACCACAAGCTCTAAAACCTAAAAAAGAGAAAATACAAATAAGAATCAAGAAAGATGATGCAAGGATGCAATGGTTTGAGCTCTCGACGAACGATACGATCAAGCTACTCACTTGAGAGCCCCCCTTGATAGTACGGCTATCGATCCTATAACCCGGTCTCCAAACTATCACCATGAGACCGGTAAAATAGAAAACCTATCAAGGGCAAACCTTTGCCTTGCACGAAGTCCACTTGAGCTAGATGATGACGATCTTGACTCCCTCAAGTTGGACCACCTTTCGTGATTGCGTTGGCTCGATGAAGGCTAGTTGATTGCTCCCCCATACTCCACTATGGGTGAGTCACTCTTCGGCACACCTTCACAAGTCCATTGTCACCACAATGGACGACAAGCTAAAAGCATGATTTCTTCGTGATGCTTCACTTGAACTTGCACACCGCAACCTTGATGACGATCACCACTTGATGTCATCTTTCATGGGTTGTATGGGATCTTCCTCTTGATACAATCCCATGGAAATATACCTAACCCTACAAAGAACACTCACGTAGACCATGGGTTAGTACACAAAGCGTAATGGACAATGCTTACCATACCATGGGATCACTTGATCCTTCTCGGTATATCTTGTACGCTTTGTGTGTTGATCAACTTGGTTCACTCTTTGACTTAGTCTTTATCAACCTTGTATCTTATCTTCTCTCTTCATAAAGATGATGTCTTGAAGGTGAACATGAATGCTCACACAGTCTTCTTCTTCAAGACATGCTTGCAGTAAGCTCAACTCTTACATGACCAATCTTTGGATAACACCTTGAATACCACCTTGGTCACCATATAAACTCCTTGAAACCAACAGATGGACTTCAAGAAGTACCTACGGACAAATCCTTCGAATATAACTCAAGGCAACCATTAGTCCATAGGGGTGTCATCAATTACCAAAACCACACATGGAGAAATGTGCTCTTACAATCTCCCCCATTTTGGTAATTGATGACAACCACTTTCAAGAGAGTTTATATAAGGAAAGAAGCACAACCAATCACACACACATGCAGAGCAATGCATGGGTGTGAGATGCAACTCCTTAAGCAATAAAAGAAAAACTCTCTAAGCTTTCCAAACTAAACTCTCTAAATTTCTCCCCCATTGGCATCGATTGCTAAAATGGGCGAAAAGCTTAGAAAGCCAATATAATAGGTGTTCCTCCAAAAGGTTTGTATTTCTCAAAATATGAGTGCAATGAAATACACATATCCAATGATAAGTAGTTGGAGGAAAACAAACTATATTGAGGATCCAAAGATTGCAAAAAGGATCGTATGGCACAAAGACATACACCAGAGTGAAGCAAGCAATCAAAAGATACCAATTGGAACAATCAATCACATGGTCCTACCAGCCACATGAATAAAAGATATTATGATATGGGCAAAAGAGTGTTTATAAAGAAACTAGAGGAGCTCCCCATGATTTGTGCACAAATAAGAATTTTTGTATTTGAATACAAGTGCACAAAATAGGATCATGACTCCCCCAAAATCAATATAAACACACAACAAGTGCAAGCAAGTAGATAAGACAATGAGCATAGTACTTGCACTAAACATATGGTTGAGCAACATGTAAAAGAGGCAATCTTAAGAATAGGCTCAACCAAAATGATGTGTGTGAGTCATGGCAAAGCACTTGAGAAGACTAGTATAAGGATGAGCATTAAGCATCAACATAGTCTTGATGAAATGAGACACAAAGTGCAAGCCATATCCTTCCCACATACACAAACTACTGGCAAATGGGTCCACAAGCTTACTAAATAAGAAAGATAAAACCAAAGCTTGTGACAACCCCAGGTGAAGGTAAGAAAAAAAATAGCCTTGTCAGGAGGAGGGATACCAATCGAAATGGCAAAACCCTCGTGAAGACAAGCATGAGGAAAATAATCTTCACCACCAAAGAGTGCATCAAGATGCAAGGATATAAGATCCGCACTCAAGACAAATTCTTTCACGAAACCACCAAGGAAATAAAAAAGGGAATGCAACGGTGGACGTGAAAGAAAAGAGGATATCAAATAAAGATGTAACTTCTCTCATGTGTATAAGATTCTAGGTAGAGGACAACCATGATGATATATCCACAAAGAATGATGTACACACAAAATAGTTACAACAAGGAATGGACAAGATATCCAAAAGGAAGTCATAAATATACCAATAAGATCTTTGCTTGAAAGCATAGCACATGGCCTAGTATTTTCTTATTGTACATAAATGAACTCCCAGCATACGAACATCAAAGACATCACAACTAGCAACAAGAGATCATCGTTGGGATGCTTTGAGAAAGGAAACAAGTATCACAAGAATGAATCAAGAACTTCATGCCATGATGCAACCTACAAAAGGTTGAATGCAAGAAATGTATGCATGAAGTAGATACTTGTTACCGAGATAGCATTGGATTGATGTAGTAGACAATGGTTCTTCGATCATCCTAGCATGGCTTCAATAAGCACATGGTGTCAACACCTTCCTTGTAAGTGAGCCGAGTGTCCAATGTATCTCCAATTGTTCCTAGAACAACACCACAAACAAAGTGGTACCCAAACTTATTGGGACCAAAAAGTTAGTGGACCAACAATACATAGGACAAAACTCCACATAAATATGTGCATATAGATATGAAATTGAATTTCATGCACACTTTAGCCAATTTATGTCATAATGGAGTTTCCCCTATATATTGGGTCAAGGAAAGAGAACATGCCAACGAAAGTACATGTAGTAAATATGCATGCTCAAGGCTTTCAAGAATCAAATCAACACACAGTTGATAAGATACCGAAAGATAAGGTATCAAGTGAAAATAAGATACCAAACGAAAAATTATCACTTGACGGATACCAACTAAAAGATACATCAAGGAGTGAGATATCCATTGACACATGCCAAATAGAAGGAAACAAGATACCAATTGAAGGAAAACAAGAGGTATCAAGTTCCCAAAAGAGATCTAGGTTCCAAACAAACCAAACCCTCCTCAAATTGTCATGATAGCACAAAGCACCATAGAGAAAAGGCTTGCCTTCCACCAACACACACTTGATCAAGATCAAAAGATTTTATGATAAACACATAAAGAGAGTGTTCTAAAGAAAATAGGATAGCTCCCCCAAGAAATGTGCGTTATATAGAATTTGCATTTGAATACAAAAAGCACACGATGGGATCATCACTTTCCCTATATCTATAGAAACACTAGACATGTTCAAAAAGATCCACAAGAGGCAAGGAAGACAAACGATAAACAAAAACCTATGTAAAGATGATTAGCAAATTCTACCACTTAAAAGGAATACCAATTGTCAAAGGACAAGAAGTATTTGGAAATAATTCCCATTGGTAGATTGCAAATGGATCCAACAACATATTTACTCCTAAATCACAAGCAAATGACACTTGTAGAGCTAGCATGCCACCTAGGAACAAGATAATTTACAATATCAATTCTAAGTGGCAATACCTCAAATGTACACATTTTCTAGGCTTGTAATATGCACATAGCATATTACTCCCCCATAATGTGATAACCCACAAATTTAACAAGTGGCAAACGGAATCCAATAAGAGATAATTAATGGACTGTTTAGAATTTGAATTTCTCATGAGAAGACATACCACATAGAAGCTAGATAATCTTGTAATATCAATACTAAGTGGTATTCCTCATGTACACACATTTATAGGGTCGTGAAGTGCACAAAGCACATTACTCCCCAAAATGGGATAATCCATTAATCTCTCAAAAGAGCCAACTAAGATTCAAACTAGATGCAAAAGGCTCAACACAAGTCTCACACATACATGATGTGCAACCCACCATACATACTTGATTACTCAAGAAAATAAGTAGGAAGCACAACATATATAAATACCATGCAAGGTACAAAACCACAACATGCAAAGGGGCAAGTAACTAACAATGTAAACAATTTTAAGTACAAGTTACCGTAAGGAGGCACATTGGATATAAGATAGAAACTTGATAATCCAAATGACTTGGCTTGAGATAATATGAATGATGAAGATCCCTTAATTCTTCATGATGTAGCCAAGTCACCAATGTCCTCCAACCACACCTATTGATCAAGTTTGAGCTTGTTGGTCCCCAAACAAGTTGGGTCCTAAGAGGTTAGTCACAATAGGCTTGGCTACCCAAATGGTTCTTTTCTTGACACCACATTGAGTACCAACACACTTGGCAAACACATTGCCAACCTTATCCTTCCCAAGAGAATAGATATCATCAATAATAATTGGGTTGGATAAGTTACCATTCGTGCATGAAGAAGCAAAGTGACCCTTCTCACGACATAAGTAGCAACATCTACCCTTTACTTTATTCTCAATTGATTTCTCAACTTGAGGAGCGTTGACTTGGGCCTTCTTGGGAAGAGGCCTTTCTTCAACTTGAGGTTGAGCATGAGATTGAACTTGTGGCCGCTTCCCTTGTTGCTTGTCACTATGGGGCTTCTTCTTCAATGGGCAAGATCTAACATGGTGCCCTTCTATCTTGCACTTGAAGCAAATAATCTTGGCCGAATTCTTGACTTGTTCTTGGCCCTTCTTTTTGTTTCTCTTGGACTTCTTCTTATTATTGGAGTTGAATCCAAGTCCACCTTTGTCATTTGGGGATTTTTGCACACTCAAGATATTGTTGAGTGTGGACTCCCCTTCATGACCCTTTTCCAAGTCTTTCTTCAAAGAAGTGACTTGGGCCTTGAGCTCATTGATTTCCTCTACATGGTTAGTATGAACACAAGTACTAGAGGACGTATAAGCTTCATCGTTAGAGCAACAAGGCAAGAAAAGTAATTCATCACAAGATGTAGCAACATTATGAGTAGATGAACTACGAGGACTAGCACATGGCAATAAAGCATTTCTACTAGATGTAGTGCTAATATCCACATGAGGCTCACTAGATGTTACCTTAGTAGTACTAGCCTCATGAGCTATCTTTAGCACATTATGGGATACTAGAAGATCACCATGAGAGCTCGAGAGCTTTTCATGATTTTCTTCCAATTTCCCATAATTGCTAGATAGCAACTCAAGTTGAGGCTTCACAAGAAATAGAGTTAGTAGCACAAGCATCATCATTAACAACAAAAGGAGAAGGCAACTTGGCAAGCTCTTTAGCATATGAAGCTTCAAGTTGAGCATGAGACTCGGTGAGTTCAATGAGCGAACTCTTAATGACCCTTGAGCCATTTTCGAGGTGCTCAAAGTCCTCAAGGAGTTTAGCATGTGCAATTGCAAGCCTATCATTTTTAGTTCTAAAATCATTAGCCACCTCGAGAGCTCTATCATGGGATTCCTTTAATCTAGATAATTCTAGAGCAAAGGTCTCCTCAAGAGATTCGTTGGTGGTTTGTTCATTTTCAAGAGCTTGAGATAGCTCCGCGATCTCATTAGCATAATCACGCTCATGACCTTCCATTTTATCAATGGTGGCCTCATGCTCCTCGAGATGAGCTTCCAACTCCTCAATATATTTCTTGCCCTCAATTGCAATAGACATGATTTCCATGAAGTTGGAACGAGCAATTTTATTCTTATGAAGAGCTTTAAAAACCATTTCTCCCTTAATTTTTAAGGAAGCAATATTATCACTCTCTTCATCATCATCGACATCATCATCATGGGATATATTGGGATTCAAAGTAGGAGATACCTTTGAAGCCTTAGCCATAAGGCAAAAGTGTTTAATAATAGATGATGATGTAGGATCCCTTGACGCACCATTCAAGACCACATCTTGTTCCATGGAGTGTTGGGTTTCCTCTACATTGTTAGCACAACAAAAGCAATGCATTTTTATCATGATAACAAGACATGGCAAGCATATCATCATGAGATTTAGTCAAGCAATTTCTACATGATATGCAAGGACTATCAACACAAGCATGTGAAACATTTAGAGTGCTCGAAGTGTTGAAGTCCAAAGATGAGGCATTGCAATAAGATAGTGATGAAGAATCATCAACAATAAGCCCACTATCATCATTACGATGAACACCACTACTCACCATAACATTACCTTGTGGCAATCCACATGTAGGTGAAGTTGATGAAGTTGAGAAGGCAACACGACCGGAGGTGGAGGGAGAACAATCATCCCTAGAAATCTTGGACACACCATATTTATCTTGAAGCTTTGTCCACAACTCATGAGCATCCCGGAATGGCATGAGTTGAAATATAACTACATTGCTCAAAGCATCAAAAAGCACATTAGAAGCTTGAGCATTGAGATAAGACTTTTTCTCATCCTCTAAAGATATGTGTTGAGAATCCTTTGGAGGAGAAAAACCCATATCTACAATTCGCTCCAAATTTGGGTCCATGACCCTAAAGAGATTAAGCATGCGAATTACCCAAACATCAAAATTTGTGCCATCGAAACTAAGAGTGTCAGAGAATCCTAATCCCCTAGTCGACATCCTTACTCTCTAGGTGGTTAAACCTAATAATGAGAGACCTAGCTCTGATACCAATTGAAAGGACGTGGATGTCGCCTAGAGGGGGGGGTGAATAGGCGCTTTAAAATAATTACGGTTTAGGCTTGAACAAATGCGGAATAAAACTATCGTTTAATTAGTCAAGCACAAAACCTAAAACAACTAGGCTCACCTATGTGCACCAACAACTTATGCTAAGCAAGATAGACAACTAAGTGATAGCAAGATATATAACAAGAAACAATATGGCTATCACAAAGTAAAGTGCATAAGTAAAGGGCTCGGGTAAGAGATAACCGAGGCACGCGGAGACGACGATGTATCCCGAAGTTCACACCCTTGCGGATGCTAATCTCAGTTCGGAGCGGTGTGGAGGCACAATGCTCCCCAAGAAGCCACTAGGGCCACCGTAATCTCCTCACGCCCTCGCACAATGCAAGATGCCGTGATTCCACTAAGGGACCCTTGAGGACGGTCACCGAACCCGTACAAACAAGGTTGGGGCAAACTCCACAACTTAATTGGAGGCTCCCAACAACACCACGGAGCTTCACCACAATGGATTGTGGCTCCGAGGTGACCTCAAATGCTCGGGGCAATCTCCACAACCTAATTGGAGACCCCGAAGCTTGCCCGGAGCTTTGCACCACAATGATTGAGCTCCGAGGCACCACCAACCGTCTAGGGCGCCAAAGCACCCAAGAGGAACAAGCTCAAGGGTGCTCAAACACCCAAGAGTAATAAGCTTCTCAAACTTCACTTCCACGTATCACCGTGGAGAACTCAAACCTATGCACCAAATGCAATGGCAAGGGCACACGAAGTGCCCAAGTCCTTCTCTCCCAAATCCCACCAAAGCAACTAATGCTAGGGAGAAAAATGAGAGGAAGAACAAAGAAGAACATGAAGAACTCCAAGATCTAGATCCAAGGGGTTCCCCTCACATAGAGGAGAAAGTGATTGGTGGAAATGTGGATCTAGATCTCCTCTCCCTTTTCCCTCAAGAACTAGCAAGAATCATTGGAGGGATTGACAGATAGCAAGCTCGAAGAAGGTCAACAATGGGGGGCAAACTCGAGCTCCAAGGATAAGGTTCAATGGGGAAGAAGACCCCCTTTTATAGGTGGGGAAAAATCCAACCGTTATGCTCACAGCCCGCACAGAGCGGTACTACCGCTCATGGGAGCGGTACTACCGCTCATGGGAGCGGTACTACTGCTAGGGTGGTGGAAGCCCTTTGAAAAACAACAGCGAGGAAGAAAAAGGCCAGTAGAACCGCCGGAGCGGTACTACCGCTCGTCCTCACGGTACTACCGCTAGGGCTAGCGGTACTACCGCTAAGGGTAGCGGTACTACTGCTTGCGAGCGGTACTAAAAAAATACATCCGCTCCAAGCGGTAGTAGCTGCGGTAGTACCGCTCTGGAGCGGTAGTAAAAAATTACATCCGCTCCAAGCGGTAGTAGCCGCGGTAGTAGCCGCGGTAGTACCGCTGCAGCCTTTTAAGAACACCAAAACTGCCACAACTTCTGCAAACGGACTCCGAATTCAAGGAAACCAAGTTTGTTGGACAGCTAACGACATGGGCTAACACAATCTTGATAGAAATATCAATAAGAAGCAAATGAGAAAAGGCCCATAAGAAAATGGTGAGAACCCTTCCTCGGATAAGACCGGTAAAACCTCCAACACCGAAAACGCAATAGAAGAAGCATATGAAATCCGTTTTCGATGTACTAGAGCTTGTCACGAAGATAACCACAAGCTCTAAAACCTCAAAAAGAGAAAATAAAAATAAGAATCAAGAAAGATGATGCAAGGATGCAATGGTTTGAGCTCTCGACGAACGATACGATCAAGCTACTCACTTGAGAGCCCCCCTTGATAGTACGGCTATCGATCCTATAACCCGGTCTCCAAACTATCACCATGAGACCGGTAAAATAGAAAACCTATCAAGGGCAAACCTTTGCCTTGCACGAAGTCCACTTGAGCTAGATGATGACAATCTTGACTCCCTCAAGTTGGACCACTTTTCGTGATTGCGTTGGCTTTATGATGGCTAGTTGATTGCTCCCCCATACTCCACTATGGGTGAGTCACTCTTCGGCATACCTTCACAAGTCCATTGTCACCACAATGGACGACAAGCTAAAAGCATGATTTCTTCGTGATGCTTCACTTGAACTTGCACACCGCAACCTTGATGACGATCACCACTTGATGTCATCTTCCATGGGTTGTATGGGATCTTCCTCTTGATACAATCCCATGGAAATATACCTAACCCTACAAAGAACACTCACGTAGACCATGGGTTAGTACACAAAGCGTAATGGACAATGCTTACCATACCATGGGATCACTTGATCCTTCTCGGTATATCTTGTACGCTTTGTGTGTTGATCAACTTGGTTCACTCTTTGACTTAGTCTTGATCAACCTTGTATCTTATCTTCTCTCTTCATAAAGATGATGTCTTGAAGGTAAACATGAATGCTCACACAGTCTTCTTCTTCAAGACATGCTTGCAGTAAGCTCAACTCTTACATGACCAATATTTGGATAACACCTTGAATACCACCTTGGTCACCATATAAACTCCTTGAAACCAACAGATGGACTTCAAGAAGTACCTACGGACAAATTCTTCGAATATAACTCAAGGCAACCATTAGGCCATAGGGGTGTCATCAATTACCAAAACCACACATGGAGAAATGTGCTCTTACACAGGGGAGGAGCGCAGTTTGGATGAAGAAGAAGTCATGAAAGGAAGGAAAGAAGTCTTTGGGGTGCGAGTTGTGTTTTCCATGGCCCATCCATATTTGACTGAAACTAAAGCTAATTTCAGCCACCTTTTCTTTCCTATTTCTTCCTTGATAGTTGATTCTTCATCTACCAGCTCACTGAAACAAAACTTATTTTCAGGTACCTGATACATAGGTGCTCCCTTTTACAATCTCTACTCCTAAAGGGGGAGTTAATACGTCGTTCGTCTCGTATCCCTTCCCTGATTTTTCAATGCAAATCCCACCTCAATCTGGTTTTTATTACCGTTTTTTTCTTGTCAGGCCAATCGATCGTAACTAAGTAAGCCCGTAATCTGAATGTATCAGAACTTTCCATATGGGCCCAAGTTATTTAGTAATGTATTTACAGGAAAGAATCAATCAAGGTCAATCTTTAATCAACCTTTAAAGGCCAAATCTAAATTAATTAACCTTATCATACGTCGCTCAATCGCATTAATTAATCTTTCTATACGTTATCTAAATTATATTAATTAACCTTATCATACGTCGCCAAATCTCTACTTCTAAAGTGGGAGTTGGCAGGTCATTACGTGTGGTTTATTTTTGCCTCACCTTCCACCATCATTTTCATGCTGGTTTTTATCCCTTGATGTTTCCGTCGATTTTTTTCTCAACAGAACCCCACATTTCTGTTTGTCATACTGATTTTTATAACTTTCAAAAATACGAATGTATGAGAACTTTCCATGTGGGTGCAAATTATTTAGTAATATCTTTATGGGAAAGAAACAACCAGGGTCAATCTTTAATCAATCTCCAAACATCAAATCTAAATTAATCTTATCATACGTCGCTTAATCGCATTAATTGATCTATCCATATGTTGCTCAATCGCATTAATTAATATTTACTCCTAAAGGTGAGTTGGGTGGTTGTTTCTCTTCGTTTCGTACCCAATCGAACGACGACGTCCGCTCCTCCATACTCCCGCGTCGCCAAGCCCAACCTCGTGAGGCAGCACAACACTAGGTTGTCCCTTGCCTCCTCGGCCACATCCCCGACTCGAGCCTCTTGCCCATGCCACCATATCGACCACTCCCCACATCTACTAGTGCGCCGCCGCCTGCCGTCTCGCCCATGTCGTGTCAACCTCTCTGACCCTGTGGTTGCGCTCGCCCTTGTCCTTGCTGGCGTCACAATCGAAGGCGACGTCAACCCTACCACTGCTGCCAGTGGCGTCGGGTCCTTCATGTTGCTCTACCGCCTAGCAGCCGAGGAGACTTGGTGCTATCCACCAGCGTGACCCCGCCCTGGTTTCCACCATCGATTCCTCATCATCTTACTACTTGTGAGCTGCGTTGGGATTTTTCCCGAAGAGGAGAGGAGATGCAACACATTAGAGATAAGTATTTCCCTCGGTGAGAACCAAGGTTATTGAACCAATAGGAGAACCAAGCAAATTCCTTTCAACAGCACCTACACACACAAAACCAAACACTTGCACCCAACGCAGGCAAGAGGGTTGTCAAGTCACTTGAACTCGTCACTTGCAAAGATTAAATCTTGATAGAGATAGATATTTTAAAAGAAAAATAAAAGTAAAGTAAATAAAATGCAGCAATGTCTTTTAGGAGTTTTTGTATTTATGTTTAAGTAGACCCAGGGGCCATAATGTTCACTAGAGGCTTCTTTCTTGAAAGTAGCATACAGTGGGTAGACAAATTATTCTTGGGCAATTGACAGAATTGCACATAGTTATGACATGTTATTCACGGCAATGATCTTGTATATAGGCATCATGTCCACAAACAAGTAGACCGAAACGATTCTACATCTACTACTATTACTTCACCAATCGACCGACTCCTGCCTGCATCTATGGTATTAAGTTCATGACAAACAAAGTAATGCTTGGAGCAAAGTGACATGATGTTGACAAAATAAGACAAGCAATATGTTCAGATCCCGTCGTTTTATCCTTAATGACAACAATACAAATGCGTGTCTTGTCCCATTCTGTCACGAGGATATAGAGCACCGCAAGATTGAACCCATTACAACGTACCACTCCTACTGAAGATAAATCAAACCAATAGATCGAAGAGAAACACGAAGTTATAATAATCATGCATAATAGAATTTAGAGAAGACCCACTTAATTTCAATGAATAATCTGATCATAAACCCACAATTCATCGGATCCCAACAAACACACCGCAAAACAAGATTACATCGGATAGATCACCGTGAAGATCACGGTGAACTTTGTATTGAAGATCAATGAGAGAGAAGAAGCCATCTAGGTACTAGCTATGGACCCGTAGGTCTGTGGTCGACTACTCACGCATCATCATGGAGGCAACAAGGTTGATGTAGATGGCCTCCATGATCGATTCCCCCTCCGACAGAGTACCAGAAAAGGTCTCCAGATGGCCTCCCGTCGGAACAGAGACTTGCGGCGATGGAAAAAGTGTTTCGGGTGGCACTCTATTGGTCTCCCGATTTTAGAGAATTTATGGAGGTGGAATTAGGTCAGACGGAGTCACGAGGGGCCCACAAGGCATCAGGGCATGCCCTATTGCCTTGCCATCTTGATACGTCTCCAACGTATCTAATTTTTGATTGTTCCATGCTATAATATTACCATTTTAGGATGCTTTTTGGCATTTATTTGCCAATTCATATTATTTTTAAGCACTAACCTATTAACCTAGTGCCTAGTGCCAGTTGGTGTTTTTCTGCATGTTTTTGGCTTTTTAGGTTTACAGTACCAAACGAAGTCCAATTGCCATGAAACTTTTTGATGATTTTTTCTGGACCAAAAGAACACCTGGAAGCTTCGGAAGAAGACCGGAGGCCGCATGAGGGAGCCACCACCCAACAGGGCGCGCCCAGGGGGTGGTCGCGCCCTGTTGGGTCGTGGGTCCCCCTCTCGCCTCCCGACGTCCCTCTCTAGACTATAAATTCACATAGATTCTGAAAACCATAGAGAGCTCCCGAAACACGTTTTCTGCCGCCGCATGTCTCTGCTCCGCCGTGTGCCCATCTAGAGCCCTGTTCCAGTGCCCTGCCGGAGGGGGATCGATCACGAAGGGCTTCTTCATCAACCTTGTTGCTCCCATGATGATGTGTGAGTAGTCTACCACATACCTACATGTCCATAGCTAGTATCTAGATGTCTCTCTCTCTCTCTCTATGTTCTTCAGTACAAAGTTCATAGCATCTTCGCGATGATCTATTCGATGTAATCACTTTGTGCGGTGGCGTTTGTTGGGATCCAATGAATTGTGGGTTTATGTTCAGATTATTCATGAAAAAGATTCTAGTCTCCTCTGAATACTTATTTGATTCTTATTTGCATGATTATTATCACTGTTTGGGATATCGCTTATCGTTATCGTCTCGGTCGGCTGGAGATAAGAGATTAATCGGGAAATCGGACGATTAATCGATTTTATCGGTGGACTATTAATCGGTCAGTTTTTTTTACAAGTCATAGGTTTCAAGCACTGATAAGATAAAAATAGATACAATCTTCAGTAAAACAGCATGCCTTTAAATATGACAATACTACAGAACACTACATCAATATATAACAGTAGCACATGCCCTTTTTTGCATGTTCCAAAATTCAAATAGGGCAGCAATTCATACTACAACAGTGCATATGATAGTAAGTAGGACAGCACTACAGCAGCACATGTACTGTTTTTGCATGTCTCAAAGAGTGCATATATAATAAATATTACATGGCTGATGGCAGATACACTTAATAGTTGAAAGCAGTGCAGTACAGCAGTGCATATAATAGTCTTGCTGCTTTGCAAGCAAATACAGAAGAAGGTCCAGAATAGTTCAAAGTTCAAACAAGTTTAACAAGGTCATCAGAAAACATAAATAACATAGTTTCTTGCTACTTTGCTTTTGCTAGCAGTAGCACACAGCCAAACGCCAATCAGCACATAGTCCTTCCTTTGCTCTCTGATTCTCACAACTCACAACCAAAAGTCCAAAATAAAGTACTAGGCTGCTAGCAAGCATAAGACATTTTCATTGGCATAGGATTCAAGGTTGCATACGGTCTTCCTCACCATTGTCACTGGTTTCTTCTATCCCATTCCCAACCACATCATCATCAGACTCGAACTCTATCTCATCCTCATTGATAGGCAGAATGTCATCTTCATCATCGGAAACGAACTCTTCCACTTCCTGTAGTTCTCTCACCCTTTGACTTCTACGAGGCTCCATTGCATTGTCATCTTCGGTTTCCCCCATCTCATCATCAATGTAAGCATCTTCACATATCCAATCTTGGGCTGTGGAAGCATCTTCACCAAGGAGGACATCACAAGATGATGAGTACTTCTTTCGCTTGTCTAGCATTCTTCCATTGAATTGAATATAAACTAGATCGTCCCTACGACGCACATCTAGTTTATTTCTCCTCTTTGCATCTACCTACAAATTGCAAAGTGAAGCTTAGAGATTCACATCTTGTCAAAAACAAAGTAAGGATCAGATTTGAGTATTTGCAAGTTGAGAATTACTTGTTCAAAAACGCTCCAATTTCTTTCACATCCGGATGAACTTGTGGTCAAGTTGAGTATCCTCAAAGCCACGTGCATCAAGGTAGGAGTTTGTAGTCCATAAGTTGCCCACCACTCCCCTACATTCATAGAAAATTGAAACTATAATGCACCAGCCCAAAACTTCCAGAGATGCAATATGGCAAAATTATCATTGAGAACAAGCTTACCGGCATTGTAATTTTGATTGGTAATGGCTCTTGTGGCAGCCACCTTCCCAAACATGCCTTCCTTCTTCTTAAACTTGGGCAAGTCTGTGTTAAGCGCTTTATCCTGCTTGTCATCATCACCATGATAAAATTGTTCAATAGCCTCCATCAACCCGGACATGACTTCTACATCAGTAAAGATGCTTGCGGTAGCATAGCTATAATAAGGATTCAAGGCATATGCTGCCATGTGCAATATGGTATCTAGCCTCCCATTCATCTTGCTCTCCATGGCTGTTGTGATCACCTTGTAATCCTTCTTCGAACTTTCAACCGCAAGCATTATTGCCTTCTTTGTTTCTATTATTTGTCCATACATAGAGGCCATGGACTGCCCATCACTATCAGCCAACCGAAGTAATTTCACCAAAGGCTCGAAAACCTTGCATTCCAACATAAAACATAGACAAGCACAACATTAGTATTTAACTATTGTGGCATGATGAGACACGATGAAACAAGACATAATTTGTGCTTCATCTAACCATACCTTGATGCAAAGAGACACATTTTTCCAAAATGACCTACTCATTATTGTGGCATGAGCCACCTTCCCTTTCTTTGTTCTTGTGTGTTTGCAATCTTCCCAAGTGGCCGATTAAAAAGTTCAGATTAGTACCAATTTTCTCAATGCACTCATCCACATAATTGAAGATGTATAGACTTGTGTGTGCAAAGGCCGATGCCTCCTTTGATCCAAGAAAGGCTGTCCCCAACTTGCAATGCACACACAAGTTCATGATGCTTCTCCTTTTCTTGTCTGTCCAAGCATCGGTCATGATAGAGCACCCGGTATCCGCCCTCTCAACATCATGTGGCTTCAACAAATCCCTAGTCCTTTCCACCTCTTGCAACAACATCTTCTCTCGAATCATATATTGTGAAGGTTGCTTCCAATTAGGACCATAACGACCAAGAGCCTCACAAAACTGTTTGAAGTCATCATCATTTATAGCATTAAAGGGTACATTCTTCTTGTACATCCATCTAGCCAAATATTGCCCTACTCGGTAGCTTCTCTCCTTATCAACACTATCATTAATATTCTGCTGAAATTGCATCATGTTCAACGGGATCGAAGGGTCGATTGGAGCAAGATATTGATCCATAGGCCCCTTCTTCGGATCACCTTTGCCAACTTCATTGAGCTCTTGTTGATCATCCTCATTTTCATTGGGCTCTATGGTCACCAAAGCTCTTACTTCTTCCTCTTGTTTTTGGTTTTCCTTCTTCCTCTTCTTTGGTGCCTCATGTGCAGCCTTACATCGAGCTTTCTGATCTGGTGTGGCTTGCAAACAACTTGTTACTGTCCCTTTAATTCCAGCTATGTGTTGCTTCATCCTAGTCACCCCTCCTGACATCTCTTTTCCACAAAGAATGCACTTGACTCTTTGCAGATCATCTGGATCAATCAGCACAGCAAATTCCCAAGCCATGTCATCTGAGTTTCTCTTAAGTTTGGAACTTGCAACCTCTGAAGTACCAGAAGCAGACGTCTACAAACATCACAAGGGCAGCAACATTTATTACTTTATTAGCAGCACTACACAGCAAGCTCTACAAATCTACAATACCAAATTATCAAAGAATTGCAGCATCTATTCATCTATAGCGACTTAAATCAAAGGGCAGCAACATCATGTATTAGACTTAAATCAAAGGGCAGCAGCAGCAGCATCTATTCTACTGATCTACATTAGCATCTACACATCTACACATCAGCATCTAAATTTATCTTGCACAAACAAAACTAAAAAATAGTAAAAAGAAAGAAAAAATGCCCTGCTGCTGTGATGCATGAGAGAGTCCAGTCTTGCAATTTGCATTACACTGGAAGGAGCAGAGTTGGCCTCCTTGCTGCCGGAGGAGGGAGTGGCAGAGATGGTGCCGTGTGCAGTGTGCTATTGCAGGAAGTGGTGGCGGCGGCGAGATGCTCCTGGAGGGACGGGAGTCGAGGAAGGGGTCGCGGTGCTCTGCTCTCCTGGAGGAAGGGCGGACGTGGTGGCGGCCGCGAGATGCTCCGACCGTCGGGCGTGCTCCTGTAGGAAGGGAGTGCGTGGTGGCTGCCGCGAGATGCCCCGACCGTAGGGCGTCAGATGTCGGGCTCCTGGAGGAACGGCGGAATTGGTGGCGGTGGCGAGATGCCCTGGCTGCCGAGCGTCGGGATCCTGGCGACGCTCTCCTGCTGCTGCCTGCTAGCTGCGGGAAGATGGAGAGGGCGCAGGTGACTGGGGTGTTGGGGAAGAGGAGGAGTGGAGGAGGAGATCCAGAGGACGGGCAGCAACAGCGGTGCTAGCTCCGGCCGCCGGAGCCAAGCAGGGTGGCGGCGGCAGTGTGGATCGGGAAGGTGGAGGCGGCAGTGTGGATGGGGAACATGGCGGCGGTTTGGACAGGAAACCCTATCGAGCGGCAATGTTTTGTGGTTTGCGGGGGAAGGGAGGCCCATTTTGAGGTTTCTGTACAGAGGGGCCCATACCGATTAATCGGAATATTCACGATAAATCGGTTGTCAGGCCGATAAATCGGCCCAACAGATTAATGTCGACGATATGGCCTTATCTTAGCGGCCACACCCCGAGTAGCGATTAATCGGCCGATTAATCGGCGAATCGGCCGATTTCTTGAACAGTGATTATTATAGTTTCGTAAATCTTTCCGATCTATTGATTTGGTTTGGCCAAGTAGATTGATCTATCTTCAGTGAGAGGGGTGCGTTGTAGTGGGTTCAATCTGGCGGTGCTCTATATCCCAGTGACAATGTAGGGGACAAGACACGTCTTTATATTGCTGCCACTAAGGATAAAACGATGGGGTTGATTCATATTAATTGGATTTTCTTTGTCTACATCATGTCATTGTTCTCCAAGCATTACTCTAGATGCATGCTGGATAGCAGTCGATGGTGGAGTAACTATAGTAGATGCAGGCAGGAGTCGGCCTATTTGCTTATGGATGTGATGCCTATATACACATGATCATTGCTGTGAATATCACATAACTATGCGCTTTTCTATCAATTGCCCAACAGTAATTTGTTTACCCACCGTATGCCTACTTCGAGAGAGATGCCACTAGAGAACACTATGCCCCCTGTTCTATTCACTTATATATTTACAAACATTACTATTTACTTTTTACTTATTTTGCAATTTATTTTTATCCAACTATCAACTACACTACTTATCTGCTTGCAAGTAATGAGTTCAAGGGGCTTGACAACCCTCTTGCCCGCGTTGGGTGCAAGTGTTTGCGCTTTTGTGTGTAGGCACTGAAGACGGGAGTTGCGTGGTCCTCCTATTGGCTCGATAACCTTGGTTCTTACTGAGGGAAATGCTTATATATACCGTGCTGCATCATCTGCTCCTCTTCGCGGAAAAACCCAATGCAGATCACAAGTATCAGGAAGGTTTTTTGGCGCCGTTGCCGAGGAGTATCACCAACTTACTATCAAGTACCTATTCACAAATTATCATTCACTTGTTCTACTTTTTATTTGATGTTATATTTTGCTTGCTATAAAAATCAAAAATACAAAAATATTTATCTTTGCCAATTTGCTAGCTTACTTGCTTTACTTGCTAGTTTGCTTGCTTCGCTTGTTACTTTGCTTGCTAGGTCACCATGTCTCAAGATAATACCAAGTTGTGTGACTTCTCAAATACTAATAACAATGGTTTTATTGCTCTGTTTCGAGCTAACTGAGTTAACTTGCATGATGGATTCTGAGTTAACTTGCATGATGGATTCTTGTTTCGAGCTAACAAATTATGCATCCCCGATTGCTCTGTTCGTTTGTTGCTTTTGCAGGAGGCTCACGCTGGTGGTCTCATGGGACATTTTGGAGCAAAGAAAACAGAGAGTGTGCTGATTGACCATTTCTTTTGGCCAAGGATGAGGCGTGATGTCGAGCGCTACGTGCTGCGTTGTGAGATCTGCCGTAAAGCTAAGTCACGCTTAAACCCTTATGGACTTTATACTCCTTTATCAATTCCTAGTTCACCTTGGGAAGATATTTCTATGGACTTCGTTCTTGGTTTACCGCGCACTAAGAGAGGGAGTGATTCAGTTTTTGTGATAGTTGATCGATTTAGCAAGATGGCTCATTTTATCCCGTGTCATAAGAGCGATGATGCTTCACACATTGCTGATTTGTTTTTCAGGGAAGTTGTGAGGCTACATGGTGTACCACGAACTATTGTTTCAGATCGTGACACCAAGTTTCTGAGCTATTTTTGGAAAACGTTGTGGGCAAAGCTAGGAACGAAGCTTCTATTTTCGACTACATGCCACACACAAACGAATGGACAAACTGAAGTTGTCAACCGCACACTATCCATGATGCTCAGAGCAGTTTTAAAGAAGAATTTGAAGATGTGGGAAGAGTGTCTCCCCCATGTGGAGTTTGCATACAACAGGGCGGTACATTCGACCACTAAATATTGTCCTTTTGAAATTGTTTATTGTTTTAAACCTGCTGCTCCCATAGATCTTTTGCCTTTGCCAATGCAGGAGCGAACTAATCTTGATGCAAGTAAGCGCGCTGACTTCGTGAAGAAAATTCATGAGAAGACCAAAGAAAACATTGAGAAGATGACTAAGCAATATGCCAAACGAGCAAACAAGGGAAGAAAGAAGTTATTGTTTGAAGAAGGTGATCTTGTGTGGGTACACCTACAGAAGGATCGTTTCCTGGATCCGCGCAAATACAAGTTACAACCACGTGGAGATGGCCCATTCAAAGTGCTTGCGAAGATCAATGACAATGCATACAAAATTGACCTCCCGATGGATTATGGTGTCAGTCCAACTTTCAATGTGTCTGACCTCTCTCCATACTTTGGACCATCAGAGTCGAGGACGACTCCTTTTGAAGGGGGGGAGGATGATGAGGACACCACAACCATCGACAAGTCTTCAACAATTATAGGTCCAATCACAAGAAGTCGTGCTAAACTGATACATGACCAGGTGAACGCTAACTTAAGTTTACCTTGTAACCTTGATGACACAACTATGCTTTCATACCCATTGTTGTTGGTTGAACTTAGGTATCACAAGGAAGAAATCCAACATCCTATGAGCTCTTGAAGCAACCGGTTTGGAGAAACAAGTTCGAAGAAAACAAGTTTGAAGTGAAGCTGATGCTGTCAGTTTTTACCTCTGATGTTTCATTACTCCACACCCCTTTTGAACGAGAGATGGGGTCATATGGGTACATCACCAGAAGCTACATCAAATTTACTTTCCAATGCAAAAAACCTCACATCATTTGGAGTTGTGAGTCAAAAGTTCTAGTCATTCTCGTGGAAGGTGTCCAGGCTGTCAAAGCTTCGCGAATTTCCGAGGAGCTCTCCAACAACTCCCAAAGTTGACTGCTTATTCTCCCAAGGAAGCCATGCAAACCTGATTACTTTTGAAACCTTTTCACACCTAGCTAAGGGGGGTTGTCCCTGCTATAAAACCCCATCTCCCCCATCCTTTTAGAAACCTTTTGTCAAACCTTTCAGCTAGAAGCTTATGCAGCAAGACTGCTAGAGATCCAAGAGATCCTTACTACCTTTGCTCTTGTGAGTTCATCCGGATTCGCGAGAAGGAGCCTCTGGTTCCCCCTAATTCGTGCTCTACGGTTCCGGCCGTTTTGTGTGGGTTAGTCCCGGTTTGTGGTTCTGCGATTGTTCGGACAGCGGGTTGGAGTTCTTGTAGCTCCGGTCAGCCATCCCCAACGTACGGGTTGCATCCAACCTTGGCAGGTATAAAGCTAGTTATCCCTCCCTATTCGATCCTACGACGTGAAGATCGGGCCATCCTCGGGCATGAACTCGTTCAACGGGTTTGCACCTATCATCTGGCATCAGAGCCTTCGTTGACACGGTAGGATCTGTTATCCAAGTTCATCTCACTATCATCCCTTTAGATCGAGTGTTTTTCATGCTATATTTTCTGTCCTAGAAGTCCAAAGCCCCATCAAAAATAAATCCAAGCCTTGTTGGTGCTGAGATCTTGTTGTTGCATACCTTGCATGTTCTTCGTCTTTTAGATCTGCACCAAGTTCATCTTCGTAGTTGCTTTCAGATTTGGTTGTTGTGCTTTGGAAAAAGAGAGAAAAAATAGAGTGAAAAAAAATCAAAGAAAGAACGAAAAGAGTGGCAGAAAAAAAAATCAAGAGAGCAAAAGAAAGTGTTGTGTAAGATCCAAAGTTTCAGCTTGGTTGAAAAAAATCAGAAGCTTGTGTGTTGTGTGTTGTGTGTTTGTTCAATCTTGGTGCAAAGGTGCAGCAGATCTATCCACATATTTTTTTCTTGGTTTTGCATCAACTTGATTTCATCACAAGCCCTTTTTGTTTACCCCACCAAACTCCACCAAAAACCGAAGCTAGTTCTTTGACCCATGTCTTTCAATCGCTTTAACACATCCGGGAGAAGCACAATCTGATATGAACTCATAAGAACTTTGGTAAGTAAGAGGTGAGGTTGTGTGATTCCACAAAAAAAATCCTATTCCATTTTTTTAGCCCCACTAACATGGCAGGAACTGCATCGAGTGTTCATGGAGAAGATCAAGGGGAAAAATATGCCCCGATCACACGTGCAGAGTTTCAGGAATTACGGAACATGGTTCGAGACCTTGGAAGGATGCTTCAGAGCGTCCTCCAGCAGGTGGTGATAGGGTTCGACACCGACAACACCCTATTGACCCAGTTGAGGAAGTTGAGGATGAGAATTCCGTGCACGCTGCTGTGGACGGTGCCTTGGAGGATGATATCAGCAACTATGGTGGACATGTGGCTGCTGCTCATGGGTGTGGTGCCGCTGTGCAGCGAGGAGGATAACCTCGAGGGCGAGGCCAGGCCCTCGTGGGCACTACTATGACCCTCTTGAGTGTGCTGCTCATGGTCATGGAGATGATTTTGATGATTATGATGGTGTCCCATACCGTCGCGTTGCTGAAGATGGGCGTTGTGCAGAACGACGTGATCAAGATGGTCGAGATCATATAGCAAGAATCAAGTTGCACGTCCCCAAGTTCACAGGAAAGGAAGACCCCGATGCATATTTTGATTGGGAAGAACAGTGTGATTAGATTTTTCGTATCCATAATCTCGTTGATCCCAAGAGAGTTAACCTTGCTTGTGTTGAGTTTTCTGGTTATGCACTCACTTGGTGGAACCAACTACAAGAAAATCAGCTGCTGCTAGGCCGTGATCACATTGACACTTGGGAAGAGATGAAACAAGCCATGAGGCGAAGGTTTGTTCCTTCACAATATCAGAGAGATCTCCGAAACAGATTGCAACGCCTCAGCCAAGGTACGCGCACGGTGGATGAGTACTATAAAGAGATGGAATTACTGCTGGTTCGTGCTCGTATTCATGAAGATGAGGAGTCAAAGATGGCAAGATTTCTGCATGGTCTAAACCATGAAATTTCTGATTTTGTGGAGATGTTTCCCTATAACACTCTACAAGATATTCTAGCGCAAGCAAAGTGCACAGAGAGGAAGGTGCAGCGGAGTGGTCCTGGACGGATATCTCATAACCGCAACACTTCACCATGGCAAAAGTCACAGCTGAGTGCCTCTCATGGTGGTTCTCAGTTTTAGCATACTTCACACCCTAGTGCCACCCGGCGAACAACAGCTTCATCGGCATCATCATCGGCTCCTAGGAATGTTGAGAAGCGTGCTACTTCTGCTGTTGGAAGTACCTCTAACCCCATGGCTGTATCATCATCTCGAAGCTGAGATATTGAATGTTGGAAGTGCAAAGGGCATGGTCACATTTCTTCTGAGTGTCGAAACAAGAGAGTTCTATTTATCAATGAACAAGGTGAATGGGAATCTGAGAGTGAACATGAAGATAGTGGAGCACCGGATGATCATGAGGATGAAGAGGGCGACAAGAGTGGTTGTGATATTCAGGCCGACATGGGAGATTGCTTTGTTTCCCATCGTGTGCTTAGTGTCAATGCAGCTAGAGAAGAGAAAGGGCAGCGACATAATATTTTTCACACTCGTGGCACCATCAAGGACAAGGTTTGCAGAATTATTGTTGACAATGGCAGCTGCAACAACATTGCAAGTTCAGATTTAGTAGAGAGATTGGGACTGAAACAAAAAAGGCACCCAAGTCCATATAAGATGCAATGGCTCAATGATTGTGGTACACTTCGAGTAAGCAACATAGTCACAATTCAGTTTTCCATTGGGAAGTATCGAGATCAAGTGGAATGTGATGTCGTGCCAATGCAAGCATGCCAATTGCTGTTGGGAAGACCTTGGTTGTATGATCGCGATGTGCAAATCAGCGGCCGTGCTAATCGTCTCTCTTTCCAATATGAGGGAGAGCGCATATCTTTGCTCCCTTTGACACCCGAAGAAATATTGATGGATGATCTGAAAAAGAAAGAGAGAGTGAGCGAGAAACACTTGAGTGACACCCACCAACATAGTGAGCGAGAGAATCCAAAGCCAAATAAAACCCCACAGCTTAAATTGACCAAGACATGGGAAAAACAGGGATTAGTTATGATGGCTAGGAAACGGGACATGAGAGAGTTGAGAGAACCCAATACCGTGTTCTTTGTACTTTTGTACAAGGACAACTTTCTTTCTACTAACGAATTACCCTCTACCACTCCTAGTGTTGTTGTTGAAATTTTGCAGGGATATGAAGACGTGTTCCCCGAGGAGATACCACCGGGGCTGCCACCACAAAGAGGCATTAAGCACCAAATTGATTTGGTACCGGGAGCCCCGTTGCCGAACCGACCACCATACCGCACAAACCCGGAGGAAACCAAGGAGATTCAGCGACAAGTCGAAGGCCTACTAAACAAAGGTTATGTAAGGGAAAGTCTCTCTCCTTGTGTTGTACCCGTTCTTTTAGTACCCAAAAAAGATGGATCTTCCAGAATGTGTTGTGATTGTAGGCCTATTAACAACATCACCGTGAGGTATAGGCACCCCATACCTAGGCTTGATGATATGCTTGATGAACTTAGTGGCGCTACCATCTTTTCTAAAATTGACTTGCGAAGTGGCTATCACCAAATTAGAATGAGAGAGGGTGATGAATGGAAAACTGCTTTCAAAACAAAATCTGTTTTGTATGAGTGGTTAGTTATGCCATTTGGATTGACAAATGCACCTAGTACCTTCATGAGATTAATGAATCATGTGCTTAGAATGTTCATTGGCAAGTTTGTGGTTGTTTACTTTGATGACATTCTGATTTATAGCAAAACTTTGGATGAACATGTTGAACACATCCAGTGTCTACTTGCTTTACTAAGGGGGGAGAGATTATATGCTAACAAGGAAAAGTGCACATTTTGCACAGACAAAGTTGTTTTGGCTTTGTTGTTTCAGGTAAAGGTGTGGAGGTAGATGAGGAGAAGGTCAAAGCCATCCGTGAGTGGCTGCCTCCACAAAATGTAAGCCAAGTACGAAGCTTTCTTGGTCTTGCTGGTTTCTACCGTCGGTTTGTGAAGGACTTCAACACCATTGCTGCCCCCATGAATGAGATAACGAAGAAAGATGTTCCTTTCAAGTGGGAAAACACACAAGAGAAGGCTTTCCAAGAGTTGAAAGATAAGTTGACATCCGCACCATTGCTTGCACTGCCCAACTTTGGTAAGACTTTTGAAATTGAATGTGATGCAAGGGGTGTTGGTATTGGAGGCATACTAATGCAAGAAGGTAGGCCTATTGCATATTTTAGTGAGAAGCTAAGTGGCCCAACTCTAAATTATTCAGTTTATGACAAATAATTATATGCACTTGTGAGATCTTTGGAAGCATGGCAACATTATTTGTGGCCTAAAGAATTTGTGATACATTCCGACCATGAATCTCTAAAGCACCTTAGGGGTCAACAAAAACTGAACCGTAGGCATGCAAAATGGAGTGAATTCATAGAATCTTTTCCATATATTGTCAAGTACAAGAAAGGAAAAGATAATGTTGTTGCCGATGCTTTGTCTAGACGCCATATTTTACTCTCACAACTTGATACTAAAATTCTTGGTTTGCAAAGCATCAAGGAATTGTATGTCAATGACCCATATTTTGCTGAACCACACTCAAAGTGTAGTGCGGGTAAAGGTTGGGAAAAGTTTCACTTGCATGATGGATTCTTGTTTCGAGCTAACAAATTATGCATCCCCGATTGCTCTGTTCGTTTGTTGCTTTTGCAGGAGGCTCACGCCGGTGGTCTCATGGGACATTTTGGAGCAAAGAAAACAGAGAGTGTGCTGATTGACCATTTCTTTTGGCCAAGGATGAGGCGTGATGTCGAGCGCTACGTGTTGCGTTGTGAGATCTGCCGTAAAGCTAAGTCACGCTTAAACCCTTATGGACTTTATACTCCTTTATCAATTCCTAGTTCACCTTGGGAAGATATTTCTATGGACTTCGTTCTTGGTTTACCGCGCACTAAGAGAGGGAGTGATTTAGTTTTTGTGGTAGTTGATCGATTTAGCAAGATGGCTCATTTTATCCCGTGTCATAAGAGTGATGATGCTTCACACATTGCTGATTTGTTTTTCAGGGAAGTTGTGCGGCTACATGGTGTACCACGAACTATTGTTTCAGATCGTGACACCAAGTTTCTGAGCTATTTTTGGAAAACGTTGTGGGCAAAGCTAGGAACGAAGCTTCTATTTTCGACTACATGCCACCCACAAACGGATGGACAAACTGAAGTTGTCAACCGCACACTATCCATGATGCTCAGAGCAGTTTTAAAGAAGAATTTGAAGATGTGGGAAGAGTGTCTCCCCCATGTGGAGTTTGCATACAACAGGGCGGTACATTCGACCACTAAATATTGTCCTTTTGAAATTGTTTATGGTTTTAAACCTGCTGCTCCCATAGATCTTTTGCCTTTGCCAATACAGGAGCGAACTAATCTTGATGCAAGTAAGCGCGCTGACTTCGTGAAGAAAATTCATGAGAAGACCAAAGAAAACATTGAGAAGACGACTAAGCAATATGCCAAACGAGCAAACAAGGGAAGAAAGAAGTTATTGTTTGAAGAAGGTGATCTTGTGTGGGTACACCTACGGAAGGATCGTTTCTCGGATCTGCGCAAATGCAAGTGACAACCACGTGGAGATGGCCCATTCAAAGTGCTAGCGAAGATCAATGACAATGCATACAAAATTGACCTCCCGATGGATTATGGTGTCAGTCCAACTTTCAATGTGTCTGACCTCTCTCCATACTTTGGACCATCAGAGTCGAGGATGACTCCTTTTGAAGGGGGGGAGGATGATGAGGACACCACAACCATCGACAAGTCTTCAACAATTATAGGTCCAATCACAAGAAGTCGTGCTAAACTGATACATGACCAGGTGAACGCTAACTTAAGTTTACCTTGTAACCTTGATGACACAACTATGCTTTCATCCCCATTGTTGTTGATTGAACTTAGGTATCACAAGGAAGAAATCCAACATCCTATGAGCTCTTGAAGCAACCGGTTTGGAGAAACAAGTTCGAAGAAAACAAGTTTGAAGTGAAGCTGATGCTGTCAGTTTTTACCTCTGATGTTTCATTACTCCACACCCCTTTTGAACGAGAGATGGGGTCATAGGGGTACATCACCAGAAGCTACATCAAATTTACTTTCCAATGCAAAAAGCCCCACATCATTTGGAGTTGTGAGTCAAAAGTTCTAGTCATTCTCGTGGAAGGTGTCCAGGCTGTCAAAGCTTCGCGAATTTCCGAGGAGCTCTCAAACAACTCCCAAAGTTGACTGCTTATTCTCCCAAGGAAGCCATGCAAACCTGATTACTTTTGAAACCTTTTCACACCTAGCTAAGGGGGGTTGTCCCTGATATAAAACCCCATCTCCCCCATCCTTTTAGAAACCTTTTGTCAAACCTTTCAGCTGGAAGCTTATGCAGCAAGACTGCTAGAGATCCAAGAGATCCTTACTACCTTTGCTCTTGTGAGTTCATCCGGATTCGCGAGAAGGAGCCTCTGGTTCCCCCTAATTCGTGCTCTACGGTTCCGGCCGTTTTGTGTGGGTCAGTCCCGGTTTGTGGTTCTGCGATTGTTCGGACAGCGGGTTGGAGTTCTTGTAGCTCCAGTCAGCCATCCCCAATGTACGGGTTGCATCCAACCTTGGCAGGTGTAAAGCTAGTTATCCCTCCCGATTCGATCCTCCGACGTGAAGATCGGGCCACCCTCGGGCGTGAACTCGTTCAACGGGTTTGCACCTATCACTTGGTTTTCATCTTTACCACGCAATAGTATTGGAACATGGGATACATGTAAATATGCTTTTATTATCAAGTATTTTCCTCCTGCTAAGATCATCTCCCTTAGGTATCAAAGTATGAATTTCAAATAACAAGACCAAGAACATGTTGCACAAGCATGGGAGAGGATGAAAATGATGATTAAAAATTGCCTAACACAAGGCTTGAACTTATGGATGATTATACAAAATTTCTATGCTGGACTAAACTTTGTGTCTAGAAATCTTCTAGATTCTGCCGCAGGTGGTACCTTTATGGAGGTGACATTAGGAGAGGCCACCAAACTTCTAGACAACAACATGACAAACTATTCTCAATGGCATACCGAAAGAGGTCCAACTGGTAAGAAGGTAAATTATGTCGAAGAAATCACTACTTTGAGTGAAAAGCGGATGCTCTTATAAAAATGGTTGCTAGTAAAAGTGCTCATGTTGATCCCAATGATGTGACTTTGTCTACCTTGATTGAACAACATGATGATGCTATTGATGTGAACTTTATCTCGCGAAACACTTTCGACAACAATGTGTATAGAGGAAATTTCAATGCTACACCGTATCCCGATAATTCCTCTAACAATTATGAAACTCTTATGGAAATTCTTCTACTAATAATAATAGGATATCCTCTGATATTGAGAACACTATTAAAGAATTGATTAGTTCTCAAAAGCTTTTTAATACCATGGTAGAAGAAAAGTTGAATAAAGTTGATGATTTGGCTAGGAATATGGATAGAATTGCTCTTGATGTGAAAAATCTTAAAAATAAAACTTTGCCACCCAAGCATGATATTAATGAAACTATTAAATCAATCCAAACATCTATTAATGAAAGTAAGGAGAGGACCGCGAGGTTGAGAGCTAAGCGAGAATTCTTAGAAAGGCTCTTCCATCCGTTTTTTACCGTAATCATGATGAAGATATTAAAATGATTGGTACTTCTCCTATTGAATCTTTGTTTACTAATCTGAAAATAGATGATAAAGGGACTGGAGATGAGTCAACTTTAGCTAGAAGGCGCCCCGTTTGTTCGGAGGGTGATGATTCTAATGATAAAATTAAAAAAAAGTGGGTTTGGAGAGGTCAAAACTTTAACTAGTGATATGCCCACTATCTTGGATTACAAGTACTTTAATTATGAAAGATGTTCTTTAGTAGAATGTGATACGTCTCCGTCGTATACATAACTAGATAACACCCCGCGTGTTGCTGCGGAATGTGTGCATTGATTAAATTGGTAAACACTTGGAAGCTAATGGAAAATGTTGTCATATTATAGTAAATATTGGTCATTGCAAATAATAAGTTGCATTTGGACATAAAATAATGTCTATTAGGAAAATAGCGGCATTCAACAACATGATCACAGGTGATACAATGTATTCATGGACGTATCATTTACATACAACACACGAATTTGATTTATTGTACTTCTAGGCCCAACACGTCAATTCAGTAAATGCGCGTGTGTGCAGAAAGGTTCAGAAAGAAAATACAACCACAACAAAATCTAAGGTGATAATTTCAAAGAAAACACAACATATATACAGAAACCCAACCTATTTGTGAGATTGGTGAGCCAAATTGTGCAAAAATGAATTAGAAAATAGATTGTCGACTAACAACGGATACATATACATCGAGGTATAACATAGTTGAAGGTGCATATTTGTCCAGTCACGTACATATAGCAATGCAAATATGGTTGCCGTGGGATTTGTGGCAGGGGAGAGTGCGTGGCTACATCACACCACACTCATGCATCTGCGATTCTCCACGGCCAAGTAAAGATCTAAAAAATCACAATTTATTAATATGTCAGTGTCATCAAGATTCATCATATTAGCTAACATGAATAGGTGACCTTAATATTGCACTTAAAGGACTGAAAAACATTGCTTTGATACATCAAGATGATAAAGAAATGAAAACTGCATCAATTTTGGGATTTAAGGATGAGATAACCATAGCCTGGTCTTCGTGGTCAGTCTCGTCGGCGAGCTCCTTGTGGCCGAGCTTGGCAGCGACAGGTCATGGGCGGAGCTTGTTCCGGTGAATTGCGAGGAGGCAAAGCGTTTGCTTCTTCGTGCTTGTTGTGGACGCTGAGCGCACATGACGCGATGGTATGTCATTGCAGGGACGCAAAATGGGATGGAGAGGGCAGAGGAGAAGCCAGGAAGATTTATGGAGGGGAGGAGACGCACTGGTGTCCTCGGTGGGGAGAGGATGGGACATGTCCGTTCAATTAAATTAAATCTAACACTTATTTCCACATTTGCTGGGTAGTGGACAGAAAATTGATGAATGTTGTCGTTTCATGTGCACTGGAGGTGCATTGTGGGCGGTTTACATCTACGTTTTTGTGGCCGGTTTACATCTACTTATTTGTAGCCGGGAGATCGCGTCGATCTTGGCGGCGGCTAGCAGAAGAGAAAACGGCTAAGATATATTTTTAGAGAAAAGGCCAGAGCCCGACTTTATAAATAAAGCCACCAGGCAGAGTTCCACAACATCACAAAGCCACAACCGAACCTAGAGAGAACAATAGAGCGCGAAACCGCAAGTACAGGGTACAAGGCGCAGAGGCCACAACCTCGGCGCGCAGGCCGTAGAAAACCAAGTAGCAGCATGATAACAGATGAGACACCATCTAAGCCAGGGAGCATCAGAAACAACTAGCCAGCAGGCTCCTGCCTCGAAAGAGTAGATGTCGAAGCCCGAATCTTGGAGAGAAGGCAGTCGAACCCATCACGGTCTTGCATCTTAGTCAATGATCTCCACTGCTGTAGGAACATGCAAGTTTTAAATAAGCAATCAGCAGGTTTAGCAGGGAAAATATGTTCAATAGTAAACTTATTCCTGGTTGTCCACAGGGCCCAGCAAACCGCAGAAAAAACAACCCAGAAAAGCCGCCTGGTAACCCCAACAAGACCATTGGCAAGGACCCGAAGCTCAGTAAAAGAAGAAGGATCCCAGGATACTTGGAGCCACGATCTAATACAGCACCAGACCAGCTTTGCAAGAACGCACTGGAAAAAGATATGATTTGTGTCCTCCAGACCGTCACACAGAGCACAACGATCCGAGCCCGGACCATTACGTTTACAAATTTGGTCAGCCGCAGGAAGACGAGCCCTAAAGGCTTGCCACATGAAGATCTTTACCTTAGGAGGGATACTGGCCCGCCAAACCTGGCCGAATCTGTTAGTGGGGGTACCTCCAATGATCCTAGCATACAAGGACTTAACAGTGAAGCGACCAGAAGACGAGTGAGGCCAAGAAACCGAGTCAGCTGTCTCCGAGAGCACGGGGAAGAAGGCAGCAAGCCGGTGCCAATCTTCCAACTCTGCAGGGGATAGAGAACGCCGGAAAGCAAGGTCCCAATTATTGGCCGAAAGCTCCGCGATGGAGAACTCAGGATCAGGGCAGAAAGAAAATAGCGTGGGGAAGGCCACCGAGAGGGTAGAATCTCCGCACCACCAATCAAGCCAGAACCGGATGGAGGCACCGTTGCCCACAATGAATTTGACGTGCTCCTTAAAAATGGGGCGAATCTTGATAAGATCTTTCCAAAATTGGGATCCTCCCCGAGCAGAAGCGAACATAGGGTTAGAAGAGGGAAAGTATTTTGCTTTGAGAATAGAGAACCATAAAGAGTCCACACCCGAGCTCATGATTTTCCACCACCATTTAATCATAAGGCATTTGTTCATCACAGTAGTGTTAATGATCCCCAACCCCCAAGGTTTTTGGGTCTACAAATAATCTTCCATTTGACAAGCCTATATTTTCGTTTGTTATCAGCAGAGTTCCAGTAAAAAGCTCCCATGTGTTTGTCAAAGCCTTCATGAGTGCCAGCCGAGAGGAGGTAGAAACCCATGATGAACATAGGTAAAGAGGAGAGGCAGGAATTAGTGAGAGCAACTTTCCCGGCATTCATATTATATCTACCCTGCCAAGGGAGCACTCTGTTGCCCACGTTAGCAACCATCGGGGCGAACTCCTTGGCACACAATTTATCCGGGGCAATAGGAAGACCCAGGTACCTAAAAGGAAAAGAGCCAAGGCTACAGTTAAAGAGGCGGGCCACCCTAAGAGCCGCCGCATCATCAACACCAGTAACGATAACCTCACTTTTGGAAAAGTTGATTTTCAGACCCGAAATAGCTTCAAAGCAGAGAAGGATAAATTTGAGATGAGCAATGCAGGAGTCATTAAGTTCAACCATGATAATAGTATTGTCAGCATATTGGAGGTGGGTGACACCCGCAGGAATGAGGTGGGAAATGACCGGGGAGATGTGGCCACATGAAGCAGCCCTAGAAAGAATACGGGATAAGGCATCCACCACGAAGTTGAACAAAAGAGGAGAAGCAGGGTCGCCTTGCCTAAGACCTCTGCCATTAGCAAAGAAGTTGCTCACCTGACCATTAACCGCAATAGCTGTATGGCCCCCCGAGACCAGCTGCATAACCCTATGAACATAGGCCCCATCAAAACCTTTCGCAAGCAAGACCTGTTTCAGAAAGGGCCAGCTGACCGAATTTTACGCTTTTTCAAAGTCCAATTTGAGAATCACCGCCTTAGATTTACGAACCTTAAGATCATGAACTATCCCGTGTAAGCAAAGAATCCCATCCAGAATGAATCTCCCCTTCACAAAAGCAGATTGGAAAGGGCAAAGAACCTATGGGCGACAGGGGACAGGCGCGTGGCGAAGCCTTTAGCCGGAAATTTTGTGAAATTATTGATCAAAGCAATCGGCCGGAATTGCGAGATCAACTCAGGACCCTTAACCTTAGGGATGAGCGAGATAACAACATAGTTAAGACGGGAGATATCCACCGTCCCAAGGCAGAATCCTTGAATAACCTTATAGATCAAAGATTTAAGCTGAGGCCAGAACCTCTTGAAGAAAGGAATAGAGAATCCATTAGGGCCCGAGGCGGCATTCGGATTGGCAGACTTAATAACCTCCCATATCTCCTCATCAGAGAGAGGAAACATTAGGGCATCGTTCTCCTCCCTAGAAATCCGCGAAGGAGTATCCCAAAGAGAGGAAGCAACCAGGAGACCCGACTCTGGTTTGGCAGCAAGGAGGGAGGAGAAAAACTCAACCACATGAGCTAGGATTTGGGACTGGTCAGAAGTTTTAATGACGTTGATAATAAGACTGTTGATCGAGCATCTTCTGCTTCTACCATTAGCGACCGCAAAGAAATATGCCTTAGGGGCGTCACCCTTAAGAGTCCAGTTTAACGTGCCCCTTTGGCGCTAATAGATTTCGGCCTGTTGATGCAACTGCATCAAAGCATCCTCCAGCGCATAGCGAACAGCCCAATCACTCTCTGAGAGGCCCGAACCATCAGCCAAAGCATCCAAATCCGCAAGCCGGGCCTCCAAAGAGCCCTTCTGACGACGAGCCTCCGCCGCTCTGCTATGAGACCAGTCACGAAGGAATTTACGCAACGCATAAGAACATTTGTGCCAGTCATCCATGGGTCCGAATGAGCGGAGATAGGAAGCGAGAAGCCCGAAAATCTTGTTAGCCAGCATCTCAGAGAAACCATCAACCAACAGCCAGGAAGCGTCGAATTGAAATCTAGAGGAAACCACAGGATTATCCAGGCCCGCGTCCAAGATAAGAGGGGCATGATCCGAGCTCACAATAGGCGTAGCTTTCAAAGAGGCACGAGGGAAAAGGGAATCCCAATTCGGGCAAAGGAAGACACGGTCCAACACAGAGCGAATCGGGGTGGCTTGGTGATTAGTCCAGGTGAAACGGGCTCCCACCAGAGGGAGTTCCTGAAGGGCACAATCACGGATAAAAGCATTAAAAGCGTCTGCCAAAGACCACGAGAAATTACTAGAGCTCTTATCAGCGGGGGAGCGCAGCAGATTGAAATCCCCACCTACCACAATAGGCAAGGTAGAAGCATCAATTTTCGCTGAGATTTCGTCCAGAAACAAGGAGGATAGAGAGTGATCCGCAGGTCCATACACTACCATGAATTCCCAGAGAGTATTAAGTTGACGATGGTGCACCACAGTACTAGCCCGAAAAATACCATGATCAAAGGTAACAAAATCGAAAAGGTCTCGCTTAGTCCCAATAAGAATCCCCCCAGAATGCCCCGACGCAGGTAGAAAGTTCCAATCAAATCTATCCATCCCAGCAATAGCAGAAAGTTCATTAGGAGAAAAAGAATCTTTGAAAGTCTCGACTATCCCAATGATATTGATGTTATCTCCTCTGACCACATCCCTAATCTGGTCCCGGCGCCCCCTAGCACCAAAACCCCTAATATTCCAGAATAAAGCCCTCATTTAAAAGACAAGTTTTTGATGCGTAGACTAGACCTGCTAGGAGCTACATAGGATTTAGCATGTTTAGGAGGGGCCCGTTTGGAGGGAGGAGGAAGTGACTGGCCACCACCATTGTCACCCCCAACCGACATGCCCGGGACTGCGGCGACCCCATTCGCCGCAGCCAACTCTTTGGCCTTGGCAATGGCCGCTTGGGCAACCTCGTTAGCCCGAATCACAAATAGAATAACAGAGGGAGACCCAAAACTCGGATCAACAGAAACCCCCACATCAGATAAAACATGTAGTAAATGGTTACCAGGGAGAGCAGGTAAAACTAACCTAGCCGGAGAAGAAGTGGAGGTAGGAGGGGGGGAAGTACCTGTAGGAGGGAGATCCTTGGCCGCCGCATGCCGTTCCGCCCGCACCGCCACTGACACCCCAGAGTCGCGCACCCGCCGCCCCTTGCGGGCCGTGGAGGTAGGCGTGCGAACCGTCGGTGAATGAGAAGCAGGGGAAGGCACCGCAGACCTGGAAGGAGAACCAGACGCCACCCCCAGGTCAGCATCAAGGCGGCCGCACAGCCCAGCCACCGAATGCTTGGATCCCGACGATGCCCGACTCTTAGCAGAGAACTTCCTGACAATATGCTTCTTCTTGCTCACAGGACTACCATCAGAACGAACAGGGGAAGCAACCATATCTTCAATGCCCAAGGTGGAAGGAGACAGAGGTCGGATCGGCATGTTCGAACACACACCAGAGATGGGGGTACCAACGAGAGCCGCCTTCCCCTGCACGTTCACAGAAGGCTCAGCAGCAGCAGACACGCTTTCCTTCACAACCTCTTTCTGAGCATCCCCCATTGGTGCATTTTTTGGAAACAGATCCCTGACCGCTGGTTCCATGCCCTCCCATTCTGATTGAGTGAACCGGGCATCCGTCCCGCCACTCGGATCGTGTCCACCTGCCGAGCCATCATCATGCTTCTCCGAGTTCGAGGGCCCAGGAGGAGGAGAGGGCGGGGGAGCGTGAGCGGCCTCAGCCCCCTCGAACCGGACCCGAAGGCGGATACCTTCAGAAGAGGGAAAAACATCCACCACCCCGTGCAGGCAAACCAGATCAATAGCCCAAAGACGCATGCGGGCAGGGCCAAGCTTGTTCAGAGACTCAGAATCAACTTCAATTGGCTTACCCAATAGAACACCAAATGCCATCAAGAAAGGGACAGATCTGAGGCCCGCAGGAACATCATCAACCAGGACCCAAACATCAGATAGCGGACCAACATATATGGTGCCATTCACCATGGCCTTAACAAAGATCACCAACTGGTTGTGCGGCAGCGTGAAGCTGGTGCATGATGAAATCATCCTGAGACTCTCCTTAGATGGGAAAACTGCCGCAAACTAAAACTCAGAGATCTGATGCACCTGCCAGTCCCAACCGTCCACATCCCAGACCCGTAGCCCTTCCAACAGAACATGAGGAGAAATCTTCTGCCCCTGCACAATGATGATGGCCGCGTTGGATAGCGAAGGAGCCACCACCACCTGAGGAATCTCACTGTCAAGAGCAAAGAAGGAGCAACCCGGGAGTCTGATCCCATAGTGCACAAAAGCAGGAGGCTTAATACGGTTTTGACAATCCACAGTGAGATGGCCCTCAGATCTACAGATGAGGCAGAAGGGCGGATTGAAGCACCTAGACTGAAAGTGCCCCGGCTAGTGACACGCAAAGCAAGTGAGGGCAGAAGAGGAGTTAGGTGGAGGTGCGAGGGGACGCGGTGGAGGCGGCGGCGGGGGAGGGAGGATGCCATCGCCAAGGCCAGAGGAGGAAGCCCCAGGAGAGGAGATAGTGAAACGACGAGCCTTGTACTGTTGGGGAGGAGGGCCGAAGTTAGAACGCAAAGGAGGACGAACCGCAACACCAGATCCAGGCGCATGGATCTACTGGCGAGGGGGAGGAACCTGACCACGGGGAGGGGGAGGGCGGGGGTTGGAAGACGTCGAGCCCGCAACGCCGCCCGCCGCCGCCGCCTCCCAAGGATCAGCCTCCGGAGGCGTCCCACCACCAGATCTAGTGGCCAGAGAACTGGATCCACCCAGAGATCGAGCCCGCTCATCTCTCTGCAACCACTCCGGCCCCGCCGCCCAGGCCTCACGGTCACGAGCCACCTGCTCGCGGACCGCCTGCTCGGCCTCAAGCTTGGAGCGCAGAGAAGCTTCATATTCAAGATCAGCACCCTCCGCCGGAGAGCCGTCGCGGTGGCGCTTGCTCCCAGAAACCGCCTCACTAGAAGAGCCTCGAGATTTATCCATGGTTAGGGCTTCCGCAAAGGTGAGGGAGAGAGGAGGTGGAGGGATATGTCTACGAAAGAGACGGATGGGGGCGTGACGCCTGCGCAGATCGGAAGAGGAAGCCGAAAACCCTAGGAAAGGAGGAAAGGAGCCCTTGCGCACCCATAAGTACCCCGAGCACGCCGTGCCAGAGATGGGCTGGTAGGCCGAAAGGGCCGCAGAAGTAATGGAGTAGGGGGGTATGGGGGAGGGAGGCCCAACGACCATAGAGAGGAGAGGTGGAAAAACAGAAGTAGAGGAGAGGGGGGGAACCGTGGGCAGCCCACCCAAGGGCGGCCCAAGGTCCAGGAAGTCCACAGGCCCACAAGCCTGCAAACAGGGAACCAGGCCTAGGGTTGGCACTGCCTCCGTCCTCCCCACACCCGAGCCGCAGCGCACCGCCGCTGACGCCCCGGCGGCCAGAGGTAGGGAGGGAGAGGCCGAACTAGCAAAGCACGTCGGAGAAGGGGGCGAGCCAGGTGAGGACACGGTATCCACCCCTAGGGATCCGACCGAAGATTCACCAGCAAAACGAGCAGGGGAGGGGCAGGAGAGCTTACCAGATCTGTACCGCCGCCTGGCCACACGAGACCAGCCGGGGGCATCCACCGCAGAGACGACCGGCCGTCCCCGGCCCCCAGGCGCAAACTTCCTAGCCCGGGGAGCCGGAGCACCCAACGGCACAACCGCCACCATAGCACGAACATGCTCGAGGTCAGCTCAGAGGCGTCATCGTCACCGGCCAAAGCCCAAAAACGATTCCCAGACCGGGGAGAGGGAGCGGAGAGCTCCACCCTGGGGGCGACAACCACAAGAGCAGCGCCGGAGACGGGGAGGGAGGGCGCAGAGAGCACATCCACCGCGGGCCGAGAAGGGGGAAGCGAGGTTGCCGGGGAGGAGGGGGAGAGGGGAGGAGGGAGGGGGGAGATCCATCGTTTCGGCTAAGATATATTAGCAGAGGAGAAGATGACTCTTATTACATGGGCTTTCAAATAATGTAGTTTTTTAAAGTAAAGCCAAATACGTGCATGCGTTAGTCATGGCGTACCACCTACATGGGCTACCAACGACCTAGGTGTCTCTTGTGCAGACTATGGTTTTCTTGTCAAGTGCTATATGTAAATAAACCAAGCGGCCAGGAGAGGAGAGGATTAGTGATGATTAGGCCTTGCGGTCAACAACAGAAGACCAGCAGCGGGAAAGGAAGAGGCGTGATACATCTGAAACCAAAGAAAAGTGTCGTCACGGTGCAACACCCGTGTGCAAGAAGTACACGATCATAATGGTTGGGCATGCAGCGCGTACATGGTAAAAGAAGATGATGTGGCTGCATGAGAAATCATTAGTGATTATGTAGGGCATAGGATCATGTATTGTTGGCTGTCCATAGAACCATTGCATCACGTATTAATTGCCGTTTATTATACATATGGCTAGCCAATGGACGACTGTTGCATGTGGGCTAACGTGGAAGGTTGAGATGTGCTGAGTGGATAGAAAATGGCTGACGTGGTAGGCTGAAATGAGCTAGTGGGTTGCTTAGTGGAACTTTGATGTGGACACCTTGCATGTTAAAAGAATTGGGACCAACTTCTTAAGAATGCAAGAGTTTTGATTGTTTCATGCCAATATTATACAACTTTCACATATTTTTGGCAATATTTTATATGATTTATTGGACTAACATATTGATCAAGTGCCTAGTGCCAGTTCTTGTTTGTTGCATGTTTTTTTTGTTTCGCAGAATATCCATATCAAATGAAGTCCAAACGCGATAAAAATTTACGGAGAATTATTTTGGAATATATGTGATTTTTGGGAGTTGGAATCAACGCAAAAGGAGGCCCACAACACCCACAGTACATCAGGGCGCGCCCCAGGGCCCAAGTGCGTCGTGTGGGTTGTGGTCACCTCGTAAGTTGGTTGGAGCTCTACTTCGGGCGCAAGGAAGCTTATATACGGAAAAAATCGTGTTAAAATCTCAGTGGAATCGGAGTTATGGATCTCCGAGAATATAAGAAACAGTTTTTGGCCAGAAAACAGGAGCGCGAAATAGAAGAGAACAGAGAGGGAGATCCAATCTCGGAGGGGATCCTGCCCCTCCGCCGCCATGGAGGCCATGGACCAGAGGGGGAACTCTCCTCCCATCTAGAGGGGAGGCTAAGGAAGAAGAATAAGGAGGGGGATCTCTCCCCCTCTCTCCCGGTGGCGTCGGAACGCCGCCAGGGCAATCATCGTGACGACAATCTACACCAACAACTTTGCCGTCGTCAACACCAACTCTCCCCCCTCTATGCAGTGGTGTAACACCTCTCTTCCCCGCTGTAGGGTGTTGCAATATGTTCATGATTTGCTTATGGTGGGTGGCGTGAGTGACAGAAGCACATACCCGAGTAGGTGGGTTGTTGCGTATGGGAGTAAAGAGGACTTGATACTTAATGCTATGGTTGGGTTTTACCTTAATGATGTTGGTAGTTGTGGATGCTTGCTAGAGTTCGAATCATAAGTGCATATGATCCAAGTATGGAAAGTATATTAGCTCATGCCTCTCCCTCATATAAAATTGCAATAATGATTACCGATCTAGTTATCAATTGCCTAGGGACAAATAACCTTCTTGTTTGACAAAAGCTTTCTACTAAACAACTAACTTCTATTATCTTGCAATTTACTCGTAGTTTTATCCCCGCAAAGTACTTCTAGTTTTATTCGTGCAAACTATCCTATCACCTACAAAATAGTTTCATACTTGTTCTAGGTAAAGCAAACGTTAAAGTGTGCGTAGAGTTGTATCGGTGGACGATAGAACTTGAGGGAATATTTGTTCTACCTTTAGCTCCTCGTTGGGTTCGACAGTCTTATTTTTCGAAAAAGGTTACAAACGATTCCCTACACTTGTGGGTTATCAGAATGTATTTCCTTATCGCAATCCTTTATTAGCTCACCCAATGCTTATGAAAAAAACAAGGCTTTTACTAAACATATAGTAGAAGCGATGATAAAACCTTATGATGAGAAACTTGAGCTAGAAGTTTCTATACCTAGAAAATTGCATGATGAATGGGAACCTACTATCAAAATAAAACTAAAAGAATATGAATGCAATGCTTTGTGTGACCTTCGTGCTAGTCTTTCAACTATACCTAAATCTCTTTGTGATGTCTAGGTCTCACTAATATTCAAGACTGTTCCCTAAACTTGCATCTTGCGGATTCTACCATTAAAAAAATCTTTGAGTAGAATAAATGATGTGCTTATCCTTGCTAATAGAAATTATGTGCATGTACATTTCATTGTGGTTGATATTGAATGCAATCCTACCTTTCCAATTATACTTGGAAGACCTTTACGAACTATAGGTGCAATTATTTATATGAAAGAGGGAAACATAAGATTCCAATTACCATTAAGGAAAGGGATGGAACACCTCCCTAGGAAGAAAATTAAATTACCTTATGAACCTATCATGAGGGTGTCGGATTTCAGGCTCCGCAAAACCCTTAAGATTCGAACACAGGGGCGTGTGCGAAGATCCCCTGCAGCCTCGCCCTACCTAGCTCGCTACTCGATGGACAAGACGATGAACTCGCGCGATGACGAGGAAGAAGATGAACACGGTGGTTTACCCAGGTTCGGGCCGCTGCGAAGCGTAATACCCTACTCCTGCTTTGGTGGATTGCCTCTCGAGGAGGTGTGGTGGATGAACTAGTACAGTGTTTTGGAGCCTCGTGAGGGCGCTCCTGAGGTGTCCTTGGCCCTCTGTCGGCTTGGTGATGGATGAGTGGATGGACCGATTTCGGGATCCCCCTCTACGGTGCAGCCTAGCCTCTATATATAGTGGTGGCCCGGGTCCTCTTCCCTTATCGCAATGGCGGGAAGGGATCCCACAACGGCCAATTTTGAAGGGGGACATGAGTACATGCCCGCCCTGCCCAAAGGCGGTCTTCGCCTGCAAAGTAGCTGTCGATGATGCAGAGGTGGGCTCGGCGATGACATCCGTCCTGCGGGGCTCGTGGTCGTGGTCTTGTTGCACCGGAATGGAAACCTTTGGGGGATGCTTTGGGAATCCGCGTACGTCCTTGCTCCCTTTGCACCAAAGGGGAAACTGCACCGCCTGGCGCGCTGGGGCCCGCCTGTCCTCCCTTGCGTCATCTTTGACTCCTGAGGCCAGGCCCTACATAGAGATCTCCGCCGCTCCGGAGGGGGCCTAGGGAGGCCCACCCCCAGCCGGTCTCGACGCTGCTCCTCCTCGCGAGCCTAGGGGCCTCACGAGGGCCTTGTCTCGAGTGGGGCTGTGCATGGTTGTGCTTGGCTGATGAAGTGGGCCATGCCCTGGGCCGCAGGCAGGCAGGTCTGGGTACCCCCGTTCCCAGAACGCCGACAGTAGCCCCCGGGCACAAGGCACGCTCGAGCTGGCTTCTGGGCGAAGCCTTGGGGGCGGGCCAACGCGCCGCGGGCCCAAAACGCCTGCGGGCCAGGCTTCACATGCGGCAGTCTGAGGGACCGTCGCCCCCTCTCCCCCACACCGGACCGGCCATTGCCAGGTTTGTCGAGTCATCCGGCACACGCCACCAAGCCACCTTTGTTCCCCGTCGATTTTGCCATCTGTTCTCCCTCTCCCGCAGCTCTCGCCCTTTTCGCCGAATCCCTCCGCGTGCGCCGCCTCGCCCCCCTTGTCATGGCTCCGAAGAAGGGAGAAGGCAAAGGCTTGAGGGTGCTGATGACCGCGTCGGCGCCTAAGCCCGCGCTGGGCCGGTCATCGGTGGTAAACTTGGAGGGGTTGGAGAAGGTTCAGCTGGTGGTCGCCGCCGGCTCCAATGAGTGGGGGGCCACCAAAATCTGGCCAGGATCGCGGCCTCAGAGCGAGCTGGTGGCCCCCGCTGTCCCCCTTCATATCCACGCCCTTCTCTCGAGCGTACTGCCGCCATTCTCAAGCTTCCTCTCCGCCGTGCTTTCGCATTACCGGATCCACGTGCTCCACCTTGACCCTGGTTCCCTTGTCCTCCTCTCGGCCTTCGCGTTCCTGTGCGAGGCCTTCGTTGGTGTCTTCCCCTCTGTGGCCTTGTTGCGCCACTTCTTCTCCCTTGAATTGGTCTCGGGGGAACAGTGCTCTGGGTGCATGTCCTTGAGAGCAGCGGACGCATCGGCCGGGGGGCCCTCGACGCCGGACTCTCTTCGGAAGCAGAAGGGTTCCGGCGGCAGTGGGTGTACGTCAACGCCGCTGAGGCCGACCCTCTGTTCCAACTCCCGCCGGCCCCCGCAATGCCGGATCGCGGGTGGAGGCTCGAGGAGCTTGCCGACCGTAGGCTTGCGCCGGACCTAGCCAGGCTGGCGAGGCTGAAGAAGGCGGGTGTGATGATGGCGATGGTGGTGCGGGAGTTCACACGCTGGCGAATTGCTCCTCTTCAGTGCCATTCCCGTCCGATGTGGGCCTTCACAGGCCCCCGCGATCCCATGAGGACCCAGGTCCTGCCTCTTTCCCCCGACGTGCTGCGCGAGTTGCTCCGCCGCCTGACCGGCGGTGAACCTGACGAGCTTCCCCGAGGCGGCCTTCCCTTGTACAACTACAAGGACCGGGAAGCCCTCGTCTTGAAGATGCCGCGTTTAGATGAGTGGGGGCTCCTTCCTCTGGAGGGGGCGCGTCCGTAGGATGCCCCTTTCTCGGGGGCCCTGACCCACGGGAACTCGGAGGGCGCCGCCCCTCCCGTGGCCGGGGTGAAGCGCCCTTCGCTGCCCGCTTCTCCAGTTCCCGCTCCGAGTCAGCCCGGGGTCGGGGGTGACGCCCCGTCGATGGTGAAGGTCGCCGTCTCCGCCGCTTAGTGTCAGGTGCCGGTAGCCGGTTCATCATCCCCCGGCCCCCGCGCCGGCCGGAAGAGGAAGGCGCCCAGGGGCGGCCGCTCCTCGATGCCGTGGGCGCCGGTGAAGAGGAAGTGGATCGCCGTGGATGAGTAAGTGCCCGCGCCCCCTCGATTTTCCCTTTGGTGCCCTCCTTACGAGCTTCTGTTTCGCAGGCTCCCCACCGGTGAAGGGAGAGACAGGTCGGCACCGCCCATTCCTGCGGCCGCCGAGCTTCTTGCAGTCTCGTCTCCTGTCGGTCGCGGGATTCGGGCCGCCAAAACGCCCACACCTGAGCCCGCTCGTCCGTCGGGAGGCCCCGAGCGCGAGCCCCCTGCGGTCTTCTTCGCCCGTGGCTTCCAGCTCCCTAGGATGGGACCGCTTCCCCCGCCAGTGGCCCTTCCTGGGGGCGTGCCGCGCTATGCCCTTGGGCCCCCTTTGCCTGGTGACGCGAGGCCTCAGGTGGCGCGTCCTTCTCCCGGAGTGGTTACGCGGGAGCCCCCAGCCCCTGGGCACGCGTCCGGGCTGGGTGGTTCCTCGGATGCCTCCCCCGTCCATCCTGGGGAAGGCGGGGACCCTGGTTGGGCTCTTGAGCTCACGGGTGACCGGAGCGCCGCGCGGTGGGGCCTGCTCCAAACCGCGGCAGAAGCGCTAGGACGCCTAGGGGTGGAGCTCGCCAACAATGATGCCTGCTTGGAGGTGGAGCGCCAGCGCCTTGCGCAGGGATGGCATCAGCTTGAGGTCGCCGCAAACTTCGGCCGCCTGCAGCGCGAGCGCCCGCACAAAGACCGAGGAGTCCCTTGCCGCGGCGGTGGAGGCCCGCGAACGCGCCCTTGCCGAGGCGCAGGAAGCCGACTGCCGGCGCAGGGCCTCCGAGGAACGCTTCAGGGAGCTTCAAGCCTTCAACGCCGACCTTGAAGGGCAGATCCAGATGTGGAGGGCACACTTGAGGGCTCGTCAACCAAGTTCCTCCCCGCCGGCGCGAGCCCCCGAGCGCCTGTTGACTCGTTGGCGTTGGAGGCGCTGGAGCAGAGCCTGGAGCAGGGGAGGCTGGAGGTGAGGGAGCGCCAGGTGTCTCTTGCCGAGGAGTCCCATGCCTCCCGCGAGGCGAAGTTCCAAGAGGAGGTCGACACCAAGGTGGCACAGGCTTGGCGTTCCCTTCTCCAGGACTACCGCGCGAAGCTGAAGCTCCAGGAGTCTCATTTCTGCAAGCGTCGCGACCACCTGAAAGGCGAGGTTGATGCCCTCAAGAAAAGGTTAAACCAGGAGGAGGGGCGCCGGCGAGCCGCGATGGACGCCCAGGCTGCTGCCGAGGCCGAGCTAGCCTTTCTCTATAAACAAGTGAAAGGCGCTGCTTCCCTGGTAGAAAAGGCTTCGGACGAGGCGGGCCGTGCTCGCGGCCTCCAGCACGCGCGCTCCCAGATGTTCCGGTCCCTTGAGGGGAGGGCTTCCCGGGCCTTGAGCGACATCTGTGGTGCGAGCGTCTCGAGCCCCTTGGTTCCAGACGATGCCGGGTACCTGGGCTTCTTTTCCAGGGTAGTGGAGTGCCTTGAGGAGGGCGCGGAGAAGATCCGCGTGCTTGTGGAGGAGAAGCGCCGCGACCTCCTCGAGCGGGCGGCCTCAAACGTCTTCAGCCACCTAATTCGTCTCGACCCGCACTTCGATTTTGAGGCGGTGCTTGGTCCTGTGCCTAAAGTGACTCGTGCTGCCCTCGCCGAGTGGGTCAAGGACCATGTGGACGACCTAATAACGGAGCTCTCTTCCGACGAAGCCGAGGGCAGTGCCTGAGCCGGGAAGCGCGAGGCCGTCGCCGGGTAGTGGTGACGAGAGTAGCGGCAACGGCGTGCCCCCTTGAGTATCCTTCTTGTTCTCCTGACAGGGTTATGCATGCAGCCTAGTGGCAACTTTTATGTATTTTGGAAAATACCCTTGAATGTGTCCCCAAATGACGAGGTGTGTAGCGCCGCGCTTCCTCTTGTCCGGGGTCGCTGCCAATTCGGTTGTCGCACTTGCGATAGCCTTCGGCGTCAGGGGGGTTAGCTGTGGCGCCTGGGGAGGGGTCCGGACGTCCTGGGGTTTTCCTCTTCACGTGAATGAGGCGAGTCGGGAGCCCTTTCGGCACTCTGTGTCTACAGGCCCCAGTCCCGCACATTTCCCGACCACCGTAGCATACGACCGGATCACCAGGACGCAACTACGAGGTCAGGCCTCGACACCCTTGATGCCGACCGGATCACCAAGGACGGCATCAAGGGGCGAGTGGCTTTGTGACCAGTAAGGCTCCTGAGGCTCGATGCTCAGGAGCCCCCTTCGACGCTCAAGCGGCTCTACGTCGGCAGGTCCCAGTCCCGCACATTTCCCTACCACTGTTAGGTACGACCGGATCACCTGGACGCACTTCACGAGGTGGGGCCTCGACACCCTTGATGCCAACCGGATCACCAAGGACGACATCAAGGGGCGAGTGGCTATATGACCGGTAAGGCTCCTGAGGCTCGATGCTCAGGAGCCCCCTTTGACGCTCGAGCGATCCCCATTCCGTCCTGCCGGATACTGCCTTAGGAGGCCCTGGGGCCTCCCGAGACTCCATGATGTGGTACCGTGCTGCTGTCGGAGCCCCCGAGTGGGGGTCGACTGCCAAAAGATGCAAGTCCCTGAGGCGACAGGGCCCGGCTATCCAGCTCCAAGGCGCCCCGGGGAGGGCCGGAGCGCACGGCTTCTTGCGAAACACCAATCCGGAAAGAGAGAACTCAAGATCGATAAAACGAGAGAACAAAGAGAGAAAAAGTTCCCGCCCCTTTTTCTTTTAAATATAGAGTTACGAAATCCTTGAACTTCCAACAGGTTCGAGCACAAAAAGGATTCCCGAAGGTTGCAACTTGGAATATGAAAAAGAGCTAGAAAATGGCCGCGTCCGGCTTTTTAGGGTAGTCTTCGTCTTCGTCTTCCCCCAACGCTGAGCGTAGGGCATCCACGTTGCATGGGCATAGCCATTGGAGGGTAGTGTTTACTTCTCCGCCAGCGCGGAGCTGTGGCTTCCACATTGTGTGGGAACGAACCCCTCCGCGTCCTCGGGGGGCTCCGGGCATATACAACCCACTGATTATTACGTGAGAGTGTCACGGGTCGGTCCCGGGGGTGTATAGGGAGCTCCATGCCCCGCGGACATGAAGCTCACTCCCAGCCCCCAGGTTTGTCGTGGCGAAGTAGGGTCTGCTCCGGGCGGGCCCTCGAGCATAGGGGGAGCCCCTTGCGCTCTCCGACGGGAAGGCCCGCCCCAGAAGTAGGCCCTGGGCTCCCCGGGCGGTGCCCCAGTGCGCCTCGCTGGGGTACCCGGGGTTCCCATGCTGGTACTCGGGGCCCTGCCCCCAGGTCGGGCGAGCCGAGCCTCGGGACATGGGCGAGTACATGATCGCCCATTGGTGATCGAACGAAACCCGTCCCGGAGACATGGGCGTATGTTCCACCCTCCGTCTCCAAGCGGGCGTCGCGCGCCCCGGAGACATGGGCGTATGTTCCACCCTCCGTCTCCAGGTTGGGATCGTCTGGCCTGGAGACATGGGCGTGTGTTCCACCTTCCGTCCCCAAGATGGGGCCACCCAGCCCGGGGATGAGGGCGCATGTTCTACCCTCCGTTCGCAGGCAAGTGACCCCCGGTCTCCAGACCCAGACGCCTGCTCAAGGCAGCTCCCTACCAGCGGGCGTGCCTCGCGAAGGTGCCCGCGCCGGGCATCCTCGCGAGGCCAGCCCCGCAAGCCGCCCCCGCGAGGCTGCATATACCAGCCCGCGCGGGGGCTGCTCGCGAAGTCGCGTATGCGCCTCCTGTCGCCGTGGTAGCCGGTGCTGCTCCCTTCGTGGCCCGGGCGCGCGTCAACATGGTCGTTGTAGAGTTGCACGAGCCCCCGGGCGCCGGCGTAGTTGAGCCTCCGGTCCTCCTCCCTGGTCCCGGTGAACGTGCCGAGAGGCACGAGGTGACGCCCCTCTCATGTGGCCAGCACCTCCCACCGGTCTCTGCCGGTGCCTGCGGCCGGCTCCTGCGCCTCCGGCGGCTCGAGCCAGGTCCCCGGTGAGCGCGGGCCGCCGCGGACGTCCCGAGCGCGCCCGTATGGCCCAGGCGCCGTGCCCGCCGGTCGAGCGAGTTCACGGGTGCGAGCCTTGCTGAGATACACCCGGGTCTCGTCGGAGGCGGTGTTGCGCCCAGGGGCGTGCCTGGCCTCGTCGATGCGGCGGTCGCGGGCAGCGTGTTGGCGTTGTAGCTTGTGCTCCACGAGGAGCGCGACATGTCTGTGCGTTGGGTCTTGGCAAACTCGGAAGAGTGGCGGTGCGGCCCGAACGCGGGGAAGGGCCGGGGCGACGGGGGCGTGCCGTGAGGTTGGTGAAGGCGGCAGCCCCCAACGCCCGTTGAGGGCCCGGCCGGTGACGCCGCCCGCTGGCGGGGAGGCAGAACGACGCGAGGTGCCAGGGCCCGCCAGTGCTGGCCGCGTCACGCGGGCAGCCCGCCGCTCAGCGCGGGCTCGGCGTCCTTTTGCCATGAGTGCGGCGAGCGGAGGCGAGGTGAGGCCCGAGGAAGATTTCGACATGCCCCTACCTGGCGCACCAAATTTCGGATTTCGGGCTCCGAAAAACCCTTAAGATTCGAACATAGGGGCATGTGCAAAGATCCCCTGCAGCCTCGCCCTACCTAGCTCGCTACTCGATGGACAAAACGATGAACTCGCGCGATGACGAGGAAGAAGATGAACACGGTGGTTTACCCAGGTTCGGGCCGCTGCGAAGCGTAATACCCTACTCCTGCTTTGGTGGATTGCCTCTCGAGGAGGTGTGGTGGATGAACTAGTACAGTGTTTCGGAGCCCCGTGAGGGCGCTCCTGAGGTGTCCTTGGCCCTCTGTCGGCTTGGTGATGGATGAGTGGATGGACCGATTTCGGGATCCCCCTCTACGGTGCAGCCTAGCCTCTATATATAGCGGTGGCCCGGGTCCTCTTCCCTTATCGCAATGGCGGGAAGGGATCCCACAACGGCCAATTTTGAAGGGGGACATGAGTACATGCCCGCCCTGCCCAAAGGCGGTCTTCGCCTGCAAAGTAGCTGTCGATGATGTAGAGGTGGGCTCGGCGATGACATCCGTCCTGCGGGGCTCGTGGTCGTGGTCTTGTTGCACCGGAATGGAAACCTTTGGGGGATGCTTTGGGAATCCACGTACGTCCTTGCTCCCTTTGCACCAAAGGGGAAACTGCACCGCCTGGCACGCTGGGGCCTGCCTGTCCTCCCTTGCGTCATCTTTGACTCCTGAGGCCGGGCCCTGCATAGAGATCTCCGCCGCTCCGGAGGGGGCCTAGGGAGGCCCACCCCCAGCTGGTCTTGACGCTGCTCCTCCTCGCGAGCCTAGGGGCCTCACGAGGGCCTTGTCTCGAGTGGGGTTATGCATGGTTGTGCTTGGCTGATGAAGTGGGCCATGCCCTGGGCCGCAGGCAGGCAGGTCTGGGTACCCCCGTTCCTAGAACGCCGACAGAGGGCTACTTATGGATTGAGTGCCAAAGCTGATATCACTTGATGCTATGCATTATGTCTGGATACTTTAATGATTGTGTTTTTATGTTTTAATTAGTGTTTGTGCCAAGTAAAGCCTTTGGGATGACTTGCATGATGAGTAGAATTGATACGGTGCAAAAACAGAAACTTTAGCGTCCAGTGAAGAATTTCTCTGATTTTACCGGAACGTATTTTTGATCTGATTTTTTACACAATATTGATATACAAATTCCCCCGATTCTCCTATTTTTCAGAATTTTTAGAGTTATAGAAGTATGGTTTATTTACATATCATTACAGACTGTTCTGTTTTAGACAGATTCTGTTTTGCTTGCATAGTTTGCTTGTTTTGATGATGCTATGGATTATATCGGGGGGTATAAGTCATGGAGAAGTTAGAATACATTACCTTATGCAATAATAAAATATGAATCAATATATAACAATACCTAAAGTATTTGATATGTTTGCTATACTAACGGATCTCACGAAGGTTTCTGTTGAGTTTCGTGTGCTGAAGTTTTCAAGTTTTGGGTGGTATCACGATGGATGAAGGAATAAGGAGTGGAAAAGAGCCTAAGATTGGGGATGCCCAAGGCACCCCAAGTCAAATTCTAGGAAGACTCAAGTGTCTAAGCCTGGGGATGCCCCGGAAGGCATCCCCTCTTTCGTCTCAATCCATCGGTATGTCACTTCGAGCTATATTTTTATTCATACGTGATATGAGTTTTGCTTGGAGCGTCGTTTGTTTTAGTTCGCTTTTGTTCTAGTTTTCCACAATCATTGTTTGCTGGACACACCCACTCGAGAGAGACACATGTTCATCATGATTTGTTAGAATACTCTATGTGCTTCACTTATATCTTTTGAGCTTAGCAGTTGCTCTAGTACTTCACTTATATCTTTTTGAGCACGGTGGCATATAGATTTTATAGAAATGATTGCACTCTCATTCCTCACTTATGTTTGTTTGAGAGTTAATAAATAGTGACGGTAATTTGCATGGGTTATAAGACTAGTCTGAAAATAATAGGTATTCAATGAGTGCATAATCAAAACCTTCATGTAGCACATACAAAAGAAATTGTGGGTTAACGATATTGATGTGGTAATATGAAAGGGCATGAGTGCATGGTTGTTGGTTAGTAGAAATATCGATAGTTAAAGGGTGTTAATTTTCTATTCATCTAAATATTGGTCATGGCATGGTGATGATATGTGAGCATTCTTATACCTCGTTGAAATCCTAGTGTTGTTTAGGTCGGAGGCGCGTGATAGTTAACTCCTCCCAACCTCCTTCCTAGGGGCATGCGAGTAGTATTTTGCTTCGAGAGAGCTAATAAAACCTTGCAATGAGTATGTGAGATCCTTATGAGTAATGTGAATCCATGGATGTACGCACTCTCACCTTTTCATATATTGCTAGCCTCTTTGGTACCGTGCATTGCCCATTCTCACCTCGAAGATCGGTGCAAACTTCGCCGGTTCATCTAAATCCTGCGGCATGATACGCTCTGTTGCACATAAGCCTCATTATATCTTCCTCAAAACAACCACCATACCTACCTATTATGGCATTTCCATAGCCATTCCAAGATATATTGCCATGCAACTTCCACCGTTACATCATATGACTAGTACACTCATTGTCATATTACTTTGCATGATCATGTAGCTTATAGTATTTGTGGCAAAGGCACCGTTCATCATTGTTTACATACTACACTAGATCATTGAACACCCTGGTACACTCCCAAAGGCATTCATATAGAGTCATATTGTTTAGTAGTTTTTCATATCGAGTTGTAAGTAAATAAAAATGTGATGATTATCATTATTAGGGCACTGTTTGAGTGAGGAAAGGATGATGGAGACAATGATTTTCCCCCACAAATCGGGATGAGACTCTGGACGAAAAATAAAAGAAAAAAAGGAAAAGAAAAAAAGAGAGAGAAAGAAAGAAAAAAAAGAAAAAAGAAGAAAAAAATGAAAGAAAAGAGAGAAGGGACAGTGCTACTACCTCTTTTTCCACACTTGTGCCTTAAAGTGGCACCATGTTTTTCATATAGAGAGTCTCTTGTTTTATCACTTTCATATGCTAGTGGGAATTTTTCATTATAGAACTTGGCCTGTATATTCTGATGACGGGCTTCCTCAAATGCCCGAGGTCTTCACGAGCAAGCAAGTTGGATGCACATCCACTTAGCTTCAGTCGAGATTTCATACACTTATAGCTCTAGTGCATCCGTTGCATGGCAATCCCTACTCCTCACATTGATATCTATTGATGGGTATCTCCATAGCCCGTTGATATGCCGAGTTGATGCGAGACTTTCTTCTCCACTTTTTACCCCTTTGATACCTACCATTATATTCTATTCCACCCATATGTTATATCCATGGTTCACGCTCATCTATTGCGTGAGTAATAAAAAGTTGAAGCACGTTAAAAAGTACGATCCAATTGCCTGACTTAACACTGTGGTGCTTGACATTTGTATTTATGTGGTGAAGACGGAGCCATGCCATGTTAATATGATAAAATGAATGGGGAGTAAATATTATTTAGGGATCGTATATTTTGAACATTGATGATTATGTTACTTATGTTTATGGATATTGCTATTTTAGTGTTTATTGATTCATCGTTTCTCAGTGATCACACCTGCAATAGATTACATGCTGGGTAGCATGTTGATACGTCTCCAACATATCTATTATTTTTTTATTGTTCCATGCTGATATATTATCATTCTAGGATACTTTTAGGGTCTTTATTTACCAATTTATAATATTTTTGAGCACTAACCTATTGACCCAGTGCCCAATGCCAGTTGTTGTTTTCTGCATGTTTTTCACTTTTCAGGTTTACAGTACCAAACGAAGTACAATTGCCACGAAACTTTTTTATGACGTTTTCTGGACCAAAAGAATACCTAGAAGCTTCGGGAGGAGACCGGAGGCCGCACGAGGGCACCAACACACAACAAGGCGCGCCCTGGGGGGGCCTGATATGTGCTGGCCCCCTCGGGCGTGATACGTCTCCAACGTATCTATAATTTTTTATTGTTCCATGCTGATATATTATCATTCTAGGATATTTTTTGGGTCATTATTTACCAATTTATAATATTTTTGAGCACTAACCTATTGACCCAGTGCCCAGTGCCAGTTGCCATTTTTTGCATGTTTTTGCCTTTGCAGGTTTACTGTACCAAACGAAGTCCAATTGCCACGAAACTTTTTGATGATTTTTTCTGGACTATAAGAAAACCGAGAAGCTTTAGAAGGAGGTCAGGAGGCACACGAGGGCCCCACCACACATCAGGGCACACGCTGATATGTGGTGGCCCCCTCGTGCGTCTCCCGACGTCCCTCTTCGGCCTATAAATTCTCTAATATTGAGAAAACCCTGGAGGCAGTCCCGAAACCCTTTTTCCGCCACCGCAAGTCTCTGTTCCATCGTGAGGCCATCTGGAGCTCTGTTCCGGCACCCTGCCGGAGGGGGGATCGCACGGAGGGCCTCTTCATCAACCTTGCTACCCTCATGATGATGTGTGAGTAGTTCACCACAGACCTACGGGTCCATATCTAGTACCTAGATGGCAATATCTCTCTCTTATTATCTTCAATACAATGGTCATCGCATCTTCGCTTTGATCTATCCGATGTAATCCTATTGTGTGGTGTGTTTGTTGGGATCCGATGAATCGTGAGTTTATGTTCAGATTATTCATGAAAAGTATTTGAGATGCCTCTGAATTTTATTATCTCTTAAGTGCATGATCATTATAGCTTCGTAATGCTCTCCGATCTATTGATGTGCTTTGGCCAAGTAGATTGATATTTCATCAGTGGGAGTGGTGCGTTGTGGTATGTTCAACCTGGCGAGTTTCTATATCCCAGTGACAAAGTAGGGGACAAGATGCGTCTTTGTGTTGTTGCTACTAAGGATAAAACGATGGGGTTCATTCATATTGTTTGAGTTTACTTTGTCTACATCATGTCATCGTTCTCCAAGCATTACTCTGTTTTACTTAATACTCTAGATGCATGCCGGATAGCGGTCGATGAGTGGAGTAATAGTAATAGGTGCAGGCAGGAGTCGGTCTATTTGCTTATGGACGTGATGCCTATATACACATGATCATTGCTGTGAACATGGCATGACTATCTGCTTTTCTATCAATTGCCCAACAGTAATTTGTTACCCACCATATACTGCCTACATGAGAGATGCCACTAGAGAACACTATGGCCCCCGGGTCTATTCACTTATATATTTGCAAACACTATTATTACCTTGCTGCCTTTATTTACTTTTTATTTATTTTTATTTTATCAACAATTATCTACACAACTCATTTGCTTGCAAATAACGAGATCAAGGGGATTGACAACCCTCTTGCCCGCGTTGGGTGCAAGTCGTTTGTTCATTTGTGTGCAGCCGCTGAAGACGGTTGAGGATTGATATTCCTATTGGTTCGATAAACCTTGGTTTCATAACTGAGGGAAATACTTACCCGCTTTGTGCTGCAATTACCCATTCCTCTTCATGGAAAACCCAACCCAGATCATAAGTATCAGGAAGGATTTCTGGCGGCGTTGCCGGGGAATATCATCATCAACTACCAAGAAACTTCACACAAATTTTCATTCACTTGCTCTTATTTTTATTTGTGTTATATTTAGCTTGTCACATAAAAACCCAAAATACAAAAATATTTATCTTTGGTTGTTACTAGTTTACTTCTTCGCTTGCTAGTTTACTTGTCTTGCTTGTTACTTTGCTTGCTCGGTCACCATGGCTCAAGGTACTACTAAGTTGTGTGACTTCTAAAATACTAATAATAATGATTTTATTAGTACTCCTATACCACCCGCCACTAGTGCGGAGGCTTTTGATATTAATGCTTCATTGCTAAATCTTGTCATGAAAGATCAATTTTCGGGAAGTCCTAATGAGAATCCCGCGTCACATCTTAATACCTTTGTTGAATTATGTGAAATGCAAAATAAAAAGGATATGGATAATGATATTCTGAAATTAAAATTATTTCCTTTTTCACTAAGATGTAAAGCTAAGGCTTGGTTTTCATCTTACCGCGTAATAGTATTGGAACATGGGATAATTGTAAAGATGCTTTTATTGCCAAGTATTTTCCTCCTGCAAAGATCATCTCCCTTGGAAATCAAATAATGAATTTTAAACAGCAAGATCAAGAGCATGTTGCACAAGCTTGGGAGAGAATGAAATTAATGATAAGAAATTGTCAAACTCATGGTTTAAATATGTGGATGATTATCCAAAACTTCTATATGCTGGACTAAACTTTGTGTCTAAAAATCTTCTAGATTCTGCTGCAGGTGGTACCTTTATGGATGTGACCTTAGGAGAGGCCACAAAACTTCTGGACAACATCCTGACAAATTGTTCTCAATGGCATACCGAAAGGGCTCCCACCGGTAAGAAGGTAAATTCTGTTGAAGAAATCGCTACTTTAAGTGAAAAAGTGGATGCTCTTATGAATATGGTTGCTAGTAAAAATGCTCATGTTGATCCTAATGATGTTCCCTTGTCTACTTTGATTGAGCAAAATAATGATGCTATTAATGTGAACTTCGTCTCGCGAAATAATTTCAACAACAATGCTTATAGAGAAAATTTCAATTCTAGACCGTATCCCGGTAATTCCTATAACAACTATGGAAACTCTTATGGTAATTCTTCTACAAATTCTAATAGGATACCCTCTGATCTTGAGAACACAATTAAATAATTTATTAATTCTCAAAAGGTTTTCAACACTATGGTAGAGGAAAAAATGCATGTAGTTGACAGTTTGGCTAAAAACATGGATATAATTGCTCTTGATGTGGAAACTCTTAAAAATAAAGCTTTGCCACCCAAGCATGATTTTAGTGATGCTATTAAATCTGTACAAATATCTAGTAATGAAAGTAAGGAGAGGACCGCTAAGTTGAGAGCTAAGCGGGAATCTATTATATATAAAAAGTGTTTTACGGGCTAACCAGAAAATAGAGAAATATGCTAAAAATCCCATAATAATCAGAAACATCTGACCTTTAATTGTGTTCACTAGAAAATCACGACCATTAGATCCAATTTAAAACTAAAAATATACTAAGAATACCATCTCTCAAAATTACCCACCACTGCCATTACGTAAAAAACATGTCCACGAATTATCGTATTATCTTCTATACCACGACGCTGTCAAAAAAATCATCTCTCCCACGATAGATACATCTCTTTTTTTAACAAGACGATAGATCTATCTGATGCATATAGGCTTATTGAAAAAAAGGTGGAGCCGCTCGTCTCGCCCGCTCCCGCGAGCGGGGAGGCGAAACCTAGCGCCGCCGGCTCCAGCCTCCCCCGCCCTCCGCCCCTCCCTCGCCGCCGCCGGCTCGCGCCGCCGGGCAAAGCCCGGCCGGCGTCGGTGGCGGCGGGGCCTCTTCCCCTTCCTTGCGGTGGGCTGGCGCGGGACAGCGCCACGGCGCGGATGCGCGCGGTTCTGCAGGACGGCGCGGCGCGGCTGCGGTCGGGACGGCACGGCGGTGGTGTCCTGGGGTGGAGGCGCGGGCGGCTGCTCGTCGGAGTCGAGGTGGGGCGTGCCTGCGCGGTTGGCGGTTTTGGGCGTCCCGGCCCAGATCTGGATCGGGCGGATGCTCCGGCCGGCTGCCAGCAGGCGGCGCGGGCTGAGGCGGCATAGGCCGGCCGCCGCTGGTGGTTGTGGCTGCTGGAGGGGACCGGCGTGGCGGCGTGCTCCTTGCTGGGGTGGTCCGGCGGCTCTAGGGCTGTGGTGACCGCGTCCGGGAGCGGATGGTGCGAATCGATGGGGAGGCGACGCGTCATGCTGGGTGTCGTGTCTCTGCCGGTGGCGCTGGGTGGTGGTGCAGCAGGCCTCCTTCCCCCTGGTTCTAGGCTGTCATGGCTGCGAGCCGGGGCTTGTGCTCGGGCGGATCTGGATGGTGCCCGAGGCGAGTCGGAGCTCTTCCTCCGGGTAGGTACGTTTGGGCTCGATCCGGGAGGTGCCCGTGGTTGGTGAGGCCCCTCTCCTCGCGGGTACGGTGGAGGTTGGTGGTGGTCGGGGCTCTGTTACTTTGTCGGGCAGATCGGCATCAAGGGCCATGGTCATGGCGTCGTGCAAGCGGGCTCGGCGGCGGCTGTCAGTAGTCACGGAGTAGGGTCTCCCCCGTCCACCGGGTACGGCTGGGGATCCAGGCGTGGATGCCTCCTGCTGTGGAGGCGTCCACCCATACTCTGTGGCTGATGCCGGGCTAGGAGCGAAAGGAGTCGCCTTTTGCTCCTCCCTCCGTGGTAGGTGCACCGTGATGTGGACGGTCGATGGAGTCCTGGAAATGGATGCCGGGGTGGCGGCCCTGGATGGCGGTCCGCATGGTTGGCTTTCCGGCGGGCACCATGGCGGGGGGGATGGCATTACCTCTTGGTCGTGTGGGCGGAGAGAGGTGATGCTGCGGGTGGCTCGGATGTGCTCTCTGTCTCTGACGGTGGCCGTGCCCCGATCCGGATCTGGAAGTTCTATGCTCCTCGTGCGTGCCCTGGAGACCTCGTGGTGACGCGGGGGAGCTGCCGAGCGAAAGCTCCGCGCTTTGTCGCTGACGACGGCGACGCTTGCGGGCGCCGTTATCTTCTTGAAGACGTCGTCATGGTGCTCCTCTCTGTGTCCGAGTTTCGGGTGAAAACCTCTGTCTGTTGTAGACTCGGCAACGGCGACGCCTAGCGCCGTTATCCCTCCTGGGGGAGTTGCCGTGGAGCTTAGGTGTTATAGGGCTTAGCGCGGTGTTGCTTTAGTCCACCCTGTACTTTATTTCGATTGCGTAGTCGTGTGGTTATCTTGGGATCGGCCGCGTATGGGGTCACCTCATCTCCTTGTATCGTATCGTTCGGCCGTGTACGCTGTATGGTTGTTGCTTTATATATAAAGCGGGGCGAAAGCCTGTTTCGATGCATATAGGCTTATTCTCTCCCAAAAGCTTTGTGTGTCTCAAAAGAAAAACACGATAGATCTATCTCATGCATATACGCTTATTCTCTCCGAAAAGCTTTATGGGCGTGTCTCGAAAAGACAAGCTGTACGTGTGCAATTGGTGGCAGCCCTAAAATCATCCATTGCTCGCCATGCATGCCCGTACATCTCACCTCACCTCCCAAGTCCAACTTATCATCAGTAGCTCGCGGCAGATCAGATCCAGTCCTGGATGCTCATTGGTGTCGTGAGCCAACATGAAGAATTTTGCATGTACCCAGTCCAACGATAGAAATTGGTACGTACGCTGGCTTAAAGACTTCATGCACACGTACACCGCCCAGAGCTAGAAATTGGTATGTATGCATCTTTAGTTCATTTTTAATTCGTCTGGAGTACATCATGTATGTATTCCCCATATATATGTGTTTGATTCCTTTTTTATTTTTCTTATGTGTTGGCTGTTGGGCACCACACATGACCTAAGAAGAAAAGAGGGATATATTGATCATGGCTGTAGTGTACTAATTGATCATGGCTGCGGTATATACTAATTTTCAACTATTTTAGACGAGCATCATCATCAGAAATAATATACATATATTTGATCTCTCCAAACAGAATATCTCTCTAGACAGATCCAAAATCTCACGTTTATATACATATATACAAAAGGTGGCACTTCAAAATCGTCTTCCTCCAGCGGGCACAAGCCGGCTACGTCGAGCAATCGGACAACATCAAGTATGTGCCATCTGCACGAAATTATAGATCAGACCTATTATTATGGATCAGAGCTTTTATTACAGATCCGACATATTAATGGATCAAGAATAGTTCACCTATGCTATAGGTAGTGCTCATCTAAAAAGATTTGACATGTTAGCTAAAAGGTTGATTATGTAGGAATAGAAAAAACTACCATGCATATTCTAGATTAAGTGATGTGTGGGTTCCTATCTTAATGGTGTCACGTTCATAGGTTTTACTCATCTAGATAAGATTGAAGCCATACTACAACAGAAACAAATGGGACTGCATGCTGCGATATAGATAAACATATACGGTGTGTCAGATAGTTTTCATATTTTATCAACCTCAAATTCGATAGTGGGTTCCTGTCTTAATGCCACTAGCTCCATCCGAAACAAAAATTCAGACCAAATCAAAAGATTGTATTTATTCATCTACTATGATTTCATATATCTATTCCAGTGAAAAAAAAAATCTTCCATTTACTTTGTCATCACATAATCACTAGACAGATACAACAAAAATATTTCGTATTTATAAAGCTAATCAACATTTTGTTCTTATATTTTTAGGGCCTCAAAGAACATGGAACCTACACCGCTTAATGCATTGATGACACAAAAGGAGACATGGACAGTCAAAGTCAAAGTTTTAAGACTTTGGGATGCAATTAACTTATCGGCTAATGAACTATCCGACAATACTTGGTGCGCATGTTAGGTGTTAAGAAAAAAAAACTTGGAAGGATGTATTATGCCCATCCAGCAAGCGAAGAAAAATAATAAATTCTAATGCTACTTAACATCAAGAAAGGATGCACATGTTTCGAAGGCATAAGAACAGCAAATGGAGTTGTCCACACATCATACAAATCTTCTTGTGAAGCACTAGGATTTCTCAATGATGGCAAAGAGTGGGTTGAGTGCATCAACGAGGCATCCAATTGGGCGACGACCAACCATCTAAGAAAGCTATTCACCTCAATTTGAAGCCACTGCGAATTCACAAGCCCAAAACAATTGTGGGAATCATGTTGGGAAGTACGAAGCGAAGACATTGAGTATAGACAGAGAGAAATCTTGAACTATCCTACACTATGGCCCACAGCTTCACAGAAGCAAGGACACACCTTGGTGAAGCACAGAAGCTAATGAGACAAGTTGGAAAGACATTTAAGGAATAACATGGAATATAACTTCTAGATTCTTCAGAAATAAAGGAACTTGGAAACAAACTACTCAATGAAGAGATTATTTACAACAAATAGGAGCAAATAGAAGAGCATTTGATGATCTTTGTTACTCTCAACTATGAACAACGTCTTGCATTTGACTCAACAATGGAATCTGTTGACATAGATTTGGGAAAACAAATATTTGTGGACGAACATGGTGGGACAGGTAAGACATACCTATGGAAGGCAATCACAACAAAGCTGCGTTCTCAAAGCAGGATAGTACTAGCAATGGCGTCACGTGGTATTGCAGCATGGCTTCTACGTGGAGGTAGAATGGTGTCAGGGTACAAAGAACCAGGGTACCTATTACCCAGACTTGTGCGCGGGCTGTTCCTTGGGCCGACAAGATTTTGTTAAGACACTGGAGTCAAAGACGACAGTAATCAAGGAGATGGAAGGCTAAGGATTGACGCTGGCCTCCCCCGGCAAGACCTTGCCGGGCGGCTCGCAGCACCGACAAGCCTCGTGCCCGGCAAGCCCCTCTCACTGTTTCCGCGCGGCTCCCCCAGGGCAACTACCGGCTTGTCTTCTAGCCTTTGTCCCCTTGGGCGCGCGATGGGCGCTGACGACGTGATGGGCTAGGGCAGTTCGATGGGATGGCCCCTTTGCTCCATCCCAAGGCTAGGCAGGTATACCTAACGGGGGCATTAAATGCCCTTGTCCTGGCCCGTCAGTATTAGGTATGATAATACTGTAGATGCCTGGACACCTCATGTATCTACTATGTGCCACCGCTGTACTTTGCCACTGTGGATGACCCCTTTGAGAATATAAAAGGAGGCCCAAGGCATAGCTGCGGGGGGGGGGGGGGGGGGGATCTTGGCTGGCCGTTCTGTAAGCGTAGCCGTTAGTTACTGTAGCGCTCCTAGAACACAGCCCAAACACGTTCAATACAACCAAAGCAGGAGTAGGGTTTTACGCATCTTTGCGGCCCGAACCTGGGTAAAATCCCTGCGTGTTGATCATTCGTCCTGCTCTCTATGCAATCCTTCTCCCCGCCGAATCGCAAAGGGATCCTCGTGATCCCATAGGTGTCGTTCTCCGACATCTTTGGCGCGCCAGGTAGGGGGAGAGAGGCTGCGTGGACCTGGTCCTGTGATCAGCGCGCCAGTTCTTCGCCATCATCGCCATGGCCTCCAAGAGGAAGGGGATGACGGCAGTTGGACCATCCGCGTCCGCCGTGCCCGTGCTTACTCACACGGGCGATGGAGCTGATGCGGGTGGAGGAGGTGGAGATCCCGAGCTTCCACGACGCTCCGGTGATCGCAGTCAAGCAAGCGGTGTCGTTCGCGCCGCTGGCTCCAGAGATGGAGCCGTACTGCCAGCTGGCGGTGCGGCGAACTCCAGAGACGGAAGGGCGCCCTCCAAGACGCCCACGCCGGCACACGCGCCGCGGCCCTCCCAGGACGCGCGCGAAGAGCTTCGCAGGGACGTTGGGGGCCCCGGACGTCCCCATGGAAAATCTCCCGAGCATCACCCTCGGGGGGTGCAAGGTCAGCATGCACGCCCACGCGCTGGTGCTAGCGGCGTACGGTCGCAGGATCGTGTTGGTGCTCCTTCTAACACAGTTAGGAGTCAGAGCACCTCACGTTCCTCACACCTGTCGCCGCCGCCCACGCCGGCGGAAGCACTGGCGCGTGCGCAGCTGCTCCTAAACTTCCCTCCTGCTGCGGACAAACTCGAGGAGTGGAGATCCGCCATCCAGAGCCTCGTTGGCCTGGCCAACGAAGATAGGCCGAAGCAGGCGGAGCCCTCGCGTCGACGGTCTGTCGAACCGACGCACGTCAGCAAGGAGAAGGCTGTGGGGGGCACAACTACGGTGTATCCCCCCCCCCCCCCACAGCAGCGGCGGACGGCAACTCAACGGGTCGACGCCCATGAGGATGATTCCACGGCGTCGTCTGACCCACGAACCCGTCGCGATCAACGTCAAGTTCTTCGGGAGCGAGGCAAGGAGGACGCTCGGACTACCATCGAGCGACGCCGGGAAGCGCGCCACCAGTCCGACAAGCGTGCGGGACCCACTGTAGATAAACCCGCGCCAGGGTACCCTGGCGACCTGCCTTACGAGGTGGGTTGTCCAGCGTTCACCCGTGAGCTGCGGCGAGTCCAGTGGCCCAACTCTCGCACGTTCAAGCCGGAGGTCCCGGAGAAGTACGACGGCAAAACCCATCCGTCTGAGTTCCTGAGCATCTACATCATCGCGGTGCAGGCTGCCGGGGGTCGTGACGACAAGATACTTGCCAACTACTTCCCGTTGGTGCTCAAGCCCAACGTCAGGTCGTGGTTGATGCATTTGCCGGAAGGATCCATTTCTTCCTGGACAGACTTATGCCACGAGTTTGTTGGCGCCTTCACTGGCGGCCATCAAGCTCCGGGCCAAGAGAGCGATCTGCACATCATACCCCAGAAAGAGGGCGAAACCCTGCGCAAATACATCCAGAGGTTCAGCCGCGTTCACCACAACATCCCGGACGTTCATCCGGCTGCTGTCATTAGCGCGTTCCATCAGAACGTGCGTAACCGCAGGATGCGGGAAGAGCTGGCGATGAACAAGATCAAGGATGTCGCCGAGCTTTATGCCCTGGCCGACAGGTGTGCGCGCGCTGAAGAAGGGAGGAGGCTCCCCGGCGAAGGCGCTGGCGTCGGAGCCGACTCTGACGATGATGCGCCGGCCCCGACAAAGAAGGGTCGGCAACGCAACAGGAAGCGCAAGGGTAAGGCCGTGCTTGCCGTCGAGGGATCCGGCAGTCCCGGTACCGCCAAGAAGGCCAAAGTTGATAACCCCGGCAAGGACGTTGCCGGATGTGCCAACTGTCAGGCCTTGGCGGCCGCCGACAAGCCAGAAGGTTCCGGCAAGCAGTATTGCAAGATCCATCGCACCAAGGGCCACGACCTCCAAGACTGCCGTCAAGTCGAGCAGCTCGTCGAGAAGCAGAAGGCTGAATACGACAGACGAGACAAGGAGAAGGCTCAAAATGGTGCTGAGGGGTCCGGCAAGAAGCACAGCGGTCGAGGAGGCCGCCGCGGCAAGGCCAACCAACGAAAGGAAAAGCCCGCCAAGGGCCGCGACAAGCAAGAAGGGGATGATGATGATGGCATGGAAGAGGATGGCGAGTCCAGCGACCAAGAGTTTCAAAAAGTCACGGACGTGATGTGCGTCGACGGAGGTGCTTCCTTGCATTCTTCCCACCGCCAACTTAAACAGTGGGCGCGTGAAGTGAACGCAACGGAACCATCCGTCGCCGCCCGGAGGCCGCTCAAATGGTCCAGCACGCCTATCGTTTTTGACATCGAGGACCACCCTGATCGCACGACTGCGGTCGGGTGTTTGCCATTGCTGGTTTCACCAACAATCCGCAACCTCAAGGTGACAAAAATGCTAGTTGACGGCGGGGCCGGCTTAAACCTGATTTCGCCTGAAGTGATCAAGAAGCTACAAATTCCTGATGGAGACCTCGAAGAGACGGGGTCCTTTCAAGGGGTCAACCCAGGAAGAAGTCAGCCTAAAGGAAAGATCACGCTGCCGGTAACATTCGGTAGCGACCTGAACTTCAGGACGGAAAAGGTAGTGTTTGACGTCGCCAAAATTCTGTTGCCGTATAATGGGATCCTTGGCCGCCCAGCGCTGGCCAAGTTTATGGCGGCATCGCACTACGCCTACAACACGTTGAAGATGCCCGGGTCGATAAGTGTCATCACTGTCAACGCCGACAAGAAGGACGCACTCGTCTGCGCCGACAAGCTCTACCGGGAAGCAGTTGCAGCATCTGCCGACAAAGCACTTGCCCCTGCCGCTGAAACTCCCGGGGGGAAGAGGACCGGCAAGACCTCTCACACTCACTCCGGCAAGCGCACCTCTTCGGAGTGCTGCGCTCCCGTTGAGGATGTGCCTGAGAGCTCCACCGGCAAGAGCAAGAAATCCAAGGCTGCTCCGCCAGAGACCAAGAAGGTGCCCGCCAAGGAGGACGGTACGGGAGGAACTTTCACGATAAGTTCCACCCTTGATGACAAATAGGAAAGCGCGCTCGTTGCCTTCCTGCGGGCGAATGTCGATGTGTTTGCATGGCAACCATCCGACATCCCCGGTGTTCCCAGGAAGGTAATTGAGCACCACCTTGCTGTCTGTCCTCACGCGCGGCCCGTCAAGCAGAAGGTCAGGAAGCAAGCTTTGGAGCGGCAACAATTTATTGCTGAAGAAATCAAGAAATTAGAAGCAACAGGGTTGGTCAGAGGAGTACTCCACCCAACGTGGTTGGCCAATCCAGTCGTAGTGCGCAAGGCGAACGGCAAATGGAGGCTGTGTATTGATTATACAGACATCAATAAAGCTTGCCCAAAAGATCCTTTTCCCTTGCCGCGCATCGATCAGATCATGGACTCCACTGCCGGCTGCGACCTGCTTTCATTCCTTGATGCCTACTCTGGATATCACCAGATCTTTATGTCAAAAGAAGATGAAGAGAAAACCGCATTCGTCACCCCATGTGGTACATACTGCTTTTTGCGTATGCCTTTCGGGTTGAAGAGTGCCGGTTCAACTTTTGCAAGAGCAGTCCAAATCGGTTTTGAACCTCAGCTACATAGAAATATGGAAGCCTATATGGATGATATAGTGGTCAAAACCAAGGACAAGGCAACGCTCATTGCAGATCTGGAAGAGACATTTGCAAACTTGCGCAAAATCAATCTGAAGCTCAATCCTGAGAAGTGCGTGTTTGGTGTCCCATCCGGCAAGCTTCTCGGGTTCTTCATATCTCACCGAGGAATTGAAGCAAATCCTGACAAGATCAAGGCAATTGAGCAGATTGAGGCGCCGAAGCGTGTCAAAGATGTACGTCGCCTTGCTGGCTGCGTTGCCGCACTAAGTAGGTTCATCTCCAAGTCTGCTGAGCGCGCCCTGCCATTTTTCAAAATTTTGAAGAAGGCAGGCCCAATGAAATGGACTCCGGAAGCGGAGGCAGCACTGCAAGATTTGAAGAAGTACCTCTCCTCTTCGCCGGTACTAGTCGCGCCAAAACCACAAGAGCCACTGCTGCTATATCTAGCGGCGACGAATCAAGTGGTGAGTGCCGCGTTAGTAGCGGAGAGAGAAAATGATGATGAAGCAGTGGCGGCGGCAAGCCCGACAAGCGAGGCAGCGGCGGCCCCGACAAGCGACTTACCGGGACCTTCCCCGACAGAATCAAATGAGACTACACAAAAGAAGAAGATGGTGCAGCGCCCGGTTTATTTTGTCAGTTCCCTCTTGCAGGGGGCTAGATCAAGATATTCTGGTGTGCAGAAGCTGCTCTTTGACCTTCTCATGGCCTCGAGGAAGCTGCGCCATTACTTCCAAGCACATGAGATCACTGTCGTCACCCGCTTTCCGCTACAGCGAATTCTACGGAATCCAGATGCAACCGGCAGGATTGTGGAGTGGGCGTTGGAATTGTCAAGCTTTGGCCTCAGGTATGAGAGTACTTCGACCATTCAGAGCAGAGCCTTGGCGGAGTTCATTGCGGAATGGACCCCAACGCCGGATGATGAGCTTCCAGAATCAACCCTCCCCGGCAAGGAGACAACTCGAGAGTGGGTTATGTACTTTGATGGAGCTTTCTCGTTGCAAGGCGCCGGAGCTGGCGTGCTGCTAATTGCACCCACCGGAGAGCACCTCAAGTATGTGATCCAGATGCATTTCCCCCGGGAGAGGTCGACAAACAATACTGCAGAGTATGAAGGCCTGCTTGCCGGTCTCAGGATTGCGGCAGACCTTGGAATTCGGAAACTCATCATCAGAGGCGACTCTCAGCTAGTCGTCAGGCAAGTCAATAAAGACTATCAGAGCCCATTGATGGAGGCTTACGTAGATGAAGTGAGGAAGTTGGAAGAGCGCTTTGACGGTCTGCAAATGGAGCACGTACCCCGTGCGGAGAATAACATTGTTGATGACCTGTCGAAGCGCGCTGCTCTTAAGCTACCTGTGGAACCAGGTACCTTCGTGCTCCGACTCACCCAACCATCCGCGACACCATCAATTGGGCCAGAGAAAAGAAGAAAGTTGAGTTCCGGCAAGTACTTTCCGGCAGAGCTCCCAGAAGCTTCCGACAAGAAAGCTGCCGGGAACAACACCGAGCTTACCGGTGAGCGACAGGCTCCGGCGGAGCCTCAAGCTCTTGCCGTCGAGACAAACGCTCCCGCCAAGCTTGCCGGGGAACAGCAAGATCCGACAAGGTCTCAGTCCCTTGCCGTCGAGACAACTGCTCCTGCGGCGGAAGAATTGCCTTTAGTCCTCACCGTCGAGCCCCAGGCTCCGGCATGGGCGCAGCACACCGTCCATTTCCTACAGACAGGAGAACTTCCCGATGAGCAAGAAGAAGCAGAGAAAGTAGCCCGTCAGTCCAAAATGTACCAGTTTGTGGACAATGTCCTATACAGAAAGAGACTGAACGGTGTGAAATTGAAGTGCATTGCCCGGGAGGATGGACTAGAGCTGTTGGCAGAGATACATGGAGGCATATGTGGCAACCACATAGGATCAAGGGCCCTTGCCGGCAAGGCGTTCCGACAAGGTTTCTTTTGGCCCACGGCCCTCCAGGATGCAACTGCGCTAGTAACCAGGTGTGAAGCATGCCAGTTTCATTCAAAGAAGATACATCAACCAGCACAAGCTCTCCAGACAATCCCTTTATCCTGGCCATTTTCGGTCTGGGGGCTCGACATCTTGGGCCCCTTCCCCCGTGCTACCGGGGGCTTTGAGTACTTGTACGTGGCAATCGACAAGTTCACAAAGTGGCCGGAGGTGGAAGCAGTGAGGAAGGTGACAGCACAGTCAGCCGTCAAGTTCTTCAAAGGAATAGTTTGCCGTTTCGGTGTACCCAACAGGATCATCACCGACAACGGCACACAGTTCACCAGCAACACCTTCATGCAATACGTCCAGGACCTTGGCGGCAAGATCTGTTTTGCCTCTGTTGCTCACCCAAGGAGTAACGGCCAAGTGGAGAGGGCGAATGCAGAGGTGCTGCGGGGTCTCAGGACAAGAACTTTCGACAAGCTGCGCAGGTGCGGGAAGCGCTGGATTGATGAGTTGCCGGTGGTTCTTTGGTCAATCAGGACGACACCAAATCGAGCCACAGGCCAGACACCCTTCTCCCTAGTCTACGGAGCAGAAGCAGTTCTCCCCACGGAACTCATATACGGGTCACCTCGAGTGCTCGCTTACGATGAGCTTGAGCAAGAGCAGCTGCGACAAGATGACGCATTGCTCCTCGAGGAGGATCGTCTCCAGGCTGCTGTGCGAGCTGCACGCTACCAGCAAGCTTTGCGCCGCTATCATAGCCGCAAGGTTCATGCCCGGAGTCTTGAGGAAGGCGACCTTGTTCTTCGGCGCGTTCAGTCGGCCAAGAATTCCAACAAGTTGACGCCGAAGTGGGAAGGCCCTTATCGGGTAGTACGAGTCACCAGGCCTGGCGCGGTCCGCCTGGAGACCGAAGACGGTATTCCGGTGAGCAACTCCTGGAATATCGAGCATCTTCGTAAGTTCTACCCATGAGGCGCGGTTGCCGGGACTCCCCGGCAACCCCTTTTGTACAAGTCCTGCCGCTGTGGCACGTAATCCTTTGTACAAAGCCAGGCGCAGACCCTGTGCGTAGTTAAATAAAGCTGAGTGTTTTCGCAAATCTTGTCGATTTCCATGTTCGCTCATATACATGCAAGTCTAAGGTCTTTGCATTACACTTATCCTCGACAAGTGCTAACGAACCGCCAAGGTTCCATGCCTCTATTTTCTCTTCTTTCTTTTTCTAAGAAGGGACAGAAGGCCACCTCACGTGCAGCTTTGCCGGGGGGGGGGGGGGGAGAATGGCGGTATGGACACCAATGGGCGACGTTCGAGGAAGCCACTTTGTCGAAAGGAATGCGACAACAAAAAGCTAAGTTGTCCAAAATTTCAAACAGATTTTCACTTTAGTTGTTCCCCTCGAACGATTTCGACCTTTGTATGGAAAACCTGCACGCGAGGGAACCTTGTTGTGATCGTGTTGCGCCCTCATCCTGTTTCGAGTCCGCTCAACAGTTTAAGTGGCCGCACCGAGAGCGCCAAGGTTTTCTTGCCGGCAGCGGCCCCGCCAGCAGGCTGCTAAAGTCCCGCACCTAGCGCTCGCGGCAAGGGTGCGCGCACCGGCAAGTTTCCGAATAAGCGTAGGGCGAGTACACACAAACAGAAATCAAGCAAAGGGAAATAACATAGCAGCTGTCTAAAACATACCAAGTCATATTACAATAACACTCGCCGCGATTCTAACATAAGGCAACAATTGTCTTTGGCATGGGAGCGGCGGCGACAAGAGACGAAGTGGCTAGTCCCGGCGGTCACCCTCAACGCGCTTGACGCGGCTGATCCTGTCGATGATGGGCGCGACGAGCTGCTCCGCTGCTGCAAGATCTGCGTCCTTCGGCAGGCGGTCGAAGACATTGGAGAGGTTGATGCCGGGGTTCCTGAACACCACCTTGGTGAGCACCTTGCGAAGGACGTCCTGGCAGAGCTTGCGCGACTCGCTGGCCAAATGGGCCGCTCGAGTGGAATCCAGCTGTTCCAGAGCTCCAAGCACGTGGTCGAAGAACATGGTCAGCTTGGTCTCCTGGGGTGCTCTGTCATCAAGAGGCCTGTAATCTTCCACGCCCATGATGGACAGCTGCACGGCAAGCCGCCTCGCGACGTCAGCAAGGTTCTTGGTCCAACTCTCCATGCCCCTCACATAATCATTATGCTCGAGGGCGGCGCTTTGGACCAGCGCTCTTTCGCTCTGGAGCTCCTTGGTCAGAGCCTTTCCGTGGGCCTCCGCCTCTTTAAGGGACTCTGTCAACTTGGTCAGCTTTAGCCCCAGCTCGGTGATGGATTTGTTGGCGGCGGAGAGCTCCTTGGACTTGTCGGAGACCGCGGTCTGTGCCTCCGCCAGACTGCGAAGAGCTTCGCCTCTTTCGGTCTCGAGCGTTGAGACCCTCCTGCCGTGCTCCCCAAGATCCTCCTCCAGCTTCTTCACCCTGACGACAAGTTCGTCCTTGGCGGCCTCTGCTGCCTTGGCGGCATCGACGGCCTCCTTCAGCTTGCCGGCATGGTCGACAGCCAAAGCTTTCAGCGCCTCCTCGTGCCTCCGCTCCAGCTCCTGAGTCCGTTGGGCGACGAGCTTTTTCACCTCCTCGTCCTTGGCACGAAGCTGCTCGGCGAGCGCTTTCTCTCGGGCTTCGAGCTCTTCGTCATGAGCCTTAAGCTCGACACGGAGCCCGTTCAGACGCACCTCCTCTGCTTCAACTTGCTGATGGGCTTCGTCCTGAGCCTTCTCAATATCGGACTGCTTGAGGAGGAGTTCATCCCATTGCTGCTTCAGATGCGTCTGGCCCGACGCCAAGTCCTTGTAAGCCTCAGCAAACCAGCCCTGAACCTCTTCGACACGCTTCTGGAAATCTGCCTCCACCTGGCTGGCAACTGCAGCCCTGGAGTCCAGCTTCTCCTTGCGAGCGCGGTGAAGAGCCTGGAGCTTCTGGTAGTTGTTGTTTATCGCCAGGAGAAGCTTCTCTTCTTCCGATCTGGCGCGACCGATGTTGGGTTCGTCAATAACCTCGAGCCCGGCGGCGGTGAACACTTCCTCAAGAGTCTCTCCTTCGATTGGCGCCCGAACGCTTACTGCTCCCGGCAGGCTCACGAATAGATTATCGCCAACCCTGATGTACTTGCTGGAAGGAGGAGCTTCGGTTGATGGCGGCTGCTCTTCGACAGCCGCCTCACCGGCGGCTGAGGATTCCGGAGCTGGCTCAGCGCTATGCGCTCCTGCGGCGGGAACGTCGTCAGTGTGGCTCCTGGACTCTTCGTCGGCCCTCCTAGCGGCTTCATCAGCAGCAGCGCCCCTGGCGACCTCCTGGGCAGCGGCACTCTTGGCGGCCTCATCAGCGGCAAGCCTGTCGGCCTCGGCAGCAGCGTTCCTGGCGGCCTCTTCCGCGGCAAGCTTGTCAGCTTCGGCGGCAGCGTCCCTGGCGATATCTTCAATGGTATCGTCGACATTCATGTCCTCTGCCAATGGGATGTCTAAAAGCCAAAGAAGCGAGATGAAATGAAGATTAAATGGAAGTTCAAGAAGACAAAAAGAAAGACCGAATGACAAATGTCCAAGACAGGCAGCTCACCTGCGCCAGGCTGCCGGGTCGAAGGTTCCCCTTCCCCGACAACATCAGTTGCCGGCGTACGGTTGCCGATGCCTCCGCTTGTCGGCTCCTCATCGCGATAAAGCGAGCTGGAGGAGGTCTTGGTCGGAGACGTATCTCTGGGCGGCGTAGTCGATGGAGGCGGCATGTCAAGGTTGATCCCTGGCGATCCTCCTTGTCGCCCTTCTCCTCCTGCACGTCCGGCGATGTCAGCGGCATAGATGCACACCCCGGCACTCGCCAGCGGAAAGAGAATGATATGCTCACGCTGGGGGCTGCGCCGGGGGCTGAAGCGAGGACTGCGTCGTGGGCTGGGCCTTGGACTGATAGTAGCCGTGTTAGGTGCGCCAGAGGTGCCCACCGGCGGCTCCTGATCCGTCGAAGTCCTCGCCCTCTTCGCTGCCCTCTGTGCCAAGGATTCTGTTTCCCTGCGGAAACAAGTCGAAACAAACGATGAGACAAAGCGAAATGAAAGATTCGGAAAGCAGAGGAGCGGCAGGAATCTTACTCTTCATCCTCGTCCGAGCTGAGGGCGGAAAGGTCAAAGGCGACTTCCACCATGGTGCCCGCGCGAAGAGGCGGAGAAGAACTCCTTGCTCGCTTGGCCGCGGCAGGTGCGGCTTGCTGAGGAACCCCTTGTCGCCGCGCCGCCTTGTCGGCCGCCTCCCTGTCGGAGGCTGTACTACTTGAAGAACCTTGACGGGCCGGGACTCTTGTAGCGGCACCACGAAGGGCGCGCCTACTTTTCGGTTGGAGGGTCGGGGCTTCTTCTGACAGCTCCTCCTCCTCCTCCTCCGCGTCTTCGGCAGGATGGTCCCCGGCAGGCGCATCTCCTTGTTCCCCAACGATGTCGCCCTGCCCGGCGACCTCTTCTTCCTCTTCTTCTTCGTCCTCGCTGGATCCTTCTCCCGCGAAGCCGGAGCCGCCGGCCTCATCGGCGAGACCCGCCTCCTGCACTCTGCCGGCGATGTACTCCATCTCCCTTTCGGTGGTGTTGGCGACAAGCTTCTCATCCTGAAGGATGGGCCTCTCCAACAGACCGTCGAAGAATTGCTGGACCAAGTCGGCGGCAGGCACGGCCCAGCTCTCGTCGACGCTGTGGGCGTCAAGCGCCGGCATCATGGCAAGGATCGAGCTCAGGCGAGAGTTGTTACACAACGGGACTATGCCTACTGGCAGATCACGCACCGCCGCACTCCCAAAAAGCTTCTGACAGAGGTGCCCGTGCTGCATGATCGTCAAATTGTAGTCCAGCCCAGGGCGCAGCCTCATGATGTCCGCCGCGTTCTGGAACTCCCAAGCTGGCCTCCCCTTGTCCTGCAAGAGGGCAATGCGCCGACGAAGGAAATCGGCGCCTATCATCTCTACCGTCAGCCCGGCATCCTTCAGGCGGAGGATCCTTGTCGTGGCAACGGCGAGCTTTTCGTCTTCAGCGTCAAGGGCACTCCACTCACTGTTGCGGGCAATCTTCGTATCCCGCGGCAAGCAGAAAGGCTGAACTTCCTCCTCCACCGACTCCCGGACCCAGCACCATTTGCCCCGCCATTCCTCCCATCTTCGGCGGTAGGCCCCATTTGGATAGACCTCCTTGGTTCCTGTCCGCGGGATCCAAGTGACGGAACCGGAAAGGGCCTCGCCTCTCTCGATTCGAGGGATGAAATAATGGCGGAACAATGCGGTGCTAGGATGAACTCCGGCGAAGTTTTCGCAAAGATGGGCGAAAACGGACATACACGTTACGGCATTCGGCGTAAAATCCAAAAGCTGGAAGCCGTAGGTGTTCAAGACGTCCTTAAAAAAGTCGGAGAAAGGGGGGCGAAGACCGCAGTAAAAGTAATCGGCGAAGAAGAGATATTTCTTTGGGTCAGCAGCACAAACACCTGGACTCACACGAGTGGCCGGATGCGCCGTCGTCTCCGCCGCCCACATGTACTGGTAATGCTCCGTCAGGGCCTTCCTACCAAGCCCCGGCGCGAAGACGGCATGCTTCTTCCGCAGCGCCACCAGCTTGTTCTCCGTCGCCTTCTTGCCCGTGCTTGCTTTCGGCGGCATGGCGGCTGCGGCGGCGGGGCGAAGAAATTGGTGGAGATGTGGAGGCGCTTGGGGAACGGAGGAAAGCTCGAGGAGGAGGACGACGGCGGTTCCTGAATCGCGAAAGGCGGAGGGTGAATGAGCCGCACCCCTTCGCAGATTCCTTTTTATGGGGAGGCGCAGGGCCGCCTCTTTACCAGAGGTAATAAAAGAGCCCCCCCCCCCCGCAGGCGTGCGACTGCAGCGGTCACGTCGCGCACCTTCCCCACGTCCCACATTCAATGGGCGACGTGGGGGGGCGCAGTAAGGCAATGATTCCACGCAGTAACTACTGCCACGCGTGCCCGTGTACCGACTGGGCCTGGCCCAACGGCGCCGCATGCCCCCTGTGTGGCCCAGGCCCGGGGGCTCCGGTGTGCGCGGGCCCGTCAGGGCCGAACTTTGCGACGATTCTTGTCGAGACAAGACACTCGCGGCGGCAAGGCTCGGCTTGCCGGGACGCCCGTGCGAGCTCAAGACACGTCTACAGCAAAGAGAAAACCATGAAGACAAGAGCTACAAGTTGAAGACCAACAAGACGATGATGGGACGTCATTAATGGACGGCAGCAACGACAAGAATACGTGCGTGAGTCGAGCATCGCCCTCACGGCAACCCTTATGAGAAAAGCCCGGGGGCTGGCTCTTCACCACACGGCGCGATGTTCTGTCTTTAGACCCGCGGCCCTTGTCGGCGCTCCGTTCTACCCGTCCACATCATCGACAAGCCTGAAAAACGGCACGACCTCCGGAAAGTGCACCTCTTTGAGTGCTGCACTGCCGTCGAGGACTTGCCGGAAGACTTATCGACAGGATACTTGTCGGGGAGGACAGCGAGGGACAAAGAAGCATACAAGAACAAGATTCTCAGACCAAGAATTTTTTTCGAAAATAAATATCCAATGCATTTCTTCTTGAGGTAGCCAAGGACTACATTGGGTACATTTCGATACATCAAAAGAAATCTACGGCTACCACGGCGCGGCGGCCGACCCAGAAACGAGGTCTCGCGGATGGAACAGTGGGACCTAACTACGGCGCCGATCATGCCTAGTCAGGAACCCCGTTCCTCATGCGAAGGCGTCGTCGTCGTCGGTGCCGTCCTCGTCGTCGCTGTCGCTGGAAGAGTCGAAGTCGCTGTCGCTCGAGCTCTCGGCGCAGCACTCCAGACGAACACCAGCCGCCCCGAAGAACCTCACAGAGAGGGTGCCGGGGTCGACAAGCGTGAAGTGAAGCAGATGCCCAGGGGTGAGGCCGCGGGAGCGGGCGAACGACTTCCACCCCCTGGTCAGGAACATGGCGCTGCCAGGGGTGAGGTCAACCGCCACCCACCAAGGGCCGTTGCTGCAACCGTCCGCACGAAGCTAGAAGCCTCGGGGCCGATTGCTCTCCATGGCCCTTGCAAAAGGGTCAGGGAGACGCAGCCAGCTCCGGAGTCTGCACGGGAGGACGACGACGAACTCTCGCGCTTCCTCCCCCGTGTGAGGCTGCGGCAGAGGCGCGCCGCCGCGACCACCGCCCCCTGCCGGAGCCGTCCTCGCGCGGCCGCGGGATGCCGACCCGCCGCGGGAGCTTGGACCCGCCATCGTCACCACCACACGCGCCGGGGTCCGAGGGCTGCTCCTCGAGGCGCTGAGGGAACCTCGGGGGCGACCACGTCCTCTTGCCATCTCGGGACGCTGCGGGGGTGGTGGCGAAGAACAGAGAAGAAAGGGGTCGAGCGACGAAAGATCAGAAACTTGCAGATGGATGACCTTCTTCTTCCTTCGCCTCCCTTTTATAGGGCTGAGTGCTGAAGAAGGAGAGGGACCGACCCCTTGCAAAACATGGGCAACACGCGTCATGCAAGGCGCGTCGTTCGAGACATCAATTCGGAGGCGAACAGGCGCCGTCCTATCTATCACTCCCACTCCCGAGGAGGAAGACGGACCGCCCCGCTCCGGTATTCCCAAGACCTGCAGTTATCATGCGTTATGGGAGAAAGCTATCAATAGCCATCATTGCTATGGCCACGTGTTCCCACGCACTGTTTTGGGCCTAGCCCAACAGCGCCGCGCGCGCATGTATGGCCCAGGCCCGGGGGCTCCTGTCAGGGTACAAAGAACCAGGGTACCTATTACCCAGACTTGTGCGCGGGCTGTTCCCTGGGCCGACAAGATTTTGTTAAGACACTGGAGTCAAAGACGACAGTAATCAAGGAGATGGAAGGCTAAGGATTAACGCTGGCCTCCCCCGGCAAGACCTTGCCGGGCGGCTCGCGGCACCGACAAGCCTCGTGCCCGGTAAGCCCCTCTCACTGTTTCCGCGCGGCTCCCCCAGGGCAACTACCGGCTTGTCTTCTAGCCTTTGTCCCCTTGGGCGCGCGATGGGCGCTGACGACGTGATGGGCTAGGGCAGTTCGATGGGATGGCCCCTTTGCTCCATCCCAAGGCTAGGCAGGTATACCTAACGGGGGCATTAAATGCCCTTGTCCTGGCCCGTCAGTATTAGGTATGATAATACTGTAGATGCCTGGACACCTCATGTATCTACTATGTGCCACCGCTGTACTTTGCCACTGTGGATGACCCCTTTGAGAATATAAAAGGAGGCCCAAGGCATAGCTGCGGGGGGGGGGGGGGGATCTTGGCTGGCCGTTCTGTAAGCGTAGCCGTTAGTTACTGTAGCGCTCCTAGAACACAGCCCAAACACGTTCAATACAACCAAAGCAGGAGTAGGGTTTTACGCATCTTTGCGGCCCAAACCTGGGTAAAATCCCTGCGTGTTGATCATTCGTCCTGCTCTCTATGCAATCCTTCTCCCCGCCGAATCGCAAAGGGATCCTCGTGATCCCATAGGTGTCGTTCTCCGACAAATGGCACACTCGAGGTTCCACACCCCATAATCCTTACAGAAGATTCAACATGTGACATCAAACAAGGTTCACACTTGGCAGACCTACTAAAAAAGACGCCGCTAATACTATGTGATGAAGCTCGAGTGGAAAACAAGATATGTTTTGATGCGCTAGATAGGACTCTGAGGGATATATTAAGGCATAAAAGTGCAAACAACATCAAAAACCATTTAGTGGAATCACAATGGTTCTAGGAGGAGACTTCCGCCAGATCCTTCCAGTTATACCAAAGGGAAGAACACACAGCATAGTCACTTCATCCATTAAAAGGTCATATCTTTGGAAGCACTTTCATATAAGGAAGCTAACAAAGAACTTGCGACTGAACTGCACAACACATGGTGAATTAGAAAAACAAAGCGTAGCAGAATTTGCAGATTGGATTCTGGATGTTGGTGATGGAAAAACTACATTATCGATGGCGAGGAATTGGTAAAAGTACCAAGTGAATCAGCGTGGCCCTTTGTTTTAAAAAGGAGACAATATCCTACATCAGCTTGCTTTGCTATGACTATCAACAAAAACCAGAGTCAATATCTAAACAAGTTAGGACTATATCGACCTAAACAAGTTTTCACACATGGACAGTTATACATAGCGTTCTCAAGAGTGACAAGAAGGGATGGACTGCGGGTAATGGTTGATGATGATGTGGCAAGAACAGTCTATACAGAAATATTCTAAAGGTAAGAATAAATAAAACAATTTCAGCATGATGTTTCTTTCACTAGATAAGGCCACTGGCTATCACGTAAGAATTACATATATATAAATTTACTATGCTAAAACGTCTCTTAAAAATAAAATCTAACTATGCTAACATGATATGGCTTCTCGAATATGGTTTACTACCCTCCCAAAATATTGTAAACATGCATCAAATGGTGGAGATAGTTCACTACTACCAAACATCAACAATCTATATTATGTGATACTTCATTCTACAAGATTATTATTCAGTGGAAATCAAATTGTGAGAGCATCGGGACATTGTTATATTTCATATGTACAATGCAATCAGACTTATTTTCATATTAACTATTATATATTCATTTTTGTCGGCGAAATATTGTAAGCATGTATCAACAGATGGAAATAGTTCATTACTAGCAAACATCGACAATCAATATTTTGTGCCATTTGATTCGACAAGCTTATCATTTAGTACAAACCAGTAGTGAGAGCATCAGGACATTGTTAAATTTCATTTGTACAATGCAATCAGACCTATTTTCGTATTCATTCTTCTCTGGTAAATATTTAAACTATATTGCTAATCCCAAATGTACTAATTATTTCTTAAGTTTGGCTAGGATGGAGCATCACCAAAGAACTAGCCATGGACAGGGGTGCGTGGAAGCTTGTTATCCATGTGCCAGAACCATGAGTTGGTCGCGAGATCTTAGGGCATCTCCAATAATTTGTATGTAGTCTTGTTGGTAAAATTGTCCATGTCATCAACCAACAAAGGATCATACAACTACTCCAATGGTTGCATCTATATTATCCAATAGGAGAAGAGAGAATAAATGCAATTGCTCTCTATTTAACCTTGGAGCTTGTGCAAGAGTTGTTGGTTAATCTACATACAGCTTTTCCCTCTGTCTTCTTTTATTACGTGCCATGTCATCAAAACTGTCTATGTGGCAATTTTACCAACGATGATCATACAACCATTGGAGATGCCCTTATGGGTTTCACCTCTAGCCTACCCCAACTTGTTTGGGACTAAAGGCTTTGTTGTTGTTGTCTAATATTAATAGGGTAGGGGGCCTAAGACTGCCAATGTCGGTCCCAAGCCCGGAAAAAGTGGAGGGGCATAAACAATTAACACTATACCTTAAGATGTATTTCCCATTCAAAACTTACTATCATCATTCAGTAACTTAGCCATAAGTAAATCAAATGGAAAATAAGAGCAACCCTACTATGTACCTCATTCAACACTTATAGACCACTTAAAAAAAGAATCACATGTTTTCCAAAGATTTGGAAGAAAAATGATGAAATATTTACCACGAACAGGCATTTCGTAAATTACATTATATTGGTTGAATCGCACAAACACAGGAAAATGATAAGAAAAGGGAGAATATTATAGAGTCGGAAAAGGATAAAATATTGACCTTCAGATCGAACTTCAAAGAATGTTGCCTCTATGCCCGATGAGGATGATATGCCGAGCTAGCTCAAGCGGAATAGAGACGATGCATCCGGCTTCCGCGCTTGTGAAAGAAAACGTCGCCTGCAACCAAAGCTAGATTCATGAGGGATGTGGGTCTGCAGGAGATTAAATCAACGACGACGCAACTGCACGGACGCCACCGTCTCCGTTTACCAGCCTAGAAGACTGATGAAACGTACGAAGACACAAACCATCCGCCGTACATGGTCAATGTGTGGCAGAACCAGCTGCGGGGGTGGCTCCAGGGGAGGACGACCAACCACAATGCAGCGAATCAAGAAAGGAAGCTGATGGGAGCATTCCGGCAATATCAATTTCTGAGTGAGAAGAAATATTTAGGAAAAGAGAAAGGGGATTGGGAAAGATGAAAAATCTCAATGTGTGAAGGTATGAGTGGGGGAAAGAAGACGGAGAAGTCAAGGAGACTACATAATAGGAAAGTGAAGAATAATAATGGTAGGTCCCATCAAACAAATGACGTTTTCTACATGCACCTTGGTACTGTGAGTGCTCGTGTCTCATTCTAAGCCAAATTACATCATGTGTTCTTTCATAGTAATAAGAAAAAGGGATAGGTATGATAGCCAAAATATACCAAGGGTGGCTTATATTTTGCTCTCACAATGTTCATCCTTGACACTGTTGTGCACGTCTATTGAAGCAAAAAACTACAAACAAAGATTTAATGGATATCTATGCTATATTTAAAACTAAATCAATTTCAATACAAACTCACTAAATATATATATGTCAATCTTGCATACTGTTAGCAAATTAACTTATGATTACACAAAAATAATGAGAACTACTAAATTTTTATTTATAGAGAAAACTAAGCAAAATGATAAAAATGTCAGCCTGCATCGATCATAATTACAGTTAGTATGGCATGCATAATTATCAAGTAAAGGATGAAGGAACAACACATATATTAATATATCAATAAAAATTTAAACATATCAAAGACACAAATAAGTTTGCAAAATTCATATATTAGAAAATGTCATCACATTTGCTTTCAATTTTCTATGGACAAATCGAATAATGCATTCTCAAAATTGAGCTTCATAAAATCCTAGCCCGCGCATCGAGCGGGCCACTTTGCTAGTTCTTAGAAAAAGCTCTTCCACCCGGTTTTTACCGGAATCATGATGAAGATCTTAAAATGATTGGTGTTTCTCCTATTGAATCTTTTTTACCTCTATGAATATAAATGATAAAGGGACTGGAGATGAGTCAACTCTAGTAGAGAAGCATCCCATTTGCATGGAGGGTGATGATTTTGATGCTAAAACTGAAAAACAAGGGTTTGAAGAGGTCAAGACTTTAACTAGTGATGTGCCCACTATTTTGGATTACAAGGACTTTTATTATGATAATTTCTCTTTAGTAGAATGTATTTCCTTGTTCCAATCCTTTATTAGCTCACCCAATGCTTATGAACAAAACAAAGCTTTTACCGAACATATAGTAGAAGCTATGATAAGAGCTTATGATGAGAAACTTGAGCTTGAAGTTTCTATTCCTAGAAAATTGCATGATGAGTGGGAACCTACTATCAAAATAAATATTAATAAATATGAATGCAATGCTTTGCGTGAGCTTGGTGCTAGTGTTTCAACTATTCATAAAACTCTTTGTGATGTGCTTGGTCTCACTAATATTGAAGATTGTTCCCTCAACTTGCATCTTGCGGATTCTACCATTAAAAAACCTTTAGGTAGAATTAATGATGTGCTTATTATTGCAAATAAAAATTATGTGCCCGTATATTTTATTGTGCTTGATATTTATTGCAATCCTTCTTGTCCCATAATACTTGGAAGACCTTTCTTATGAACTATAGGTGTTATCATTGACATGAAAGAGGGAAACATAAGGTTCTAATTCCTATTAAAGAAAGGGATGGAACACTTCCCTAGAAAGATAATTAAACCACCTTATTAATCAATCATGAGAGCCACTTATGGGTGGAGTGTCAAAGATGATAATACTTGAAACTATGCATTATGCCTAGCAAGGGGCATAAAACAACAGCGCTTGTTGGGAGGCAACCCAATAGTTATCTTAAATGTTTGCTTTAAACTTTCTATTTATTTTTAATATCATGATTATTGCCTCTATAATGATTATGTTTTTGTGTTTAAATTAGTGTTTGTACCAAGTAAAGCCTTTGGGATGACTCACAAGATGAGTAGAATCGATGCTTAAACAAAACAGAAACTTTTGACTCCAGTACAAGAATTTTCATTTTTTGATGGAGCGTGATAATGATCTAAAAGATTTACACAGTGTTGCTATACAAATTTTCTAGGTTTTCCTAATTTTTCAGAAGTTTTAGAGTTACAGAAGTACGTGCTCTCTACAGATTGCTACAGACTGTTCTGTTTTAGACAGATTCTGTTTTTTTGCTTGCATAGTTGCTTGTTTTGATTATGCTATGGATTGTATCGGGTGTAAGCCATGGAGAAGTTAGAATACAGTACCTATTATGCATTTATGAAATTTTAATCAATTTATAACAGTACTTAAAGTATGCAATATGTTTCTTATACTAACGGATCTCACGAGGTTTTGTTGAGCTTTGTGTGATTGAAAATTTCAAGTTTTGGGTGTTATCTTGATGGACAAAGGAATAAGGGGTAGCAAGAGCCTAAGCTTGGGGATGTCCAAGGCACCCCAAGGTAATATTTTAAAGGATACTCAAGCGTCTAAGCTTGGGGATGCCCCGGAAGGCATCCCCTCTTTCGTCTCAAATCCATCGGTATGTCACTTGAAGCTATATTTTTATTCGTCACATGATATGAGTTTTGCTTGTAGCGTCGTTTGCTTTAGTTTGCTTTTACTTTCAGTTTGACACAATCATTGTTCGCTGGACACACCTATTTAAGAGATACACACCTTCATCATAATTTGTTAGAATACTCTATGTGCTTCACTTATATCTTTTGAGCTTAGCAGTTGCTCTAGTACTTCACTTATATCTTTTCAAGCACGGTGGCTTGTAGATTTTAAAGAAATGATTTCACTCTCGTTCTTCACTTATATTTGTTTGAGAGTTAATAATTAGTGACGGTAATTTGCATGGGTCATAAAGACTAGTCCAAAAATATTAGGTATTCAATGAGTGATAATCAAAACCATCATGTAGCACATATAAAGAAATTGTGGGTCAATGATATTGATGTAGTAATATGAAATAGGTGTGAGTTCATAATTGTTAAACCGTAGAAGTGTCGATATTAAGAGGGGTTGACCTTTTTGTTCATCTAAAAATTAAAGAGGCATGGTGATGATGTGTGAGCATTTCTATTCCTCGTTGAAATCCTAGTGTTGTTTCGGGTCGGAAGTGCGTGATGGTTAACTCCTACCAACCTCTTTCCTCGGGGCATGCGATTAGTACTTTGATTTATGATAAACTAATAAAACTTTGCAATAAGTATATGAGTTCTTATGACTAATGTGAAACCATGGACATACGCAATCTCACCTTTTGACAATTTGCTAGCCTCTTTGGTACCGTGCATAGCCCGTTCTCACTTCGAGGATCGGTGCAACTTTCGCCGGTGCATCCAAACCCCGTGACATGATACACTCTGTTGCACATAAGCCTTATTATATCTTCCTCAAAACAGCCACCATACCTACCTATCATGGCATTTCCATAGCCATTCCGAGATATATTGCCATGCAAATTCCATCGTCACTTCACATGACTAGTTTGTTCATCGTCATATTGCTTTGCATGATCATATAGAGCTGGCATAGTATTTGTGGCAAAGCCACCGTCATAATGTTTTTGATACATGTCATGCTAGATCATTGCACATCCTGGTACACTCCCAGAGGCATTCATACAAAGTCATATCTTCATATCAGTTCTCCATATTGAGTTGTAAGTAAATAAAAGTGTGATGATCATCATTATTAGAGCATTGTCCCAGTGAGGAAAGAATGATGGAGACGATGATTCTCCCATAAGTCGAGATGAGACTCCGGACGAAAATAAAGATGGGGGAGGCCAAATGAGCCCACCATTCATTCAAAAAAATGAGAGAAAATGAGAGAAGGGACTTTGCTACTATTTTTTACCACACTTGTGCCTCAAAGTGGCACCATGTTCCTCATGTAGAGAGGCTCATGATATATCACTTTCATATGCTAGTGGTAATTACCTATTCATCATTACAAACTTGGCTTGTATATTCCTATGACGGGCTTCCTCAAATGCCTGAGGTCTTCATGAGCAAGCAAGTTGGATGCACACCCCACTTAGCTTCATTTGAGATTTCATACACTTATAGCTCTAGTGCATCATTTGCATCGCATTCCCTACTCCTCGCATTGACATCTATCGATGGGCATCTCCATAGCCCATTGGTACGCCTAGTTGATGTGAGACTATCTTCTCCACTTCCTACCCCTTTGATATCTACCACCATATTCTATTCCACCTAAATGCTATGTCCAATGGCTCACGCTCATGTATTGCGTGAAGAATAAAAAGTTGACGCATATTGAAAAAGTACGAACCAATTGCCTGACTTGGACACCATGGTGCTTGACATTTGTATTAATGTGGTGAAGATGGAGCCATGTCTTGGTAATACAATAAGATGAATGGGGGGGGGGTAAACATTTCTTAAGGATCATATACTTTTAAGAATTAACAATTCTGTTTCTTATACTTTGAATATTGCTATTTTAATATTTGTTGATTCATCTTTTCTCAATGAGCATACCGGAATAAGATTACATAGTGGATAGCATGTCACATCAAAAATTGTGTTTTTATCATTTACCTACTCGAGGACGAGCAGGAATTAAGCTTGGGGATTCTTGATACGTCTCCAACGTATCTATAATTTTTGATTGTTCCATGCTGATATATTATCATTCTAGGACACTTTTTGGGTCATTATTTACCAATTTATAATATTTTTGAGCACTAACCTATTGACCCAGTGCCAGTTGCTGTTTTTTTTGCATTTTTTGCCTTTGTAGGTTTACTGTACCAAACGAAGTCCAATTGCCACGAAACTTTTTGATGATTATTTCTGGACTATAAGAAGACCGAGAAGCTTCGGAAGGAGGTCAGGAGGCACAGGAGTGCCCCACCACACATTAGGGCGTGCCCTAGGGGGGGTCGCGCCCAGATATGTGGTGGCCCCCTCGTGCGTCTCCCGACATCCCTCTTGGGCCTATAAATTCTCTAATATCGCGAAAACCCTGGAGTCAGTCCCAAAACCCTTTTTCTGCCGCCGCAAGTCTCTGTTCCATCGCGAGGCCATCTGGAGCTCCGTTTCGGCACCCTGCTGGAGGGGGGATCGATCACGGAGGGCCTCTTCATCAACCTTGCTGCCCTCATGATGATGTGTGAGTAGTTCACCACAGACCTACGGGTCCATAGCTAGTACCTAGATGGCAATTTCTCTCTCTTATGATCTTCAATACAATGGCCATCACATCATCGCTTTGATCTATTCGATGTAATCCTATTGTGCGGTGTGTTTGTTGGGATCCGATGAATTGTGGGTTTATGTTCAGATTATTCATGAAAAGTATTTGAGATGCCTCTGAATTATATTATCTCTTAAGTGCATGATCATTATAGCTTCGTAATGCTCTCGGATCTATTGATGTGCTTTGGCCAAGTATATTGATATTTCATCGGTGGGAGTGGTGTGTTGTGGTAGGTTCAACCTGGCGAGTTTCTATATCCCAGTGACAAAGTAGGGGACAAGATGCGTATTTGTGTTGTTGCTACTAAGGATAAAACGATGGGGTTCATTCATATTGTTTGAGTTTACTTTGTGTACATCATGTCATCGTTCTCCAAGCATTACTCTGTTTTACTTAATACTCTAGATGCATGCTGGATAGCGGTCGATGAGTGGAGTAATAGTAATAGGTGCAGGCAGGAGTCGGCCTATTTGCTTATGGACGTGATGCCTATATACACATGATCATTGTCGTGAACATCGCATAACTATCCGCTTTTCTATCAATTGCCCAACAGTAATTTGTTACCCACCGTATGCTGCCTACATGAGAGATGCCACTAGAGAACACTATGGCCCTCGGGTCTATTCACTTATATATTTGCAAATGCTATTATTACCTTGCTACCTTTATTTACTTTTTATTTATTTTGCTTTTATCAACAATTATCTACACAACTCATTTGCTTGCAAATAACAAGATTAAGGGGATTGACAACCCTCTTGCCCGCGTTGGGTGCAAGTCGTTTGTTCATTTGTGTGCAACCGCTGAAGACGGTTGAGGATTGATATTCCTATTGGTTCGATAAACCTTGGTTTCATAACTAAGGGAAATACTTATCCGCTTTGTGCTGCAATTACCCATTCCTCTTCACGGAAAACCCAACGCAGATCACAACTATCAGGGCGTCTCCCGACGCCCCTGTAGTGCATCATGCCCTCTACCATGCTGTTAATTTTCATGTCATAATATGCCATGTAGAATATAGTTTTACTGCTGCCAATATGCCTCCATGAAAATCTGCTATGCTAAAAACTGTTATTTTCACTAAGTCCTAATCTGCTATATTTTGTTGCCATGTTGTGAGCTTCCTACCATGTATTCCATGACTCTTTTGATTATGATATGTGAAGATGAAATGAAGTGTGTGTTATATGCTACTGCCCCATGCTTAGTTTGTGCATTTTAGAATCTTGTAGCTTGTTGTTTTCTTGTGTGCAAAACGCTATCTTGCTGTTTTGGGCAGATTTCAAATAAAACTTGTGTTGGTTGTATTTGTTGAACCGTAGCTCCGTTTTGAACATGTCGCATATGTATCTTGCTTAGAATCTCATGTAGTTTCATAATATCTTGCTGCATTCATGATTTGAAATGTTTGTGGTTGTCATTTTCATGCATTTTGCATTCATGACATATAATCTTGCGATTGTCATATCTTTTAGACCGTAGCTCCGTTTGAGATGTTCCATATATGTAAATCGACTAGAATGACGAGTAGAATCTCATTGTGCATCTTATTTCCCTGTTTAATAAATATAAAACTTGATTAGTTCAGATCTGGACCAATTTCGAAATTAACATATGGGGTCGTTTCGGAAATGCTATATGTTGTTTCCAGCCTCATTTAAACTTGCCTAGATGTGTAGTTTACTTATGCTTCACCTCTTGCCATGTTTAAAAACATTTAATATTGTTGTGTACCTAAACGAGAGTGAACTAAATATTCAAATGTGAAGTTTCGTCAATATGCAACTCGTTGCATATTGAGCTTCACTTAATGTGTAGTATTTGATTGTTGTGATTGCCATGCCTTGCATATTTAAACCGGGCATACATCATATTTGTTTGCGCATCATGTCATGCATATGTTGTGGTGTTCTCGTGTGTTGATTGTTGTTTCCGGATTGCTTCTTCTCGATAGAGTTTCAAAACCGCTTCGGGGTATGAGGATTCGTTCGACTACGTTGGTTCGTCTTCTTCACGGATTCGTTCTTCTTCCAAGCGGGATCTCAAGAAAGATGATAATTTCCCTGGATACCATTAGTATCATTGCCATGCTAGATGTCTCGTTTCTACAGTTGTCTCGCTACCTACCACTTGTTTGTCAAGCCTCCCAAATGCCATGAAAAGCCTCTAACACCTCCACATCCCAGCAAAACATTGTTTGGCTATGTTACTGCTTGCTCAGCCCTTCTTATAGCGTTGCTAGTTGCAGGTGCAAGCTCTTTCCATGTGCAACATGAATATTTTGGTATATCACAATATTATTGCTATTTAATTTAATGCACATATATACTTGGTAAAGGGTGGAAGGCTTGGCCTTTTGCTTGGTGTTTTGTTCCACTCTTGCCGCCCTAGTTACTTGTGAACCGGTGTTATGTTCCATAAATGAGCGCTCCTAACATGCTCGGGGTTGTTATGGGGACCCCCTTGATTTTCGTTTTAGGATAAAACTTGTCTGGCAAGGCCCAACATTGGTACTACATTTGCCTAATAACTAATAAACCTGCATAGGGAGTAATTAACCCGAGGATCTTTAATCAACAACCCGGGCCAGTGCTCCTCATGAGTGTTGGTCCAAACTAGAGCACTGTGCGGGGCCAACCCAGGGCAACTTGGGTGATTTCTATCAGGCCACCGTACGCGTCGCTTATCCGTCGTGTCCTGAGAACGAGATACGCGGCTCCTATCGGGTTCGTCGACGCGCCGGGCGGTCTTGCTGGACTTGTTTTACCTTTCTCGAACGTCTTGTGCGAGGAATTCCGAAGCTTTGGGCTATCTCGAGGTTGAGGTTTTCCAGTGGAATTGCCTAGGAAGATCACGAGATTCGTGGTCGAGGTCATTCCCGCTGCGTGTGGTTAGTTTGTGATGGATGAGTTGGAGCACCCCTGCAGGGTTAAATCTTTCGGAAAGCCGTGCCCGCGGTTACGTGGCAACTTGGAAACTTTGTTTAACACCCGGTCATAGCAAACTTGAAGTAAACTCAAATAAAATACACCAACCGTGTGCGTAACCGTGACTGTCTCTTCTCGTGAGTCCTTATCCGAGAGAGAACACGGTGGGGTTATGTTTGACGTAAGTAGGTGTTCAGGATCTCTTAGAGATCATTACTAGATCACGTCCGTTTATTCGACAATCATCCCCCTTTATTCTTGTACTCGTAAGTTATCCACTCAAATAAATGCTTAGTCGCTTGCTGCAGCCTCACCACTTAACCTTACCTCACCCATTAAGCTTTAATAGTCTTGATACCCTTGGAAATGAGATTGCTGAGTCCCCGTGGCTCACAGTTTACTACAACAACAGTTGCAGGTATAGGTAATGCGATGATTTGACGTGAGCGCGATGCTTGTTTGATTTGGAGTTCTTCTTCTACTTCCTCATCGATCTAGGACGGGTTCCAGGCGGCAGCCTGGGATAGCAAGGATGGATGTCATTTTATCGTTTGTTTTCGTCCGTAGTCGGACCCTGTTCTTCTGTATGATGTTTGCATATGTTGTTGTATTGATGTGATATTGATGTAGCTTGTGGCGAGTGTAAGCCAATTCCATATACTCATCTCTTCCTTACATGTACTTGTGATGATATCCATTCTTGCAACACGACGAGATGCGCTTCTATCCCCGTCGAGGCCCTCGTGCCAAAATAAGGATAGGATCGCATCTTGGGCGTGACAAGTTGGTATCAGAGCCTGTACCGACCTAGGAGCCCCCTTGATTGATCGAACTTGGCCGAGTCGAGTCTAGTGAAAAACTATTTTGAGTCTAGTTATATAAGAGAGTAGGATTCTTTTTACTCCTCTTCTATGCTCTGGTGAGGAATTACGACTTAGGAATTTTGATTCTACCCTCTTCTCACTCAAAATTATTTAGGATCACGCGGATATTTTGGAATCTATATGATATCGATGTGACGGAGTTCTGTCTTGGTGCCTCCTGTCTGACTTGATTTCTTCCGGGGAGTTGAGCTCCAGGGGATTCTTGTGCACATCGTTATCATTCAGTTTCCTTAGTATCTCAGGACGGAGGATATTCGAAATTGCTTCAATACTAGTAGTGGCGAGAGGAGTCCGGCATCCCCAGTTCTGGTGGAGAGAGTTCGGATGTACTGCCATACTTAGTATCGTTGTGATTACGAGGATCTGAGGTACATGAGTTTCCGAGACCTTTGGTTGTGTGTTGAGGGATGTGATACACTGGAGAGTAGTATTACTGCTAGGAGTTGTGTGATTATGTTAAACTCCGTGTATCCGTGTACCCGATTGCATAACCGAGATTTCGGGAGTTCTTAGGTGGGAATTCATGTAGTGACCTTGGTGTATCCTTCCAACAAATGCAAATGGGTTATGTATTTGTTTCCGGCTTAATCCTCAAGCCCCATCTTTTGTTTTGTTGGAGTATGGTAATTCGAGTTGCTTCGATGTCAAGTGGTGATTTCATATCTTTCCTAACCGGTGTGTTTCTCATCAAGATAATTCAATCATTTCAAATATTTGCAAGATCAATCATCATATTTCTTTCTGGAGTTCGTCTCATCTGTTTCAAGTTGTCTTTGTTTTTCCCCACCCTCCCGCCCTTTTTCTTCATCGGTTAAATTCTCATCCCAACGCCTTTCCATTAATGTGATGCTTCCGCTATCTTTTCTTCCGTATAGTATCCGGTGATTCATGTTCCGTCGTGAGGCCATCTGGAGCTCCGTTTCGGCACCCTGCCGGAGGGGGGATCGATCACGGAGGGCCTCTTCATCAACCTTGCTGCCGTCATGGTGATGTGTGAGTAGTTCACCACAGACCTACATGTCCATAGCTAGTACCTAGATGGTAATCTCTCTATCTCTTGATCTTCAACATAATGATCATCGCATCTTCGCTTTGATCTATCCGATGTAATCCTATTCCGCGGTGTGTTTGTTGGGATCCGATGAATTGTGGGTTTATGGTCAGATTATTCATGAAAAGTATTTGAGTCACCTCTGAATATTTAGATTCTTATTTGCATGATCATTATAGCTTCGTAATTCTCTCCGATCTATCGATGTGCTTTGGCCAAGTAGATTGATCTGTCTTTAGTGAGAGAGGTGCGTTGTGGTAGGTTCAACCTGACAAGTTTCTATATCCCAGTGACAAAGTAGGGGACAAGATACGTATTTGTTTTGTTGCTACTAAGGGTAACACGATGGGGTTTATTCATATTGCTTGTGTTTACTTTGTCTACATCATGTCATCATTCTCCATGCATTACTCTGTTTTACTTAATACTCTAGATGCATGCTGGATAAAGGTCGATGAGTGGAGTAATAGTAATAGGTGCAGGCAGGAGTCGGCCTATTTGTTTATTGACGTGATGCCTATATACACATGATCATTGCCGTGAATATCGCATAACTATACGCTTTTCTATCAATTGCCCAATAGTAATTTGTTACCCACTGTATGCTGCCTACAAGAGAGATGCCGCTAGGGAAAACTATGGCCCCCGGGTTTATTCACTTATAAATTTACAAATGCTACTATTACCTTGCTGCCTTTATTTAGCTTTTATTTTATTTTGCAATTTACAGTTATCTACAATTATCTACACAACTCATTTGCTTGCAAATAACGAGATCAAGGGGATTAACAACCCTCTTGCCCGCGTTGGGTGCAAGTTGTATGCTCTTTTGTGTGCAGCCGCTGAAGACAGTTGAGGATTGATATTCCTATTGGTTCGATAAACCTTGGTTTCATAACTGAGGGAACTACTTACTCACTTTGTGCTGCAATTACCCGTTCCTCCTCACGGAAAACCCAACGCAGATCACAAGTATCACGTCACATCAATAATTATGTTTTTATCATTTACCTACTCGAGGACGAGCAGGAATTAAACTTGGGGGCGCTGATATGTCTCCAATGTATCTATAATTTTTGATTATTCCATGCTACAATATTATCATTCTAGGATGCTTTTTGGGCATTTATTTGCCAATTCATATTATTTTTGAGCACTAACCTATTAACCCAGTGCCCAGTTCCAGTTGCTGTTTTCTGCATGTTTTTTGCTTTTTTAGGTTTACAATACCAAACGAAGTCCAATTGCCACGAAACTTTTTGACGATTTTTTCTGGACCAAAAGAACACCTGGAAGCTTTGGGAGAAGACCAGAGGCCGCACGAGGGAGCCACCACCCAACAGGGCGCACCTAGGGGGGGTGGTCGTGCCCTGTTGGGTCGTGGGTCCCCCTTTCGTCTCCCGACGTCCCTCTCTGGCCTATAAATTCACATATATTCTGAAAACCCTAGAAGAGCTCCCGAAACACTTCTTCCGCCACCGCAAGTCTCTGTTCCGCCGCGTGCCCATCTGGAGCCCTGTTCCGGTGCCCTGTCGGAGGGGGGATCTATCATGGAGGGCTTCTTCATTAACCTTGGTGCTCCCATGATGATGTGTAAGTAGTCTACCACAGACCTACGGGTCCATAGCTAATATCTAGATGACTCTCTCTCTATGTTCTTCAATACAAAGTTCATCGCATCTTCGCGATGATCTATTCGATGTAATCACTTTGTGTGGTGCATTTGTTGGGATTTGATGCATTGTGGGTTTATGTTTAGATTATTCATGGAAAAGATTTGAGTCTCCTCTGAATAATTATTTGATTCTTATTTGCATGATTATTATAGCTTTATAAATCTTTCTGATCTATTGATTTGGTTTGGCCAACTTGATCTATCTTCAGTGAGAGGGGTGCGTTGTAGTGGGTTCAATCTGGTGGTGCTCGATATCCCAGTGACAAAGTAGGGGACAAGACACATCTTTGTATTGCTGCTACTAAGGATAAAACGATGGGGTTGATTCATATTAATTGGATTTTGTTTGTCTACATCATGTCATTGTTCTCCAAGCATTACTCTGTTTTACTTAATATTCTAGATGCATGCTGGATAGTGGTCGATGGGTGGAGTAATAGTAGTAGGTGATAGCAGGAGTCAGGCTACTTGCTTATGAACGCGATGCATATATACACAAGATCATTGCCGTGAATACACTACTGCAGGAAGGTCCAAAGACGACACATCAATCAGAGACCCTTTGCCGAAACTGTGTGCGATCGAGCCATCGCAAACGGTATAGTTATAGCTCTGTCGCTAATAAAGAGAACTATGTGCAATGACGGGTCCATCAGGCACGTTTGAGATTAGACTAGCGTGTGTGATACAGGGCATACAATTGGTGCTTATGAACTGTTTGTGATTAGACAAGATAACCCAAATGGTTCACAAAATACATATGTGTGCAAAGTACGACATACAGTTCATTCGGACAAACTGTTTGCATTGATCCAACTAGAACACAAACGAGTTACCATAACAAGGTGTGTGTGATACCAGGCAAATAGTTCATTCATCAGAATTGTCTGGGAAGACCAGTAATTACCCAAACGATTCATACTCACAAGCTGTGTGTGTTGTGGGCAGACGGTTGCTGCTAAACAATTGTATGAGATGTGATTTCCTCTGTTTGCACATCTGCTCTGACTACAAAACCAACATTATTGTTCCCTAACCAACTTTAACATCCAATTACATAAGTGACTGCACAACACATGTACATTCCTCAATATAAATTTACAAGAAGTAGACGATCACCAAATCATATTGTTCTTCTGACGACGGTTGCCGCCACTGCTCTGCTTGTGGCTATCCCTCGCTGTCTGCAGGAAGGAGGCACTTCCTCATGTCAACGATCCTCCTGTACATCTCTTAGCTTGTGTACACATCCTTGGCCGCGTACTTGATGTGATCTTCATCGAGTTCGTTCACCCAGGCCTTGTGCCAAACAGACTTGTCCTTGTCGCGCTGAGCCTTCATGTCTCTCTAGTAGGGGTCGATGATGGCCGCGGCAAGGTCAACTAGGGAGTCCTTCTGCTGCTTCTTCTCGCCGCCCCAGACCCTGTACTGACCTTGGATGTTGACAAGCTTCTGGCAGGACAAGCCCGAAGTCTTGAGCACCTTGAGATCGTTGGTGGTGTCCACCGTTGCAAACCTGTAGTCGGGGCTGTTGACAAACCTGGCGAAACGCTCGCAAGGCCTTGTGGCCAGGCAGTAGTGGTAGACAAGCACGTGATGGTGCACGCACAACTGGGCGACGAAAACCATCTAATCATGCCCGACACGATCGCCGGTGTACTCGAGGTCGAAGCGGACCACTTTGGACTTGTCATCCTCACCAAGCAGCTGCTCCAACGTGTTGATGGAGTTCTCCACAACAACCAGGTCGTTAGTGTACACCACCGAGAGGTCCGTCTTTCTGATGTGGGTGTCCACTTTGACTATAATGGCGAACTGCCACTCGGCCCCGGCAACCGCCATTGGATTCGCACGGGAAGGTTGAAGCGATGAAGAGATGTTCATCCTCTCTCTATTATTTGTCATTGTGGGTGTGCTTCTTGTGTTTGGTGGCGCGATCGAAAGGTGGAAGAGATGTAGGTAAATGGCCGCGGGAATAAATGGGTGTGCGCCGGACGGCCTGGAATTTCGGCACGTCCGCATGGCAGTTTTTGCAGCGCTTAACTACATGGTGGCGCACGTATAACTGCATGGTGACGCCGGGTGCGGTGCAACTACATGCATATGGCGCCCCAAACGTGGAGGTACGCCGGCAGAGCGGATGCGCACGGACGCGAGCAGAGCGCGTCGCGTCCGCCTCAACCGCCCGCCTCAAGCGTAGAGCAGTTCACGACGGTGCGTACAGAACGGCCGTTTGCTCTGTAATAAAATGCAAACGTTTTTTTATTGTTAACCGTTTGTGTACTTATCATTTCTCCCTCCTCCGTCCTGTCTTGTCACCGCGTTGCCGCCCGAGCATTCCAGTGCATGCTTCGGGAGCGTGCAAGCGTTTATTTTTGCCTTCCCGTTCCCGCGCAACCGCGCAGGTTCCCGCGCAAGCTTCCCGCCCAGCTCGCCGAAATCCCACAAGCCACCAATGCTTGGGTGCCTGCTTTATAAACCCTCACGACCGGCGTCTGCACTTCGCATTCATCCCCTCTCTCCCCGTAGCTTCTCTAATTTGCTTCTCCCCCCATCGCCAATGGCACCCGTCAGTCGTCGTCGCTCTGCCACTCCGCTAGAGGACAGCTCCAGCTGGGAGGCTGCAATGCGTCGGTGGTGGAGTTCCCGGAAGCGTGTAGTGCGCGTGGCATCCTTGTTGGGTGTGCGCACGCCACCCACCACAAGCTCCGCCACCGTTGCCCGAAGGCAGTTGCTAGGGGCGACCACCGTGGCCGCCACCCCATCGCCGGCCGGCGTTCTCTCCACCCCACCAGCGGCCGCCTTGGCAGCCACCACACCAGCGTCCGCCTTGGCCGCCACCACACCATTGTCCTCCTTGGCCGCTGATGTCTACTACGCAATTTTATTCTTGCAGACTTTGTTGGGCCTCCAAGCGCAGAGTTTTGTAGGACAGTAGCAATTTTCCCTCAAGTGAATGACCTAAGGTTTATCAATCCGTGGGAGGTGTAGCATGAAGATGGTCTCTCTCAAACAACCCTGTAATCAAATACAAAAAATCTCTTATGTCCCCAACACACTCAACACAATGGCAAATTGTATAGGTGCACTAGTTTGGCGAAGAGATGGTGATACAAGTGCAATATGGATGGTAGATATAGGTTTTTGTAATCTGAAAATATAAAAACAGCAAGGTAGCAAGTAATAAAAGTGAGCACAAACGGCATTGCAATGCTTGAAAACAAGGCCTAGGGTCCATACTTTTGCTAGTGCAATCTCTCAACAATGCTAATATAATTGGATCACATAACCATCCCTCAATGTGCAACGAAGAATCACTTCAAAGTTCTTATCTAGCGGAGAACATAAGAAGAAATTGTTTGTAGGGTACGAAACCACCTTAAAGTTATCCTTTCCAATCGATCTATTCAAGAGTTCGTACTAAGATAACATCAAGTTATCCTTTCCGTTCGATCTATCTAAGAGTTCGTACTAGAATAACACCATATGATACGCATCAACCAACTCTAATGTCACCTAGATACTCCAATGTCACCACAAGTATCCATGAGTTAATTATACGATACACATCAAACAATTTCAGATTCATAATACTCAATCCAACACAAAGAACTTCAAAGAGTGCCCCGAGATTTCTACCAGAGAAAGTAGGACAAGAACGTGTATCAACCCCTATGCATAGATTACCCCAATGTCACCTCGGGAATCTGCAAGTTGAGTACCAAAACATATATCAAGTGAATCAATAGAACACCCCATTGTCACCACGGGTATCCACATGCAGGACATATATCAAGTGTTCTCAAATCCAATATTCAATCCAACATAAAGATATCTCAAAGGGAAAGATTCAATTCATCACAACATGATAGCAAGGGAATAACATCATATGATCCGACTATATTAACAAAGCTCGTGATACATCAAGATCATGACATCTCAAGAACACGAGAGAGAGAGAGATTAAACACATAGCTAGTGGTACATACCCTCAGCCCCGAGGGTGGACTACTCCCTCCTCGTCATGACCTCCGCCGGGATGATTTAGATGGCCACCGGAGATGGATTCCCCTCTCCGGCAGGGTACTGGAATGTCTCCAGATTGGTTTTTTGTCGATACAGAGAGTTGTGGCGGCGGAACGGAGAGTCTAGGGTTATTTCTGATGGTTTCTATATCTATAGGAATTTTTGGCGTTGGTTTTACACGAAGGTGGGCCACGAGGAGGGCACGATACACCAGGGCGCGTCGGGGGGGCCTGGCGCGCCCTGGTGTGTTGTGCCCACCTCGTGGCTTGTCTGGACCTCCCACGAAGCGTCTAGTGCCTCTTTTGTTCTAAAAAAATCATCAAAAAGTTTCGAACGATTCAACTTTCATTTTCTGCACAAAAACAACACCACGGTAGTTCTGCTGAAAACAGCGTCAGTCCGGGTTAGTTCTAAATAAATCATATAAAGTGCTTCAAAACCATATAAAAGTATTGTAAACATAGGTGAATATGGCATGAATACTTCATAAATTATCGATACGTTGGAGACGTATCAGCATCCCCAAGCTTAATTCCTACTCGTCCTCGAGTTGGTAAATTATAAAAGAAATAATTTATGAAGTGTGAATGCCAGCATGGTGCATAAGTTTGATCAATGATAATTTCAACCACTTTTCCTAGCATCATAACAGCAACTTTCTCTCATAAAAATCATCATGATAGAGCAATCAATTCACATGTCATGGTTCAAATAATGAATTCTCTTGAAACTTAACAACCTATGTTCTTAGTCAAACAATTGCAATTCAACTTATTCTCAACAAAGTTTAAGTAAGAGCTCCACATACTCAATCATCATATAGTCTTCTATGATTGCTAGTACTCAAAGCATGTTTTTAGAACAAACAATATTCATCGAACACATAGAAAGATAGGGGCTTAATGTTTCGCCTCCCAACTCATTTATCATAGAGATAATTGTCAACAATAATAAATCATGATCAAATATATTTGACTGGATATATATGTTTGGATCTTTCCCCACCACATGATGATTGCCAACTAATAGACTGAGGTTGGAATAAGAAGTTGACTCAACATGAATAGTAAATAACATGAAAGTAAATAGATTGTCCCTTCGCAGAGGGAAGCAGGGATTTGCAAAGGTGACAGATCTCAAAGGTTAAATCAGAGATAAATATAGTTTTGAGAGGTGCACCCTTCCTGTCAACGTTACGACCAAGAGTTATCAATATCTTCCATGTTAAACACATTAGCGGCGGTTCCCAAGCGGTAAAAGTAAAGGTTTACTCCCCCTCCACCAACAAACACACTCCACGGCTAGCTGAATCCACGGGTACCGTCCATGCCAACAACATTCCTGGGGGAGTTTTGTTTAATTATTTGCATTTTTTTTATTTTGGTACTGGGAATCCCTATTACCGCCCCTCTCGTGCAAGGACGAGTGAATAAACACTCATCATGAGAATAACCCGCTTAACATGGAAGATACTGACCGACGCCCCCCCCCCCCCCCCGTCGCTCCATGAGCGGTCCAGGCACACAAAACAGATGTTTATTTGAATGTTTAGAGGTGGCACATGCAAATTTACTTGGAATGGAAGTGAAATACCATATATAGGTAGGTATGGTGGACTCTTATGGAAGAAACTGGGTTTAAGGGTTTTTGGATGCACAAGTAGTATCTCTACTTAGTACGAATTTTTGGCTAGCAAAAGATCCTAAGCAAACATCACATGTTGGAGGATCCATAACAATATAACTTCTATGCAAATATACACAACCATAACTCATTACGTTGTCTTCCTTGTCCAACTTCAACTAATTTGCTCAAGAAAGTAATTAATGGGTATTCACAATCATATAAGATGCCCAAGATAATATATTTGTATGTGAAAGTTCTCTTCCTTATACTAATCATTCACGAATTGCTTGTATGACCAATATTGTGATTGTCAAACTTCAATAGATTTTACTTTCTAAACCAAATGTGAAGCTACTACTAAGCATAAAGCACATTGATAATTTCGGATTTATGATATTTCATTCATTCATAATTTACTCTTAGGATATAAGTGAAGCACAAGAGTAAACATCCAACTACTCTCAAAAGATATAAGTGAAGATCAATGAGTAGGTAAACAATTAAGTAGCTATGTGAGGACTCTCTCTCTCAATAAAGATTTTCAGATCTGAGTATTTTATTCAAACAGAAAACTAAACAAAAATAAAACTCCAAGAATAGCACGCATAATGTGAACGAGTAAAAATTTAGGCTGAACATAGGCTAACCAATAGTTGACGAAGAGAGGTGGGATGCGTAGCATCCTCAAGCTTAGATGCTTGAGACTTCTTGAAATATTTACTTGGGGTGCCTTGGGCATCCCCAAGCTTGAGATTTCGTATCTCGTTCAATCCTCTCATATCATGGTTTCACCTATTCTCAAAAACTTCATCCACACAAAACTCGAAATGAACTCGTGAGATAGGTTAGTACACATAATAATAAGTCAACTCTTTATGTACTGCCAAGACAAGTTGCATAATAATTTCAAACATCATATACTTTTTAATATCATTTGCACAATTTATATCTACCAATATAGGCTATGGAAACTATAGGATAAGCAGATACCAAAACAATGACAGCAATCTGTCCAAACAGAACAGTCTGTAGAAATTTATGAATCTAGTGTACTTCTGTAACTCAAAAAATTATGAAAATTCAGGAAATTCTAAATAATTTATATTATAACACTGTGTAAAAATTTCAGAAACTTTCCACGTTCCAGTAAAATATGAAAATTCAGACACTACAGCAAAAGTATATGTTTTTACACAGCACACATCAAAACATGCAATGCAAGCATCCTAAGACAATTCTTGGAACTTTTTTTTGAAAAACAAGATTATAAATAACAACTAACAGAAAATAACAAAATATAATGATGATCCAAGCAAAGCACATATTATGTGGCGAATAAAAATATAGCTCTAAGTAAGATATACCGATAATGTTGAAGACGAAAGAGGGGATGCCTTCCGGGGCATCCCCAAGCTTAGGCGCTTGAATATTCCTTGGATATTACCTTGGGGGTTCCTTGGGAATCCCCAAGCTTAGGTTCTTGTCACTCCTTATTCTCCTCATATCGGTGTCTCACCCAAAACTTGAAAACTTCAATCACACAAGACTTAACGGAACTTCGTGAGATGGGTTAGTATAATAAATAAAGATCATTCACTTAGGTACTGTCAAGACAAGATTCATAATTGTTCACACATGATACCTACTGTATTCTATAATTCCCATAATTTATACTACTAAATATAAGCTATGGAAACACTAAAACAAGCAAACTATGCATGCAAAACAGAATCTGTCAGAAACAGAACAGTCTGTGAAGATCTGTAGTATAGCCATACTTCCCTGTCTCTAAAAATTCTTAAAAATTAGGAAAACCTGAAAAATTTGTATATTAATACTGTGTAAAAATTTCGGATCATTATCACTCTCCAGTAAAAAAATGAAAATTCCTGTACTGGAGTCAAAATTTTCTGTTTTGGTTCAGCATCAATTCTACTCATCTTCTGAGTCATCCAAAAGGCTTTACTTGGCACTTTATTGAAATAAAAGACAAAAACATGATTAATATAGTATCTTAATCATGTGAACACATAAAAACAGAAAGGAAAAATGTTGGGTTGTCTCCCAACAAGCGCTTTTCTTTAAAGCCTTTTAGCTAGGCATGATGATTTCAATGATGCTCACGTAAAAAGTACTAATTGGAACACGCAAGAGAGCATCATGAATCACAGGAAAAGAACATTTAAGTCTAACACAATTCCTATGTATAGGGATTTTGTGAGTAAGCAATTTATGGGAGCAATAATCAACTAGCATAGGAAGGCAAAACAAGCATAACTTCAAAACTTTGAACACATAGAGAGCAACTTTGATATTATTACAATTCCTACAAGCATATGTTCCTCCCTCATAATAAATTTCAGTAGCATCATGAAGGAATTTCACAATATAACTATCACATAAAGCATTATTTTCATGATCTACAAGCATAGAAAATTTATTACTCTCCACATAAGCAATTTTCTTTTCATTCATAAAAGTGGGAGCATCAAATGAAACTCGAATACTATAAATTGTTTCCACATTAAAAGAGTAATGTTCATTAAAAGGGTATCCAAAATCATGACAATAATTATCACTACTTTTTATAACATAAGTATCATCACAATAATCATCATAAGTAGCAACTTTGTTCTCATCATAGTCAAGTGAAACCTCTTCCGAAATAGTGGAATCATTACTAAATAAAGTAATGACCTCTCCAAATCCACTTTTATCATTATAATAAAATTCAACACCCTCCAAAATAGTGGGATAATAATTATCTAAAGTTGACACTCTTCCAAACCCACTTTCCTAAATATCGCAATCATCATAAATAAGAGGCATGCAATCATCATAACAAATTTGATCATTCAAAGTAGGAGAACTAAAAAGATCATCTTCATTAAGCATAGCATCCCCAAGCTTGTGGCTTTGCATATCATTAGGATCATGGATATTCAGAGAATTCATACTAGCAACATTGATATCATGCTCATCATTCAAGGAATTCTCATTAAGTATTTTCATAAATTCTTCCTCTACCAATTGAGTACAATTTTCTGAACCATCATTTTCACGAAAGACATTAAAAAGACGAAACAATTGAGGCAACCTAAACTCCATTTTTCTGTAGTTTTATTTTATAAAACCAAACTAGTGAAAAAATAAGAAACTAAAAGATTTAATTACAAGATCTAAATATATACCTTCAAGCACTCACCTCCCCGGCAACGGCGCCAGAAAAGAGCTTGATGTCTACTACGCAACTTTATTCTTGTAGACTTTGTTGGGCCTCCAAGCGCAGAGTTTTGTAGGACAGTAGCAATTTTCCCTCAAGTGAATGACCTAAGGTTTATCAATCCGTGGGAGGTGTAGGATGAAGATGGTCTCCCTCGAACAACCCTGCAATCAAATACAAGAAATCTCTTGTGTCCCCAACACACCCAACACAATGGCAAATTGTATAGGTGCACTAGTACGGCGAAGAGATGGTGATACAAGTGCAATATGGATGGTAGATATAGGTTTTTGTAATCTGAAAATATAAAAACAGCAAGGTAGCAAGTAACAAAAGTGAGCACAAACGGCATTGCAATGCTTGAAAACAAGGCCTAGGGTCCATACTTTCGCTAGTGCAATCTCTCAACAATGCTAATATAATTGGATCACATAACCATCCCTCAATGTGCAACGAAGAATCACTCCAAAGTTCTTATCTAGCGGAGAACATAAGAAGAAATTGTTTGTAGGGTACGAAACCACCTTAAAGTTATCCTTTCCGATCGATCTATTCAAGAGTTCGTACTAAGATAACATCAAGTTATCCAACACCATCTGATACGCATCAACCAACTCTAATGTCACCTAGATACTCCAACGTCACCACAAGTATCCATGAGTTAATTATACGATACACATCAAACAATTTCAGATTCATAATACTCAATCCAACACAAAGAACTTCAAAGAGTGCCCCGAGATTTCTACCGGAGAAAGTAGGACAAGAACGTGTATCAACCCCTATGCATAGATTACCCCAATGTCACCTCGGGAATCCGCAAGTTGAGTACCAAAACATATATCAAGTGAATCAATAGAACACCCCATTGTCACCACGGGTATCCACATGCAAGACATATATCAAGTGTTCTCAAATCCAATATTCAATCCAACATAACGATATCTCAAAGGGAAAGATTCAATTCATCAAAACATGATAGCAAGGGAATAACATCATATGATCCGACTATATTAACAAAGCCCGTGATACATCAAATCGTGACATCTCAAGAACATGAGAGAGAGAGAGATTAAACACATAGCTAGTGGTACATACCCTCAGCCCCGAGGGTGGACTACTCCCTCCTCGTCATGACCTCCGTCGGGATGATGAAGATGGCCACCGGAGATGGATTCCCCTCTCTGGCAGGGTACTGGAACGTCTCCAGACTGGTTTTTCATCGATACAGAGAGTTGCGGCGGAGGAGTGGAGAGTCTAGGGTTATTTCTGATGGTTTCTATGTTTATAGGAATTTTTGGCGTTGGTTTTACGCGAAGGTGGTCCACGAGGAGGGCACGATACACCAGGGCGCGCCGAGGGGGCCTGGCGCGCCCTGGTGGGTTGTGCCCACCTCGTGGCTCGTCTGGCCCTCCGATGAAGCATCTAGTGCTTCTTTTGTTCCAAAAAAACCGTCAAAAAGTTTCGGGCGATTCCGAGGACTTTCATTTTCTGCACAAAAACAACACCACGGTAGTTCTGCTGAAAATAGCGTCAGTCCTGGTTAGTTCTAAATAAATCATATAAAATGATTCAAAACCATATAAAAGTATTGTAAACATAGGTGAATATGGCATGGATACTTCATAAATTATCGATATGTTGGAGACGTATCAGCCACCACCCCACCGTCAGCCGTCGGGGCCATCACCCGCTCCGCCACCGCAATCCGAAGGCAGGACGAGGAGGCCGCCGACTATGCCCAGCCGCTTGGCTTTTGCGTCAGCGGCCTTGTGCGCTACATCAACTTCCTACATGAGGAGGAGGAGTGCCAGGTCGAGCATGCAATGAGGCTCACCGCCGTCGTGGCCGCAGCAGACGCCGCAGCGGTGGCGCGGAATGAGGAGATCTACGCCGAGTCCCACCGCTTCGAGGAGGCGCGTCAGGAGCACGGAGGGCAGCCACGACAGTCGACGGATTCGACTCCTCCAGCTCGTCGGTAGGCTCCTCCTCCTTTGCCTCTTACTGAATGCGCTCGGCGGAGGATAGGCTGCTGGAAGCAGTACAAAGCCCCTCCATAGTACTACTAGTATTTAGGGGGTATTTTGTTCAGTTCATCTAACTATAGATATGGTTGAACTGTACCACGTACTTTAAATTAGCTAGTATATATAGTTGAACTAGCTATTTCAGTACATGGTTGGCAACAATTGGGGAAAAGTTTGTTCGGTTAAGCTGCCGAGTTGAACTATTTTGTACAAAGACCACTGCTTAATCTATGAATGAAATCTATGTGTACTGAATTTCAGTTGCAAAATTGCACCGTAATAGTGATTTTGTTCCTGCGAAATTGGACAAATGTCAGTGTTACAATGATGTTAAATGTTAATTTTACTAGATCGACAAATGCCAATGTTTCCAATTTGACAAATGGCAATTTACCCAATACGACTGATGCAAATGTAAACTCATTGTATGTACTAAGCACACGGGTCATCATACATAACCATTTGCGATGACGCGATGAAAAAAATTCTTCGCGCCAAATTTTGGCTTGGGTTAGTAGCGAAGGAACCATTGCCCTAGGTCTGCATACAGGTATTCAATCTGAAACGTTTGCGCTGACGGTAAAAGGACACGCCGCCTCGCTGAGCGTGCGGAGGACTGCTCGCACGCCTCCCGTGTACTCAAACACCTGTCCGCACGCTACCTCCTAGCCAATACAGAGTGCGACGCGTGGCAGCATGTAAATGGTCAGTAGAACGTCCACGATTTATAAATAATATGCCTGTTTGCGATGGTAACGTGACATATTTTGTTCAAAAAACGTGATAGATTTTGTTACAAAATGCCTTTGTTGGCTATTAATAATGTTTGCGCCTTCTCTCAAAGTGGACACGAAAAATACCACAACATATTTGTGCTGTATGACGAGGCCCTGCCCAACATAGACCTTGTGACTGTAGTTCAAATTTGAATTGTGTACATTAAATGAACATAAAACTCAATTAGTGTATAGAAAAGCCAGACGAACCCTTAATAATTTCATATTTTTGCAGTACACACCTATTAGTCTATATTGTTTCTAGAAAAAAATCAAGGAGAGAAGAGGCATCGGATGTCATTTCACCAGATGTGACATGCATGTTCCCTATCGGAACCACGTAGCTTATTGTGAGAAGCTCTGGATTGTAAGAGGCTTGTGCCAAAACATGTCCAAGTTGGTATTTTTTTACCATGACATATGTGTGCCTTGTCATGACACCATGCCAAGTTTCATGAATTTTTGACAGGTGTTGGATTTACGGGGATTTAAAAACCAAGTTTTTCGATGTTTACGATGGAGACAAGACGCTGAGATGTTTGAAATTCATTCCAATTTCTTGCATGGGACCTAACACATGCATCCAGGGACACATATATGATTTTTGAACCCATTTTGGTGCACTGGACCCTGTGATTGTAGATCAATTTTGAATTATGCACACTAAATGCAGATAAAACTCAATTAATGTATTAAAAAGCGAGATGATCCCTTAATTTATTCTTATTTTTGCACTTCATATCTATTTGTCTATGTTGTTTCTATAAAAAATCGAGGAGAGAAGGGGCATCAAATGTCGTTTCCCCAGCAGATGTGACATGCATAATGTTCCCTATCAAAATCACAAAGCTTGTGAGAAGGTCTCGTTTGTAAGAGGCTTTGTGCGAGAACATGTCCAAGTTGGACAATTTTTTACCACGTCATATGTGTGCCATTGTCATGACACCACTCCAAGTTTCATGAATTTCTGACGAGTTATGGATTTACATGAATTGGAAAACCAGGTTTCTCAATGTTTGCGGCCGAGCCAAGTCACTGAGATGTTTGAAATTCATTCCAATTTCTTGCATGGGACCTAAACATGCATCCAGGGACTCATATATGATTTTTCAACCAATTTTCATGCACTAGACCTTGTGATTATAGTCAAATTTGAATTATGCACATTAAATGCCTAGAAAACTCAATTAATGTATTAAATAGGCCAAACGAACCCTGGAAAATCCCATTGTTTAGCACGACAGTCATGCTGCTCTATGGTGACTCTAGAAATAAATTCAAGGCGAGAAGAGACAGTGGATGTTGTTTCGCACATAAAAGGTGAACGTTCCCTATCGGAACCACATGGCTCTTTCTTGTGAGAATCTCCGGTTTGTAAGAGGCTTATGCTCAAACTTGTCCAAAATTGGGCAATTTGTTACCACAACACACAACAGGGCAAGGTCATGACACCATGCCGAAGTTTCATGAATTTCTGACGAGGTTTGGATTTGCACAAATTTAAAAATGAAGTTACGCAATGTTTGAGGCAGTTCCAAGACGCTGAGATGTTTGAAATTAATTCCCATTTTTGCGTGGGACCTAAACATGCATCCAGGGAAACGTATATCATTTTTCAACCTATTTTCATGCCCTGGACCTTGTGATTGTAGTTTAGATTTGAATTATGCATATTAAATGCTTAGAAAACTCAATTAATGTATTAAAAAGGCCAAGTGAACCCTGGAAAGTTTCATATTTAGCACGACAGTCATGTTGCTTTATGGTGACTAGAAATAAATTTAAGGCGAGAAGAGACATCGGATGTTGTTTCGCACATAAAAGGTGAACGTTCCCTATCGGAACCACATGGCTTCTTGTGAGAAGCTTCATTTTGTAAGAGGTTTGTGCCAAAACATGTCCCAAATTGGGATTTTTTACCTCAACACACATGAGCCATGACATGACACCATGCAAAGTTTCATGAATTTCTTACGATATTTGGATTTACTGGAATTTGAAACACATGGATTCTCAATGTCTATGGCCGAGCCAAAATACCGAGAGGTTTGAAATTCATTTCCATCTCTTGCATGGGACCAGAACATGTATCCAGTGACACATATACGATTTCCAACACATCCAGGTGCCTCTAGCAAGCATGTGCTTAACTACAATTCATATATGAGCTATGCACATGAAATGTCTAAAACACTCTTTAAATGTTTAAAAAGGCCTAAACAACCCTGAATAATTCCATATTTAACAGACACTCCTATAGTTGCACGTTCACTGCAGATAAATGTTATTGCAAACCAAACACCTTCAATTGCCAATGTAACCTCATTTTTTGTTTTAAAACAATATGAAAATCAAGTACATCGCAAACAGTTCTTGATCAAGAAACGTGTGTGATGTGGTATAAAATATCCTGGGAGAATGCTCATATATATGGCTTACGCCGGAAGCTTCATCGGCCACAGTCCACCGCCGGTGCATCAACCACACAGTCACACTTGCTCCCCAAGACCACTGTACTGTTCAAACGTAGGCGGTGAAAGATGGGGACGTGGATCCGCGTAGTGAAGGAAACTTCGGTGACCCACTCTGGCCCGTGCGCGGCCGCATCAGCCATGAGCGCGCTCACAACATCCCTGAGCGCGGCCGCAATCTCCGACAGGGCGGCTGCAGCCGTCGAAAGGGCAGCTGCTGCAGCTGAGATGGCGACAGCAACATCCGCGACCGGGATAGCAAATGGTGAGAACGACACATCAACTGTCCGTTCATTGGCGGCCGCCGTAGCCCTGATGGCGGCCGCCCACGCCTATGCCGAGGCCGCCCACGCCCAGCTCATGTCGGTCACCGCACACATAGCAGCGGCCTTCTCCGACACCGGTCGGCAACCAACGTCCGAAGAGTTGACAATCGCCGAGAGCGCTCGGGTAGCCGTCCATTCATCGGCAGCCTCCCTAGCCAAGATGGAGGTCGTCAACGCCCGGATCGGGGCCGCCCACACCCGGCTCGTGGCGGCCTTTTCCAAAGAGATGGCGGACGCGGACTGCGAGATGCTTGCAGAGTACGTGGCGATGGATGCCATGGAACCCCTTCCCCTGGAGATCGTCGAGCGCGAGCTGGTCATGGAGGACGCGGCGGAGATCCACAAGCGTCAGGCAGAAAATTAGTTTTTGTTTAGAGCGATGTTATTTTGTTAGAGTAATGTTAAGGTCAACCAGCTCTGTTTAATTGCTTGATTAAGTAAGTGCGGGCTGTGGTGTAGGCTCTTTTGTGTAGTACCCAAATTAGCAATTCATGTTAAATTATGCGACGACGTGGATGACCATTGTAACCAGGGAAATTCGGACCAAAATTTGCCGCCATATCCCCACACAGTTCTGAATAATGAACTGTGTCCGATGATACTTTCCGCGCCAGTTTTTTGCTGCACCGAACAAAAATTTTGGGCTACCACGGAAATATCTAGCTCCCTCACCCCCTGGTAGCAATCAAAAATTTGCACGTTCAAGCTTATGACACACGGGGTATAGTGCAGGCTTCGTTTGTGATGTGTAGATATCGCAAACTATTCTGAGTAATTTTCACCTTCAAGCTCATCACACACGGGGTACTGCGTAGGCTTCGTTTGTGATGTATAGATATCGCAAACTGTTTTGAATAATTTGCACGTTCAAGCTCATCACACACGGGGCTGCACCGAATGAAAATTGTGGGCTACCGCGGAAATATCTACCTCTTTCACCCCACGGTACCAATCAAAAGCCACATTTTCCCCTTTTCCTCGTTCCTTTCCTATAGTTCTAACCTTCACTGCTTGCTTGCAGCGCCGCCTCCTCGCCGGCGACGCTCCTTCCTGCTGCTCGGCCTCCTCCATCTAGTCAGGTAATCCACACCTCCCCAATACCCCCTCTCTCCCACCCCTCCTCCTCCATCCCACATGGCCTGACCGCCTCCATGACACCTTACACCCAAATCACCACGTCATCCTCCAAATAATCGCCACCGAAAGCCATGGTGCACGTAGTATAGCCAGGATCTCAAGGAGCATTTGGCAGCGGAGAAGCAAATCGCAGCTACACACACGGATAAGGTAGCGATGGCTGCCATGCGTGTCGATCCCTAGATCATGGACGAGCACCTCACCGTCGAGGCCACCGTCGATGCGTCGCGCGCGGACGCCGCCACGCGGTTGGCAGCTATAAACGACAGCTCGTGGTCTTTTCTCGAGGGCACCGCCGGTGCGTTCGACGAAGACTATGATGTGTTTTCTCAGCGTGCCCGTGCTTACCTTGATGACCCACAAGTATAGGGGGTCAATCGTAGTCGTTTCGGTAAGTAAGAGTGTCAAACCCAACGAGGAGCAGAAGGAAATGACAAGCGGTTTTCAGCAAGGTAATTTCTGCAAGCACTGAACTTGTAGGTAACAGATAGTTTGATAGCAAGATAATTGGTAACGAGCAAGTAACGGTAAAGGTAAATAAAGTGTAGCAAGGTAGCCCAATCCTTTTGTGGCAAAGGACAGGCCAGAACAATATCTTATAATAGGCAAAGTGTTGTTGAGGGTACAACGGAATTTCGTCTAGTCACTTTTATCATGTTGGTTTGATTCGTGTTCGCTACTTTGATAATTTGATATGTGGGTGGACCGGTGCTTGGGTGTTGTTCTTACTTGAACAAACCTCCCACTTATTATTAACCCCCTCGCAAGCATCCGCAACTACGAGAAAAGTATTAAGATAAAATCTAACCATACACTACTGCAGGATGGTCCAAAGACGACACATCAATCAGAGACCCTTCGACGAAACTGTGTGCGATCCACCAATCGCAAACGGTATTGTTCAAGCTCCGTCGCAAATGGCACGAACTGTGTGCGATGGTGGATCCATCAAATACGATTCAGAAAATAGTTGCGTGTGTGATCCACGGTAGACAGTTTATTCTTATGAACTGTTTGGGATTAGCTAAGATAACAGAAATAGTTAACAAAACTGCGTATGTGTGTGAAGTACGACACATAGTTCACTCGGATAAACTGTTTGCGCTGATCCAGCAGAACACAAACGGGTTAGCATAAGAAGGTGTGTGTGATACGCAACAATCGGTTCATTCATCAGAATTGTGTGGGAAGACCAATAATAACCAAAACGATTCATCCGGACAAGTTGTGTGTGTTGTGGGAATACGGTTGTTGCCAAACAATTGTCAGCAATTGATGAAAACATTACCGACGATACGTACGGAAGTGTCGTTTGCCCGTATTAATATCGCAGACGTTTTATTATTATTACCAGTCTGACTGCGCATCACCTCTTCTTCCTCTCTCACGTCTTGTCACCGCGTTTTAGCTCGAGGATTCCAGTGCACGCTTCGGCACCGTACCGGCGTTTCTTTTGGCCATGTTCCCGCGCAGAACCGCGCATGTTCCCGCACAAGCTTCCCCATCGGTTTCCCACCAGAAGCGAATGAGCATAAGAGCCTGCGCGCGTCACACACGGATGCACACCTAGTGCAGCCTAGCCCATCTACGAAGCATGCCAACCCGACCAAGCGCCGCCTTTGCCATCAACCTCCTCGACGGCGAAAATGATCTGGTGCAGGCGCAACGGCCTGTCGAGGTCGATGGCGTGTCCGGCGATGCGATGGACAATGCTGTGCTGCGCGTCATCGCAAGGGTTGAGCAGACCCTTGGTGCAGGGCGCGGCAGCGCCGCCGAGCAACATAGCCACCTCACCGCCGAGAGGCTGTAGCGCGCCGCACAAGAAGATCATCGGTGGTGCTCCGTAGAGCAAAACATGCGTGTCCGCGCCGAGAGGGCAAGGCGCGCCGCACAACAAGACCGATGGAGGGCCGCAGAGCGAGAGGCGCGGCGCGCGACAGAACAAGAGCGGTTCCATCCCCGCTTGCCTGCTATCCCATCCGACATGACGTTGCAGCTGTGTCCAAGGCACGTGAGTAGCCCTATTTCTCGCCAGGAATGGGCAGCGTTCGTCTGCGCCGTACTTGCAACAGAGCCCGGCCGCACCGTCCTTTCACCGGACGCCGGCCGCGCCGTTCGCACGGGTCATGCCGTTCGCCTTGTCCGGGCCCCCTCGATGCTAACGGGCTCGTCGGTAGGCTCGAGCACCTCCTTGGCCCATGTGTCCAGGCGGGGAGCAATAGAAGAAAATGGCCATCGCATCCTCGAGATGGTAATCTCCGACGAAATAGCCAGCTTGGAGCTCGATATCGCACTACAGCTGTACCGCGAGCGTGTAAACCGCATGGACGAATGCCTGACTGAGTTCAGGCACAGCCAAGAGCTTCCATAGGTTAGGGTCTAGTCATGGACGCGTTTTATTTTGTTGAATCGTTTAGATGTCGATCCCAATATCTGGACAACAATGACAATATTGATATGTTTCGATGTATGAATGATTTATGCTCTATTGTTATGTTTCAATATGTGTAAAAGGCTAACAGTTAGAGCCAGAAAATCAGTATGAAAACATATAGAAATGTGAAACTAATAATATATATTAATTGTTGAATAGCTCATTGAAGACATGATACATATACAGTATATATCATCACATATATGTGATAATAGTACTTAACTAATACGTACAATGAATAAAAACTAAACTAATAATAATCCCTCCTAGAGCGGGGAGCAGTAAAATGGCAGCCTCTTGCCAGTAGCTCCCTGGTGCGTGGTGGCTTCCCAATGCGGAGGGAGTTCGCCGCCTCCTCCGCCTCGCAGCGCTCAATGTGCCGATCAGCCTCTTGCTGGCGGAGGCGCGCGACCATGCGGGACAGTTCAGTGGGCGCCCATTGGAGCTCTTTGGCAGTGGCACACTCGAGCTTATCGGCCCATGCTCACGCAGCGGTGAGGCGCCTAGCGCCTCTGGCTTTCCTTGCGTGGTACCGGCCATCTTCGTACACCTCCACTGCTCGTCGAGTCGCCCGCCGTCAATGCTCCAGCTCCTCCTTTTCCCTTGCGGCACTAAGGGCATTCCATGTCGTGAGGTTCCTGGCACGCTCCTCAGCCCACTCCTTCTTGAACGCCACCTGCCTGGCTCTCTCAGCCGGCGGCAGCACCTTCCACAAAGCCAGATCGTACTGGCCCCAAAACCAATCTTTAGTTGGGGGGTCTGGCGCGACCTCGTCTGGGGGCGCGAAGGGGTCCTCCTCGTCGCTGCATTTCGCCATGTCCTCGCGGGGTGGCGCCTCCTCCTCTGCTTGTGCACAGACCGGCCGCGCCATGGCAAAGTTTTGTGCGAGGGGTGGGATAGAGAGACGAGAGAATGCAGGCGGGATGACATCTCGAGGGGCAACATTTATAGGCGGCTGGAATCTTGATCGACGCCAGCAGTGATTGCACACCATTTCTTAGGCAACAACCGTGTGTGAATTAACATCACCAACGGTTCCCAATGCATGACCGCGTGTGATTAATAGCCCGCGAAAATTGGCTTCCAAAACTCGAAACGTGAAACACGACGCCAATCATGTGCGATCCGTTTGTTTTGCCAAATATTTACATTTTCTATCCAAATGTAATGCATGCGTGCCATTTGTGTTACGGAACCAAGTCCGAGAGCAGTAACCACGACATCTTGGCCCCATGGCGGGAAATCATGCATATTTTCATGTACTTCAGAATTCAAAGCATGTTTTTTCATTTTTTTGAATTTACAACCTAGATTATCAATGCTTTTGTGTCCAAACCGTCACTCAAGAAGTTTGGAACTCCTTCAAATTTATTGCAAGCGGCATATATAGGGAAGCAAGTAGTACATAAATATGATTTTCCAGCGGTTTTTGCTTCATCTAGCTTGTTCACGTGTTTCAGTTTTGAACTATGGCCAGTAAATTTCTATAAACTAACTAAATGTATAAAAATGCCAATAGAACGCCTTAAAAAAAAGATGCTGGTCATATTCGTGCATTGTATCGATGAAAAAAAACTTGGTCGAATGACACAACGATTGGCGGTTCGTCATCACACATGGCCCCACGTTCCCTCTCGGAACCACGCGCCTTCGTGTGATGCTCCGGTTTGTGAGAGGCTTGTGTCTAAAGATGGGGATTTCTTAGGCGAGTAGAGTCACATCTCCGTCCCCATCACCTCCCTCCCTTCCCCGTCCCCGTCTACGTACCCGTGCGCGGGGATCAAAAATTTCCCATCCACGTCCCCACTGAGTTCTTTATCATCGTGGGGAAACTCACACATGCATTTAAGAACAACCTTTGCATATTTCAGTAGAAAAAATAGTATTTCAACGCAATAAACAATATGTTGTGCCTAGGTTTTGGATGTCTTAGGGAATTTTGGGCCAAAGGGGTGGGATGTGTGTAAATTTGGGTGACCGAGGCCACAAATTACGTGGGGGCTACTAATTTCAAAGCCCACATGTAAGTACTTCAATTCATGGGTAAGGCTAGTAATGCTATCCCATCCTCATCCCCGTCCTGCACGCTCGGTAAGGTATTTGGCCCACCAACTTCCAGATGGGCATTCCAGATGGCACCCGTGCCCTAATAGATCAATTACCCATGGGGATGCGGGTAACAGTTAACCATGCATTGACAGCTTGACATGTGTCAAAGCTTATCTCGAACAAGCCGTTACTTTGATCATGACATCTTGGCCCCATGTCAGGAAATCATGCATATTTTCATGTACTTCTGCGCAGTTTTCATTTTTTGACTTTAAAAAACTAGATTCCCAATGCTTTTGTGTCAAAACCGTCACTCAAGATGTTTGAAACTCCTTCAAATTTATTGCACGTCGCATATATACGGAAGCAAGTAGTATATAAATATGATTTTCGAGCGTTTTTTGCTTCATCTTGCTTGTTCATGTGTTTCAGTTTTGAACTATGGCCATTAAATTTCTGGAATCTAACTTCATGTGTAAAAATGCCAATTGAACCCCGAATATTTCCTAATTTTAGGATGACGGTCGTATTCGTACATTGTAACGATGAAAACAAACTAGGCCGAATGAGGAAGCGATCCGGTTCGTCATCACACAACGCCCCACGTTCCCTCTCGAAACTATACGAGCCTGCGTGTGATGCTCCGGTTTGTGTCAGGCATGTGTCAAAGCTTATCTCAAAAAAGCCGTTACTTTGACCACGACATCTTGGCCCCATGGCGGAAAATCATGCTGATTTTCGTGTACTTCATAGCATATTTATTTATTTTTTAATTTAAAAACCTATATTATTCTCAATGCTTGTGTCCTAACCGTTACTCAAGATGTTTGGAACTCCTTCAATTTTATTGTACGTGGCATATAGACGGAAGCACTAGTACATATACAAATATGATTTTTTCCTGCAGTTTTTGCTTCATCTTGCACATGTCCATGTGTTTTATTTTTGAATTATGGCCACAAGATATCTAAAAACTAAGTTCATGTATAAAATGCTCATTGAACCCCAAAAATGTCCAAATTTCAGGATGACGGACGTATTTGTGCATTGCAACGAATTAAAAAAAAGCTAGGCCAAATGAGACTACGACTAGCGGTTCGTGATCAAACAAGGCTCTCATGTTCCCTCTCGGAACCATGACCATTTGTGTGATGCTTCGTTTTGTGAGAGGCATGTGTCAAAGCTTATCTCGAACAAGCTGTTACTTTGACCATGACATCTTGGCCCCATGTGGGGGAAATCATGCAGATTATTATCATGTACTTCAGAGCATTTTTTCATTTTTTGAATTTTAAAACCTAGATTCCCACTGCGTGCACGTGTGTCCAAACCGTTACCCAAGATGTTTGGAACTCCTTAAAATTTATTGCAAGCGGCATATATAGGGAAGCAAGTAGTACATAAATATGATTTTTCCAGCAATTTTTTGCTTCATCTTGCATGTTCGTGTGTTACACTTTTGAATTATGGCCGTAAAATTTGTACAAACTAACTTAATGTATAAAATGCCAATTTAACCCCGAATATTTCCTAATTTTAGGATGCCGTTAGTGGATTTGACGGTACGGATCATTTTCTTACAAATAAAACAATATCCGTTACCGCTGTACACCAAAATAGTTTTACAATTCAATACAAAAAGTGAACTACGTACACACGGTTTCATACAGGAACCATTTGCGATGAAAATTCACGGATCTATTTATGTCTTACGAGGGAAGCTTCGTCGGCTTCGTCTAGCTCGGATTATGTTCACCCTCGATCCCCATTCCCCAACAAAACCTCTCTACAAAGAATGACGATGTGGGATCGCTTCGTAAGGGTCCGTACGACCTCCCCTCGGCCCCGAGCGCTTCTGCCTCTACCAGGAACGCTTCCCCCTCGGCCGAGAGCCCAGCCGCATCCACCTTAAGCGCGACCGCATCCGCCGAAAGGGCCTCTGCGGCGGCCAAAAGGGCGTCTGTAGCTGCGGAGACGACAGCTGCAGCTGCTACGACGGCGTATGCAAACACCAAGAGCGCTCGAGAAACATGCCATGCCACGGAGGCCGTCCTGTCCCGTGTCAAGGCCATCCAGGCCTATATCATCGAGAACGCCCACGCCATGATACTCCAAGCTTTGCCAGAATCCTGCATGCACCCCACATCTGAAGAGGCGATTGCTGCGGATGCCGAGATGCATGCCGACGATGCGGCGGCGGAGGCCATGGAGCTCCTTCCGCACGAGATCTCCGAGCAAGAGCTGGAGATGCGGGAGCCGTCCGAGAGCGCCGAGTGCTGGGAGGAGTTGCGCGTGGCTCAGGAGGAGGTCGAGAAGCGCGTGTCCATCGAGGAATCGGCGGTGGAGTACCAACGCGAGCTATGGCGACGCCACTACTATGAGTACTATGAAGATGAGGGCGACGCCGATTACGAGGACAACGTCGGGGATGAGTACGTCGGCTCGGTCGAAGTCAGCCTGGGGGATGCGGAGTCCAGCACCGGCGGAATGTCGCCCGGACAAGTCGTCGACATCTCATCGAACAACGGCGAGGCATAGGGCGGCTGCTCGTCGGCGTCTTTGTTAAAATTATGCGTATTACTAATAGCCTTTGTTCAGAGAGTCGGTCTTTTGTAAGAGCTATGTCTAGTTCAAGCAGCTTGATTATTTAGTGAACTTGCCCGGTTTAGTAACCGTGAGCTATGTGTGTCTGCTAATTTGTATACCCAGGTTAGCAGTTGATGTTACATTATGCAATGACGTGGATGTGCACTATAACAAGGGAATACATGGGGAGGGGCGAAATTTTGTATGTTCTGTGTCATCGCACACGATAAAAGCAGAAACACCGTGTCTGATGAATCTTTGCGCGCCAAGATTCCCTGCAACGAGCGAAAAATTTCACCGACCGGCAAAATATCCGCCTCTCCACCCCTTCCCCCCCCAAAAGGCCACATTTCCCCTGCACCCCCCCCCCCCGCGCCGCCGCCCACATCTATCCCTCTAGCTTCCGACCGCCGCGGACACGCCATGGTCTCCTCGAGTGACCCCTCAAGCGGTATCTCCGACGACGACGAATCTCTCACCAGCCAGGTATTCGTCTCTCTTCTCTCTGGCTCAACTAGGCTTAGGGTTTTGTTTTGGAATTGGGGATTTTAAAGCGGCAGGCCCATTTGCGCCATTTCTTTCTCTTGTAGCTCCGTAGGACAATCACTTCCAAGGAATGGAGATGGGTAGCTGAAGACCTGCCTGTTCATGGTCAACATCAATTTCAATCCCTGAAGTTACGAGCTTTTCAATCTGGGTACAGTGGGAGGAAGTTTCTGGGACGTGCAAAGAAGGTAAGCCTAACTCTCGTTGTGGGAAATCATTTGTTATATTTGGTGTGATTCACACACTTCCCGTGTGCTATTTGATTCTGGATGTGATTAAGATACCGTCATAGTTTTAACCTGAAGGCATATTGACAGCAAGAAAACTATGTGCTACATGAGTTATCATTGCATGAAAATTTACAGCAAGTTAGTACACATGAAGCACTTCATTTCATTCAGCACGAGCAAGGTCTAATTATGCACAGAAACATGGCTAGCATCAACACTGTTCGAGCGTACACACACCTCGGTTGTCAGGTGGCTGAACCACCTGAAACATGACAATATAAAATAAATAGATTCTCAGACTTAGTGAAAAAAAACATGGTGCAAGACAGTAGTTTCAACATATTGGAATGTTTGAAATCATAATGTACGTAGCTGTCACTATTAATTTGATATCATTCAAACACTGCCGATGTGCATCCTGTACTACAAAGACTGTTGCATTTATATTTAGCTTCCTGGTAAAATTGGTAATTTGTTATTACACATGATAGAAACAGAGGAGGGATGAGTACCAGAGCATCCTACTACGAAGACTCTTTGAGCAGAACCATGGCATGGCCGATGAAGACCCATGTAATCCCGGTTCTGACCACATGTCTGAAGTAGATCTTGAAAAACAACTTTCTATTAAGGAAGTAGACTCATTTGAGAAACGCAAGTACAAGCATGGCCATCCATTCCTTGTTGGCAAATACTTTGACGAGTGCAGTTCCAATTGTCGCAAGTTACATAAATATTGCATGGACATAATGTCGAAAGGAGAAGATACTAGCATTCTGCAAGTGCACTACGACAGCTGGCATTTCCCTCACGATGGAGGTATCATCAGTGTGGAATTCGAGGACTTTCATCTCTTCATCAACTTCGATGAGCTTGCTGCCACTCTTGTCAAATGCTTGATGTTGTAAGTACTTCACAAACTCTGTGATCAACTTCTCCATACAAGGCTGTAAATGAAAAAAGCTAACTGTATTGTATTCCTCTCAGGGGATTGACGGTACAAAGATCGATAAGGGCGCATTGGCATTTCATAGAACCTGATTTAGCAAACGGTGTTTTGTTACGAGATAATGGCTCACGCAAGGCTTCCATTGATTATGTCGCCAAGATCTTGTTCAACTTACAGATAGGAGAATTCTTCATGTGGCCATACCATGAATGGTAAGTTAAATATACAACCACGCATACATTGATCGTCTTTCAATTTTAGACATAGTTCGTAGGTTCATGGTTTTCTTAAACTGTAGAGGTCACTGGATCTTGGTGGTCATTGTTCCAAAACGCAACACAGTTTACTGCATGGATTCTCTCAGAGAGTCAAATGCGCCTCAGGATCTGAGTCATCTTTAGGATTTCATGGATAGGTATTGAATTCTTTGATGTTAATGCGTTATCTTCATATCTGGTTCCTGAATTGAGTGTGTGAAAATTCATCTTCATTTGTAGTGTATTGTCAATGAACATAACTTTAGGAGGGAATCGGTTCGACCGCCAACTACCTCTGCTGCACGTGATCGTTTCTCCGGTAAGACAACGAAATCCGTTATTTTCAGAAAATGCTAGTCAGATGTTCAAGTTTCTAAGTAAACCTCTTTATATTTCTCTCCATAGAAAAAAGAAGAAACAACTTACACCGGTTAGGTTTTGTTCCTAACAGGGCAAATACATGACTAATACTGTACAAAAAATTTCAGTGTCCTCAGCAACAACATGGTACCAACCTATGTGGATACTACGTTTGTGCACACATGATGAACCTCTGCAGATGTGTTGAATGTGGTCTTGATGCTGATAGGATAAAACCAGTAAGTCTGCTTCTTAATTACTATCTTCTACTCCACACGTATGTCACATTCTGATCTAAAAGTCCTGCAGTTGATCTTCGGACCGATGGCCTCTTCACCGCTCGCCGCAGATGAATTGCTGTCTATTAGGAAATTTATCAGCACCTTATTTGTGAAACACTATATCAAGCCCGATGATGGCGTTGAAGATTTTTGGGTTCATATCCCCAATAATAAGTACGCAGTCATATAGTGTTATCAGCTAAACATATACACATGGATGCATTAGTTTCCATGTGAACATGTCTTCGTATTTTGTACACTATGATTATGTACTGCATATGTCGGTTTAACAACTATGGAATTTAGCTAGCATTTGTTCAATTGCATATTGTCGTGAATTATGATGAATCCTCTGCTTGTGGACACTATTCGTTTAATTGCATATTGTGGCGAATTATGATGAATGTTCTTCATGTGCACACTATTTGTCGATTGCATATTGTGGCGAATTTGCTATTTGTAGGGTGAATTAAATGTGATATTTTACAATAACCTGGCAATTTCAGCGCACACGGTTCAAGCAACTAAGCGTGTGCGGTCCAAAACGGAAAGCACACGCAACTCATAGCACAACCGCCTGTGATCCACAGGAAAATCACACGAGATATAATCTAAAACGTAGGTGATACATAAGTAATCACAAACGGTTTGCAGCACTCGTACGTGTCTGATGATGCCATGCATGGTAGACGGTTTCCAGAGAAATCTCGTGTGCGATGATGAACATATCACACACAGTTTATAAAATGGCCCGTGTGGATTAGGTAACTTTCGCAAACGGTAAAAGGTCAAACTCCGTTTGTTTTCCATGAGCAATTAGACGCGTTTGACTCGTCTTGCACATGTGTGATTGATCCCAAATCCCACACGTAAGCCCAAAACATTATGTGTGCGATATGTTCCTGCACCGCACACGATTATATTTGCAGATCGTTTGCGTTCGTTGGTCACCATCGCCGACGGGTTTTCCGTGTCGTGTGGGATGGACCCCCTATCGCCCACACATGCAAGGCGATAGTTTATAACTACAGCGTGGAAAGGGGTTAAAAACCATTTGTATAGCACGTCGCTGCACCAGTGATAGCATTAAACGTTTGGATCCAAATCAGCCCCTTACGAAGTAGCGCATAAACTAGGGTTTAAGTTTCTGTCACTCTAGCAACCCATCATCTGATAACTACTCCACAATGCATTCCCTTAGGCCCAAGGATGGTGAAGTGTCATGTAGTTGACATTCACATGACACCACTAAGGGAATCACAACATACATATCATCAAAATATTGAACACATATCAAATTCACATGATTACTTGCAACATGACTTCTCCCGTGACCTCAAGAACAAAGGTAACCACTCACAAATAATATTCATGCTCAAGATCAGAGGGGTATTGAATAGCATAATGGATCTGAACACATAAAACTCCACCAAATAAACCATATAGTAATCAACTACAAGATGTAATCAACACTACTAGTCACCCACAGGTACCAATCTGAGGTTCTGGTACAAAGATTGAACACAAGAGATGAACTAGGGTTTGAGAGGAGATGGTGTTGTTGAAGATGTTGATGAAGATTGGCCTCCCAAAGATGAGAGGGGTGTTGGTGATGACGATGGCTTCGATTTCCCCCTCCGGGAGGGAAGTTCCCCCGGTGGAATCGCTCCGCCAGAGGGCAAAAGTGCTCCTGCCCAAGTTCCGCCTTGAGACGGCGGCGTTCCATCCCGAAAGTCCTCTCCTAATTTTTTCTAGATAAAAAGACCTCATATACCAGAAGATGGGCAGCGGAGGTGGGTCGTGCTGGGCACAACCCACCAGGGCGCGCCTGGGGGGCCTGGCGCGCCCTGGTGTCTTGTGCTCACTAGGGTGTCCCCCTCCGGTAGATATTTGCCCCAGTATTTATTATATAATCCAAAATAATTCTCCGTAAAGTTTCAGCTTATTTGGAGATGTGCAGAATAGGTATCTCTGATGTGCTTTTTCAGGTCCAGAATTCCAGCTGTCGGTATTCTCCCTCTTTGTGTAAACCTTGCATATTATGAGAGAAAAGGCATTAGAATCACTCCCTAAAGCATTATTATACATCAAAACATTATAAATAACAGTAGGAAATCATGATGCAAAATGGACGTATCAACTCCCCCAAGCTTAGACCTCGCTTGTCCTCAAGCGAAAACCGATATTGAAAAGCATGCCCACATGGTTTGAGAGAGAGGTGTCGATAAAAAAAAATACGGACATAGTAGCATCATGCTTATTATTATAACATCAACAAACTTCATCAAAGAACTTATTCATAAAATTTTATTATATAACTTCATCATATAACTTCTCATGAACAAGTAACAATTCATCACAACATAGAAGTATAAAGCATAAACCTTATTGGAAACCAACAAACTATGTTCTCAGTCAACTTTGCAACTACAATTCATCATATTTTCAGGAAGGGTCTCTTTTCGGAGCCTTTTGGCAAGTCCACATACTCAACCATCATTTAGTCTTCTATGATTGCTAACACTCACAGCATACTCATGAACAAGTAACAATTCATCACAACATAGAAGTATAAAGATAGGGGCTTATAGTTTCGCCTCCCAACGTACTCACCTCTGTTGGAAGAGAGAATTAGATTGGATGCATCGATAACTTTACTATCATGCACCTGGCACATATATATAGGTACATAGGGGGTGCACAACAGCCTTGTGTCCCAAGTTACATACACAGAGGGGCATGGCAGGTGCAATCTACACAGCCTAGACCTATATACGTACACGCAACATATACATGTTCAACACCCCCCACAGTCGAAACGTCGCCGGAGACGCGGAGACTGGACCGAAACTCCTCAAAAGTGGATGTCGGAAGGCCTTTGGTCATGACATCGGCGAACTGCTGTGTGGTAGGAACATGTAAGACTCGAATCCGTCCAAGTGCAACCTGTTCACGAACGAAGTGAATGTCGAGCTCAATGTGCTTCGTTCGGCGATGATGAACTAGGTTTGCGGAGAGGTAGACGGCGGAGACATTGTCACAGTAGACAATCGTAGCTTTGTGCACCTCACAAAGCAACTCCTGAAGAAGCTGACGTAGCCAGGAGCATTCGGCAACAGCGTTAGCTACTGCGCGATACTCAACCTCAGCACTCGAGCGAGAGACCGTGGGTTGTCGCTTAGACGACCACGATATCAGCGTGGGCCCGAGATAGATGCAATAACCTGATGTAGAGCAACGAGTGTCGGGGCAGCCTGCCCAATCTGCATCGGAGTATGCGACGATGTCGGTGGAGGAGGAAGCCGTTAGAGTGAGCCCCATGGTCATAGTGCCGCATATATACCGAAGAATACGCTTCACCAGAGTCCAATGGGAATCACGCGGAGAGTGCATGTGGAGGCACACCTGCTGGACCACATACTGGAGATCCGGGCGTGTAAGTGTTAGGTACTGCAAGGCGCCGACGATGGAACGGTAGAACGCACCATATGGAGGCGGAGAACCCTCCAAGGCGTACACCTTCGCCTTGGTGTCGACGGGTGTAGAGGCGGGCTTGCAATTAAGCATGCCGGCGCGCTCGAGAAGCTCATGGGCATACTTCTACTGATGCAAGAAGAACCCATCGGGACGCCGTACAACCTCGACGCTGAGGAAGTAGTGTAGAGCTCTGAGATCCTTGAGAGCAAACTCATCACGGAGACAAGCCGTGAGCTGGCGCAAGAGCTCGGGAGAGGATGCCGTCAGAATGATGTCGTCAACGTAGAGAAGAAGATAAGCCGTGGTTGTCCCCTGACGATAGACGAACAGCGAGGCGTCTGAGCATGTAGTGAGAAACCCAAGCTGCTGAAGATATGTCGTGATACGCTGGTACCACGCCCGTGGTGCTTGCTTGATCCCGTATAATGACCGGGAAAGCAAACATACATGCTCCGGCTGAGTGGCATCGACGAAGACAGTGGGCTGCTCGCAGAACACCTGCTCGGTATGGTGCCCCTGTAGGAACGCGTTGGAAACATCCAACTGATGCACCGGCCAGGCACGGGAAACAACCAGCTGAAGAACGACGCGAATCGTGCCCGGTTTGACAACCGGGGCGAAAGTGTCGGTGAAGTCCACGCCGGCGCACTGGCGGAAGCCGCACACCACCCAACGAGCCTTATAACGCTCAAGAGAACCGTCAGGATGTGTCTTGTGGCGGAACACCCACTTGTCGCTAATACGTCTCCAACGTATCTATAATTTTTTATTGTTCCATGCTATTATATTATCTGTTTTGGATGTTTTATATGCATTAATATGCTATTTTATATTATTTTTGGGACTAACCTAACCTAGTGCCTAGTGCCAGTTTCTGTTTTTTCCTTGTTTTTGAGTATTGCAGATAAGGAATATCAAACGGAGTACAAACGGAATAAAATCTTTGCGATGATTTTTCTTGGACCAGAAGAAACCTGCCAGACTTGGAGATGAAGGCAGGAGACCTGCCGGGAGATCACAAGCCTGCAGGGCGCGCCCTAGGGGGGGCACCCCCCTGGCTTGTGGCCCCCCTGTAGGTCCTCCAACCCTGATCTTCGGCCTATAAATTCCCAAATATTCCCCCAATACCAAAAAGAGACACGAAAATACTTTTCCGCCGCCGAAACCCTCTGTTCCCATGAGATCCCATCTTGGAGCCTTTTTCGGTAATCTGCCGGAGGGGGATTCGATCACGGAGGGCATCTACATCAACTCCATTGCCCCTCCGATGATGCGTGAGTAGTTCACCTCAGACCTTCGGGTCCATAGCTAGTAGCTAGATGGCTTGTTCTCTCTCTATATTCTTCAATACCATGTTCTTCATGGAGATCTATCCTATGTAATACTCTTTTGCGGTGTGTTTGTCGATATCCGATGAATTGTGGGTTTATGATCAGATTATCTATGAATATTATTTGAATCTTCTCTTAATTCTTATATGCATGATTTCATATCTTTGCAAGTCTCTTCGAGTTATTGGTTTGGTTTGGCCAACTAGATTGGTAATTCTTGCAATGGGAGAAGTGTTTGGTTTTGGTTTCAATCTTGCGATGTCCTCACCCAGTGACAAAGTAGGGGTAGCGAGGCACGTATTTGTATTGTTGCCATCGAAGATAAAAAGATGGGGTTTTCATCATATTGCTTGAGTTTATCCCTCTACATCATGTCATCTTACCTAACGCGTTACTCTGTTCTTCATGAACTTAATACTCTAGATGCAGACAGGAGTCGGTCGATGTGTGGAGTAATAGTAGTAGATGCAGAATCGTTTCGGTCTACTTGACACGAACATGATGCCTATATGCATAATCATTGCCTTGGATATTGTCATAACTATGCGCTTTTCTATCAATTGCTCGACAGTAATTTGTTCACCCACCGTATTATTTTCCTTCAAGAGAGAAGCCTCTAGTGAAACCTATGGCCCCCGGGTCTATTTTCCATATTATATTTTCAGATGTATAAACCAAAAAATACCAAAAATACTTTGCTGCAATCTTTTTACTTTTGTTTTACTTTCGTTCTAATAATCTTCTATATCTATCTCTATCGGATCTCATCCTTGCAAGTAACCGTGAAGGGATTGACAACCCCTTTATAGCGTTGGGTGCAAGTGTTTGATTGTTTGTGTAGGTGCGGATTTTGGGGACTTGCTTGTATCTCCTACTGGATTGATACCTTGGTTCTCAACAACTGAGGGAAATACTTATCTACTTTGCTGCATCACCCTTTCCTCTTCAAGGGAAAACCAACGCAAGCTCAAGAAGTAGCAGTCGCTGATCACGTTGGCATGGGGAGGTCGCAGAACAAGATGCCGATTGCGCTACAGGGCATCAAACTCCTCCTGCATCGCCGCAAGCCAGTGCGGATCGCGAAGGGCTGCGCGAGCAGAAGAAGGAACGTGCGACGGTGTTGATGTCGATGCAGAACACACGTACTCGTCAGAAGGGTAGCGCAAACTAGGTCGATGAATCCCACCACGGGCCCGGGTTGTCATCCCGGGCAGGGGCGCTGGGGCAGCCGGAGACGGGGCGGCGGGCGATGGTGCAGCCGGAGATGAGGCGACGGGTGATGCTGGTGTCGAACCCGTCGCGGTATATGCGGAGTCCGGTGTGTTCGGTGCAGCAGCTGCACCGTATGCGTCCAGAGACGCGGGCGAAGCGACCGACCCTGGGGCGACCGAGGGGGTGCGGACGACACCGAAGCCCCCCGAGGCGACTGAGCGTGATGGCGTAGCCGGGGGGCTGGCCATGACAGAAGCCGCGGAGGAGCAGCCGAGGCGGGCGCCGAGAGCAGGGGCGTCCTGCCGAGTGGGGTGGCAGGGGCAGGACACGACCGATGCTCGCGCCAGGTGGGGACGGCGGCAAGAGGTGCCGGTGAGGAGTCGCCAGGAGAGGGTACCTGCTGAAAAGGGAAGACCTTCTCGTCAAAGTACACATGTCGGGATGTGTACACACGGTGGGAGACAGGATCATAGCACCGGTAACCTTTGGTGTTGGAGGGGTAGCCCAGGAAAACACAAGCAAGTGAACGTGGAGCGAGCTTGTGAGGAGTGGTGGACGCAATACTGGGATAACACAGACAACCAAAGATGCGTGGACCATCATACGAGGGAGGGTTACCAAAAAGAAGATGGTGGGGGGCGTAGTTCCAACGAGGATGACAAGGGCGGATGTTAAGGAGAAGGGTGGCAGTGGTGAGTGCATCGGGCCATAACCTAGGGAGTACATTGGAGTGGAAGAGCAATGTACGGACGCAATCGTTGAGAGTGCGAAGGATGCGTTCAGCACGCCCATTCTGTTGGGAGGTGTACAGGCATGTGAGACAAAATATAGTGCCGTGAGATGTAAGGAGATTACGAACTGTGACATTATCAAATTCTTTTTCGTTATCGGTTTGAAGAGCAACAACGGGATGACCAAATTGTGTGGTGACATAAGCAAAGAATGCCGTAAGTGTAGCAAAAGCATCGGACTTGTGGCGCAGAGGGAAAGTCCACACAAAGTACGAGAAATCATTAAGTATCACTAGATAATAAAGATAACCAGTGTTGCTAGCAACCGGGGATGTCCACACATCCATATGAAGTAATTGAAACGGAAAAGAAGATATAGTCGTGGATGCCCTAAACGGTAGACGCACATGCTTGCCAAGACGAAAAGCATGACAAGTGTGATCGTCTACTTTATTACAAGCAAATGAAAAACTCCTAAGAATATGACGAAGTGCTGCGGGGTTGGGATGGCCCAAGCGAGCATGCCACAAGTCCACACCGGCGGCGGTGGTGGAGGAGGATGGTTGAAACGGGTAGAGATCCTCGGGACTATCACATCGGTGAAGAACCATCCGGGTGCGGGCGTCCTTCATAGAAAAACCGATTTCGTCAAATTCAATAGTAAGAGGATTTTCACGAGCAAGACGACAAACTGACACTAGATTTTTAACTAGGTCAGGAGAGACAAGCACATTAGACATGGTAATGGGCGTGGCGGTAGAGGGAAAACGAGTATGATCGACATGAGTGATAGGTCAAGAAGAGCCGTCGCCAACGGTGATGCGAGTGGAGGTGTTGATGGGAGAGGAGGATATGAGGTTACCGGGATGAGATGTCATGTGGGCCGTGGCCCCCGTGTCCATGTACCAATCGTCGCCTCCAGCATAGTTGTTGGGCGAAGGAGCAGCACGGAGGGCAGCCAAGAGGGCAGGATCCCACGGCACGGGCGGCAGGGCAGGGCCACCATAGGGCGGGTAGCCGCAAGCCGGCGGAGGCGCGTGCAGCGCCGGGTAGCCACTGGGAGAACCGGCGTGGGGCGCCGCAAAGTGCGCCTGGGCCGGGCCGAGGATGCCCGGGGCTGGCGGTCGAGGGATCGACATGTGGTAGGCGTGGACCACGCCAGTCCACGGGTTGGTGCCGACCATCCAGGGCGGGGAGGGCTGTTGCGGGCGAGGTGCCCCCCCCCCCTGTACCTGGACTGCTGCGGCTGCTACTACTGCTGTGGACGACCACCGCCGCCACGTCGGCCCCTGTCGCGACGGCCACCACCGTTCTACTACTGGGGCACGGGTGGGCGTAGGTGGCGCGGGCGGCGGCGGGAAGAACCCTGGCGGGGCAGGGGGCGCGGGGCCGACGCGGGCGCACTGCGAGAGGTGCCGGCAGCGACGGCGGTGTGCTGCACCCGCTTGTTCACCTTTTGCATCCAGCGTTCCTCTAGCTTCAGGTACGCGACAACGGTCTAAAAGGTAGGCTCAGGCAACAGGGTGAGATTAGAAGCAGCATTGCCAAAATCCTCATTGAGGCCGGTGGTGAGAGTGCTGAGTAGGAGCTTGTCGTCAATTTTCGCGCCGATGTCGCGAAGTTCGTCGGCAAGCATCTTGAGACACATGCAATAGTCGTCGATGGTGGAATCATCTTGATGACACCCGAAGAACTCTTGCTGCAAGAGAATGATGCACTGAAGTTTGTTGTCGGTGAAGAGCGCGTCAATCTTGGTCCACACGGTGCAATCATCATCGTCCTCAGCGACGACCGTGTGGAAAATGTCCTTTGAGACGGTTTGGTAGAACCACCGGATGAGCGTGGCCTCGATGGCGGACCACTCCGAGTCGGTGACCATGGCCTTGCTATTGATGGAACCATCGATTTGCTCGGTGTGGTAGTACTCGCGGAAGATAAGGCCGAAGTAGGTCTTCCACGCGTAGTAGGAGGAGACGGAGTGATTGAGACAGATGGGAACCCGGCCCTCACTGTTGAGATCACGGATGGTGGCGACAGAGGGCTCGGGTACGGCGAACGGGTTGGAGTTGCCTAAGAAGGTGGACGTGGGGGAACCCATAGCAGCGACGGCGACGGGGGAGGGCGGCGGCTGCGAGGATGGAGGAGAGCAGCGGCGGCCATCGGCGCGGCGGCTAACGACGCGAACAACACAACGGCTACGGGAGAAAGGGTGACATCGGCGGCTAAGAGAGGCGGCGGCTGCGGGTTGAAGAGGAGGTAAGCGGCGGTGGCAGCCTACAGCGGCGGCGGCGATGGAGGGAAGCGGCGGCGGCTGTAGGGTGCGGTGGCGGCGGCGGAAGCGAAGCTAGGGTTGGATCGGAAAACCCTAAACTGATACCATGTTGGATGAGAGAATTAGATTGGTTGCATCGATAACTTTACTATCGTGCATCTGGAAGATATATATAGGTACATAGGGGGTGCACAACTGCCTTGTGTCCCAAGTTACATCCACAGAGGGATATGGCAGGTGCAATCTACACAGCCTAGACCTATATACATACACACAACATATACATGTTCAACAACCTCAAGGGTGATGTCAACAATAATAACTCATGCTTACTCACATCCAACTAGATATATGTGCCAAGATCTTTCCTCACCACATGATGCTTGCAAAAAGAAAAAGTAAAAAGGAATAGGGAAGAATACTTTGACTCTTGCATAAAATTAAATACATAAAAGTAAAAGATAGGCCCTTCGCAGATGGAAGCAGAGGTTGTCATGCGCTTTTTGGTTTGTATGCCCAATCCCTTAATGTAAAAGAATGTCACGCTATATTGCCCCCTATGATAGCAACCTTTATTATGCAGTCCGTCGCTTTTATTACTTTACCATGATAAGTTCGTATAACGCTCAATTTTCTCTTACACTAAATTATCAAACACATTTAGAAGCAATTTTTATTGCCTTAGTGCAACGATGACAACTTACTTGAAGGATCTTACTCGATCCGTAGGTAGGTATGGTGCACTCTCAAAACATGGATTTGGGTTTGGGGTTTTTGGATGCCCAAGTAGTATCTCTACTTAGTGCGGAATTTTTGGCTATCAAAGATATTGAGCAAGCACCACATGTTGAAGGATCTATGACAATATAACTTCTATGTGAATATGAACAAACATAAATCATTACGTTGTCTTCCTTGTCCAACATCAACAATTTTGACATATAATATTTAATGGGGGCTCACAATCATAAAAGATGTCCAAGATAGTATATTTGCATGTGAATCTTCTCTTCCCTTATTAATTCTTTCATGAATTGCATCATTGACTAATGCTATGTTTCTCAATCTCCAATAAATTTTACCACTTATACTTTTCTTTATGTGATGTCATTACTTACCATAAGATTAGCATATGATTCTTTTCCATTTATTTCTCTTTTCTTTTATTTTGATTGCAACAAGAAAGTAAAGAAACAAGAGCTCAAACTAAACTTTATTATATAACTCTCACTCGATTACATAGATAGATAGATCACGAAATTAACACTCGAAAATATGTCATACTAAACTTTTATTCAACTAAATCATGAAAAAGCTAATGATCGAACGAAAATGGGTAAAGGTGAATAAAAGAGATGGTGATACGATACCGGGGCACCTCCCCCAAGCTTGTCTCAAGCCAAGGGGAGTGCCCATACCAGTGTACTCAAGTCTCCTTTGGTGGTGAAGATGATGAAGGTGGTGGTGATGAAGTAGCCTTCTTCTTCAGCTTATACTTGAGCATAAAGTTTTCCTCCCTTAGATCCTCATTCTCTAACTCAAGCTTTAATATCTTTTTGCATAATGCCGCCTTGCTCTCCTGTAGAAAACGAGATGGAATAAATTGAACCTTAGGTTTGTATCCTTTAGGGAGGCTTGACTTCTTGAATTCCACATGCATGTCTCCAGGCTGAGGTAGTGGGTCATCCTCTTCATCAGAGCTATCATCCTTTGTTTCCTTCATAGCAGAGTCTTCCTCCTCGTCTGTGGTCCATCCATAATTATCCACCTCTCCATAAACCTTAGGGTTTGCAATATAGTCAGCAACATGGTTCTCCCCCTCTGAATCTTGAGACGACATATTTCCAGACCTGTCAAGAAAACAACACGAAACAAGAACAGAGGATTTTTCTGCGATGCAATGGTCAAAACAATCGGGGCTATATATAGAGAATTTTTTATCTTGGGAAGCAAGAATATGGAAGGAAAACGGAGTCGGGAAGGTGTCCGAGGTGGGCACAACCCACCAGGGCGCGCCTGGTAGGGCTGGCGCGCCGTGGTGTATCATGCTCATCTCGGTTGCTTTCCCGTTTATTTCTTATTTTCCTAATTTTTGTAATATTCCAAAACTGACAGATAATATTTTTGCGGATTTTTCGGAGTCCGTTTACTTACCGTATCACGTACCTCCTCTTTTTCAGAATTCTGGAGTATTCCGGAAGGTTTCTTTTATGTGTTCCTCCGGTGTCATGGTTTGGATAACATTGCTTTCAACATTAATAGGCGTACCTGAGATATAGTGTTTAATTCTTTGTCCATTGACCACCTTCGGGTTAGTACCTTCAACATTATTGATCTTGATCACTCCAGAACGATAAACCTCTTCGATAATATATGGTCCTTCCCATTTAGAGAGAAGCTTACCTGCAAAAAATCTTAAACGAGAGTTGAACAAAAGAACATAGTCTCCTATTTTGAATTCCCGCTTTTGGATTCTTTTGTCATGCCATCTTTTTACTTTTTATTTGAATAGTTTGGCATTTTCATAAGCTTGGGTTCTCCATTCATCTAGTGAGCTAATATCAAATAACCTCTTCTCACCGACAAGTTTGAAATCATAATTGAGATCTTTAATTGCCCAAAATGCCTTATGTTCTAACTCTAGAGGCAAATGACAAGCTTTTCCATATACCATTTTGTATGGGGACATACCCATAGGATTTTTATAAGCTGTTCCATAGGCCCAAAGTGCATCATCTAGTTTCTTAGACCAATTCTTTCAAGACCTATTAATTTTTTTTTGTAATATTAATTTTATTTCTCTATTGATAAGTTCAACTTGACCACTAGATTGAGGATGATAGGGTGATGCAATTCTATGGTTAACATCATATTTAGCAAGCATCTTACGGAAAGCACCATGAATAAAGTATGAACCACCATCAGTCATTAAATATCCAGGGACTCCAAACCTTGGGAAGATAACTTCTTTAAGCATTTTAATGGAGGTATTGTGATCGGCACTACTACTTGGAATAGCTTCTACCCACTTAGTGACATAGTCAACAGCAACCAAAATACGAGTGTATCCATTAGAGGAAGGAAAAGGCCCCATGTAATCAAAACCCCAAACATTAAATGGTTCAACAACAAGTGAACAATTCATAGGCATTTCTTGACGCTTACCGATATTACCAATTCTTGACATTCATCACAAGACAAGATAAACTTACCGGGCATCCTTGAAGAGAATAAGCCAAAAAAAACCAGATTGCAATTCCTTGTGAGCAGTTCTATCTCCCGCATGATGTCCTCCATAAGCTTCGGAATGACATTTCCATAGGATTTGTTCCTATTCATGCTCAGGTACACAACGTCTAATAATACCATCTACCCCTTCTTTATAAAGACGTGGGTCATCCCAAAAGTAATGTCTCAAATCATAGAAGAATTTTTTCTTTTGCTGGTATGTGAAACTTGGTGGTATATATTTAGCGGCAATGTAGTTAGCATAATCAGCATACCAAGGAGTGTTTTGAGAAACATTTATTGCAACTAACTGTTCATCAGGAAATCTATCATCAATAGGTAGTGGGTCATCAAGAATATTTTCTAACCTAGACAAGTTGTCAGCTACGGGGTTCTCAGCTCCCTTCCTATCAACGATATGTAAGTCAAATTCTTGAAGCAAGAGAACCCACCTGATGAGTCTAGGTTTAGCATCTTTCTTTTCCATAAGATATTTTATAGCACCATGATCGGTGTGAACAATAACTTTGGAATCAACAATGTAGGATCTAAATTTATCACAAGCAAACACAACTACTAAAAATTCTTTTTCAGTAGTAGCATAATTTCGTTGGGCACTGTCTAGAGTTTTGCTAGCATAATGGATAACATTTAATTTCTTATCAACTCTTTGTCCTAGAACAACACCAATAGCATAATCACTAGCATCACACATAATTTCAAATGGCAAGTTCCAATCAGGTGGTTGAATGATAGGTGCAGAAGTTAAGGCTTTCTTGAGTGTTTCAAAGGCTTCTACACAATCATCATCAAAAACAAATGGAATATCCTTTTGTAAAAGATTAGTAAGAGGCCTAGAAATTTTAGAGAAGTCTTTAATAAACCTCCTATAGAAACCAGCATGACCAAGGAAACTCCGAATACCTTTAATATCTTTAGGACATGGCATTTTCTCAATTGCATCAACTTTAGCTCTATCCATCTCAATACCTCGTTCGGATATTTTATGCCCCAAGACAATACCTTCATTCACCATAAAGTGGCACTTCTCCCAATTCAAGATGAGATTAGTTTGTTCACATCTCTGCAAAACTCGATCAAGGTTGCTTAAGCAATCATCAAAAGAAGTTCCGTAAACAGAAAAATCATCCATGAAAACCTCCACAATCTTTTCACAAAAATCAGAGAATATAGCAGTCATACATCTTTGAACGGTAGCATGTGCATTGCATAAACCAAAAGGCATACGTCTATAAGCATAGGTTCCAAAACGACAAGTCAAGGTGGTTTTCTCTTGATCAGATTGTGATACAGGTATTTGAGAAAAACCAGAATATCCATCCAGAAAGCAAAAGTGTGTGTGCTTAGATAATCTTTCAAGCATTTGATCAATGAAAGGCAGAGGGTAATGATCTTTTCTAGTAGCTTTATTTAATTTTCGAAAATCAATTACCATTCTATAGCCAGTGACAATTCTTTGTGGAATAAGTTCATTCTTATCATTAGGAACAACGGTAATACCTCCCTTCTTAGGGACACAATGAACGGGACTTACCCATCTACTATCAGCTATAGGATAGATTATACCTGCCTCAAGAAGCTTTAATATTTTAGTTCTTATTACTTCCTTCATCTTAGGATTCAATCGCCGTTGATGATCAACAACGGGTTTAGCATCAGGTTCCATATTAATCTTGTGCTGACATAGAGTGGGACCAATGCCCTTAAGATCATCAAGAGTATATCCAATAGCAGCCCGGTGCTTCCTCAGAATTTTTAATAATCTTTCTTCTTCATGTTCTGAAAGGTTAGCACTAATAATAACATGATATATCTTTTTCTCATCAAGATAAGCATACTTCAAAGTGTCAGGCAATTGCTTTAATTAAAACACATGATCACCTTTAGGTGGAGGAGGACCTCCAAGGGTTTCAATAGGAAAGTTGTGTTTTAGGAGAGGTTGTTGTTCAAAGAAATTTTTATCTATTTCATTTCTTTCACGCAAGTGCATATCATTTTCTCAATTGCATCAACTTTAGCTCTATCCACCTCAATACCTCGTTCAGATATTTTATGCCCCAAGACAATACCTTCATTCACCATAAAGTGGCACTTCTCCCAATTCAAGATGAGATTAGTTTGTTCACATCTCTGCAAAATTCGATCAAGGTTGCTTAAGCAATCATCAAAAGAAGTTCCGTAAACGGAAAAATCATCCATGAAAACCTCCACAATATTTTCACAAAAATCAGAGAATATAGCAGTCATACATCTTTGAAAGGTAGCATGTGCATTGCATAAACCAAAAGGCATACGTCTATAAGCATAGGTTCCAAAATGACAAGTCAAGGTGGTTTTCTCTTGATCAGATTGTGATACAGGTATTTGAGAAAAACCAGAATATCCATCCAGAAAGCAAAAGTGTGTGTGCTTAGATAATCTTTCAAGCATTTGATCAATGAAAGGTAGAGGGTAATGATCTTTTCTAGTAGCTTTATTTAATTTTCGAAAATCAATTACCATTCTATAGCCAGTGACAATTCTTTGTGGAATAAGTTCATTCTTATCATTAGGAACAATGGTAATACCTCCCTTCTTAGGGACACAATGAACGGGACTTACCCATCTACTATCAGCTATGGGATAGATTATACCTGCCTCAAGAAGCTTTAATATTTCAGTTCTTACCACTTCCTTCATCTTAGGATTCAATCGTCGTTGATGATCAACAACGGGTTTAGCATCAGGTTCCATATTAATCTTGTGCTGACATAGAGTGGGACTAATGCCCTTAAGATCATCAAGAGTATATCCAATAGCAGCCCGGTGCTTCCTCAGAATTTTTAATAATCTTTCTTCTTCATGTTCTAAAAGGTTAGCACTAATAATAACATGATATATCTTTTTCTCATCAAGATAAGCATACTTCAAAGTGTCAGGCAATTGCTTTAATTAAAACACATGATCACCTTTAGGTGGAGGAGGACCTCCAAGGGTTTCAATAGGAAAGTTGTGTTTTAGGAGAGGTTGTTGTTCAAAGAAATTTTTATCTATTTTATTTCTTTCACGCAAGTGCATATCATTTTCATGGTCTAACAGATATTGTTCTAGTGGATCGGTAGGAGGTACGGCAATAGAAGCAAGACCAATTATTTCATCCTTACTAGATAATTCTCTATCATGAGGTTGTCTACTAAACTTGGAAAAATTAAAATCATGAGACACATCACCAAAACTGACACCGATAGTTTGTTTTTCACAATCTATCTTAGCATTGACGGTGCTCAAGAAAGGTCTACCAAAGATAATGGGACAAAAGTCATCTTGTGGGGAGCCAAGAACTAGAAAATCAGTAGGATATTTTACTTTCCCACACAAGACTTCAACATCTCTAGAAATCCCAAGTGGTGTGATGGTGTCTCTATTAGCAAGTTTAATAGTAACATCAATGTCTTCTATTTCAGTAGGTGCTATTTCATTCATAATTTCTTGGTATAAGGTAAAAGGAATAGCACTCATGCTAGCACCCAAATCACATAAACCATGATAGCAATGATCCCCTATTTTAACTGAGACAACAGGCATGCCGGCTACGGGTCTATGTTTATCCTTTTCACCAGGTTTGGCAATTCTAACAGCTTCATCACATAAGTAAATAACATGCCTATCAATATTTTCTATCAAGAGATCTTTAACCATAGCATCACTAGGTTCTACTTTAATTTTCTAAGAGGGCTTAGGTGCTCTAATATTACTCTTGCGAACCACAGTTGATACCTTAGCATGTTCCTTTATCCTAACAGGGAAAGGTGGTTTTTCAAAGGCACAACTGGATCAACATTGTAAATGATGGTTTCATCCTTAGCTTTTACCGGTTCTTTAATTTCTTCTTTAATAGGGGGATGATATTTAAACCACTTCTCTTTAGGGAGATCAACATGAGTAGCAAATGATTCACAGAAAGAGGCTACTATCTCAGAGTCAAGTCCATATTTAGTGCTAAACTTGTGAAAAGCATCGGTATTCATAAAAGATTTAATACAATCAAACTTAAGCTTTATACCTGACTCATTACCTTCGTCGAGTTCCCAATCTTCAGAGTTGCGTTTAATTCTTTCTAAGATATCCCACTTGAATTCAATAGTCTTCTTCATAAAAGAACCAGTACAACAAGTAACGAGCATGGATTGATCATTATGAGAAAGCCGAGCATAAAAATTCTGAATAATAACTTCTCTCAGGATATCATGATTGGGGCATGAATATAACATTGACTTAAGACTCCCCCAAGCTAGAGCGATGCTTTCTCCTTCACGAGGCCAAAAATTATATATATAATTCCGATCACAATGAACTAGATGCATGGGATAAAACTTTTGATGGAATTCCAATTGCAATCGATTCCAGTTCCATGATCAGATATCATCACATAGCCTATACCATGTCAGTGCTTTTCCCTTCAAAGATAAAGGGAAAACCTTCTTCTTAACTTCATCTTCGGGTAAACCTGCAAGCTTAAATAATCCACAAACTTCATTCGCATGTATTAGGTGCATATCAGGATGTTCAGTTCCATCTCCTGCATAAGGATTAGCTTGCAGTTGTTCTAACATACCCGAAGGAATTTCATAACCAATATTTTCAGTAGGTGCAGTAGGTTGAGGGGCAACTAATTGTGGTTCCGGTTGAGGTGAAGACACCCCGAACAAACCCCTCAAAGGATTGTTTTCCATACTAACAAGTGACAATAAATTTCAGCACGTAGTATGAGTTTTTCCTTACCGATTTCCACTTACCAAGAGCGCTTCACTCCCTGGCAACGGTGCCAGAAAAGAGTCTTGATGACCCACAAGTATAGGGGGTCAATCGTAGTCCTTTCGATAAGTAAGAGTGTCAAACCCAACGAGGAGCAGAAGGAAATGACAAGCGGTTTTCAGCAAGGTAATTTCTGCAAGCACTGAAATTCTAGGAAACAGATAGTTTGATAGCAAGATAATTGGTAACGAGCCAGTAACGGTAACGATAAATAAAGTGCAGCAAGGTAGCCCAATCCTTTTGTGGCAAAGGACATGCCAGAACAGTATCTTATAATAGGCAAAGTGTTCTTGAGGGTACACGGGAATTTCGTCTAGTCACTTTTATCATGTTGGTTTGATTCGCGTTCGCTACTTTGATAATTTGATATGTGGGTGGACCAGTGCTTGGGTGCTGTTCTTACTTGAACAAACCTCCCACTTCTGATTAACCCCCTCGCAAGCATCCGCAACTACGAGAAAAGTATTAAGATAAAATCTAACCATAGCATTAAACGTTTGGATCCAAATCAGCCCCTTACGAAGTAGCGCATAAACTAGGGTTTAAGCTTCTGTCACTCTAGCAACCCATCATCTAATAACTACTCCACAATGCATTCCCTTAGGCCCAAGGATGGTGAAGTGTCATGTAGTCGACGTTCACATGACACCACTAAGGGAATCACAACATACATATCATCAAAATATCGAACACATATCAAATTCACATGATTACTTGCAACATGACTTCTCCCGTGACCTCAAGAACAAAGGTAACTACTCACAAATAATATTCATGCTCAAGATCAGAGGGGTATTGAATAGCATAATGGATCTCAACATATAATCTTCCACCAAAGAAACCATATAGTAATCAACTACAAGACTTAATCAACACTACTAGTCACCCACATGTACCAATCTGAGATTCCTACAAAGATTGAACATAAGAGATGAACTAGGGTTTGAGAGGAGATGGTGCTGTTGAAGATGTTGATGAAGATTGGCCTCCCAAAGATGAGAGGGGTGTTGGTGATGACGATGGCTTCGATTTCCCCCTTTGGGAGGGAAGTTCCCCCGGCGGAATCGCGCCGCCGGAGGGCAAAAGTGCTCCTGCCCAAGTTCCGCCTCGAGACGGCGGTGTTCCGTCCCGAAAGTCCTCTCCTAATTTTTTCTAGGTCAAAAGATCTTATATCCCAGAAGATGGGCACCGGAGGTGGGCCGTGTTGGGCACAACCCACCAGGGTGCGCCTGGGAGGCCTAGGGGGCCCTGGTGTCTTGTGCTCACCAGGGTGGCCCCCTCTGGTAGTTATTTGCTCCAGTATTTATTATATAATCCAAAATAATTCTTCGTAAAGTTTCAGCTTATTTAGAGATGTGGAGAGTAGGTATCTCTGATGTGCTTTTTCAGGTCCAGAATTCCAGCTGCCGGTATTATCCCTCTTTGTGTAAACCTTGCATGTTATGAGAGAAAAGGCATTAGAATCACTCCCTAAAGCATTATGATACATCAAAACATTATAAATAACAATAGGAAATCATGATGTAAAATGGACGTATCATACCTCAGCTCCAGAGCCGACATGTTGGTGCCGGGGCATGATAAGGCCACTCACCACTACGAGGGGTGCACCCACGGTGTGGAAGCCTCGCCCTCTTCCAAGTTGAACGAGCCCATCATCATCGATATCTCCGACGATGAGGAATAGCTTGTTTTTCTTAGCTTTATCACTAAGGACCTATGTTCAGCTAGCTACGTCGGTTAAACATGTTTGGTTTACCTGTTGCATGTGCTGCTCCTGCCTTTCATTTAGAAATTCCAGTGAAATGCCCAATGTAATGCTACTTGCAATCTGACCTTCTAGTATATGTTCTATTGTGCTATGTGGTACTTAGTTAACTATTTCGTTCATTTGTTGTGGTGATCATTTAACTATTTAGTTCAATTCTGCAATGTGATGTTCGATTGTTGTTGGTACAATTTTGTATTGTTATGCATGTGAGAAATAAATCAATTTTTTTGAAGAACCGGCAGGAGCACTGCCTTTTCTTTATAGAAGGAAAGCGAGAAACGCGATGTACAGAGGGGCGCACATTTTTAGGGAACGCGTCATAAACCACCAGAACACGGTACTAACACAAAACTAAATTAGCCAATCCCCTCGGTTGGCCTGGCTCCGGCAAACGCCAATTCGCGTTGTTTAATTGCCTCCAAGGCCAGCATGGCAACCTCCGTATGCGTCAAACGGATACCGGTGAAAACTCACCTGTTTCGCTCCTTCCATACTGACCATAAGGTGTAGATGATCCTCCCGCTGTGTTGCCGACGCACCTGCTTTGATTGGTTTGCAAGCAAGGTATCCCACCAATCTGACACGCTTCTGGGCTCAGGTAGGAACCCCGATATCGGCAAGCCCTCATTCGTCCATGTGTTCACTTGGTTTCATACCGCGACTGCAAAGGGGTAGTCCTTGCAGAGATGGCTTGCAGTTTCTGGCTCCTGAAGGCAGAGCTGGCATCTGGGGTCATGCGGCTAGCCACGCAATGCCAACCTGTCCGCAGTCAAAATCCTCCCATGGAGGGCCAGCCAGGCGAAGAATTTGCACTTAGGTTCGGCATGAGCGGACCAGACCTTGGAGGGGTTAAACCTAGGATGAGAGCCATAGAATTGCGCCCCATACGCCGACGCAGAGGAGTAAGCCCTGTTGGCAGTCAGGTTCCAGGAAATGTGATCCTCGTTGGTCGGTAACAGGGTGGTCTGGCTGATCCACTCCCATACAGACACGAATTCCCCCAGCTGGTGCATGGACCGAAGGCTAGAGACCGCCCTGATCCAACTCTCATTCGATAATTCTTCGTGCACCGTTCTGTTTTTCGTGGAGGCTATCTTGAAAAGCTCAGGTGCAATAAGCTTGAGGGGCCCTTTACCACTCCAGTTGTCATGCCAGAAGAGAGCCTTTTTCCCATTGCCCAACGAGATGGTAGTGCAGGCACGAAATAGGTTCAGGTCAGCTTGGTCGCAGGGCAGCTCGGAACCCACCCCAGGCCTGTCTGGGTCCGTCCATTGAAGCCAAGGCCAACGGAGGTGAAGCGTGCGGCCAAATCTCTCAAGGTCCATGATCCCAAGACCGCCCAGATGCTTGGGGCAACAGACCGTCTTCCAGCTAACCAAGGCGTGCCCACCAGATGTCCGAGTTTGGTCCTCTTTTTTCCAGACGAAGTCACGTATTATTTTGTCAACATTACGCAGGGTCCCCTTTGGTAGGCTTAGGGCGGTGATGTGAAATGTTGCCATGGCCATAAGGACCGACTGAGCCAGGGCGACCCGGCCGATCTTGTTGAAAAGCTTGCCCTTCCATCCAGGTAGCCTGCCAGCAATCTTGTCGATGAAGGGTTGCAGGTCGATCCCGCGCAACCGGAGAAAGTGCAGGGGTAGCCCGAGGTAGCGGCCCGGGAAGGCAACGATCTTGGCTGGGAAATCGGCCAGCACGTCCTGAAGGTCAATGTTGCCGCACCTGATCGGAAAAACCTCGGTCTTGGAATGGTTTGTGACGAGGCCGCTAGCCCTCCCAAAGGCCGAGAGGATAGCAGAAATGGCCCGGAGCTCGTCCTTGTCCAGATTCGCGAAAATGCTAGCATCATCCGCGTAGATTGAAATTCTACATCTTGCAGAGCGTGCTCTGATGGGCTTAAGAATGCCGTTCTGGGCGGCGAGCCGGAGAATCTGCTGCAACGGGTCGATGCCTAGGATGAACAACATCGGTGATAGAGGGTCGCCCTGACGAAGACCCTTTGCATGCCATAAATTCATGCCTGGGTTTCCATTGAGAAGGACTCTAGAAGACGAAGTAGACAGAGATAGGCAGATCCAGTCGCGCCAACGCTGGCCAAACCCCAGGCGTTGGAGAACCTCCAGCAGGAATACCCAATTGACAGAGTCGAAAGCCTTTGAAATATCAAGCTTGAGGAAGAGACCCAGGATGTTTCGGCGGTGTAGGTCTTTGATGAGGTTCTGAACATGCATGAAGTTATCTTGAATTGAGCGCTTTTGCACGAAAGCACTCTGGAAATTGGAAACGAGGGTGGGCAGAATGGGAGCCAGCCTGTTTGCTAGCAACTTGGAGAAAATCTTGGAAAGGCTATGAATGAGGCTGATTGGTCTGTAGTCCCCAACGACCCTGGCGTCGGCCTTCTTGGGTAGGAGAATGACGTTGGCCGAGTTGACGAGGGAGGCGCAGTCACCTCGGAGGCTGGCAAGATGCAAGATAGCTGCCACGACGTCCTGCCTGATGATCTCCCAACATGACTTGAAGAAGGCTCCAATGAAACCATCCGGACCTGGCGCTTTTATAGAGGGCAGTGAAAAAACCGTGTCTTTGATCTCGGCCTCGTCAAAGGGAGCATCCAGCTCAGAAAGGTCATGCGGCGTCATCTCGAGGTTGTCCCAGATAAGACTCGTGGTTCGGGGCATCGGCGTTCCGAGGTGATCGTGAAAATGAGAGAGGAGGACCCGCTCCTTGTCCTCGGCCGTGATAGCAAAACCCTAGGCCGTGTGAAGCGTCTGAATGTAGTTCTTCCGCCGGCGGCCATTCACCTTCGCATGAAAGAATTTAGAGTTGACGTCCCCAAGTGTGATCCCGGTGAGGCGAGAACGCTGGCGAAGCTTCACCTTCTAGAATGACAGCAGGCCGAGGTACGACTTCCTCAATCTGCGCCGTAGCTCCAGCTCGGCAGGGGAGAGGGATCTCCCCTCCTCGACAAGATCAAGCCTCCAGATCACCTCCTTAGCAGTGTCAATCTGGGTTTTAAGGACCCCAACACTTTCCCGTTGCCATTTCTTCAGAGCCTTCGCGGTGCGCGCTAACTTGATGTGGATTCTGCGGATGGCATTTTGTGCCCGAACAGGCTTCCCCCAGGACGCAGCCACCGTGTCTTTAAAGCCTGGAAGCCAAAGCCAGAACTCTTCGAACTTGAAGGATGGCCTGCGCCGCACCTCAGTGTCCCCTTGCAGGAAAAGAAGGACATGATCCGAACATGCGGATGAGATGGCCTGGAGGTGCGCATTGGGGAAAAGCATGTCCCAATCGTCGGTGCGGAAGAAGTGGTCTATTTTAGTCAGCACCGGGTTTTCCTGAGCATTTGACCATGTGAACTTCTGACCGGAGTGTAACAGCCCGGGACCGACGCTCCAGAAGATTCCCCTTTTATTTCATTGTCATCGTGTGATTCGTTTGTTTGTCGCATTCATCATCGCATCATTCGCATCATGTGCATGGCATCGTCACTTGTTTTCGAAAACTTGCATCTGTTAGCAGTCGCCGGTTCTTCCCGTCGATAGTTTCGAGTCCAACCACACACGCACGCGCCCGCGGCATCGATAAAATATTGTTTTTAAAGTGCGTGTAAAATATTCTCGGATTGGGTCGAAACTTGGCGTGCGGTCTTTATTTGTTGTAGGTGGACCGCCTGCCAAATTTCATCGCGATCAGAGCTCGTTTGATACCCGAACCGTTAGTCCTAGAGCGGCTCCGCCGCCGGTTTAATCGTCAGATGTTTCGCTGTTTTAAAAACATGCCGCCGGGCCACCACTTCCCTCTCTTCTCAGCCCAACCCCCTCTACACGGCCCAACGCAGCCCAGCTAACCCCCCCTCCGCTCCGGACCGTCCGATCGAGATCGCACGGTCCTAATTCGGGCAAAATTGCTAACCCTAGCCCCAGGTGCTATAAATAGACCCTAGCCTCGCAACCCTAGCCCCTCTTCCTCGTTTTCCGTACGTAGCCAACCCCCAGCCGCCGCCACTCCACCGCGCCTGCCTCCCACCTCCCGCAGGGCCCGCCGAGCCCATCTCCGGCCCGCCCGGGCCCGAAGTTGTGCCGCCGCCGCCCGAGCAGTCCCGTAGCTCCCATGGCGCCCGAGCGCCTCGACCATGGACCCCGCGCACGCCGTCCCGCCGCCGCCGGCGACCCGCCACCGTTCAGGCAAGGCCGTCGCGCCGCAGCCCTCCTCCTCCTCCCATCTCGTTCCCTGCGCTCTATCTCTCTCCCTAACCTCTTCAGCCATGTCCAGGAGCATCAATGGAGCCGCCGCCATGGAGCTTCCCGTCCATGCCCCCATGGTCCCTCGTCGCCGGGAATGGACTCCAGGAGCACGGATCCGCCCGCCCCCGCACTGGATCTGGTCCGCTTAGCCCTCGCCGGCCGAATCTTGCGCCGCCGCCAACCCAAGCCGGTGCCGCTGGTCCTCTGTTCTGGCAGGACGACGAAGGCGCCCGCTCGCGTTGACCCCGCGCTGGGCCAGATCCAACGCCCTGCAGGCCCAGTCGCCCCCGTCCGGCCTGCCCTAGCCTCCCCACCGACCGGGCCTAGCCCACTAGGTGAGGACCGACTATTCCCCGCCCGTGCGACATGTAGTTATGTGACGCCCAGTTATAAAAACATATAAGTTCTGCAAAATTTCAGAAAGGGCCATATTTTGCTTTGCTCATGGATTAAAAATTTGTGCATCGCATGTAATAACTTTATATATGAAATATATCCAGAATTTTGCGTAGATTAATAATATGCAACTTTCAACCATACTAGAAATATTTAACATGCCATTTTCTGCTATTTTGCATAATTGTCATGATTTTGCATTACGCATAATAACTTGACCGTGCATCGGAATTAAGAAAACCATATATTAAAAATGTTCACATTGTCGGCATTGCATTTTCAAGCATGACAGACTAGTTCATTGTAATATTTGCATTTAACTTGCATTTATAATTGCTAAAAGGGGATTAGGCCATAAACTTGCATAATAGTTGTGACATATTTTTTCCACATGAACCTATACATATTATATATGTTTTCGAGGTAGAAAAATCCATAGAATTTAACTGTGCATTTAGTTTTGTCATTGGAGGAAGTTCGTGTGCATGTCATTTTTGCCATGATGCCCTTTTGTCTATTTCGTGTGATTTAATCCATGCATGATATGAAATAATTTTGAACATGAGACATGCCCTTGGACATGTGTGCTAGGCCCTGGTATTTTTGGTTGTCATAGAAATGCATGTTTAGGTGTTGTTTTCTTGTTGCCAACATGCTATAAAAATCTGTTGTTTTGAGGGTCCAAAATAATTTAAGTCTGGAAATCTGTTATTTTGTTGCTGTGTTGCCATGTGTTTTGCTATTGATCTAGGAGTCTTTTGTGTTTTCCACCAGGGAGTCTTTTGTTAAGCATGTTGTTGCCTGTCATGTTGAGCCAATAGTTTGCATTAATAGGGTTAGCATCATAATTAAACCTGCTGTCCAATATGTCAATCTGTTAAAAACTGCTGCCATGACTAGCCTAATTTTCACTAAGTCTGAGAATCTGTTTTCTTCAATATGCCATGTTGTGTTGATGCTTGCCATGAATCTGAGCATAATTTGATGTTGCCATAAAGTAATGATTTGTAGTGCATCATGTCTACTACCATGCTGTAGATTTTCATGTCATAATATGCCCTGTAGCATATAGTTTTACTGCTGTCAATATGCCTCAATAAAAATCTGCTATGCTAAAAACTGTTATTTTCACTAAGTCCTAATCTGTTATATTTTGTTGCCATGTTGTGAGCTTCGTACCATGTGATCCATGACTCTTTTGAGTATGATATGTGAAGATGAAATGAAGTGTGTGTTATAGGCTACTGCCCCATGCTTAGTTTGTTCATTTTAGAATCTTGTAGCTTGTTGTTTTCATGTGTGCAAAATGCTATCTTGCTGTTTTGGGCAGATTTCAACTAAAACTTGTGTTGGTTGTTTTTGTTGAACCGTAGCTCCGTTTTGAACATGTTGCATATGAAACTTGCGTAGAATCTCATGTAGTTTCATAATATCTTGCTGCATCTATGATTTAACATGTTTGTGGTGGGTGTTTGCATGCATTTTGCATTCATGGCATATAATCTTGTGATTGTCATATCTTTTAGACCGTAGCTCCGTTTGAGATGTTCCATATCTGTAAATCGACTAGAATGACGTGTAGAATTGCATGGTATACTTTATTTCCCTGTTTAATAAATATAAAACATGATTAGTTCAGATCTGGACCAATTTCGAAATTAACATATGGGGTCGTTTCGGAAATGCTATATGTTGTTCCGGCCTCATTTAAACTTGCCTAGATATGTAGTTTACTTATGCTTCACCTCTTGCCCTGTTTAATAACATTTAATATTGTTGTGTACCTAACGAGAGTGAACTAAATAATTCGAATGTGGAGTTTCGTCAATATGCAACCCGTTGCATATTGAGCTTCACTTAATGTGTAGTATTTGATTGTTGCGATTGCCATGCCTTGCATATTTAAACCGGACATGCATCATATTTGTTTGCGCATCATGTCATGCATATGTTGTGGTGTTGATCATGAGTTGATTTTGTGTTTTCGGATTGCTTCTTCTCGATAGAGTTCCGAAAGCGTTCGGAGTGTGAGGATTCGTTCGACTACGTTGGCTCGTCTTCTTCACGGATTCGTTCTTCTTCCAAGCGGGATCTCAGGCAAGATGATCATTTCCCTGGATACCATTACTATCATTGCCATGCTAGTTGTCTCGTTTCTATCGCAATGTCTCGCTACCTACCACATGTTTGTCAGCCTCCCAAATTGCCATGAAAAGCCTCTAACCCTCCACAACCCAGCAAACCATTGTTTGGCTATGTTACTGCTTGCTCAGCCCTTCTTATAGCGTTGCTAGTTGCAGGTGCAATTGTTTCCATGTGCCAACATGGATGTCCTTTTGATATATCACAATATTATTGCTATTTAATTTAATGCACTTATATACTTGGTAAAGGGTGGAAGGCTTGGCCTTTTGCTCGGTGTTTTGTTCCACTCTTGCCGCCCTAGTTACTTGTGTACTGGTGTTATGTTCCATAAATGAGCGCTCCTAACATGCGCGGGGTTGTTATGGGGACCCCCTTGATTTTCGTTTTGGGATAGAACTCGTCTGGCAAGGCCCAACATTGGTACTACATTTGCCTAATAACTAATAAACCTGCATAGGGAGTAATTAACCCGAGGATCTTTAATCAACAACCCGGGCCAGTGCTCCTCATGAGTGTTGGTCCACCTACCTAGCAGTCGGCGGTGCCACCTCGGGGCAACTCGAGGCATTTTCAGGCTACCGCCCACTTCGCATAGACGGATGATGCCCGTAGATAGAGAGCGCGCGGCTCTAGATGCGGATCTGGCTCACCGGGAGGCCTTGCTGGACTTGTTTTACCTTTCTCGAACGTCTTGTGCGAGGAATTCTGAAAATACTTCGGGCTATTTCGAGGTTGCGTTTTTCCAGTGGAATTGCCTAGGAAGATCATGAGATTCGTGGTCGAGGTTATTCCCGCTGCGTGTGGTTTGTTTGTGATGGATGAGTTGGAGCACCCCTGCAGGGTTAAATCTTTCGGAAAGCCGTGCCCGCGGTTATGTGGCCACTTGGAAACTTTGTTTAACACCCGGTCATAGCAAACTTGAAGTAAACTCAAATAAAATACACCAACCGTGTGCGTAACCGTGACTGTCTCTTCTCGTGAGTCCTTATCCGAGAGAGAACACGGTGGGGTTATGTTTGACGTAAGTAGGTGTTCAGGATCTCTTAGAGATCATTACTAGATCACGTCCGCTGATACGACAATCATCCCCCTTTATTCTTGTACTCGTAAGTTAGCCACTCAAATAAATGCTTAGTGTTTGCTGCAGCCTCACCACTTAACCTTACCTCACCCATTAAGCTTTAATAGTCTTGATACCCTTGGAAATGAGATTGCTGAGTCCCCGTGGCTCACAGATTACTACAACAACAGTTGCAGGTACAGGTAATGCGATGATATGACGTGAGCGCGATGCTTTGTTTGATTTGGAGTTCTTCTTCTTCTTCTTCATCGATCTAGGATGGGTTCCAGGCGGCAGCCTGGGATAGCAAGGATGGATGTCATTTTATCGTTTGATTTCGTCCGTAGCCGGACCCTGCTCTTCTGTTTGGTGATTGTTATGTTATTGTATTGATGTGATATTGATGTAGCTTGTGGCGAGTGTAAGCCAATTCCATATTCTCATCTCTTCTTTACATGTACTTGTAATGATATCCATTCTTGCGAAACGACGAGATGCGCTTCTATCCCTGTCGAGGCCCTCGTGCCAAAAATAAGGATAGGATCGCATCTTGGGCGTGACACGGAGAGCCGGATCTCCTTTAGCTGCAGGTGGTTTAGCGTAGCCCGGAAGCGTTCGATGAGGCGCTTGTTGATGTTCTGATTGTTCTTGTCAGCCGCCTTGGTGATTAGGTTGAAGTCACCGAGGATGAGCCACCGAGGCTTCACCACGCTCTTCAGTCCCCTAAGCTCATCAATGAAGAGTTGCTTTTCTTGCTCCCCTTGAGGGCCATAGACACAAGTTAGGGTCCAGACCAGGCCCTCGGCAAGCATGGTGATGGTGGCTGAAATCGATCCAGGCGTGGTGTGGAAATCAGACATCTTGAAGAAAGCGTCTGAGACGGCCATGATCATACCACCCCTGGAGCCCGCAGCGGGGAGTGCCAAGTAGTTTGCAGTGAAGGAGGGCCCAAGCATACTTGTAATTAACGCGTCATCGACGATCACCAGCTTAGTCTCTTGGAGACACACGATGGAGGCTTTGCAGTCTCGGACGATGTCCCGCACTGCGTCACGGCGGGCAGGCGTGTTTAGGCCATGCATGTTCCAACAGACGATCTTGACATCAGGTTGCGCCATATGGGAAAACAAGGGACACGCAGGGGCGAAAAACTTCGGGCCGAGGTCGATGATGGGCGCGGGGAAGCCGTTTTTTAATTGCAGGGACGAAGACTTGCACTCGGAGTCTTGATGAAACGCGGTTACAGGAAGGAAAAACAACACAGCGGCAGACGGCAGACACAAGCACTAACAGACTGCATGAAGGAGAACTAAACATCAGCAACAGTTTGAACGCTCTTGGGGGCCTGCTTCTTTTTTTCAGCCTTGGAACTGGCAGCCTTGACGTGTTTGGCAAGGGCTTCAATCGCCTGGATCACCGGCGCGGCCATGGGTGTGTTGAACAGAGCCGCATAGGCGTTCTTCATGCCCTCGTCCATCACCTCGTCAAGCCCAAGAAGGCCGCCAGCCCGGGCCAGCAGCTCCTGCACCACCGAGCTGCCCTGGAGGCACTGCTTGGTCTTCTTTTGCGCCAAATGACCACTTCTCCGAGGCGAGGACAGACTGATGCCCTTGGTCCTGGGCGGCTTTGGCATCGGAGCCGGCAGCAGGGGGGCCGACGACCATGCCCAGGAACAAGTCCAGAGCCCCAGAGGTAGGCAGGGCAACATCTCCACAGGTAACATCAATGCCCAGCGCCGTGGCCGCAACCCTGGGGAAAGGTCCCAGTAGCGCTGAAGCAGGTAGGGGCGTAGCCTCCGGGGTACGAACGGGGGACGCAGGGGTGTAGGGGGAGGCCACCGCGGCCTGGACGGGGGCGGTCGGGGTGGCGCACTGCACGATCGCGGCCGGCAAGGGGCGGTCAGGGGACACGCAGATGGCCACAGTAGTAGGGCGAGTCGAGGATGGCCCGGGTGTGGCCGAGCCAAACCCTGGAGGGGGGAGCCGAGGGAGAGCGCCCCCAGCCCGCAGGCCAGCCCCGCGCCCGCGTCGGATTCGTCCCAGGCTTCAGTCCCAACCGACAAAGGCGCCATAGCCCCGAGCATCATGGGAGGGCCGGAGGGGGAGCTGCGCAGGGCCTCCACAGGAGGGGCGGGAGACGCGGCCGACGCAGCCGGCAGAGCGAGCAGACGGTGGAGGTCAGCCGCTTCCTGCAACATAGCCGCACGCAGGGCCGCCCGATTGTCCGCCTCGCGGGAGCCGAAGACGCGGTGGATTTTGGCCTCGGCGAGCGCGACAACGCCCATCTGCCGGAAGCAGCCACCGGCCTCAGACGAGGTGAAGGCAACCCAGAGACATGGCGCCGGCCGCCATCGCGCCGACGAGGGGGGTGTGAGCGGGGCCGCGGGGGGGAGCGTTGTTGTCGTGACCCGAGCGTCTGTTGCCGCGGTCGCGCCCCCCAGCATGCCCGTTGTGGTCGTCACGGTCGTCATCGCGGCGACGCGTGCGAAAGTCCCGGCAGCCTATATTTCCTAGTTATTAACACACTTGGTTTAGATAAGTGGCTTTTCCATGTGGCTCGAATTAATCGGTTGGATCCGCAATGTGTTTATTTTTCATTAACATATTTCACTGATAGTATGCCAAATATCACTTAAAACTTGATCAATATCTATCTTAAATATGTTGAAGGGGGAAACAATGGGAGACACTGAAGTTTACCATCGAGGTTTGCACATCCATGGTCCTTTGGCTAATAGCACATTATTGTGCAATTGCAGGAACCATTCTAATATTAAGTTTTTTAATAATTTGTTCTTGCACACGTAGGTCCTGCTGTAAGAGGTTTAGACCCACTGTTCGACCCTTTTTGCATGTGGGGAAATGAGGCGTCCTTGAATATCATTCAAATCAAGAAACTCAGAAAGATTGTTAAGACAAAGAAACTAGCAACGAGGAACAACAAGATGTTTGTCTCCACAATGAAGAAGACATCAGTCAACTATAGGATGGTACCATCTCTTTCACCTTGTCATTTTCCCTTTGTGCCATTTCAAATTTTAGAAAAGATATTTATGCATATGTTTGTTTTCAGTCCTTTTCAAGGCAGTCATCGATGATTACGTCTCAAACCACCTGCATGGTCAAGAGGCGAGGAAGGTATTCATACAACACCCACGGTATAATCTTGAAATCTTCCTCAAGAGGACAAAGGATGGGCGGGCAATCATCCACAGGCACTGGCCTAAAGTTGCGAGGACCTTCAACATCACTGAAGGCTCAATATACGCCTTCCGCTTCAACAGTTTTCTAGACAAGACTCATATGCCTATTTACCGTCTATGATGATACTTGATTTCCAAAGGTTTTAGATGTTGCATTTGAAACTTTGTCCTGTTGTGCAATTGGGTAGCTAGGTAGTATATGCCTATATGATGTTGTACCCTATTGTAATTCAATTATGAAATCCTGGTTGCCGTAATACGAATAAGAAATATACCATGTGCTTGATATGAAATGTTACTTTGATTACTAAATGGATTAAAAATAATAGAGCAATTAGGCTGATAATTGTGGCTTGTACTGCAGACGGTTTTTAAGACAACACCGTGGGCGATGACCTCAACAAACCCACACGGTTTCTAGAAAGTTAGCGTGTTGGATCATTGAACAATCACACATGATTTTCGGTCGACAACTGTGTGCGTTAGGACACCCTATCACAAACGTTTTCGCATAACAAGTGTGTGTGATGGACAGCCCAATGCCAAACAGTTTCTTCTAGGAACCGTGAGTGATGTACTGAATAACACAACCGACAGAATTATGACTATCGTGTGTGATGACCAGCCCTATCACAAACGATGTGATGCAGAAAATTGTGTGTGATGTGCAATACGAACAGAGACGTATCTTTAGGATTCCCTGTGTGGGATGCGAAGATGGGAGTTGTGTGGTCCTCCTATTGGTTCGATAACCTTGGTTCTCACTGAGGGAAATACTTATCTATATTGTGTTGCATCATCCGCTCCCCTTCGCGGAAAAACCCAACGCAAATCACAAGTATCACATCTCCTCGTGTAGCTTTCCGACTCCTCCCAAAGCTTCCTGGGTCTCTTGTTTCGAGAAAAAAATCGTCAAAAAGTTTCGTAGCGTTTGGACTTCTTTTGATACAGATTTCTTGGAAAACCAAAAAGGGCAAAAAACAGCAACTGGCACTTGACACTGGGTTAATAGGTTAGTTCCCAAAAATGATATAAAATAGCATATAATTGCATATAAATTATCCTAGGTTGATAATATAATTCCATGGAACAATAAAAATTATAGATACGTTGGAAACGATCACATCTCTCCCTTGTGTGCATCTCGTCGACAGCGACGATGACATCCCCGCCATGACCAAGGTCATGTGTGACATGTTGAGAGCGATGAGGTCATCACGCACCCGCTGAAGGAGGAGCTTGCACAGGTCGCCATACTTGAGGCTTCAACGGCATCTTGTACACTAGTGAGGAGCACACCACCGTCCTCACACAACAGTGTTTCCTCTGCGAGATCGTCGTCCATCTATCCCTAGGTAAATTTAGGTATTTGAACGTCTATTCACTCTTCTTGGGCGAACTCCGGTACATTTCCGGTGTATGTAGAACAATATAAGCAGAGGGCTTCATGGAGCCGTTCAGTTCGTGTAGAGACCTGAGATAACGATGTGCATGATGGCAAGGTTATCGATAGAGCTCCTAGGTAATTGAGGATTAAGAGAGAGAGGGAGAGAGAGAGAGAGAGAGAGGAGAGGGAGAGAGAGAGATCCGCATCGAGTCAGTGGGCTGGCTATATGGCACAGCTGTAGGCTACCCGGGATGGTGTACCGGCGTGGCTTTCGGTGTGTCCCGACCTCTGCACCCACTATTCCGTGCCACCATCCTTCCCCTACACCATCACCACCCCTCCCTCTTGTCTTGTCCCTGCTCGATGTGTTCCTCTTCACCGCGATCCTGCCACCAATTTCTCACTGGATGGCTACACCAACACGGCTCACCTCCATGCATCGTGATGTTGAGATCGCCGGCCTAAGTTTGAATGTACATCCTAAGTTTCGGTTACTTGGAATCAAGGCCAGTTTCAGTCGATGTCAAAGTAAACTACCACATGTAAGTTTAGGGGCATGCATTTGTTCCTGGCTAAATTTCATGGCTGCAAAACTTATGCTCATATGGTGTTGTAGAAATGCAGGCTTCGTTATCCCATAGCTATCTGAATTTTTTCTGAACTGCACTCTTCTTGCCTTTAGTAGTGTTCTTAACCAATGAATTATTACTAAATCCGCATATGCTAGTTTGCTTTCCTCGCGTGTATATTCAGATGAGTGGCACCCCATGCTGTTGTTAGATTAATCATGAACCAGGAGAGCATAGTGGAGGGAGGGGAGAAACCAATATATGTCTCTTTCGTCGAGGCTATACAAAATTGGATTTAATTCATCGAGGCTACGCAGAATGACATTTATTATCTACTAAGCATGTTTCTGCACGTAGGAGTGGAAAATATTTGATTGGGCGACCAGGGTAGAGGTGAATCTGTTTATATAAGTGGTTCATCAAAATATGATTTTTTTTAAATGTTATGAGACCTACCAGTGTGTTAAATACAAGGCTTGTGCTAAAAGTTTAGGGGACATGGTAAGTTTTCACTTTTTATTCCTATATTGTATGTCGATTTTACATCTGGAGGTGCGATAATAGCCATGAAGCTATTATTTAGTTAGTTAGATATTCTATCATCACTTTGAGAAAGACATCTATTAGAGAAATATTAGACTCCTACCTTTTTCAGCAGCTAGCTTCTCAGATGCAAAGTTTAAGAAAAAGTGCGTACCTATTCTGATAGACCTGATCATCATTTTACATATGTGTATGTAAGAGATATTTAGATCAAATTTTATAAGATATGTTGACATCTAATAAGTTGGTCTCTTAGTGCTAAGCTAGTAGGAATTGTTCTTAAAATATATTTTTGATATGAGATGACTCAAAACTATGAAATCTTATGTATTGAAGATTTACTCTTTCCAATGCATAGTATTAAATGGGTTAATATGGAATACTCACAAGTATAAACCATTTATTTAATGACAAATGTACATAATTAGCATACACAATAATTTGTTATATTATCTTAAACTTTGTTGACTATCGTTTCAAGTTCTTAGCCACAGCCCTTTCAGGAGCTTGTTCTGCTCATTTGAATGTAAAATGTCAAAGAAACAAATCACCCTGTTGTGGCGTGTGGATTATGATTATATCCTTGAATAGAGGGCACCATAACTTGTTGTTGGTGTACGTGTTTCACATAAGCTTACTCCTTGATAACCCTCTAAATCTAGGAATGCAGTGAGTATGTGATGTATTTTTTTTCCTGATGTGCATGTTGATAGAGTTGGATAGTTGTTTGAGACAATTATGTCTGAAATTCATGATGGTATCATAAAAATAGTTGCTCCGATGTTTTAAAGTTTCTTGGTGAAGTGTAATATATTCGACAATTAGCGACATTTTTCACCACAAGGCATAGATGTACCATGATATTATTTCTTGAAGTCAAGTTGAAATTTGTATCTATTGTGACTAAGAAGTAAAATGTTCAGGTTGATCAAATTTGTATATTTTGAAATGATTTCCTAATATCATGGTTGGAAGAGTGCAGTTTAATCTAGATATAACCAGTATACTTTAGTTTGGTCCAGTTCAGAAAATAGTAAGTATGCTTTAGAAGAAATAATTGAAATTCTCTGTTGCAAAGAACACATGAGGCTTGCGTTTTCAATCTCCATGTACTTCCGTTGTTCCAAATCTTCTCCTATAGATTTTTTATATCTTGTCTACTTGTAGAACTATGATGCAAGTTAGTTTGCTCTTCAAGCAATATCCATTTGTTATAACATTGTCAGTTTCTGATTAACTGTGATTGCTAAAGGTAATTCAAAGAGATGTGGAGAAGGAGCTTCAACACGCATGGTGGTTCGACAACCACAACATCACAAGGCCATCCCCATGGCCCGACAAAACTCTTTCAGGTTTGGTGCTCGCTCCCTACCTAGTAACTCTCCATTGGATTTTATTATTGTGGTTACTCCATGGACGGATAGTTTGTTGCTATGGTTGCTCCATGGACTAATATGAAATTTCCACTCTATTTCTATTACGAAACTTCCTACCTTTGTTCTGGAGTACTAAATTTTATCAGCATGCTCCAGTGCCTAAAAATTGTTTCCTCGGAATGCTATTGTAGTTTCTCCCATCGTGAAATGTGTGAAGTTCGTAATGACACGAGATTTCACCAATGGCCATGGCTCCAAAATTTCCTCTTGTTCAGTTCATACGCTTAACTTTTCTTTTAGATAATGGAAGCTTGTTCCTCTGGCATCTAATGTGGAATTATTGTTTTTGGAAAATTATGACCATATACTATTCGTTGACTATTTTAGATAAATTCAGAATGACATTTTTAGATAGACTGGAAGGGAGGTCCTCATCTAGAAATGTTGAACATATGATATTTCATCAGTTTAAAAATTACGATCGCACACTAGGATTGTATACTAAGATTAGCTTATTTAGTGTAGACTTTCTAATTTGTGGCTAATGACAATTTCATATTATTTAGGGAGTTTTGATACTATAAAATATAGATGGAAAGCAAGATCATATATTTTGATTTCAGAATTAGAAGCGAACAAGTGCCTAAATCCAGAGTTTTTGCACACTTGTTCTAGGGTCCTTGTTTTGTATCCCATGGATGGTAGTCGGGTATTGTATTTTTCCAAGGTCACAATGAGCAGATTCTTCTTCTTTATTTCAGTATACATATTTAGACATAAATTTTGTTTAATATCCATAATTATCGGTAAAGGTTGTAGACCGACCTCATTTTTTACCCTTTTTGAAAGTTTTCTCTCGAAATTCATATCCATGTAGCCTTGCTCAAAATACCATTGGGTATGCTGAATCCCTCTTAATACGTGATGGCTTAGTCACCTTATTTGTGCGACCATTGGTTCTTTTTCTTTGAATAATAAACCATTGATCCAGTTCATAAGGGAATCATGCAGCGGCGGCCATTAAAATGCTTGTCAATATTATAAATAAATTCCAAGATTGTATATATACATCAAACTACATGATATGGATGGAATTTTTAGTGGGATGACCTGGTACCGATTGACATATTTCATTTTTTCTTCTAAAAATTTCTGAATTACTTGTTTTTATTACTTATTTGGTTATGATATATGCTCCAGCAACTATCAAGCATCAAATATTCCAGCAAGCAAATTTAGTTGTATTGACTTTGGGATGTATCATACTGGAAAACATGAATGTTCAAGTTAAGCATTATGATATGAATTGAAGAAAACTGACAATTGAAAGAGAGGAAGAGGGAGAGGGCGATGGAGTGGAGATGGTAGGAGGGAGAGAGAGAATAGGGGTTTACCACGACGTGAAGTATATCCAAATTACACGATTTCGTATTTGCAAATCAAAGAATGTAGGGGTGAAGATGGAATGGATTGTAATTTAGGTGCTTCATTGTCAGGGTATGATGGAGTGGACTTTTATGGGGTTGAGGAGAAGGAGGGACGGAGAGAGTGGGTGAATGAGGAAAAGGTTGATGGTACTTTATAGAAGTATATTGTACATAATTAGATATGAACCAATATAATGTGTATGCCCTCATTGTAACGCATGACTTTAATTATTTGTTTCATTCATTTATATGCATTGTAGCCCGTAGCAACTCATGTGCGTTGTACTGATAGCAAAAATGAAAAACCCACCGTATCATAGTGCAAGATGTGTATAGGAGACCGTGAGGTTAGCTTTGACCTTTTCTTCTTCTTTCACACTGAAGATGCCCTTAGGTGCACTCCAAGTTGTACTCCGTTTATAATCCAGAAGAAAAGCTCTTGAACAAAGCAAACCAACGTGGTCGTTGGGGCGGACGTGAAATTTTATAACTGGACTTGCTTGCTTGGTCGCTAAACTGGCCCATAAGTACGCACGGATGAGCGAGTGAAAGGGAGACTGCTCCTTCACACTGCTACAGCCTAGCTACGTACAACTTTGCGCTTGCATTGGTAGGTCGAGAAGCTAGTCACAGCAGCCGAGCTGGGCCATGGCGTTCCTGGGTAGCTACAGCGTGAGCGTTTTGCTGCTCCTAACATGCACTAGTTGCATTTTGAAGGCGGCGGCAGCCGACTACGCCAAGTACAAGGACCCGAAACAGCCACTCAACCGGCGTATCGGCGACCTGCTGGCGCGGATGACCGTCGCCGAGAAGATCGGGCAGATGGCGCAGATCGAGCGGGAGAACGCCACCGCCGACGTCGTCCAGGAGTTCTTCATAGGTATCGTATATGCATTGCGTGTGCATTATTCATAGGGTGCGTTCAATTTATCAACGGTCCGCCCTGGCTGCAGGCAGCGTGCTGAGCGGCGGGGGCAGCGTCCCCGCGACGAACGCGACGCCGGAGGCGTGGGTGAGGATGGTGAACGAGATGCAGAGGGGGGCGCTCTCCACGCGCCTAGGCATCCCCATGCTCTACGGCATCGACGCCGTCCACGGCCACGGCAACGTCTACAGGGCCACCATCTTCCCACACAACGTCGGCCTCGGCTGCACCAGGTACCTAGGTCAATAACGTTAATCGATCAGATCGATGGGTTCTCTAATATGAGTACATGATCAGATCAATGCACTAGTTAACCATCTTAAATTGGACGGCTAGATTATATAATGTTCAAGTCTGTCACTCATATAATAGCTGTAAGATCTAGCTACTTCAAGTTGTTTTCTCTCCTCGATGTTGCATTAAAAATCAAAAGATTTCAAACGAGGAGCTCAGTTAAGTCTGTCGTGTAATGTTTAAGTCTCTCATACATACACTAGATGCACTAGTTGTAAGACCTAGCTACTCCAAGTTGTTTTTTCTGCTCGATGTGGCATTAAAAATCAAAAGATTTCAAACGAGGAGCTCACTCACATCTACGTTGCTCCTACGTACATAGATTCAAAATCTAAAAGTGCAGTGCTGTACCATTGTCCTTGGTGAGTCCAAACAACAATTGGTTTGACACGACTGCTTCACCACGGCGGTCTAATGCACGTACGTACGGTCGGTCTGTTGGTCCAGGGACCCGGAGCTAGCGAAGAAGATCGGGGCGGCCGTGGCGCTGGAGGTCAGAGCAACGGGGATACCGTACGTGTTCGCTCCGTGCGTGGCCGTGTGCAGGGACCCCAGGTGGGGCCGCTGCTACGAGAGCTTCAGCGAGGACCCTAAGCTGGTCCAGCAGATGGCCTCCGTCATCTCGGGCCTCCAGGGCGAGATACCGGCCGGTGGCCGCCGCGGCGCACCCTACGTCGCCGCCGGGCAGCGCAACGTCGCGGCGTGCTCCAAGCACTACGTCGGCGACGGCGGCACGACCGGCGGCGCCAACGAGGGCGACACGGCGGCCACTTTCCACGACCTGCTCAGCGTCCACATGCCGCCCTACTACAGCGCCGTCGCTCAGGGCGTCTCTACCGTCATGGTCTCCTTCTCCAGCTGGAACGGCGCCAAGATGCACGCCAACCGTTTCCTCATCACCGACTTCCTCAAAACCACGCTCAGATTCAGGGTCTCCGATCGATTTTTTCGCCTTGCATTTCTCTCTTGTAAACATGGTTCCTCTCATTGATCTATGTGTGTTTCTCCAGGGTTTTGTCATTTCGGATTGGGGAGGGATTGAAAGGATAACGACGCCTAAAGGTGCTGACTACATGCTGTCTGTCAAGCTGGCAATCATGGCCGGCATTGACATGGTGAGTGAAGGAGTGCACTGCTAATGTTACTGTTAGTGTACAAAACAAATGACCATCATTCATCCCGTCATGGCTTTTCAGATCATGATCCCGTACACATACACGGAGTTCATCGACGACCTCGGCATCTTGGTGCAGAACGGAACCATTCCGATGAGCAGGATCGACGATGCCGTCCGGCGGATCCTCCGTGTCAAGTTCACCATGGGTCTCTTCGAGAACCCCTACGCCGACTTCAGCCTCGCCGGCGAGCTCGGCAAACAGGAACACCGTGACCTGGCGCGGGAGGCCGTGAGGAAGTCCCTGGTCCTGCTCAAGAATGGCAAGGCCGGCGACAAGCCGCTGCTGCCGCTGCCCAAGAATGCGGGGAGCATCCTGGTTGCCGGCAGCCACGCCCACAACCTCGGCAACCAGTGCGGTGGCTGGACCATCACCTGGCAGGGCATCTCCGGCAACAACCTCACCACCGGTAATGCACAAGATAGCGAGCCGTGCTATGCCAAGCGGCAACCGATCAACTGAAACTAATAACGTGAACGCGCGCAGGGACTACTATCCTTGATGGCATCAAGCAGGCCGTGGGGCACGGCACGGACGTGGTCTACTCCGAGAACCCCGACGCCGGCTTCATGCGGCAGAACAAGGCCCGGTTCGACTACGCTGTCGTCGTCGTCGGCGAGCCGCCCTACGCCGAGTCCTTCGGCGACAACCTCAACCTGACCGTGCCGGCGCCGGGCCCCAGCGTGATCCGGGACGTGTGCGGCAACGTCAGGTGCGCGGTGGTGCTGGTCTCCGGCAGGCCGCTTGTCGTCGAACCGTACATGGACGCGATCGACGCGCTGGTTGCGGCGTGGCTGCCGGGGACGGAGGGGCAGGGCGTGAGCGACGTGCTGTTCGGCGACTACGGGTTCACTGGGAAGCTGGCGCGGACGTGGTTCCGCTCGGTGGAGCAGCTGCCGATGAACGTCGGCGACGCGCGGTACGATCCCCTGTTCCCTTTCGGGTTCGGGCTCGAGACACGCGCGGCCGCTGAAATGGAAGCTTTGGACTGATAGATGCGCCTGCCCCTAACTGAGGAAAGGAAAACTCTGCTGAGAGAATTAGCTACTCTATAAGCTACGTACATCTAATTTATTCATCAGATTTTTTTTAGTCCAGTTTATTCATCAGATGAACAGAAACTAAGATTTTCGGGTAAACTGTTTGCTGTGTGCCCGGGTCGGGCGTGACAGTCAGGGCTAAGTGTCTGCCCGTTAGCAATCTTTTTTTTTTGTTTGAGAATTGCCCGTTTGCTTGTTGCTCACTGTAGGTCCGTTCAGCTAGTGTTGCCATAAAAGTTAATGATGACGTTGGCAACTATTTTCAGACAAGGAAGGGGCTCCGTCAAGGGGACCCCGCTTCTGCTATTTTGTTTAACATAGTGGCCGACATGCTAAATACCCTTGTTGAGCGGGCTAAGCTGGACGGCCAAATCAGTGGTGTCATTCCACATTTGATAGATGATGGGCTATCTATTCTACAATATGCGAATGACACTATACTTTTCACGGATCACGATCTAGATAAGGCAAGAAATCTAAAACTGCTCTTATGTGCTTTTGAGGAACTTTCTGGTCTCAAAATCAACTTTCATAAGAGCGAACTCTTTTGCTTCGGCGAAGCTGCAGAATCAGCTGCCGAGTATGCGGAGATTTTTGGATGCCAGCTTGGGCAGTTCCCGATTCGATACCTGGGGATTCCCATACACTATCGGCGTTTAACCATCGCTGAGTGGAAGCACGTGGAAGAGAGACTTGAGAACCGATTAGCCAGTTGGAAGGCGAAACTCTTGTCTTACGGGGGACGATTGACTTTGATCAACTCTGTCCTAAGCAACATGGTTTTATATATGTTGTCATTCTTCCACTTACCGAAAGGGGTTCTGCAACGACTAGATTATTTTAGATCCAGATTTTTTTGGCAGTGTGATAACGAGTCTAAGAAATATCGACTGGCTAGGTGGAGCGTATTATGCAGACCTAAAAGTCAAGGGGGGCTGGGAATTCAAGATCTTGAGATTAAAAACATTGCTCTTCTCAGCAAATGGGTTTATAAACTACTCACAGAGAATGGAGTATGGCAGGAAATCATTCGCAACAAGTATGTGGGATCCAATGCCATTTCTCAAATTCATTGGAAACCTGGGGATTCACATTTCTGGAGTGGCGTGATGAAGGCCAAGGAATTATTTTTCCAATTTGGCACCTTCTCGTTTAGGGATGGTTCTCAGGTTCGTTTCTGGGAAGACACCTGGCTAGGGAACAACCCACTTATGGTGCAATACCCGAGCTTGTATAGGATTGTGAGACATAAATTTGTCACGATCAAACAAGTTTTAGGACAAGCAAACCCCGATATTTCTTTCCGTAGGGATCTTATAGGCCCTCGCCTGGTAGCATGGAATGAATTGCTATCTCGCATTGAGGACATCCAACTGTCAGACGAGCAGGACATCTATCGATGGAACTTGCATAAGAATGAGAAATTTTCAGTCAAATCCATGTATGATGCAATGGTCCATTGTGACGTTCCAGTTGATAACAGAAAATTGTGGAAGCTCAAGATTCCCTTGAGAGTGAAGATTTTCCTGTGGTTTCTAAACAGAGGAGTCATCCTAACTAGGGACAATCTGGCACGACGAAACTGGCATGGGTCCAAGTTATGTGTCTTTTGCCATCACGACGAGTCGATTAAACACTTATTTTTTGAGTGCAAGAACGCTCGGGCAGTTTGGGCCATAGTTCAAGTAGCTTCAAATTTATACCCACCATGTAGTGCACGGAACATGTTCGGCAACTGGTTGCGGGGTATTGATAAATAATTTTCTGCACATATTCTTGTGGGAGCGGCGGCCTTATGTTGGGCATTGTGGCTTACCAGGAATGATGTGATTTTTAATAACAAATGTGTTTCATCTCCAATGTAGGTTATCCATGTTTGTACACGATGGCTCCGTACTTGGTCTATACTGCAGAGGCCGGAAGACAGGGACCTTTTTATGATGGCGTCTACACGGCTGGAGCGTACGGCCAGGGAGGTTTTCTACCCCCATGGATGGCGGTGTGATCTACGGATAGAAGCACCCTTTCCTTAGGCTGGACATATTTTATTACCTCGGCATTGTGTCGACTTAATTTTATTTTTCGGATATGTTGGACCTATTGGCTGTGTGCATCTAGTTATGCAGAGGTCGGGCTTTCTATGGATGCGATTGTATCACCTCGATATATCTATTCAATGAAAAGTCCTTTATCGAAAAAAAGGTCCGTTCAGCTCCGATTTTATTCACTTTTGTTTTCATTTTCTTATGTCTTTCTTTCGTTTCATTTGTTTTTCATCGTTTTTTAAAAATTACCCTGGTTTTCTAAAAAAAGTGTTTTTTCTTTTTCTTTGGTTTTCTTTGTTCTTTCGTTTTTTTGCTTTTTTTGTTTCCGTGTCGGTGTTCTCAACCACATATCTACTTTTTTCATAGTACACAATATACATTGTTAGAGCACACGAGAAATTTCTGATACACAGCTAGACATTCATGATGCATCTTTTTTTGATTACATGGTAATCTTTTCCAAATACACGTTGTATATTTTATTAAAGGCAACAAAAAACTAAACTACACAAACATTTTGTTACGTTGTATAAACATTTTGAGAATTTCAAGGACGTTTTTCTAAACACGTGAATATTTATTGAAAATGTTGCATGCAATTGTTTTGTTGTAAATAAACAGTTTTTCACATTATATATTACTTTAAAAAATCAAGAAGATTTTTTGGAAACACAGGAATATTTCCATAAATTGCATGTACATTTTCTAATGTATGGATTATTTTTTACATTAAACAAACAATTATTTTACATTGTATACACATATGAAAAAAAGGAACAATTTTTAAGGTATCAACATTTTTTAAAACTGCACTAACAAAGTTTGTATACCATGTTAATTTTAAAAGTTCTTGTTTTAAATATATTTTCTTTAAGTAAATTTAAAACTTAAGAATATATGCATTTAATTTAAAATAAAAATAGAAAATAATTCAAATGCCGTCAGCATGACTACTAATGCCCTGTAAAGAGGCTGAACTTGTGCAAAAAAGATAGAGAGAGAGAAAAGTGTAGTTCTCCCCTCCAATATGGGCAATGGGATCAAATACCCCTCAAATTTAAAAACCGGTTATTTAACCTCCTCAAATATGCAAACAAGGCGCCGCTCTATGTACAGACTCCTTCGTTTTCTGGGCAAAGACTTGTTTGGTCAGTTATACTAGCAATTGAAAACAGCTGGGACAGTTCAGCATTACGCAATTGAAACATCGCAAACTGAAATGCCGTGTTGCTGAGTGCAGCAACGATCCTCCCAGCCGCCCCATCAGCAACTTCCTGTGGAAGCAGGCGTCGGCCAACGGCGAGCTCTCGCTAGACCCCGGGAATCTTCAGGTGAAACTGAAATTAACCATGTCAAGTCAGCATGTGCAGTCAGTAGCAGTAGACTCAAAACCACCTAAAATAACCGGTTTGGGATTTGTTTGGGGTATTTGATCCCATTGACCACATTGGGGGCTAAATTATACTTTTATCTTTATGGTTTGGTGCGGTGCCCCTTGTGCTTATTATTAGGGTTTCTCCCGGCCTCGTCCTCCCCTATTCTAATCGCCGCGCGCTACCCCACCCCACCCCCTCCCGCACCACCGAAATCCGAACGAACCAGGAAGCATCCACCCTCGCCGGAGAAGGGAGCAAGTGCGTCCGTCCATCCACATGTATGGAAAACCTGTCCGCCGCATCGGCGACGGCTATGCTGATAACGTTACACCAGAAACCGTGAAGAAGGACATACTCCTCCTGCTCGATGACATCCACGGCTTCTACAAGGCGGCGCTCGATCGGCTGCCTATAAAGAGGATTCCCGCGCTGGCTCCCTGCCTTCTCAAGGCCGGCGTGTGCTTCGGCTTCCTCGACCCAGTCTCCAACATCGTCCTCAACAGCATCGCCTACTCGCAGCGGTTGCCCAGCACCGAGAGTCAACAAGGAGCTACTAGAAAATTGATCCTCTCCAAGATCTTCACTGACACTCAGGATCCCAACGTTTTGGACATACCGCTGTCCGATAACACGGCGGACGGCATGACCATCGCGCGGCTGTCGCTGGAAGGTCTGGTCAGCTTCCTCATATTCCACTTCCGCTACCTCGCGAAGACGGAAGCCCTGCGCTACCTGCGCCTGGCCAGGGCCGACCTTCTCGCCGCCGTGCATCTCATCAATCGAGATCGTAACAAGTCGTGTTCAGTGTTTAGCGTTGCCAAGATTCACAACAAGCCCGCTTTCGATATCACATCTCCTACCTCCAAGATTGCCCTGGAGTGTGCCGCTGCCTCTGCGAGGCACCCTGAACCAGCCATCCTGGTGAACGCGTCGCTGTTGGTGGTGTCTCGGCTGAGCAAGGTCTCTAACCTTTTGAAGGTGCATCGCCGCGCCCCTGGAACTATAAGGCGCCTGGAGCTGTTGCTCAGGCGAGAGCCTAAAGTTATGGATCCAGTTGTCATAAGGCGTCCGCTGAATCTTGTTGGAGTAAATGGTACTGGCGGTCCGAGAACTTGCGCTGCGGGTGCACTTAAGTCACGGTACTTGCAAATCGGAAAAACCCGTCATAGAACTTGCATTGCGGGTGCATATAGGTCACATATGCCATCTGAACCGGCCAGCTGCCCGGTTTTCTCCCTCTAACGGTCAAGCGTGATAAATTTGTTCACGACTTTAAAAATATATGTGATTCGTGACTTTAAAAAAATGTTCGTGAACGATAAATTTGAAAACTATTTGTTCACGACTTTAAAAAAATGTTCGCGAACGATAAATTTGAAAAATGTTTGTGATTCGCGAACATTTTTTTAAAGTTGTGAACATTTAAAAAAATATTTGTGATTCATGACTTTAAAAAAATGTTCGCGAACGATAAATAAAAAAATATTTATTGAAAATATTTGTGATTCAAGAGTTTAAAAAAATGTGCACGAACGAAAATTTTGAAAATGTTTGTGAACGATAAATTTGAAAATGTTCGTGAACGATTAATTTGAAAACTATTTGTTCACGACTTTAAAAAAATGTTCGCGAACGATAAATTTGAAAAATGTTTGTGATTTGCGGACATTTTTTTAAAGTGGTGAACATTTAAAAAAAATATATTTGTGATTCACGACTTTAAAAAAAAGTTCGCGAATGATAAATTAAAAAATATTTGTTATTCGTCCGTTTTAAAAAAATGCCCACGTACGAAAAATTTGAAAATGTTTGCGAACGATAAATTTGAAAATGTTCGTGAACGATTAATTTGAAAACTATTTGTTCACGACTTTAAAAAAATGCTCGCGAACGATAAATTTGAAAAATATTTGTGATTCACGAACATTTTTTTAAAGTTGTGAACATTTAAAAAAATATTTGCGATTCACGACTTTAAAAAAATGTTCACGAACGATATTTATTAAAAATATTTGTGATTCGTGACTTTAAAAAAATGTCCAGAAACGAAAAAATTTGAAAATGTTTGCGAACGATAAGTTTGAAAATGTGCGTGAATGATTAATTTTAAAAATATTTGTAATTCGCGAACATTTTTTTAAAGTCGTGAACATTTTAAAAAATATTTTTGAACATTTTTCTACAAAATAATATGGTCTTTCTACAAAATAATCAACCCCAACAACCTCACGTGGGCCGCGCGTGACCGCTCGAGGGAGAAAAAAGGGCAGCTGGCCGGTTCAGATGGCATGTGTGACCTATCTGCACCCGCAACGCAAGTTCTATGACGGATTTTTTTCGAAAATGGGGCAGCTGGCCGGTTCAGATGGCATATGTGACCTATCTGCACCCGCAATGCAAGTTCTATGACGGGTTTTTCCGGTTTGCAAGTACCGTGACTTAAGTGCACCCGCAGCGCAAGTTCTCGGACCGCCAGTGCCATTTACTCATCTTGCTGGTTCTCGTCTCCATGATCGAAAGGAGAAGAAGAGGAATCTTGCTGGTTCACCTCTCCATGATGGAAAGGAGATGAAGAGAAAGAGGGTGGAGCCGCCTTATGGGGACACAGGATCTATGGTGCGCGGTGCACAGAGGAAAGTAGAGATCGATGTGACATTTAGATATACAGAGTCTCTTAAGCTGTTGCTTCTCGACAAGATCCACCTGCTCTACCTAGAGGCACTCTCTAAGTTGCCTAAGGATAGCTTGCGCAAGCATCACCATTGCAACCTTCTCAGGGCTGGTTATTGCTATGGTCTAATGGAACCTGTCTCCAACATCATTTTCAACACCATCTGGTATGACTCTGTAATCTCCACGCAGCATGAGTATGTGCTTGACTTTGAGGTGGACATGATATGCACCAACGCCCTTATGCGAATCGAGTGCTGCTCCCTCTATGGCCTTATCGCCTTCCTCCGTCGGCTCTTCCGCCATCTGACTGAGCATGATGCCATCAGGTTCCTGCTCAAGAGTAATGCTGATGTTTGGTCAGCCATCGACATAGCAGAGCAACATGGTCATCATATGTCTGATGTGTACCTCAATGCCTTTAGGGAAGCAGCTGTTAATTCATGGCACCCTCACCCTAAAGCACTGGAGGAATTCATCCTGTCAGCCCTGAACATGAAATCGACTGATTTGTCAACGATGCTGACCCATGCAGTCAAGAACTGCAGATTTGAGGGACTCGGCATGTCTGTGTCACCCAAATCTTCACCTACCAAGTCAGATGAGCAGGTTCAACAACTGGACAAGTTGGCGTCAAGCTCGGACTTCTTATCTGAAAACCAAAAAATGTTCATTTCAGAGATTCAGAAAAAGTTTAAGGCTGACCAAAATTTCTATGCCAGGAAGGTCAAAGCTGCGTTGAAGAGCTACTCCCAGAAACAAGGGGTTTGTGCATTTACCTATCTTGGTGTATTCTTTTTTTTTTACTATTTATACCTGTGTTTGCTTAAACGTCTGTTTAGTGATTAGCTCCCTTCTCCTGCCCTGCTCTGTATAGGAGTACTATGAACTGCATGTTATCTGTGGTGTGAATCCTCATGCGGTCAAGGGTGGAACTGCTGATCTTTTTAAGAAAAAGGGAAAATTTGAATACTCCCACGTCAACTTTTGGGCAACACGTGAGGGATCAAATTCTGCTGCCACAGAACCAGTACTGTTCTTTGCTGAATGCAGCAATGATGATGAAGATGACAAGGAAACACCTCCCCTGTGCGTCCCAGTATTTAGTTCTTGGATATCTGATGGTATGCTCTCAACTCTCTTTCACACAGTATGTATCTTGTATCTGTGATTTACATAGTTAGTTGAAATAGAAGTGGTAAAACAAGAGTGCTTGGCTTGTGAGAAGTAGAACCTCCTTACTTTGTAGTGCAATTCTGTTTATGCTCTATATGCATATTCCAGAATTGTGTATAGCCAAGTACTCAAACCTTCCCTCCTTGCGTACTAACAGAAACCAGTTATAGTTAGCATGATTAAATCTCATACGTTTTGTAAGTCTCTTAAGGTTTAAAAATGGGCATCTCAAAGATTAGAAATTAAAAACCTGAAAGTATATATTAGACCACTTAAGATTTCCCTTAGTTATTTAGCGATCTGAAGTTCTGAACATGTACTAGAAGAATGCCCCCCTGTGTTGCTGTGGAAATTTGTGCATAGTAAAAACGCTGGTAAACGACATTAGTGCAGCTGGCTTTGTAGAAGTATGAATTATGAGAAATGCCATTTTCCAAATATGTCTGTGTAAGATATATAGATTGCCCAAAATCTGTGTTGGCTCCTCCGAGAAAATTACATCCAGCCATTGAATTGATGGATCCAATGAAATCAATGAATCAGACTTAATGAAACTTTGCTCAGTTTTTCGGAACACTCGCCCAAACATAGTGATATTTCCACATCCGAGAGTGGATTTTTAGATCCCGGGCGCACAGACACCCTCTTATCTGTACCATTTATTCAAAATATGATGCATCGAGATATGTGCGCCGCACTGTAGCCAACGATTCCATTAGCAGCTCTAGTGCCTCATTAAGTGAACAAACATACCTGTGCCTAGTCTAGCCCTGCTATTCCTGACCCGATTCCACCTACGTCACATGCACTGATGTGACTATACATCTTTTGCTCGTTGGGACGGTAATTTTTGGCAGCTCGTGCTCAGTGGCGTGTTTGGTCTTAACCGTTTCAACAATACTTTAGCAAGAATCTTGCAAACTGAATTAGGTACAGGATACAGATACTTGTACAACCAAAAGAATGCGCCGGATATATTTCTTACTCCTAAGCTATGCATCTAATAAAGAAGGTCAAAGGGCGATTAGAAGGGGTGCAGCAAACAGAAGTTAAAAAAATAGCTGAGGGGCATCCCCAATGTACACGTTGATGTGAAACCCACAGGGCCCCGCGTTCCTCTGACCATGCTAAAAAATAGCTGAGGGGCATGTCCAATATAGACAGCACATGTACAACCAATGTGTTGTCCCTTCAACCTGGACCGGCTGACCTTCTGACAGTCCTACACACTACCGTTCCTGTGACCTACGCTTCTGCCGGCTACCTGGTGCGCCGCTCTTTGTCTGGTAAAGCGGCCTGGTTAATTATCATGAGCCTGTAAATACTCTGCTGTTGGACAGAACACATCACGAATCTTTACCTGGTTGAACGGACAAGATAAGAGGGGGCTGGGACTCCCGGGTGCTGTCGCACCTTTCTGTTCCACATCCTCGACAGTGATGGCATGTATGACTGGTGCAATTTTTAGTCCCACCATAACTATTTTGGCGATAGTAATGTGTCCCTAGGTTCCTTTTTGATCCATCTTTTTCACTTAGCTTTGTGTTTTTCTTTTTCTATGAGAAGTCTGATAATATAATTACTTTTGTTTGGAGGAAAGTTCGTTGCTTCCACTGCGAGTTTCTAGGGAAAAAAATTGTTCACCCATACCATGAATCATATTATGGGCGTTACGAGGACTTTGTTGGAATGGCTCGTGGATACCATAGCATTTGTAATGAAGAAATTATCAGACATGCGACTTCCATGCTGATATGATATGCACATTAAAAGAGGATTGGATATTTTTTGATCCCAACATGGATGCCATGATTGCTCGTGCGAATCCCATTGAGAATTGGGCTACAGAGATGCTGAGATGGAAGAACAGAATCTTTTGACAGGTATGTCTCTTGCCTAACTTGAAAATTTTAGTTTTGTGGTTGCATCGAGGAGGAAAAATTTCTCTCTTTAGCGTGTTTCAATAAAACCAGATATAGCCCTACCAGGATATGGTTTGTACCAATAATTAAATATTTATTAGTTCTTCACATTTTTATATGATATAACATACTTTGTTCTACTTAGCAATAATCTCGATATTTTGTTTTGTAATTGTGAATCTAAAGGTCTTCTATCCCATACGACCTCCTCACCCCCCATCGCCCCTTCTTGCGTTCCGTTTGTAATTGTGAATCTAAGGGTCTTAATATAAGGCCGGGCAATAGCCTTGTATTGGAAAAAAAGCAATCATACTCCATCTTTTTTTTCCGAGATAAATCAGATGGACTCTTGAAATTGAGATTCTTGAAGAGCTTTACTGGGAGCACTTGTTCAAGCTTAGTTGACATTTGGTAGAACTGTTTATTATATTCTTTTGTCGACCAAGATGTAAATTATCTTTGATGCTACTCGAGTATGTTGATATCTAATGCCAGGTTTGCATGTGGGCACTTTATCACAAAGCTATACAGAACAACAATAATTTATATGTTGAGCGTTTAGTTATACTAGCAAATATGCCCGTGCGTTGCAACGGAAGACAAAAATATTACGCCCTAGCCAAATAAGTATGGCTCAATACCCCGACATATGAGCGTCCTCTATTTTTCTATTTTAACACGGTGGCCCATCATATTGCGACATTATCTTTTTTTCCACCCTCGTTAATGATGGCGGCGGTGTCCATGTGATCAAATTTTGTCGATTGATGTTCACTTATCTTTTTTGTGAAATGCATGGACAATTTTTTGCTCAGCAAACATTTTTTGAATCGATGAACCTATTTTGAAATTGGGGAACAAATTTTGAAACTCGCGATTTTTTGAGTTTTTTAGAACAGTTTTAAAAATTTTGTAGACATTTTATTCGAATTCATGAATATGTTTTGAATAAATGATCATTTACAAAATCATGAAATGTTTATATTTGCTGAATATATTTTTCAAAATCTTATAATATGCGAACAGTTTTTTAAAATCATCAACATATTTTGAATCCGTGAACATTTTATGATTTCCTAAACCTTTTTTTGAATTTCTGAACATTTTATGATTTCATGAACAATTTTTTCAAAACTTGCAACTTTTTAAATTTGAAAAACCCCGATTTAATTTAATGAAGAAAAAATAAATTGAAATAATAAAATATCGGCACATGGGCCGGCCCATGAACCCGTGCTGGGGAGGAGGAGGTGAATGCTTGCTGCTAGAAAGAGAGAAAGGGGGAAGAAAGAGATGGGAGCACCAGGAATCGAACTTCGGTCTCGACTGTGGCGGACTTGCGCTCTAGCCACTGCGACTTGCCCATGCTTGTGACTATTTAGGGTCTCGACGTATAAGAACCGAACCGGACGACGACTTTGACAGAGAAAATTTGAATCGTTTTCTTCACTTATGGATGTCAAGATGGGTAATTTAAGGCAACTTCGGGGATATTTTTTTGGACGGACGGGCAGAAGCACTCCGTCCTTTATTAGTAGGTAAAGATAAAGATTTTCTAGGACTGCTGGTGGCTGTTGTAGCGGTCGTTCGTCCTTTTATTCATTATAGTGATAATGATATGAAGCAGACGTACAACAATGGTCACCAGGTGATTGCCTATGAGTGTGTTTGGCAGCCCAAGAGCAAGGGAATGGGAGTTTATAAGAAGTGAGAGTTTGTAAGGGATTAAGATAATCCCAGTCTCATGTTTGGCGTGTGGTGGGAATATGAAAAGATGTTTCATCCCACCCAAATCAACAACATGGACTAAGAAAGAGATATTTGGGAATTAGCTTCCCTGATCCCCTTTCTCTCGGCTCTTTTGCCCCCAATCAAACAATGAATTATATGTCTTGTACCTTTCAAATCACATTCCCTATTAATTCCCTCCAACCATGCACCATGTAGATGCAAGGCTACCACATTAAAACCGGACTGGATCTTTTGTTTATCCCAACATGGCTGTCATAAATTCATTAATGCAAATCCCATCGATCACATTTGGGTTATGGATATGATCTGCTCCCCACTCAATCGATGACATTTGGGATGTCTGCGAATGCCACCCGGTCACGCTGACATGATTTGGCCGGGCGTGACACACTCGACACTTGAAACGCCTTACTCTCGCTTAATGAAATGCATCCGTTTCCCTCGACCGAAATCACGGCAAATAGCATTTCTCTAAAATGTGAGTAACGTCACAGAGAAGGAGGGCTGAATTGGATTTAAAAACATGTAAACATAAACAAGACACCCATACGTGTAGAACGCGTGAGGGCTAGCATGGCAAGCGAACGGCGGTGGCACTTTTTCACTGTGTTTGGGGGGTGGGGAGGGGGGAGGGGGCTTCCTTCAAAGTTTTTTTTTTGCGAAAATTGTCATCCATCGGATGGAGATCGTAAGAGCATCTACAACCGCAAACAACAAATCCGGGCCTACAAAAGCCTGCGGACGCGCCCGGGCGCGTCCTCGGGCACTGGCCGAGCACTCCTCAAATCATATTTGGTATCATATATCCATACTAAAGCATGCAACGTAGAACTAAACAATGTAGATCACCAAACGAACATAGAAATGCACATTCTGATCATCAAAAGATCACAAAGGGATCTTCAAAAGATCGCCAAAGTTCACATAATTAATGACGAATAAATTTAAACTATATTACTAAAAACTTGAAACTAAAGATGGAGATGGCGGAGCTCACCACTTCCTCGCCGACCCTTTGCCCTTCCGGTCGCCGGCGTTGCTGTAGGCGTCCGCGGTAGGAGGTGGTTCGTCGGAGTTGGAGTCGTAGTCTTCAGAAGAAGACGAGATGACGATGCAGCCCTTCAAACATCGGACAACCCCGTCCTGCTTGCTCTTGAACTTGTCCACCCTCACTGCCTCGCGCTCGGATTGCTCAATGTCTAGCCGAACTGCCTTGGCATTCTTTCAGCGAAGCCGACGAGCATCCATCACCACGGTCCTAAGTGACTAGCGATAGACCCACGAAAGGAGCCGCTCCTCCTCGCGCGGGCATTGGTGGCAATCCGCGACGACGGTGAACATATTGCTGCACCGTCTCCCTTTCCCTTGCCGATGGTTGATGCCTCTTACGACGGGTGGTGCACGCCTCCGATTTTGGCGTGCACGTATGCGGCACCGGCGGAGCGGCCACTAGAACCCACTACCGCCCGTGCGGGCAGCGACCGATAGGGAGGTGGACGACGGAAGGTGGGGAGGAGGCGGGGCTTGAGCAGCCCTCGCGGAGCTGCATGCGGGCCGGGAAGGACCAGCACCGGCGTCGGCGTTGCGTCAACGGGTGAGCGATGACGGAGTAGATCTGAAACTGCCCCCAGTGTCCACCGGCCACCGCTCCATCGCTATGCGGATGGCCAACTCCTCCTCATCATCTATAGAGCCGTCAGATCGGCTGCCGGAGCTCGACATGCTCGCCGGAGATGGGATTGGAGCGCCTGGCGGATCGAATCGGAGAAGGGGGGAGAAGAGACGGAGCGAAGCGAAGAGAAGTGACTATAAGGTTTTCGAATTGAGGTTTTTGTGGGGATGGACTGGGTCGGAGGTGGGCCGGGCTAACGTGACGGACATGCCCGGACAGGTTGGCGTTTGAGCCGGTTTGAGATGTCTGGATGGGTCTTTTTTTCTTTGACCAGTCAGTAACCGGCCTGCCTGCCCAGGGATTTGAGACCGATTTGAGACATCGGACTGTAGATGCTATAAGAAATGCAGCCAGATAAGATTTTCAAAAAAGAATTGGACTGAAAAAGGAAGAAGGAAGGAGGCATGCCGAACTAGAGTCAAAAGAAAAGAAAAAACAAGTAACAAAAGGAAGGAGGCCGACCCAAAACCATCGCTCTCCTCGCCGCCGCCCTGTTAGGGTTCCCCAAATCGGAAAGGGGAAGTAAAAGCTAGTGAAGGAGTGATGTCGTCCAAGACCCCATCGACGGCGGCCATGAGCGGCGGCGCGGGCACCAGCAACAGAAACAGTCTCAGCCGCGTGATTCGGCCGGAGAGTCGTTTCATCCTTTACAAAGCGGAGCAAATCGAGGAGAGGTTGCGGCTCCTCTCCATGATTGACACCTTCTACAGAGAGGCGTGCGATAGGCTTGGTGTGGAAGCGACGCCCGCCACCCGCGCCCGCTTCCTCGACGCCGGCGTCGTCATCGGCCTCCTCGACCCCGTCTCCAACGTCATGGTCAACACCCTCGTCACCTCCGACCTCCGCTCCGGCCCCATGGACAAAGTCTCGGAGGATACCAAGCTGGGAGAGATGGCCAAGCGCTCACTCGACGGCCTCATGGCCTTCCTGATCTACTTCTTCCCGTACCTCGCCGGGTGGGAGGCCGTGCGATACCTGCTGGTCGCCGACGCCGACCTCCTCGTCGCCGCGCGCCTAATAGTGGCGGACCGCGGCATGACGGGGTTCTCGGTCATCTCACTGGCATCAGTGGCAGCCTTCGAGGCGGCCCTCAGGTTGGCTGCGCAGGTCGCCAAGCACCCTCAGCCGAAACGTCTCGTCAGTGTTTGGAGGAAAAAAATTCTATGAGACCAGGTCTCACGGGCTAGCAGGTGAGACCCGCCCTGATGGATGACACGTGGCAATCACAAATCACAATCACAAATCCGCCCCCTGATTTTCACGGGGTGGGCCCCTCATCCTCCTTAATTCATAGTGGGATTCTGTGCTTTATGATTTGTAATTGCCACATGTCATCCATCAGGACGGGTCTCACCTGCTAGCCCGTGAGACCTGGTCTCATAGAATTTTTTTCCGTGTTTGGATGTCGCTGTCCTCCCAACTGCAACAGGTCCTCGGTTTCCTCTCGGCGATGCAGACCCAGACACAGGGTATGAACCTTGGTGGAGGCATCCAAAGTTTGCTCGGTGGACAGTCGCTTCCAGACCTGGGGAAAGCTTGGAACCTTGCAGCTTCTCGGCCACCTTACATCAACATCGCCGATATGCCATACAAAGCTACTCGATCTCTGAGGATGGCACTTCTTGACACAATTCACAGCTTCTACCTATGTGCCCTGGCAAGGCTGCCGCGTGCAGAGCTGCGCACTCGCTACCACCGTAGCATGCTCATGGCTGGTTACTGCTACGGCCCCTTGGACCCCGTCTCCAACATCATCGTCAACACGATATGGTACGATGTCATGTTCGCAGCACCCCAACCACCGGTGTTGGACATGATCGGCCAAAACAGTCTTACCCGCTTGGAGAGCCGCTCCTTTTATGGTCTTGCCTCGTTCCTCCAAACCCGCTACCACGATTTGTCGGAGCACCAACTGGTGCAATGCCTAGTTGCCTCCTGTGCTCACCTGTCCGTGGCTGATCCAAACTTTGATGTGGGGTTTGCTTGCCTGCCTTTTGCTGATCCCAACATTAGTGCTGCTGCATCTGCTGGTGCTAAGATGGAGGCGATACGCCAGCAACAAGAATGCAGGACCAGCACACCCGGCATCTATGATGCTGTCAGGAAGATGGAGAAACAAAGACCATGCACAAGTGCCAAGGAAGCCTATGAGGCTGCAGCCACCGCAGCATGGCACCCCAACCCTGAGGCTCAGGCAGAGTTTCTCAGTTCAGTTTACTTGATGCTGAACGGACCTGCCTTGCTCCTGCTGCAGAACGGCGACCAACTCACTTCTGAAAACGTGCAGTTCATCGCCAGCTTATTGTCTTCCAAACAAAAACCAACTCCAGAACTAATTGAAAAGAGGAACCGTGTCCCCGCAATGGAGGCAAAGATGCGTTCCGAGGCTCAACAAAGAAGAATAACCAAAAAGGTGAAAGGTGCATTGGATAAATACTTGCTACGAGATGGGGTCGGTAACTAGTTTTCTCTCTTCCCTTATTTTAACCAATAGTGGCAGCCATGCTGTCTTACAGCTACTCATTAACCCCATTTGCTGTCTTACAGCTACTCATTAACCCCATATGCTCTTTCATTTTTTCCTCTAGGAACTCATGTATGATCTTCATATTATCTGTGGTGCAAATGAATCCATTGGCAGCCCTGAGTACTGCGCCGATGTCCTGAGAGATCCCCTGTCTTATTCCCCATGCAAATTCCGTTACTCGCATGTAAATTTTTTGGTGACCCAGAAGGATTCCTCATCTGCAGAAAGATATCCCTTACTCTTTTTTGCTGAATTCGATAATGAGCAGGAGGGTGAGCCCCGATGCTGTCTTGTTGATGTGCCAATGCCATTTGCAGGTTTGCTCTTCTTTCTGTACACCTTTGATGTTTTCCATGTCATTGTGTCTGTTTTTTTTTAACCACATGTACTCCCTCTGTTTCTAAATATAAGTCTTTTTAGATATTTCAATACAGACTACATACGGATATACTCCCTCGGTCCCAAAATAAGTGTCTCAACCTTAGTACAACTTTGTACTAAAGTTAGTACAAAGTTGAGACAGTTATTTTGGGACGGAGGGAGTATATAGGTATTTTAGAGTGTAGATTCATTCATTTTGCTCCGTATGTGTAGTCTATATTGGAGTCTCTGAAAAGGCTTATATTTAGGAAAGGAGGGAATAGATAACTATGAATGTTGAGTTATGAGTAGTAACAACAAAATGAGTAAATATGTAGGCACCTCGCAAAACCTTGCAATAGGAAGAGGATTTCAGTTTGAATGTGCAGCCACACACAAAAATCTTCTACATGATCTCAAGTATTTTGTCTGTGTCTATGGGTCAGACGTGCTGAAAGGGGTCAGGTACAAATGGAAGCAAAATAATAATATATACAATAGAGATGTTCATGATATGGGTATGCTCTATGCTACCATAGGTTGAAAGGGCAGGAATTGGAAAACTCATCACAATTACCCTTAAAATCCATGAAAGCAGTAGAGAATTGCTATTTGGTAGAAAGTAAGAGTCTATGTGGAAAGGGAGAACTGCTTTTGTACCACTGGTGAAGGTACAAGAGTTTTTTTTTTTTGAGGGAAAGCCTTCATGGCGCGCTTTATTGCAACTCAAACAAAGATACATCGTTCATTACAGCCGGGATAATGAAACTAGGGGGATCATCATCCCAAGAAACAGCAGAATTAGTAAGAAAAGCATGTCTAGCTAAATGGTACAAGAGTTAACATCGCTTTGATGCTCCCTACGTGAATAATATCAGCCACAGCCCAGCCGAGTCTCCAAAGGCCCATAGCACTGTGCATCACAGTACCAGCATTTTCTGTGGGGATCTAGCAGTTGAGAGCTCAGAAAATGGGCTAACAAACTCCACTTTAATGAACATATTTTTTTTACATCCGAGATAAGAAGAATGTTACTCCGTGGATGCAGTTCTCATGAATACGATATCAGTGCAATTTTTGATATTTACTATGTTTTTGTACTATAGAACATGTTCGGTGCCTGTATTGTGAGGCTCGAGGGACCAAAATTGTGCATCCGGCGTTGGAAAAATTTCATGGGAAAGAAATGGAGTTGGAGAGGGAGTTTGAGGAGGCTATCTCTAAAAGACGTCATGACCGGCTTATCTGCAAGAATGAATTTGCTGTTCAGCACTTGTGTGGAGTGGAGGAGGATTTCATGTACATTGATATGAGGTGCATCAGTAATCAGTTAGATGCTCTGCAATGTTCCTGTTAGATACTTGCGATGTGTTTCCTGCAAGGCCACCATATTGTGCCTTTTTTTTCTTCTTGTCGACAAAAGCATCACAATGAAGGATTTTGTACTTGATCTAATTATTGGTTGCACATGAAGCAGCATGTGGTAGTACTTCATACAGTACTGGTTTTTGGTCTTTCTTGTGTTTTTGGTGAAATTCTTGATCTTTTTAGATTATTTAGCACCTTGATAATTTTGTTTCAAGTTCTCATCGTGTGTTAAATCTGTCTATTTAGGTTTGGTTTAGTTACCCCCCCCCCCCCCCCCCCCCCCCCCACGCGCAAATAAAATGGGTTGGTTTAATTTACCCGCAGATAAAACGGTTTGGTTCATTTTAAATGGATGATGTATAATGAATAATGAAAATTAGAGGTGAATAATTACTGGGCAATTTAGTATATATTCTAGGGGTGTTTGAGATATTTATAAAAAAAGTCGATGTTCAAAAGCAGTGGAACTGCTATCACAGTTGTTGCTGTTGTCACCCAAGGCCCTGATTGTGGAACTTCGATTACAGTTTGTGTTTCCCCACTGGTACAATGTTAACAAACACATCACAAGTCTTCTATGTGTTGGCTGGAGCTTTGGAAGGGTACCCAAGATGAGGATGATATGGATGAAATCTGTGTGCAATGTGTGTTCAACAAAATGCCATGGAGACAATTCACTTGTTTTATTGCATACTATTTAACTCAGTTCCACAACGTCAGTTCTACCAATTTTGCTGGCGAAATCATAGTCTTGAGGATGATGCTATAAACCAATTTCCATGGCCCTAAAGAGGCTAATGCATACTACCTCTCTTTCTAAATATAAGATGTTGCTATATTTAGGAATAGAGGTAGTAAATATCATTATGAAACCCTCCAATTTTTGTTGATGACCGGAATTACCTCACTTAGGGGTTGTTTGGATGCCGAGAGTTAGATGCCAGATTTTGGAAAAACCAGTTTCGGGAGAATTTTTAGGAAAACCAGTTTTAGTTAGTTTTTCTGTTAAGATAAGTCTATACAATTCCTTGTTTGGATCGAGAAAAAATAAAACGTGATTACGTAGTTCTTCGTTCGGGAAGCAACAGGAACTTAATCACACGAGTAGTAGTATTATGTACAGTTTCCATGGAGCTTGGATTTGAGCTTCACGGCGTGTTGTGTTGGTCACCCGGAAGGCAGAAAGTACTAATCTGCATACTCATTCTGCCGCACGCAGTTCGCCATGGCAATGGCAAGCACCGACGCGGGGCCGTCTCAGCTGGGAGAACTGTTGTCCACTTTGGAGCCTTGGACAGAATAGAAGAGTAAAATGGCTCTCCGGCGTGCGGGTGTCGCAGTCAGCATCATCGGCACCGAGGAGGTCTCGTTGCTCACACCAGCAGTAACAGCGCCGTCGATGTTGTCGTAGTCGTCGCCATGGGCGCTCAGGAGGCGTGTTGCTCGCGTCAAGAGTAACATGTCGCCGTCCATGGTGTCGCACCCGTCGGCATGAGTGCGAGGAGGTCGTGTTGCTTTCGCCGAGAACAACACGCCGCCGTCGATGGTGTCAGGTAGATGGTGTCGCAGCTGTTGTTATGGCGTTGAACAGGAAACGCTGCTGACACCGGGAACAACACGCCGTCGTTGATGGTGTCGCAGCCGTCGCTATGGGCGTCCTGAACAACACGCGGCCGCGGGCCTTGCTGGAGGTTACTGCCCGTGGCAGGAGCTCAGTCGCTCGCCACGACGAGGACTTGGAGTCGATCCCTTGCCATCTACTCGTACATAGAAAACTGGTATATAGAAAAACGACGATTAGTGGTTTTTCTAAAAAAACAGTTTTTGGGTTTTTGGAGAACTAAGTTTAACTTATCCACAGTTTAGTTGGATAACCCAAACAAGGTTTTAGGTTGTTGTAACAGATTTGTGTATACATAGAATCAGTTCTCTATAAACTAGCTATCCAAACAACCCCAGTAAGCATCCTCATAAAAACTCAACAGAGTCGTCAAAAAGATTTGATTGCCAAAAATACCGTCATTATGGAGAACAGAGTAGAAAATCACACTCGTAGATTTGCCATGTCATACTACAGCTAAATATACGATTTTGCTAAAGTAGATCTAGATGAAAACTAAGCACTGCACATCTAAGTCCTTAACCACACAATTAATTATTGTTAGATTCGTGCAAAACGTTTATCTTTGACGTGTACCTAATTCAATAACGTTAACCGAACACGATGATAGAATAGTAAAGTTCTTCGATGCGTGGTTATGTTGTCCTTATACATTTTAACCTCGCCGTCAACCGCTCGTGATTGTGGAAGGCACTAAGGGCCTGTTCTAAAACCATGTTGGGCCGGCTAGTTACCATGTTGGGCCGGCTAGAAGGAGCCATCTCGGGCAGAACAGCACACAGGCGGCGGCTCGGCAGGCTTCACGGCGTAGTGCTGCATGTACAGTACAAACAACATGAGCCTTGTGCTGCTCCTGGCTCGGGAAAAAGAGAAGGGGAGGAGCTCACCTTGCGGTTTGGGATTGGGAGCGCTGTCGTCCTGGTGCTGCTTATGGCTCGGAGGGTCTCTCGGGCGTCAATGTCGTCAGGGCCAGCTCTGTCACGCCCAAGATGCGATCCTATCCTTATTTTGGCACGAGGGCCTTGACAGGGATAGAAGCGCATCTCGTCGTTTCGCAAGAATGGACATCATTACAGGTACATGTAAAGAAGAGATGAGTATACGGAATTGGCTTACACTCGCCACAAGCTACATCAATATCACATCAATACAACAACATATCCAAACATCATACAGAAGAGCAGGGTCCGACTACGGCGAAAACAAACGATAAAATGACATCCATCCTTGCTATCCCAGGCTGCCGCCTGGAACCCATCCTATGATCGATGAAGAAGAAGAAGAAGAAGAAGAAGAACTCCAAATCAAACAAGCATCGCGCTCACGTCATATCATCACAAAACCTGTACCTGCAACTGTTGTTGTAGTAATCTGTGAGCCACGGGGACTCAGCAATCTCATTTCCAAGGGTATCAAGACTATTAAAGCTTAATGTGTGAGGTATGGTTAAGTGGTGAGGCTGCAGCAAGCACTAAGCATTTATTTGAGTGGCTAGCTTACGAGTACAAGAATATAGGGGGATGATTGTCGAATAAACGGACATGATTTAGTAATGATCTCTAAGAGATCCTGAACACCTACTTACGTCAAACATAACCCCACCGTGTTCTCTCTCGGATAAGGACTCACGAGAAGAGACAGTCACGGTAACGCACACGGTTGGTGTATTTTATTTGAGTTTACTTTAAGTTTGCTATGACCGGGTGTTAAACAAAGTTTCCAAGTAGCCACGTAACCGCGGGCACGGCTTTCCGAAAGATTTAACCCTGCAGGGGTGCTCCAACTCATCCATCACAAACTAACCACACACAGCGGGAATAACCTCGACCACGAATCTCGTGATCTTCCTAGGCAATTCCAATGGAAAACCTCAACCTCGAGATAGCCCAAAGTATCGGAATTCCTCGCACAAGACGTTCGAGAAAGGTAAAACAAGTCCAGCAAGACCGCCCGGCAGGCCAGATCCCAATAGGAGCCGCGCGTATCTCTTTCTCAGGGCACTACCAGATGAGCAGTACGTACGGTGGCCTGATAGAAATCCCCCGAGTTGCCCCGGGGTGGCCCCGCAAGTGGCTCTGTTTTGGACCAACACTCATGAGGAGCACTGGCCCGGGTTGTTGATTAATTATCCACGGGGTGATCATGCCCTATGCAAATTTTAGTTGTTATTAAGCAAATAGTACCAATGTTGGGCCTTGCCAGACAAGTTTTATCCTAAAACGAAAATCAAGGGGGTCCCCATAACAACCCCGAGCATGTTAGGAGCGCTCAATTATGGAACATAACACCGGTACACAAGTAACTAAGGCGGCAAGAGTGGAACAAAACACCGAGCAAAAGGCCAAGCCTTCCACCCTTTACCAAGTATATATGTGCATTAAATTAAATAGCAATAATATTGTGATAGCTGGAAACAATTGCACCTGCAACTAGCAATGCTATAAGAAGGGCCGAGCAAGCGGTAACATAGCCAAACAATGTTTAGCTGGGATGTGGAGAGGTTAGAGGCCTTTCATGTCAATTTGGGAGGCTTGACATACAAGTGGTAGGTAGCGAGACAAGCGATAGAAACGAGACATCTAGCATGGCAATGATAGTAATGGTATCCAGGGAAATGATCATCTTGCCTGAGATCCCGCTTGGAAGAAGATCGAGTCCATGAAGAAGACGAGCCAACGTAGTCGAACGAATCCTCACACTCCGAACGCTTTCGGAACTCTATCGAGAAGAAGCAATCCGAAAACAACAATCAACACACGAGAACACCACAACATATGCATGATATGATGCGCAAACAAATATGATGCATGACCGGTTTAATTATGCAAGGCATGGCAATCACCACAAACAAACACTACACATTAAGTGAAGCTCAATATGCAACGAGTTGCATATTGACGAAACTCCACATTCGAATATTTAGTTCACTTATTTATTTACTCGGCAAGATTAAATGTTGTTAAACATGGCAAGAGGTGAAGCATAATGAAAGTACACTATCTAGGCATCTTAAATGAGGGCGGAAACAACTTATAGTATTTCCAAAACGACCCCATATGTTAATTTCGAAATTGGTCCAGATCTGAACTAATCATGTTTAATATTATTTAAATAGGTAAATACAATGCACAATGAGATTCTACTCGTTATTCTAGTCGATTTACATATATAGAACGTTAGAAACAGAGCTACGGCCTAAAAGATATGACATTCGCAAGATGCATATGACATGAATGCAAAATGCATGCAAACACCCACCACAAACATGTTAAATCATAGATGCAGCAAGATATTATGAAACTACATGAGATTCCAAGCAAGTTTCATATGCAACATGTCCAAAACGGAGCTACGGTTCAACAATAACAAGCAACACAAGTTTTAGTGCAAATCTGTCCAAAACAGCAAGATGGCATATTGCACGCATGAAAACAACAAGCTACGAGATTCTAAAATGCACAAACTAAGCATGGGGAAGTAGCATATAACACACACTTCATTTCATCTTCACATATCATACTCAAAAGAGTCATGAATCACATGGTACGAAGCTCACAACATGGCAACAAAATATGGCAGATTAGGACTTAGTGAGAATCACAGGTTTTTAGCTTAGCAGATTTCACGGAGGCATATTGGCAGCAGTAAAACTATATGATACAGGGCATATTATGACATGAAGATCTACAGCATGGTAGAGGACATGATGCATTCCAAATCATTACTTTATGGCAACATCAAATTATGCTCAGATTCATGGCAACCATCAACACAACATGGCATATTGAAGAAAACAGATTCTCAGACTTAGTGAAAATTAGAGTAGACATGTGCAGCAGTTTTTAACAGATTGACATATTGAGCAACAGAAATAATTATGATGCTAAACCTATTCATGCAAACTATTGACACAACTTGGTAGGCAACAACATGCTTAACAAAAGACTCCTTGGTGGAAAACACAAAAGACTCCTAGATCAATAGCAAATCACATGGCAACACAGCAACAAATAGCAGATTTCCAGACTTAGAAATATTTTGGACCCTCAAAACAACAGATTTTTATAGCATGTTCGCAACAAGAAAACGACACCTAAACATGCATTTCTATAGTAAACAAAAATACCAGGGCCTAGCACACATGTTCAAGGGCATATCTCATGTTCAAAATTATTTCATATGATGCACGGATTAAATCCCACAAAATAGACAAACGGGCATCATGGCAAAAATGACATGCACTCAACTTCCTCCAATGACAAAACTAAATGCACAGTTAAATTCTATGGATTTTTCTACCCCGAAACATATATAATATGCATAGGTTCATGTAGGAAAATAAGTCACAATTAATTAGGCAAGTTTAATGGTATAAACCCTTTTAGCAACTATAAATGCAAGTTAAATGCAAAAATTACAATGAACCAGTTTTTCATGCATGAAAATGCGATGCCGATAATATGAACATTTTTAATATATTATTGAATTAATTCCAATGCACAGTTAAATAAATATGACAATGCAAATTAATGGTAATTATGCAAAATGATGCAAAACAGCGAGCTTAGGTATTTTTATCATGGATGAAAAAGGCATATTATGAATCTACACAAAATTCTACCCATTTTACATATATAAAACATTTAGATCCGAGGCACGGTTATTTAAATATGAGCATTTTAAAATCATGCCTTTCTGCAATAAAACAACAATGGGCCAAAACAGTGGGCACTGGATAATAAAACGCGACCGGGGCGGGATTCATTGGGCGCTCACCATGGGCTCTTGGTCCGGTCGGAGGAGCGGCTGGGCCGGCGTAGAGCAGGCCTCGTGGCTGGGGAAGGAGGCCCACGAGCGCAGCGATCAAGCGGGTCAACGCGCTCACGCGGGCGTCGTCCTCGCTACCTCGTGCCCGAGGCGCAGCAACAGCAGGCAGTCGACGGCGAGCAGCGGCGTCCGAGGCGGGATCTGGCGAGGGCAATGGCGGGGATGGCCGGATCTAGTCGGGGGCGCTCCATCTAGGCGGCGGAGGGAGCTTGGGGCGGCGGCGCCCCTGCACAGGACTCGGGCGGCCCGGCAAACCTCCGGCGGGGCGGAGCGATGGCGGGCCTCAGGCGGCGATTCGGGCGGGCGGCGCTTGCCGGATCGGGCGCCGACGGTGGAGAGCGGTGCGACGAGGTCCTGCGAGGCTGCTCCGGTGAGGGACCTGCCGCCGGGAGGCGGCGACGCGGTCTGGTTCGGGCCCGGGGCGGGCCCGCGATGGGCCTGGCGGGCCGGCGGCGCTGGGAGGAGAGAGGAGGCACAGGGAAGCTGGGGGCACGGGCGGATCCCGAGGCGGCTAGGGTTGCCCGATTTGGACGGCTAGAGTCTATTTATAGCAATGGGGGCTAGGTTTGGGGGTTTCAGGGCCGATTTTGACCGTACGATCGTAATCGGATGGCTTCGGTCGCGGAGGGGGGGTTAGCTGGGCTGCGTTGGGCCGTGTAGAGGGGTTTGGGCCAAGAAGAGAGGGAAGTGGCAGCCCGTGACAGAGTTTTAAAAACACGAAAACGTCTGACGAATAAACCGAGGACCGCACTGCTACGGTTGACCCTTCGGGTATCAAACGACCTCTGATTGTAACGAAATTTGGCAGGCGGTCTACCTACAATAAAACAAGACCGCATGCCAACTTCCGACCCAATTCAAGAAAGTTTTATGCGCACTTTTAAAACAATATTTTTTAGACGATGCCGCGGGCGCATGCGTGTGTGGTTGGTCTCGAAACGTTCAACGGGGAGACCCGGCAACTACTAGCGGATGAAAGTTTTGAAAACATGACGTCAACGGAGTGCCGATGCAATGCGGATGATGCGATGATGAATGCGACAATAAAACGAATCACATGACGAGAAAGGAAATAAAAGGGGAATCTTCTGGAGCGTCGGTTCCGGGCTGTTACAACTCTCCTCCACTTACAAGAGATCTCGCCCCGAGATCTTAGAATGAGAAGGGGAAGGGGAAGAATAAGTAAGAGGTAAAACTTAGTTGCTTCTTTGACAAACGAGTGAAACCATAGAAACATGAAGGTTGGAAAGAGATGAAGAATGATATGAGGGACAAGCAAGATTTCAAAAGAAATTTCGGCAGCACTTCGGTAGGATAGAGAGGCAAAATTTGATAAGATGGAGAGAACTTGAAAGAGAAAACAATACTCCGGTTAAAAGATAAGCAAGGAATGAACATGATCTTGACAAAACAAGATGATGGTTCGAAGGGAGCAACATCACCAGGCCTCCGGAACAGAGAATAGAAACTAGATCGTTGAAAGAAAAGAACGGAGAAGGAAATGACAACTTCTACCACAAATGAATTTTAAAAGCATCCTTACCAAGGAGGATTGAACGGAGTTGTTGTAACATCAACAACGAAAAGAAAAGATTGTTATGGGCTTATGGAAAACAACTCAAAATTATGAGGTGACAACCGGCCACAAACGAAAACAAATGGTTGCTTGGGAGCAACAAGATGTGCAAAACTTCTTTCATCGAGAGGATAAGAGAAAACTTGGATCATTGACAAACACCATGATAGCAACACTCTTTAGTAAATGCTTTAGGTGAAATCCAATCCAAGATAACTCCAAGGAAGAACATGATGGGTTTAAATATCTCATCCTTGACCAGTTCTCTTCGAGACTCCTCATTAATCAAGAATGCTATAACACCACCTCAAAGATAAGGGAAAATGAGTTGCACTTTGAAATGCAAGATAAAGAATACTTGAGGTCCTCCAACAAAATCTTGAAGAACACTTGAAAATGAAAGAAATCTTGAAGAACCACCATGAAGAACCTCCGGAAAGAACTCCGGGTAGACAATGATAATAGAAAACAAATGAAGATTGAAAGAACAAGAGTTGAAGCCTTGCAATGGCTTAGATGAAGCTTCGAGATAATTGAGAAAACTTGAACTCCGGGAAAGAAAAGATAAACAACTTAGAACCAAGAATTTGATATCATGAACAACTCCGGAAGAAGGATTGAAATCACCTTAACCAACAAGAATAAGAATTATGTTATGCTTATCCTTCATCAAGTTAAATTGATGACAAGCAAAGGATTTAGCATACGACTTATTCTTCTTGCAAAAAAAAATTGAAGAGAGAGATAGAGCACAAACTTAAAGAAGTCTTCAACGAAACACCGGAATAATTGAGAGACGAACGAAGAGACACAATTGAGAAGAATTGGAGAACGAAAGCTGAAAGCTGAGAACGAAGAAATCTTCTGAAATGATGGCCTTCGGAGGATCGAGAAATAACAATAACTCTAAAATGCGCTAGATAGATATGGAAGGAATTACTCAAGATCGAAAACAATTTAATAGGATAACACGACGCTGAAACCATGGATCTTCGAGAATGGAACAAGATTTAAGAGAACTCTCCTTCGGTCTTCAATGCTGAGAATGATGGCGAGAAACACCGCCAAGACTTACTGAGACACTCCGGAACAATGAATAAGGAAAGGTTAAGCCAACGATGAAAATGATTTAGAAGTGATCTTCGGGAAGGAATAAGACTGATGAAATTCATTCTTACGTCATATTGAAAAGAACTTGAGGACATCTCCGGAAAGATTAGAAGAGCCATGTAAGATCCTGGGGAAAACCTGTGGGATATGGGCCCACTCAAAAGAAACCACCATTGAATTGATTGCTTAGAAAGATATTGCACTGGTACAAATTGAGAACTTGATGAGGTGAGAACCTTGAAATAATTTGAAAGAACTTGAATGAAAACACAAGACTTCTGAGATATCTTCAGCACTCCGGACAGGATAGATAGAGGCGATTAAACATGAGAGGCTTGAATAAGAACTTCCAACATGGGAGAGCATTTAAAGAATGAAAAGGATATGATGAGCACCGAAAACTTGAATTGAATCCACCGGACAAGAAAACAAAGATGAAGGCTAAGAAATGATGAACTGAGCACTGAGCATCTTCACAACGAATCACCGGATACATCACGGAAGAGAAGATAGCGGAAGCATCACATGAATAGAAAGGCACTCGAATGAGAATTTAATCACTGAAGAAAAAGGGCGGGAGGGTGGGGAAAACAAGGAACACTTGGGACAGATGAGACGAACTCCGGAAAGAAATATGAGGATTGATCTTGCAAATATTGGAAATGATTGAATCATCTTGATAAGAACACACCGGTTAGGGATAAGATATGAAATCACCACTTGACATCGAAGCAACTCGAATTACCATACTCCAAAACAACACAAAGGGTGAGGCTTGAGAATTAAGCCGAAAACAAATACATAACCCATTATGCATTCGTTGGAAGGATAATCCTAGGTAACTACTTGAATTCCCACCTAAGAACTTCCAAAATCTTTGGTTATGCAATCGGGTACACGGATACACAGAGTTTTTATCCATCACTCAACTCCTAGCAGTAATACTACTCTCCAGTGTATCACATCCCTCAACACACAACCGAAGGTCTCGGAAACTCATCTACCTCAGATCCTCGTAATCACAATGATACTAAGTATGGCAGTACATCCGAACTCTCTCCGCCAGTACTGGGGATGCCGGACTCCTCTCGCCACTACTAGTATTGAAGCAATTTCGAATATCCTCCGTCCTGAGATACTAAGGAAACTGAATGATAACGATGTGCACAAGAATCCCCTGGAGCTCAACTCCCCGGAAGAAATCAAGTCAGACAGGCGGCACCAAGACAGAACTCCGTCACATCGGCATCATATAGTTTCCAAAATACCCGCGTGATCCTAAAAAAAAATTTGAGCGAGAAGAGGAGTAGAATGAAAATTCCTAAGTCGAACACCTCACCAGAGTAGAGAAGAGGAGTAAAAGAATCCTACTCTCTGATATAACTAGACTCAAAATAGTTTTACTAGACTCGACTCGGCCAAAGTTCGATCAATCAAGGGGGCTCCTAGGTCGGTACAGGCTCTGATACCAACTTGTCACGCCCAAGATGCGATCCTATCCTTATTTTGGCACGAGGGCCTTGACAGGGATAGAAGCGCATCTCGTCGTTTCGCAAGAATGGACATCATTACAAGTACATGTAAAGAAGAGATGAGTATACGGAATTGGCTTACACTCGCCACAAGCTACATCAATATCACATCAATATAACAACATATCCAAACATCATACAGAAGAGCAGGGTCCGACTACGGACGAAAACAAACGATAAAATGACATCCATCCTTGCTATCCCAGGCTGCCGCCTGGAACCCATCCTATGATCGATGAAGAAGAAGAAGAAGAAGAAGAACTCCAAATCAAACAAGCATCGCGCTCACGTCATATCATCACAAAACCTGTACCTGCAACTGTTGTTGTAGTAATATGTGAGCCACGGGGACTCAGCAATCTCATTTCCAAGGGTATCAAGACTATTAAAGCTTAATGGGTGAGGTATGGTTAAGTGGTGAGGCTGCAGCAAGCACTAAGCATTTATTTGAGTGGCTAGCTTACGAGTACAAGAATATAGGGGGATGATTGTCGAATAAACGGACATGATTTAGTAATGATCTCTAAGAGATCCTGAACACCTACTTACGTCAAACATAACCCCACCGTGTTCTCTCTCGGATAAGGACTCACGAGAAGAGACAGTCACGGTAACGCACACGGTTGGTGTATTTTATTTGAGTTTACTTTAAGTTTGCTATGACCGGGTGTTAAACAAAGTTTCCAAGTAGCCACGTAACCGCGGGCACGGCTTTCCGAAAGATTTAACCCTGCAGGGGTGCTCCAACTCATCCATCACAAACTAACCACACACAGCGGGAATAACCTCGACCACGAATCTCATGATCTTCCTAGGCAATTCCAATGGAAAACCTCAACCTCGAGATAGCCCAAAGTATCGGAATTCCTCGCACAAGACATTCGAGAAAGGTAAAACAAGTCCAGGAAGACCGCCCGGCAGGCCAGATCCCAATAGGAGCCGCGCGTATCTCTTTCTCAGGGCACTACCAGATGAGCAGTACGTACGGTGGCCTGATAGAAATCCCCCGAGTTTCCCCGGGGTGGCCCCGCAAGTGGCTCTGTTTTGGACCAACACTCATGAGGAGCACTGGCCCGGGTTGTTGATTAACTATCCACGGGGTGATCATGCCCTATGCAAATTTTAGTTGGTATTAAGCAAATAGTACCAATGTTGGGCCTTGCCAGACAAGTTTTATCCTAAAACGAAAATCAAGGGGGTCCCCATAACAACCCCGAGCATGTTAGGAGCGCTCAATTATGGAACATAACACCGGTACACAAGTAACTAAGGCGGCAAGAGTGGAACAAAACACCGAGCAAAAGGCCAAGCCTTCCACCCTTTACCAAGTATATATGTGCATTAAATTAAATAGCAATAATATTGTGATAGCTGGAAACAATTGCACCTGCAACTAGCAATGCTATAAGAAGGGCCGAGCAAGCGGTAACATAGCCAAACAATGTTTTGCTGGGATGTGGAGAGGTTAGAGGCCTTTCATGTCAATTTGGGAGGCTTGACATACAAGTGGTAGGTAGCGAGACAAGCGATAGAAACGAGACATCTAGCATGGCAATGATAGTAATGGTATCCAGGGAAATGATCATCTTGCCTGAGATCCCGCTTGGAAAAAGATCGAGTCCATGAAGAAGACGAGCCAACGTAGTGGAACGAATCCTCACACTCCGAACGCTTTCGGAACTCTATCGAGAAGAAGCAATCCGAAAACAACAATCCACACACGAGAAAATCACAACATATGCATGATATGATGCGCAAACAAATATGATGCATGACCGGTTTAATTATGCAAGGCATGGCAATCACCACAAACAAATACTACACATTAAGTGAAGCTCAATATGCAACGAGTTGCATATTGACGAAACTCCACATTCGAATATTTAGTTCACTTATTTATTTACTCAGCAAGATTAAATGTTGTTAAACATGGCAAGAGGTGAAGCATAATGAAACTACACTATCTAGGCATCTTAAATGAGGGCGGAAACAACTTATAGTATTTCCGAAACGACCCCATATGTTAATTTCGAAATTGGTCCAGATCTGAACTAATCATGTTTAATATTATTTAAATAGGTAAATACAATGCACAATGAAATTCTACTCGTCATTCTAGTCGATTTACATATATAGAACGTTAGAAACGGAGCTACGGCCTAAAAGATATGACATTCGCAAGATGCATATGACATGAATGCAAAATGCATGCAAACACCCACCACAAACATGTTAAATCATAGATGCAGCAAGATATTATGAAACTACATGAGATTCTAAGCAAGTTTCATATGCAACATGTTCAAAACGGAGCTACGGTTCAACAATAACAAGCAACACAAGTTTTAGTGCAAATCTGTCCAAAACAGCAAGATGGCATATTGCACGCATGAAAACAACAAGCTACAAGATTCTAAAATGCACAAACTAAACATGGGGCAGTAGCATATAACACACACTTCATTTCATCTTCACATATCATACTCAAAAGAGTCATGGATCACATGGTACGAAGCTCACAACATGGCAACAAAATATGGCAGATTATGACTTAGTGAGAATCACAGGTTTTTAGCTTAGCAGATTTCACGGAGGCATATTGGCAGCAGTAAAACTATATGATACAGGGCATATTATGACATGAAAATCTACAGCATGGTAGAGGACATGATGCATTACAAATCATTACTTTATGGCAACATCAAATTATGCTCAGATTCATGACAACCATCAACACAACATGGCATATTGAAGAAAACAGATTCTCAGACTTAGTGAAAATTAGAGTAGACATGTGCAGCAGTTTTTAATAGATTGACATATTGAGCAACAGAAATAATTATGATGCTAAACCTATTCATGCAAACTATTGACACAACTTGGTAGGCAACAACATGCTTAACAAAAGACTCCTTGGTGGAAAACACAAAAGACTCCTAGATCAATAGCAAATCACATGGCAACACAGCAACAAATAGCAGATTTCCAGACTTAGAAATATTTTGGACCCTCAAAACAACAGATTTTTATAGCATGTTGGCAACAAGAAAACGACACCTAAACATGCATTTCTATAGCAACCAAAAATACCAGGGCCTAGCACACATGTTCAAGGGCATATCTCATGTTCAAAATTATTTCATATGATGCACGGATTAAATCCCACAAAATAGACAAACGGGCATCATGGCAAAAATGACATGCACTCAACTTCCTCCAATGACAAAACTAAATGCACAGTTAAATTCTATGGATTTTCTACCCCGAAACATATATAATATGCATAGGTTCATGTAGGAAAATAAGTCACAATTAATTAGGCAAGTTTAATGGTATAAACCTTTTAGCAACTATAAATGCAAGTTAAATGCAAAAATTACAATGAACCAGTTTTTTATGCATGAAAATGCGATGCCGATAATATGAACATTTTTAATATATTGTTGAATTAATTCCAATGCACAGTTAAATAAATATGACAATGCAAATTAATGGTAATTATGCAAAATGATGCAAAACAGCGAGCTTAGGTATTTTTATCATGGATGAAAAAGGCATATTATGAATCTACACAAAATTCTACCCATTTTAGATATATAAAACATTTAGATCCGAGGCACGGTTATTTAAATATGAGCATTTTAAAATCATGCCTTTCTGCAATAAAACAACAATGGGCCAAAACAGTGGGCACTGGATAATAAAACGCGACCGGGGCGAGATTCATTCGGCGCTCACCATGGGTTCTTGGCCCGGTCGGAGGAGCGGCTGGGCTGGCGCAGAGCAGGCCTCGCGGCTGGGGAAGGAGGCCCACGAGCGCAGCGATCGAGCGGGTCAACGCGCTCACGTGGGCGTCGTCCTCGCTACCTCGTGCCCGAGGCGCAGCAAGAACAGGCAGTCGACGGCGAGCAGCAGCGTCCGAGGCGGGATCTGGCGAGGGCAATGGCGGGGATGGCCGGATCTAGTCGGGGGCGCTCCATCTAGGCGGCGGAGGGAGCTTGGGGCGGCGGCGCCCCTGCACAGGACTCGGGCGGCCGGGCAAACCTCCGGCGGGGCGGAGCGATGGCGGGCCTCAGGCGGCGATTCGGGCGGGCGGCGCTCGCCGGAACGGGCGCCAGCGGTGGAGAGCGGTGCGACGAGGTCCTGCGAGGCTGCTCCGGTGAGGGACCTGCCGGCGGGAGGCGGCGCTAGGTGCTACGGGAGCCCCTGGCTCGGGCGCTGGCTGCGGGCGCCCCGGCGGCGACGCGGTCCGGTTCGGGCCCGGGGCGGGCCCACGATGGGCCTGGCGGGCCGGCGGCGCTGGGAGGAGAGAGGAGGCACGGGGAAGCTGGGGGCACGGGTGGATCCCGAGGCGGCTAGGGTTGCCCGATTTGGACGGCTAGAGTCTATTTATAGCAATGGGGGCTAGGTTTGGGGGTTTCAGGGCCGATTTCGACCGTACGATCGTAATCGGATGGCTTCGGTCGCGGAGGGGGGTTAGCTGGGCTGCGTTGGGCCGTGTAGAGGGGTTTGGGCCAAGAAGAGAGGGAAGTGGCAGCCCGTGACAGAGTTTTAAAAACACGAAAACGTCTGACGAATAAACCGATGACCGCACTGCTACGGTTGACCCTTCGGGTATCAAACGACCTCTGATTGCGACGAAATTTGGCAGGCGGTCTACCTACAATAAAACAAGACCGCATGCCAACTTCCGACCCAATTCAAGAAAGTTTTATGCGCACTTTTAAAACAATATTTTTTAGACGATGCCGCGGGCGCATGCGTATGTGGTTGGTCTCGAAACGTTCAACGGGGAGACCCGACAACTACTAGCGGATGAAAGTTTTGAAAACATGACGTCAACGGAGTGCCGATGCAATGCGGATGATGCGAATGATGCGATGATGAATGCGACAATAAAACGAATCACATGACGAGAAAGGAAATAAAAGGGGAATCTTCTGGAGCGTCGGTTCCGGGCTGTTACAAGCGGCAAGCCATGGGGCCATAGCTCTTTGCACCAGGCGCGGCGGGCAGTGGCAACGATGGGATCTGGGGGGAAACAACCTTGGACGGGCGGATCTGTAGTCGGGGACGAGGATCTTTCCTGCGACGGGGGCAGCCAGGCGTGACGGTGGTAACGGCGGCGGTGGGAGTTCGAGAGGAGAGACGAGGGAGCGAGAAGATATGAGCGAGCAGGTGCGTGCTGGATCGAGGAGGAGCTGATCGAAACGTTTTTTTTTGGCGGTGGCATTACCTCCGTAAATAACCTGAACTTCAGATTCACCAGAACATGGAGCTGGGAATGTCTAGCTTCAGAAAAATGAACTACAACCCACGATAGCTTCCTGGATTCTAGCTTCCTGGAGCTATCGCGTTTGGACTCGCTTCGGGCTGAAAATTAGAGAAGTTTAGAGCTGGAGGACTTCACAACAGGCCCTAAGTCCCTTGGGAGCTCCTATTTCATTCAAAACCATGGAATTCCTGCTATAACACTGACATGGTTCAGCCCACGAAGTGCTCACTCGCTCTCTCCCTGCTCCGCTCGCTCGCTTAGCTTTTTTCCTAGTCGCTTCAATGCTACTTCAGAAAAAACTGTCTCTTATTTTTATTTTGAACATTCACTAAATCAATGTATGTTCATTAATATTAAAAATATTGGGTCTAAAAAAAACCCAAACTAAAAAAATGTTCCGCAAATTCGAAAACTATTTATGGAATTTAAACATTGTTCGTGAAATTGAAAAATGGTTCACAAATTTAGAAAATATTCATGGAACTTAACAATATTCATGATTTTAAATATATTAATGTTTTTTTTATAAAAAAATGTGGGTTTGAAAAATGTTCGTAGCTTTGTAAAAAAGGTTCATGAATAAAAAATGAAAAAATAAGTAAAAAGGAAAAACAAAACGTAAAAAAAGCAAAAAGGGAGAAATAACGAAAAATTTATATTAAAAAATAGATAAAAACCAAAAACAAAACTATTGAAACTGATAGTAAAAGCACATAAAAAGAATAGAAAAACAGACAATACCTCCGAGAACCTTCTCGAAACCAAAAAACCCAGCCTACACATTACGACTATGAAGATATGCATTACTCTCTATTAAAACTTCAAAGAAGGACATCATGAACATTGACACACTACTCAGCATCAGCCTACGGACCACATGTTGCTCATCATAAATAACAACTTTTCCCTTCTAACTACTTAGTTTCGTTTTGAACTGGTGCTCGGACCCTTCCAATCTTTATTAAGCAGCTTGGGATTTTTCTTGGAAAAACACCACATTCATTAATTACTTAAAAGATTATTACAATCATTTGTAACAGCAAACAACTTGCAGGGCGGAAAACTATTACAAAAAACACAATCGGATCCAGTATCAAAATTATACTTCACAATCTCATGTGGCATCCCGTTGGACAGGCGGTTAGTTTTAGAAAGTTTAAAATTCTAACAGCTGGAAATACTCATAGCTTTCTTCTTCGTATCACCAAGAGGGGACCTGTCAAAATTTTCATTTATTAGGAATAAAGCCACAAAATAAAGCCACAAAAGCATAACCAGTCTCGAAAACAGTAGGCATGTGAAGAGTTTTACCAATGTAAAGACCAGCCATGCAAGCCCGAAACTCTCACATTGGAACATCTGTTGTTTTCTATCGTAGGTGCATCGCATGCAAAATAAAAATTTCCTACGCACAAAACAACTCGGAACATGCTATGGAGATGGATCACAAAGCATTACCACTAGACGTGCAGTGTCGTGCAGCGGAAGTAGAGTTGGGGCAGCGCGTCCGCGAGGTCCGTCTCCTCCTCGTCCGATCTACCTCGAACAGCCGGTCACCTGATGTCTAGTACGCAACCTTCTTCTTGTAGACTCGTGTTGGGCCTCCAAGCGCAGAGTTTTGTAGGACCGTAGCAAATTTCCCTCAAGTGGATGACCTAAGGTTTATCAATCCGTGGGAGGCGTAGGATGAAGATGGTCTCTCTCAAACAACCCTGACACCAAATAACAAAGAGTTTCTTGTGTCCCCAACACACCCAATACAATGGTAAATTGTATAGGTGCACTAGTTCGGCGAAGAGATGGTGATACAAGTGTAATATGGATGGTAGATATAGGTTTTTGTAATCTGAAAATATAAAAACAGCAAGGTAGCAAGTAACTAAAGTGAGCAAAAACGGTATTGCAATGCTTAGAAACAAGGCCTAGGGTTCATACTTTCACTAGTGCAAGTTCTCTCAACAATACTGACATAGTTGAATCATATGTAAATCCCTCATGCGCGACAAATAGTTCACTCCAAAGTTACAAATAGCGGAGAACAAACGAAGAAATTATTGTAGGGTACGAAACCACCTCAAAGTTATCTTTTCCGATCAATCTTATGAGCTATCCCTATAAGTGTCACGAACAGCCCTAGAGTTCGTACTAAAATAACACCTTAAGATACACATCAACCAAAACTCTAATGGCACCTAGATACTCCAATGTCACCACGAGTACCCATGGGCTTGATTATACGATATGCATCACACAATTTCAGATTCATCATGTTCAATCCAACACAAAGAACTTCAAAGAGTGCCCCAAAGTTTCTAGCGGAGAGTCAAGACGAAAACGTGTGCCAACCCCTATGCATAGATTCCCAAGGTCACGGAACCCGCAAGTTGATCACCAAAACATACATCAAGTGGATCAATAGAACATCCCATTGTGACCACGGATATCCCATCGCAAGACATACATCAAGTGTTCTCAAATCCTTTAAAGACTCAATCCGATAAGAAAACTTCAAAGGGAAAACTCAATTCATCACAAGAAGATAGAGAGGGGAAAACTCCATATGATTCATCTATATTAATAAAGCTTCGCGGTATATCAAGATCGTGCCATCTCAAGAACACGAGAGAGAGAGAGAGATCAAACACATAGCTACTGGTACATACCCTCAGCCCTGAGGGTGAACTACTCCCTCCTCGTCATGGAGACCACCGGGATGATGAAGATGGCCTCCGGTGATGGTTTCCCCCTCCGGTGATGGTTTCCCCCTCCGGCAGGGTGCCGGAACGGGCTCCCGATTGGTTTTTCGTGGCTCTGGAGGCTTGCGGCGGCGGAACTCCCGATCTAGGTTTGTTTCTGTTTTTTTGTATTTATAGGAATTTTTGGCTGCGGAAACAAGTCCAGGGGGGCCACGAGGTGACGACAAGCCAGGGGGGCGCGCCCTAGGGGGGGCGTCCCCCAGGCTTGTGGTGGCCTCGTGGCTCTTCTGGCCCAGCTCCAAAGCTCCCTGGGCTTCTTCTGGTCCATAAAAAATCATCGTAGATTTTTATTCCGTTTGGGCTCCGTTTGATATTCCTTTTCTGTAAAACTCAAAAACACGGAAAAAACAGAAACTGGCACTGGGCTCTAGGTTAATAGGTTAGTCCCAAAAATAATATAAAGTTGTAGTAAAATGATTGTAAAACATCCAAGAATGATAATATAACAGCATGGAACAAGCAAAAATTATAGATACGTTGGAGACGTATCAGCATCCCCAAGCTTAATTCCTACTCGTCCTCGAGTAGGTAAATGATAAAAACAGAATTTTTGATGTGGAATGCTGCCTAACATGTTCATCATATTCTTTTCTTCTTTGTATAGCATGGACATTTGGACTTGTAAATGATTCAAAGCAATAGTCTAGTTTTAACATAATGACTTCAATACTCAAGCATGTCAACAAGCAACCATGTCTTTCAAAATATCAACACTAAAGAAAGTTATCCCTAGCCCATCATGCTCAATCATTGATCCATTCATGAAACACACTCAAATATTAGCTATGCCCAATGCTCAAGTACGATCATAGTTCCCCCTGGTTGGTGCTTATAAGAGAAGATGGATACTCAAAGCAAAAATAAAAATTGCATAAAGTGAATAGATAAGCCCTTCGTAGAGGGAAGTAGGGATTTGCAGGGGTGCCAGAGTTGAAAGTTTTAAATTGAGAGAGAAAAAAATATATATTGGGTGGCATGCTTTTCCTGTCAACGAAAACAACAAAGTAGCTCACAATACTTTCCATGCTAGATACATTATAGGCGGTTCCCAAATAGAATAGTAAAGTTTTTACTCCCCCTCCACCAATCAATCACACTCCATGGCGAGCCGAATCCACGGGTACCGTCCATACAAACAACAATCCTGGGGGAGTTTTGTTTCATTATTTTTTTGATTTGAATTTTGAGCATGGGACTGGGCATCCCGGATACCAGCCACTTTATCGTGAATGATAGTGAATCAACACATATCGTGAGAATAACACACCTAGCATGGAAAAAATATTGGATACTCCCCACCGTTTCATGAGCGGTACGGGCACACAAAAGAGAAAATTTATTTTGAAAATTTAGAGATGGCACATACAAATTTGCTTGGAACGGCATGGAAATACCGCATATAGGTAGGTATGGTGGACTCATAAGGCAAAACTTGGTTTAAGGATTTTGGATGCACAAGTAGTATTTCTACTTAGTACAAATGAAGGCTAGCAAATAGATTGGGAAGCAACCAAACCAAGGAACGAAAAATCACATAAGTGAGCATTGAGTCACAACTAACACCGAATAATGCACCACAAGTAGGATGTAACTTCATTGCATATTGACTTTCGTGCATGCATAGGGAATCACAAACCTTAACACCAATATTCCTACTAAGCATAATTACTCACTAACATGACTCACATATTACTATCATCATGTTTCAAAACTATTACAGGGAATCAAGTTTAATTTGTCCAATGATCTTCATGAAAGTTTTTATTATATCCTCCTTGGATATCTATCACTTTGGGACTAGTTTCATATATTGCCATTGCTTTTTAAACAAGCTCAAACAAATTTAAATGAAGCACATGAGCATAAAGATTTCATCCCTCAAAAAGGTATAAGTGAAGCATGAAAGTAAATGACAAAACTACTCCAAAACATATAAGTGAAGATCAATGAGTAGTCAAACAATTAAGTAGCTATGTGGGGACTCTATCTCCCTCAATAAATATTTTCAGATCTGAGTATTTTATTCAACATCAAGCAAAAGAAAAATAGCACTCCAAGAATAGCACGCATCATGTGAACGAATAAAAATTTAGGCTCAACATAGGCTAACCGATAATTGTTGATGAAGAGAGGTGGGATGCGTAGCATCCGCAAGCTTAGATGCTTGAGACTTATTGAAATATTTACTTGGGGTGCCTTGGGCATCCCTAAGCTTGAGCTTTTGTATCTCGTTCAATCCTCTCATATCATGGTTTCACCTATTCTCAAAAACTTCATCCACACAAAACTCGAAAAGAACTCGTGAGATAGGTTAGTACACATAAGAATAAATCAACACTTCATGTACTGCCAAGACAAGTTGCACAAATTTTTTCAAACATTAGGTACTGTATACTATCATTTCCACAATTTATATCTACCAATATGGGCTATGGAAACTATAGGATAAGTAGATAACGAAACTATGACAGCAATCTGTCTAAACAGAACAGTCTGTAGCAATTTATGAAAACAGTGTACTTATGTAACTCAAAAAATTATGAAAATTTAGTAAATGCTATAAAATTTATATGCCATCACTGTGTAAAAAATTCAGAAACTTTCCACGTTCCAGTAAAATATGAAAATTCAAACAGTACAGCCAAAGTTTCTGTTTTTACAGAGCACTCATCAAAACATGCAATGCAAGCATCCTAAAGGCAATTCTTGGAACTTTTTATTGAAAAACAAGATTATAAATAACAACTAACAGAGAACAATAAAATAAAATGACGTTCCAAGCAAAACTCATATTATGTGACGAATACAAATATAGCTCCAAGTAAGATATACCGATAGTGTTGAAGATGAAAGAGGGGATGCCTTCCGGGGCATCCCAAAGCTTAGGTTCTTGTCACTCCTTATTCTCCTCATATCGGTGTCTCACCCAAAACTTGAAAACTTCAATCACACAAAACTTAACGGAACTTCGTGAGATGGGTTAGTATAATAAACAAAGATCATTCACTTAGGTACTGTCAAGACAAGATTCATAATTGTTCTCAAATAATACCTACTGTATTCTATCATTCCCATAATTTATACCGCTAAATATAAGCTATGGAAACACTAAAACAAGCAAACTATGCATGCAAAACAGAAGCTGTCAAAAACAGAACAGTCTGTGAAGATATGTAGTGTAACCATACTTCCCTGTCTCTGAAAATTTTGAAAACTTAGGACAACCTGAAGAATTTGTATATGAAAACTGTGTAAAAATTTCAGATCATTATCACACTCCAGTAAAAAATGAAAATTCCTGTACTGGAGTCAAAAGTTTCTGTTTTGGTTCAGCATCAATTCTACTCATCTTGTGAGTCATCCCAAAGGCTTTACTTGGCACTTTATTGAAATAAAAAGCATAAAACATGATTACTACAATAGCTTAATCATGTGATCACTCAAAAACAGAAAGTAAAAGTGTTGGGTTGTCTCCCAACAAGCGCTTTTCTTTAATGCCTTTTTAGCTAGGCATGATGATTTCAATGATGCTCACATAGGAATGATAATTGAAACATGCAAAAGAGCATCATGAATCTCATGACAAGCACATTTAAGTCTAACCCACTTCCTATGCATAGGGATTTTGTGAGCAAACAATTTATGGGAGCAAGAATCAACTAGCATAGGAAGGCAAAACAAGCATAACTTCAAAACTTTGAACACATAGAGAGGAAACTTGATATTTTTGCAATTCCTACAAGCATATGTTCCTCCCTCATAATAATTTTCAGTAGCATCATGAAGGAATTTCACAAAATAACTATCACATAAAGCATTATCTTCAAGCATATAAAATTTGTCACTCTCCACATAAGCAATTTTCTTCTCATTCATAATAGTGGGAGCAAACTCAACAAAATAACTATCATGAGAAGCATAATCGAATTGCAAATTAAAATCATGATGACAAGTTTCATGGTTATCATTATTATTTATAGCATACATGTCATCACAATAATCATCATAAATAGGAGGCATGCTTTCATCATAATAAATTTGCTCATCAAAACTTGGGGGACTAAACATATCATCTTCATCAAACATAGCATCCCCAAGCTTGTAGCTTTGCATATCATTATCATCATGAATATTCAGAGAATTCATACTAACAATATTTCTATCATGCTCATCATTCAAAGATTTAGTGCGAAACATTTTAATAACTTCTTCTTATAACACTTGAGCACAATTTTCCTTTCCATCATTTTCACGAAAGACATTAAAAAGATGAAGCATATGAGGCAACCTCAATTCCATTTTTTTGTAGTTTTCTTTTATAAAACCAAACTAGTGATAAAACAAGAAACTAAAAGATTCAATTGCAAGATCTAAGGATATACCTTCAAGCACTCACCTCCCCGGCAACGGCGCCAGAAAAGAGCTTGATGTCTACTACACAACCTTCTTCTTGTAGACTCGTGTTGGGCCTTCAAGCGCAGAGTTTTGTAGGACAGTAGCAAATTTCCCTCAAGTGGATGACCTAAGGTTTATCAATCCGTGGGAGGCATAGGATGAAGATGGTCTCTCTCAAACAGCCCTGCAATCAAATAACAAAGAGTCTCTTGTGTCCCCAACACACCCAATACAATGGTAAATTGTATAGGTGCACTAGTTCGGCGAAGAGATGGTGATACAAGTGTAATATGGATGGTAGATATAGGTTTTTGTAATCTGAAAATATAAAAAACAGCAAGGTAGCAAGTAACAAAAGTGAGCAAAAACGGTATTGCAATGCTTAGAAACAAGGCCTAGGGTTCATACTTTCACTAGTGCAAGTTCTCTCAACAATACTGACATAGTTGAATCATATGTAAATCCCTCACGTGCGACAAAGAGTTCACTCCAAAGTTACAAATAGCGGAGAACAAACAAAGAAATTATTGTAGGGTACAAAACCACCTCAAAGTTATCTTTTCCGATCAATCTTATGAGCTATCCCTATAAGTGTCACGAACAGCCCTAGAGTTCGTACTAAAATAACACCTTAGATACACATCAACCAAAACCCTAATGTCATCTAGATACTCCAATGTCACCACGAGTACCCATGGGCTTGATTATACGATATGCATCACACAATTTCAGATTCATCATGTTCAATCCAACACAAAGAACTTCAAAGAGTGCCCCAAAGTTTCTACCGGAGAGCCAAGACGAAAACGTGTGCCAACCCCTATGCATAGATTCCCAAGGTCATGGAACCCGCAAGTTGATCACCAAAACATACATCAAGTGGATCAATAGAACATCCCATTGTCACCACGGATATCCCATCGCATGACATACATCAAGTGTTCTCAAATCCTTTAAAGACTCAATCCTATAAGAAAACTTCAAAGGGAAAACTCAATTCATCACAAGAAGATAGAGAGGGGAAAACTCCATATGATTCATCTATATTAAAAAAGCTTCGCGGTACATCAAGATCGTGCCATCTCAAGAACACGAGAGAGAGAGAGAGAGATCAAACACATAGCTACTGGTACATACCCTCAGCCCCGAGGGTGAACTACTCCCTCCTCGTCATGGAGACCGCCGGGATGATGAAGATGGCCTCCGGTGATGGTTTCCCCCTCCGGCAGGGTGCCGGAACGGGCTCCCGATTGGTTTTTCGTGGCTCTGGAGGTTTGCGGCGGCGGAACTCCTGATCTAGGTTTGTTTCTGGGGATTTCTGTATTTATAGGAATTTTTGGCGGCGGAAACAAGTCTAGGGGGGCCACGAGGTGATGACAAGCCAGGGGGGCACGCCCTAGGGGGGGGGCGCCCCCCAGGCTTGTGGTGACCTTGTGGCTCTTCTGGCCCAGCTCCAAAGCTCCCTGGGCTTCTTCTGGTCCATAAAAAATCACCATATATTTTTATTCCGTTTGGGCTCCGTTTGATATTCCTTTTCTGTAAAACTCAAAAACACGGAAAAACAGAAACTGGCACTGGGCTCTAGGTTAATAGGTTAGTCCCAAAAATAATATAAAGTTGTAGTAAAATGATTGTAAAACATCCAAGAATGATAATATAACAGCATGGAACAAGCAAAAATTATAGATACGTTGGAGACGTATCATCACCGAATCCCACATACAGGTTCACCGTAGTGACGCAAGTGCACCGCCTCTAATGGTATCCGCGTGTGCAGGAGGAACACCGTGCGGCGGACTGCTAGGTCCGATCACACAGTCGACGGCAAGTGGAGGTGGCTACTTGCAACACATGCAAAGCCCTAATGACGGCGCCGAAGCGATCTACCGAATGGGTGTGCCGTACCTCCACTATATATAGGCATCCGTCGCGGGCTCAACACTTGGGCCTCGCACGGATCCTAAAGCCCACAAGTAGTTCCTTCCCTTAAGCACGCGACCCCTTAGGTTCTCGTTCACTTGGTCGCAATTTGATCACATCTGGCTCGGCTAGTCAGTAGCGGCCTCTTGCAAAGCGTGCCGACTCCAAGTGTCCGATGAAGCTGGTTAGTCGAACCTGTACATCACACTTCCGTTCCCTTCGTCACACGATATATGTTGTCATGCTCAAGGCGACATGGTCATCCTTGTTGCAACACGACCTCTTTCTCATGCCGGTGAATCCGACCAACACTTCGGATTATCTCATAATCCTCATCACATGGCCATGCTTATCCAGGTCAGATCAGCCGAGGGGCCCAGAGTATATCTCTCCTGATCGGAGGGGCAAATCCCATCTTGCTCAACCATGTCTCACAGCATGGGTCTGGACAAGTCCGAAACCTACCTTTGTAACTACCCAGTCATGGAGTAGCATTTGGTCGGCCCAAAGCAGGTCTGTCACCATCCCGAGTACATGCGCCAGCTCAGGTCTTAGGACATAGAGCATATGTTGTACTAGAGACTCACAGATGACCTATCGCTGCATCTCATAGTCGGGTGTTGAACTCAGACCTTATCTCAGACTCGGATCCGACTAGATCTTTCTGAGTCCATATTATCCGGTTGGCATCCAATGCTACATGGTCAGTGAGACCGGACCATCCACCGTGTCATATGCTAGTCTAACTGGCTGAGCATCCACACAACCCTTTCGACTAGGGACCATTTAGGATAGTCATCATACAATGCATAGTCTTACAAACAAGTCACGTACTTGTTAATACATATCATTGATAATATCCAAGGTCTATCTTTATTCATCAACACATAGGAAATATCATCATACATGATTGCCTCTAGGGCATATCTCCAACAGTCTCCCACTTGCACTAGAGTCAATCAAATAGACATCGAATTCCCATAGCTCTAACGTGCCCCTAATGCTTGGGTTGTGGAAGCGACTTAGTCAAAGGATCCGCAACATTTGCATCCGTATGAATCTTGCATAAATTTGTATCGCCCTTCTTTACGAGCTTTCGTATCAGGTGATATTTTCGGTCTATGTGCCTGGTCTTGTGGTGTTGTCTCGGCTCCTTGGCCTGTGCGATGGCACCTGAATTATCACAATAAAGGTCCAACGGCTTTGACCAGCCCGGGAACACACCAAGATCTTCGAGGAACTTCCGAATCCAAATACTTTCCTTTGTGGCTTCACAAGCCAAAATGTATTCGACCTCTGTTGTGGAGTCGGCCACCGTATCTTGCTTGGAACTCGTCCAGCTCACTGCTCCTACATTCTTGACATACACGGATCCAGTTTGCGATCGACAATCATCCCTGTTGGTTTGGAAACTAGCATCAGCGTAACCCTTTATGCAGAGCTCCTCCTCACCTCCATAAACTAGGAACATCTCTTTAGTCCTTTTCAGGTAGTTCAGGATAGTTTTCACTGCTGCCCAGTGACTCTCACCTGGGTCGTCCTGGTATCTGCTTGTTAAACTTATTGCATAGGCAACATCAGGCCGTGTACATAGCATGACATACATGATGGATCCTATTGCCGAAGCATACGGAATCCTACTCATCCGGTTTCGCTCATCAGAAGTCATAGGACTCTGAGTCTTGCTTAGCCTTATACCATGTGAGATGGGCAAGAACCCTTTCTTGGCCTCACTCATGTTGAGCCGCCTCAACACTTTGTCTATGTACGTGCTCTGGCTTAAGACGAGCAACCTCTTGGATCTATCTCTATAGATCTTGATGCCTAAAATGTATACTGCTTCTCCAAGGTCTTTAATCGAAAACTTGCCATTCAATGATTCCTTGACTGAGTTCAACATCGAAACATCATTTCCGATCAGCAGTATGTCATCCACATACAGGATAAAAATACTACCGAGCTCCCACTAGACTTCTTATATAAACAATAGTCCTCTTCGTTCTTGATGAAACCAAGGTCAACGATTGAGGGAGTCCGGGATTAAGGGGTCCTCGGGCTGCCAGCCTATCTCTGCAGGCCGGACAGTGGGCCGCCTTGTGATTGTCAATGAAGGCCCGAACACCATAACCAAGACGGAATCTCTTAGGACGTGACGTGCACTCCAAGTATCAGACGATGGGTTCGGCATATTCCTTTCCTGATATAACCGATGTTGTGTAACCCTGGATACCCCTGGTGGCTATATAAACCAGAGGGTTTTAGTCTGTAGGACAGGTTAAGCTCATTACTCTTAGGGTTTAGACCACATCATACGATCTCGAGGTAGATCAACTCTGTACTCGATACCCCATATTTAATACAATCAAAGAAGGAAGTAGGGTTTTACCTCCATTAAGAGGGCCCGAACCTGGGTAAATATCATCTCCCTTGTCTCCTGCAACCCATCAATCCAAGATCCAAAGTTCGGGACCCCCTACCCGAGATCTGCCGGTTTTGACACTGACATTGGTGCTTTCATCGAGGGTTCCACTGCGGAATCATGAGAAGGATCGACGGCTTGCTTCGTCACCGGCGACGGGCTCCACACCGAGGATACTTTTTTCCCCGGCCAGCCCTCCGTGTTCGACGATGCCGCTTTGCTCACCAGGGTGGCAGATCACCTTGACCAGATCGTCGGGTTCATCCCGGGTCAGGGAATGAAGTTTGGTGATCTAGATTACATCGCCAACGCCCAAGGTGATCTGGTTCTCTCTGAGCTCTCAGCTTTAACTAAAGAGCACAGTAGCCCTGAAGCTTTGACTTCTAATCTCTTCCCCGACATTGTGATCGGGACAACCTCCTCGGATCTGGCCTTGAGCCCGGATCTGAACATGACAGGCCAAAGTTAGGGATCAACTCTGGCCGAACACATTCATTGGGCTGATATGTCTAAATGCAACCCAGACAAAACGCCAAAGGATAGTCCGGTCAGCCCCTCGCCATCAAACGAGACTCTAGCCCGGATCCAAGCATTGGAAATTACAAATTCCTGTGCCCCGACCTATACCCAGAATGTTCTGGAGGCCGGTCTCTAGGAATTTTGCTTCCCACCCACCACCCACTTAATAGCCACCATCGAAGATTTAACCGATGTGTTGGACTTCTCTTCGGATGAGGGCGAGGAAACATATGCGGACGTCGGCACAATTGCTCCTCCCGCAACTGCTCAATGGACCGCCACATCCACGTATGATGTTTACATGGTGGACACTCCCGGCGATCAGGACGGCAGCACGCCTGCTTCGAGCGGCGATGGCATCCGACCCAAAAACAGTGGTGACGACACACTCAAGCGCCATCGTCAGTGTAAAAAATCCAAGGGGCGCAAGGGCAGGAAAACTTTACATCGGACACCCCCGAAGATCCCGCTGACCCAGCCTCTCCCGAAGAGCAGTAGGGTGATCCTGATGGGAATATAGATCCTGAAAACCCTGAGGACCCCGTTGATTCCGAAGACAGCAACTACCTCACTCTTTCTGAAGACGATGTCAGTCTCGGCGATGAGGATTTTATCGTTCCCGAAGACCCACTTGATCAAGAGCGATTCAAGCATCAACTGATCGCCACCGCTCGAAGCCTCAAGATGAAACAAAATCAAATCAAAGTTGAACAAGACACCCTCAATGACAGATGGACGCGAGTCCTAGCTGCCGAGGAAGGACACTGCTATGGACGGCAGGATCAAAATAAAGATTACCCGCGCCGCTGTCTAGAATTCGATGATGAGGCCTTTGAGCCCGCACTCCCTAGACACACCAAAGATGACAAGGAGAACCGCCCCCTCGAGGACGGGACAGGACAAAGGGCAAAGTGAGAGAAGTACCCGAACACCCCCGCAAAGGACGGAAAGAACCAGCATGACCCGAAGACCCGTTCGACCTACGACACACTCTGAATGCTCACGCAGGACAGCCAAGATCCATTTACGGATCCAAAGGACGAACCCCTGCCAGATGGGACGGGTATCAAGCTGGGCTCGACCAGAATGATAGAGTTTGAGGACAGCACCGGGACCGAACTCAATCCGACCTCCAACGCGATGTGGCCAGGATCAGGGGCGCCGCCCACCCGATGTGTTTCACTGACGAGGTGATGCAGCACCCGTTCCCCGAGGGGTTTAGGCCCGTTAACATCGGACGATATGACGACACTACTGACCCAGCTGTTTGGATTGAAGATTTCCTTCTCCACATACACATGGATCATGGAGACGACCTCCATGCGTCAAGTACTTACCACTAAAGCTCAAAGCACCAGCACGACATTGGCTGAACAGCCTCCCCGAAAACTCCACTGGGAGTTGGGAAGAACTCGAGGATGCCTTCCGCTCTAACTTTTAGGGCACCTATGTTCGGCCGCCGGATGCTACGGACCTAAGCCACATCATTCACCAAGTCGGAGAATCATCCTGTCAATTCTGGAACCAATTCCTGACCAAGAAGAACCAAATCATCGATTTGTCTGACGTCGAGGCGTTGTCCTCCTTCAGGAACAACATTCGGGACGAATGGCTAGCCCGTCAACTCGGATAAGAATAGCCTCGAACAATGTCCGCTCTCACCTCACTTATGTCCCGCTTTTGCGCGGGCGAAGACAGTTGGCTAGCACGCCAGAACAATCCTCCTGCAAACTCCGACACTTCTGAAGTGCGGGACAACAACGGGAAGCCATGACGTAACAAGAATAAACGTCGGCACAATGGCACTGAAATCGAAGACACGGCGGTTAACGCAGGATTCAGTAACTCAAAGTCGTCACAATGGAAGAAACCCTCTAAGGGGAATAGGGATGGACCCTCTCAGCTAGACAAAATAATGGACAGACCCTGTCACATTCACGGCACTCAAGACAAGCCCGCCACTCACACCAACCGTAATTCTTGGGTGTTTAAACATGCATGTAAGCTTGCAGCCGAAGACCACGGCAAGGGCGCCTGCAGCGAGGACGACAAATAGCCCGTAGACCGAACAATGGAGGCCAGAAGCAATTCCCCTCTGAGGTAAAAAGTGTGAACATGATTTACGTCACACATATACCAAAGAAGGAGACGAAGCGCGCACTTCGGGACGTGTACGCCATAGAGCCCGTCGCCCCGAAATTTAACCCATGGTCGGCTTGTCCGATCACCTTCGACCGCACAGACCACCCGACCAGTATTCGGCATGGTGGGTCAGCTGCCCTGGTACTCGATCCCATAGTAGACGGGTACCATTTAACAAGGGTCCTTATGGACGGAGGTAACAGCCTCAATCTGATCTACGCAAATACGGTGAAGAAAATGGGCATTGATCCGTCAAGGATCAAACCTAGCAACACCACCTTTAAAGGTATCATCCCTGGCGTCGAGGCAAACTGCTCGGGCGCCATAACTCTGGAGGTGGTGTTCGGTTCACCCGATAACTTCTGGAGCAAGGACTTGATGTTTGATATTGTCCCCTTTCGAAGCGATTACCACACACTTCTAGGCCGAACAGCATTCGCCCGCTTCAATGTTGTCCCCCATTACGCGTATATGAAGCTCAAGATGCCCGGACCCAAGGGGGTCATCACCGTCTGCGGCAACATGGAGCGCTCACTCCGAACAGAGGAACACACCGCGGACCTAGCAGCCGAGGTCCAGCTCGGCGAACAGGCTCCAAACACTGAGCCTACCGTCAAAGTACAAAAAGTAAGTAAGCGGGCCCGAGTTTTGTTTCAACTTCCGGAGCCTTCTCACGTACCACGCAAATAGGATTACACGCCCCACAGCGCATCCCAGATACCTGTAAGGTACGTACCCCGAAGTCACAATTTTGCACTTGAGATTCCATGGGTAGCTGTGGGGACCTTCCATCCAACGACATAGTGTTTGGCTTAACCGAACACAGTCATATAAGTCTTCAGACAACACCATGCTCCATTTAAAGGACCCTGTTAGCAGCATTAAGCTCACATAATTCGGCGACCTCTCAAGACTTTCCCTCAAATGGCCCGCTCGTCGACTACAACCTCCTCTAAAGGAGCACCCTCCAGGAGAACAAAGACGCAGACGTGCAGCAGGACACAGTAAATGACATCAAGCCATTTTTTGTCAAGGTCCTGTGTAACCCTTTTTCCTGTAAATTTATTTTCGCATACTTGTACCAGTTGCGTGAGCAAACAAAAGTGTACGGTTCTTCAAGTGTCCATCGCAATAATGCCCAAACATTACAATCCTAGGGCAATTATTGATATTGTGCACACCTTTTTGCTCTTCAATGCAAGTTAGTTTGGTATGTCTTTTTTCAGATGCGGTGGGTCCATAAAACCGGGGGCTTGATCAACTCGCCCCACGCATCACCCCAACACTATCCTGATATCATGTGTTCGGCGTCTTGGATATTGCGTTATATGCATCAGTTCCGAATTGTGTCTTTGGTCCAAGGTTAGGTTGCCCATCTCCTATGCTTTCCCTTTTACGTTCCGCTTGTTCGGCTAAAAGGGGAAAGGGAGCACCACTGCGATTGTACTTCTAGTTTGTCTAGTTAAGTACCTCAGCGGAGAAAGCTGAAAACCGACTGTCATAATAAGCATGAATTGATCTGCGACCCAATGACAAGTGTTAAACTAAGAATCGTTGGAGGTTCACCGTGTTAAACGGAGGGTTTGGAGTAACACAAGCCATGTGATATGGGTTTTCCACATTGGTAAAACACCAAACATCACAAAGTAAAGGGGGGCTAGTGCTCACTCCCCGCATTTAAGCTCCTATGGTTAAGTGAAAGCAATAAAGCCGCATAGTCTAATTGCCTCGTTTTCTTCCGAACTACCGCCTCCGGGTACCAAGACGTTGGCTAAGGGTAAAAGTGCGGATATTGAAAACACCCCTTTTAGTATCTATAGGGGGGTTGAAGCCGACGACTGGTAACTTTTAGAATTAAAACAACCACACAGGAGTCAAAATTAACAAAAGCACAATATGACATATACCATGCAAATTCATAAACATTAAGATACATTAAAAGTTTCAATCATCAAACGGAAGGTAGTACTTTCACTCAAGAACTACATCCTTCGGGCATAAAGTCTCTATCACCCGTGCACCATCCATAACGCCGGAAAAGTACAGCTCAGGGCGCCTATGCTCCTTCCCGGGCGGCGGAGGACCGGTAGCCATTTCGGTGGGCTTCAACCTCGGCCAATGCACCATTGTCTTTGCAAACGCCATCTGGGCACCCTCGGTGCAAGCAGAGCGAGTCAGGGCGTCAACCCGGGGCACGACAACGACCAACCTTTGCACCAAGCTGAAGTAGCTGCCCGACAACGGCTCTGTAGGCCATAACCGGATGTAGAGATCCTTCATGGCCTGTTCGTCTATGTGGTGCAACTCCATCAGCTGTTTCAGCTGATCACAGACAAGGAGTGGTTGCTCAGGGGCCTGAAACTACTCCGAGAACATTCGTTGATCAGCTTCCCCTTCCTGGGAGGCATAATGTTGTGCCGCATCCGCTGCACTCTTTGGTAGGTCCGCAAACACGCCTGGAGAACGCCACACTCGAGTGAGTAACAAGAACCTCTTTCCACCAACGGGACATTGCAATAAGTATTTCTTACCATTCGCAATCTGCTTTATTAGATGGAGTTCTTTCTCATGATGCTGTGCCTCCATGCGTGCCTCGTGGAGGGTTGCAGAACTCAAGGATAGCTCGTTAGCATGATCCTTGTTCTTCTGCTCAAGGGCCTCACACTTAGAGATGGTGTCCTTGAGCTCCTGTTGCACCTCTGCAACCCTGGCTTCATGCTTGTTACTTTCAGATTTTGCCGATAACATATTGGCAGCCGCTCGTTCGGCAGCCGCCTTATGTTCGGCGGTCTCCTGCCACGCCTTCGACAAATCGGACTTGAGATTCTCGATCTCCGCGGCAATGGCTACATTGGGCATCAATATACTCCATTTTTAGGGTACAACCATAGAAATTCCTTGCTTATATGAGGAAAATAACGACATCAGTCCAGTTTGGGCTTACCTTGTGCGTCGTCAAACCGCTTGTTAAGGCGGACGAGCTCGTCTTTGGAACTTTTCAGCTTTCGATTCATCTCTGCCAACTCCACGGCACTGGGGGCTGTGGTCAGCGGCATAGCCTGTATATACCATTAATACATGTCAGATTCCCAAGTTATTGGATTCTAAAATCCTCTGTCCGGATGTTTTTCACATTCCAACAGAGTCTTGGGGGCTGCGGCTAAATTCAAACAAAAAAAGAATTTTACTTCGTATTCTTATCACATTCGACCCCCGCATGAGTTCTTATGAACTCACACAGGGCTCGGGGGCAACTAAGTATGGCAATTGCATATAAAACCAAATATACTTTGAAAATTTGTGTCATACTATGTAAATTACCTTGAAGCCTGTTAGCAGGCTGCCGAAGGCCTCCTTCAATCCGCTGTCAACGGATTGAATACCTTGTAGTGCCGCACCCAGGAGGGCGCGGTGCTCTTCGGCGATGGCCGAATCATTTAGACCCTCCTCCTTCAGGGCCGTCCACCTGGACTGAGTCCGCTCTCTTATAGGCGGCTCTGGGTGCGGCATTGTGGTTTCTCCCACTGGAGAAACCTGAGCAGATGACTCCGGAACCGTTGATGGTTATGGAGCTAATTTTGGGGAAAGCTCGGGTTGATCGAGCTCTCCCTCCTTGTGTGACAGAAGGGATTCGCCCTCCTGTTCTTCGGCGGCCGAGGTATTAACCCCGGCCATCGTATCTTCACGTCCGCCCCTCACCTCCTCGGTGGCTGGGGGGAAGGAGTTATGGGACACAGTCCCACTTTCCGCCAATGTGGCGGGCGGGGATTCTCCCTCCGAGTTTTGATCGGCAAGGAGCTGGCGCATCGGACTGCAATGAGGGAAAAAGTACATTCGCGGTCAGTTATAAAAAAACTTTAGAAGGGATAAAAATGTTGAAATAGGTGAATTCGTACCTTTGTGCCTGGGGTTTGACCCTGAGGGTCCTTCGAGGGACAACTTTGAAATTCTCGGACTCCTCGTTAGAGTCCGGAATATCATCGAGCAAGGCCACTTTTGGCCTGCATGGTCTTTTAGTGGAGGGAGCCAGGTCACCCTCAGAGTCTTCGAACGCCGCCCTCTTTTTAGGGTGGGAAGAATCTGTGGCGCCCCCGCCTGATTACCACTGTAGCCAGACGGTCGCCACGCATACCAGCCCAGGAAATCACTCTGGCATGCGCGTTTACATCAAGTATCATGAACACCGGCATTTCTATTAATGGATATATAAGTCTTACAAGATATATTACAAGAGTGATGGCAGCGGAAAGGCTCTATCTAGGGCATCATGGTCTTGGTGCGGCTCCAATCCACAGGGATCTGACTGGGTTACTCTCCTAGCCCGCGAACGCTCCGGCTCCTCGACGACGGACGACGGATCCTTATGTGAACCTGGCCATGTTAAAGGCCGCTGAGTACTTTTGAATGTACTCACAAGCAAACCAAACCAACATATACACCAAGCAAATCAATCCATGGCATTCAAGCATGCATTGTTATTAGAGCAATATTAATTATCATGGCAAAGCTTACCTACCTAGCAGTATTAATTATTATGAAATACAGTAAGGTAAAGCATATCAAGTAAGTAATGCATACTCCGAACATTCTCATGATCCAATCTGAATCTGATCCAAATCCAATCCAAATCATTTGGTCATCTGACCACTCCTCTTATAGCCATCCCATGGCTAACATATCATATTCCCGATATTATCTGATATCTATGCAAGACGAGTTCTTCCATCATTATTATCACGGTTACGGTTGACCACCTAGTGAGGTCTGGACGGGCTGTCCAATACCGTGGACACGGCTATTCGAATAGATTCTTACACTCTGTAGAGGTTGCACACTTTACCCACACCATGGAGCACCTAGCCTCGTGATCCCATTCGTGTGGACCAGTGTTGCTCCAACGAAACCTGCCTGACCCGTGACTCTTCCACCGTACCACCGGCAATCATTCTCCCCCGGAGTCAAGCCCTGGGTGGCCCCTGTGTCACCCCGTGACACCTGCCACCGTCGTGGCCAACTAAACTGTCCCAAACGGGGACGCCGGCAAATAACTCAATTGGGCTCACAAGGTTATCGCCGCCTACTGGGCCAGGGTAGCGCGCGCGCATAACCTTCCCTGTCTGGAGGTACCGGTGAAAGAGCACGCGATCAGACCAAGTCAAGGCCGTCCCATACCGGCAAATGTGGCTGCACGGATAAGCCCGGACAGGTGACTCAAGATCAACCGACTAGGTTTAGTTTTAGCCAGTATTTAACAAGCATGTTTGTTTATCACAATAACTTGAGATGGCAGTAGCTAAGCATGATAAAAACATAACCACCTATCTCCATAGAATATCACGACAAGTCATTAGTGCAATGATAAGATGAGCAATAGCAGGTAATGTAAATGACAATATCAAAATGGCAGGAGTTTAATTATTTCTATCACAGGCATAATCAATAATTAAACATGCGAGAATAACACAGAGCGATGCTTTAGGGCATATGTCAGATGGTCGGCTTGCCTGGGGGCGAAGAATACTCCGGGAAGAAGTGCGGAGAGTCCGCGGAAAGGATCGCCGGAAACCGTTCTCTCTCGGAGAGGGCTGTTTGAAGGCAAGGGCAAAATGGTCATTTTATGAATGTGTAAACATTATGAAAATGATACCATCGGGACGGGCTCGACGAACTGAAGACGTGAGCGTTGGTTTCACCTGAATCAGAGTTGCGGGTGAAAAGTTACGGCTGTTCGTTTGTTAGGTAGAGAAACAAATAAAATGTGTTCATTTCTGCTTCTAACTGACGAACGTCCACTAATTAGGAGAATTGGCCGGCGGGGTTTAAACAGAAAGCGTATTTCTGGGAATACGCTTTCGCTGAGGAGAAAGTGCACTCCAGGGAAAGCGCCTCCACTTATCCACGTTAGCGGCCGGGTCAACGCTTTGTGTGGCTGACATGTGGGGCCCGCGAGGAGGTGGGGCCTGCCTGGCTAGTCTTCTTCTCCTTCTACCTCCCGCTCGCGACAGAGGAGAGCAGAGCCGAGCATGGTCGGTGCTCGTGCCAGCGACTCGGGCCATCTCCGGTGAGGCTCCGACAACCGGCGAGGTCGGCGCGATGAGCCGCACCCAGCCATCTAGGAGGCGGAGCTCGGGGAGAGCGGGAGTGCAGGCGCCCTCGGCCATGGCGGATAGCTGGCTCGGGCGAGATGGGTGCAATGGCTATAGGCCTCCGGAGGACAAGGAGAAGGGCGAAGGAGCTTCTAGGTGCTTTGGTGGTTCTTCGGGTGGTGGAGGAAGGGAGGGAGAGGCTCGGCATTAGGCTAATTTAGCCGCGGAGCACCGGCGGCCATGGCGGCCATTGGAGAGCTCCGGAGAGGGAATTGGCCGGGCGAGGGTACTGGAGTGGACTAGAGGGAGAGGGGGAGGCTGGTGAGGTGCTCTGGGAGACTCCGGCTGCTGCTACTTATAGCCGGCCGGAGAAGTGGATGAGCTCGGGCCGCGGTGGCGATCTCATCGTCATACTGGAGCTCGGGGACACGTGGAGGACGCAGGCGATGTCAGAAGGGGCTCCGGGAGAGTGGAGGAGCTCGTAGGAGCTTTGGGAGAGCTTAGAGAGGAAGAGGACACAAGAAAACGATGGCAGCGGTCACGGGCAGAGCAGTGGCGGTGTAATGCCCAAGATGCGGTCCTATCCTTATTTTGGCACGAGGGCCTCGACAGGGATAGAAGCGGATCTCGTCGCTTCGCAAGAATGGATATCATTACAAGTACATGTAAAGAAGAGATGAGTATATGGAGTTGGCTTACACTCGCCACAAGCTACATCAATATCACATCAATACAACAACAAATACAAACATCATACAGAAGAGCAGGGTCCGACTACGGACGAAATCAAACGATAAAATGACATCCATCCTTGCTATCCCAGGCTGCCGCCTGGAACCCATCCTAGATCGATGAAGAAGAAGAAGTCCAAATCAAAACAAGCATCGCGCTCGCGTCATATCATCGCATTACCTGTACCTGCAACTGCTGTTGTAGTAATCTGTGAGCCACGGGGACTCAGCAATCTCATTTCCAAGGGTATGAAGACTATTAAAGCTTAATGGGTGAGGTATGGTTAAGTGGTGAGGCTGCAGCAAGCACTAAGCATATATTTGAGTGGCTAACTTACGAGTACAAGAATAAAGGGGGATGAATGTCGCATAATCGGACGTGATCTAGTAATGATCTCTAAGAGATCCTGAACACCTACTTACGTCAAACATAACCCCACCGTGTTCTCTCTCGGATAAGGACTCACGAGAAGAGACAGTCACGGTTACTCACGCCGTTGGTGTATTTTATTTGAGTTTACTTCAAGTTTGCTATGACCGGGTGTTAAACAAAGTTTCCAAGTTGCCACGTAACCGCGGGCACGGCTTTTCGAAAGATTTAACCCTGCAGGGGTGCTCCAACTCATCCATCACAAACTAACCACACGCAGCGGGAATAACCTCGACCACGAATCTCATGATCTTCCTAGGCAATTCCACTGGAAAACCGCAACCTCGAGATAGCCCGAAGCATTCTCGGAATTCCTCGCACAAGACGTTCGAGAAAGGTAAAACAAGTCCAGCAAGGCCGCCCGGCAGGCCAGATCCCGATAGGAGCCGCGCGTATCTCGTTCTCAGGGCACTACCAGATGAGCAGTACGTACGGTGGCCTGATAGAAATCCCCCGAGTTGCCCCGGGGTGGCCCCGCAAGTGGCTCTGTTTTGGACCAACACTCATGAGGAGCACTGGCCCGGGTTGTTGATTAATTATCCACGGGGTCCGGAAAGTCCCTATGCAATTTTATTAGTTATTAAGCAAATGTAGTACCAATGTTGGGCCTTGCCAGACAAGTTTTATCCTAAAACGAAAATCAAGGGGGTCCCCATAACAACCCCGAGCATGTTAGGAGCGCTCAATTATGGAACATAACACCGGTACACAAGTAACTAGGGGCGGCAAGAGTGGAACAAAACACCGAGCAAAAGGCCAAGCCTTCCACCCTTTACCAAGTATATATGTGCATTAAATTAAATAGCAAAAATATTGTGTTATATCAAAATATCCATGTTGCACATGGAAAGAGCTTGCACCTGCAACTAGCAACGCTATAAGAAGGGCTGAGCAAGCGGTAACATTGCCAAACAATGTTTTGCTGGGATGTGGAGGGGTAAGAGGCTTTTCAGGGCATTTTGGGAGGCTTAACATACAAGTGGTAGGTAGCAAGACAAGCGATAGAAACGAGACATGTAGCATGGCGATGATAGTAATGGTATCCAGGGAAATGATCATCTTGCCTGAGATCCCGCTTGGAAGAAGAACGAATCCATGAAGAAGATGAGCCAACGTAGTCGAACGAATCCTCACACTCCGAACGCTTTCGGAACTCTATCGAGAAGAAGCAATCCGAAACAACAATTAACACACGAGAACACCACAACATATGCATGTCATGATGCTCTTCAAATATGATGCATGTTTTGCATGACATGGCAAGCACAACAATCAACTTCTACACATTAAGTGAAGCTCAATATGCAACGAGTTGCATATTGACGAAACTCCACATTCAAATATTTAATTCACTCTCGTTAGGTACACAACAACATTAAATGTTATTACACATGGCAAGAGGTGAAGCATAATGAAACTACACTATCTAGGCATCTTTTAAATGAGGCCGGAGACAACTTATAGTGTTTCCAAAACGACCCCATATGCATATTAAGATTTTGGTCCAGATCTGAAATAACCATGTTTTATGTTTATTAAACATCAAAATAAATAGGACCATGTGATTCTACACGTCATTCTAGTCGATTTACATATATGGATCATATGAATCGGAGCTACGGCCTAAAAGATATGACCATCACAAGATATTATGCCATGAATGCAAAATGCAAGAAAATATCAACCCCAAGCATTTCAAATCACGAATGCAGCAAGATATTATGAAACTACATGAAATTCTAGTCAAGTTACATATGCAACATGTTCAAAACGGAGCTATGATTCAACAATAACAAGCAACACAAGTTTTAATGCAAATCTGTCCAAAACAGCAAGATTGCATTTTGCACACATGAAAACAACAAGTTACACTATTCTAAAAAGCACAAACTAAGCATGGGGCATTAGCATATAACACACACTTCATTTCATCTTCACATATCACACTCAAAAGAGGCATGGATCACATGATAGGAAGCTCACAACATGGCAACAAAATATAGCAGATTATGACTTAGTGAAAATAACAGGTTTTTGCATAGCAGATTATCACGGAGGCATATTGGCAGCAGTAAAACTATATGCTACATGTCATATATTGGCATGAAACTTAACATCATGGTAGTAGACATGATGCACTACAAATCATACCATGATGGCAACATCAAATTATGCTCAGATTCATGGCAACCATCAACACAACATGGCATATTGAAGAAAACAGATTCTCAGACTTGGTGAAAATTAGGTTAGTCATGAGCAGCAGTTTTTAACAGATTGACATATTGGACAGCAGGAATAATTATGATGCAAACCTATTCATGCAAACTATTGGCGCAACATGATAGAGCATAACATGCTTAACAAAAGACTCCATGGTGGCATCATCAAAAGACTCCTAGAACACTAGCAATTCACATGGCAACACAGCAATAAAATAACAGATTTCCAGACTTAGAAATTTGGGCCCTCAAAACAACAGATTTTTATAGCATGTTGGCAACAAGAAAACAACACCTAAACATGCATTTCTATGACAACCAAAAATACCAGGGCCTAGCACACATGTCCAAGGGCATATCTCATGTTCAAAATTATTTCATAAGATGCACGGATTAAATCCCACACAATAGACAAACGGGCATCATGGCAAAAATGGCATGCACACGAACTTCCTCCAATGACAAAACCAAATGCACAGTTAAATTCTATGGATTTTTCTACCCCGAAAACATATATAATATGCCTAGGTTCATGTAAGGAAATATGTCACAATTAATTATGCAGGTATGGCCTAATCCCCTTTTAGCAATTGTAAATTGCAAGTTAAATGTAAATATACCACTGAACAAGTTTGTCATGCATGAAAATGCGATGCCGATAATTTGAACATTTTTAATATATTGTTGGATTACTTCCAATGCATGGTTAAATAAGTATGACAATGCAAATTAATGGCAATTATGCAAAATGATGCAAAACAGCGAGCATAAGCATTTTTTAACATGGATGAAAATGGCATATTGTTGATCTACACATTATTCTGAGAAATTACATATATAACACATTTTATTTCGGCGCACGGTTAATTAATTATTACAACTTAAAAACGTGGCCTTTTCTGGGAAACAGTTTTCGTCTGGAAAAATAAATGAATTCGTCCAGAGCAGAAAAAGGACAGTTCGGGCCGAATCTGCTAACGGGCCACAACAGTACATGGGCACGACATAATAAAAGGTGAACTGGGCACTGCATAAGGCGGAGGCTAGGCGTGGGCTCACCATGGGCTTGGCCCAGGTCGGGGAAGCAACTGGGCTTGGCGGCTCGCGATGCGGGTCAACGGCGCTCACGCGGGCGTCATCCTCCTCCCGCGACCAGAGGAGGTGGCGGCGCTGGGAGCAGGGACAAGGGTAGGCGGCGGCGCGAGATCCGGCCATCCTTGGCGGATCCGGAGGAACAGGCGGCGGGGACGGCTGGATCCGGGCTCGGGGCCTCCATTCCCGGGCGCGGGGAGCTCCGAGCTTCAGATCGGAGGCGCTGGAGGTGGCCGGCCATGGCGCCATGGGGACGACCTACACAAGGGGAGAGAGAGAGAGACTGAGGTGAGAAGAGGACCACGGGGGAGGAAGAAGAAGAGGGACGGCGGCGAGGAACTGGCCTGGAGCGGCGCTCCAGTGGTCACCGACGACCACCAGGGTCGGCGGGGTCGAGGCGGTCCGGCCATCGCTCGCGGCGGCAAAGGGCAAGCGGGAGCGGGAGGCACGGGAGCTTCGGGCGCCGGCGGCTGCACGCGGGCCTGTCCGGGCCCCGATGGGCTCGGGCGGGCTTCGAACGGGCTCAAGCGGGCCGTGGTGGAGGGAGGCTGTGGAGGCCGCGGCTGGGGGGACGCGGGGCTGACGTGGCAGCGTGTGGGTGGTTGGGAGCGGCGGCACAGGTGGTGGGCTGGTGGCTGGCGGCACGACAAGTGGTGGCGGCGGGGTGGCTACGCGCGGAAATCGAGGCGCTGCGGCTGGAGGTTAGGGGAGGGGCTAATGTTGTCCAAAAATGGCATGGGAAGGCTGCTTAAATAGGTAGGGAGGCTAGGGTTTGAGGGTTTTGCCCGAATTTGGATCATAGGATCGCGATCGGACGGCTCCGGATGCGGAGGGGGATTAGGATGGGCTGGTTGGGCTGTGTAGTGGGGTTGGGCTGAGAAGAGAGGGAAGATTGCGGCCCGCCAACGAGTTTTAAAACACCAAAAACGTCCGACAATTAAACCGATGACGGTGCCGCTACGGTCGACCGTTCAGATAGCAATCGACCTCTGATTGCGACGAAGTTTGGCAGGCGGTCTACCTACAATAAAACAAGATCGCATGCCAAATTTCGACCCAAACCGAGAATATTTTTCACACACTTTTAAAACAACATTTTTCCGATGCCGCGGGCGCGTGCGTGTGTGGTTGGTCTCAAAACGGTCATCGACGAGAACGGAGAGAACCGGCAGCTACGAACGGATGCAAGTTTTTGTAAACGAGTGACGATGCTATGCAGATAATGCGAATGATGCGATGATGAATGTGACAATAAAACGAATCGCATGACGAGAATGGAAATAAAAGGGGAATCTTCTGGAGCGTCGGTCTTGGGCTGTTACAACTCTCCTCCACTTACAAGAGATTTCGCCCCGAGATCTTAGAATGGGAAGGGGAAGAGAATGAGGAAATGAAGAGGTAGAACTTAGTTGCTTCTTTGACAAATGATTGAAAACAATAAATCTTGGAGGAAGTAAAGAGATGAAGAATGACATGAGAAACAAGCAAGAATTCAAAAGAAATTTCAGCAGCGCTTGTTGGGTAACGCAGCAGAAAACAAAAAATTTCCGACCTACGCACCAGCCCAGGACCACTATGGAGACTGCATACAAGGTTTGATCATTTTCGTTACCGACTCGTAGCGCAGCGGAAGTAGAGTCGATGACGAACGGCGGTGCAGATCCCCGCAGCTAGGATTTACAACCTCCCAACCGCGAGGATGTACTCCCACGTCAGCTCACCGGACGGATCTCCGGGCAGCCCTTCGGGAGGCATCGGGACAGTCCCTCGGATAGTCCCACCGGACGGATCCTCGGACAGCCCTCCGGGAGGCCCCTGGACAGTCCCTCGGATAGTCCCACCGGACGGATCCTCGGACAGCCCTCCGGGAGGCCCCTGGACAGTCCCTCGGATAGTCCCACCGGACGGATCCTCGGACAGCCCTCCGGGAGGCCTCACGGACAGCCCTTCGGGCGGGTCACTCGGACTGTCACTCGGACAGCCCTTCGGGAGGACCTCCAAAACTCGGACGGTCACACGGACAGCCCTTCGGGAGGCACTCTCGAACTAAGACCGAAACTACGATCTCTCTACAGAGTTGCACACATACGGTGTCATCTATCCGGCAGGGCTTCGCCGTCCAGAACTAGTTCCCACCGGAACCCAGACAGCCTTTCGGCTCTACGAAACTATTTCGCTGGGAGGGAGAGAGAAGCCAGAAATGTCATGGCATGTGTATGTGAGAGCAAGGATGAAGCATATGGGGCTGCCTCCTCCCCTCTATTTATAGGAAAAACAAGGGGTAGGATGGGCATATCCAAAATGCCATGTCATCCCAAAATATCTTGGGAAGATATTTGTGGAAAGCCAACTTCCAACCATATCCATAAATCTGATTTCACTATTCACGACGACATTTTTCAGCGTCTGATCGAACTGAAAATATTCATGTGGGCTTAGAACATTTCCAGTACCCACCAAACTAATTTTCAACGCGAGCCGGAACAATTCCGGTTTAGTGATTTTCATCTGCGAAAAGCATCTGAAGCGGTTTCGGCAGCTCCGGAACATTTCCGGTTTTCATTCCGGAAAATTCCAGAAAGTTTCCAGAATGATTCTGGCACCCTCCAAGAATTATCAGGCATGTGCCGAAACCAATTTGACTTTATGGTGTACTCCGAAACAACTTTTCGGTTTAGTGATTTTCATCTGTGAAAAGCAACTAAAGCGGTTCCGGCAGTCCGGAACATTTCCGGTTTTTGTCTCTGAAAAATCTCAGAAGTTACCGGAACAATTCTGGTACCTTCCAATAATTTCCAGGCATGTGCCGAAACCAATTTGACTTTATGGTGTACTCCGAAACAACTTTTCGGTTTAGTGATTTTCATCTGTGAAAAGCAACTAAAGCGGTTCCGGCAGTCCGGAACATTTCCGGTTTTTGTCTCTGAAAAATCTCAGAAGTTACCGGAACAATTCTGGTACCTTCCAATAATTTCCAGGCATGTGCCGAAACCAATTTGACTTTATGGAATACCCTGAAACAACTTTTCAGTTTCACCGGAACTATTCCGATATCCTCTCCGGAACGTTTCCGTTTCGTCCGAAACTTTTTCGGTGAATTTCTCTCAGACTCCCTGTCTAGTATTCAGCAGATAGATGACCCTTAAGCGTGTGACCCTATAGGTTCGGTGAAGTATAGACATGACCCGGAACACTTTCCGATCAATGATCAACATCGGAGCCGTGGACACCCATATTGACCCCTATACCCACACGAATGAATATTCGAGTGAACCTCCAGTTGCCGTGTGCTATTCCTGTTGCTTCGCGATATGTTACAAATACCCGAGGTGAGACATGTAGGCATCCCCGTGGATCAACAACTTGTCCACTATGCCAGTTACCTTGTTACCGGTATTGTTCTCTTTTCTCGTTCCCGTGTTCCGGCATCCCCGTGATCAAATCACAAAGTGTCTGGCCAGACGATGATGGATACCGTAACACCGAGAGGGCCCAGAGATATCTCTCCATCGTCGGAGGAGCAAATCCCAATCTTGAGCTATCAAGTTACTTGACATACTTTTCCATGAACCCGTAAGCCGCCGTAATAGCCACCCATTTACGGATGACGTTTAACAAACCCCAAAGTTCATGAAGCAAGCATGAAGAAACTCGATACTCTCATGGTCTAAGGAATCATGCAAACATTAACCATCTCTGTGTTATTAACCATTAACTAATGACGAATGTATCTCATAGCATAACATCAATTCGGGTCGATTCAACACAAGTGTTCTACCAACAATTGTGCCCTCAAAATTGCCGGCATAGTCATGCCCATGATCAGGAAAACAGGATCATCATGCAATACTTGAGCCAGTCATAGAGGCTTGACTAGGAATACTTTTTACCGTTTATTATCCCACACGTGCACATGAGTTTCCCTCCAAGCCTCGTTTTATTTGCAGACTCGAGAATCATTGCAGTTATAGCATGGAACATAAACATAATTATGAACAGGGAGATAATCAATAACATTTATTATTGCCTCTAGGGCATATCTCCTACAGACTCCCACTTGCACTAGAGTCAATAATCTAGTCAATGCTAATGCACTTTACACCTATGACATACTGGTGTAAAATATGCTTCGCTTGTGGTACCGCCTGATGTCCAACGGATCTGACAACTTCAGCTCCGTGTGTAACTTTGCATATCCTTGCGTTTTCACGCTTTCACAAACTTCATATTTTGTCTGGACTTGGCCTTGCATATGTGTGAATCATTGGTCGAAACCTGATTCCTCAGACTGAGCTATGGAGCAGCTATCTGCAATAGTGTCCCATAGACCAAAGCCATCTTGGAACCATACTAAGTTCATGAATGAACTATATGATTCAACAACTTCTTTGTTGCTTCTAAAGCGTCAACATACTTAGCCTTTGTTATAGAATTCGCCACAGTATCTTGTTTGGAACAATTTCCAACTACCGTGCCACCATATTGTGTATTACACAAAACCCTTAACTTAAATCGAAAATCGCATGGAGCATTGATGAAGACTGTATCGATGTAACCTTTTACAACGAACTCTTCATTATCTCCTCTTGCGAGAAAACATGTCATCAGTGCTACTTTAGTACTCAATGACCCTTTTTCACTGTTGTCCCATGATCAGTACTTTTGATCACTTTGGTATCTATACTCACAACAACTTTGGAGTATTGGACATATCTGGTTGTTTTACATACCATGGAATACATGATTAATCCAAACACGAAAGTGTGTGGAATCTCCATCATGTATTTCGCTCATCAGTGTTTTGGGACACCGAGTTTTGCAAAAACTCTTTCCATGTGACTTCGGCAAGAATCACTCCTTGACGTTTTAATGCTAAAAGGTTTTAGCATCTTGTCAATATGCATTTTGCTTAGCCCCATTAGGTAAATCTATCTCCATAGATCATCATGCCTAATATCAAGGCTGTTTAGCCCAAGCACTTCATCGAAAAACTATTTTTAAATGAAGTCCTAATTCGTGTCAAGAAATTTATTTCCAATTTAACAATGTGTCAGGCACACAAGGTTTTTAGAAATATCATTATGCTCCCACTTACTTTCTTGAAACCACAAGCATCTTCGTTACCCATTTGATGAAGTCAAACTCTTTTGACCATTTCATCAAAAACGAAGATTCCAACTCCACTTTGCTCTCTTCTGTCCATTGCTGGAACTCTGAAGTTTGCATACTTACTAGCATCCTCTGGATCGACAAATTACCTTGGACTGTATCACATACAAGTCCTAGGTTTCATTTCCATCAGATGGAAATCCTTTTGTCATCCATGTTTCATATCTCATGATTGAAATATGTATTAATTGCTAGTTCAACCCGAACCGACTTTAAGCATCGCTACGGTGAGACAATCTCATCGTAGTCAACTACTTGAACTTGTTATTGCAACAAGTCGAGCTTTATGGATAAAACATTTTATCCGTATCAGTCTTTAGTTCCATAAATATTCGTTAGACTCTAAGTCTTCCGAAAGGTGTATCAAGATTTTAATCTTGAATCACTTATATGGAAACTATCTCGGATTGTATTGGCATTTAGCCAATTCTGGAGTCAGGGCCCATCAACGCTTCCTTGTGTATTGTAGGTATACTGTTGTCTAACAACAATATCTCGTTTGCGCACCTGATAGGTTTGCACGAGCTTTGCCTACGTGGTTCAGCTGCAAGTTCGACCGAACTCCATACATTTTATTGTAGAGACTTCCGTATCAGTCGCAGTAGGAAACTCCGGAATCACTTCCAAGGTTTCTTTTCTTTGATCTGATGACGAAGATACTGCTTATCTCATCGAGTTGCACTGTTCTCCCACTCACCTTTTTGCAAGAACCATTCTCTTTAAAAAGCATACCGTTTTGCGGCAAAATTCTTTGCCTCGGTATAGTGGTGGGGGAATACCCAATGACTTGGGATAACCTTACAAAGTAGCACTTGTCTGATTTGGAATAGGTTTGTAACCTTTTACACAAGCCCCATATTCCAAATGTTAAGAAAAGATATAACATGGTTGGGCGTACCATACCATGACGTTATTTCAACAGACCCGATGAAGCTCTTTTCAGTGTAAAAGCCGCAGTCTCTAAAGCATCACTCTTTAAAAATGATAATGGCAAATCTATTTATGTCATCTTTGATCTTACCATGTCATAAATGGTTCGATTACATCTTCACGGACTTTCCACTTGCAGTGGTGTTCCGGGAGGTGCAAGTTATGAAACCCCTTTCACAACTCATCACACATTCGCTAAACTTGTAACTCAAATATTCCTTTCTGCAATCGAATTGTAGAAACATAATTTTCTCGTTACAATAACTTCTACTTCATTTTTGAAAACCTTATGAATGAATTCAAAAGATCCAGACTTACGTCTCAACAAGTAAATATCCATATATCTACTTGAGTCATTTCTGAAGATAGATAAATCCACTACTTGCAACAACATTTATTGGACTACACACATCATAATGTATGATCACCAATATGTTCTTTGTTCGTTCCTTATGACCTGTGAACGGTATTTCAGTCACTTCACTTTTCAGAGGAAAGTTGCAAGTGTCAGATGATTCAAATCAAACGACTTCAAAATCCATCATAATGGAATTTTGCATGCGGGTTTCTCCAATGTGACCAAATGCAGTGCCACACTTGTGTGGTATTCTTTTAGTCTTGCGACATTTAGCGTCAGTGTTATGGATGTATCATATTACCATCAATATTCATAGCATACATCCCATCCTGTATGGAAGCATGGCCCTTCATGTTATTCATAACACCGAACATCAAAAGTTCTCTTATGAATAACCTTCTTGCAAAATACCTTATGCAAAGGGCTAGAGTGTGAAACTCTAAAATGAATTATGAAAGTAAACCTAGAGGTAATGTATTAATATCAATATTCATAACATACATCTCATTCATAATGAAAATATGGCCCTTATGTTATTCATAACATCGAACATCAAAAGTTCTCTTATGAATAACCTTTTTGCAAGATACTTTATGCAATGGGCTAGAGTGTGAAACTCTAAAATGAATTATGAAAGTAAATACATAGGGAATACACCGATGGAAGGCATAGTAACATTTACTATGTTCCCGGCGTGTATCTAAATCTCATCCCTGGCTAGTCTTTCAGGACATAGTAGTTCTTACATCGAGTTGCAACAGAATGCAATCGAGCGGGTATCTTTGTGATTAACTCACAATACCCAAGAATTAGTGATTAACATGTTTAACCATAATTCCCAAGAACTATATTTTTGACCAGCCTACTATACATCAAAAACTTGTATGACATTCATACATGAGCTGGATATTCCAGTCTCCTTTCCTTTTGCCATTATACTTCTAACAGTTTAACTTTTAGTATTTCTCCTACTCTCAGAAGAAGCATCTAACTTAAGAGTGGCGTTAGCCCCGGACTTCCTAGGCATGAAAGTCTTACTAACACCCTTCGGACACTTCCTTTCTCTTTAAGTTGTTGTTTTATTCACCTTTCATCATATGACAGGCGTTCTCCTGGATCCCTCTCTTATCAGTCTAATGCATAGTAAACTCCTTTACTAACAGCTTGCAAACAAACATTGCTTTGGATATCTCATATCTTTTAGCCTTTGTCTGTCTCTGAAAATGATTTTCAGATTCCATGAATATCACATAACTATCCAAACTTTCGAAGTTCGGGTCTCATGGAAGCAAACATATTGCACTTTGACTGAAAAGGAATTCTAGCTTTTGGATCGAAGGACGAGAGTCACATGATCCATAGCATTAGCGGGAGAATACCGAAAGTATGCGATAGGACAAAATCCTTCTCGGCACTCTAGAGGACAATCCTCACATTACGTTACCAACCGTAAAGTTTTAACCAGATATTTAACAGCTATTCATTTTTAATAGAGAAGGTGGAAACGCGAGCCATTATTCTACAACTATTATGCAAATCACACTTAGACAGTGTTCAAAATTAATTACACTGAGAATTAAAAGAATTCAATTCTACAGTGCGCTCCCACTCAAATCAATATCTCTCATAATTGATTGTGAGCGATTCAAGATCCAAATTACAATTCAACGCCAAGGATGTATCCATCTCAAGTGACGAGAATTGCAATCGGTAGGCCAACTTGCCAATCACATCTCTATGTGACTCTTGTTCATCTTTCGATGCGTGTGTTCCGAGCTCATGACTTTCATGCCTGAACGTCAAGACAACCAAGTGATCTCGCTGCGAGGTCTCAACTCACCCGCCTCACACATCCCTAATCGTTCGTACCCATGTATCCATGTGATACCCCGAAAAGTTAGGTGCCGTGACGGTGCTACACTTGGGAGAACACTAACTACTTGATATTTTTGTGAGAGATCACCCTAATAAAAGCGACTACCGCGCAATCAAAAGGGTGCATCATAAGGGATAAACATCTCAGGCAATTCATAATAGCATGATATGGTATAGCCCTTTCTGACGGAGAAGTCTCATTTCTTCGTCTTCGGCATTCGCGTCGGTGTTCACCTTTGCGAAGATTGCCACCACCTTGTCGATGCACCAGATAATATTGCTATCTCTATAGCTAATAAAATAAGTGCATTACATAAGGTTGACACGCAGGTCATTAAAGTGCAATCACATGGCTCCAGCCATCATGCCGAATCATGACACGCAGGTCATGTTAATCAATTTACATCATATAGTCATCTCATACATAATCAAATTATTATGAACACTGCTATACCACATCATATGCACATGCAAACCATTCTGCAAAACCAAGTTAGACGCCTCTAATCGGTTCATGCAAAATTTTATTTTACGTGGCTTCTAAGGTGTCGAAACAAACCGAAGCTACCAACGTCCATCATCAAGCATGATAATCCAAATCGCTAGATTAACATTGCGGGGTGTATGAAACACGAGATAATAAAATCTCGAGCCCCATACTAAACTTCGTCATACGCGTGACCCCCGTGCAGATCATATCTGCAATGCCCTTTCATCTGCGAATTTCATCTTTCTTTTGACTATGGCGGAACCCAAAGAACTGAAGCACTTCGTTGATCAATCAGGATCGCGGATTGCCAGAACTTTGTGAAATTCCACCATACTGTCTCGAGATTGAGCAAACGCAAATTCTAGGGAAGCAACAAGAACATCGGGTAACAGACTTCATCTGCTACCCGCACAAATAATTTTCAGCAATAGATCTCATCTACTACCTAATTATATTGTGCAACACCCATACATCTCTATGTATTCTAGATCGCAACCTGCATCTACGCATAGCACGGCTCTTGATGCCACTGTTGGGTAACGCAGCAGAAAACAAAAATTTTCCGACCTACGCACCAGCCCAGGACCACTATGGAGACTGCATACAAGGTTTGATCATTTTCGTTACCGACTCGTAGCGCAGCGGAAGTAGAGTCGATGACGAACGGCGGTGCAGATCCCCGCAGCTAGGATTTACAACCTCCCAACCGCGAGGATGTACTCCCACGTCAGCTCACCGGACGGATCTCCGGGCAGCCCTTCGGGAGGCATCGGGACAGTCCCTCGGATAGTCCCACCGGACGGATCCTCGGACAGCCCTCCGGGAGGCCCCTGGACAGTCCCTCGGATAGTCCCACCGGACGGATCCTCGGACAGCCCTCCGGGAGGCCCCTGGACAGTCCCTCGGATAGTCCCACCGGACGGATCCTCGGACAGCCCTCCGGGAGGCCTCACGGACAGCCCTTCGGGCGGGTCACTCGGACTGTCACTCGGACAGCCCTTCGGGAGGACCTCCAAAACTCGGACGGTCACACGGACAGCCCTTCGGGAGGCACTCTCGAACTAAGACCGAAACTACGATCTCTCTACAGAGTTGCACACATACGGTGTCATCTATCCGGCAGGGCTTCGCCGTCCAGAACTAGTTCCCACCGGAACCCAGACAGCCTTTCGGCTCTACGAAACTATTTCGCTGGGAGGGAGAGAGAAGCCAGAAATGTCATGGCATGTGTATGTGAGAGCAAGGATGAAGCATATGGGGCTGCCTCCTCCCCTCTATTTATAGGAAAAACAAGGGGTAGGATGGGCATATCCAAAATGCCATGTCATCCCAAAATATCTTGGGAAGATATTTGTGGAAAGCCAACTTCCAACCATATCCATAAATCTGATTTCACTATTCACGACGACATTTTTCAGCGTCTGATCGAACTGAAAATATTCATGTGGGCTTAGAACATTTCCAGTACCCACCAAACTAATTTTCAACGCGAGCCGGAACAATTCCGGTTTAGTGATTTTCATCTGCGAAAAGCATCTGAAGCGGTTTCGGCAGCTCCGGAACATTTCCGGTTTTCATTCCGGAAAATTCCAGAAAGTTTCCAGAATGATTCTGGCACCCTCCAAGAATTATCAGGCATGTGCCGAAACCAATTTGACTTTATGGTGTACTCCGAAACAACTTTTCGGTTTAGTGATTTTCATCTGTGAAAAGCAACTAAAGCGGTTCCGGCAGTCCGGAACATTTCCGGTTTTTGTCTCTGAAAAATCTCAGAAGTTACCGGAACAATTCTGGTACCTTCCAATAATTTCCAGGCATGTGCCGAAACCAATTTGACTTTATGGTGTACTCCGAAACAACTTTTCGGTTTAGTGATTTTCATCTGTGAAAAGCAACTAAAGCGGTTCCGGCAGTCCGGAACATTTCCGGTTTTTGTCTCTGAAAAATCTCAGAAGTTACCGGAACAATTCTGGTACCTTCCAATAATTTCCAGGCATGTGCCGAAACCAATTTGACTTTATGGAATACCCTGAAACAACTTTTCAGTTTCACCGGAACTATTCCGATATCCTCTCCGGAACGTTTCCGTTTCGTCCGAAACTTTTTCGGTGAATTTCTCTCAGACTCCCTGTCTAGTATTCAGCAGATAGATGACCCTTAAGCGTGTGACCCTATAGGTTCGGTGAAGTATAGACATGACCCGGAACACTTTCCGATCAATGATCAACATCGGAGCCGTGGACACCCATATTGACCCCTATACCCACACGAATGAATATTCGAGTGAACCTCCAGTTGCCGTGTGCTATTCCTGTTGCTTCGCGATATGTTACAAATACCCGAGGTGAGACATGTAGGCATCCCCGTGGATCAACAACTTGTCCACTATGCCAGTTACCTTGTTACCGGTATTGTTCTCTTTTCTCGTTCCCGTGTTCCGGCATCCCCGTGATCAAATCACAAAGTGTCTGGCCAGACGATGATGGATACCGTAACACCGAGAGGGCCCAGAGATATCTCTCCATCGTCGGAGGAGCAAATCCCAATCTTGAGCTATCAAGTTACTTGACATACTTTTCCATGAACCCGTAAGCCGCCGTAATAGCCACCCATTTACGGATGACGTTTAACAAACCCCAAAGTTCATGAAGCAAGCATGAAGAAACTCGATACTCTCATGGTCTAAGGAATCATGCAAACATTAACCATCTCTGTGTTATTAACCATTAACTAATGACGAATGTATCTCATAGCATAACATCAATTCGGGTCGATTCAACACAAGTGTTCTACCAACAATTGTGCCCTCAAAATTGCCGGCATAGTCATGCCCATGATCAGGAAAACAGGATCATCATGCAATACTTGAGCCAGTCATAGAGGCTTGACTAGGAATACTTTTTACCGTTTATTATCCCACACGTGCACATGAGTTTCCCTCCAAGCCTCGTTTTATTTGCAGACTCGAGAATCATTGCAGTTATAGCATGGAACATAAACATAATTATGAACAGGGAGATAATCAATAACATTTATTATTGCCTCTAGGGCATATCTCCTACAGCGCTTCGGCAGGATAGAGGGACAAAATGTGATGAGATGGGAGAACTTGAGAAGAGAACACAACACTCCGGTTAAATGGATAAGCAAATGAAAGAACACGATCTTGATAAAACAAGAAGATGGATTGAAGAGAGCAACATCACTACGGCTCCGGAACGAAAGAATAGGAACTAGATCTTAGAGAGAAGAGAACGGAGAAGAAAATGACAACTTCTACCACAATTGAATTAGGAAGCACCCTTATAAAGAAGGATTGAACGGAGTTGTTGGAAATCAACAACGAAAAGAATTAGCTTGTTATGGGCTTATGGAAAACATCTCAAAATTATGAGGTGACAACCGGCCACAATGGAAAACAATTGATAGATTGGGAGCAACAAGATATGCATAACTTCTTTCACCAAGAAGATACCTTGAGAACTTGGATCATTGATAAACACCATGATAGCAACAATCCTTAGGAAGAGCTTTAGGTGAAATCCATGCCAAGATAACTCCAACAAAGGAAAGATGGGTTTACATATCTCATTCTTGACAAATTCTCTTCGAGACTCCTCATGAATCAAGAATGCTATAACACCATCTCAAAAGATGACGGAGAAAGAATTGCATTGAAATGCAAGATAAGAATACTTGAGGTCCTCCAACAAGATCTTGAAGAACACCATGAAAACCTTCGAATACAAAAGAATGATAAAAGAAATGAAGGATGAATAGAATACGATTATGACCTTGCAAGGATTTAGATGAAGCTTCACGATGGGATACTTGAGAAAACTTGGAACTCCGGAAAGAAAAGATGAAACACTTAGAACCAAGAATTTGACATCATGCACAACTCCGGAAGAAGGATTGACTCGATTGATCAAACAAGAATAAGAATTATGTTATGCCTACCCTTCATCAAGTTAAATTGATGACAAGCACGGATTTAGCATACGACTTATTCTTCTTGCAAAAGATTGAAGAGAGATGAAACAAGCTTGAAGAAGTCTTCAACAAAACACCGGTAAGAATTTGAATGAATGAGGAAACTACGAATGAATGGAAATACATGAGAATGAGGAGATCATGATCCGACTAACAGAAAACTTGAACGAAGCACCGGAATAATTGAGAGACGAACGAAGAGACGACAATTGAGAAGAATTGGAGAAGGAAAGCTGAAAGCTGAGAACGAAGAAATCTTCTGAAATGAAGGCCTTCGGAGGATCGAGAAATGAAAACAACACTCAAATGCTCCGGATAGATAGGGAAGGAATTACTCATGATCGAAAAGAATTAGAGAGGACAGCAACAAGCTGAAACCATGAACCTTCAAGAGAATGAGCAAGATTTAAGAGAAACTCTCCTTCGGTCTTCATGCTGAGAATAATGACGAGAAACACCACCAAGAATTACTGAGATACTCCGGAATAGTGAATAAGAAAAGGTTGAGCCAATGATGAGAATGATTTAGCAGCGATCTTGGAGAAGGAATATGACTGATGGAATTCATTCTTACGTCATATTAAAAAGAATTTAGGACATCTCTGGAAGATTAGAAGAGCCAGGTAAGATCCCGGGGAAAAAACCTGTGGGTTATGAGCCCACTCAAAGAGACCACCGTTGAACTTAAAGCTAGAAAGATATTGCACCGGAAGAAATGAAAACTTGTTGAGGTGAGAACCTCGAAATAATTTGAAAGGGTTTGAATGAAAACACAAGACTTCTGAGATATCTTCAGCACTCCGGACAGGATAGATAGAGGTGAATAAGAAAGAGAGGTTTGGATAAGAATTCCAACATGGGAGAGCAATTAGAGAATGAAAAGGATATGATGAGCACCAAAAGCTTGAATTGAATCCACCAGAAAAGAAAATGAGAATGAAGAACGATGAACTTAGCACTTGAGCATCTTCATAAAGAACCACCGGGTACATCACTGAAGAGAAGATAGCGGAAGCATCACATGAATAGAAAAGGCATTTGGAAGAGAATTTAATCATTGAAGAAAAAATGGGCGGGAGGGTGGGAAAAACAAAGACAACTTGGAACGGATGAAACGAACTCCGGAAGAATAAGAGGATAGATCTTGCAAAAATTGTAAGGGATTGAATCATCTTGAAGAGAAGCACACCGGTTGGAAAGAAATTGACATGACAACTTCGGTTGAACAAAGGATTAGCATTCCCATAAAAATGTGAGAACACCGCTTAGAAAAGATATGAAATCACCACTTGACATCGAAGCAACTCAAATTACCATACTCCAACAAAACAAAGGATGGGGCTTGAGAATTAAGCCGGAAACAAATATATGATAGAGATTTCGCTCGATATTTTCGAGGTAAAGCTCACACGGGCTCGATCGTACATTGGATTGTCATATTGAAATGACGCTCGAATTTGCTCCCTAGGCGTAGTGAACTACAAGGCTTGACGAAGCATACCGAGACTGCCCTCTGTAAGAAAGACCGTGAACAAGCGAACCACTAGATGTCGAACCCCAACCTCACATCATCATCTGTGGAAGATAATCCTAGGTGACTACTTGAATTCCCACCTAAGAACTCCCGAAATCTCGGTTATGCGATCGGGTACACGGATACACGGAGTTTTACATGATCACTCAACTCCTAGCAGTAATACTACTCTCCAGTGTATCACATCCCTCAACACACAACCAAAGGTCTCGGAAACTCATCTACCTCAGATCCTCGTAATCGCAACGATACTAAACATGGCAGTACCCCGGATGCCTCCCCAGTACTGGGTGACTCCAGCCTTATCTCGCCACGAAAAGTATTGAAGCAATTTCGAACATCCTCCGTCCTGAGATACTAAGGAAACTGAATGATAACGATGTGTCAAGAATCCCCTGGAGCTCAACTCCCCGGAAGAAATCAAGTCAGACAGGAGGCACCAAGACAGAACTCCGTCACATCGGCATCATATAGTTTCCAAAATACCCGCGTGATCCTAAAAATTTTTTGAGCGAGAAGAGGAGTAGAATTAAAATTCCTAAGTCGAATACCTCACCAGAGTATAGAAGAGGAGTAAAAGAATCCTACTCTCCGATATAACTAGACTCAAAATAGTTTTTCACTAGACTCGACTCGGCCAAGTTCGATCAATCAAGGGGGCTCCTAGGTCGGTACAGGCTCTGATACCAACTTGTAACGCCCAAGATGCGGTCCTATCCTTATTTTCGCACGAGGGCCTCGACAGGGATAGAAGCGCATCTCGTCGCTTCGCAAGAATGGATATCATTACAAGTACATGTAAAGAATAGATGAGTATATGGAGTTGGCTTACACTTGCCACAAGCTACATCAATATGACATCAATACAACAACAAATACAAACATCATACAGAAGAGTAGGGTCCGACTACGGACGAAATCAAACGATAAAATGACATCCATCCTTGCTATCCCAGGCTGCCGCCTGGAACCCATCCTAGATCGATGAAGAAGAAGAAGTCCAAATCAAAACAAGCATTGCGCTCGCGTCATATCATCGCATTACCTGTACCTGCAACTGTTGTTGTAGTAATCTGTGAGCCACGGGGACTCAGCAATCTCATTTCCAAGGGTATCAAGACTATTAAAGCTTAATGGGTGAGGTATGGTTAAGTGGTGAGGCTGCAGCAAGCACTAAGCATATATTTGAGTGGCTAACTTACGAGTACAAGAATAAAGGGGGATGAATGTTGCATAATCGGACGTGATCTAGTAATGATCTCTAAGAGATCCTGAACACCTACTTATGTCAAACATAACCCCACCGTGTTCTCTCTCGGATAAGGACTCACGAGAAGAGACAGTCACGGTTACTCACACGGTTGGTGTATTTTATTTGAGTTTACTTCAAGTTTGCTATGACCGGGTGTTAAACAAAGTTTCCAAGTTGCCACGTAACCGCGGGCACGGCTTTTCGAAAGATTTAACCCTGCAGGGGTGCTCCAACTCATCCATCACAAACTAACCACACGCAGCGGGAATAACCTCGACCACGAATCTCATGATCTTCCTAGGCAATTCCACTAGAAAACCGCAACCTCGAGATAGCCCGAAGCATTCTCGGAATTCCTCGCACAAGACGTTCGAGAAAGGTAAAACAAGTCCAGCAAGGCCGCCCGGCAGGCCAGATCCCGATAGGAGCCGCGCTTATCTCGTTCTCAGGGCACTACCAGATGAGCAGTACGTACGGTGGCCTGATAGAAATCCCCCGAGTTGCCCCGGGGTGGCCCCGCAAGTGGCTCTGTTTTGGACCAACACTCATGAGGAGCACTGGCCCGGGTTGTTGATTAATTATCCACGGGGTCCGGAAAGTCCCTATGCAATTTTATTAGTTATTAAGCAAATGTAGTACCAATGTTGGGCCATGCCAGACAAGTTTTATCCTAAAACGAAAATCAAGGGGGTCCCCATAACAACCCCGAGCATGTTAGGATCGCTCAATTATGGAACATAACACCGGTACACAAGTAACTAGGGGCGGCAAGAGTGGAACAAAACACCGAGCAAAAGGCCAAGCCTTCCACCCTTTACCAAGTATATATGTGCATTAAATTAAATAGCAATAATATTGTGTTATATCAAAATATCCATGTTGCACATGGAAAGAGCTTGCACCTGCAACTAGCAACGCTATAAGAAGGGCTGAGCAAGCGGTAACATTGCCAAACAATGTTTTGCTGGGATGTGGAGGGGTAAGAGGCTTTTCATGGCATTTTGGGAGGCTTAACATACAAGTGGTAGGTAGCGAGACAAGCGATAGAAACGAGACATGTAGCATGGCGATGATAGTAATGGTATCCAGGGAAATGATCATCTTGCCTGAGATCCCGATTGGAAGAAGAACGATTCCATGAAGAAGACGAGCCAACGTAGTCGAACGAATCCTCACACTCCGAACGCTTTCGGAACTCTATCGAGAAGAAGCAATCCGAAACAACAATCAACACACGAGAACACCACAACATATGCATGGCATGATGCTCTTCAAATATGATGCATGTTTTGCATGACATGGCAAGCACAACAATCAACTTCTACACATTAAGTGAAGCTCAATATGCAACGAGTTGCATATTGACGAAACTCCACATTCAAATATTTAGTTCACTCTCGTTAGGTACACAACAACATTAAATGTTATTACACATGGCAAGAGGTGAGGCATAATGAAACTACACTATCTAGGCATCTTTTAAATGAAGCCGGAGACAACTTATAGTGTTTCCGAAACGACCCCATATGCATATTAAGATTTTGGTCCAGATCTGAAATAACCATGTTTTATGTTTATTAAACATCAAAATAAATAGGACCATGTGATTCTACACGTCATTCTAGTCGATTTACATATATGGATCATATGAATCGGAGCTACGGCCTAAAAGATATGACCATCACAAGATATTATGCCATGAATGCAAAATACAAGAAAATATCAACCCTGAGCATTTCAAATCATGAATGCAGCAAGATATTATGAAACTACATGAAATTCTAGTCAAGTTACATATGCAACATGTTCAAAACGGAGCTACGGTTCAACAATAAAAGGCAACACAAGTTTTAGTGCAAATCTGTCCAAAACAGCAAGATTGCATTTTGCACACATGAAAACAACAAGTTACACTATTCTAAAAAGCACAAACTAAGCATGGGGCAGTAGCATATAACACACGCTTCATTTCATCTTCACATATCACACTCAAAAGAGGCATGGATCACATGATAGGAAGCTCACAACAAGGCAACAAAATATAGCAGATTAGGACTTAGTGGAAATAACAGGTTTTTGCATAGCAGATTATCACGGAGGCATATTGGCAGCAGTAAAACTATATGCTACATGTCATATATTGGCATGAAACTTAACAGCATGGTAGTATACATGATGCACTACAAATCATACCATGGTGGCAACATCAAATTATGCTCAGATTCATGGCAACCATCAACACAACATGGCATATTGAAGAAAACAGATTCTCAGACTTGGTGAAAATTAGGCTAGTCATGAGCAGCAGTTTTTAACAGATTGACATATTGGACAGCAGGAATAATTATGATGCAAAACCTATTCATGCAAACTATTGGCGCAACATGATAGAGCATAACATGCTTAACAAACGACTCCATGGTGGCATCACCAAAAGACTCCTAGAACACTAGCAATTCACATGGCAACACAGCAATAAAATAACAGATTTCCAGACTTAGAAATATTTTGGGCCCTCAAAACAACAGATTTTTATAGCATGTTGGCAACAAGAAAACAACACCTAAACATGCATTTCTATGACAACTAAAAATACCAGGGCCTAGCACACATGTCCAAGGGCATATCTCATGTTCAAAATTATTTCATAAGATGCACGGATTAAATCCCACACAATAGACAAACGGGCATCATGGCAAAAATGACATGCACACGAACTTCCTCCAATGACAAAACCAAATGCACAGTTAAATTCTATGGATTTTCTACCCCAAAAACATATATAATATGCCTAGGTTCATGTAGGGAAATATGTCACAATTAATTATGCAGGTATGGCCTAATCCCCTTTTAGCAATTGTAAATTGCAAGTTAAATGCAAATATACCACTGAACAAGTTTGTCATGCATGAAAATGCGATGCCGATAATATGAACATTTTTAATATATTGTTGGATTACTTCCAATGCATGGTTAAATAAGTATGACAATGCAAATTAATGGCAATTATGCAAAATGATGCAAAACAGCGAGCTTAAGCATTTTTTAACATGGATGAAAATGGCATATTGTTGATCTACACATTATTCTGAGCAATTACATATATAACACATTTTATTTCGGCGCACGGTTAATTAATTATTACAACTTAAAAACATGGCCTTTTCTGGGAAACAGTTTTCGTCTGGAAAAATAGATGAATTCGTCCAGAGCAGAAAAAGGACAGTTAGGGCCGAATCTGCTAACGGGCCACAATAGTACATGGGCACGACATAATAAAAGGTGAACTGGGCACTGCATAAGGCGGAGGCTAGGCGTGGTCTCACCGTGGGCTTGGCCCAGGTCGGGGAAGCAACTGGGCTTGGCGGCTCGCGATGCGGGTCAACGGCGCTCACGCGGGCGTCATCCTCCTCCCGCGACCAGAGGAGGTGGCGGCGCTGGGAGCAGGGACAAGGGTAGGCGGCGGCGCGAGATCCGGCCATCCTTGGCGGATCCGGAGGAACAGGCGGCGGGGACGGCTGGATCCGGGCTCGGGGCCTCCATTCCCGGGCGCGGGGAGTTCCGAGCTTCAGATCGGAGGCGCTGGAGGTGGCCGGCCATGGCGCCATGGGGACGACCTACACAAGGGGAGAGAGAGAGAGAGACTGAGGTGAGAAGAGGACCACGGGGGAGGAAGGAGAAGAGGGACGGCGGCGAGGAACTGGCCTGGAGCGGCGCTCCAGTGGTCACCGACGACCACCAGGGTCGGCGGGGTCGAGGCGGTCCGGCCATCGCTCGGGGCGGCAAAGGGCAAGCGGGAGCGGGAGGCACGGGAGCTTCGGGCGCCGGCGGCTGCACGCGGGCCTGTCCGGGCCCCGATGGGCTCGGGCGGGCTTCGAACGGGCTCGAGCGGGCCGTGGTGGAGGGAGGCTGTGGAGGCCGCGGCTGGGGGGACGCGGGGCTGACGTGGCAGCATATGGGTGGTTGGGAGCGGCGGCGCAGGTGGTGGGCTGGTGGCTGGCGGCGCGACAAGTGGTGGTGGCGGGGTGGCTACGCGCGGAAATCGAGGCGCTGCGGCTGGAGGTTAGGGGAGGGGCTAATGTTGTCCAAAAATGGCATGGGAAGGCTGCTTAAATAGGTAGGGAGGCTAGGGTTTGAGGGTTTTGCCCGAATTTGGATCATAGGATCGCGATCGGACGGCTCCGGATGCGGAGGGGGATTAGGATAGGCTGGTTGGGCTGTGTAGTGGGGTTGGGCTGAGAAGAGAGGGAAGATTGCGGCCCGCCAACGAGTTTTAAAACACCAAAAACGTCCAACAATTAAACCGATGACGGTGCCGCTATGGTCGACCGTTCGGATAGCAAACGACCTCTGATTGCGACGAAGTTTGGCAGGCGGTCTACCTACAATAAAACAAGATCGCATGCCAAGTTTCGACCCAAACCGAGAATATTTTTCACACACTTTTAAAACAACATTTTTCCGATGCCGTGGGCGCGTGCGTGTGTGGTTGGTCTCAAAACGGTCATCGACGAGAACGGAGAGAACCGGCAGCTACGAACGGATGCAAGTTTTTGTAAACGAGTGACGATGCTATGCAGATAATGCGAATGATGCGATGATGAATGCGACAATAAAACGAATCACATGACGAGAATGGAAATAAAAGGGGAATCTTCTGGAACGTCGGTCTCGGGCTGTTACAGGCGGAGCTCGTCGCGGCGCGGCGAGGAGGAAACTGGAGGGGGAAAGACCTGGAGAGGGGGTACGTGGGTGCTGTGGAGCCACTGGACATGTTTGGACAAACCAGGGATGGCCGGAGCAGGCCTGCCGACGAGCACAGAGCGCTGTCCACCATTTTGGCCTGTCCTAAGCGTGGTCACCACGGGTGCCACGTGCTCTGGAGTTTTCCCAGATGCTAGATCATGTCAACAGGATGTGTCACTGCTCAGCTAGAGGAGCTATCTGGGTGGAATTATCTGGGAGGCTCTGAGGTGAAAGAAACTTGCAGAAGCAGATCCTAATGGCAAACTGTTTGTAGGGTACCAGAGAAGATTGGCTTGGGGTGATGAGCTGGATTTTGGCATACAATGGTGATCTACTAAGGTGAATGATCTAGCAAAGTTTTAGATCAAATGGATCAATCTAGATGGCACTTCCTTTGCAACTTGGCAAACTGGCCAAAAATGCAAAAGAGGGTGCTGGGTAAAATTGGCTAGATGAAAACAGCTGAAATTTGGTGGAGAGTGATAATTTAGGAGTATGAAGGCACTAGTAAAATTTCATACCATTTGGGTACACCAAAATTGTACTTCCTTCACAGTGCTTTCAAATGGACAGGAACTTAGGAAAATTGCTGTAGGAAAATGGATAGATGGATTGAGCTGATTTTTGGTATCCATGAGTGATTTAGCAATGGTATCCACCATGAATTTTTTTAGCTCAAATAGATAAAGGAATAGGGCACTTCCTTTGCAAATTGCCCAACTGGACAGAATTTGCAAATTGATGTTGTGCTCAAAATTTGAACTATGGAACTTGGGATCTTGATGGAAATGGTGAAGATATGGATAGGAGAAGCTCCACAATTTATTTGTGATTTTTCATGGCTACCAAAATGGTAGTTCCTTTAGAAAGTGCCCAAAATGCAATATTGGCATTAAATAGGAAAAGGCAATTTCCCCTATTTAATTATGGCCAATATTTTATGGGAGCTCAGAATGATCACAAAGAATATCTCCACAAGTTTTCATGAACTTTGGAGATGGGTAGATATTTTCCTGGATTTAATTCCTTTAACTGGCAGAAAAAGGAATTAATTATAAATGAAAAATATTGCAAATGACTTGGCAATATTTTTGCATATCCAGGGTTTATAGATGTGGGATGATCACTGGGAAAAGTTTGGGAGGCAGAAGATCAAAGGAAATTGGGGTTCCTTTGTAACTGAAAGGATTAGGGTTTCCCTTCCGGCAACTCGGAAGGTAGGGTTTCGGCGGCAAAACCCTGAGGATATATCTTGGGTGGCAAGGTTGGACTGGAGAGAATCTCTGGTTGGATAGGAAAGCAAGGCTGAATGACCATCTTCACATACCCAAGAGTGAAAGAAATCCGATAACACCGAGAAAAAGGACGGGAGTCGAATCCCGCAAAGGAAAAAAACAGGAGCGAAAACCAGGGTGTCACAAACCTACCCCCCTTAAGAAAATCTCGTCCTCGAGATTTCCGGGCTTACCTCCCGGTGAAGGGGGACTTACCTGTGTGCGACTTGGATCCATCAGCGGTCTTGTCTTCGTTGGTTCATCGACCGTTTTAACTGCCTCTTCTGATGGACCATGTGTTGTGTCTGCACACAACTTTCTTGAATCCTTCTCTTTCCTGTCAGGTGTACCTTTTGCCCTCGTAGTGGTATTGCTGGGTGGGGTAGCGGTTAATACAAACAAACAGCTCAATTTCCATGGCCTGGAAATAACTGCTTCGGGTTTTCTTATGATACTTCATACCCTGATTATCATGGGCAAGACATTCTTTGCTGGTACCTGGCTCATATGCTCGTATGGCCTTGAATGGCTAGGGGTGACTTTCTCTTTGCCGTGTCAGAATGCTCAGTCTGGCTGCGGGTTTCGTACGAGGTGTTTCCTTCTGTCTTAGGCATTCTGACTTTGTCCTTAGGTGATCCACAATTCAAGGAATCAACATGACTGAACTATGGCTGCTATATCCTCAACTGAAATGTCAGGCATGATCACAAAGTAATCATAGACAGTAATCTCTTATTCCAATGATGTCATGATGTTTCTAAGCTGTTGGTGTTGGCGGGCTTTGAGCCATTTTATATGAATGTCTTGTTTCAAACTCTATCGCTCGTGGAGATGGCTCTGTCATATATATAGCTTCTGTAGTCCTTGCTATGACCACTGAGGTGAGCATAGTGTCGCTATCATCCGGTGTATCTTTTGGAGCATATCCTCTTATCTTGGTTGATGGCCCATATTTATGATGAGTATGACATGCTGACTGCATTGTTGTGGCCGTATATGCAGGAGGCTGACAAGGATTGGTAATACCACTCTGTCCGTGAAGCTGTATCTTGTTGACCGTCACGGAGGTTGTTTGTCCACGACTTCTTTGTTCTTGTGGACTCCTTTGATGGACCTGTAATGACCTGCCAACACGGCTCCTTGATTGTTTTCCTGGTTTGTCGGGCTTGTTCTCAGAACTTACTCTTGCATACCTCGTGGGGACTGATGTGCTCATATCCTTCCTTGAAGTATAGGGCCACCATTTCTCTGGACATAGTCATTCCCGCGTACGAGTGGCTCACATGAACTGATCCACTGGATTGCATGCTCACAACACATGCAGGGGTACGATAATTCCTTTCATAACTACTGAGTTCTGAGGCGGATGTGTGTCCAGACTAGTTCGTGCTCCTAACAAGCTTGTTGTAGGCACAATGGTGTGTTGACGAAGGCTACATTCCTTATGCTCGAAGCTTCTGCCGGAGTAGCATGCTGAAGAAGGCTGGGTATCGTGCCTCAAAAGTTTTCCTTCATGTCTCTTACTGAGGAAGGTCAGGTGCCTTATGCTGAAAGTTTTCCGCGGTAGTATGCTGTGGAAGATGGGAGTGTCATACCCCAGAAGATTTTCTCACCAAGTGGCGTATCGAGGAAGGTTGGGAGTCTTGCGTCATAAGCTCTTCTCGGTAGCTTGCGGGGGAAGGCTAGGTTCCTTATACCAGAAGCCTTGGGTACGCAGTTGGGTCTATGGCCGATTCTGGCTTCCTTCCGAAGTGTCCGGAATTTTACCCATAGCAGAGCCAAAACTTGATATAGTCCATACCTTAACAGAAGATATTCTGATGGTCACGCACATCGCTTATCCTTCTGCTGGTCTGCTCATTGTTGCTATAAAGGTTGCATGACTGATGCAGACCTCGTGTTCACAATTCATCCTGAATACCATATGTTGCCGGTAGTACATAGTCGGCGGATAATTCCATTTGATTCAGCTGAGCTTCCAAGCATGTGAAGTTCTCATTGATTCTAGGCAACCGTAAACTTATCCATATTTCTCGCAAACCTTGTTCACAGTGCCCAAAAAATTTTGTATTTGCATCGGTGAATTCCAAGATATGCTTTAAAATTTGTGCCAACGTACCGGAGTTTTGTTGCTACTCTTGGCACATCCACATTCTCGAAATATGTCTTCGGTGGGTAATAAATGACTCTCGGGTCCATTGATAGAAAACTCAGGGTTCACCCCACTGACTGAAATAATCCTTGTATCGCGGATGGAACAACTTGTCCTTACTGGTGTTCATTCTTCGTAGCTCATCTGACTGTTCCTCAGGCATGATTTATTCTGAGGCAAACTCTCTCAGGTATATTCTGGCCTTGTCTGTTGCACACGAATTCTGCTTCTTACCCATTCTTCGTTCTTGACAGATCCGGTGGTAATGTTCTGAATATCAGGTAGTTGGCTGGACATGACTCTTGCTGAATTGGGATTATTGGGTATTATCCCAGTTGCATGCTGATCTTCTTAGGCAACTCTTGCGGATGGATCCAGTCAGAGCAGAGAAACGGAATCGGCAAAAGAAACAAGAACCGCGAAAAACCAAAAGGCAAATAAAGCTCAAATTTTTGCGGACCTTACACATGTGGCCAAGGATCCACTAGTATAACTAGTATAGCGCACTCGATGCACCTCTAAGGATTTAGAAGAGAAACCACACAATGCTCCTGGTAGCACTGGTGTCAAGCTCCTACTACTTCCTTAGGGAGCATCGCACTCAACGCAGGACCATAGCCAAAGTGGCTTAGTCAACATTCCTAAGGTTGTCGAGGAGAGATATAATTTATAAGCGTTTCCCAAAGGAAACTAGAGTAAGAAGAGAAATGCCATGGTTAGCAAGCAGGGTAAGGATATCTGGTTTACCTAGGGGTTGCAGGGATCACGGGTCATTGTCGGGTGCGAGCATTTCACACTGGCGGCAAAAGCCACGAGAGTTGGGGTCTAATGGAGCCGAAAACCTATGGGGTTGCCTTATGATCAATAGTAGCCGTGCCAGGTGGCAAAGATGGCTGAAATTCATCTGGGCTTTCTACTGAACACAAGACAGTGAAGTCTGGCTAGGGTAACCTATAGTCAGCCTGGCTGCTCTGATACCATCTGTTGTGGCGCCCCCGCCTGATTACCACTGTAGCCAGACGGTCGCCACGCATACCAGCCCAGGAAATCACTCTGGCATGCGCGTTTACAACAAGTATCATGAACACCGGCATTTCTATTAATGGATATATAAGTCTTACAAGATATATTACAAGAGTGATGGCAGCGGAAAGGCTCTATCTAGGGCAGCATGGTCTTGGTGCGGCTCCAATCCACAGGGATCTGACTGGGTTACTCTCCTAGCCCGCGAACGCTCTGGCTCCTCGACGACGGATGACGGATCCTTATGTGAACCTGGCCATGTTAAAGGCCGCTAAGTACTTTTGAATGTACTCGCAAGCAAACCAAACCAACATATACACCAAGCAAAGCAATCCATGACATTCAAGCATGCATTGTTATTAGAGCAATATTAATTATCATGGCATAGCATACCACTACTAGGAGAAACCCTACTAGTAGCGCTTGAAAAACCTATAGCAGTAGCGCTGGGTCCAGCGCTACTGCTAACGCGCTACAGCTAAGTTGTAGTAGTAGCGCTGGTTGGTGCAGCGCTACTGCTAAGTCTGGTTAGCAGTAGCGCTGCACTGACCAGCGCTACTGATAAAACTTAGCTGTAGCACTGTGGAAAGGCAAGCGCTGCTGCTAATCCAGCGCTGCTGCTAGATGCCTTCCAGCGCTGCTGCTAGTATTCCTGCTTTCACAGATTCATACCCCCTCTACGTATTCATGCTGTATTTATACAGGCTCTATACAGTAGTTTCATCAGATCACAATAAACATACACTATTATCATCATATCATACACATACAGTAGTCTCGTCATACCATCATCATCATCATTCAACACAAATATCATCACATCTCGAAAATAGCGATACACAAGTCATGTCATGTCTCGAATAAGTGCAACTACATGGTCATGGCACACACACAAGTTTCATCATCTCTATCTAAACCATGATGTAGAAGAGAAGAGCGATCAGCATCAGCAAGACCGCGACTATGTAGTACATGAGGCACCGGCGGTTCCGCCCCCGCTCTTGCCGGAGCGTCCACCTCAAGTAACTACTTTCCGCTTCGGCTCTGCTGTCGAACCCTCTGTGGCTAGCACCCGGGTACTTGTCCACCTGGGCCTGAGCGTCTGGCCAGTGGTCGTAGACTCCTGGAACCTTCTCAACGAACACGACGTAGCAGCCCTTCGCCATCTCTGATCTATGTACCTGCATCGTGAACGATAATATGCAACATAATGTACTTAAGAACACAAAGAGGCATAATTAGCAAAATACAAGCAACCTATAGTAAACATAAATGACGAAGTTCCTCATACCCAAACTAATTAACTAGAGCGATCTACGCTAGTTCAAGACCATGGTTTAATTACATCACATAGTTTCGTCTGGACGCTAGTGACACATATATTGTCAACGACAATCAGTCCTCGGTCCAATCTTCATAGTCAGGGAGGAAGCACCCGAGCTTCTTGAAAGGCTTCAGGTCCAGACGCTGAGCGATTAGCAGTGCTCGGACATCATCCCGCGTGATTGGCCCATGGTAGAACATCCCTGTTGGTTCGAGGACCTGCTTCATGATCACTTGGGCAAGTTCACACTGGACGTGATAAAACTCAGCTCGGATTCGATGATCCGGTGTCTTTCCTATGCTTGTGGCCCAGTTGACAATCTCGGCATCGTTGGTAGTAGCTGACATGCGAAGGCGTTGATTATCCCTTCTGAAATCGAGCAGGTGATGCATGAGGTAGAATCCATCAGCCTTACTGATGTGCGGTTGCTGGATGCAGTAGAAGTTGGTCTTATGGCTGAAAACCAGCCCGTTCCTCCTAAACTTTTTCACCTTGATATATCCACCAGACATGCTGAAGGTTAACAGGGCACTATCGATAACACTCTTTATGTGCTTGTAATCCTTTTTCTTGATGTTCTTCGATGAGTCCAAGTATATAGCATGGGAGTATTCTGGGTACAGAACGATGAGGACGGCGCCCCCCCCCCGCTGCGCAAATTAAGTACACCTCAAATTAGCCTCCATGCTTGCAAAGGAATGATTAACACTTACGAAAGGATATGCGCGGATGACTTACGTGGGATGATAAGGCAGGAGAATCGCTTCCTTGTCCTTATTAGCGACCATGAAGCCGCCGATGTACTTGCTCGCATAGTCACGGTGCTCTTTGCAGACATCCAAGAAGCTCTCGTGCATATGGTACGGGTCCGCGACGCAGATATATTTTATGTTCTCGATCCTGATGATGTAGTTGAGATACAGCGCATACATGCGGATGAACTGGAAATCTAGATTGGTCATGTGGAACATGTCGTAGATGTAGTCAAATCGCAGGATGAACTTATCCGCGGGCCATCCCTCGACGTACAACTTCCCACCCGGCACATGAGCCGCGTAAAGCGGGTATCCTGGTTTTCCCGAGATGAGAAGGCTTTTCTCTCTGGCCAGCACATCATCATGAAGTCTCCTTAGATTATTGTTCAGTATGTCCTCTAGCGCTTTCTGAGGTAGGATCGGGTGGCCGAAGACATGGAAACGCTCCGCACCTACGACAGGTATTCTGTCTACCTCCCGGGGCTTCAGAGGCGGCTGGCTGCTTGAAGCAGCTCTGGCGCCTTTAGGGCCTTTCTTGCCTGGTCTCCTCCTTTGCTTCTTGGCGGGTGGCGGAAGTGAGCCCACCATACCTTCCCTAACTGTCACCCCCAGTGTCGTCGGGCTAATCAATGGACGGCCCTCGGGTTGTTGCTGGGTAGAGGCGGCATCTAGAGGCATCTCCTGCGACGATCGCTTGAAGAGAGACTTTTTGCATTCCGCCTTATTAGGACGTTCCGGCTCTAGCAAATCAGGCAACATCAAGTCATCATCTACACGCTCATAGCCCGAGTCTTCGTCGTCCTGAGCCATCAATCCTCCATCATCATAGGCGGTATTGAAATACTTGTCTGGGTTATCATCATCCTCCTCCATGTCATCATCAGCATTTGCTTCTTCGACAACGGGGGCGACGTCATCTAGCACTAATGGAGGCTCTCCCTCGCGTCGTCCGCTATCACCCGCCACGACAGGTGCAGGTAATTTGGTAGGTGGGGTGGTGTTCATACCTTCTTGAGAAGCTGTCGTTGGTGTGATACCGGGCGCCTCGACATGAAGAAGAGTCTTCGGCCAAGGCAAGAACCAGCTCTTGCATGCGCCAATCCGTTGAGGGGTCTCCTCATCATCGACCGGTACCGGAGGAGGCAAATCCTCGAAGCCCGCTAAGACACTGGCCATGTTAACCTTGAAGACGCCATCGGGCATCTCTCGGTTGTGGAACATGCGGTCCTTTGGCTTCACGATCGTTGCCTTGCCCACGACCACCTTCTGGCCCTTGATGTCGTACAGTAGGGTGCACAGGGTATCGTTGGCCTATGAAGACATGTCTGCGACGTCAAACATCCGAAAGGCAATTGAAACGGAAGACTATATAGACATGCTGGTGAAAAGGGTATGACGCGTAATTACCGTGAGGGTGTCAAGCTCAGCCATAGACGAAGGCCGCCGAGTAGTCCAGAGACGGAGGATGGGCTGCTATGAACAGGAGTGGGAGCATGTGCGGTGGCGTGAGCAGGTGCTGGTGGTGCGATGTTCACCGAATTGCTCCCGACGTAGCTGGGAAGGGGAAAGTCCGCTGGCCCTTTATCTGGATTTTTCTTCGTCCATTCAAAAAATGCCGGAAGCAAGCTGGAAATGGAAGATGTGAAGTCAGCCATGACGCCAGCTACCGCTGCACTGACCCTTGCATCGACTATCTGTTCCCACTCTGCTTTGGTCTCAACTTTGGACTTATTGATCGCAAGCGCGACCTTCTGGTCGATGGTCTGTTGAGTAAGCAACTTTCTCTTCCTTCTTTCCTCTAGCTCCTCGTGGTAGCACGTCTTCCACGAGGCGCCATCTCCGATGCCGTGCACACGTCCATAGGACGGCGGTGTGTCCTCCGGGACCTTTTTCGGTATGTTCAGGGCCCGGTTGAAATGGGTGTCCCACTTGGGCCTCGCCGACGACTGTGACGACTCGTCGCTTTCGGCTGCCTTTTGGTGCTGCTCTTTCTGCAAAAGGAACGTCGATGGTTTACTAATAATAATGTGACAAAACTTGTAGTCGAATTGATTGGAAGCTAATATGATAATGTGGTAATATAACAATTACCAGAAGTCTCATGAACTCCCTCGTGTTCGGGTCCGTGTAAAAGGTCTTCTTGACGCGGTCCCACTTGTACCGGGCCCTGATCCAGTCACGCTCCAGCGGGTCGGTGAACTCCGCCAAGGGGTCTGGGATTCCGTGATTTTCACGTTCGGTGTCCTCCTTGGCCCATACGTGCCTCTTCCCCTCGTAACCACGGCTTCCGAGGCGGTGGGGAGGCGTGTTCCTGGCCTGGAGCGCCTTCATTTTCTGACTTTTTCTTGGTTTCATCTTTAGCGCAAGTCTCCTTGAATTTTTCAAAGTCCTCTTCCATAAGTGACGGATTGTCAGCATGAATCTTGGACCACGGTTCATTCTTATCAATCGCTTTTTTCACCCGAACTTTCCAGGCGGACAAGTCGTTGGTGAACGTCACCATCGCCTTGTTGTTTATCTTTGTCATGGCATTGTCGTCCCATGGTTCTTTGCTTTCTGTGCGGCCGGGGAACAGGAACCTATTGTGCAACTTCTTTAGGAGCATGTGCTCCATATGTGGTATCTTCTTCAACTTCTCGTCGTTGATGTTGGCGGTTTCCCTGAGGATGCATCCTAGTTGATTGCCCCAGCACGAGCACGCTTCATCCGACGCTGTTGGCTCTAATTTCTTGGGGTGCATCTCCGTGACCACAATTTGTCCGATGCCGAGCTCGTTTGGTCTTCGTGACCTCTTCTGCTTCGGTGCTTTACCGGCTACGACAACATCGTTGCCGGTCTCGGGGGTGGTGTCGGTGCCGGTGCCAGTGCTGGTGCCGGTGTCGGCATCGGCGTCGGGGTTGGTTCCACTGCCGCCACCATGCACCCCCATCTGGTGTTCGTCCAGGTAATCGAAATAGTGATTTGCTGCCTCGATGGGGTCTTCTTCGAGGCGAGCTCAACCCCCTGTTGAGGCGTGGCTAGACATGTTTCCTATTCAACAATTGTAAATAAAATATATAATGAAGAGAAAAAAGGGGCCTATATTTGGTCGGAATGTTGATTCATTCCCCAGAAGATATTATTTCCTTTTTATTTTCTGTTTACTTTTCTTTTTCTTTTGTATTACGTTCTCCCTTTTGTTTTTGTTCTTTTGTATTGCTTTCTCCCTTTTGTATTTCTTTTGTATTGCTTTCTTCCTTTCTGTTTACGACGGCGTCTCCCTCCTACACTGCGCGAATATCACCGGAACCATGCATGTGGTGGTAACATATATATCAGTTGACCGATAACGGTTACTTAAGTGCGTACACAAAATAGATACATATATATAAATGATGGTTTCTCAGCTGCGTCGATGACGTTTCACATTGAGCTTCTTCCCTTTCTTGTTCGTTGCCGAATAATTGAGCCCCTCCTTGTGACTTTTTCGGAACCATGAAGTACGATCTTTCTTATGTAATGTAGTATTGATTCTTCTTTTCACGTATGCTTCATCATCATCGTCATCTTCCCTCATCGGGTTGCCGTATTGGTCGTAGTCTTCCTCGTTGGCGACTCCATCCATTCCGACGATGCTCCTTTTGCCTCTCCTCACGACAACACGGCTGGGATTGGTCATGTCGGTTATGAAGAAGCATTGTGTCATGTGCTTAGCGTGTACCCATGGCTCAGTTTTGGCGATGACGTTAACGGGTATAGACATGGTAGTGAAATACTTGTTTTCTCTTACGACGTCCTTAGCCCATCTGACACGGAACATCGTTGCATCGTGCAATCCAGTACAGTCAAGCTCCCAGATCTCTTCGACCCTTCCGTAGAATCTTTCAGTTGTGCCGTTGGCGTTGGTCACGCATTCAATCGTCACCCCGGAGTTCTGGTAATCACTGTCCATGTCTTTGGCCTCCGTGTAGAACGTGTACCCGTTGATATCGTATGACTGATAGGTCGCGAGTTTGGGCGCGGGGCCATGTGCTAAGGTGTGTATGAGCAATCCGTCCGAACTGCCCTCTTCCGGGGGATTTTCAAGAACTTGCTCTTTGAACCAACGGAAGAAAGTGGCGTTGTGCTCTACAGTAACTTTGTCGTCCGTCTTGAGCATCCCCTTATCACGGTAATTATTTGCGATGGTTTCTTTATGTCGTGCCACATAATCATCTACCACATCTAGGTGTTGTAGCACTACTAAGTTAGCCCTGTCAAAGTCGTTCCGTCGATCCGAGTAGTCCACGTGCAATTCCCTCCGGCCGTTGTTGTGACCTTCTCCTCCGAGCCTCCCATCGTGCTTCTTGACGGGTAAACCAACAACAGGGTCTCCGATGCCTATATAATTCTCGCAAAAGGAGATGCACTCATGCGTCAGATACCCCTGGACGATGCTCCCATCGGGACGGGACATGTTACGAACGAATCCTTTGATGACCCCATTCATCCTCTCGAACGGCGTCATGCTGTGAAGGAATGTCGGCCCGAGGTCGATGATGTCGTCCACAATGTGGACACACAGATGCACCATGACGTCAAAGAACGCGGGCGGGAAGTACATCTCAAGCTCACATAGTATGACAACGATCTCTTCCTGTAGCCTTCGGAGCTGCTTCACACTTATGGACTTTCGAGAGATAACGTCGAAGAAGTTGCAGAGACCAGTAAGCGTGTCACGGACGTGCTTGTCCATTATCCCTCTAATGGCAACCGGGAGTATCTGCGTCATCATCACGTGACAGTCATGAGACTTCATCCCGCTGAACCTTTTCTTCTTGGGGTCTAGAAATCTGCTTATCTTCCCACAGTAACCGGAACTGACTTTGATTCCCATAAGGCACTTGATGAATTGATCGATCTCCTTCACACTTAAGGTGAAGTTAGAAGGGGGCAATAATTCTCCTCCTTCTTGTTGACTTTACTGCCCCTTTCCCCCTCCTCCGTCTCCATCTCCATCTCCTCCGTCGACTTTTTACGGTGGAGATCTTTCCTGATCTTCAAATCTTCCAAGTCTTTCCTTGCCTTCGGCCCGTCCTTGGTCTTCTCCGGCATGTTCATCAGTGTGCCAAGCAAGCTCTCGAGGACATTCTTCGTGATATGCATTTGATCAAGGCAATGAGGTGTGTCGTGATTGGGCCAGTACTCCAAGTCCCAGAAAACAGACCTCGTTTTCCATACCTTCAGTAGCGGCTCCGGTGCCTTTTCATCGTTCCCGGCGCGGGGCACTGTTCCCAGTTTTTCAACAGCTCGTTGATTTCGGCGCTGCTCCTCTTACGTGGAGGTCCTCGATGCTCAGCCAACCCATTGAATAGATCTCCATGCTTTCTCCACGGGTCATCCTTCTCGAGCCATCTACGATGCCCCATGTACACGATTTTTCCGGACCCGCCATCTTTCATTGACGTAAGCTGCTGAGACGTTGTATCATCCATGCACCTCATGCATCCGCAGTATCCGTGGCACACCTGGCCTGAGGTGTACCCGTAACCGAGATAGTCGTGCACTAGTAGGACACAGGTTCCCCGCGGGAAGAACTTTATTATGTAGATACTTCAAATGCTCATCGAGGCTTTTGTCTGTCCATTTGTTTTTGGCCTTCGTCTTTAGAAGTTCGAGCGTGAAACTCAAGCGGGTCACCTCGGGATCGCAACCGTTATACAATGGAGTCTTCGAGTCTACTTCAAGTTGCGCCAGCTTGGCCTCCTCTCTAGAAGCAGCTCTCTCGCTAGTCGTACTCTTGCGAAGGAGGTCTCGAACATGAGAGTCCTGCATGACTGCACTTAGTAGCATCGAAGACTGTGGCGTGACCGCCGCCTCTGCTTCTCCGCCATGTCCGGACTCTTCTTCACCGTGTCCGGAATCTTCTCCGCCGCCATGTTCGGAATCTTCTCCACCGCCGTCATTTAACTCTTCCCCGCCGCCATGTCCGACGCCATCGTCTTCGTCTTCACTTATCGTTATTCCCTGCCATGTGGACTGGGCGTCCTCATGGCGTCGCTAGAAGGCGCGCCCGTGCCATGACGTAGTAGGAGGTGGAGGCCTCCCGGCTCGGGCGTGCACGGCTTAGCCTCTGCCTATCGGCAGAGGTTGAAGACGACCGCTCGCCAGGGTGGGCTGGGCCTCCCACTTGGGCCAGGTGAGCGCCAGGTTAGTTCTCTCTCTCTCTCTCTCTCTCTCTCTCTCTCTCTCTCTCTCTCTTCTAATTTGTATTTTCTATTATTTGCTCTCTGTTTTTATAAGGTTTGGGCAAAACCCTAAATACAAAAAGTCTGGAATTTATTCTGGAGTGTAAGTATATTATTTCCAAGCCCCATCATAAATTTCAGCATTTTTGGAGAAACTAAAAATATTTATAGTCATTTAATAAACATTTATATATGCATTTCTGAATTAATAAAAATACAAAAGAGTTGTTTAAAAGTTCATCACCTCTGGTATGTTGTTTCCAACATATATCAGAAATGGTGAACATTTTTGAAGGCCATTTTGGGTTCATTGGAAATCTTAGCTATTTGAATTTGTTTGAATAATGGAGTGCTAGGGTTTGATCAATCCCCATTTCAAGTTTCCAGGAGAATGAACATGATGACATGAATGCCAATGCACTATTTACAATCATTATTCTAGGGCTGTGACAACTCACCCCCACTAAATAAGAACCTCGTCTCGAGATTCAGGCGTAGGGTAAGAGGACATAGGGGACACAACTCACACAATCTTCACGATCCAATTGCCCTTCTTGAAGATGTTGATTCATTGCATCATGTTGATCTTGACATCTTTTTCTTTGGGATCTTCATCCAACACGACAACAAAAGAATGAAAAGCTCTACTAGAATCGATCTCCTCGGGATCGAGCAACTCATGATCAACTCATAGAATGAAACGTAAGAACGTCTCTTGAGCTGTGACCCAAAACACGAAATGGGAGCGATGGAATGAGGCAGATAACGGATGTTCAATTGGTAGGCAACAAATCCACGCTGAGTTAGGATGGAGCATAGGTTTCAAAGTAGCGAGGGGTTAGTTGCCCTTCATACCATAACGGGCACCTTAGGAAAGGTGACTCGTAGGATTATCCCTTAAGTGGAAAAAAGAATTACTTTTGATCCAGAGATTGTGAAAACTCTTTATACCAGCCTAAGGCAATTCACAAGCAATCGTTTGAAGGAATTCAAGCGAATGGCACACTTAGTTTGGAAAACAAACTAGAGCTATAGGAAATCTCGGTAAACGGAAGGCACATTCCTATTGATACCGAGGATATAACCTAGTGTCCGAGCGTGCTCTCAAGAACTTGAGCATTTCCATATTCACCAGGGTTTTACCAACATCCATGCCAAGAATCCTGGTAACACAACATACTACCATGATGAATAATGATGGAGAATGCAGATGCAAAGGAAGACAACACTTTCTCAGATTTCACCTTGGTTATGTCAAGGGAACGAAATCTGGATGATCGACCGAGAGACATTTAGCACTCCGCTTCTAATGTTCTCCTTGATCTTCTAGCGTAACCCAATTATAGATCAGGTTTTATGACTAGAACATCAAGTAAAGGTCGGACTTCGGGGATTCCAAGGGTCCATGAGAAATGACTTCTAGAATAAGTCATATGAAATTCTCATGGGGAAGTGGCTAAGATTGCTGACACAAGATACTACAATAATAGGTCTTCCGGTTAGGTATATTAGCCACAACATCACTTTACCGGGTTACACAGAGACCAATATTATACTCCTTGGGTAACGTTCCAACCATTACATCTACCTGAGATTCAGATCTGGTTGGTGACAGGATGTCCCAGACTCAGCACGTCTGGAAGGGAAGTTTTGCAACACAAATCAACGAGATGATGTTGCGAGATTCTCAAAAAATGAACTGCGGGAGCCAACTCCAAAACATGAGCTGGATTGCAAGACCCATGTGAACACAGTGTCCAGGACAATTGTGACCACATAGAAATCTTACAACAGAACACCACCGAGTTCTGGGTGGAATCATCATTGGAGGTTGCAAAGTATTGTGCACGTCCGTCAGGGCCCTTCAGGATTAACACTTAACTTCTTTTCCTTTAACAAATCAATCAGTGGCTTGGTGTGCTAGGGGTTGCATATGGAATGGAGATGATTAGTCTATCAAACCATAGAATACTTCGCACGGGCATGACTGACTTGGAATGATTCCAAGAAAACAAAATGATCTTTCTCGAGTTCACGGCGGCAACTTGCACCATATGCACTTAAACTAAGAGTAAGTCACTTCGTTCACCAAACATATACTCCATGTACGGAACACGAAGATATTTCCTACAAAGTTTCCAACACTAGCTTTATGTTCATCATGAATCATGGAGAGGATAAAAAATGTTGTCGATGGGTTCAACAACAGTTCATCGAAACATCCATATAGATGGAAGCCCATAACTATGTGAACAAGGTGATAGCATTGGTCAGACCAAAAGATATAGCGGTGTATGCTCGAGGATACATCCACGGGTAAAACAACATTATGAAGATCTTTGGTTCTGATTTTGATTTGACGATAGCCCATATTCAAATCAAAGATTGGACAAGACAATAGATGCAACAATTGATCACAAGGATCAACCGATCAAGATATCATCTTTCTTCTACACACACGAGCACATACGAAGATATCCCTTTGGAATGAACTAAGTCAGATGAAGCATTTATCTTCCAACTATCCAAGTTGTTGTTTAGCTTAACCAACTAGCTCAGGGGTATCTAACACGGGGTCTTGGAGAAGGGGTGGTTTATAGGAAAAACATTTTGATCACGAACTCAACATAACGGTCAGGGGACAACCTGGTGATAATTCCGAGAAGATATTCGGAAAATCGCGAACCACCAATATATTATTGAGCTTGAGAACAATCTTGATTTCCAGGGCAAGACGATATGATCGAAAGAGCGAGGGATTGACACAATCCTAACTCATTGATCAAAGAGTGCACCAGGAAAGGTGGACTAGGTGGCACGATCAAACTTGGAATGATGGTTCAATAACCATCACGCTAAGAATGAGATTATTGTCCATTAACTACCAAGCAACAAAGTTGCTAGGAGTATTGATTGCACACATCACGATTCACTTGTCGGTATTCTGGTTACAAACAACACAGAGACCGAGGAGTGAACGATGATGGCGAGAAGTATCACTGTATCAAGAAGTCATAAGAGGTGGTGCAATTCCCATGACAATCCTGACTTAAAGGGGGTAACACTTCGAGGTAGAACAGAACAAAAGCTGGATTGGCATTTTGATCTACGGAATACAACTGCTTTGACCCAATCCAAGAAATGGATAAAGTACCGGAGTTTGTTTCTCCTAGTCAGTCTGAAATAGAATGACTTGACGGACCACAAGAATAATAGGCATCGATGAACACGAATGCACAACTACTCTTGACTACCATGGATAGATAAAGGTCAGAATACAAATGAAGAGGGGGTAACTCAGGAGCACATGATTTTTCTAAGTTGAGGATGCATAGATTAAATACGTCGAACAACGTTCAACATGTTTCTTCCAGATAATCCATGCAAAAAAGGAAGAGTTGGCAGGGTCACAATTACAGAATGGAGAACTGATAAAAAGCACTCTTGTTGTGATCTTTAGTTCACGAGGAACTTCTGCCATAATGGTTCATGGTATTGGAAGAATGATAAACCACGAACCTTGAAGACTATAACAAGGTTACTAATCATCCTAAAGGAACGAGAAAACACTATCAACAGGAGTGAGCAGAATGATTCTCGGGTTCAAGAACCCAGAAACAGAATACCTATTGACTAAGTAGTATCACAGCATGCTTTTGATAACGATGGCCAGAATTATCACACTGGGAACTCAAAACACAACTAAACTGTTGGGTGGTTCACTGAGACAACATGGTTTCCTAAACACCTTTAACAAATATGTCAAGGTAATGGAGTACCTCAACACGATAATTGGTGTGCTTTGTCTGGCCAAAAGACATTGATTCGAGATGAAGGAATTTGCAATTGCATCAGATTATTTAACAACCTTGGATAACTCGGACAGCATAACGGCTGTACAGGCATGAAATATGAGGCAACCTGCATGAAACTGACAATAAAACAACTGAATTCTTATAGAGACATCGATCCAGGAACACATCAACTATCCTATAAGTCTGCAACATAGTAACTCGTCATCCTGATAGATAGATGGGAAGCCTAATTCTTAACCCCGTAGAATAAAGAAGAGGGTGACTCAGAATTAGAATGACACAAGGAAATGAGTAAAAAGAATCTTACGTTCCCTTCCACAATCAATTCCCTTATATAAATAAAGCAGTTCTAGACTCAACATCGACCAGTTTGGCTTGGTAATCCTACAGGCAGTCAAGCTCTGATACCAACGCTGTCGGGACCCCGATCCTTAGCCATATGAATCCAGCCTGTAACATGTCACACCACTTTCTGGCCTCACGCACGGTAACCCATGGCTGCCACCTTACCTTGGCCGGGACCGTTTGCGCCTTTTCGCTCACGGATATGAACATGTCGCTAGCATTCACAAATCAAAGAACCCGGGTCGACATGACTAGTTATAGACCCAAGTGGCACAACCATACAGCGACAGGCATACGTAACCCAACAATGCAAGTGTCGGTCATCAGCGTGTGTAGACGAGTCGTAGCAAGCTACAAGGACTCCATTACACCACGTGACATTTCCTCGTAGGGACAGACACAACAGCAAAGAAGGATACACGCCGGTCAATCAATGTGTCCGGAGCAGTAGCAAGCTACCAAGGCTCATGGAGGCACAAAGAAGCATTTCCCCGTAAAGAAGGCTACTAAAGGCACACAACTAGGTGTTGAATCCCACACATACCGATGCATTTCAATCATACATGCACTATGCACGATATGCGTAGATACAACATGGCATCACAACAAAACTCTACAACATAACATTTATTTAGGAGGCTCCGAAGAGCCAACATAGTATAATGTTACAAGCAGCAGGGGTCACATGAACCAACATTCAGAGCATACAAGCAACTAGCGGAAGTTACATGTCTGGGTACAGACATCTAATAAAAGCGGCTGGAAGAGCCTGAAAAGCTACAACGACCCTACCATAGGAGCTAGACCTCTGTCTGGGATTCCCAAGCTAATCCGGTCAACATCGAACTTCACAGCATAGGAATTACTAATGAGACTGACGTCTCCTCTGCAAAAACATAAATTAAGCAACCGTGAGTAGAAGATACTTAGCAAGACTTACATCAGAACTATCTACATATGCATCATTGTCAACAAAGGGGTTGTGGAGTTTATTGCAGCAAGCCAGCTTTGACTCTTGGCTAACCTATACTACGACTACAAGTAATATCTTTGAGGTGGAATAGCGCACACGAGTCCACATATTCACCAAATCAATACACCACTATGGATCCACTCCCGTCTCCCTGCCGGAAGGCCATCCATAGCACTCACGCTTATCTTGTGCATTTTAGAGTATCCATTTCACTTGTCTATGTACCACATAAGCAATCCAAGTAGTCCATATCCGAGGACGCGGCTATTCGAACAGATTAATTCACCCTGCAGGGGTATACTTCTTCACACACGCTCCTGCCACTTACCGTCGTGTGCACGTAAAAAGGCACCTCGGCAACCTTCAAGCGGAAGCCCAGCGAGGGAGTCGGCCACGACCTGACTAACCACACAAGACTCTAGTCCAGGTTTATCGCCTATTTGAGACTGAACCCGCAAAGGAAGTCCGGCCGAAGTTTCCATCACGGCCCCAAACGATGTGTGCAGGGTTCCCAAGCCCACCTCGACGGATGGTACTACGCTTGGTACACCGGGCCATGGTGCATCTACCGCGCCATAGCCTACCCCTCCGGTCAGCGCTATGCACGGCCGCCAGCACATCCTAGAAACACCAGAAACTAGTTGCAACTCCTGGACAGAGACCAAGGCGATTAATAAGCCGAGAGAGTCAATTAAGGATCCCAATGTGCAGTAGTATCTTGTCTTGGATAACAAACACAGAACTCAGTTCTTAAGGACGGTCCCAATGAGACAACCCACCATGTACTCCTACATGGCCTCTCATCGCTACCTTTACCACATCGGATTCACACACTTAGCTCTTACACAGCAGGACCTGAACACATCCATTCCGATTCATCACCCAGTTGGATCAGACCCGACACGACTCTAAGTATAGCAGGCACAGTAGGCAAGCATGGATGAGTAAGCACAACAAGGCTCAATTAGTTGCTACTCATGCTAAGTGGTTTCAACTATTTACTGTGACAAGGACAGGTCATGCAAAGGAATGGGTTCAACTACCAAGAACATGTAACAGTTGAATCGTTGTTGTCCTAATGCAGTAAAAGAGAGCAGGAGTGAGAGAGTGGGTTCATATCAGTATGCTCAAGGGGAGGTTGCTTGCCTGACAATTCTGAAGATAGTATTTCTCTTCATCAGTGTCAGCGATCACAACGTCGGAACCATCGTCTACCGAGGAGTCACACCGACAAACAAGAAGAAGGAGCACATTTAATGTGATGCAACAAACATGATGTATAATATGGCATGTGAAGGTACTGAATTGACCTAGAGGCATAATTAACCAAGTTAATTGAAGTGGAACTCAAACAAGTTTGAATTCCAACTCCAAATGATATTACATACATAGACCTACTCATAAAATGTCCTACTTGGTGATGTTAACCTGCTCAAACATGAATGATCATGGCATAAATAGGTTCATTGGATTTTTCTGATCATTTTTCATATATAAATTATTTTCATCTGAGTTACAGATTATTTTCTATGATTTTTAGAAGTTTTAAGCATTTCTGAAAATAGATAAATCATTTTGGATTTATTTAAAATCCAGAAATCAATTTATTGTGTCAGCACTGAGTCATCATGACATCAACAGTCAACAGAGCCGGTCCAGGTCAAACCTGGCCGGTGGGACCCGCATGTCAGCGTCTCTGACTTTAACTACAGAGGTTTTATTTTAAGCCGGTGGGGTCCAGTGTCAGTGGCACGGGAGGGGTTAGTTAGTGCCTAATTAAAAGGCCACGTCGACGCTCGCTGGAGCTACACCGGTGACGACCAAAACCACGGCGGCAGAGCGCCGGAATTGGCTACGGTGCTCGGTTTGGCACGCGGTTTGTTGCTATGGGTAGCTGGTGATGCGCCGCATCCAGTGGGGCAAACAGGTGGGCTCGGGGCCACCGGAGTTGAGGCCGGTGACGAGCTGAGCGGTGGCCGGAGTTCGGCTGTGGTGGCGCTATGGCCTAGGGGGCGCGGAAAGAGCCGGGGAAAGAGGCAAACAGTCGGAGAGCTCACGGCGGGGTCGCTGAGTGGGTCGGCGAGCTCGGGGAAGCGGGGACGGCGGCAAATCGAGGCCGGCGACCTTCGGTGCCCGTCGGTGGAGACGGCAACGAAGACGACGATGCGGGGCCTCTGGTCTGGATTCCTTCAGCGGAGAGGTCCAAGACGATGCGGCGGAGCTCGGGGCAGCACGGGGAGGCGAGGCAACGGCGATGGGTGCGATGGTTTAGCGAGCGGCGGCGGCGGCTCGGGTCCGGGTGAGAGGGCATAGGAGAGGGAACAGAATGGGGGGAATGGTGCCAGGGGGGTCTGGGCGTCCTCGTGGCATTGCTAGAAGGCATGCCCGTGCCACGGCGAAGCAGGAGGTGGAGGCCTCCCAGCTCGGGCGTGCACGGCTTCGCCTGTGCCTACTGGCAGAGGTTGAAGACGACCGCTCGCGAGGGTGGGCTGGGCCTCCCACTTGGGCCAGGTGAGCGCCAGGTAAGTTCTCTCTCTCTCTCTTCTAATTTGTATTTTCTATTATTTGCTCTCTGTTTTTATAAGGTTTGGGCAAAACCCTAAATACAAAAACTCTGGAATTTATTCTGGAGTGTAAGTATATTATTTCCAAGCCCCATCATAAATTTCAGCATTTTTGGAGAAACTAAAAATATTTATAGTCATTTAATAATCATTTACAGATGCATTTCTGATTTATTAAAAATACAAAAGAGTTGTTTATAAGTTCATCACCTCTGGTATGTTGTTTCCAACATATATCAGAAATGGTGAACATTTTTGAATGCCATTTTGGGTTCATTGGAAATCTTAGCTATTTGAATTTGTTTGAATAATGGAGTGCTAGGGTTTGATCAATCCCCATTTCAAGTTTCCAGGAGAATGAACATGATGACATGAATGCCAATGCACTATTTACAATCATTATTCTAGGGCTGTGACAGGTTCGATCTTGCGGTGTCCTTTCCCAGTGACAGAAGGGGCAACAAGGCACGCATGTATCGTTGCCATTAAGGATAACAAGATGGGGTCTATTCCTACAGGAATAGATCTTGTCGACATCATGGCATCGTTCTTATTACATTACTCCGTTTTTCCATGAACTTAGTACACTAGATGCATGCTGGATAGCGGTCGATGTGTGGAGTAATAGTGGTAGATGCAGGCAGGAGTCGGTCTACTTATCTTGGACGTGATGCCTATATAATGATCATCGCCTTGGATATCGTCATGATTATTTGATCTTCTATCAATTGCCCAACAGTAATTTGTTCACCCACCGTGTGCTATACTCATGAGAGAAGCCACTAGTGAATCCTACGGCCCTCGGGTCTACTTTTCCAACATATTGCTTTCCGATCTATCTTTTTGCCTCTTTGTTTTCAGATCTACTAAACCAAAAATCCAAAAATATATTGCTGCACTTTTTATTTGCTCTTTTTCTGTTTTGTTCTTGAGAGATCTATCACTACCTAATCTATCTTTTTACCGTAGAGGGATTGACAACCTCTCTTTCACGTCGGGTTGCAAGTATTTGTTATTTGTGTGCAGGTGCTGCTTATTGGGTGGTGGTGATCCTCCTACTAGTTCGATAACCTTGGTTTCATAACTGAGGGAAATACTAACCATCGCTGTGCTGCATCATCCCTTCCTCTTTGGGGAAATACCGATGCAGTGTCAAGCCACGTCAAAGGAATTTCTGGCACCATTGCCAGGGAGGAAGCGGTCTCTTCTACGTGCCAATCTCAGGCGCCGAGGAGACTCCATCATCATCTACCAGGTTTCTAATCATAAATCTCATCTCCTTGCAATTACATTATCTGCCATTTGCCTCTCGTTTTCCTCTGCCCCACTTCACCAATTTGCCGTTTTATTCGCCCTCTTTTTCGTTTGCCTTTTTCTCGTCGGATCTCTTCCTTGCTTGCAATCTTGTTTGTGTAGTCACGATGACTCAAGAAAACACCAAGTTGTGTGATTTTTCCAATACTAATAATAATGATTTTATTAGTACTCCTCTTGCTCCTCCCGCCACTAGTGCGGAGTCTTGTGATATTAATGCCGCTTTGTTGAATCTTGTCATGAAAGATCAATTTGTCGGTACTCCTAATGAGGATGCCTCGTCCCATCTAAACACGTTCGTAGAATTGTGTGATATGCAAAAGAAAAAGATGTGGACAATGATATAGTGAAGTTGAAATTATTTCCTTTTTCCTTGCAGGATCGTGCAAAAAATTGGTTTTCCTCTTTGCCTCGCAATAGTATTGATTCTTGGAAAAAGTGCAAGGATGCTTTTATCACTAAGTATTTTCTGCCGACGCAAATTATTCCCCTTAGGACACAAATCATGAATTTTGAGCAACTTGAGCATGAACATGTTGCACAATCTTGGGAAAGAATGAATTTGATGCTAAGAAATTGTCCTACTCATGGTTTAAATCTTTGGATGATAATACAAAATTTTTATGCCAGATTGAATTTTGTCTCTAGAAATCTTTTAGAATCTGCCGCGGGTGGTACTTTTATGGAAATTAATTTGGGTGAAGCTACTAAATTGCTAGATAATATCATGGCAAATTATTCACAATGGCATACCGAAAGAGCACCTACTAGTAAAAAAGTTAATTCGATTGAAGAAATTAGTACTTTGAGTGATAAGGTTCATGCTTTGATGAAATTGGTTGCTAGTAAAAATGCTCCTATTGAACTTAATGATGTGCCTTTGTCTACCTTGATTGAGCAAAATAGTGATTCCGTAGAATTGAACTTTGTCTCGCGAAACAATTTCAATAACATTGCTTATAGAGGTAATTTTAATCCTAGGCCTTTTCCTGGAAATTCCTCTAATAATTATGGTAATTCCTATGGTAATTCCTCTTACAATAATAATAGGAACACCTCTGATCTTGAGTGTAATATTAAATAATTTATCAATGCGCAAAAGGCTTTCAATACTATGATAGAAGAAAAGTTGAATAAGATTGATGATATGTCTAGAAGCATTGATAGAATTTCTCTTGATGTTGAAAATCTCAAGTTGAAAACTTTTGTGCCTAAGATTGATGAATCAATTAAATATTTATATGTCTCGATGGATGAAAGTAAGAAAAGAACCGCTATGCTTAGAGCTAAAAGAGAAATCTTAGAAAAATCGTTTTCTAGTGATTGCCTTCATAAAAAAGAGGAAGATCTTAAAGTGATTGGTGTTTCTACTATTGATTCCTTGTTTAGTAATATTAAGATTGATGATAAAGGGACTGAAGTAGAGTCAACTTTAGCTAGAAGGCGTGCCAATAATTTGGAGGGTGAAATTTTTGATAAAAGTGGGTTTGAAGAGGTCAAAACTTTAACTAGTGATGTGCCCACTATTTTGGATTGCGAGGACTTTAATTATGATAGTTGCTCTTTGATTGAATGTATTTATTTGATGCAATCCATGTTGAATTCTCCCCATGCTTATGAGCAAAATAAAGCTTTTACTAAACATATCGTTGATGCCATGATGAAATCTTTTGAAGAAAAGTTGGAGTTGGAGATTTATTCCTAGAAAATTACATGATGAGTGGGAACCTACCATTAAGGTAAAGATTAAAAATTATGAGATCTTTGCTTTATGTGATTTGGGTGCTAGTGTTTCCACGATTCCGAAATCTCTATGTGATATGCTTGGTCTTACCAATATTGAAGAATGCTCTCTTAATTTGCACTTGGAAGATTCTACTATTAAAAAGCCTTTGGGAAGAATTAATGATGTTCTTATTCTTGCAAATAGGAACTATGTGCCCATAGATTTTATTGTTCTTGATATTGATTGCAATCCGTCTTGTCCCATTATACTTGGTAGACCGTTTTTACGCACTATAGGTGCCGTGATTGATATGAAAGAAGGAAATATTTGTTTTCAATTTCCACTAAGAAAGGGTATGGAACACTTCCCTATAACAAGAATTAAGCCACCATATGAATCAATCATGAGGACATCCTATGGATCCAAAACTAAATATGACAATACTTGAATCTATGCGTTATGCCTAGCTAGGGGCATACAACGGTAGCGCTTGTTGGGAGGCAACCCAATGAATAAATTTATTTTTTGCTTTTTCCTTTCTTTTTTTGAGTGTTGACACAATTATGCCTCTGTTATGATTGTGTTTTTATGGTCTATTTAGTGTTTGTGCCAAGTAGAGCCTTTAGGATGATTCATAAGATGAGTAGAAGCAATGCTGAATCTGAAACAGAAACTTTGCGTCCAGTATTTGAATTTTCATTTTTTACTCGAACGTGATATTGAGCTGAAATTTTAACACAGTGTTGCTATAAAAATTCTTTACGTTTCCCTAAGTTTTCAGAATTGTTAGAGTTACAGAAGTATGGTTAGAGTACAGATTACTACAGACTGTTCTGTTTAAGATAGATTCTGTTTTCGTTGCATTGTGTGCTTGTTTTGATGAATCTATGGGTTATATTGAAGGGTATGAGCCATGGTAAAGTTAAAGTACAGTAGGTATAATGCAATAAAAAAATATGAATTGGTTTGCAACAGCACCTAAAGTAGTGATTTGCTTTATTATACTAACGGATCTCACGAAGATTTTGTTGAGTTTTGTGTGATTGAAGTTTTCAAGTTTTGGGTGAGATCACGATGGATGAAGGAATAAGGAGTGAAAAGAGCCTAAGCTTGGGGATGCTACAGAACCCCCAAGATATATCCAAAGAGGAACAAGCAACTAAGCTTGGGGATGCCCCCGAGTGGCAACCCCTCTTTCTTCTAACGACCATCGGTATTTTACTTGGAGCTATATTTTTATTCGTCACATATCATGAGTTTTGCTTGGAACGTCTTGTATCATTTGAGTCTTTGCTTGCTTTGCTTTTTAGTTTGTCATTTGCATCCTTGCTGGACACACCTATCTGGGAGAGCCAAAATTATGCTATGATTTGTTAGAATTGCTCTCTATGCTTCACTTAAACTTTTTGAGCTACAGAATTGCTCTAGTGCTTCACTTATATGTTTTTGAGCACGGTGTGCTTGGAAATTTTTGTAGAAATACTCTCATGCTTCGCTTAGATTAATTTGAGAGTTAGTAAATTTTGAAGAAATCCTCTGATGCTTCACTTATACCTTTTTCAGAGATGAAATCTTTATGCTCATGTGCTTCACTTAAATTTGTTTGAGCTAGTCAAAAAGCAATGTCAATATATGAAACTAGTCCCAAAGTGATAGATATCCAAGGAGGATATAATAAAAACTTTCATGAAGATCATTGGACAAATTAAACTTGATTCCTTGTAATAGTTTTGAAACATGATGATAGTAATATGTGAGTCATGTTAGTGAGTAATTATGCTTTAGTAGGAATATTGATGTTAAGGTTTGTGATTCCCTATGCAAGTACAAAAGTCAATAGTTGTCCAATGAAATTACATCCTTCTTATGGTGCATTATTCGGTGTTAGTTATGCTCAATGCTCGCTTATGTGAATTTTCGTTTCTTGGTTTGGTCGCTTCTTAATCTATTTGCTAGCCTCCATTTGTACTAAGTAGAAATACTACTTGTGCATCCAAAATCCTTAAACCAAGTTTTGCCTTATGAGTCCACCATACGTACCTATATGCGGTATTTCCATGCCGTTCCAAGCAAATTTGTATGTGCCATCTCTAAATTTTCAAAATAAATTTTCTCTTTTGTGTGCTCGTACCGCTCATGAAACGGGGGGAGTGTCCAATATTTTTCTATGCTACATGTGTTATTCTCAAGATGAGTGTTTATTCACTTGTCATTGCATGAGAGTGCAACGGTAATAGGGATGCCCATTCCTGAAATGAAAAAGAAAAAGAAAAAGAAAAAATATATATTTACTTTATGTTGTCAAACAATAAATCCCTTGGAAAGTGTTGGTATGGAAGGCAACCGTGGATACGGCCCGCCATGGAATGTGAAAGTTTGGTGGAAAAAGGAATAAACTTTATTTTCTGTTTGGGAACTGCCTATGATATATCTAGCATGGAAAGTATTGTGAACTACTTTGTCGTTTTCGTTGACAGGAAAAGCATGCCACCCAAAATATTTTTCTCTCTCAATTTAAACCTTGAGATCTGGCACCTCTACAAATCCCTACTTCCCTCTGCGAAGGGCCTATCTATTTACTTTATGCAATTTTTATTTTTACTTGAGTCTCCATCTTCTCTTATAAAGCACCAACTAGGGGGCACTATGATTGTACTTGAGCATTGGGTATAGCTAATATTTGAGTGTGTTTCATGAATGGATCAATGATTGAGCATGATGGGCTAGGGATAACTTTCTTTAGTGTTGATATTTTGAAAGACATGGTTGCTTGTTGGCATGCTTGAGTATTAAAGTCATTATGTTAAAACTAGACTATTGCTTTGAATCATCTACAAGTCGAAATGTCCATGCTATACAAAAGAAAAGAATATTAGATGAACATGTTAGGCAGCATTCCTCATCAAAAATTCTGTTTTTTATCATTTACCTACTCGAGGACGAGTAGGAATTAAGCTTGGGGATGCTGATACGTCTCCAACGTATCTATAATTTTTGCTTGTTCCATGCTGTTATATTATCATTCTTGGATGTTTTACAATCATTTTATAACAACTTTATATCATTTTTTGGGACTAACCTATTGACATAGTGCCAAAGTGCAAGTTGTTGTTTTTGCTTGTTTTTTACTTCGCAGAATATCAGTACCAAACGGAGTCCAATCGCGACGAAACTTTTTGGAAATTTTTTCTGGACTAGAAGACACCCAGTGGGCCAAAGAAGTGTCGGGGGAGTGGGCCGAGGAGACCACAACCCACCAGGGCGTGCCAGGGGGGCCCCGGCGCGCCCTGATGGATTGTGCCCTCCTCGGGGCCCCTCTCCACCGCCTCTGATGCCTATAAATTCCCAAATATTCCAAAAACCCTCGGGGAGTCGACGAAACACAATTCCAGCCGCCGTAAGTTCCAGAACCTCGAGATCCAATCTAAACACCATCACGGAGGGGTTCATCTTCCTCATAGGTGCCTCTCCGATGATGCGTGAGTAGTCCACCATAGACCTATGGGTCCGTAGGCAGTAGCTAGATGGCTTCTTCTCTCTCTCTTATGATTCTCAATACAATGGTCTCTTGGAGATCTATTTGATGTAAACTTTTGCGGTGTGTTTGTTGGGATCCGATGAATTTTGAGTTCATGATCAGTTTCTATCCATGAATATTATTTGAGTCTTCTTTGATCTCTTATATGCATGATTACTTATAGCCTCGTATTTCTTCTTCGAATCTTTGGTTTAGTTAGGGCAACTAGATCCATTTTTCTTGCCATGGGAAGAGGTGCTTTGTGATGGGTTCGATCTTGCGGTATTCTTTCCCAGTGACAGAAGGGGCAGCAAGACACGCATGTATCGTTGCTATTAAGGATAACAAGATGAGGTCTATTCCTACATGAAAAGATCTTGTCTACATCATGTCACCGTTCTTATTGCATTACTCCGTTTTTCCATGAACTTAATACACTAGATGCATGCTGGATAGCGGTCGATGTGTGGAGTAATAGAGGTAGATGCAGGCAGGAGTCGGTCTATCTATCTTGGACGCGATGCCTATATAAGGATCATCGCCTTGGATATCGTCATGACTGTTCGATTTTCTATCAATTGCTCAACAGTAATTTGTTCACCCACCGTGCGCTATACTCATGAGAGAAGCCACTAGTGAACCCTACGACCCCTGGGTCTACTTTTCCCACATATTTCTTTCCGATCTACTTTTTTGCAATCTTTGCTTTCAGATCTACAAAACCAAAAACCCAAAAACATATTGCTGCATATTTACTCTTTTTATCTGTGTTCTTGAGAGATCTATCTCTCCTATCTACCACTACCTAATCTATCTTATTACCGTAGAGAGATTGGCAACCTTTCTTTCGCGTCGGGTTGCAAGTATTTCTTGTTTGTGTGCAGGTGCTGTTTATTGGGTGGTGGTGATCCTCCTACTGGTTCGATAACCTTGGTTTCATAACTGAGGGAAATACTTACCGTCGCTGTGCTGCATCATCCCTTCCTCTTTGGGGAAATACTGACGCAGTCTCAAGCCACATCAAAGGAATTTCTGGCACCGTTGCCGGGGAGGAAGCAGTCTCTTCTACGTGCCTATCGTAGGCGCCGAGGGGACTCCATCATCATCTACCAGGTTCCTAATCACAAATCTCATCTCCTTGCAATTACATTATTTGCCATTTGCCAAAGAAGTACCAGAGAGGTGGGCTGTGGAGGCCACAACCCACATGGGCGCGCCAGGGGGCCCCCGTCGCGCCTGGTGGGTTGTGCCCTCCACGGGGCACCCACCTAAACACAATTCCAGCCGCCGCAAGTTCCAAAACCTCGAGATCCATTCTAAACACCATCACGGAGGGGTTCATCTTCTTCATAGGTGCCTCTCCGATGATATGTGAGTAGTCCACCATAGACCTACGGGTCTGTAGGCAGTAGCTAGATGGCTTCCTATCTCTCTCTCTCTCTTTTGATTCTCAATACAATGGTCTCTTGGAGATCTATTTGATGTAAACTTTTGCGGTGTGTTTGTTGGGATCCAATGAATTTTGAGTTCATGATCAGTTTCTATCCATGAATATTATTTGAGTCTTCTTTGATCTATTATATGCATGATTACTTATAGCCTCGTATTTCTTCTTTGAATCTTTGGTTTAGTTAGGCCGACTAGATCGATTTTTCTTGCCATGGGAAGAGGTTCTTTGTGATGGGTTCGATCTTGCGGTGTCCTTTCCCAGTGACAGAAGGGGCAGCAAGGCACGCATGTATTGTTTCCATTAAGGATAACAAGATGGGGTCTATTCCTACATGAATAGATCTTGTCTACATCATGTCATCGTTCTTATTGCATTACTCCATTTTTCCTTGAACTTAGTGTAGGGGAACGTTGCATGGGAAACAAAAAATTTCGTACGCACACACAAGATCTATCCATTATGATGAGCATCTATGACAGGGAGTGTGGATCTACGTACCCTTGTAGATCGCTAAGCGGGAAGCGTTAAGAAACGCGGTTGATGTAGTCGAACGTCTTCGCGATCCAAATCGCAAGCCGTCCCGCGATCCAATCTTGATCGGTCCCGATCTACAGCCGAACGGACGGCACCTCCGCATTCAGCACACGTACAGCTCGATGACGATCTCTGCCGTCTTGATCCAGCAAGAGTGAGCAGAGAGGTAGATGAGTTCCCTGGCAGCACGACGGCGTGGTGACGGTGGTGGTGGTGCTGTCCCGGCAGGGCTTCGCCAAGCGCAACCGAGACGATCTAGTGGAGAACAGATCTAGAGGGAGAGAGAGGCAGCCGTGGCTTTTCAGGTTGGGGGCTGCCCTCAAAAACCCTCTAGTATATATAGGAGGGAGGGAGGAGGAGGCAGCCCCTAGGGTTTCCCCTAGGGGTTCGGCCAAACCACCAAGGAGGAGGAGTCCACCACCCACAAGGGAGGTGGAATCCTAGTAGGACTCCTCCCCACTTGGCCTCCTCCCCACCCCTTGCGCAAGGGCCTCTTAGGGGCTGGCCAGCCAGCCCACCAGGGGCTAGTGTGCCACCTCCTAGGCCCATGTGACCCTTGGGGTGGGTGGGCCCCACTTGGTGGACCCCCCGGAACACATTCGTCACTCCCGGTACACTGTCGGAAATGCCCGAAACTTTTCCGGAGACCAAAACGGGACTTCCTATATATCAATCTTTACCTCCGGACCATTCCGGAGCTCCTCGTGACGTCCAGGATCTCACCCGGGACTCCGAACAACCTTCGGTCACCACCATACATAACTCAATACTACCGAAATGTCACCGAACGTTAAGTGTGCAGACCCTGCTGGTTTGAGAACCATGTAGACATGACCGAGACACCTCTACGGTCAATAACCAATAGCGGGACCTGGATTCCCATATTGGTTCCTACATATTCTACGAATATCTTTATCGGTTGAACCTCTATGTCAAGGATTCAGTTAATCCCGTATGCTGTTCCCTTTGTTCTTCGGTATGTTACTTGCCCGAGATTCAATCGTCGGTATCTCTATACCTAGTTCAATCTCGTTACCGGCAAGTCTCTTTACTCGTTCCATAATACAAGATCCCGTGGCTAAATCTTTAGTCACTTTGCTTGCAAGGCTTATTGTGATGTTGTATTACCGAGTGGGCCCTGAGATACCTCTCCGTCACACGGGGTAACAAATCCTAGTCTTGATCCATGTCAGCTCAACAGACACCCTCGGAGATACCTGTAGAGTATCTTTATAGTCACCCAGTTACGTTGCGATATTTGATACACACAAGGTATTCTTCCGGTGTCAGTGAGTTGCATGATCTCATGGTCATAGGAACAGATACTTGACATGCAGAAAACTATAGCAATAAACTGACACGATCATATGCTACGTTCATGGTTTGGGTCTTGTCCATCACATCATTCTCATAAAGATGTGATCCCGTTATCAAATGACATCTCATGTCTATGGCTAGGAAACCTTGACAATCTTTGATCAACGAGCTAGTCTACTAGAGGCATACTAGGGACATGGTGTTGTTTATGTATCCACACATGTATTTGTGTTTCTAATCAATACAATTATAGCATGGATTATAAAATATTATCATGAACAAGGAAATATAATAATAATCACTTTATTATTGCCTCTAGGGCATATTTCCAACAGTCTCCCACTTGCACTAGAGTCAATAATCTAGGTCACATCACTATGTGATTTACATTGTAATGAATCTAACACCCATACAGTTCTGGTGTTGATCATGTTTAGCCCTTGGAAGAGGTTTAGTCAACGGGTCTGCGACATTCAGATCCGTGTGCACTTTGCAAATATTTATGTCCTCCTCCTTGATGTAATCGCGGATGGAGTTGAAGCATCGCTTTATGTGTCTGGTCCTCTTGTGAAACCTTGGTTCCTTGGCCAGAGCAATGACACCAGTGTTGTCACAGAACAGAGTCATTGGGTTCAGTGCACTTGGCACTACTCCAAGATCTGTCATGAACTCCGTCATCCAGACACCTTCCTTCGCCGCCTCCGAGGCAGCGATGTACTCCGCTTCACATGTAGAATCAGCTACCACACTCTGCTTGGAACTGCACCAGCTTACCGCACCCCCATTGAGAATAAATACGTATCCGGTTTGAGACTTAGAGTCATCCGGATCAGTGTCAAAGCTCTTGATCACCTCCATAAACGACAAACATATCCTTAGTCCTTTTCAGGTACTTTAGGATATTCTTGACCGCTGTCCAGTGTTCCACTCCTGGATCACTTTGAAACCTTCCGGCCATACTTCTGGAAAGGCTGACATCGGGTCTTGTGAACATCATTGCATACATGATAGAGCCTATGGCTGAAGCATAGGGGATGACACTCATCTTTTCTCTATCTTCTGCAGTCACCGGGCATTGAGTCTTACTCAACTTCACACCTTGCAATACAGGCAAGAACCCCTTCTTGGACTGATCCATTTTGAACTTCTTCAAAACTTTGTCAAGGTATGTGCTCTGAGAAAGTCCTATTAAGCGTCTCGATCTATCTCTATAGATTTTGATGCCTAATATGAAAGCAGCTTCTCCTAGGTCCTTCATTGAAAAACTCTTGTTCAAATATTCCTTCACGCTTTCCAACATTTCTATATTGTTTCCAATCAGCAATATGTCATCCACATATAATATTAGAAATGCTATAGAGCTCCCACTCACTTTCTTGTAAATACAAGCTTCTCCGTAAACTTGTATAAACCCGAACGTTTTGATCACCTCATCAAAGCGAAGATTCCAACTCCGAGATGCTTGCATCAGACCATAAATGGATCGCTGGAGTTTGTAAACTTTGTCATCATTCTCTGGATTGACAAAACCTTCCGGTTGTATCATATACAACTCTTCCTTAAGGAAACCATTAAGGAACACTGTTTTGACATCAATCTGCCAAATTTCACAATCGAAAAATGCAGCTATTGCTAACATGATTCCGACGGACTTAAGCATCGCTACGGGTGAGAAGGTCTCATCGTAGTCAACTCCTTGAACTTGTGAAAAACCCTTTGCCACAAGTCGAGCTTTATAGATGGTGATATTACCGTCCGCGTCTGTCTTCCTCTTAAAGATCCATTTGTTCTGAATGGCCTTTCGCCCTTCAGGTAATACTTCCAAAGTCCATACTTTGTTTTCATACATGGATCCCATCTCGGATTTCATGGCCTCTAACCATTTCTCAGAATCCGGGCCCATCATCGCTCCTCCATAGCTCGTAGGTTCATCGTTGTCTAACAACATGACCTCTAAGACAGGGTTGCCGTACCACTCAGGAGCAGTACGCGTCCTTGTCGACCTACGAGGTTCGATAGAAACTTGATCTGAAGCTTCATGATCACCATCATTAGCTTCCTCTTCAACTGATGTAGGCTCCACAGAAACATCTTTCTGCGTTGCGCTACTCTCTGGTTGAAGTAAAGGTTCAACAACCTCATCAAGTTCTATTTTCCTCCCACTCAGTTCTTTCGAGAGAAACTCTTTCTCGAGAAATGACCCGTTCTTTGCGACAAACAATTTGCCTTCGGATCTGAGATATAAGGTATACCCAACCATCTCTTTTGGGTATCCTATGAAGACGCATTTCTCCGCTTTGGGTTCCAGCTTTTCAGGCTGAAGCTTTTTGACATAAGCATCACATCCCCAAACTTTAAGAAATGACAACTTTGGTTTCTTGCCAAACCACAGTTCATATGGCGTCGTCTCAACGGATTTCGATGGTGCCCTATTTAAAGTGAATGCAACTGTCTCTAATGCATAACCCCAAAAAGATAGTGGCAAATCGGCAAGAGACATCATAGACCGCACCATATCCAATAAGGTTCGATTACGATGTTCGGACACACCATTACGCTGTGGTGTTCCAGGCGGTGTCAATTGTGAAACAATTCCACATTGTCTTTAGTGACTGCCAAACTCATAACTCAGATATTCTCCTCCTCGATCAGATCGCATGAATTTAATCTTCTTGTTACGATGATTCTGAACTTCACTCTGAAATTGCTTGAACTTTTCAAACGTTTCAGACTTGTGTTTCATTAAGTAAATATACCCATATCTACTTAAGTCATCAGTGAAGGTGAGAAAATAACGATATCCACCGCGCGCCTCAATGCTCATCGGACCGCACACATCAGTATGTATGATTTCCAACAAGTCACTTGCCCGTTCCATTGTTCCAGAGAACGGGGTCTTAGTCATCTTGCCCATGAGGCATGGTTCACATGTGTCAAGTGATTCAAAATCAAGTGACTCCAAAAGTCCATCAGCATGGACCTTCTTCATGCGTTTACACCAATATGACCAAAGCGGCAGTGCCACAAGAAAGTGGTGCTATCATTATCAACTCTACATCTTTTGGCATCAATGTTATGAACATGTGTATCATCACTATCGAGATTCAATAAGAATAAACCCCTCACAATGGGTGCATGACCATAAAAGATATTACTCATATAAATAGAACAACCATTATTCACTGATTTAAATGAGTAACCGTCTCGCAATAAACAAGATCCAGATATAATGTTCATGCTTAACGCAGGCACTAAATAACAATTATTCAGGTTCATCACTAATCCCGATGGTAATCGAAGAGCGAGCATGCCGACGGCGATCACATCAACCTTGGAACCATTTCCCACGAGCATCGTCACTTCGTCCTTTGCCAGCCTCTGTCTATTCCGCAGTTCCCGTTTTGAGTTGCAAATGTGAGCAACCGAACCGGTATCAAATACCCAGACACTACAACGAGAGTTGGTAAGGTACACATCAATAACATGTATATCATATATACCTTGTTTGGTGTTGGCTGCCTTCTTGTTAGCCAGATACTTGGGACAGTTCCGCTTCCAGTGACCAGTTCCCTTGCAATGAAAGGACTCAGTTTCTGGCTTGGGTCCAGCCTTGGGTTTCTTCATGGGAGGGGCAACTGCTTTGCCACTCTTCTTGGAGTTAATCTTCTTACCCATGCCATTCTTCTTGAAACTAGTGGTTTTATTGACCATTAACACTTGATGCTCCTTCTGAATCTCAGACTCAGCGACTTTCAACATCGCAAATAGCTCGGCGACTGACTTGTTCATCCCTTGCATGTTATAGTTCAACACGAAGCTTTTGTAGCTAGGTGGCAGTGATTGAAGAACTCTGTCAGTGATCGCTTCTGGCGGGAGAACAATTCCCAGTTCCGCCAAACGGTTGGAATACCCACACATTCTGAGCACATGTTCACTGACAGACCCGTTCTCCTCCATCTTGCAAGCATAGAACTTATCGGAGGTCTCATACCTCTCGATCCGGGCATTCTTCTCAAAGATAAACTTCAACTCCTGGAACATCTCATATGCTCCATGACATTCAAAACGTCTTTGTTGTCCCGGTTCTAAGCCATAGAACATTGCACATTGAACTATTGAGTAATCATCAGAACGTGCCTGCCAGGCGTTCGCAACGTCTGCAGACTCTACTGGAGCGGGTGGTTCCCCGAGCGGTGCATCAAGGACATAAGCCTTTTGGGAAGCCGTGAGGATAATCCTCAGATTACGGGCCCAGTCTACAAAGTTACTTCCATCATATTTCAACTTAGCTTTCTCTAGGAACGCATTGAAATTCAGGGGTGCTACTGCGCGAGCCATTGATCTACAACGTATATTTTGCAAAGACAACTTAGACTATTGTTCAAGATAATGAGTTTAGTTAATCATATTACTTAAAAAACTCCCACACAAATTGACATCCCTCAGGTCATTCGAGTGTCACATGATCCAAATTCACCAACCCAAGTCCGATCATCATGTGAGATGAGGTGGTTTCAATGGTGAACATCTTCATGTTGATCATATCTACTATATGACTCATGTTCGACCTTTCGGTCTATTGTGTTCTGAGGCCATGTCTGTACATGCTAGGCTTGTCAAGTTTAACCCGAGTGTTCCACATGTGCAACATTGGCTTGCACCCGTTGTATGCGAACGTCGAGTCTATCACACCCGATCATCACGTGGTGTCTCGAAACGACGAACTTTCGCAACGGTGCACACTCGGGGAGAACACAGTTTTATCTTGAAATTTTAGTGAGGGATCACCTTATAATGCTACCGTCGTCCTAAGCATAATAAGATGCATAAAAGGATTAACATCACATGCAAATCATAAGTGACATGATATGGCCATGATCTTGTGCTTTTGATCTCCATCTCCAAAGCACCGGCATGATCTCCATCGTCACCGGCATGACACCATGATCTCCATCATATTGATCTCCATCAACGTGTCGCCATGAGGTTGTCGCGCCCTGGTGGGTTGTGCCCTCCACGGGGGCCCCCTCCACCGCCTCTGACGCCTATAAATTCCCAAATATTCAGAAAACCCACGGGGAGTCTACGAAACACAATTCCAGCCGGCGCAAGTTCCAGAACCTCGAGATCCAATCTAAACACCATCACGGCGGGGTTCATCTTCTTCATAGGTGCCTCTCCGATGATGTGTGAGTAGTACACCATAGACCTACAGGTCCGTAGGCAGTAGCTAGATGGCTTCCTATCTCTCTCACTTTTGATTCTCAATACAATGGTCTCTTGGAGATCTATTTGATGTAAACTTTTGCGGTGTGTTTGTTGGGATCCGATGAATTTTGAGTTCATGATCAGTTTTTATCCATGAATATTATTTAAGTCTTCTTTGATCTGTTATATGCATGATTACTTATAGCCTCATATTTCTTCTTCGAATCTTTGGTTTAGTTAGGCCGACTAGATCGATTTTTCTTGCCATGGGAAGAGGTGCTTTGTGATGGGTTCGATCTTGCGGTGTCCTTTCCCTGTGACAGAAGGGGCAGCAAGGCACGCATGTATCGTTGCCATTAAGGATAACAAGATGGGGTATATTCCTACATGAATAGATCTTGTCTACATCATGTCATCGTTCTTATTGCATTACTCCGTTTTTCCATGAACTTAATGTAGGGGAACGTTGCATGGGAAACAAAAAATTTCCTACGCACACGCAAGATCTATCCATGGTGATGAGCATCTACGAGAGGGAGAGTGGATCTACGTACCCTTGTAGATCGCTAAGTGGGAAGCGTTAATAAACGCGGTTGATGTAGTCGAACGTCTTCGCGATCCAAATCGCAAGCCGTCCCGCGATCCAATCACGATCCGTCCCGATCTAGCGCCGAACGGACGTTACCTCCTCGTTCAGCACACGTACAACTCGATGACAATCTCCGCCTTCTTGATCTAGCAAGAGGGAGCAGAGAGGTAGATGAGTTCCCCGGCAGCACGACGGCGTGTTGACGGTGGTGGTGGTGCTGTCCCGGCAGGGCTTTGGCAAGCGCAACCGAGACGATCTAGTGGAGAACAGATCTAGAGGGAGAGAGAGGCAGCCGTGGCTTTTCTGGTTGGGGGCTGCCCTCAAAAACCCTCTAGTATATATAGGAGGGAGGGAGGAGGAGGCAGCCCCTAGGGTTTCCCCTAGGGGTTCGGCCGAACCACCAAGGAGGAGGAGTCCACCTCCGACAAGGGAGGTGGAATCCTAGTAGGACTCCTCCCGACTTGGCCTCCTCCCCACCCCTTGTGCAAGGGCCTCCTAGGGGTGGGTGGGCCCCACTTGGTGGACCCCCCGGAACCCATTCGTCACTCCCGGTACACTGTCGGAAATACCCGAAACTTTTCCGGAGACCAAAACGGGACTTCCTATATATCAATCTTTACCTCCGGACCATTCCGGAGCTCCTCGTGACATCCGGGATCTCATCTGGGACTCCAAACAACCTTCGGTCATCACCATACATAACTCAATACTACCGAAATGTCACCGAACGTTATGTGTGCAGACCCTGCCGGTTCGAGAACCATGTAGACATGACCGAGACACCTCTACAGTCAATAACCAATAGCAGGACCTGGATGCCCATATTGGTTCCTACATATTCTACGAATATCTTTATTGGTTGAACCTCTATGTCAAGGATTCAGTTAATCCCGTATGATGTTCCCTTTGTTCTTCGGTATGTTACTTGCCCGAGATTCGATCGTCGGTATCTCTATACCTAGTTCAATCTCGTTACCAGCAAGTCTCTTTACTCGTTCCGTAATACAAGATCCCGTGGCTAACTCTTTAGTCACTTTGCTTGCAAGGCTTATTGTGATGTTGTATTACCGAGTGGGCCCTGAGATACCTCTCCGTCACACGGGGTAACAAATCCCTGTCTTGATCCATGTCAGCTCAACAGACACCCTCGGAGATACCTGTAGAGTATCTTTATAGTCACCCAGTTACGTTGCGATGTTTGATACACACAAGGTATTCCTCTGGTGTCAGTGAGTTGCATGATCTCATGGTCATAGGAGCAGATACTTGACATGCAGAAAACTATAGCAATAAACTGACACGATCATATCCTACGTTCATGGTTTGGGTCTTGTCCATCACATCATTCTCATAATGATGTGATCCTGTTATCAAATGACATCTCATGTCTATGGCTAGGAAAGCTTGACCATCTTTGATCAACGAGCTAGTCTACTAGAGGCATACTAGGGACACAGTGTTGTTTATGTATCCACACATGTATTTCTGTTTCCAATCAATACAATTATAGCATGGATAATAAACGATTATCATGAACAAGGAAATATAATAATAATCACTTTATGATTGCCTCTAGGTCATATTTCCAACACTTAATACACTAGATGCATACTGGATAGCGGTCGATGTGTGGAGTAATAGTGGTAGATGCAGGCAGGAGTCGGTCTACTTATCTTGGACGTGATGCCTATATAATGATCATCGCCTTGGATATCGTCGTGATTATTTGATCTTCTATCAATTGCCCAATAGTAATTTGTTCACCCACCGTGTGCTATACTCATGAGAGAAGCCACTAGTGAATCCTATGGCCCCCGGGTCCACTTTTCCAACATATTGCTTTCCGATCTATCTTGTAGCCTCTTTGTTTTCAGATCTACTAAACCAAAAATCCAAAAATATATTGCTGCACTTTTTATTTGCTCTTTTTATTTTGTGTTCTTGAGAGATCTATCTCTCCTATATATCACTACCTAATCTATGTTTTTACCGTAGAGAGATTGACAACCTCTCTTTCGCGTCGGGTTGCAAGTATTTGTTATTTGTGTGCAGGTGCTGCTTATTGGGTGGTGGTGATCCTCCTACTGGTTCGATAACCTTGGTTTCATAACTGAGAGAAATACTTACCGTCGCTGTGCTATATCATCCCTTCCTCTTTGGGGAAATACCAACGCAGTCTCAAGCCACGTCACGGCGTTCCGTCCCGAAAGTCCTCTCCTTATTTTTTCTAGTTCAAAAGACCTTAAGTACCAGAAGATGGGCACCGGAGGTGGGCTGCGCTGAGCACAACCCACCAGGGTGTGCCTGGGGGGCCTGGCACGCCCTAATGTCTTGTGGTCACCAGGTGCACCCCTCCGGTAGTTATTTTCTCCAGTATTTTTCATTTATTCCATAATTATTCTCCATGAAGTTTCAGCTTATTTGAAGATGTGCAGAATAGGTATCTCTGGTATGCTTTTTCGGGTCCAGAATTCCAGTTGTCGGCATTCGCCCTCTTTGTGTAAACCTTGCATATTATGAGAGAAAAGGCATTAGAATTACACTATAAAGCATTATTGTGCATAAAAACATTATAAATAACAGTAGGAAATCATGATGCAAAATGGACATATCAACTCCCCCAAGCTTAGACCTCGCTTGTCCTCAAGCGAAAGGCGATATCGAAAAACATGTCCACATGGTTTGAGAGAGAAGTGTCGATAAAAAAAATACGGACATAGTAGCATCATGCTTATTATCATAACAACAATAAACTTTGTCATAGGACTCTATCATATTAATCTTATTGTATAACTTCATCATACAACTTCTCATGAACAAGTAACAATTCATGACAACATAGAAGTATAAAGCATAAACCTTATTGGAAACCAACAAAATATGTTCTCAGTCAACTTTGCAACTACAATTTATCATATTTCCAGGAAGGGTCTCCTGTCGGAGCCTTTTGGCAAGTCCACATACTCAACCATCATTTAATCTTCTATGATTGCTAACACTCACAGCATACCCATGAGCAAAAAGTTTCAACCGGACACATAGAAAGGTAGGGGCTTATAGTTTCGCCTCCCAACGTATTCACCTCAAGGGTGATGTCAACAATAATAACTCATGCTCACTCATATTCAACTGGATATATGTGCCTAGATCTTTCCTTACCACATGATGCTTGCAAAAAGAAAAAAGAAAAAAGGAATAGGGAAGAATACTTTGACTATTGCATAAAAGTAAATACATAAAAGTAAAAGATAGGCCCTTCGCAGAGGGAATCAGAGGTTGTCATGCTCTTTTTGGTTTGTATGCCAAATCCCTCAATGCAAAAGAACGTCACATTATATTGCCCCTTATGATAGAAACATTTATTATGCAGTCTGTAGCTTTTATTACTTTGCCATCATAAGTTCGTACAACGCTCAATTTTTTTCTTACAATAATTGATCAAACACATTTAGAAGCAATTTTTTATTGCCTTAGTGCACCGATGACAACTTACTTGAAGGATCTTACTCAATCCATAGGTAGGTATGGTGGACTCTCAAAACATGAGTTTGGGTTTATGGTTTTTGGATGGACAAGTAGTATCTCTACTTAGTGCGGAATTTTTGGCTAGCAAAGATATTGAGAAAGCACCTCATGTTGAAGGATCTATGACAATATAACTTCTATGTGAATATGAACAAACATAAATCATTACGTTGTCTTCCTTGTCAAACATCAACAATTTTGGCATATAATATTTGATGGGGGCTCACAATCATAAAATATGTCCAAGATAGTGTATTTGCATGTGAATCTTCTCTTCCCTTATTAATTCTTTCATGAATTGCATCATTGACCAATGCTATGTTTGTCAATCTCCAATAAATTTTACCACTTATACTTTTCCTTATGTGATGTCATTATTTACCATGAGATTAGCATATGTTCTTTTTGATTTATTTTCCTTTTATCTTGATTGCAACAGAAAAGTAAAGAAGAAAATGCTCAAACTAAACTTTATTATATAACTCTCACTCGATTACGTTGATAGAAATATCACAAAACTAGCACTCGAAAATACATTATACTAAACTTTTATTCAACTAAATCATGAAAGAGCTAAGGATCAAACTAAAATAGATAAAGGTAAATAAAAGTGATGGTGATACGTTACCGGGGTATCTCCCCGAAGCTTGGCTCAAGGCAAGGGGAGTGCCCATACCCGTGTACTCAAGTCTCCTTTGATGGTGTAGATGATGAAGGTGGTGGTGATGAAGTGTCACACTTTAGCCTCAATAGCTACTCCAATTTATAGATGACGCTCCGAAGGGTGATGATGCGCTCCTCTAGCAAAATATTTTCACGAGTGAGAAATTTATTCTGAACACGAACCACTTCAAAAGCCCTAAAAGCCTCAATTTTAGTGGGGGTGAGATGATTGTAGTAAGGTCGAAGGATATCTTCTTCTTCCTCCTCTTCTGTTGGCATGGATTTCCCTCCTTCATGAGCTTGATCCCTCATAGCTTCCTTGCCCTCGTCTTCATTGTTAGCTTCTTTTGGCTCCTCTCTCTTCAGCTCCATCTTCATCAACCAAGCATCTTCTTCTACGTTATTGGAGGAGGTCGAAGACATGATGCCTGGCTTGATAGATCTGATAGGAAAACAGCACGAAACAAGAACAAGGTTTTTTTCTACGATGCGGAGGTCAAAACAATCGGGGGTATATATAAAGATTTTTTTAATCTTGGGAAGCAAGAATACGGAAGGAAAACGGAGTCGGGAAGGTGCCCGAGGAGGGCACAACCCACCAGGGCGGGCCAGGCAGGGCAGGCGCGCCCTGGTGTATCGTGCTCACCTCGGTTGCTTTCCTGTTTATTTATTATTTTCCTAATTCTTGTAATATTCCAAAACTAACAGAAAATATTTTTGCGGATTTTTCGGAGTCCGTTTACTTACCGTATTGCGTACCTCCACTTTTTCAGGATTCTGGAGTGTTCCGGAAGGTTTGTTTTATGTGTTCCTCCGGTGTCATGGTTTGGATAACATTGCTTTCAACATTAATAGGCGTATCTGAGATATAGTGTTTAATTCTTTGTCCATTAACCACCTTCGGGTTAGTAACTTCGGCATTATTAATCTTGATAGCTCCAGAACGATAAACCTCTTCGATAACATATGGTCCTTCCCATTTGGAAAGAAGCTTTCCTGCAAAAGATCTAAAACGAGAGTTGTACAAAACAACATATTCTCCAACTTTGAATTCGCGCTTTTGGATTCTTTTGTCATGCCATCTTTTAAATTTTTCTTTGAATAGTTTGTCATTTTCATAAGGTTGGGTTCTTCATTCATCTAGTGAGCTGATACCAAATAACCTCTTTTCACCGGCAAGTTTGAAATCTTAATTGAGTTCCTTAATTGCCCAAAATGCTTTATGTTCTAACTCTAGAAGCAAATGACAAGCTTTTCCATATAACATTTTGTATGGAGACATACCCATAGGATTTTTATAAGCTCTTCTATAGGCCCAAAGTGCATCATATAGTTTCTTAGACCAATTATTTCGAGACCTATTGACAGTTTTTTGTAATATTAATTTTATTTCTCTATTGCTAAGTTCAACTTAACCACTAGATTGATGATGATAGCGTGATGTAATTCTATGGTTAACATCATATTTAGCAAGCATCTTACGGAAAGCACCATGAATAAAGTGTGAACCACCATCAGTCATTAAATATCTAGGGACTCCAAACCTCGGGAAGATAACTTATTTAAGCATTTTAATGGAGGTGTTATGATCAGCACTACTAGTTGGAATAGCTTCTACCCACTTAGTAACATAATCAACAGCAACGGAAATATGAGTATACCTGTTAGAGGAAGGAAAAGGTCCCATATAGTCAAAACCCCAAACATCAAATGGTTCAACAACAAGTGAATAGTTCATAGGCATTTCCTGACGCTTACCGATGTTACCAATTCTTTGACATTCATCACAAGACAAGACAAACTTACGGGCATCCTTGAAGAGAGTAGGCCAATAAAAACCAAATTGAAATATCTTGTGAGCAGTTCTATGTCCCGCATGATGTCCTCCATAGGCTTCGGAATGACATTTCTGTAGGATTTATTCATGTTCATGCTCAGGTACACAATGTCTAACAATACCTTCTACCCCTTCCTTATAAAGATGTGGGTCATCCCACAAGTAATGTCTTAAATCACAGAAGAATTTTTTCTTTTGTTGGTATGTGAAACTAGGTGGTAAATATTTAGCAACAATGTAGTTAGCATAATCAGCATACCAAGGAGTGTTTTGAGAAACATTTATTGCAGCTAACTGTTCATTAGGAAAACTATCATCAATAGGTAGTGGGTCATCAAGAATATTTTCTAACCTAGACAAGTTATCAGCTACGGGGTTCTCAGCTCCTTTCATATCAGTGATATGTAAATCAAATTCTTGAAGCAAGAGAACCCACCTAATGAGTCTAGGTTTAGCATCTTTATTTTCCATAAGATATTTTATAGCAGCATGATCCGTGTGAACAATAACTTTGGAATCAACAATGTAAGATCTAAATTTATCACAAGCAAACACAACTGCTAAAAAATATTTTTCAGTAGTAGCATAATTTCTTTGGGCATTGTCTAGAGTTTTGCTAGCATAATGGATAACATTTAATTTCTTATCAACTCTTTGTCCTAGAACAATACCAACATCATATTCACTAGCATCACACATAATTTCAGAAGGCAAGTTCCAATCTGGTGGTTGAACAATAGGTGCAGAAGTTAAGGCTTTCTTGAGTGTTTCAAAGGCTTCTACACAATCATCATCAAAAACAAATGGAATATCCTGTTGTAAAAGATTACTAAGAGGCCTAGAAATTTTAGAGAAGTCTTTAATAAACCTCCTATAGAAACCAGCATGACCAAGGAAACTTTGAATACCTTTAATATCTTTAGGACATGTCATTTTCTCAATTGCATCAACTTTAGCTTTATCCACCTCAATAACTCGTTCAGATATTTTATGGCCCAAGACCTTAACTTCATTAACCATAAAGTGGCATTTCTCCCAATTCAAGATGAGATTAGTTTGTTCACATCTATGCAAAACTCGATCAAGGTTGCTTAAGCAATCATCAAAAGAAGTTCCGTAAACGGAAAAATCATCCATGAAAACCTCCACAATCTTTTCACAAAAATTAGAGAATATAGCAGTCATACATCTTTGAAAGGTAGCAGGTGCATTGCATAAACCAAAAGGCACACGTCTATAAGCATAGGTTCCAAAAGGACAAGTAAAGGTGGTTTTCTCTTGATCAGATTGTGATACGGGTATTTGAGAGAAACCAGAATATCCCTCCAGAAAACAAAAGTGTGTGTGCTTAGATAATCTTTCTAGCATTTGATCAATGAAAGGCAGAGGGTAATGATATTTTCTAGTAGCTTTATTTAATTTTCTAAAATCAATTACCATTCTATAGCCAGTGACAATTCTTTGTGGGATAAGTTCATTCTTATCATTAGGAACAACATTAATACCTCCCTTCTTAGGGACACAATGAACAGGACTTACCCATCTACTATCAGCTATGGTATAGATTATACCTGCTTCTAGAAGCTTTAATATTTCAGTTCTTACCACTTCTTTCATCTTAGGATTCAATCATCGTTGGTGATCAACAACGGGTTTAGCATCAGGTTCCATATTAATCTTGTGCTGACATAGAGTGGGACTAATGCCCTTAAGATCATCAAGAGTATATCCAATAGCAGCCCAGTGCTTCCTCAAATTTTTTAATAATCTTTCTTCTTCATGTTCTGAAAGGTTAGCACTAATAATAACATGATATATCTTTTTCACATCAAGATAAGCATACTTCAAAGTGTCACGCAATTGTTTTAATTCAAACACAGGATCACCTTTAGGTGGAGGAGGACCTCCTCGAGTTTCAATAGGCAAATTGTGTTTTAACAGAGGTTGTTGTTCAAAGAAAGTTTTATCTATCTCATTTCTTTCATGCAAGTGCATATCATTTTCATGGTCTAGCAAATAATGTTCTAGTGGATCGGTAGGAGGTACGGCAATAGAAGCAAGACCAATTATTTCATCCTTACTAGATAATTCTTTATTACGTGGTTGTCTACTAAACTTGGAAAAGTTAAACTCATGAGACCCATCACCAAAACTAACACCGACAGTTTGTTTTTGGCAATCTATCTTAGCATTAACGGTGTTCAAGAAAGGTCTACCAAAGATAATGGGACAAAAGTAATCTTGTGGGGAACCAAGAGCTAGAAATCAGTAGGATATTTTATTTTCCCACACAAGACTTTAACATCTCTAACAATCCCAAGTGGTGTGATGGTGTCTCTATTAGCAAGTTTAATAGTAACATCAATGTCTTCTATTTCGGCTGGTGCTATGTCATTCATAATTTCTTGGTATAAGGTAAAAGGAATAGCACTCACACTAGCACCCATATCACATAAACCATGATAGCAATGATCTCCTATTTTAACTAAGACAACATGCATGCCAACTACGGGTCTATGTTTATCTTTTCATCGGGTTTGGCAATTCTAGCAGATTCATCACAGAAGTAAATAACATGCCCATCAATGTTTTCTACCAAGAGATCTTTAACCATAGCAACACTAGGTTCTTCTTTAATTTGTTCAGAGGGCTTAGGTGCTTTAATATTACTTTTGCGAATCACAGTTGATACCTTAGCATGTTCCTTTATCCTAACAGGGAAAGGTTGTTTTTCAATATAAGTAGTAGGCACAATTGGATCAACATTGTAAATGATGGTTTAATCCTTAGCTTTTACCGGTTCTTTAACTTCTTCTTTATAAGGGGATGATATTTAAACCACTTATCCTTAGGGAGATCAACATGAGTAGCAAATGATTCACAGAAAGAGGCTACTATCTTAGAGTCAAGTCCATATTTAGTGCTAAACTTGTGAAAAGCATCGGTATTCATAAAAGATTTAACACAATCAAACTTAAGCTTAATACCTGACTCGTTACCTTCGTCGAGTTCCCAATCTTCATAGTTGTGTTTAATTCTTTCTAAGAGATCCCACTTGGATTCAATAGTCTTCTTCATAAAAGAACCAGTACAAGAAGTGTCAAGATATGGATCGATCATTATGAGAAAGCCGTGCATAAAAGTTCTGAATAATAATTTCTCTCGGGATATCATGATTGGGGCATGAATATAACATTGACTTAAGCCTCCCCCAAGCTAGAGCGATGCTTTCTCCTTCACTAGGCCAAAAATTATATATATAATTCCGATCACAATGAAGTAGATGCATAGGACAAAACTTTTGGTGGAATTCTAATTGCAATCGATTCCAGTTCCATGATCCAATATCATCACATAGCCTATACCATGTCAATGCTTTTTCCCTTCAAAGATAAAGGGAAAACCTTCTTCTTAACTTCATCTTCGGGTAAACCTGGAAGCTTAAATAATCCACAAATTTCATCCACATGTATTAGGGGGCTGTTTGGTTTGAAGCCTGGAGATGCCAAGCCAAAAAATTGGTAGTTGACCAAGTGTTGGCGCTCCTTTGGATGGCCACCAAATAATTGGCTCGCCCAGGTAGCGGGGGCTTCTCCAGTTCATTTTCTCGCCAAAGTTGGCAAGGTCGTGGGCGGCTGAAAGCTGTGCCAAAATTTTGGCTTGCCCACGAATTGGCAGGGTGTGCTGGGGCGTCATCCAAATAGCCTCTAGATGCATGTCAGGATGTTCAGTTCCATCTCCTGCATAAGGATTAGCTAGCAGTTGTTCTACCATACCCGAAGGAAATTCATTACCAATATTTTCAGTAGGTGCAGTAGGTTGAGGCAACTAATTGTGGTTCCGGTCGAGGTGAAGATACCCCGAACAAACCCCTCAAAGGATTGATTTCCATAGTAGCAAGTAACAATAAATTTCAGCACATAGTATAAGTTTTTCCTTACCTTTTCCACTTACCAAGAGCGCTTCACTCCCCGGCAACGGCGCCAGAAAAGAGTCTTGATGACCCACAAGTATAGGGGGTCAATCATAGTCCTTTTGATAAGTAAGAGTGTCGAACCCAACGAGGAGCAGAGACAAATGACAAGCGGTTTTCAACAAGGTAATTTCTGCAAGAACTGAAATTGTACATAACAGATAGTTTGATAGCAAGATAATTGGTAATGAACAAGTAACGGTAATGGTAAATAAAGTGCAGCAATATAGCCCAATCCTTTTGTGGAAAAGGACAGGCCAAAACAGTCTCCTATAATAAGCAAAGCGTTCTTGATGGTACACGGGAATTTCATCTAGTCACTTTTATCATGTTGGTTTGATTTGCCTTCGCTACTTCGATAATTTGATATGTGGGTGGACCGGTGCTTGGGTGCTGTTCTTAATTTAACAAACCTCCCACTTATGATTAACCCCCTCGCAAGCATCCGCAACTACGAGAAAAGTATTAAGATGAAATCTAACCATAGCATTAAACATTTGGATCCAAATCAGCCCCTTACGAAATAGCGCATAAACTAGGGTTTAAGCTTCTGTCACTCTAGCAACCCATCATCTAATAACTACTCCACAATGCATTCCCTTAGGCACAAATATGGTGAAGTGTCATGTAGTCGACGTTCACATGACACCACTAAGGGAATCACAACATACATATCATCAAAATATCGAACACATATCAAATTTACATGATTACTTGCAACATGGCTTCTCCCGTGACCTTAAGAACAAAGGTAACTACAAAAAAATAACATTCATGCTCAAGATCAGAGGGGTATTAAATAGCATAATGGATCTGAACATATAATGTTCCACCAAATAAACCATATACTCCCTCCTTTCCGGTTTATAGGGCTCAAATCTGAAATCTCATCAACCAAGGTAGACTGTGAGTGGAAGACACGAGTTTTGTGGATACAAAATTGCCCAATGAAATATTTCTCACTTATTAAACTCCCGAGGCAATAAGTGCAACACCCTCTCTCTCTCTCATTGGATTTGCATGATGCATGTAGAAAAAGATGCATGCATGACCAATAATTCCTTCACTTTCATTAAATGTGGTGTGGGACTCAAAGCTCTTTAATACAATTGGACTCAAAATGAGCCTTATATAATGGAAATCTGAAAATTTTGAGATAAGCCCTATAAACCGGAAAGGAGGGAGCAGTAATCAACTACGAGATGTAATCAACACTACTAGTCACCCACAGGTACCAATCTGAGGTTCCGGTACAAAGATTGAACACAAGAGATGAACTAGGGTTTGAGAGGAGATGGTGTTGTTGAAGATGTTGATGAAGATTGGCCTCCCAAAAATGATAGGGTTGTTGGTGATGACGATGGCTTCGATTTCCCCATCCGAGAGGGAAGTTCCCCCGACGGAATCGCTCCGCCGGAGGGCAAAAGTGCTCCTACCCAAGTTCCACCTCGAGACGGTAGTGTTCCACCCCGAAAGTCCTCTCCTTAATTTTTCTAGGTCAAAAGACCTTAAGTACCAGAAGATGGGCACCGGAGGTGGGCTGGGCTGAGCACAACCCACCAGGGCGCGCCTGGGGGGGCGCGACGCGCCCTTTTGTCTTGCGGTCACTAGGTGGCCCCCTCCGGTAGTTATTTGCTCCATTATTTTTAATTTATTCCAAAATAATTCTCCGTGAAGCTTCAGCTTATTTGAAGATGTGCAGAATAGGTATCTGTGATATGCTTTTTCAGGTCCAGAATTCCAGCTGCCGGCATTCTCCCTCTTTGTGTAAACCTTGCATATTATGAGAGAAAAGGCATTAGAATTACTCCATAAAGCATTATTATGCATAAAAACATTATAAATAACAGTAGGAAATCATGATGCAAAATAGACGTATTATTGCATCGTGCCGACCTCCAACGCATCAACTCTTGCTTTGTTGCCGACCCTGATGTTAATCTCCCCTTGTGCCACACGCCTAGTTCTTACCAACCCCTGCATCGAGTTGCAAATATGAACAATCGATCCGGTATCAAATACCCAAGAGCTACTAGGTATGTAGGCAAGGTAAATATCTATAACAATTGTACCTTTGCCTGAAGAAGTATTTCCACCCTTCTTGCCATGCTCAGCAAGCCACTTGCTACAGTTCCTCTTCCAGTGACAAGTTTCGTTGCAATGAAAGTAAATGGTCTTTGAGTCCGGTCCGGACTTTGGCTCAGCCGTATAGAGAACCTTCTCCGTGCCCTTTGCCTTACCCTTTTTCTTGGACCAACTCTATTTGAACTTAGCCGAGTTTTGCACCATCAACACTTGATGCGTGCCTTTCTTAATATCCTGCTCTGCCACCTTGAGCATCCCATGCAATTCAGTGAGCTTCTTATCCATGCCGTGCATATGATAGTTCGAGATGAATGTCCCATAGCTAGCTGGAATCATAAGAGAATGGGGTTCTGCAGGGAATCCCCAAATTGTTTTTTATGAAAATGAGTGAGGGCACCCATTAATTAAATAAGAGGGTGTTGTTTTACTGGATTTTAACATCACATGAATATGCTAGGAATTTACCAATTTCAGTTATATGATGAAATGGCCTATTAAATAGATCCAACGGAATCTATGTTGTGGAAAAATGTTCACCATTTTTTGATAAATAGTGCATGATTTACAGAGCACAAAGAAATTTGAATTATCTCATTTGGATTCAAATGAGTGTTCAGCGATTTTCAAAGTGGCCTTTGGGAGGTTCAAATTTGAATTTGAACAGTACATAAACTTGTGGTGAAAAAATATGGGAGTGGTGACAAATAATAGGTGGGGTTTTTAGGAGAATATAGGAAGTGGAATCATTGCATTTGGAGCTATCTTTTAATCTGTTGAAATTTTGCAAGTATCTAGAAAATGGAAATAGTAAAATGGCACTGTTGCTTCGGGCCGGAACAGAGCGAAACGGCTCGGCCCAGAAGTGTTTCAGCCCGAGGAGGCCGTCGACGTAAGAGGCATATTTTGGAAATACGCTTTCCTTTAACGTACAAAACCGGTACGTGCGGCGGCCTGTTTTTGAACTTGACGAGCGGGACCCGCGCGTAAGTGGGACAAAGAGAAAGGAGGCGATGACATGTGTCGGCCACCTGTCATCACTAACCTTCGGCCAGATTGGGGGAAGCTCTCCGTCGACACTGTAGTTGACGACGAGGCAAGTGGTGGGCACCATCATGCTCGGGGAGGTATCGCCAATAGGATGGTGGTGGAGTTCGACGCCGAAGGGATCGGAGGTGACGCCAGCGTTGATCCCGTGCGGCAGCGCTTGGCACTAGGGTCACTCTGCTTGAATTTGGCAAGAAAACCGGGAATTCGAGGGGGGGAAGAGGCCAGTGACTTCCCGCGGTTGTAATGGAGGAGGAAGGGAAGGCGGAGGTGCTCTCTACCTTACACACGACGAGGACCCGAGGCGTCAACCTTCTGGTCCAGGGCGAGCACAGAGAGTAGGGGTGGAAGAGTGGGTGGCGCGGGCATTCAATTGGGTGCTTTAGGAGGCGGAGAAAATCGACAGAGAGGCTGGGGGTGGCTTTTTATAGACGCGGAGCGGAGGCAGTGCACATCGCACACGGGAGAACTCGGGGCTGAGCCCGTGGACAGTTGCGGCTGGATGTAATGGTGTGGGTGTGGCTAGGGACCCGCAGGGAAGGTCGTGGAGGTAGAAGACAAGCGGAGGGGGCTCAGGGTGATGCGCATGTGAGCCCACCCATTGGGGCTCTCGGGCTGCACCGCACGCACGCGAGGGGTGGGGGGCAGCAGGAGCAAGAGGGAGGAGGGAAGCAGGAGGAAGAGGGAGGAGGGGGTGACCCAAAGGCGTGTTGTAGCCGCTGAGGAGGGCCCGGAAGCGTGCCTGCTCCGCCCGAGGTGGTGGGGAGCATTGGGCAGGGGCGGCTACAGTGCTCTGGTGCACTGTCGCATGCTCGAGAGCGCCCATTTGGCATGCCACGGCATGCCACTGGTGTCCTGCACATGGCCAAACCTGTCCACTAGCTCCTGGGCCTTCTGGGATGCTCTAGGTCACTTAGGGGCTAAGGAAGAGACAAGATAAAAAGAACACATACCAAATATGCGCGTGCTATTGTTGGCCATGTGGACGAGGACCCATTGTGAGCTTAGCATGCTGGTTTGTACCCTATTGCACCGATGTTGACCGCGAACTCTGGGTCGGTTCTCTAAATCTGTTAAGAATTGTCTGAACTCTAGCAACTAGGTTAGGCCATAAGCTTGTTGACCTTCTGCCTTTGTTTTTGTAGAAGAATTGAAGGTCTATGTACCGTGAATGCAACCCCCCGTACTTGTACTTTGAAGGGTCACTGGATGCAGCCCTTATTCTGAGCTACGGGGGGTCTGAAATACGATGCAGGCCCCGAGTCACAAATAAGGAGATCTCTCGTACCATCCGCAAAGAGTTCCAAGGGGTTTTCAGTACTTGGTGCTTTGTGTACTTCATTTAGTGATCACACCGTGTAATAAAATAAAAGTGTTTGCATAACAAATCACTTTATTGTCTATATAATACATGACTGAACTAACTACGAATATTCCATGAAGTCTTACTTATGAAAAGGAAATTCATGTTTTGGAATGAAAATCACAGGAACTAAAGTTTACTAGTGGTAGGTTTGTCGTGGCAGCCTTGTTGGTCTTGCGTGTTTCATCGGCCTCCTGGTTTTGTTGGTGAGGAGGTCTACCAATAGGCGGCCAGCCTCCTTCATAGTGTTTTCTCCTGGTGCTCTATTTGGTTCAGATATCTTTCGGCTGCTGGGTCCATGAAAGGTCTGTGCTCCCAGTTGTACCTTGAGATTTTCTGATAGAGGAAACATGTCTTACCTTTGTGCACTTTGTGCCCCACTCCGTGACCTCTTCGACGTTGGCTTTCTTTGATATGATCGATTGCAGGGGGTAGTCATAGAGGTTTCATTTGCATGTATTTGTAATGCGGGACGACCATGAATTTGACAAAAGTCGGTCTCCCCAAGACGGCGTTGTAACCAGTGACAAATGCGACCATTTTGAAACTTATGAGCTTGCATGTGTAGTTGTCTCCATTGGCAAAGATAACCTCCAGTGTGATTTCCCCTAAGGGTTATGCTTCCTGTCCTCGGATGATGTAGTGAAACTCGGTATTGGATGGACAGAGGGCGTCTAGCTAGTGGTATGTCCATTCCCTCAAGTGTTTTTGTGTACAAGATGTTGATTCTGGAGCCTCCATCCATCAATACTACTGGGATGCAGCAGCCTCTAATACGGAGCTGAGGAAGAGCGGTAGGTGTCGGTGTCAAAACCGGCGGATCTCGGGTAGGGGGGCCCGAGCTGTGAGACTAGAATCGAGGGTAACAGGAGACGAAGGGGACAGTGTTTTACCCAGGTTCGGGCCCTCCTATGGAGGTAATACCCTACGTCCTGCTTGATTATATTGATGGTATAAGGGTTACAGAGTTGATCTACCACGAGATCGTATGACTAAAACCCTAGATGAGTTCTGTTGGCCTACAACCTAAAACCCTCCGGCTTATATAGACGCCGGGGGTACCTAGGGTTTACACATGGTCGGTTACACGTCGAAGGGATAAACATGCCTATTCACTACTCCAAACGTGGAGAATACGCCACGATTCTAGAAGCTTCCTTCCCGGAGTCTGGGTCTTCGATCAATCCAGTGTACAATAAACGGCCCATACAGTCCGGCCCATAAGGAATAGGTCGGCCTCCCGAGGACCCCTTAATCCAGGACTCCCTCAGTAGCCCCCGAACTAGCCTCCAACGCCAAGGGTCCTAGCTCCAGCTGTTTCATATGATCAGAGTGTTCGGCTTGCGAGTTCCTTTCTCCAAATAGTGATCGGCCAGGCTCTAGTTCGGCCTCCGACGACGTGTAGTTTTTCCGATCATAGATCGTCCGAATATCATGAATAGCTTGGCCCTGAAGGCCAAATGTCAAGGAGTCAATAGTGCTTCCTGACAACCTTTCAGATGAAAGGTCACGGCCACCATGACCGCCAAACCAGTCGAAAAAGCTCGATTCGTGGTTCGAGGCCATTTTTACTAGCACGATCCATCAATGCACAGATCGTTCCCCGTTTCACACGGGATATGTTTAATCATGCGTGTATAACGGCACGCACGTCTTGGGAAGTGGAGGGATTCACGGCGTAGTGGAGGGAGTCTAACCGACGTCAAGCCCAATAAAAGGGGGAGAAAACCCCAAGGCTTATCCGCACTTCCCATTCGCACCCTCGCTTTCCCCATCTCCTGAGCTTCCAGAGCCCAGATCTAGGTTTTCCACCCTTTCTCCTCCGAGCTCAGCCATGGCCAGCTCCGGCTCCAATGGCAAGTGGGAGGCGTCCACGGTCACAGACCAGGACATCCGGGATCTCAAGGACGCCGGCTACCTCCCCGCCAATGTCTTCCACCGCGCCGCGGAGGAGGGCCAGGTGATCCCCACCCCCAAGCCAGGCGAGAGGGTGGTTTTCATCCCCATTTCATCCGAGGATTGAGCTTTCCGCTCCACCCCTTCGTGAGGGGCCTGATGTTCTTCTACCGACTTGACTTCCACGACCTCCCACCGAACTCTTTCATGCATATATCGGCCTTCATCATCTTCTGCGAGGCGTTCCTGCGGGTCGAACCACACTTCGGATTATGGCTCAAGATATTTAATATCAAGCCAAAGTGTGTCGCAGGCAAACACGCAGACTGCGGCGGGGCAGTTATCGGCAAGCTTCCCCGCGCAGTGTGGCCGTCTGGCACCTTCATCGACACCATCAAGACTTGGCAAAAAGAGTGGTTCTACATCACTGAGCCAAGGGAGGAGGGCGGAACTGTTCCTGCCGAATTCAGATCTGCCCCCCCGACCAGATTGACCTCTTGGGTCCGAAAGGGCCTCGAATCGGGGTCGGATACAGAGTTGGCCGACCTGCAGAGGCGCGTCGCCTCCATTATCAAGGATGGGATCGGGCTGACCAACGTGGTCCAGATCATGCTCCGGCGGCGCGTCTTCCCCTGCCAGCGCCGGGGCTCTCCTATGTGGACTTATCGGACGGACGATGATCCTACGATTCGTCATCTCTTCCACACCACATGGGAGAAGCTGTGGAAGGCGCTGTTCAAGGCGCAGGAGAACTGGCCGGCCAAGAAGGAGGACCAACGCCTGCGCGCCGATAAGCCCCCTTCCGAGGTATGACACAACTTTATCTGATCGGCTTCGTTTTCCCGAAGAAAATCTAAGCGCTTTCCAATCACTTCCGCAGGATTGATTGAGCAAGGCTACGGGCATCAAGTGCCCAGCTCCACAGCCCGAAGACCCTAGGTCCCCGCTCCTGTCGGAGATGCTCGTCGTGGCGCCTTATAAGGCGCCAGAGAAGAAGGAAAAGAAGAAGCCAGGCCGAGCAGGCCTGCGCAACAGGGACCAGCCCGAGGCTGTGTCCGAAGAAACCCATGCCTCCTCGAATCAAGAGGAGGAGCACGAGGCTGAGGGGGGAGGCGATTCCCCCCTCACAGGAAAGAGGGCGGCGTCACCGGACGCCTCATAGGATGAACTTCCTCCCGCCCAGAAGAAAGCGCGTTGGACACAGGTAGTCCTGTCCGACGACAGTTCGGTCTCGGATACCGAGTCCGAGGACTTCGAGAGGGTTCCACGAAGGAGCCTCAGGGTCAAGCCCCCAGCCCGAAGGTACAGATCCGAAGACCTCCTGAGTTGTTAGTGCTAAGTTTTAAATGTTATCAATATGTGAGCGCGTATTGACTTGCAGCCCACCACGTGTTCTCCCCATCGATCAAGACTCGGACGGGGAGACCCCCCCGCCGAGCTAGCGGAGAGCAGGAACGCGTCGCACCCCTCCCCTCCGGGTACCGCGAAGGACGCCACGGGGGTGTCCTCCCAACAGGCTCCTTTGGAGCCGGACACTGGAGGTGGGGGCGACGACGTCATGGTCGAGGCTGACGCCTCGGCCGCCGAAGACCGGGGGGACCCGCCCCTCTCGGATACTGAGGAGACCGGATGAGAAGATGTCCAGTCACCTCCAAGGCCGTCTCCGGAGCGCACCATACCTCCGGAGGTACCAGTTCAATCCCCGGCTGGAGATCGGACTAACCAACCTCCACCAGCGCCATCGACCCAAGGATGGCCGGCTATGGGGGAGGCTCTGTCAAGCGCCTCCATCTCCGGGAAGCACCGCACCCTTATGGGTGCGGTATTACAGACCATTCAGTCCGTAGACAGCGGACTGAAGGATGCCTTCAACGGTCTCCTGACGGGCTTTCAGGTGAGCCAAGTAATGCTCTATTTGTGAAATATTGATTTCTTTGAGTTATTATTATATACATGGCAGCCCCCGAGCCCCAGGTGAGTTTGAAAAACTTACCTGGGGGTCAATCATAGATCACTTATCCGAACTATGTATAGGACAATATGTGTTCGGAATGCTCCAATAGCCCTTAAGAGGACCGAACATAGGATCATATTTTATGATAGTTCGGAAGGTGTGAACCCATGTAACTTGATATGGTTTTGTTTTGTACAGGCTTCGTCATCGACGGCGGCTGTTAATGCTGCCGAGCTTGACGAGCTAAATCGGAAGCTCAAGAGCTCCGAAGATGAGCTCGAAGCTCTGAATAAGAGATTCGACGAGGCGCAAGGTAAGCTGGACTAGAATATCCAAATGTTTCATAACCGTACTGTCAACGCAGTACTTTTAATATGTTTTTAATGCTTACGCAGCCTCGGCGAAAGAAATTGAGAAGCTCAAGGCCGAGCTTGAGAAGGCAAAGCAGGAGGCTGCGGATGAGAGGGCGGCGGCCAAAGAAGCGGCGACCGCACTATCCGCCCTAAGAGCCACCAGCGACAAGCACCAGGCTCGGGTGGAGGAGATCCAACAGGAGCTTAAGGACGCCGGAAAAAAGTGCGAGGACCTTGAGCGAAAAGGCAAGGAGCAGGCCGCCGAACTATCCACCATGAAAACCAATCTCCAAAAGGAGCGGGTGGATAGGCGGTCTTTTGAATAGCAAGTCAGCCAGGCCAAGGCTATAATGGATGGTAATCCGTATTTATTGCAGTGTGTCTACGGGGATAGCAAGTTCGAGTTGCTTACCCAAGTATGGCGTTCCTCAGGCGCCTGCTCGGACCTCCAGAAGAGCACAGCGGACGCGAACCAGTTCTATGGTTCGCGGGGAGAAGGAGATGAAGCTCGGCTGTTCTGGGCGCAGTTTGAAGCCCCCGAGCGCTCTCCTCTCCTTGTTGAGCAGCTGAAGCAGCTGATGGAGCTACACAGGATGGCGGAGCTGGCCATGAAGGATCTCTGCATCCGGCTATGGCCCGACGAGCCGTTGCCGGGCAGCTACTTCGGCCTGGTGCAGAAGCTGAGCGACGCCTCGCCCCGGATCGACGCGCTAAGGCGATCTTCCTACATCGAGGGAGCTCGGATGACCTTTGCGAAGGCCAAGGTGCACTGGCCGGGGCTAGATCCAATGAAGATAGCCACCGCCTCTCCGCTTCCTGGAAAGGAGCATAGGCGCCCCGAGCTGTACTTCTCCGGATTAATGGAGGGTGCTCGGGCGATAGAGTCGCAGTGTTCGGGAGAGAACATGTATGAGTAACGCGTTGTAATATGTCCGAAGACCTTTTAACGCGTATATATTTAAAATGCATGGTTTATCATGTCTTTTATGTTTTGCATCCTTCATAACTCCTTTGTGGCCGTTAAACCTGAAAGCTGCGAGTCGTCGGCTTCAGCCTCCATGTAGAAACTACGCGGGGTGTCGCTTCCAATCGCACTGTGTCACTTAGCCGAGCTATCGGCACCCGAAGGCGGTAGTGTGGGGAGGACAAGGCAATCGGACCATAATGCTTTATTGCTTTCACTTAGCCGTAGGGGCGCGAGAAAGGAGTGCGGGGGGGGGGGCGATGACTAGCCCCCAAGGGTTTGTGATGTTCGGAAGAACCATGGCCAAAGCCTATATCACATGGTTTGTACTAATACCAAACCAATCGTATGACACGAAGTAACCTCTGACGAGATTTAGTTAAGCTTGGATTCGCAGACCGGTTCTCGCATACCATGATAGTCAGTTTTCGGCTTTCTCCGCTGAGGTGCTTGACCAGGCTAGCCGGAAACACCATCGCAGCGGTTCTCCCTTTGCCCTTTTAGCCGAACGAGCGGAACATAAAGGGGCAAGCACAGGAGCCGGGCAACCCAACTATTGACCCAAGACATAGTTCAGAACCAATGCATATAAAGCGGAACTCCAAGACGCCGAACACGAAATCAGTTGTGTTCAGGGCGATTTTGTAGGACCGAGCCCCCGGTCTATTAGCCAGTTGCATCATAAAGTATACCGAACAGGTTCGCAAGAAGAGAGGGGAAATAGAGAGTACGCCAAGGAAAACGGCGAGGTGATCGTACATGATACATCTGTATTCTACTCAACAACTCTTATTATTCAAATTGCGGATACAACTGTTTACAGGTATTAAAAATGAAATATAAACCTTACAGGAGGGGCTGTATCAAGGGTCTTCGATAGGTGACCTGACATCCTCGATGTGCCCTGTCGCTTATCCGCTCCTGCGTCTCCCAAGGAGTTGTATACCGCGATGGGTGTAATGTTCGGCGAGCGGACTGTGGAGAAAAAGTCTTGAGAAGTCGCCGAAATGTGAATGAGCTTTACGCCATAGTAGGTACTTTATGGTACCTGTCGTGTGTCCAAAGACATGTTGATGGTGATAGTTCGGTCCAGCCGAACACTTACCCTTTAATAAATTTCCCCACCGATGCCCATGGAACTTTGAGCGCAAAGTTGTGCATCCTCTGCACATACTTTGCCGGATCTAGGGGCGTGCGATGGGGGTCGAGTCCCTATTTACGGGGAGAAGGAGGTTCTGGTACTTCGGGTTGAGACCGAGCTCGCTCCCCAGCCTTGGGCGCCTTTACGGCAGATGTCGGCGCTTGCCGATCATCAGTGTAATGGAATACGGCCGCCAGGGCCAACGCATGTTCCTCAGTTCGGAGGGAGTGCTCTGTGTTGCCGTTGATAGTAATGACCCCCTTGGGGCCGGGCATTTTGAGCTTGAGGTATGCGTAGTGCGGAACGGCGTTAAAGCGGGCGAACGTTGTACGGCCGAGAAGGGCGTGATAGCTGTTGCGGAAAGGTATGATGTCGAAGATCAAGTCCTCGCTTCGAAAGTTATCGGGCGAGCCGAACACTACTTCCAGGCTTACAGAGCCTGTGCACCGGGCTTCGATGCCTGGGATCACTCCTTTAAAGGTAGTGTTGCTGGGCTTGATCTTTGATGGGTCTATGCCCATCTTTTTCACCGTATCTGAGTAAATCAGATTGAGGCTACTTCCTCTGGCCATTAGGACTTTAGTGAGGTGATACCCGTCTATGATCGGGTCTAGGACTAGGGCGGCCGAACCCCCATGATGGATACTGGTCGGGTGATCGTGTCGATCGAAGGTGATTGGGTATGCCGACCATGGGTTATACTTCGGGGCTATAGGCTCTTCAGCGTAGACATCTCGAAGGGCGCGCTTCCTCTCCTTTTTGGGTATATGGGTGGCGTATATCATGTTTACTGTTTTCACCTCTGGAGGGAATTTCTTTTGTCCGCCACCGATCGGACCGCGGGGTTCATCCTTGTCCTCGCTGCGTGGGCTCTTGCCTTGGTCCTTGGATGCGAGCTTGCTGGCCTGTTTGAAGACCCAACAGTGACGGTTGGTGTGATTGGCGGGCTTCTCTTGAGTGCCGTGGATCTGGCAAGGCCTCTCCAGGATCTTGTCCAGTGGGGTGGGTCCGTCGTGTTTGCCTTTAGGAGGCTTCTTCCGCTGCCCAGGCCGGGAATTGCGGAAGCCGGCATTAACGGCCGTGTCATCGGCATCACTATTATTGTGCCGGTGCTTGTTCTTGTTGCGCTTCGGTTTCCCATTTGCATCCCGAACTTGAGAGGTCCCGGGATCTTCGGGGTTGTGGCTACGTCTTGCTAGCCAGTTATCCTCGCCCGCACAAAAGCGGGTCATGAGTGAAGTGAGGGTGGACATTGTCCTTGGTTTGTCCTGGCCGAGCTGTCGAGCTAGCCATTCATCCCGAATATTATGCCAGAAAGATGCTATTGCTTCGGCGTCCGGGCAATCCACGATCTGGTTTTTCTTTGTTAAGAAACGATTCCAGAATAGCCGCGCGGACTCTCCTGGCTTCTGGACGACGTTGCTTAGATCGGAGGAGTCCGGCAGCCGAACATAAGTGCCCTGGAAGTTAGATCGGAATGCCTCTTCGAGGTCCTCCCAGCACCCAATGGAGTTTTTGGGGAGGCTATTTAACTAGTGCCGAGCTGGCCCCTTGAGCTTCAGGGGTAGGTATTTGATGGCGTGGAGGTCATCTCCTCGCGCCATGTGGATGTGGAGAAGGAAATCCTTGATCCATACGGTTGGGTCAGTTGTCCCATCGTATTGTTCTATGTTTATGGGTTTGAACCCTTCCGGGAACTGATGCCGCATCACCTTGTCCGTGAAGCACAGTGGGTGGGCAGCGCCTCTGACCCGAGCTATGTCGCGCCGGTGATCGACGTCTGTCCTAGCTCGGTTTCGTTCCCGACCCTCATTGTTATGGTCGAACCAAGGCCGGTACCCTCCCCGTCTATCGGGTGAGTATCCTCTGGATCCGTAGATGGATCGTGTTCACATATTGATACCCGTCTATCTAGTGGCTCCTTTCCCCGTCTACGGGGTATCGTCGGCCTATAGCCGGTGTTGTCAGCCATCCTGTCTCGTCCTCGAGGGGGGCGGTCTGGCTGGTCGTATGGGGTATGTTTGGGAGACGGCGTATCAGTGAGCTCGTCATCGAATTGTGGCAGCAGCCTTCTACGCGGATAGCTCTTGGGTTGGTCCGATGGACCTGTGCCGTATCCTTCCTCGGCTGAGAGGACTCTCGTCCATCGATCATTGAGGTCATCTTGTTCGGCTTTAAGCTGCCGTTCTTTTGCTTTCAGGCTGCGGGCCGTGGCTATAAGCTATTGCCTAAAGAGTTCCTAATCTGCAGGATTATCGGGGATGGCGAAGTCATCGGCTTCCGCATTGTCCTCCCCCTCGACAGAGCGGAGGCGATCGTCGTCCTCGGGATCATCTAGGTCGTCGGGGTTGCGTCGGTCTTCTGGCCTCTCCTGACCCTCTAACGGGTGTTTGGGGGTTTCGGGATCGCCGAGGTCTTCCGGGGTACCTCCGTCCCCGGTGCCATCGATAGCTTTTCTTCCCTTTTTTCCTTTTGACCGTTTATGCGGCTTTCGGCGTCTTGACGGCGCTTCATCCGATTTGTCGCCATTGTTTTTTGGCGTGCCTAGCATGTAGACGTCATATGTGGAGGTGCCAGTCCATCGTTCGGTGTTAACGGGGGTGAGTGCACGATCCTCCTCATCCATGTAGTCTACTTCCTCCGAAGCATAATCCAGCATGTCGGTTAAGTCCTCGACAGTGGCTACGAAGTGGGTGGTGGGTGGGGCAAAAAATTCGACCTGTCCCGCCTAAAGCCCGATCTGAGCGCAGATCGGGGTCGGGTCATCAACAATCTTTATCGACGAGATCCGATCTAGGGCCTCATTGAGTATCAAGAGCTCGATCGGATCGGCTTGCTTAGAGTTTCTGGAGTTAACCTCCGATGCGTCCGCGCGGGGAGTGTTCGGCAAGAACATGGGTCCGGTCGTCTGGCACTATGACCGGGTCCGGACTGAAAGTTGGGCCCTCGCCGGGGTAGATCCCTTGGGTGGGGCCGAAGGATGGATATGAGGTTAAAGCCTTTGAGTCTTCGGGCATGGCGGGCAAGACCGCGAGCCCGGTTAGTGATAGGTCGCCCCGAGAGTCTACGGAGAACTCTAGGTTTCCGAATCTGACCTCCTGATCAGGGGTGAAACTTCCAACACGGCCTAGATGGCCGGTCGGGTCGGCGTGCAGCACAATGCTGCCGAAGGCGAATATCTGTCCGGGGACGAAAGTGCCCGTATTGCGGACCTCTTCGTTGATGACAAGGTGAGCCATCGATTCCTTTGGCGACCACAGCGGAACTCTCAATGAAAGCACCAATGTCGGTGTCAAAACCGGCAGATCTCGGGTAGGGGGTCCCGAGCTGTGAGACTAGAATCGAGGGTAACAAGAGACGAAGGGGACAGTGTTTTACCCAGGTTCGGGCCCTCCTATGGAGGTAATACCCTACGTCCTGCTTGATTATATTGATGGTATAAGGGTTACAGAGTTGATCTACCACGAGATCGTATGACTAAAACCCTAGATGAGTTTTGTTGGCCTACAACCTAAAACCCTCCGGCTTATATAGACGCCGGGGGTACCTAGGGTTTACACATGGTCGGTTACACGTCGAAGGGATAAACATGCCTATTCACTACTCCAAACGTGGAGAATACGCCACGATTCTAGAAGCTTCCTTCCTGGAGTCTGGGTCTTCAATCAATCCAGTGTCCGATAAACGACCCATACAGTCCGGCCCATAAGGAATAGGTCGGCCTCCCGAGGACCCCTTAATCCAGGACTCCCTTAGTAGGCTTCCCGGCCTCTGAAAAAGTACCAGGTGATTGGCTTAGTCGAAAGAAATTGTTTGCTCTGACCATGCGAGGTGCCTCGCATTCCTTCTCGTCCTTGCATGATGGTGCCTGCACATGGTCTTGCTCAGGCGCCGCACTTCGGTGATCATGTTTACCCTTCGGACGTCTTTGGGAAAAGCTCACTACTTCTACCTGTGCACCTGCTGCTCTGGGTTTGCTGCTAGTATCGGAGGGGCTGCATTGTTGCTGCCCTCGTTGCATGTGGCAGTTGGGTTACCCTTTTCACGGAGAAGCTGCTCGTGGAGCCCAGAACCCCGTGTGGAGTGTTGGGCCCTATGGTTTCCGTAGTTGTGGTACACACATGGTCCGTTCATTATTTCCTCATATGTGCAAGGATTGCGCCTGGGCTTGCCATTCCCGCACTACCTTTTGGCTCCGACCTTGTCAGTTCCATTGGCAGCAGCGACGAGCTCAAAGTATTTCTCCTCTTTCCGCTTGCACTCTTCCTTGTTATTGGGGTTTCGGCCCTTCGGGGCCTCTGTCCCTATGGGCTAAGCGGCCTTCGGGCCTAGCATAGGTCGGCGTCTTGTGTGGGTCGTCTCTTATCCTATGATGAAATCGTTGGCGACCTTTATTAGGGCAGGTAGAGATGTGAGCTTGCCTTCTTCTCACTTTTTCCCGAGCTTGTGTCGGAACACGGGGTCATGTGCAGCGCTTATGAATGCTTCGATGGTCGTCTCGTCGGAGATGCTAGATAGTATGTTCTTCTTTTTGAGCCAGCGCGTGACGTAGTCCCGCACCGACTCCTTGTCCCCCTGAATGATGTTGTGCAGGTTGGCTCCACTCCCTGGCCGGTGGTAGGTTCCCTCAAGGTTGTTGATAAACACGTGCTCGATGTCTACCTTGTTATGAATAGAGTTGGGAGGGATCCCGCTGAGCCAGGAGTGCACATGTCCTGTTAAGCACAAGGGTATGTGCCGTTGGGTGTTGCATATGTCTCCATTGGCCATCTCGACCGCTATGAGGTAGTCGTTCAGACAGTTGTCTAGCTTTGTATCGCCTGAGTATTTCTCCACCCCGCGGACGACGAAAGGTTGAGGGAATGGGTGGGATATCACTTCTTTCTCGAAGCACACTAGTGTGATGCTTGAGGTGAGCGAGGTGAATCTTGATGGAGGAGCCCCCGGATGTATCATGTTCATTGCTGCTCCTGCCCATCCATCGTGCTGATGGTGAGGTCAGTCGACTAGTGCCACGCTCGTGGATGGTAAGGCCGCCCACTATTATAGAATGAAGATCAATATTGGCTGCCGTAGGTGTGTGACCGCGGCTACCGGTGCGACCTCTGGTCGTTGAATGGACTCCTGTCGTTGCTCATGAACTAGGTGGTTAGCGATGGAGAAGATGCTTTTTGTACCTGCTATCTTGTCCCTTGAGCGCGAAATGTTATCCTGGAGCTCCACTATCCCGTGGAGTACGTGGATGAGGTCGGCCATCAGTTTAGGGTCTCCTGGTGTGGTTCAAAGCCGGTCTGCCAGTGTTGCTGCCGCTTGAAGGCCACGGGCTGGGGTTGGTGGTGGAGCGGCTTTTGCTATTGGTTCGCTGAATCTGATGCCCCACTCCTGGCCTCACTTGGCGAGGTCATTGAGGAGGTGATGCGGAGCATCCTATGGTCATCCCCATGTACACTCCGATTACTCCCCAAGCCCCAAGTGCCATTGGACTTAAGGTGAACTCGCTCCTAAGTGTTTCATCTTTTACTCCACTCGAGACACGGATGCTACCTCAAGTACGAACCTTGTGTATACTCAGGTACATCCGGGACGACCATGGTGACACTAGGAGCAAAGGCCAAGCAACCACGGAGATGGACGAACGAGCACCTCAAGCGGAGTCTCCGTGGAGATATAGCGGCCGAACATCTGGCCGAAGCACAGACATCCGGCGCCATCAACCAGGAGAAGCCAGAGGGAAACGGACGCCAGGCAACTCTACAGCGGCCGGACATCCGGCCGACCCCCGAACATCCGGCACCCCGAGCTAGGCCGGATATCCGGCCCATGTCCCGGAAATCTGGCGCGAGGAGACCAGAACCACGCAGGATCGAGCCATCACCCGGCCGGACATCCGACCCAGCCCCGGACATCCGGCGCTGATGACCCACAAGTATAGGGGATCAATCGTAGTCCTTTCGATAAGTAAGAGTGTCGAACCCAACGAGGAGCAGAAGGAAATGACAAGCGGTTTTCAGCAAGGTAATCTCTGCAAGCACTCAAATTGTAGGTAATAGATAGTTTCATAGCAAGGTAATTTGTATCGAGCAAGTAACGGTAATGGTAAACAAGGTGCAGCAAGGTAGCCCAATCCTTTTGAGGCAAAGTACAGGCCAGAACAATCACTAGTAATAGGCAAAGTGTTCTTGAGGGTACACGGGAATTTCGTCTAGTCACTTTTATCATGTTGGTTTGATTCGTGATCGCTACTTTGATAATTTGATATGTGGGTGGACCGGTGCTAAGGTGCTGTTCTTACTTGCACGAACAACCTACTTATGATTAACACCCTCGCAAGCATCCGCAACTATGAGAAAAGTATTAAGACTAACCACAGCATTAAACATGTGGATCCAAATCAGCCCCTTACGAAGTAGCGCATAAACTAGGGTTTAAGCTTCTGTCACTCTAGCAACCCATCATCTAATAACTACTCCACAATGCATTCCCTTAGGCCCATGAATGGTGAAGTGTCATGTAGTCGACGTTCACATGACACCACTAAGGGAATCACAACATACATATCATCAAAATATCGAACACATATCAAATTCACATGATTACTCGCAACATGACTTCTCCCGTGACCTCAAGAACAAAGGTAACTACTCACAAATAATAATCATGCTCAAGATCAGAGGAGTAATGAATAGCAAAATGGATCTGAACATATAATCTTCCACCAAATAAACCATATAGTAATCAACGACACAAGGTAATCAACACTACTAGTCACCCACAGGTACCAATGTGAGGTTCTTGTACAAAGATTGAACAGAAGAGATGAACTAGGGTTTGAGAGGAGACGGTGCTATTGAAGATGTTGATGAAGATTGGCCTCCCAAAGATGAGAGGGGTGTTGGTGATGACGATAGCTTCGATTTCCCCCTCCGGGAGGGAAGTTCCCCTGGAGGAATCGCTCCACCGGAGGGCAAAAGTGCTCCTGCCCAAGTTCCGCCTCGAGGTGGCGGCGCTTCGTCCCGAAAGTCCTTCCCCTAATTTTTTAGGTTTTTAGGGAATATATACCAGAAAATGGGCTCCGGAGGTGGGCCTGTGTGAGCACCACCCACCAGGTCGCGCCAAGGGGTGCCTGGCGCGCCCTGGTGGGTGCTCCTCACCAGGTGGCCCCCCTCCAGTAGATTTTTGCTCCAGTATTTTTTATTAAATCCAAAAATAATCTCTGTAAAGTTTCAGCTTCATTGGAGTTGTGCAGAATAGGTATCTCTGACGTGCTTTCCTTGGGTCCAGAATTCCAACTGCCGGTATTCTCGCTCTTTGTGTAAACCTTGCATATTATGAGAGAAAAGGCATAGAATCACTCCCCAAAGCATTATTATTCAACAAAACAAGGTAAATAACAGTAGGAAATCATGATGCAAAATGCACGTATCAGGTGCCTGTGCGTGCACTACCGGGCCAAAGGCCCATGTACCCCTTTCTCACCCCCACTTCGCCCTAGACTATATATAGACATTCCCCTCCTCATTTCTAGGGTTAGCATGGTTTAGCTCATAGATAGTTGAGCCTAGCTCCTTCCACTACCTCTCCCATGGAGTAGATGCCTCCATGGGAGAAGAACTCCTAGTGGATGTCAAGGCCCCTCAAGAGGGAAGATCCCTAGTGGATTCAAGGCCCCATCTCCCCATGGGATTTGGGATGAACTCTACCATGTATCCTCTTTCCCTTTGTTGTTCTTGTATCGTTGTGGATCTTATGTGTATGTGAGTCTAGTGGATGTGTGATTGGACTTGTTCTTGAGTGTTTCTCTTGTGATTTCTCCTCGTTCTTCCCCATGTTCTTCGTGTCGTGGAATCCCCCTCCAATTCGTGAAAGATCGACACACACGGGTGTGCCCCGTATCAGGAGGTTTCACAGTTGGCGTCATGGGCGGCATAGGCACCCACATGTCATCATCTTGTTCCATTGAGCCTCGCAAGCCGAGACCTCTAGCGCCTTTTGCGGGAGTGCGAGCTGTGCACTTAGCTGGGACACTCGGATGGCCTCCAGCATCCTTGAGGATGGTTCATTGCCGACGATGGGTGTTGTGAGATAGTTCAAGGCATACCCTGTCACAGGAAGCAGTGTGGATGTCATACTTTGGAGTGTTGGCACAGTTGCGGTGACGCCTGCTGGTGACCTTGCAGGGAGGCACATGCTGATCTGCGGTTGGGGCATCGATGTAGGGTTGGTGTGCGACTGCGTCATGGTGGTTATCGATGCCGATGTTGGGGGCTCGGATGTGGCGGCCTCTGTTGTAGCTTAGACGTGCAACATGTTCGTGGTTGGCATAGTCATCACGACTTGATGGAGAAAAATTGCTTGTGGTGCCTTAGATTGGAACGTCCCTTGGATGGTGGAGTATCCGGCCTCCGAGATCAGAGAGGATCCCGATTCTCTCCAGAGATCAGAGTAAGTGACCTCGTGGATGGGTTGGTGGCCACCGTTGTTCATCCTCTTTTGTGAGGCAGAGAGGTGTCGTGTCACTCTTCGTTTACTGAGGCTGGGGTGATGTTGTTCATGCTGATGTCCCTGCAAGCATCGGGGTCAGTGATAAGGTAGTCTTCTGACATCTGGTTGAGGCGGCAGCTGCCACAGACCATTGTGACGAACAAAATCGTTGGCGCAGTTTCTGTCCCGTACGAAGGGCGGATTCAGCTCAAGGGTCGTGTCGGGTCCGACGCACGTAATTGCTTGCTCAATCGAGCGTAACCGCCATGGGGTGACGGGGCTGGCCGGTTTCTGACGTCGACCCGGCCTGCATCGTCAGCAACAAACGTCAAGGAGCCGAAGGTTAGGCTCTCTCCCGGAGGTAGGCTGCTAGACGCAGATAATGATTCGATCCAAGATTAGTCTCCAGCCAGCGCACCCGGTGCCTGGCGCACCAATTTACGGTGCAAAATGCTGTCAGATTCTTCAGTACGGGTCTATGCGTAGCTACAAGTCATGGATCGGAGGTCACACAAAGGGTTATCCAGTTTCGGGCCTCTGAAGAGTAATATCCTACGTGTTGTTGGTTTTGTTGATTCATAATGAAGGATACCTTGTGTGAGAGGTTAAAATGGTGGATGAGATTGCTACCGAGAGTTTTCCTATCTACAGACCGATGATCATGGGTGCCCTAGACCTCCCATTGTATAGGTGGGAGAGGTCTAGGGTTTACATAGCGAATGTGATCTGGGCGCTGCCGCCCTCTTTCTGGAGACCACGAATCCCTTTCCGCCTCCTAGGGTTTCCTCCTTACCCCGGGACTGGTGGGTCACTCGAAGTGGGGGAACTAAAAAGATCATATCCATTATGCATAGCATCCCCAAGCTTGGGACAGACATCAATTCTAGCAAACATATTCTCAAATATGTCATTCTCATCAAGCATAGCATCCCCAAGCTTGTGGGTTTGCGAATCATTAGCATAATCATCAATAGCATGAATAGCACCAACAGTGTAACAATTATCATCATAGTTTTCCAAGTTGGTGCCAAAAAGATTTTTGATATTATAAGGTGTATCATTATCTTCCTAATCATCCTCATCACAACAAGTAGTAGGCATAACAAAATAATCATCAAGTTTATCATCGTCCCAACTACTTTCGTATTCATTTTCAACGATTATAGGAGCAACATTATTTGGGGGAGATACCTTTTTACCTTTACCTTTTCTTCTCTTCTTCTTCTCCTTTACCACATTTTGTGTGGGTTTAAGTAGTTTTTCTGAGCTCCTTATTGAAGAGATTGGTTCGATGGAAAGCTCTTCCTTGCAACCTGATTTATCACGAGAAACAATAGGAGGGTATTGGGAGACCTTTATCCTTTTATATTCCTTTTATATTCTATTGGTTTCTCATTATTTCTATAGTTGGCAATATAAGCATTCTCATTGCAATTCACTACGCAAAACATATAGATTTCTTGTAGATTACTTTCATAATCATTTGTGGTAATGAATATATCAAACCAATCATTTTTATGTGATAATTCTTCATTCCCCAAAAATAAGCAAAGTTCATTATAGAGTTCACAGGAGATCAAATTATCACAATATTTGGAAATAGTTCGGTCATGAAAATGTATGCATTGGAAATTAAGATGACCAACCCTATTGCAAAGTTCACAAGTAATGGGATGAAGAGAGCATAATATTGTGGCAAGTTCATCTATCACTTTAATCCACCAATTAGTTTGATCTTGTCTATGCTTCTTACAAAATCTATCATCCCTATATGGCATGTCTTTACCAATTTTATTCACTCCACAAAAATTGACATGCTTATAGGAAATCTTTTTATCATGACTAGTGCAATCATCATTAGCATCATGGATATTCAGAGAATTCATACTAACAACATGGCAATCATTTTTTTCATTCAAGGAACAATCATGAATCACTTTATAAATTTCACAATTTTTAGATTCATGATTTTCAAGCAAGACATCATAAAGATAATCTAGTGAACTCTCACTAGCAATTGTTCCAACATAATCGGGTCTTTTGAAAAGATTAGCATGTGGATGAGGATCCATTTATCTTTATTTTGTACTTTTCATTTATAAAACCAAACTAGTGAAAAACAAGAAACTAAAAGATTTAATTGCAAGATCTAAAGATACACCTTCAAGCACTCACCTCCCCGGCAACGGCGCCAGAAAAGAGCTTGATGTCTACTACGCAACTTTATTCTTGTAGACTCGTGTTGGGCCTCCAAGTGCAGAGTTTTGTAGGACAATATCAATTTTCCCTCAAGTGGATGACCTAAGGTTTATCAATCCGTGAGAGGTGTAGGATAAAGATGGTCTATCTCAAACAACCCTGCAATCAAATACAAGAAATCTCTTGTGTCCCGAACACACCCAATACAATGACAAATTGTATAGGTGCACTAGTTCGGCGAAGAGATGGTGATACAAGTGCAATATGGATGATATATATAGGTTTTGTAATCTGAAAATATAAAAACAGCAAGGTAGCAAGTGTAAAACAGCGAGCAAAACGGTGTATAAATGCTTGTAAATAAGGCCTAGGGTTCATACTTTCGCTAGTGCAATCTCCCAACAATGCTAACATAGTTGAATCATATGATCATCCCTCAACGTGCAACAAAGAATCACTCCAAAGTTCCTATCTAGTGGAGAACAATAAGATGAAATTGGTGTAGGTAGTAGAACCACCTCAAAGTTATTCTTTCCGATTAATCTATTGCGCTATTCCTATAAGTGTCACAAACAACCCTAGAGTTCATACTAGAATAACACCAATGATACATATCAATCAACCCTAATGTCACCTAGATACTCCAATGTCACCTCAAGTATCTGTGGGTAAATTATGTGACATGCATCAAACAATTTCAGATCTACCATATTCAATCCAACACAAAGAACTTCAAGGAGCACCCCAAGATTTCTATCGGAGAACATGGTATGAAATCGTGCAATCAACCCCTATGCATAGATCCCCAAGGTCACCGGAATCCGCAAGTTGATGCCCCAACATATATCATGTGAATCAATAGAATACCCCAATGTCTCTATGGGTATCCCACGCAAGACGTACATCAAGTGTTCTCAAACCATAATATTCAATTCAACATAATGAGATCTCAAAGGTAAAGATTCAATTCATCACAACAAGGTAGCAAGGGAATAACATCATATGATCCGACTGTATTAACAAAGCCCGTGATACATCAAGATCGTTCCATCTCAAGAACACGAGAGAGAGAGAGAGAGAGAGAGAGAGAGAGAGAGAGAGATTGAACAAATAGCTACTGGTACAAACCATCAGCCCCGAGGGTGCACTACTCCCTCCTCATCATGGCCTCTGCCGGGATGATGAAGATGGCCACCAGAGATGATCAGGGTACTAGAACGCCTCCAGATTGGTTTTTCGTCGATATAGAGAGTTGCGGTGGCGAAACGAGGAGTCTCTCTTTATTTTTGGCGTTTGTGGTATTTATGGGATTTTTCAGCGTTGGAATCACGCCAAACGGAGCCACGTGGGCCCCACCACATATCTCACCGTGCCACTAGGGGGCACGGCCTGTTGCGTGGTGGCCCACTGGCACACCCCCTCCGGCAGGTCTTTGCTCCAATGTTGCCTGTTTCCTCCAGAAAAAATCACAAAAAAGTTTCGAGCAATTCCGAGAACTTTCATTTTCTGCACAAAAACAACAGCACGGTAATTCTGCTGAAAACGGCGTCTGTCCGGGTTAGTTCTAAATAAAGCATATAAAGTGCATCAAAACCATATAAAAGTATTGTAAACATTGGTGAATATGGCATGAATACGTCATAAATTATCGATATGTTGGAGACATATCAGTGGGCCCCGTGTCTTGTAAGAGGCTGGGGTCGTCATCGTGAGGCACCCCTTGTACAGTATCCCGTCACCAACCATGAGGAACCTCGCGTTAATAGATCAGATATGTGGTATTTACCCTATCTTCAATATTCGTCTCCATCACCTTTCCAACATAATCATCATTTGTACCTTTACAAATATTATCGGTTTAGTCTGGTGGATGTCAGGATGAGATCCTCCATTTTATCGGCCATCGCATCCCATCTTGCCGACAAGATTAGAGGACAAATGTCCTGAACTTCTACTGAATATTGAGCCTGCCACTTTGTATCTTATTGAAATGTTTTGCTTGTCCTTTGCCCGCATATGCCTATAGACCAAATTGACCTGCCCGAGAAACAAATGGTGCGGCAAGGCACATCGTTGCCTATTTAACAAATATGTGCGGGTTCACAATTTCTTTACTAGTCGTGCATACACCAACCAAGCAATGTCAGGTTCAAATGTGATGCATGCGCCAAAGTGTTTAGCCAATTAAGTAGGGATAATATTGGAAGCAATACTCATGGTTTGGCTCCCCTTAATTCACGAGCCCAAAAATTTGCGCCTATTTTGGGAGTATGGAATAGTTCGTACAGAATTCAAAGGTGCCACCACACTGCACCTACCAATCATTTTCTAGCCTGGTAATTGGAATCAACCCCCGCCTTTGCCGGCAGAGTTGACCGCCTTCCCCCACGGCTACACCATCCCCACCCATCATTTCTACCATCCTTGTTCAAAATCCACCACCGCGCTCTGCTCCCTCCCACTCCTTGACCCCGATGGCGGAGGCATTGTTGCTTGCATGTCACCTTCTCCTCGCGCTCTCCCTCGTCGCTCCCTCCATTTCCCACCTATTCTTCTCCGCCCTCACCCACATATCCTATGCGCACACTAACAACCATCACTTCTGCTTCCTCAGGCATTCTCTCTTCCGCCTACTCCCCGTCCTCGCCGCCCTCCCATTCCCCTTCCTTCCCATCGCCCCAACCTCTCGCCTCCTCCCATTCATCCTCCTCCCTCCTCTCCTCCTTCCACTCGCTCTCCCTTTCCTCCCGTACAACCACTTTCCATTCATACGCCCTTTATTCTTGTCCCTCCCTCTATTACTCCTAGCCCGTGCTGTGGGTATTCTCGCTGACGCATTCCCCACATCTGACCTCCAGGCCCACTCTCTGTATGTCGCCGCCCTCCTCCTCATCACTGCCACCATCGCCTCTCTGGTATCTGCATTATCGCAACCGAGAAGCACCCACCACTTGTTGGCCGAGACAATTTTTACCTTTGTCGGTATCGTTGGTGGCCTCTGGGCTCTCCAAAGCGGCCTCAACCTCTACGTCGACTCCTGCGTCCCCGTGGGTTGCCATCGATTGATGGATGCAACCCTTGCACCAGCCACACGTTGCAATGTTGATGAAGCTAGGCTCCAAGCTATGGCAGTCATGGACATCATGTTGTCTGTGCATTGCTTGATTGCGGCAAGTTTTGTGGTCGGAATGCATCTCTGGGTGGCAAAGTGGTATGGGGTTGACTGTGGGGGTGTTAATGTTGGTATGGGGACAAGTCGGAGGCATAATGGTGTTGGGGGTTCATATGACGCCCTACCCATGGTACCTTTATCCTCTGGTGCCATTGAGGAGATGGAGAATTTGGCTGTCAAAGGAGTTGTTGGCAAGGCCGTGGCACAGGAATAAGAACGAATTGATGTTAGTTAACTAATTACTAGGTATACATTGTGATCCTCTGAATTAATGTGATGTTTTTCAGATGTCACCCTCTGAAACCCTAAGTTTAATAAAAATACATTTTGTAGATGATTGGTTACCATTTGTTGCTAGAGAGAAACTTAGTGAAAGTTGGCATTGTCATTGTCTTGTTGAGTTGGTGAATGGAACCTTCATGTCTTGTTTATTCATGTCTCCCATATGATATTTCATGTATATCCAGCCCTCGACACGGTTTGTCTTAGAAGTGTCCAAGGTTTCCAAGTTGAACATGGTAACATGAAATGTTTTTTTGCTTTTGTAGAGATATCAGAAATGGTAGGCACATTCACTTTTTACGATATAAAGCTACTCATTATTTCATGTCATATGGGAAATAATGGTAAGTCTAAATTTGATATTGATACTTCTATCATGATGCCCAGATCAAAAGTCTTGGCATGATGTATATATTATTATCCTATTTTATATTCCTTTATAAGAGCATCTATAGCCAGACTTAGAAAATCCAACCCCCTAAACATTTGTTGGTGTGTCAGATGTGTCTATGGGCTGTGCCGGATGACCCCTCAAAAGTCCTCTCTGGCAACCACACTCCTCATATCTAACTCTCAAATCCATGCATGTCCAACATACATAAGAATATCATAAGATAATTGAATAGTTTCACAATTTAAACATAGTTCATACTTGAAATACATACTTCAAACATAAAATTTATTTGAAGTGCACTATTCAAACATTAAACCCCCATGTTTCAATTGTGGGTCCACATACGCTTCACAAGATCATTGAGTAGTTGCACGTGCACCTATTCATCTTGGAGATTATGATGCATCAGCAGAAAATTCACAATCTGATCTACATCTTGATCCAGGATGTGCCCTTGTTCTCCTGGTTTCGAAGTCATGGATTATGACTGCTCCTTCACCCTTGTCCTCAACAATCATATTGTGCAAGATGATACGACATGTCATGAGCTTCCACAACATCTCCGATTGCCACATCATTGCGGCTCCACAAATAATTCCCACGAGCTTGGACCACTCTGATTGCCCTCTCCATGTCCTTACTAGCTCATCCTTGCAATGCTACAAAGAGGCTCTTTTTTGTTCCATGCGTGACAGTGTCCTGGTCTAGGGGCGCTAATCACGTGGCATGCTAGTCATGGGTCAGGCCGAGGCCCCCAGACAACCGAAGAATGGGCCATGTTTACCATGATCCTCGGCGCAGTGAAGATGGTATCCTTTGAAGAGTTGGCACATACTCCAAGACATGATTGAATCATCAACATGTTTATCCCTAGATGTAACGAACCTACATGTAACCCTAGGTACCCCCCGATGCCTATATAAGCTGAGAATTTTAGACTGTAGGGCTAAGTTAGATTCAGATACATGCGATCTCAAGGTAGATCATCATGTACATTGTACTCATCTAGAATCAATACAACGGAAGCAAGACGTAGGGTTTTTACCTATTCGAGAGGGTCTGAATCTGGGTAAAACATTGTGTCCCTCTTTGTCCAGTTACCATCTAGCTAATTTCCAAAACTCAGGACCCAATACATGAGATCTGCCAAATTCAACCCTGACTCTGATGGCCCATACATGTCTCGTTGTGTGGTCAAAACTGCTGGACAGCTCATATTCGAATCGATGAAAGTATTGGCTGTGGGGAGACCTTCTTTTCCGGACAACTTTTTTCTTCGGCAAAGTCACGCTCTACGCCGATGTGACTAGCCACCTCGGCTTTCGAAGAAGCGTTTGAGTTAGGGTACGCTCTCCAAAACCCTGGTTCGAACTCTGGGGCCTCTTCGTGTAGCTGCCTCACGACCCGACGATGACCAAGGCTACGGCGAGCGGTGCTTCACGAGAACACACACACACATAGGGTGCAACAGGGACACACAGCTACCCAGGTTCGGGCCACCTTGTGGTGTAAAACCCTACGCCTGCTTGGCGGGATTGTTCTCGAGGAGGTATATGTGTTACAAGATGGGTGATGACCGGAGGTGGCCAAGTCTAGAGTGAATGATTGGGGATCCAACCCTCCTCTCTGTTCGTCACCCTGTCCCTCTTATCCTTTCATCGCAGCCGTGCGACCAGCGCCTGGCGTGGCTTGAGACTGCGTGGGTATTTCCCCAAAGAGGAAGGGATGATGCATCACAGCGACGGTAAGTATTTCCCTCAGTTATGAAACCAAGGTTATCAAACCAGTAGGGGGATCACCACCACCCAATAAATAGAACCTGCACACAAACAACAAATACTTGCAACCCGACGCGAAAGAGAGGTTGTCAATCTCTCTATGGTAATAAGATAGATTAGGTAGTGATAGATAGGACAGATAGATCTCTTAAGAACACAAATAAAAAGAGTAAATATGCAGCAATATGTTTTTGGGTTTTTGGTTTTTGTAGATCTGAAAGCAAAGATTGCAAAAAAGTAGATCAGAAAGCAATATGTTGGAAAAGTAGACCCGGGGGCCATAGGGTTAACTAGTGGCTTCTCTCATGAGTATAGCGCACGGTGGGTGAACAAATTATTGTTGGGCAATTGATAGAAAATCAAATAGTCATGACAATATGCAAGGCGATGATCATTATATAGGCATCACGTCCAAGATAGATAGACCGACTCCTGCCTGCATCTACCTCTATTACTCCACACATCGACCGCTATGCAACATGCATCTACTGTATTAAGTTCATGGAAAAACGGAGTAATGCAATAAGAATGGTGACATGATGTAGACAAGATCTATTCATGTAGGAATAGACCCCATCTTGTTATCCTTAATAGCAACGATACATGCGTGTCTTGCTGCCCCTTCTGTCACTGGGAAAGAACACCGCAAGATCGAACCCATCACAAAGCACCTCTTCCCATGGCAAGAAAAATCGATCTAGTTGGCCCAACTAAACCAAAGATTCGAAGAAGAAATACGAGGCTATAAGTAATCATGCATATAAGAGATCAAAGAAGACTCAAATAATATTAATGGATATAAACTTATCATGAACTAAAAATTCATCGGATCCCAACAAACACACCGCAAAAGTTTACATCAAATAGATCTCCAAGAGACCATTGTATTGAGAATCATAAGAGAGAGAGAAGAAGCCATCTAGCTACTGCCTACGGACCCGTAGGTCTATGGTGGACTACTCATGCATCATCGGAGAGGCACCTATGAGGAAGATGAACCCCTCCGTCATGGTGTTTAGATTGGATCTCGAGGTTCTAGAACTTGCTGCAGCTGGAATTGTGTTTCGTCGACTCCCCTAGGGTTTTTGGAATATTTGGGAATTTATAGGCATAAGAGGCAGTGGAGAGGGGCCCCGAGGAGGGCACAACCCATCAGGGCGCACCGGGGCCCCCCTGGCGCGCCCTGGTGGGCTGTGGTCTCCTCGGCCCACTCCCTCGGCACTTTCTGGTCCAGAAAAAATCTCCAAAAAGTTTTGTCGCGATTGGACTTGATTTGTTATTGATTTTCTGCGAAGTAAAAAACAAGCAAAAACAACAACTGACACTTTGGCACTATGTCAATAGGTTAGTCCCAAAAAATGATATAAATTTGTTATAAAATGATTGTAAAATATACAAGAATGATAATATAACAACATGAAACAAGCAAAAATTATAGATACGTTGGAGACGTATCAGCATCCCCAAGCTTAATTCTTACCCGTCCTCGAGTTGGTAAATGATAAAAACAGAATTTTTGATGTGGAATGCTGCCTAACATGTTCATCATATTCTTTTCTTTTGTATAGCATGGACATTTGGACTTATAGATGATTCAAAGCAATAGTCTAGTTTTAACATAATGACTTCAATACTCAAGCATGTCAACAAGCAACCAAGTCTTTCAAAATATCAACACTAAAGAAAGTTATCCCTAGCCCATCATGCTCAATCATTGATCCATTCATGAAACACACTCCAATATTAGCTATGTCCAATGCTCAAGTACGATCATAGTGCCCCCTAGTTGGTGCTTATAAGAGAAGATGGAGACTCAAAGAAAAAAGAAAAAATGCATAAAGTAAATAGATAGGCCCTTCGCAGAGGGAAGTAGGGATTTGTAAAGGTGACAAAGCTCAAAGTTTTAAATTGAGAGAGAAAAATATTTTGGGTGGCATGCTTTTCCTGTCAACGAAAATGACAAAGTAGTTCACAATATTTTCCATGCTAGATATATCATAGGCGGTTCCTAAACAGAAAATAAAGTTTATTCCTTTTTCCACCAAACTTTCACTTTCCATGGCGGCTCGTATCCACGGTTGCCATCCATACCAACACTTTCCAAGGAATTTATTATTTGACAACATAAAGTAAATATTTTTTTTCTTTTTCATTTCGGGAATGGGCATCCCTATTACTGCCGCACTCTCGTGCAATGACAAGTGAATAAACACTCATCTTGAGAATAACACATCTAGCATGGAAAAATATTGGACACTCCCCACCGTTTCATGAGTGGTATGGCACACAAAAGAGAAAAAATATTTTGAAAATTTAGAGATGGCACATACAAATTTGCTTGGAACGGCATGGAAATACCGCATATAGGTAGGTATGGTGGACTCATAAGGCAAAACTTGGTTTAAGGATTTTGGATGTACAAGTAGTATTTCTACTTAGTACAAATGGAGGCTAGCAAATAGATTGGGAAGCAACCAAACAAGGAAACGAAAATTCACATAAGTGAGCATTGAACATAACTAACACCGAATAATTTACCACAAGTAGGATGTAACTTCATTGCATAACTATTGACTTTGGTGCATGCATAGGGAATCACAAACTATAACACCTATATTCATCCTAAGCATAATTACTCACTAGCATGACTCACATATTACTCTCATCATGTTTCAAAACTATTACAAAGAATCAAGTTTAATTTATATAATGATCTTCATGAAAGTTTTTATTATATCCTCCTTGGATATCTATCACTTTGGGACTAGTTTCATATATTGCCATTGCTTTTTTGCAAGCTCAAACAAATTTAAGTGAAGCATATGAGCATAAAGATTTCATCTCTCAAAAAGGTATAAGTGAAGCATGAGAGGGTTTTTCAAAAATCACCTACTATCAAATTAATCTAAGTGAAGCATGAGAGTATTTCTACAAAAATTTCCAAGCACACTGTGCTCAAAAAGATATAAGTGAAGCACTAGAGCAATTCTATAGCTCAAAAAAGTTTAAGTGAAGCACATAGAGCAATTCTAACAAATCATAGCATGATTTTGGCTTTCTCAAATAGGTGTGTACAGCAAGGATACAAAGGAAAAAACTAACAAACAAAGCAAGCAAAGATAGAAGACGCTCCAAGCAAAACTCATGATATGTGACAAATAAAAATATAGCTCCAAGTAAAATACCGATGGTCGTTAGAAGAAAGAGGGGATGCCACTCGGGGGCATCCCCAAGCTTAGTTGCTTGTTTCTCTTTGGTTATATCTTGGGGGTGCAGTAGCATCCCCAAGCTTAGGCTTTTATCACTCGTTATTCCTTCATCCATCGTGATCTCACCCAAAACTTGAAAACTTCAATCACACAAAACTCAACAAAATCTTCGTGAGATCCGTTAGTATAATAAAGCAAATCACTACTTTAGGTGCTGTTGCAACCCCATTCATATTTTATTATTGCATTATACCTACTGTATTTTAACTTTACCTTGGCTCATACCCTTCAATATAACCCATAGATTCATCAAAACAAGCACACAATGCAACGAAAACAGAAACTGTCTTAAACAGAACAGTCCGTAGTAATCTGTACTCTAACCATACTTATGTAACTCTAAAAATTATGAAAAGTTAGGACAACGTAAGTATTTTGTACATAAACACCTTGTAAAAATTTCAGCTCAAGATCACGTTCCAGAAAAAAATGAAAATTCATATACTGGATGCAAAGTTTCTGTTTCAGATTCAGCATCGCTTCTACTCATCCTATGAATCATCCTAAAGGTTTTAATTGGCACAAACACTTAATAAACCATAAAAACACAATCATAACAGAGGCATAATTGTGTCAACACTTCAAAACAGAAAGGAAAAACAAAAAATTATTTATTTATTGGGTTGCCTCCCAACAAGCGCTATCGTTTTACGCCCCTAGCTAGGCATAATGCATATATTCAAGTATTGTCATCTTTGGTTTTGGATGAGGAGTTTTTGTCAAGAGGTTTTGCAAATAGAACTTGAAACACATCATCCATAGCAACCTTAGCACTATCAAGTTGTCCCTCTACGTAACCCCTTTGATTACCGGCCATGATCCAAGAATATTGTTGGTTCACATCATTGAAAACTTGTTGGATCATGTCTAAAACGGGACTTCCTTTTTAAGATTCTCATCCAAAATTTGATTATTTCCAAGAAAATATCTCATCATGTAATCACTATTGTAAAGGATTTCTCCTATTACCGGTTTTTCATGGCTCATACCATAAAAATCAAAGATCTCCCTAGCTTCCCGTACTATATGATCAAATTCATGCATGAGAACAAGGGTAGCTAACTTCTTAGCCTTGGGATTCTTAATGACGGGTAGCTCATAAAACAATCTTTGCAAGGTAGGATGGGTACGGATAAACCTATTTTCAAGTTTCAAGACTAGCGCTGAAATAGCTTCCGCATAAGTTTTAGTTCTTTTTAGTATAGGGGTGTCATCAAAAGGCAAATTTCCAACGCAATTGAAAACTTCCTGGATAGTTTCTTTTCCTATAACGTTCCCTTGCCCCAAAACAAAAGTTTTAGCATCCAAATTACCAGAACGTCCAATTTTTGGAGTCCTGCCATCATCTGTTTCTGCCATACCAAAGTCACTCATGGTGACAAGCAAGTAAGAGATTCGGCGAGAAAAAAGGGCAAACGAAGAAGAGGGCGAATAAAACGGCAAATTGGTGAAGTGGGGTGGAGGAAAACGAGAGGCAAATGGCAAATAATGTAATTGCAAGGAGATGAGATTTGTGATTAGGAACCTCATAGATGATGATGGAGTCCCCTCGGCGCCTACGATAGGCACGTAGAAGAGACCGCTTCCTCCCCGGCAACGGCGCCAGAAATTCCTTTGACGTGGCTTGAGACTACGTCGGTATTTCCCCAAAGAGGAAGTGATGATGCAGCACAGTGATGGTAAGTATTTCCCTCAGTTTTGAAACCAAGGTTATCAAACCAGTAGCAGGATCACCACCAACCAATAAACAGCACCTACACACAAACAACAAATACTTGCAACCCGACGCGAAAGAGAGGTTGTCAATCTCTTTACGGTAATAAGATAGATTAGGTAGTGATAGATAGGAGAGATAGATTTCTCAAGAACACAAATAAAAATAGTAAATATGCAGCAATATGTTTTTGGGTTTTTGGTTTTGTAGATCTGAAAGCAAAGATTGCAAAAAAGTAGATCGGAAAGCAATATGTTGGAAAAGTAGACCCGGGGGCCGTAGGGTTCACTAGTGGCTTCTCTCATGAGTATAGCACACGGTGGGTGAACAAATTACTGTTGGGCAATTGATAGAAAATCGAATAGTCATGATGATATCCAAGGCGATGATCATTATATAGGCATCACGTCCAAGATAGATAGACCGACTCCTGCCTGCATCTACCTCTATTACTCCACACATCGACCGCTATCCAGCATGCATCTAGTGTATTAAGTTCATGGAAAAACGGAGTAATGCAATAAGAATGGTGACATGATGTAGACAAGATCTATTCATGTAGGAATAGACCCCATCTTGTTATCCTTAATAGCAATGATACATGCGTGTCTTGCTGCCCCTTCTGTCACTAGGAAAGAACACCGCAAGATCGAACCCATCACAAAGCACCTCTTCCCATGGCAAGAAAAATCAATCTAGTTGGCCTAACTAAACCAAAGATTCGAATAAGAAATACGAGGCTATAAGTAATCATGCATATAAGAGATCAAAGAAGACTCAAATAATATTCATGGATAGAAACTGATCATGAACTCAAAAATTCATCGGATCCCAACAAACACACCGCAAAAGTTTACATCAAATAGATCTCCAAGAGACCATTGTATTGAGAATCATAAGAGAGAGAGAAGAAGACATCTAGCTACTGCCTACGGACCCGTAGGTCTATGGTGGACTACTCATGCATCATCGGAGAGGCACCTATGAGGAAGATGAACCCCTCCGTGATGGTGTTTAGATTGGATCTCGAGGTTCTGGAACTTGCGGCGGCTGGAATTGTGTTTCGTCGACTCCCCTAGGGTTTTTGGAATACTTGGGAATTTATAGGCATCAGAGGCGGTGGAGAGGGGTCCCGAGGAGGACACAACCCATCAGGGCGCGCCGGGGCCCCCTGGCGCACCCTGGTGGGTTGTGGTCTCCTCGGCCCACTCCCCCGGTACTTCTTTGGCCCACTGGGTGTCTTTTGGTCTAGAAAAAATCTCCAAAAAGTTTCGTCACGATTGGACTCCGTTTGGTATTGATTTTCTGCGAAGTAAAAAACAAGCAAAAAACAGCAACTGCACTTTGGCACTATGTCAATAGGTTAGTCCCAAAAAATGATATAAAGTTGTTATAAAATGATTGTAAAACATCCAAGAATGATAATATAACAGCATGGAACAAGCAAAAATTATAGATACGTTGGAGACGTATCAGCGCCGCATGACCCCTCCAAGCGGAGAGCCTCGCGGGAATCTGCCTCGCGATGAAGGCCTCTCGAGGCCGCCTGCTACTGAAGCTGGTAGGCTGGAAGAGCTTTGCCTCGCGGAGAGGGGATTCGCGAGGTCCGATCCTCGCGAGGTACTTGCCTTGCGAAGATCCGAAGTGGGCCGCCTCCTGGGCCTCTCGCTAGGTGTCTTTTCCTAGACAGCAGGCTGATGGGCTATGGTACCATGTGTTCGCACTGGACCGACAGTAGCCCTGGGCCTGCGGTGCGCACGTCCCGCCCATTGGGAAGCAAAACAGTGCGGGGTGAAATGACATGGGGCCTTAGTGGACTGCCGGGGCCCAGGTGAAGACGCGTGGCAGCATAATGGGACGGGAACACCCCCACTTCCCCCACGATGCCTAGGTAACTGCCTAGTCTGATAAAAGCCTGCCCACGCATCGTGGGTCCGGTTATTGCCTTCCTCTGCTCCATTCGCCTCCTCTGCACACTGCTTCTCCTTCCTTGTGCGAACCGCCCCTTGCTTCTTCTCCCTCACAGTTCCAATCTTGCGCCGCCGCTATGGCTCCCAAGAATAGCAAGAACGTCAATGAGGTGGGGCTGCAGCCCGGTTTGCTGCCATCCATCATCAACAATCAGGAGGGGTTTGACAAGGTCATCCCTGTGACCGCCAGTGACTTCAACAAGCACAACACCATGCAAATCTGACCGGGCTTGAAGCCGGCCTGCGACCAGCCAGCCACCGCATTCCCCTTCTTCACCACATCGTCTTCGGTGGTCTGCTTCTGCCCTTCTCCGACTTCTTCTGCTCCATCCTCTCGCACTACCAGATACATGCGCTCCACCTCCAGCCCAACTCCGGTTTCCTCCTCGCCATCTTCGCCTTCTTCTGCGAGGGCTTCCTGGGGGGTGATTGTAGCAGCCCGAGACCGACGCTCCAGAAGATTCCCCTTTTATGTCGTTGTCATCGTGTGATTCGTTTATCTGTCGCATTCATCATCGCATCATTCGCATCATTCGCATCATCTGCATTGCATCGGCACTCCGTTGTCGCCATTTTTCAAAACTCGCGTCCGTTCGTAGTCACCGGTTCTCTCTGTTCTCGTCGGTGACCGTTTCAAGACCAAACACACACGCACGCGCCCGCGACATCTTTAAAATATTGTTTTCAAAAGTGCGTATAAATATTCTCAGATTGGGTCGAAACTTGGCGCGCGGTCTTGTTATATTGTAGGTAGACCGCCTGCCAAGTTTCGTCGCATTCGGGGGTCGTTTGAAATCCGAACCGTTAGATATATACACTACTAGGAGAAAGCCTAGTAGTAGCGATGGATTTACCCATATAATTCCATCTAATTCAACATGATCACTTGCATCCATCCACTTTAATCAAATATATGTCATATAACTCATCATCATCTTACCCATCTAACAACTCATCATCATCTTAATCTTACCAAGTTACGATCTCATAAAATAGAAAAACATCATAATAGTAATCATCCTAATCGATCACGCAAGTTAATATAAACCAGAAAAACTTCTCTCTCATAGGACCTAGTCCCCCCTCCTAGGTAAAATGACATAAAACAGAATAACACCTATGTCTCCATGATGAAGCAAAGAGATCCAACGGTCTCCAACTTGTGGCTTGCGATCCTTCTTTATTTCTCCCCATGCTTCAATTTGGAGCCGTCTTGGTGGTTTGCGCTCAGTCGAGTATGCAAAAGAGAACTGGGGCCTCATAGGGCTTTTAATTGTCATATTACCTTCGCCATGCATCAACGGAGGCACAATTTCATTTGGCAGTTTCTGTTGAAGAACATAATAGTAGCCTAGTTAGCAATGTAATCAAGACCATTTACGCAATAGTAGTGTACTTAATTAGCAACTCTTACCAAGATATTTCGGCGAATGTCATCCGCCCTCAACCTATGCACTAGTGGCATGTACAATGTATAATTTGGGCCAGTTCCCAAATCATACGGGAAGATCTCCCTACCAACTAGGACACCAATAACAAAGTTGATAAGATCATCCTTCTCCTCCCAAGTTAGATGTGATCCATAAGTGTAGTGTGTCGTGTCAATTATTTTCTGTGTTTCTCTCAAAGAAACGAAATAAGCTGTAAATTATAAATTAACAAATTTAGTATGGATGAACACCAACTATTTTTAAATATAGAATGCAAATTACTTGACAAATATGCATGGTTGATAAACTCACATGGAGGTAAAACAGGAAGCTTATCGACATCCACCCAAATGTCGATGTTACCTTCAACTAGAAAAGTGGCCCGCTCGATGCGTGGGCTAGAATTTAATAAATTTTCATAATTAGATCATATTATTTAATTTATCTAAAGAAAATTTTGAACCAATTCGATCACCTTCATATTGTACTAACTTTTCGTGATATATAAATATATATGTTATCAAGCAATCATGTATCTGCTTGTTATCCATATTGTACTAACTTTTCGTGATCAATCCTATTGCGCAATTTATATTTGTATCATTCTGTAGCCCTTTTAACGTGTTTGTTTCTTTTAATGTTTTTATTTAAACAAACATTAGCCACACGTATATTTTCTAATGATGTGTATGACATACTAACTTGTTAGTTGTAGATGTGTGTGCCTTTAATATTCGCCAATTATGTCTGGCCACGTCTTCTAATATGAGAAATCCTTGGAAGAACTAATAGGACCTATTTTTATGGAGGTGGGAGTAATAAATTGAATGAAAAGAAGAAAATGATTTTTTTAAAACTTGCAAGGCAACGGCCATATATTAGTAAACATATGAAGAGATCATTTTTAAATGAAAGCTAAAAACTAATAGGGTCATTTATATATATATATATATATATATATATATATATATATATATATATATATATATATATATATATATATATATATATATATATATATATATATATGAATATTTTATTCATGGGTAATAGAATAAAAAAGACAGTAAAGTGTATAATAAGAAACGTATAAAATAAAGAATTTCATAATTCTCCTAATAAAAAGAAATTTATAATTAACGAAATAGGGAAAAAAACTTACAAACATGAGCAAAGCTCGACCATAAAGGACCACAAATATACCACAAATATAATCTTCGCCGAATAAATCTAAATTGGTTTGCTCATGGAAACCAATACGTATGCAATATCGACCACACCAACGTAGCCATGTTGAGATTTTATCAAACCTTTCTGTAAGGGCATTCAAATAGCATGTTCTTATGTACATGCTGTTGGGTAGATTGTTTATTTATACATGATTGGTAATATTAGAAGTGCAAGCAGAATACCACTACTGGGTCCGCTTTCCCCTCCTCCCTCTACAGTAGAGAGAGGCGGAAAAGGGAGTCCGGGCGCTTTTCCCCTTTCCTCGCCGGCGAGGGCGCGGATCCCGGCCTCCTCCGCTCGCTTCGGTGGCGGGAGGAGGTGGGGATCCCGTCTCTCTGCGTCAGGCGTGTAGATAGGGTAGGTGTAGTGCCCGCCGGCGGCGTTGTGGAGGCAGTGATGCTGTCGGTGTGGGGTTTGGTGTCGGCGCGCTTCCCCTCTTGCGGTGGCGTTCTGCAGGACTCCGCCGCGGCACGTGCGACTTCCGGTGGCCGGGGATCTGCGGATCCCATGGTCTGTACAGTCTCCGGGTGTGGGCTTCGTGCCGGAGGCGGAGGCCATGCTGTGGAGTTTTTGTCTCCTGGCTCCCTCTCTGCGATGGCGAGGAAGGCTCCGGCCTCGCTGTGGAGCCTGGGAGGCCTGCGCTGCAGGTGGAGCTGCCCTGGATCGCCACCTCCTCTGTCGGCGGGATGTGGAGGTGTTGGCTGTCCTAGGCCTGTGGGGCGGCGTCTTCTTCGTCGACCTTCAGTCCGTTCGTGCCCTCTCTTCTCTCTTTCTCCTTGTGGTGCTGATGAAGGTGTGGCCTGCGATGCCCGGGATGGAGTCCCAGCCGAAGTGCCGGAACCGGATCTCAGTTTCCGTCCGCTAGGATGGGCATTTATGCGGCTAGCAAAGCCATGGATGGCGATGGCTTGTGCAGGTTGGACGTGCTACGTTCGTTTCCCTTCTTCTGCTGCTGGGGAATGGAGGATGAGATGTACTGCGGAGGTGTCGCCGTGGTTGAAGACGAAAGCCTGTTCAAACAGGAACCCAGGAGGACTTCGTTGTAATTTTCTGTTTTCTGGGGTTGTTTGTGCAAAGGTGCTGGAACAGCTGTGCTGGAAGGATCCAGTGGTGTGCGTGCGTGTCTGTATGAGCTAGCTTTGATCTGGAATGTACGTGCACTTTCTCAAAAAAAAAAAAAAAAGTGCAAGCAGAATGATGTCCAGTAAGGAGTATTCTAGAAGCAGACAATCAAGATACTTGAAAATGATAAGTAACCTACAAAACACGAATATAGTGGATAAGCAAACATATCCTATGGGAAAAATATATTAGAAGTTGTTAATAATTGGAAGTGGCAACAACCCATGTTTAAGATTTATGTAAAAGTGCTCGCCATGATTCATGAGTGCTCCAAATTAACCAATAGAGCACACAATGTACACGAACTAAAAACACACAGATATGCTAATACTTGGTTTTCATTATCAAGGAGGCGAACTCTTTGGCTCCATTTCCATCAGATTTTTGAAACCTCGATGATCATAACCACACATAACGAAGTTAGAGTTGAGCATGCATAACCTCTCTATTGCTGTCGCTCACTTAAAACCAAGGCTAAGATATATTTGTGGTCTCTGATGGCCATCGCCTCAGGTCACCATGCCACAAGCGATTGCCGACTTCTTTATTGGCGGCATCGCACCACGGATGCAACCATGAAGCTTTAAGGTGGAAATTTCTCAATTGTATAAGGTGCACTTACAGTAAATACCGGCTTTAACAGCTTCCTCCATGATTCCTCCCTGTTTCACAGCCAAAGAGGTTATTTTTTGTAATATTTTTTGTGATATACATGTATACTAAATAATCATTCTTATGACTATATAAATTATAACATTTGTGAAGCAGCCTTACAAAATAAATACAAATCATATAATATGTTTACATGATTGGTATTTCATTCTTCATAAAGGAATTATACCATATGGAAGTAAATTTTAGATGTACATCATATACTATAAAAACATGTATAATTTTCTCATACAGTTTTGCTATTTCTCAGACAGTCAAGAAATGACTACTTCTAAGTCGGCTCAATAATAACTGGATCTTATCAGTGAGAGACTTGAGTATGCACGATGCAAAGAAAGCATCTTCATCACATGACTATGAATATCGGCTGAGAAATATTTAAAGGGCAGCCCGATGCAGGTAGCTCCCGCTTGCGCGGGTCCGGGGAAATATTTATTTCTAATAAATTTGAACGACAAATTGTCTCACACTTTTTGTATTTTGTTCCTTGTGTGTCCCACACAACTGCTAAAGTAACATCCTTATTTACCTTTGATTTGTTGGACCCCATGAGACCATACTACTAAGGTCTACGTGAGAAAAACATATTGCGGCGGGTTTTACGCAAGATGGTTAGTAGATAACTTAAATATATTTGGGGAAATGAACTATTATCTCTGAAAATATTCATTATATACCACCGAGAAGAATATATACTTTTGAAAAACATTAAGTAACAGTTTATGTAGTAACACACATCAACTCATTTTAATTTTCAGTATATTTTGCAAACTTTATTTAAGGAAACTTATTGACCACAAAGGAACTATAAAAGATGAAACATACAATGGTTGAAATACAATAATTTAATTCACCATTTACTATTGTACCCGTATGAGTTCAAATTTATGTTTTCTCTGAGAAAATCGCATTAGGACGGTTATGCCATGTGTATGTGCTTGTAGATCATTACTACACGTTTCCAGTATGCTTTTTGGGGGCAAACAGAATTATGTCTTCTTGTTGATGTTTAATTCTAACCCAAAGAAGGCATGATTTCAAAATTCCAACGGTAGTTCTTTATATATTAAAACACACATATTTTTTCTTTCTTTATTAAAATAAGATGATTTTTGTGAACTTTGATTTGCAACAAATAAATATTTAGGAATGATGAAACAAAGGAACTAAAGGACATAACATGAAAAGTTTGAAAAACAGTACCTTCATTTTTTATTCTGAGGGCTATAGAATATATTTCTTGAATTTTAGGTTCATCATCGAAAGTGACAATTCAAACTCTGTGTATAAACTGAAATTTATAACCAATCACATACCAAGCTTTTTAATCCATTCATACCCGTGATCATCATAAGTTTTGTTGTCAATTTGTGTTCATCGTTTCCAACTCTTCCTTATAATTTATTATTTTCAATCTGTGTTTATAGATTTTGTGACATCTCTTGCTTATTCTCAGACACGCAGCTCTATACCACCTTACCGCATGAAATATGGAATGTCGATGACAGATCCCCTGGCTACGACAACATTTTCTTGTCTCTAGCAAATGAGTTGTTGCCTAATGGGGTCAAGACATCACCAAATGCTCCTGCCAAGTTCATCGTTGTCTTCCACTTTCTATTTGGTTGCTAGATCTCTTCCTCAAACCTCCTGAGCATTGATCACTCAATGGTATTTTGTAGGTAGAATTATTTATATTTAACCAATTATTTTTAGGTATTGGAAGTTTTTTTAATCGGGTTAGGAAACACATGACATGTCAGCATCATACTTGATTTTGTGTATGTGTAATTTGTTCAGAGACCGCTAAATACATGTCGCATGTATAAAAAAAAAGGGAAACCATTTAACATGATTTGGCTGTATGTATAGGAAGTCTTATTAATTTCAACATGAACCATGTGTAGTTCTTTTAGAAACCACAATTCACACCTCCCATATGTGAAATTTAGACTGAACCACTATTGGAAACCGCAACCCTAATACACACCTCCGTATCTTAATTTCTAAAAGCTGAACCACTATTCACGAAGAATGTAGTATGATATGGTAGTATATTTTGAAACACATGTCAGTTTCCAGCTATAGAGGCACATTAAGAAGCATGTCTACGTCCACACATATATACACCTAATTGACTTCAGAAAATGTTAAGCAAATAGCCGTACAAGAGAAACTATTATCTGATTACTAACTAATGAATCTAGGATCAGTTCCAAGAAACACTGACCTCCAAACTAAACAGTCGGCCTGCTGGGGCTTGAAGTTGTTGCCGGTGATGTGAAACAATTGCAAGCCACTTTGGAACTGCGGCTCCTCCAATGTACATATATTATGAAACAAATGTGCTCAACGGCAAGTATGCTGGATAACAACAGAGAATTAATCGCATCATTCAACCTATTCTCTTGATAACATTGTGTATAGTAAAATAATTATAAATGGTAGAAAATAGGATAGACGTACTAATTAAGGTGATAACATTTTTTTTCATGAATAGTGCACCCAAATAGTGTTGCTCGCCACGTGCCACTTTGAGGTTTTTTGTGTCATGATCTATATATGATTCTCCCTCTGCAGGCCCTTCACCCATATCGAATCTTGTAGAACTCCTCATTAAGTGAGCATGATCATCTGAAATACATAATATACTTGGGAGCAAAAAAATGCAACAACCATGATCCTATTGCTGATAATGGTGTTGATTATTGACGTAATACACTTCTTGTCAATGTCACCATCTACATACGTGATCTAAAGCCAGTTTTGATCCAATTGCTGAAAATAGTCTTGAGGTCACACTCTTCTGGTAAACCTACCATAGGGAGATGATCCCTTACTATGTTTGTCCCTTCCCCTAAAAAAATGTTTGTCCCTTCAATGAAAAACATAAGCAACTTGCAAGAATCATAATCAAATGCATAGAAACCACAGTACAACATGTGCGCATCATTGATCAGTGCAAACTAATGAATAGTTATGTTGTTTTGGGGGGTTAAAAAGTTAGTGGTAGTTTATAGTGAATGACATAAATGAGTCGTCTCAAGACAGCAAGAGACGTGGCGCTAGAACCTCTCTTAATCTGCTTGCACCGTAAGCAAGATTTAGCAACGTCCTGCAGGTTAGAGCTCACCTGCATGGCCAAGCAGACTTGTGGCAGCCCTCCTGTCAGACACGCAAAGTGATCGCAGCCTAGCTAGAGCTTATTCATGAATCCTGCTTGCCAGTGTGTGTCGATGGCATCCCATTGGTCCTCTACGACAGCCCCAACTCATCAAACTGCATATATATCCCAGTTACCTTTTTTTATCTCTAGCTGTTGCAACATTGTTTACAGCTCATGGTGTGAGAACGGAGAAACTGAGAGTGAACTCAAGGCATGCCTGCATGTGTATTGCTTGTTATCTGCCAATTGTGACTTGATTAGTTTAGACACTAAATCACAAAGCCTAGATGGGAATCATGCGGAATTGGCTTTAGCCTTGCAAAGAGGAGTGCATCCAGGTCACGTTGCTGTGTTGAATTGCAAGCTGCGCTCCATCTATGCTGTGTCAATTGTAGGTTGGCCAGGTTGGTGCTGCCTGTTGACTGTTGAGATTCACCGCATGAAATTACCACGGTCGAAAGACATGACGTACACATACTTGGTCGATCCTTTTAGCCGGCAGCAAACCCACATGCAAGCTTGATCGAGACTTAGATCAATTCTGGTCAGATGCGCATAACACAGACGGTTTGATGAAGCAAGCAGGTATCTGGATCAATTTTCCACCAAAGCAAAACACATGAATTATATGTTACACATTATGTAGATGTTGAAGTTGCCCAAAGACACGCATGAACGGGCAAGATACGTGTTGTTCTATGTCCGTGAGGCAATATCAAAGTTGTGCTAGTACCGATGCAATATCCTGATGTGCTTGGATGGGGAAGTGGATCGGCTGGCTTCACGGAAGAGGATCGACATCTTCTTGGAGGTGAGCGATGGCGGCGTGCGTGATCGGATCGGGGCGGCTTCAGATGTGAGCGGCGGCGGCGGCGGCTGCATGCATGATACCATGAGAACCTGTTTTTAGGAAGGGTGTGTCTAGGGCACATCTAGATGTGACATAATTATTGCACATCTAAATGACTCAATCAAGCATAAAAAGAAAAAAAGAAAAATAAAAAAGAAATAGTCACACGAATCTCCGCGTAAAATCAATGACATAGGACTTAGATGTGCAATACTTATGTCACATCTAGATGTGATCTAGCAAAACCGTTTTAGGAAAGATGAGGTAGAATTTTTTTTAGGGAAGAATTGGTGTTTTTTTATGGTGCACGGCAATCAAATAGGTGCGGTGCTAGGAAATCAATCAAGGGTATAATTGGGTAATCCATCGGTGGACATTAGCTAGTTTGTCAAAATTAACGGCTGGATGTTTCTAATTATTGTGGGATTTTCTAGTTTAATTATTATTTTTAGTTAACCCATAAAATACTTTTTATATATAATAGAAGATATGATCTTCAGGACGAAGATCGAAGGTTATTTCCATATCCTCCTGAAATCCATATGCCTTGTAAAAAGCTTCCCAATTTGAGCACCCTAATTCCGTGTTATTAACTGCATTCATTACTTTGACCAGAAATGTGTGACCATGTTTAGTCCTCAGGTTAGCTCTCCTCGTCTCCATACTCTCGTGGTCCTCGAAACCGAGCCTCTCCAAGACATACCATCTTGCATGGCAGGGGATGAACTAGTCGAATTGTATAAAACATAAATTACACGTTGAAGCAAAGAAACAAAAGTCATGCTTAATTACGAAAAAACACTTGTCATCGTTGCGTACCGTAGAAACAATGAAGGTCTCGTCAAGCTTGATGGTGAAGAACCTGTCGTCTCGCAGCCCAGGCTAGTCGCAAAGACCCTTATCTTCGCTGCAGAGTTCACACGCTTGGATCCTATCATCGTCATCAGACGACGACATTTCCTGTGTTCATGATTCAAAAATTACGGCATGACCATTGCTAATGTAAGACATATTAAGCGCCTAAAATTTGCCGGAACGGAAATAAATCAACATTCCGGCAAAACATAGACACTAGGAGGGGTTCATTGCAATAACATACACACATGTCCAAATAGACCTAATTCAATATCGGTTGACTTTCGGTCCGTCGAGGCTTTCCTTAAATAACTCTCATATCTTATGGTGTGTTGGTATGCAATCTCTCACACTGATATGGTGGTGTATATATGTTGGTGGATACTCTCTCACATTAATAGTTCGACCGTCGGTGATGGGCGCACCTCCTCTCCTCTCCTTGCGCATTACACCGAGGTATATATCGCAAGAAGAGAAGAGGAGGAAGCGCCCCCATGACAACAGTCGGGATTCCTCCATCAAGAACACACATGAAAGTCACACAAGGAGCAACGATAGACCGAAAGTCACACACGCATTATACCGATATAATATCACTAATACATTTATAATGAACTCGAATATAATATCAATAATACATCATCTCGAATAATCCAGTTAATGCATCATCAAATATTAACTAATATACATCTCGAATATTATCATATAAGATCACTAATACAGATCGAATATTATCATATAAGATCACTAATACAGATCCAGTTGACGTCTCACGACGCAGGCCGCGGACACCCAAAGAGAAGGAACCATCACCGAATCATAGCTCGGGTGAGATCCCTGAAGAACCTGCCAGGTATTAGAGAACCTGGCATCCAACACAACCATGTAGCGACGGACGTGCTCGTCCTCCTGCCTGACACGACGACGTACCACCTCCGCGGGGGCCCGCTCCCTCCGCACCGATTGTGGCCCACGCGACCGCCACCAAAGAAGCTCCGGGTCGACGACGAGACCCGAATTCCTCACCAAGATGCGCGCCCCGGAAGGTAGCACCTCCCAGTGCCAGCCCGGCGGAGCCCAATCCCGGACATGGCGCCTCTCAAGCATGTCGCCGCCGAGTCGACGACGAGGATGCGGGCCAGGCATCGTTGACGTCGAGAACAATTTCCTATGAGAACATTTTCTTATCGTTTAATGTTCGACATGTTTCCTACGATTAAGTCTCCTCGTTTAATTCTTAAACTATAATAAAATGAGTAATGACAAATCCCGGCACTCGATATGCCTACTTTCTAGCACAAGTCATGCCAAAATTCACGGGAAATTTTGACATGACCTTTGCTAAAAAAGTGGACATATCGAGCGCCTGAAATTCACCGGAACGGAAATGAATCAACATTCCGGCGAAACATAGGCCACTCGAATCATTTACCCTGCAAACAACAAAAGGCCACTTGGGCACATTCATATATAGGGCACTTGGGCACAATTATCGAACAATTCAAAGTTCTATATGAAAGGACCACCTCAAGAAAATATAGAACTTGAAGAAAATTTCCTATAAACCCTAGAGCATTGGGTCGACAACAACTCTATCATACTATCCTAATTTGCAACTCTCTCATACTATCCTAAAAAAATTGGTTAGCTACATTGGGTCCAAAGCAAACTTATTTCTATATTGATTTTTTGCTCTAAACTAATTTTTTCCACTACAACCATCAAGAAAAAATCACTAATTCAAGCGTGAAGATGAAGAAAACTACATTGGGTCCAAAGCAAGCTTATTTCTATATTGATTTTTTGCTCTAAACTAATTTTTCCCACCACCACGAACTAACTATATTGGGTCCCTAGAGAGATTTTTCCTAATATTACAAAACCTAACCCTAGAATCAACCTAACCCCCCCTAACCCAAGAATCAAACTACTCTACCTATGAACCTGGACGGCCGGATGCGAGAGGGGGGTGAAGGGAGTGAGGGGAGAGGGAAGAGGGAGGAAGGAGGGAGTGGTGGCTACCTGCGGAGGGAGGGGCGCGGCGGTGAGGGAGGGGGCGTGACGGTGGTGGCGTCTGGGTCGGGGCTCGGGGGTAGGCGACGGCGAGGGAGGGGGCGCGACGGTGGCGGCATCGAGGCGATGGCGACGGCGGCGGTCGGGGGAGAGGGAGTGATGAGAGGGAGACGGGATCGAATGGAGAGAGGGAGACTGTGGGGGTAGCGTGGGAAAGCAAAACGCACCCCTAGTATTTCGTTAGCAGTAGCGCATTTCTGGGAGCGGCGCTACTACTACACCTAGCCGGTCGGCAACGGTGTGGTAATTATAGTAGTAGCGTGTTTTATAGTCGACGCGCTACTGCCATGTCGATAGTAGTAGCGCCCTTGCCGTTCACGCGCTACTGATAATTAGTAGTAGCGCCTCCTTTTAAAAACCGCTACTGATAAGCTTTTGTGTATAAGGTTTTCCCTAGTAGTGATAGCGGCTCTAGCTGGTTAATTCGTCGGGTGTTTCGGTTTACAAAACATGTCACGGGCCACAAATCTTTCCTATCTCCATGGCCCAACCCCCTCTCCACAGCCAACCATAGCCCTGCTAGCCCCTTCCGCTTCCGGACCGTCGGATCGAGATCCGAAGGCCCGAAAACACACAAAACCCACTAACCCTAGCCTTTCTTACTATAAATAGACGACCTCCCCGTCCATTTTTGGCCTTCCCCTAGTCTCCACCTACCTCTAGCCTCCGAATCCGTGCGAGCCAAGTCCCCCGCCGCCACTTGGCGCTCAGCCAGCGGCTGAGCCGCCACCTGCACTGCCGCACGCAGCCAACCCGTCACCGCCACGTCAGCGCCGCCGCCTACCAGCCTCCCTCCCCGCACCGGGACCGCCAGATCCAGATCCGGCCCGCCCCGGGCCCGATCTGGGCCGAGCCGCTACCCCGCCGTAGCCCCGCGTGCCCTAGCTCCTCCCGAGCTTCTTCAACGCCGCGCCTCCCCGCCGCCGGCCGGTGAGCTCCCGGAGCGCCGCCGCCCGTCTGCCCGCGCCGGTGGTCGCCTTTGGCGCCGCCCCGGTCGTCTCTCGTCGCAAGATCTCCACCATGGATGCCCGGCCGCGTCCCGAGCATCGTCCTTCGTTGCTGGTCACTGCCGTTGTCGCCTCATGTCGGAGATCGACGAATCCGACCGGTCCCCTTCGGATCCCGTTGACCCGTGACCTCCTCGCCTCCTCGCGTCGACCGATCTGGAGATCCGCCATGGCCTCGTGCTCCTTGAGGCCATGGGAGGACGAAGCCTCCGCTCGCGTGGGCTGCGCCAGCGCCTCCTGCGCCCTTGGCCGCGACCCCGCACCGGGCCAGCTGCAACCGCCTCTTCCAGCCGGGCCTTGGCCCATCGTGAGCCAGCCCAATGCCCCGCCCTATGCACTGCTTAGTATCCTGCGCCCCGTGCGCGTTTTGATATGTTGCGTCCAGTGTTTTGCTCAGATTCGGCGCGCGATGTTTGTTTTCTGGGAGTCGATTTTTTTTGGTTAACCAGTGCATTGTTATTTACAGAAAAATGCCCTATTTTAAAATGTCGATAATTAATAAACCGTGCATCATATCAACATGTTTTATATATGTAAAATGGGTAGAATTTCGTGTAGATTCGCAATATCCCGTTTTCGTAAACAGTAAAAATGTTTAACATGATGTTTTCTTTTAATTTGCATAAATGTCATGATTTGCCATGCTAATATATATTTAGCCATGCGTCGGGTTTAAACAAACCATATATGTAAAATGTGTAGGTTATTTATATCCTTTTTTCATGCATGATAAAAATGTGTGGTGTGATGTTTGCATTTAATTTGCTTAAATAACTTGCTAAAATGGTTTATGTCCTAATCTCGCATAAATGTTGTGTTATTTGTTTTATAGTAAAAACCCACATATTATATATGATTTTAGGGTAGAAAAATCCATAGAATTTATCTGTGCAATTAGTTTTGTCATTTGAGAAATTTTGTGTGCATGTTATTTTGCTATGATGCCCTTTTGTTTATTTTGTGTGAATTAATCCATGCATATTTTGGAATAGTTGCAAACATGAGATATGCCCTTTGACATGTGTACTAGCCCCTGGTATTTTTGTTTGCCATGATAATCCATGTTTAGGTGTTATTTTCTTGTTGCCAACATGCTATAAAATATTGTCGTTTTGAGGGGTCTAAATATTTCTAAATCTGAAAAATGTGTTATTTTGTTGCTATCTTGCCATGTGGTTTGCTATTGATCTATAGCTCTTTTGGTGTTGCCACAATGGGATGTATTGTAAAGCATGTTATGCTCTATCATATTGTGCCAATAGTTTTCATGAATAGGTTTAGCATCATAATTAATTCTTCTATTCAACATGTCAATCTGTTAAAAACTGCTGCTCATGTCTAGTCTAATTTTCACCAAGTCTGTGAATCTGTTTTCTTCAAAATGCCATGTTGTGTGGATGGTTGCCATGAATCTATGCATAATTGATGTTGCCATAATAGAATGATTTGTAGTGCATCATGTCTACCACCATGCTGTAGAATTTCATGCCATGATATGCCCTGTAGCATATAGTTCTACTGCCGCCAATATGCCTTCATGATAAAACTGCTCTATTAAAAACTATGATTTTCACTAAGTCCTAAACTGTGTTCAAATAGCCATCTTGTGAGCTTATTTCCTAGTGATCCATGCTTCTACTCAATTTGCTGTGATGATATGAATTGTTGTGCATCATGTAAGCTACAGACCCATGTCTAGTTTGTGCATTTTAGATTCTTGTAGCCTATTAGTTTGAGGTGTGAAAATGCCATGTTGCTGTTTTGGGCAGATTATAGCAAAAACTTGTGGTGGTTGTTGTGGTTGAACCGTTGCTCCGTTTTGTACATGACATATATGAAACTTGCTTAGAATTCCTTGTAGTTTAATAATATCTTATTGCATCCATGATTTAACATGTTTGGGGAGGTCGTTTGCATGCATTTTGCGTTCATGACATATTCATCTTGTGTTGGTCATATCTTTTAGGCCGTAGCTCCGTTTTAAGTGATATATATATATATATATATATATATATATATATATATATATATGTAAATCGCTTAGAATCACGTGTAGAATCACATGGTGAATATTGTTTTGCTGTTTAACAATATAAAACTTGCTTAGTTCAGATCTCTACCAATTTTGAAATTAACATATGGGGTTGTTTTGGAAATGCTATATGTTGTTTCCGACCTCATTTAAACTTGCCAAAATATCTAGTTCATTATGCTTCAACTCTTGCCATGTTTAACAACATTTAAACTTGTTGTGTAAATAAACGAGAGTGAACTAAATGATTCGAACGTGGAGTTTCGTCAATGTGCAACTCGTTGCATATTGAGCTTCACTTAATGTGTAGGAGTTGATTGTTGTGCTTTGCCATGTCCTGCATAACATGCATCATCCTTGTTGTGCATCATATCATGAATATGTTGTGGTGTTTATGGTGTTTTGATTGTTTGTTTTCGGATTGCTTCTTCTCGATAGAGTTCCGAAACTGCTTCGGAGTGTGAGGATTCGTTCGACTATGTTGGTTCGTTTTCTTCATGGACGCGATCTTCTTCCAAGCGGGATCTCAGGCAAGATGACCATTTCCCTGGATACCACTACTATCATTGCCATGCTAGTTCTCTTATTTCTATCGCTATGTCTAGCTACCTACCACTTGTTTGTCAAGCCTCCCAAAAAGCCATGATAAGCCTCTAACCCTCCACATCCCATCAAACCATTGTTTGGCTATGTTACCGCTTGCTCAGCCCTTCTTATAGCGTTGCTAGTTGTAGGTGCAGTTGTCCCCATGTGCCAACATGGATGTTTTTGATATATCACAATATTATTGCTATTTAATTTAATGCACATATATACTTGGTAAAAGGTGAAAGGCTTGGCCTTTTCCTTGGTGTTTTGTTCCACTTTTGCCGCCCTAGTTACTTGTGTACCGGTGTTATGTTCCATATTGAGCACTCCTAACATGCTCGGGGTTGTTATGGGGACCCCCTTGATTTTCGTTTTGGGATAAAACTCGTCTGGCAAGGCCCAACATTGGTACTACATTTGCCTAATAACTAATAAAATTGCATAGGGACTTTCCGGACCCCGTGGATAATTAATCAACCCTCGGGCCAGTGCTCCTCATGAGTGTTGGTCCAAACTAGAGCACCGTGCGGGGCCAAACCGGGGCAACTCGGGAGATGTCTATCAGGCCACCGTACGCTTCGCTTATCCGTCGTGTCCTGAGAACGAGATACACGGCTCCTATCGGGTTCGTCGACACGCCGGGCAGCCTTGCTGGATTTGTTTTACCTTTCTCGAGCGTCTTGTGCGCGGGATTGCGAGGACACTTCGGGCTATCTCGAGGTTGAGATTTTCCATCGGGATTCTGCAAAACTACGGGTTATCCCGCGGTTGAGGAATTCCAACGCAGCTTGTGGTTAGTTTGTGATGGATGAGTTCGAGCACCCCTGTAGGGTTAAATCTTTCATGAGAGCCGTGCCCACGGTTATGTGGCAACTTGGAAATTTGTTTAACATCCGGTCATAGAAAACTTAAAGTAAACTCGAATAAAATACAACAACCGTGTGCGTAACCGTGACTGACTCTTCTCGTGAATTTCTAATCGAGAGAGAACACAGTGGGGTTATGTTTGAACGTAAGTAGGAGTTCAGGATCACTTAGTGATCATTACTAGTTCACGTCCGTTTATGCGACGATCACCACCCCCTTATTCTTGTACTCGTAAGTTAGCCACTCAAAAAAATGCTTAGTGCTTGATGCAGCCTCACCACTTAACCATACCTCACCCATTAAGCTTTAATAGTCTTGATACCCTTGGGAATGAGATTGCTGAGTCCCTGTGTCTCACTGATTACTACAACAACAGTTGCAGGTACAGGTAATGCGATGATTTGACGTGAGAGCGATGCTTGTTTGATTTGGAGTTCTTCTTCTTCTTCATCGATCATAGGATGGGTTCCAGGCTGGCAGCCTGGGATAGCAAGGATGGATGTCATTTTATCATTTGATTTCGTCCGTAGTCGGACCTTGCTCTTTTGTATGATGATTGCATATGTTGATGTATTGATGTGATCTTGATTCAGCTTGTGGCGAGTGTAAGCCAATTCCATATACTCATCTCTTCTTTACATGTACTTGTAATGATATCCATTCTTGCGAAACGACGAGATGCGCTTCTATCCCTGTCGAGGCCCTCGAGCCAAAATAAGGATAGGATCGCATCTTGGGCGTTACAAGTTGGTATCAGAGCCTGTACCGACCTAGGAGCCCCCTTGATTGATCGAACTTGGCCGAGTCGAGTCTACTTATATATCGGAGAGTAGGATTCTTTTTACTCCTCTTCTATGCTCTGGTGAGGTATCGTGACGTAGGAATTTTAATTCTACAATTTTCTCACTCAATTTTTTTTTAGGATCATGCGGGTATTTTGGAACCTCTATGATGTCGATGTGACCGGAACTCTGTTCTTGGTGCCTTCCGTACGTATGGATTAGACCCGGGGAGTTGAGCTCCAAGGGGTTCTTGACACATCGTTATCGTTCAGTTTCCTTAGTATCCCAGGACGCGGATGTTCGAAATTGCTTCAATACTATTTGTGGTGCGAAGAGTGTGGCGGCAACCTGTACTGGGGAGTGGGATCACATGTACTGCCATGTTTGGTATCGTTGTGATTACGAGGGTCTGAGGTAGATGAATTTCTGAGGTTTCTCCGGTTATGTGTTGACGGATGTGATACATTGGTGGGTAGTATTATTGCTAGGAGTTGAGTGTTTTATTCAGTAATTGATCCATGTATCCATTGGACCAGATTGCATAACCAGAAAGATTTTGGAAGTTCTTAGGTGGAATTCAAGTAGTTACATAGGATTTTCCTTCCAACAAATGCAAATGGGTTATGTATTTGTTTCTGGCTTTTTCTGCAAGCCTCATCCTTTGTTTTGTTTTGGAGTTTGGTAATTCGAGTTGCTTCGATGTCAAGTGGTGATTTCATATCTTTCCTAGGCTGTGTTCTCATATTTCTATGGGAATGCTAATCCTTTTGCTCAATCAAATTATCATGCGAATTCTTTTCCACCCAGAGTGCTTCTCTTCAAGTTAATTCAACCCTCCCCAATATTTGCAAGATCTATCCTCATATTTCCTTTTCCCAGAGTTCATTTCATCCGTCCCAAGTTGTCTTTGTTTTCCCCGCCCTCCAGCCCTTTTTCTTCAACAATTAAATTCTCATCCAAATTCCGTTTATATTCATGTGATGCTTCCGCTATCTGTTCTTACATTTTATATCCGGTGATTCATTGTGAAGATGCTCAGTGCTAAGTTCATCGTTCTTCATTCTCGTTTTCTTCTTCGATGGATTCAATTCAACCTCTCGGTGTTTGTCATATCCTTCACCATCCGTCGAAAGCTTCCCATGTTGGAAATTCTTGTCCAAGTTTCCCTTGTTTTTCATCCCCCTCTATTCTATCTGGAGTGCTGAAGATATCTCAGAAGATTCGTGTTATCGTTCAAATCCTCTTAAGTGTTTCGAGGTTCTCACCTCATCAAGTTCTCATCTGTACCAGTGCAATATCTTTCTAAGCAATCATTTCAACAGTGTTTCCTTTAGTGGGCCCATAACCCACAGGTTTTTCCCCAGGATCTTACCTGGCTCTTCTAATCTTTCGGAGATGTCCGCAAATTCTTTTCAATATGACGTAAGAATGAATTTCATCAGTCATATTCCTTCTCGAAGATGGTTTCTAAATCATTTTCAATTCTTCCTAAACCTTTTCGTATTCATTATTCCGGAGTGTCTCAGTAATTTTTGTCGTGTTCCGCGTCGTCATTTTCAGTTTGGAAGACCGAAGGAGTGTTTCTCTTAAATCTTATTCCATTCTCTTGAAGGTTCATGGCTTCAGCTTGTTGCTATCTTCTCAAATTCTTCTTGATCATGAGTAATTCCATCCATATCTAACCGGAGCATTTGAGTGTTGTTTTCATTTCTCGATCCTCCGAGGGCCATCATTTTAGAAGATTTCTTCGTTCTTAGCTTTCAGCTTCGTTCTCCAATTCTTCCCAATTTTGTCTCTTTGTTCGTATCTCAATTATTCCGGTGCCTTATTCAAGTTTCTATTAGGCAAATCTTGATCTCTTCATTCTCATGTATTCCCATTCATTTCAATTCTCACCGGTGGTTCGTTCAAGATTTCTTCAAGTTTGTGCTCTTATCTCTCTCTAATCTTTTCAAGAAGAATAAGTGGTATGCTAAATCCGTTGCTTGTCATCAATTTAACTTGATTAAGGATAGGCATAAGATAATTCTTATTCTTGTTTCATCAAGTGATTTCAACCTTCTTCCAGAGTTGTTCATGATATCAATTCTCGATTCTAAGTTGTTCATATTTTCTCTTCTAGAGTTTCATGCTTTCTCAAGTATCTCTTCGCGAAGTTCTATCTAAATCTTGAGAAGTCATAATCTTATTCTTTTCAACATTCATTTCTTTTGATCTTTTTTTTGTATACAGAGGTTCTTCATGGTGGTTTGTCAAGGAGTTAATTCATTCTCGAAGTGTTCTTAAGGATTCTTGTTGGAGGATTTCAAGTATTCTTTGTCCTCCATTTCAAAGTGCAATTCTTTCTCTCTATCTTTTGAGATGGTGTTATAACCATTCTTTATTCATGAGGAGTTTTGAAGAGAATTTATCAAGAATGAGATAATTAAACCCATCATTTTCTTCATTGGAGCTATTTTGGGTTAGATTTCACCTAAAGCATTTCCTAAGGATTGTTGCTATCATGGCGCTTATTAATGATCCAAGTATTCTTGTATCTTCTCGGTGAAAGAAGTTTTCATCTCTTTGATTGACCTCAATCAAACCAATTGTTTCCGTTAGTGGCTGGTTGTCACTCATAATTTTGAGATGTTTTCCATAAGCCCACAACAAGCTTGTTCTTTTCGTTGTGGATTTTCCAACAACTCCGTTCAATCTCTTCTTGTAGCATGCTTTTCAATTCAATTGTGGTAGAAGTTGACTTTTTCTTCCTCGTTCTCCTCTTTTCTACGATCTAGCTTCTATTCTTTTGTTCTGGGGTGTTGTGTCCTCTCTTCAAGTTCTTTCTATCTTATCAAGTTCTGCTTCTCTTTTCTACCAAAGTGCTGCCCAAATTTCTTGTGAATTCTTGCTTGTGCCTCGTGCCATTCTTCATCTCTTTGCAACCTTTAAGATTCTTTGGTTCCACTCGTTTGTCAAAGAAGCACCTAAGTTTTACCTCTTCTCTTTCTCTTCCCCTTCCCGTTCTAAGATCTTGGGGCGAGATCTCTTCTAAGTGGAGGAGAGTTGTAACAGCCTAAGACTGACGCTCCAGAAGATTCCCCTTTTATGTCGTTGTAATCGTGTGATTCGTTTGTCTGTCGCATTCATCATCGCATCATTCGCATCATCCGCATTGCATCGGCACTCCGTTGTCGCCATTTTTCAAAACTCGCGTCCGTTCGTAGTCGCCGGTTCTCTCCGTTCTCGTCGATGACCGTTTCGAGACCAAACACACACGCACGCTCCCGCGGCATCTTTAAAATATTGTTTTCAAAAGTGCATATAAAATATTCTCGGATTGGGTCGAAACTTGGCGTGCAGTCTTGTTATATTGTAGGTAGACCGCCTGCCAAGTTTCGTCGCATTCGGGGGTCGTTTGAAACCCGAACCGTTAGATCTATAGCGGCTCTAGCCGGTTAATTCGTCGGGTGTTTCGGTTTACAAAACATGTCACGGGCCACAAATCATTCCTCTCTCCTTGGCCCAACCCCCTTTCCACAGCCCACCATAGCCCTGCTGGCCCCCTCCGCTTTCAGACCGTCGGATCGAGATCTGAAGGCCCGAAAACGGACAAAAACCACTAACCCTAGCCTTCCTTTCTATAAATAGACGACCTCCCCGTCCATTTTTGGCCTTCCCCTAGTCTCCACCTACCTCCAGCCTCCGAATCTGTGCAAGCCAAGTCCCTCACAGCCACTTGGCGCTCAGCGAGCGGCTGAGCCACCACCTGCACCACCGCACGCAGCCAACCCGCCGCCGCCCACCAGCCTCCCTCCCCGTACCGGGCCCGCCAGACCCAGATCCGGCCCGTCCCGGGCCCGATCTGGGCCAAGCCGCCGCCCGGCCGTAGCCCCGTGTGCCCTAGCTCCTCCCGAGCTTCTCCAGCGCCGTGCCTCCCCGCCGCCAGCTGGCGAGCTCGCCGGAGCACCACCGCCCATCTACTCGCGCCCGTGGTCGCCTTCGGCGCCGCCCCGGTCGTCTCTCGTCGCAAGAGCTCCACCATGGACGACCGGCCGCGTCCCGAGCATCGTCCGTCGTAGGTGGTCATCGTCGTCGTCGCCCCACGTCGGAGATCGACGGATCCGGCCTGTCCCCTTCGGATCCCGTCGACCCGCGACCTCCTCGCCTCCTCGCGCCGACCGATCTGGAGAGCCGCCATGGCCTCATGCTCCTGGAGGCCGCGGGAGGATGAAGCCTCCGTTCGCGTGGGCTGCGCCCGTGCCTCCTGCGCCCTGGGCCGCGACCCCGCACCAACCCAGTTGCAACCGCCTCCTCCAGCCGGGCCTTGGCCCATGGTGAGCCAGCCCAATGCCCCGCCCTGTGCACTGCTTAGTATCTAGCGCCACGTGCACATTTTAGATATGTTGCGTCCAGTGCTTTGCTCAGATTCGGCCCGCGATGTTTTTTTTCTGGGAGACGATTTTTTCGGTTAACCAATGCATTGTTATTTACAGAAAAATGCCCTATTTTAAAATGTCGATAATTAATAAACCGTGCATCATATCAACATGTTTTATATATGTAAAACGGGTAGAATTTCGTGTAGATTCGCAATATCCCATTTTTGTCAATGATAAAAATGTTTAACGTGTTGTTTTCTTGTAATTTGCATAAATGTCATGATTTGCCATGCTAATATATATTTAGCCGTCCGTCAGGTTTAAACAAACCATATATGTAAAATGTGTATGTTATTTATATCCCTTTTTCATGAATGATAAAAATGTGTGGTGTGATGTTTGCATTTAATTTGCTTAAATAACTTGCTAAAACGGTTTATGTCCTAATCTCTCATAAATGTTGTGTCATTTGATTTATAGTAAAAGCCCACATATTATATATGATTTTGGGGTAGAAAAATGCATAGAATTTATCTGTGCAATTAGTTTTGTCATTTGAGCAATTTTGTGTGCATGTTATTTTGTTATGATGCCCTTTTGCTTATTTTGTGTGAATTAATCCATGCATATTTTGGAATAGTTGCAAACATGAGACATGCCCTTTGACATGTGTACTAGCCCCTGGTATTTTTGTTTGCCATGATAATCCATGTTTAGGTGTTATTTTGTTGTTGCCAACATGCTATAAAATATTTCCGTTTTGAGGGGTGGTTTGAAAACTGTGTTATTTTGTTATGTTGAGGGATGGTGTGAAAACTGTGTTATTTTGTTGCTGTCTTGCCATGTGGTTTGCTATTGACCTATAGCTCTTTTGGTGTTGCCACAATGGGATGTATTGTAAAGCATGTTATGCTCTATCATATTGTGCGAATAGTTTTCATGAATAGGTTTAGCATCATAATTAATTCTTTTGTTCAACATGTCAATCTGTTAAAAATTGCTGCTCATGTCTAGTCTAATTTTCACTAAGTCTGTGAATCTGTTTTCTTCAAAATGCCATGTTGTGTGGATGATTGCCATGAATCTGTGCATAATTGATGTTGCCATAATAGAATGATTTGTAGTGCATCATGTCTACCACCATGTTGTAGAATTTCATGCCATGATATGCCCTGTAGCATATAGTTCTACTGCCGCCAATATGCCTTCGTGATAAAACTGCTCTTTTAAAAACTGTGATTTTCACTAAGTCCTAAACTGTGTTCAAATAGCCATCTTGTCAGCTTATTTCCTAGTGATCCATGCTTCTACTCAATTTGCTGTGATGATATGAATTGTTGTGCATCATGTAAGCTATAGCCCCATGTCTAGTTTGTGCATTTTAGATTCTTGTAGCCTGTTAGTTTGAGGTGTGCAAAATGCCATGTTGCTGTTTTGGGCAGATTATAGCAAAAACTTGTGGTGGTTGTTGTGGTTGAACCGTTGCTCCTTTTTGTACATGCCATATTTGAAACTTGCTTAGAATTCCATGTAGTTTCATAATATTTTTTTGCATCCATGATTTAACATGTTTGTGGTGGTCTTTTGCATGCATTTTGCATTCATGACATATTCATCTTGTGTTGGTCATATCTTTTAGGCCGTAGGTCCGTTTTAAGTGATCTATATATGTAAATCGCTTAGAATGACGTGTAGAATCACATGGTGCATTTTGTTTTGCTGTTTAACTATATAAAACATGCTTAGTTCAGATCTGTACCAATTTCGAAATTAACATATGGGGTTGTTTTGGAAATTCTATATGTTGTTTCCGGCCTCATTTAAACTTGCCTAAATATCTAGTTTATTATGCTTCACCTCTTGCCATGTTTAACAATATTTAAACTTGTTGTGTAAATAAACGAGAGTGAACTAAATGATTCGAACATGGAGTTTCGTCAATATGTAACTCGTTGCATATTGAGCTTCACTTAATGTGTAGGAGTTGATTGTTGTGCTTTGCCATGTCCTGCATAACATGCATCATCCTTGTTGTGCATCATATCATGAATATGTTGTGGTGTTTATCGTGTGTTGATTGTTTGTTTTCGGATTGCTTCTTCTCGATAGAGTTCCGAAACCACTTCGGAGTGTGAGGATTCGTTCGACTATGTTGGTTCGTCTTCTTCATGGACGCGATCTTCTTCCAAGCGGGATCTCAGGCAAGATGACCATTTCCCTGGATACCACTACTATCATTGCCATGCTAGTTGTCTCGTTTCTATCACTATGTCTCGCTACCTACCACTTGTTTGTCAAGCCTCCCAAAATGCCAAGATAAGCTTCTAACCCTCCACATCCCAGCAAACCATTGTTTGGCTATGTTACCGCTTGCTCAGCCCTTCTTATAGCGTTGCTAGTTGCGGGTGCAGTTGTCCCCATGTGCCAACATGGATATTTTTGATATATCACAATATTATTGCTATCTAATTCAATGCACATATATACTTGGTAAAAGGTGGTAGGCTTGGCCTTTTGCTTAGTGATTTGTTCCACTTTTGTCGCCCTAGTTACTTGTGTACCGGTGTTATGTTCTATATTGAGTGAACCTAACATGCTCGGGGTTGTTATGGGGACCCCCTTGATTTTTGTTTTGGGATAAAACTCGTCTGGCAAGGCCCAACATTGGTACTACATTTGCCTAATAACTAATAAAATTGCATAGGGACTTTCCGGAAACTGTGGATAATTAATCAACCCCCGGGCCAGTGCTCCTCATGAGTGTTGGTCCAAACTAGAGCACCGTGCGGGGCCAACCCGGGGCAACTCGGGAGATGTCTATCAGGCCGCCGTACGCTTCGCTTATCCGTCGTGTCCTGAGAACGAGATACGCGGCTCCTATCGGGTTCATCGACACGTCGGGCGGCCTTGCTGGATTTGTTTTACCGTTCTCGATCATCTTGTGCGCGGGATTTCGAGGACACTTCAGGCTATCTCGAGGTTGAGATTTTCCATCGGGATTCCGCAAATACTACGGGTTATCCCGCGGTTGAGGAATTCCAACGCAGCTTGTGGTTAGTTTGTGATGGATGAGTTGGAGCACCCCTGTAGGGTTAAATCTTTCATGAGAGCCGTGCCCGCGGTTATGTGGCAACTTGGAAATTTGTTTAACATCCGGTCATAGAAAGCTTAAAGTAAACTTGAATAAAATACACCAACCGTGTGCGTAGCCGTGACTGTCTCTTCTCGTGAATTTCTAATCGAGAGAGAACACAGTGGGGTTATGTTTGAACGTAAGTAGGTGTTCAGGATCACTTAGTGATAATTACTAGTTCATGTCCGTTTATGCGACGATCACCCCTCTTATTCTTGTACTCGTAAGTTAGCCACTCAAATAAATGCTTAGTGCTTGCTGCAGCCTCGCCACTTAACCATACCTCACCCATTAAGCTTTAATAGTCTTGATACCCTTGGGAATGAGATTGCTGAGTCTCTGTGGCTCACATATTACTACAACAACAGTTGTGGGTACAGGTAATGCGATGATTTGATTTGGAGTTCTTCTTCTTCATCGATCATAGGATGGGTTCCAGGCCGGCAGCCTGGGATAGCAAGGATGGATGTCATTTTATCATTTGATTTCGTCCGTAGTCGGACCTTGCTCTTCTGTATGATGATTGCATATGTTGATGTATTGATGTGATCTTGATTTAGCTTGTGGCGAGTGTAAGCCAATTCCATATGCTCATATCTTCTTTACATGTACTTGTAATGATATCCATTCTTACGAAACGACGAGATGCGCTTCTATCCCTATCGAGACCCTTCAGCCAAAATAAGGATAGGATCGCATCTTGGGCGTTACAGTGATGCTCTTGGTGGCGCTGTTCCGATCGTTCTACAGCCTGCGGCTGACGACCGTGAACCAACGCTCGATATGCGTCTCATTCCGCATAGTTGATGGGATGGCTGAACAGATTATCAACATGAAGATCTTAAAGGAAGTGGAGGGCTTCAGATCCCCACGGTTGAGACTTGGCATGAGTGTGACCCGACCCTGAGCTTTGAGGCTCAGTGAGTCACATCATTCCCTGCTCGTGACAAGAGCAAGTGGAAGCCCAAGGCCAGACCCGACAGAAGGCCGACACACAGAAGAAACCAATGGGCCGACTAACGGTGAGACCCAGAAGAAGGGCCAGAGAAATTAGGTCCGTCTTTGGTAAAACCCGGCATGGGTAAGACTCGGCCCTGAGAGAAGACCCGGCTTGGGTAAATCAGTTTGGAAGAAAAGACCCGGACTAGGATCCGGCTTGTAATAGAAGGAGACTACTTGTAGTCCTACTAGTACTCCAGATGTAAGACGGCCCCTTCAACTTATATAAGGAGGGGCAAGGCACCCTAAGAGGGACAAGTCATGACTGACAGACAAGTCATTAGGGACAGAAAAGATTAGAATCCCTCGATTCATTGGTTGCAAAACAACACCCTTGTAATCGAGATCATCATCACCATCAATAGCAATGAAGCAAGATGTAGGCTTTTACCTCCACTGCGAGCAGCCGAACCTGGGTAAAACTCGCGTCTCTCGATTCCGACCAACCCCGTTCAAGCTACCACCTAGTTGCGATGGCCTCACACCTAAGTTATCTCATGAGGACATCTGCCGTGACAAAACCACGACAGTTGGCGCCCACCGTGGGGCCTACGCATGGTGTCGGGGATATTACCCACGGTTTGACCTGGCCAGGAGAATCACCTGGCCCATCATTTGGCAGCTCATACGGGCGCCGTGTTTTATCGGGTCAACCTGGATGGCAAGGCCCAAGGCCTGGCGTGCACCCCGGTAGAAGGCGGCTCATAGAGAGGCCAGGAGGGCCGGCTCACAGAGAAGGCCCAAGAAGAGGAAGAATTCCCTCACAAGAGAAACAAGGCCCGGATTAGGACTCAAGAGAGACTAGTCGTAGTCCTACTCCCAGTAGGACTCTACATGTAAACCTACCCCTTCAACTTATATAAGGAGGGATAAGGCACCCCAAGAGGGACAAGTTCAAGTCATTAGAGATAGACAGATTAGAGGCTCTCGAGACTAGAGGTAGCGATTCCGCACCCTTGTAATCGAGATCATCATCATCATCAATACACACAAAGCAGGACGTAGGCTTTTACCTCCATCGAAGGGGCCGGACCTGGGTAAACTCGCGTCTCTCGATTCCGATTAACCCCTCTCAAGCTGCCACCTAGTTGCGATGGCCTCACACCTAAGTTCTCTCACGAGGACATCTGCCGTGATAAAAACCACGACAGTTGGCGCCCACCGTGGGGCCTGCGCACGGTGGTGTTGTGTTCTTGGAGGAAGCTCTCTCAGGGATTGAGAAGCTCGCTATTTGGCCGGATGAAGAAAGAGTCGGCATGGAAGGATGTACATCAACTCGGAGTTCATGAGTCGAGGCAAAAAATTTCCAACGGTGGCATAGAAATTACCGGCTCAGAAGATAATTTTCAAAGGTTTGCCACGAGCAATCCAATCCATGCACTACGGCTGGAGGTGATTTAGACCATGGCAAATCTGTACACGAGTGAAAAATCCAAAGGAAACAAATTATGATGCAACAGATGAGCGGGGCCGGCCGGCGGTGCTGTCACAAGGAAACAATATGGGCGTTTTTCGCATGCCGCTGCTTCTCTAGTTGTCCTAGCTACAGATCAAGTCGGCCACGTTTTTCATCCAAAGACCTGCGGCAGCAACAGGCCCTAATTGATTGGCAACCAGCAGATGCAAGAGATTTGTGAGATAAAAGGAAAATGAGCTATTGCATGCAAATCGAACGCACGCCCTAGGTTACGCAGGACCGATCTCCTATGGGTACTCATTGCCCTACAAAATACCACCACAAGGAGCCTGAAACACCAGACCGATCCAATGACAAATTGATATATTAGTCACGTATGGGAGGAGGTCAAAGGCAATTTGTACTCAACCCCAATTAGTACTCAAGCAAAACAGTAGTACTATACCAAATACTACTACGTGCCAGCAGTAGTACTACACCAATATACTACTATGTGCCAGGACTCCAAAACACTTTTTATTACACGTAAAAAGCATGGAATTGGCCAGCGTGTGCGTTTCGGTTGGCACTAAGGTCATGAACCAACGTGACCCGGGTTGCTTCTACTGACTTATAGACGGCGTCACGTACGCGAGTCCGCATACGGATCATTAGTATTTCCTTCAACAAAAATTATCAGTGCTATTTATCCTATTTGTTTTATCAGTACACTTTAATTTCTTGAAAACAGTTATTCTGCTTTTAATATTTTTATACGCATGACAATTGTTGACCGGTCATAAGAGACCCAATGAGAGAACGCGCCAACATTATTAGACGCCAGCGCCTGCCCGTACGAGGCGTCCAACGGATGCGTGCAAGCCGCCGCCCCTGCGGTACGGTCTACATCGACACGCCGAAGATGATGCCAAGTGTCTACTTGCATTGAGCTGTTAAACGGACAGATGTGCAGGCCACTGCCCATACAGTGCAATCTACCAGAGGCTAGACGCCGTTCGCGATTCATCTGACAAAAATACCAGGTGCTATTTGTCCTTTCTATTTTTCAGTACATATTAATTCAACAGAGATCGATTACTCTGTATCTTGCAATAAATTTTACGCATGACATATATTAATTATAAAGGGGCCTTATACTGCGAATATGGAGCTCGCGCCAATGTCATTATTTGCCAGTGGCCGTCCACGCCGCACTATTCGACGAACATGCGTGCAAGCCGCTACCCGTGCGGTCCACTCTACATCAACGCATCGCGGCCAACCCACGCATCCGCGCCGGCTTACAACGCCACGGCAAATTCACGCGTCCGCACCGCCGCTGACTCGCGTGTCTGTGTCGGTTTACAACGCCGTGGCCGACCCCAGCATCCGCACCAAAATTACTGGCCAGCTCTCGCAACACGTTGGGAGCTATGCCTGCCTGCACAAGCTGCCTAACGGACACGCGCAGGACGCCGCCCCTATAGCCCAATCTACTTCTGGAGCAAATAATAATATACACGTCAGGTGGAATCCATCCAGTCTATTTTTCTCAGTGCATATTAATTCATTTGAGGGTAACTACTCTGCTCTATGATATTTTTCTACGCAGGACAATTATTCATTACAAAAATTGTGTTATATTGCGCGTACGGAGCTCACACCAACATCATCATATGCCAGCGCCCGCCCGTACGAGCCGCCCAACGGACGCGCGCAAGTCGTTGCTCCCGCGGCCGGTCTACATCAACACGCCACGACTGATTCGCAGTCCACGCCGGCCTGCACGCCACGGGCGACTCGCCCTCCGCGCCGGCTTACAATGCCGCGACCGTCTCTCGTGTGCGCACCGGCTTACAATGCCGGGCCGACCCACATCACCACATCGCCTTACAACACCGCGGTCGACTCCTGCGTCTGCACCAAGTTACCGGACAGCTCTCGCATCTACAATAACACGTCGGTGTCGTGCCAGGTCGCTCAAGTCGTCCAACGGATACGCGTGAGTCACCGCCCCCGCGGTCTAGTCTACACCGACACGATGGTGTCGTGTCTGCTCACTCAAACCACCCAACGGACGCTCGTGAGCCACTGTCCCCGCGGTCTGATCTACAATAACACGCTGGTGCCGTGCCAGCTCGCTCAAGCCACCCAACGAATATGCGCGAGCTGCCGCCCCCGCGATCCGGTGCACTCAAACAATGCTGGAGCAAAGGAGAAATATATATATATATATATATATATATATATATATATATATCATCAGCCTCCAGCCGCGCAGGGTTGCCCAATGGGTAGGCACATTGGCATGTTATCCCCGCGGTCCGGTCTGCTTCAGCGCATCGGAAAAATAAGAATCAATCATGGAGGAAACATCCTTGGAGAAGCTACAATTTGGCCAGGCCTTTATTGAGCCGGAAATTCAAAAGTCAGCGGCAAAGAAAATGGCCCTGGAGGAGCCAGGAGAGCCGGACTAGCCAAGAATAACAAAGCATGGGTCAAGAAGCATATAAACTCAATTTGGCCACGACGATGCCAAAGATATACGATGAACATCACAAAGATCATCAACTCGTCACATCGTATCCAATTTCAATACATTCCATCGTTCAGCCGTGAACTATATACCGGTTCATGCCACAGTCAACTATGAAGACTCTCAAGCCGCCTCCTCGAGTCGACTTAAGACTCGGGGGCTACACAGACATGACTCGGCAGATTCAACCGGGCTCAAAAAATTCTAGAACCCCGGGTCGTTGCAGGGAAGATAAGCCGGTCCCGAGGGTTGCTGCCTTATTGGCGAAAAACTTAAAAGTCGCCCAAGAGGACGAGCCACCATGATGCGCTGTTAAAACATGGGTGCCCTACCTTATTGGCAAAAACTTAAAAGTCGCCCAAGAGGACGAGCCGCCATGATGCGCTGTTCAAACATGGGTGCCCTGCCTTATGGGCGAAAAATTAAAGGTTGCCAAAGAGGACCAGCTGCCATGATGCGCTGTTCAAACATAGGTATCCTGCTTTATTGGATCATCATATCATCACATTATGATCAGTGGAATAAAGCCGTCTTATCTGGACCCCAGACGTTTTGCAGTAGTAGCATTGTCTCCTATATATCCTATGCTGAGCTTTTCCATGATCATAGGTCACTTGGGGGCATCCAACTCATCGAGTTTAGCTTTTCCACCCTCTTGATCCGGCAAAAACGCCACAAAATGGTTAAACCTGCCTGTATGCTTGATGTGACTCCGATCAGGTGACCCCATGTACTCTTGATAAGTCAATCCATCTGGACCCTGAACTTATCAAGGTTAAAACATTGGCTTGAGTCACGTGAGAGCCGGCTTACAGAGATCTAGGATAAACCATGGGTTATCACACCCGCTTCATTGAAGCAAGACTCGAGCCTCGAAAGCCGGTCTTTATGTCATGTCTTGAAAACTGGCACTTTATATTCTGTTATCATATAAATACATCATCCTGCATTGCATCATGTATCATACATATCAAGCCAGTCATCAAACCGGGTTACATCGTAACCTCTACAGGAACAAATAGATCTTTGATAGCGAAAATGGTTGGATCTTCATCATGGTTTGTCATAACCAGTTTTAAATGATTCGGGTTTTCAAGCCAGCTCGGAAGAAATGACTATTCTCAAAGAGCCGCCCTATCACATATAATGCCGGGTCATATAATTGACCGGCTCTTGGATTTTTTCAACCTGTGCTCTGTAGTAAACTACAGTACTTATGGATTTCTCAAGCATATATTTGCTGGTTTGCACCGCAACCACGAGCAGGGACTTCATTTCAAGGACAAAGGCATTTGTTCCAAGATATTCATACAAACAATAAATTACCGGGTTGCATTACAACCACGGTCAAGGATTAATTCAAGTTCAAGAGAACTTATGACCTGCATTATGATGGGTTATTCTCACACAGTCCCAAGTCGCTGCAGGCATATGACCCGGCACTTGGGGGCTACATCATATGATGTTTTTCTTTTCAAAGGAGAAGTGCATATGAGTCCCGAGTCGCTGTAGGCAAATGACCCGGCACTTGGGGGCTATAATACTCAGATCAAAATTTCTAAAAGTCCCAAGTCGCTGCAGGCATGCAACCCGGCGCTTGGGGGACTACATTATTCAGCTGTTTAAACAGATTATAAGGTCAAATTGAAGACCCGGCCCATCACATACTGATGAGCCGGCCGTTGGGGGCTACACATGTGAAATGCAAGACATTCAGTCCATATCTGGTGACTCAGATGACAACCCAGATTTCTCCAAATCTATATTTACAACATTCCAAACCAAGTTCAAAAGTCCCAGGTTGTTGCAAGCAAAACAACCCGGCCCTTGGGGGCTACACTGGCTGAAGTTTTATAAGTATAAGACAATTACAAGTCCCAGGTTGCTGCAGGCAAGACAACCCGGCACTTGGGTTCTACACAGTCAAAGATGTTATTGCAAACCACCAAGTCATCATGAACTCATAAACTTGGAGCTTGGGGGCTACAGGTAATATGGATATATCAAAAAATTGAAGAACACTTTCAAGCTGTCAATTGTAAGCGAGACTGGTCTCATTTCTTCATGGAACTGAAGCACTGAAAGACCAACTCAACATCACAACGGATTTCTTTATTCCCAATAATTTTATCAAGTCAATTGGAGTCCAGTTGTTCGACCTGGCGTCACAACAATCATGACCCAGCATTATCAAAGATCATAACCTGACAGGGTCTATATAAGCAATCCGGCTTCACAAGTTGAAAGTTGTTTAAACAATGGACGAATTTCTGTTCCCAATATTTCCATCAAAACTGAAGCAATAGAAATCCGGATCAACATCATGTGGATTTCTTATTCCCAAAATTTTCATCAAGCCAAAGCATTGGAGGCCGACTCAACGACATATGGGTGTTTTATTCCTAATATTTTATTGCAAAGGACACGTACCTGCAAGATGATTGTGAAGACGGCTGGTTAATATGAAGAAGAAACCCGGATTTTCAAGGAGCCACTTCATTAAATTAGGCCAGCACTGGAGCAAGCTGGTCGCTTAAAATATTTATTATTCTTATTTCAGGAGCTTACCCTGAATAAATTCAAGCTAACCTGGGGGCTATGTTAGGGATATTAGCCACGGTTTGACCCGGCCAGGATAATGACCCGGCCCATCATTTGGCGGCTCATACGGGCGCCGTGTTTTATCGGGTCAACCTGGACGGCAAGGCCCAAGGCCCGGCATGCACCCCGGCAGAAGGCGGCTCATAGAGAGGCCAGGAGGGCTGGCTCACAGAGAAGGCCCAAGAAGAGGAAGAATTCCCTCACAAGAGAAACAAGACCCGGATTAGGACTCAAGAGAGACTAGTCGTAGTCCTACTCCCAGTAGGACTCTATGTGTAAACCTACCCCTTCAACTTATATAAGGAGGGTTAAGGCACCCCAAGAGGGACAAGTTCAAGTCATTAGAGATAGACAGATTAGAGGCTCTCGAGACTAGAGGTAGCGATTCCGCACCCTTGTAATCGAGCTCATCATCATCATCAATACACACAAAGTAGGACGTAGGCTTTTACCTCCATCGGAGGGGCCGAACCTGGGTAAACTCGCGTCTCTCGATTCCGATCAACCCCTCTCAAGCCGCCACCTAGTTGCGATGGCCTCACACCTAAGTTCTCTCATGAGGACATCTGACGTGATAAAAACCATGACACATGGTGATATTGTGTTCTTGGAGGGATCTTTTCCAGGGATTGAGAGGTTCGCGATCGACCGGATGATGAAGAGCCGGCATAGAAGGATCTACATCGACTCCAAGTTCATCAATCGACATTGGAAAAATTTCTGTGGCAGCTTATGCGGCAGCGGGCGGTAGATCCGACTTCACTATGACCGCCACTTAGATCTATCTGCACGGTTATGTTGGACGCACAGAAATCCAACCGGACTCCTGGAAACAAAAGAAATTTATATGGTGCCCCTGTGGACTAGTCACGTGGACCTGCAGTAAGTAGTACATGAGTATCAATCAGCATCGGCCACGGCGTCCAGTTTCTACTCGAAGTGGTGTTCGCATGGGAGTACTAGTACTGATGCACAAGGCCTCAATCAACAAAAGGTTAGGCACTCTATGCAAGGATCCAAAGCAGATGGATTAAATTTTCCCACGTACTAGTAAGGGCGTGATCAACACTGCAACTTCCAGATCAATATCACAACGATGTTCAAAAAAAAATGGGGAGCAAGCCACCCAGGCAATGGTCACGTTAGGCACTGGAACGTGCTGCTCTATTACCTCATTGATCGATCCGTTGGATAAAAAGGACTAAAACCTAAAAGGTTACAGCGGTGACAAGGGACAGACTGACTACTTACCAAATTGGAATCATAGATTCAATGGAACATCAGTGCTAGTGCCGCACAACTCGAAAAATTTGGTCAATTACTATCTGACGAAGAGTAGATGTACAGATCATCAGTATTGCATACAACAAATAGTACCAGCTCGCGCCATCATCATCGTACACCGGCGGGTGGCAGATAAGCGCGTCGATCGCCATCCCTGCGGTCCGGTCTACATCAACACGTCGGGGCCACGCCCGCTCGTACGAGCTGCCCAACGGACGCGTGTAGGCCGCCGCCCCTATGGTCCGATCTACATCGACACGCCGAAGGCCATGCCAAGTGTTCATCTGCATTGAGCTGTCCAACTGACAGGCGCGCATGCCACCACCCCTACAGTGTAGTCTACTTCAACGCACCAAAGTGAGAGCCAGCAATTCAAAATTCAACAAAAAAACAGACGCCAACCAAGAGCCGTACGGGTTCATCCGACAAAAGCATCCGTTTGTGCCGCACTATTCGACGGACATGCACGCATGACGCCTCCCATGAGGTCCAGTCTACTTCAGCAATGCAGGAGCAAAAAAATGATATTCGGAATCATGTCTTACACAACATTGCCAGAGCTCGTGCCAGCCACCTGTCACACCCTCTGTTTGTATCACTTTGCTATGATTATAAGTTTAAAATTTTGGACCAATTAAAAGTTTTTGTGTGCATGTGGATGCTTGAGTTGATTGCTATTTGCTTGTTTGCTTGTTTGTGCTTTAATTCATAAAATTCTTCCTACTCTCAAAACTCATCTCCTTGATCCAAGTCCTTGACCAATGATCATGCCATGTGTATAGGACATAAAAAGATTTCTTTTAAATATTATTTTGACCAAAAATCATTTATTTAGTTTAAATTTTCATAAACCCCTAAATTGAGGTTTGTACTACAAGTCCTCAAATTAGGGAAATATTTTGCCTCCAATATTTTATTTGGATCCTAATATCTATAAGACTTTCGAAAACCAGAAAATTATATTTCTAAAGGTCATTTTTGTATTTTATTTAAATTCCTTTTTCTGAGGCGAGAAATGGTCTTTTATAGGGGGGGAATATTTTTATGTTTCCAAAATATTTGAGAAAAATTATGGAAACTCAGTGGACATATATTTTCCATATATAAGAGTTTCAACACATGGTCATGTTTAAAATATTGGACAAAACCCTACAAGACCCTTTCTGCATATTTGAAGTATTTGAAATATTTCTATAAGGAATATTGTCAAATAAATCTAGGAAAATTCTAGCATTTCACATATGCCATATGTGATGATCTTGCCAAGTTTCATCTCAATCCCAATAGTTTTTGTTCACCAAAATGCCCCAGAACCCTCTCTGTCCAGAACCAAATTTGAGCCAGTTTACATCGTCAAGTTTCTCCATTTGATCCCAAACTTTGTGGTCATGATCTAAAACCCAAATAATGACACTACACCAAGTGGTGCATCATGGAGAATAGATTAACATGACTAGATCTAAGGAAACCTGATTTTGTTGATTTCTATGGTTTATGAAGTTTGCATTGGAAACTATCTTCAAATGGACTCAAACTTCGTGGACAACCCCATTCTTATATACCATTTGATCCTGTTAAATCTCATGGCAAGGAGAGTCATTGATCCTGCCCAAACCAGCATCAAAGACCTTCTGCCCAATTCGAAAAACTAATAATAGCAGCGGTGAACAAGTTCTCCTTGAGCCCATATTTTTACCACAACACCAGTAGACCCCCACTCACCTCCAGAAAGTTCTCCAACGGCCAACTCTATGATTGAGGGGGTGGGAAGCCCACTTGCACCCCCTGGACAACCACTTTCTCCCCTCTCTCTCAGCTCTCTCTCCCTCCTGGCAAGTTCCAGAGCATCCAATGCTCCCTTCCCTCTTGTTTAATCCCTCTACAGCCTTTGGGACCTAGTGGACGCGCCAAAGCGTTCCAAAAGGCATGTCATGCCGGCCAAAAAGCCGCTCTGGAGCGCACAGCCGTGCTCCAGAGGGCTGACCTCGTGTGCCCGGCCACCTCGAGCCTCCCCCTCGCGCCAATCGAGGCTCCTCGGCGTTCGTGAAACCACCATGTCGGGCACCTCCTCTCTCTTCCTCTCTCTCACCCCGCAGTGCGTGCCCGAGCGCCACCCGGCTCGGCTAATGCGTGGCCTCGCATGCGCGGGTGCCAGAGCCCAGCCGCTCCTCTCCTCTCTCTCCCCAGCGACCTGGACGACACCCTCGAGCACCCCAAGCACGCTCGCTCCCTCTCCAACGGTCGTCCCAGCAGATCCCGCGGACACCCGTGGGTAGAGCTCATGGTGCACCACCCCCAGGCTATTTAAGCCACCCCCGAGACCCTCTCTCCCCTATGGTCTCCCTCTCTACCTTCCAATCTCACTCCCGCACCGCCAGTTCAGCCCAGAGGGCACCAAGCTCGAGATCTAGCATGAGCTCCGCCGTGTGGACCTCCGGTGATCTCCGGGTACAGCCCCCCTCCGGCCCTCATTTCTCTCTCTGGAACCCCCGCTCGCTGCTGATCCCTTCCCCCCTCTTCTCTACGTCTTTTGTAGTCAAGAACGACGCTGGCGACCCTTTCTTGAAATGTCTCGGCCGCATCCACTCGCCGCCGGCGAGTCGGGCCACCCCGGGGACCCCCTCGACCTCCACCCGAATGGCGGCTCGACGCTGAGTCCGTTCCTGCCCTCAGATCCCTTCGTCGTGCCTTCTAGTGCCGCCAGTGAGCCCCGCCGTCCTCTGGACGGAGGTTGGCGGTGACCCTGGCAAGGGGGCCCACTTGTCAACGTCACGACTCTCTCCCACCCCTCTGTCTCTGCTGTCAGGGGCCCGCCTGTCGGGTTTAAACACAGACGACGCACGCGCCCCCGCCCGCCTGAGCAGACCTGGCTTCGAGCCGACCCAACAAGACGCAGATCTGGCCTGGACAGTATGCCAACTCTTTCCTTTTTCTTTTCTTTTTCTATAGATTATTGCAAAATTCTACAGATCCATATATTGATCCAAATCTAATAATTCCAACTCCAAAAATCTTGTAAAAGTCGAACCTATTTAATGATGCCACTTGTGCACCATTTGGAAAATGTTTTCTATGTTGTATTTGTTTAAAACCCTACTTTCAGCAATTAAAACCACTATTAAAATGCCTTTCACTGTTTTTGGCACTCCAAATCCAAAAACTAGGAATTATAGTATTTTTAGTTTTCACTCTAGTATTTTACGAAAATGGTTTGACATTTTTGTGAGTGCTTTATTTTGCATGTTTTGCTATGGCCTTATTTGTGCCCGTTATTTTGCGACTTTAGATTAATAAGTTGACGAAGGAGTTGGACCAGAAGCATTTGAAGACCCCGAGGACTTTGTTGAGCCAGGAAAGCATCCCTTTGACCATATTGATGAAAACTACTTTTATGCATGCTATTATAGTTCCTTACTGGTTGCATGAAAGAGCATGTCGATGATGTGGTGACAACCTTGTTGGGTTGGTCACCGATGCACTTCTCGTTGATACTTGCATTGTGCATGACCCTACCTCCCTATGAGGTTTATGTGGGTGGGAAGTAGCTAGGATGCTAAGTAGATGCTACGCATGTTGGACGGGGATATGCATGAGATGGAAAACAAAGTGTTTTACCAAAGACTTTACGAAAACCCCATTGGGTGCCACTAATGCCCAAGGGAGATGATTAAGAGCTAGGTAACCGCTTGAGAAAGAAGCGGTGTACCGAGGCAAAATGTGTGTGTATTTTCGAAAATGGATTAGATTTAATATTTGCTGATCATCCCAACCTTACATGTATGACCACGATACCTCTTATGGGACGTGACTTTGTTGATTACTTTTATCGATGCTAGGAGAGATCCCGCATTACTAGTGGAGAGAGGGCTAGAGTTACTCTCTCGATACAGGGTCGTGCCTGGGAGGACGACTATGACTGTTTTCACAGACACCGGGCACACCGTTGTGTCCCCTCAGGGATGGTACTTGTGATGTACATCGTGAGGGCTGGGTCGCAACGAGTGGACTGTTTGTTTAGTGTTGTCAAGGGAAAGACATTGTTCGGATGCTTACCTCTAGTATGTAATATACGGTGAGTCGTGGTTTGACACGGAAGTTCCCCGAGTCTCGTGGGTAAAGTGTGCAACCTCTGCAGAGTGTAAAACAATTTAAATAGCCATGTCCACGGTCAAGGAAAGTTAGGTCGTCCTTCTTAAACTATGTCCTGATGTTTTCACAAAAACTGGGTGTGTGTGTGTGTGATAAAAAGACACTTGAGCTAAGTCGGATGACTTGATGAGATGATGGAAACTAGAGTTGTGATACTCTGTTTATATTGATATTTGTAACCTATTCTTATGGATATCTGTAACTTCATGATGCATGCTTCATAAATTGTTAGGACATGATACTGCATAAAAAGTAGCTTTCTGCAAAAAATACCTGCTTAGTGATGAACCTTGCTTGATTATCTTGTTCCAAACATGGGTTGCTTGCGAGTACATTCAAAGTACCCACTGGCTTGTCACTGGTTATTTAATTGGCCAGGCATGGAAGAGCAGCAATATGGTGAAGAGTACCTTGGTGACGAACATGCGAATTAGGCCTCTTCCCAGTCAGAATGCCTGTAGGGTTAAGGCAGATGGCATGGGTCGAAGTTATCGTTGAAGATTTCTGCTGCGAGGTTGTGTTTGATGTTTGGCCTTCATGGCCCTATCTATGTAAGACTTGACCATAATGGTCCTAATTTGTGTAAGACGGTATGTATGAATGTAAGACTCTTGTTATTCAGCTTCTGTGTGTTCAGTGAGCATTGATCTCTGGGATCACTGTACACGTGCATTCAGTGATCACGACTTATGAGTCGGGGTCCCCACAGCGCTGGTATCAGAGTCATCCTGGCTGTAGGAAGCCTTAGTTAGCATGGACGTTAGTTAGGACTAATCCGTTTTCAAAACTACACCTAGTACATATACTTAGGAGTATCTGCACTTCTTACCTCTTCCAGTCTCATTTCAAACCTTACTAACACCCTTCCCTTAAACCCTGTAGATGGCCGTCGTACCCGACGACCTCCTAGCATCGAGCTTTCCCCTACTCTTTGAGGACAGCCTGGAGAAGTGACAGTTTCGCCGACCACCGGTTTTCCTCTACCACAAGCACTGGGTCAATGTCACCACAAAGGAGTACCACGTTGATGTGGTCATGAAGGAAAATGACTCCCCGACGAGTTGGTTCTTTGAAGGACCATAGATGGAGACCCTGGTGATCACAGTCGACACGACTGCACGGAAGGCACTTGTCCACCTTCGAGACATCATCCCAGAGATGGCTGACGAGCCAGCTACCCGCCACCTACCCTTCAGAAAGGACGACATTGGCAAGAGTTGGACGCTAGTTCCATCCAAGGAGGATGGGACACCACTCAGGTTCCAACCTACTTCAGCCTTTTTGCCGACAGTCTGGCTCACAACCTGTTTAAGGAGTCCGTGAGGCTCCGTAAGGAACTTCACCACTCCCGAGAGCTGCTTCGTCAAGACAGGAAAAAGCCAGATAAGATCAAGAAGGATGGAGCCCCCGACGGACGACCATCTATCACTTACAGAGGAGGAGTGCCCCCAGCTAGAGATGCACCCGCTCGTCGTCGTCGCATGAGTGTGAAGCAATACCGTGCGCTCTTCATCGACCCACCGGTGAAGCGTCGTCGGGATGGACCTCCTCGTTCTCCGACCCCCTCGACCGGAGACGACACATGTACGGATGATGATAAGGAGGAAGACCCAGAGGAGCGTGAGTACAAGACCGAGCACTCCACCAACTGAGTCCGAGAACCCCTACGATAGGATAAGTCATGTATTTCCCATGCGAAGTCGAGTCCATGTAATGGTTCATATGAAACCATGTGTGCTTGTTGTTTGTTTTGTTATTTGTGTATCAATGCAAGTTACGCTTTTGCCTTAGGCAACATGTAAGCGACTACATCATCTATCTTATCTTAATGTTATGTGTTGTGTCTTCGACCCCTATTTGATCACACTTGCACTATACCAACCCCCTTAGGGGTGCTTCCTCAATCATTGCTTTTCCCTCATCTATCCTTGTTATTTGACTTGGCTGCTCCTAACAGGATGGTGAACGGAACCCACAACAGCTCCTTTGCCAACCCCAGCACCGGCAACTCTAGCCAGCAGTTGGGAGCTGGTGGGTCTGCTCAGGCAGGAGATCACCAGGAGCAGCCACAAGGCGACATCCCCCCGCCACCACCTCCACCGGAGAACATGACCATAGCCCAGTTTCTCCAAGTTCTTCGGGAGGAACGCCAAGCCAACTTGGCCGCTATGCAGCATATGGCTCAGGTCCTTGTCAACAACCAGTAGCAAGGAAGGAACAGCAATGGCCGTGATGTCTACTATGCAACTTTATTCTTGTAGACTTTGTTGGTCCTCCAAGCGCAGAGTTTTGTAGGACAGTTGCAATTTTCCCTCAAGTGGATGACCTAAGGTTTATCAATCCGTGGGAGGTGTAGGATGAAGATGGTCTCTCTCAAACAACCTTGCAATCAAATACAGGAAATCTCTTGTGTCCCCAACACACCCAATACAATGGCAAATTGTATAGGTGCACTAGTTCGGTGAAGAGATAGTGATACAAGTGCAATATGGATGGTAGATATAGGTTTTTGTAATCTGAAAATATAAAAACAGCAAGGTAACAAGTGTAAAACAGCAAGCAAAACGGTATATAAATGCTTGGAAACAAGGCCTAGGGTTCATACTTTCACTAGTGCAATCTCCCAACAATGCTAACATAGTTGAATCATATGATCATCCCTCCACGTGCAACAAAGAGTCACTCCAAAGTTCCTATCTAGCGGAGAACAATAAGATGAAATTGGTGTAGGTAGTAGAACCACCTCAAAGTTATCTGTCCGATCAATCTTATGGGCCATTCCTATAAGTGTCACAAACAGCCCTAGAGTTCGTACTAGAACAACACCAATGATACATATCAATCAACCCTAATGTCACCTAGATACTCCAATGTCACCTCAAGTATCCGTGGGTAAATTATGCGACATGCATCAAACAATTTATCATATTCAATCCAGCACAAAGAACTTCAAGGAGCACCCCAAGATTTCTATCGGAGAACGTGGTATGAAAACGTGCAATCAACCCCAATGCATAGATCCCCAAGGTCACCGGAATCCGCAAGTTGATGCCTCAACATATATCAAGTGAATCAATAGAATACCCCAATGTCACTACGGGTATCCCACGCAAGATGTACATCAAGTGTTCTCAAACCAAAATATTCAATCCAACATAACGATATCTCAAAGGGAAAGATTCAGTTCATCACAACATGATAGCAAGGGAATAACATCATATGATCCGACTATATTAACAAAGCCCGTGATACATCAAGATCATGACATCTCAAGAACACGAGAGAGATAGAGAGAGAGAGAGAGAGAGATTGAACACATAGCTACAGGTACATACCCTCAGCCCCGAGGGTGAACTACTCCCTCCTCGTCATGGCCTCCACCGGGACGATGAAGATGGCCACCGGTGATGGTTTCCCCTCACCGGCAAGGTACTGGAACGCCCCCAGATTGGTTTTTCATCGATACAGAGAGTTGCGGCGGTGGAACGGAGAGTCTCAGTTTATTTCTGGGGTTTCTAGGATTTTTAGGATTTTTCAGCATTGGAATCACGTGCAACGGAGCCACGTGGGCCCCACCACATATCAGGGCGTGGCCTAGGGGGGGCCGCGCCCTGATGGCTTGTGCCCCACGTGTGGCTCCCCTCCGGTGGTTCTTCGGTCCATTATTGCTTATTTCCTCCAGAAAAAATCACCAAAAAGTTTGGGCGATTCCGAGAACTTTCATTTTCTGCACAAAAAACAACACCATGGTAATTCTGCTGAAAACAGCGTCAGTCCGGGTTAGTTCTAAATAAATAATATAAAGTGCATCAAAACCATATAAAAGTATTGTAAACATAGGCAATCATGGCATGAATACTTCATAAATTATCGATACGTTGGAGACGCATTCCCAAGCTTAATTCCTTCTCGTCCTCGAGTAGGTAAATGATAAAAGAAATAATTTATGAAGTGTAAATGCTAGCATAATATATAAGTTTCATCATTGATAATTTCAGTCACTTTTCTAGCATCATAACCAGCAACTTTTTCTCATAAAAATCATCATGATAGATTAGCAATCAATTCACAAGTCATGGTTCAAACAATTCATTCACTTGAAACTTAACAATCTATGTTCTTGGTCACCAAACAATTTCAATGCATCATCAAGTCTAGTAAGATCTCCACATACTCAATTATCATATAGTCTTTTATGATTGCTAATATTCAAGGCATATTTTTAGAACAAACAACATCCATCGAACACATAGAAAGATAGGGGCTATGTTTCGCCTCCCAACATACTTATCATGAAAATAATTGTCAACAATAATGAATCATGATCAAATATATTTGACTAGATATATATGTTTGGATATTTCCCCACCACATGATGTTTGCCAACTAATAGACTCAGGATGGAATAAGAAGTTGACTCAACATGAATATGAAATAGCATGAAAGTAAATAGATTACCCCTTTGCAGAGGGAAGCAGTGATTTGCATAGGTGCCAGAGCTCATTGTTTAAAACAGAGATTAATATGTAATTTTGATTTGTGTGCTTTTTTTGTCAACGTCACAATAGAGTTTTCAATATCTTCCATGCTAATCACATTATTGGCGGTTCCCAAATAGAATTGAAATTTTACTCCCCCTCCACCATTCAAACACATTCCATGGTTGGCCGAATCCACGGTCGCCCTCCAAACAATCAACTTTCTAGGGGGAGTTTTTGTTTATTTATTTTTGTATTATGCAGGACTGGGCATCCTTTTTAACAGCCTCTCTCATGCAATGACAAGTTAATAAACATTCATCTTGAGAATAACTCGCTTAGCATGGAAGATAATGACCGCCCCATCGCTCCATGAGTGGTACGAACACACAAAACGGATGTTTATTTGAAGGTTTTAGAGGTGGCACACGCAAATTTACTTGGAATGGCAGTGAAATACCATATATAGGTAGGTATGGTGGACTCTTATGGAAGAAACTTGGCTCAAGGATTTGGATGCACAAGTCGTATCTCTACGTAGTACGAAGTGTTGGCTAGCAAAAGGTTCTAAACAAGCACCACATGTTGGAGGATCCACAACAATATAACTTCTATGCAAATATACACAACCATAACTCACTACGTTGTCTTCCTTGTCCAACTTGAACTATTTTATCAAGTTTGAAAATAAGTAATGGGTATTCACAATCACAAAAGATGTCCAAGATAATATATTTGTATGTGAAAGTTCTCTTTCTTGTACTAATCATTCATGAATTGCTCATATGACCAATACAGTGATTGTTAAACTTCAATAGATTTTACTTTCTAAACAAATGTCAACTTGCTACTAAGAATATAGCACATTGACAATTTCATATTTATGATATTTCATTAATTCACAATTTACTCTTAGGATATATGTGAAGCACAAGAGTAAACATCAAACTACTCTCAAAAGTATAAGTGAAGATCAATGAGTAGTCAAACAATTAAGTAGCTATGTGAGGACTCTCTCTCAAAAAAGATTTTCAGATCTGAGTATTTTATTCAAACAGCAAACTAAACAAAAATAGCACTCCAAGAATAGCACATATCATTTGAACGAATAAAAATTTAGGCTCAACATAGGCTAACCGATAGTTGACGAAGAGAGGTGGGATGCGTAGCATCCCCAAGCTTAGATACTTGAGACTTCTTGAAATATTTACTTGGGGTGCCTTGGGCATCCCCAAGCTTGAGCTGTTGTATCTCGTTCAATCCTCTCATATCCCGGTTTCACAGAAGTCTCAAAAACTTCATCCACACAAAACCTGAAAAGAACTTGTGAGATAGGTTAGTGCATATAAAAAATAAATAAACATTTTATGTACTGCCAAGACAAGTTTCATAATAATTTTTGTCAGTGTACAAAGAACCAGGGTATCTATTACCCAGACTTGTGTGCGGGCAACCCCCTGGAATCAGATACAGCAGCATCAAGGAGACAGAAAGCCAAAGGCTGGGGCCCCGGCAAGATCTTGCCGGGAAGGCTCAGGGCCCCGGCAAGCCCTGCACCCGGCAAGACCTTGCCACTGTTCAATCGCGCTGCCCCAGGGCAACTACCAGCTTGTCTTTTAGCTGTTGTCCTCCTGGGGCGTGTCAGACGCTGACGGTGTGAGGCCTTAAGCGGTGCGATGGGATGGCTCCTTTTTCCATCCCCAAGAAAGGCAGGGACACCTCAACGGAGCATTAAATGCCCTTGTCCTAAGCCGTCAGTGTTAGGTATGATAAGCACTATAGATACTTTACACCTCATGTAGTTACTGTGCGCCACCTTTGTACTTTGCCACTGTTGGTGACCCCTTCGAGAGTATAAAAGGAGGCCCAAGGCATAGCTACAGGGGGGATCAGATCTTTTAGAGCTCATCCTGCATGTGTAGCTGCTACGGTAGCGCTCCTAGAACTGAGCTAGAACACACCTAATACACCCAAGCAGGAGTAGGGTATTACGCATCTTTGCGGCCCGAACCTGGGTAAAATCCCCGCGTGTTGATCATCAGTTCTGCTCTCTGTGCAAACCTTCTCCCTGCCGAATCGTAAAGGGATCCTCCCGGTCCCATAGGTGTCGTTTCTCCGACATCTTTGGCGCGCCAGGTAGGGGGCGAAGGCTGTGCGGACCTGATCTGGTGACTAGCGCGCCAGTTCTTCATCGTCTTCGTCGCCATGGCCCCCAAGAGGAAGGGGTTCACGGCGGTTGGTCCATCCACGTCCGCCGCACCTATGCCTACACGCACGGGCGACGGTGTCGACGCGGGTGGAGGAGGAAGTAGAGATCCTGAGCTTCCACGACGCTCTGGTGATTGTAGCTAGGCGAGCGGCGTCGTTCGCGCCGCTGGATCCAGGGATGGAGTTGTGCTGCCGGCGGGCGGTGTAGCGAACTCCAGAGATGGAAGGGCGCCTTCCAAGACACCTACACCGGCGCACGCACCGCGACCTTCTTAGGGCGCGCGCGATGAGCATCGCCGCGACGTTGGTGGTCCCAGACGTCCTCTTGGAAAATCTCCTGAGCATCATTCTCGGGATGTGCGAGACTAGCATGCACGTCCACGTGCTGGTGGAAGCGGCGTACGGTCGCAGGATCATGTTGTTGCTCCTTCTAACACGATTAGGAGTCAGAGCACCTCATGTTCCTCGCACCTGTCGCCGCCGCCTACGCCGACAGAGGCGCTGGCACGTGCACAGCTGCTCCTGAACTTCCCTCCTGCTGCGGACAAGCTCGATGAGTGGAGGACTACCATCCAGAGCCTCGTCGGCCTCGCAAATGAGGACAATCCGGAGCGGGCGGAGCCTTCGCGGCGACGGTCCATCGAGCCGGCCCACGTCGACGGAGAGAAGACTGTGGGCGGTACAACTACGGTGTACTCTCCTCCACAGCGGCAGCAGCAAACGCAGACTCGGCGGGTCAACACCCGTGATGATGATTCCACGGCGTCGTCTGACCCGCGAACTCGCCGCGACCAACGTCAAGTTCTTCGGGAGCGAGGCAAGGAAGACGCTCGAACCACCATCGAGCGGCGTCGGGAAGCGCGCCACCAATCTGATAAGCGCGCGGGGCCCATTGTAGACAAGTCAGCGCCAGGGTATCCTGTCGACCTACCTTCTGAGGTGGGTTGTCCAGCGTTTACCCATGAGCTGCGGCGAGTCCAGTGGCTCAATTCCCGCACGTTCAAGCCGGAGGTCCCGGAGAAGTACGACGGCAAGACTCACCCGTCAGAGTTCCTGAGCATCTACACCATTGCGGTGCAGGCTGCCGGGGGTCGTGACGACAAGATACTCGCCAACTACTTCCCGTTGGTGCTTAAGCCTAACGTTAGGTCGTGGTTGATGCATTTGCCGGAAGGATCCATTTCTTCCTGGGCAGATCTGTGCCACGAGTTTGTTGGCGCCTTCACCGGTGGCCACCAAGCACCTGGCGAGGAGAGTGATCTACATATCATTCCCCAGAAGGAAGGCGAAACCCTGCGCAAGTATATCCAAAGATTCAGCCGCATACATCACAACATTCTAGACGTTCATCCTGCCGCTGTCATCAGCGCGTTCCATCAGAACGTGCGCAACCGCAGGATGCGGGAAGAGCTGGCAATGAACAAGGTCAAGGATGTTGCCGAGCTTTATGCTCTGGCAGATAGGTGTGCGCGCGCTGAAGAAGGGAGGAGGCTTCCCGGCGAGGACGCTGGGGCAGGGGCCGATTCCGACGATGAAGACGCTGCTGCCCCGACAAAGAAGGGTCGGCGGCGTAACAGGAAGCACAAGGGCAAGACCGTGCTTGCTGTTGAGGGGTCCGGCAACCCCGGCACCGCCAAGAAGGCCATGGTTGACGACCCCGGCAAGGATGTTGCCGGGTGCGCCTCCTGCCTGGCCTTGGCGGCTGCCGACAAGCCAGACGGCTCCGGCAAGCAGTATTGCAAGATCCACCGCACCAAGGGCCATGATCTCCAGGACTGCCGACAAGTTGAGCAGCTTGTCGAGAAGCAGAAGGCCGAGTACGAGAGGCGAGATAAGGAGAAGGCTCAAGATGGCGCGGAGGGGTCCGGCAAGAAGCGCGGTGGCCGAGGAGGTCGCCGCGGCAAGGCCAAGCAACAAAAGGATCGGCCCGCCCGAGGCTGCGATAAGCAAGGGGGGGTGATGATGACATGGAAGAGGACTATGAGTCCAGTGAGCAAGAGTTCCAGAAAGCTACGGATGCCATGTGTGTTGACGGAGGTGCTTCCTTGCATTCTTCCCACCGCCAACTTAAGCAGTGGGCGCGTGAGGTGAATGCGACAGAACCATCTGTCGGCGCCCGGAAGCCTTTGAGATGGTCCAACACGCCTATCATTTTCGACGTTGAGGATCACCCTGATCGTGTAACCGCGGTTGGGTGCTTGCCGTTGATGGTCTCACCAACGATCCGCAACCTCAAGGTGATGAAAATGCTAGTTGACGGTGGGGCCAGCTTGAATTTGATCTCACCCGAGGTCATCAAGAGACTGCAAATTCCTGATGGAGATCTCGAGGAGACGGGCTCGTTTCAAGGGGTCAATCCAGGAAGGAGTCAACCCAAGGGAAAGATCACGCTGCCGGTAACATTTGGCAGCGACCTGAACTTCAGAACATAGAAGATTGTGTTTGACGTCGCCAAGATTCCATTGCCATATAATGGGATCCTTGGCCGCCCAGCGCTGGCCAAGTTCATGGCGGCATCACACTACGCCTACAATGTGCTAAAGATGCCTGGGCCGATAAGCGTTATCACCGTCAGTTCCGACAAGAAGGACGCGCTTATCTGCACCGATCAGCTCTACCGGGAGGCAGTTGCAGCATCTGCCGACAAGGCACTTGCTCCTGCCGCTGAAGCTCCCGGGAGGAAGAAGACCGGCAAGGCCTCTCGCACACACACTCCGGCAAGCGCACCTCTTTGGAGTGCTGCGCTCCCGTTGAGGATGTGCCTGAGAGCTCCACCGGCAAGAGCAAGAAATCCAAGGCTGCTCCGCCAGAGACCAAGAAGATGCCCGCCAAGGAGGATGGTACGGGAGGAGCTTTCACTATAAGTTCCACCCTCGACAGCAAATAGGAAAGTGCGCTCGTTGCCTTCCTGTGGGCGAATGTCGACGTGTTTTCATGGCAACCATCTGACATCCCCGGTGTTCCCAGGGAGGTAATTGAGCACCACCTTGCCGTCTGTCCACACGCGCGGCCCGTCAAGCAGAAGGTCAGGAAGCAAGCTTTGGAGCGGCAACAGTTTATTGCCGAAGAAATCAAGAAATTAGAAGCAGCAGGCTTGGTTAGAGGAGTACTCCATCCAACGTGGTTGGCCAATCCAGTCGTAGTGCGCAAGGCGAATGGAAAATGGAGGCTGTGTATTGATTATACAGATATCAATAAAGCCTGTCCAAAAGATCCTTTTCCCTTGCTGCGCATCGACTAGATTGTGGACTCAACTGCTGGCTGTGACTTACTTTCATTCCTTGATGCCTACTCTGGGTATCATCAGATCTTCATGTCGAAGGAAGATGAAGAAAAGACTGCATTTATCACCCCATGTGGTACGTATTGCTTTTTGCGTATGCCTTTCGGGTTGAAAAGTGCTGGTTCTACATTTGCAAGAGCAGTCCAGATTGGTTTTGAGCCCCAGCTACATAGAAATATGGAAGCTTATGTGGATGACATAGTGGTCAAAACCAAGGACAAGGCAACGCTCATATCAGACTTAGAAGAAACATTTGCAAATCTGCGCAAGATCAACTTGAAGCTCAACCCCGAGAAGTGTGTGTTTGGTGTCCCATCCGGCAAGCTCCTCGGGTTCTTTGTATCTCAACAAGGAATCGAAGCAAATCCCGACAAGATCAAAGCAATTGAGCAAATTGAAGCGCCAAGACGTGTCAAAGATGTGCGCCGTCTTGCCGGCTGCGTCGCTACTATGAGTAGGTTCATCTCAAAATCTGCTGAGCGCGCCCTGCCCTTCTTCGAAATTTTGAAGAAGGTAGGTCCAATGAAATGGACTCCGGAAGCGGAGGCAGCGCTGCAGGATTTGAAGAGGTACCTCTCCTTTTCGCCAGTACTAGTCGCGCCAAAACCACAAGAGCCGCTGCTGCTATATCTAGCAGCAACGAATCAAGTGGTGAGTGCTGCGTTAGTGGCGGAGAGAGAAATTGATGAAGAAGTAGCACCAACAGCAGGACCGCCAAGTAACAAGCCAAGGTCTTCCCCGGCAGAGTCTGGCGCCGACAAGGTTGAGTCTGCGCAGTCAAGTCAAGCGATACAGAAAAAGAAGATGGTGCAGCGTCTAGTCTATTTTGTCAGTTCCCTTCTGCATGGGGCTAGGTCGAGATATTCTGGTGTGCAGAAGCTGCTCTTCGGCCTTCTTATGGCCTCGAGGAAGCTGCGCCATTACTTCCAAGCACACGAGATCACCGTTGTCACTCGATTTCCTTTGCAACGGATTTTGCGGAATCCAGAAGCTACCGGCAGAATTGTGGAATGGGCTTGGGAATTATCAAGCTTTGGTCTCAAGTTTGAGAGTACTTCAACTATTCAGAGCAGAGCCTTGGCGGAGTTCATTGCAGAATGGACCCCGACGCCAGATGAAGAAGTTCCAGAGTCAACTCTCCCCGGCAAGGAAGCAAATCAAGAGTGGGTTATGTACTTTGATGGGGCTTTCTCGCTGCAAGGCGCCGGTGCTGGCGTGCTGCTTGTCGCACCCACTGGAGAGCACCTCAAGTATGTAATTCAAATGCACTTTCCCCGGGAGAGATCAACGAACAACACTGCCGAGTATGAAGGGCTGCTTGCCGGTCTTAGGATCGCGACAGACCTCGAAATCAAGAAGCTTATTGTCAGAGGTGATTCTCAGCTTGTCGTCAGACAAGTCAACAAAGATTATGAGAGCCCGTTGATGGAAGCTTATGTAGATGAAGTGAGAAAGTTGGAAGAGCGTTTTGACGGTCTGCAAATGGAACACGTCCCTCGTGCAGAGAATAGCATTGCTGATGACCTGTCGAAGCACACTGCCCTTAAGCTGCCTGTGGAACCAGGTACTTTTGTGCTCCGACTCACTCAGCCATCCGTGACACCATCAATAGGACAAGAGAAAAGAAGAAAGTTGAGTTCCGGGAAGTACTTCCCGGCAGAGTTCCCAGAAGTCGTCGGCAAGGAAGTTGCCGGGAACAGCGCCAAACTTGCCGGTGAGTGACAGGCTCCAGCAGGGCCTCAGGCTCTTGCCGTCAAGACAAATGCTCCCGTCAAGCTTGCCGGGGAACAGCAGGATTCGGCAGGGTCTCAGGCCCTTGCTGTCGAGACAACACTGCTCCCGCGGCAGAAGATTTGCCTTTAGTTCTTGCCGTCGAGCCTCAGGCTCCAGCATGGGCGCAGCACATCGTCCATTTCCTTCAGACAGGAGAACTCCCCAAAGAGCAGGAAGAAGCAGAGAAAGTAGCCCGTCAGTCTAAAATGTACCAGTTTGTGGACAATGTCCTGTACAGAAAGAGGCCGAACGGTGTGAAATTGAAATGCATTTCTCGGGAGGATGGACTAGAGCTGTTGGCAGAGATACATGGAGGCATATGTGGCTCCCACATAGGATCAAGAGCACTTGCCGGCAAGGCGTTCCGGCAAGGTTTCTTTTGGCCCACTGCCCTCCAGGATGCAACTGTGCTAGTAACCAGGTGTGAAGCATGCCAGTTTCATTCAAAGAAGATACATCAACCAGCTCAAGCTCTTCAGACAATCCCTTTATCCTGGCCATTTTCGGTCTGGGGGCTCGACATCTTGGGACCTTTCCCCCGTGCTACCGGGGGCTTTGAGTACTTGTACGTTGCAATCGACAAGTTCACAAAGTGGCCGGAGGTGGAAGCAGTGAGGAAGGTGATAGCACAGTCAGCCGTCAAGTTCTTTAAAGGAATAGTTTGCCGCTTTGGTGTACCCAACAGGATCATCACTGACAACGGCACACAGTTCACCGGCAACACCTTCATGCAGTACTTCCAAGACCTTGGCAGCAAGATTTCTTTTGCTTCTATTGCTCACCCAAGGAGTAACGGCCAAGTGGATAGGGCAAATGCTGAGGTGCTGCGTGGTCTCAAGACAAGAACTTTTGACAAGCTGCGCAAGTGCGGAAGGCGCTGGATTGATGAGTTGCCAGTGGTTCTTTGGTCAATCAGGACGACACCGAATCGAGCCACCGGCCAGACACCCTTCTCCCTAGTATATGGGGCGGAAGCAGTTCTCCCCACGAAACTCATATACGGGTCACCTCGAGTGTTCGCTTATGATGAGCTCGAGCAAGAGCAGCTGCGGCAAGATGACGCGTTGCTCCTTGAGGAAGATCGTCTCTAGGCTGCTGTGCGAGCTGCACGCTACCAGCAAGCTTTGCGCCGCTATCATAGCCGCAAGGTTCATGCCTGGAGCATTGAGGAAGGCGACCTTGTTCTTCGGCGCGTTCAGTCGGCCAAGAATTCCAACAAGTTGACGCCGAACTGGGAAGGCCCTTATCGGGTAGTACGAGTCACCAGGCCTGGCGCAGTCCGCCTGGAGACCGAAGACGGTATTCCGGTGAGCAATTCCTGGAATATCGAACATCTTCGTAAGTTCTATCCATAAGGCGCGGTTGCCGGGTCTCCCGGCAGCCCCTTTTGTACAAGTCTTGCCGCTGTAGCATGTAATCCTTTGTACAAAGCCAGGCGCAGACCCTGTGCGTAGCCAAATAAAGCTTAAGTGTTTTGCAATTCTTGTCGATCTTCATGTTTATTTATATGCATGTTTATCTGAGATATTGTATTACACTTACACCCAGCAAGTACTAACGAACCGCCAAGGTTCCATACCTCTATTTTCTCTTCTTTCTTTTTCTTAAAGGACAGAAGGTACCCTCGCATGCATGTTTGCCGGGGGGAAAGGATGGTATGGATACCGACAGGCGACGTTCAAGGTTGAGATCTTGCTGGAAGAAGTACAGCAACCAAAAGCTAAGTTGCTAAGTTGCAGAAACTTTAAACAAAATTTTCTGTTTTTGTTATTCTCCTTGAACGATTTCAACTCTTGTATGGAAAACCTGCACGCGAAGGAACCTTGTTATGATTGGTTGTGCCCTTATCCTGTTTCGAGTCCGCTCAATAGTTTAGGTGGCTGCACTGAAAACACCATGGTCTCTGCCGGTAGCGGCACCGCCAGTAGGCTGCTAAAGTCCCGCACCTAGTGCTCGCGGCAAGGGTGTGCGCGCCGGCAAGTTTCCAAATAAGCGTAGGGCGAGTACATACAGAAGGAAATTAAGCAAGGGGAATAACATAGCATTTGTCCAGAGCATAGCAAGTTATATTACAATGATAGCTACCGAGATTCTAACATAAGGCAATGTTGTCTTTGGCATGAAATAACGGCGGCAAGGAGTAAAGCAGCTAATCCCGGCGATCGCCTTCGACCCTCTTGACTCGGCTTACCCTGTCGACAATGGGTGCGACAAGCTCCTCGGCTGCCTTGAGATCCGCATCCTTCGGCAGGTGGTCGAAGACATTGGCGAGGTTGATGCTGGGATTCCTGTACACCACCTTGGTGAGCACCTTGCGAAGGACGCCTTGGCAGAGCTTGCGGGACTCGCTGGCCAGATGAGCTGCTCGGTCAGAATGGAGCTGCTCCAGGGCTTCAAGCACGTGGTCGAAGAACATGGTAAGCTTGGCGCTTGACGACGCCCTGTCATCAAAAGGCTCCCTGTAATCTTCCAAGCCCATGGTAGACAGTTGCGCGGCAAGATTCCTCGCGACGACGACAAGCTTCTCGGTCCAGATCTCCATGCCTCGCACATAGTCATTGTGCTCGAGGGCGGCGCTCTTGAACAGCTCCCGTTCGTTCTGGAGGTCTTTGGTCAGGGCCTTCTCGTGAGCTTCCGCGGTTTTAAGGGACTCCGTCAGCTTGGTCAGCTTCAGCTTCAGATCAGTGATGGACTCGTTGGCTGTGGAGAGCTCCTTGGACTTGTCAGAGACGGCGACCTGTGCCTCCGCCAGACTGCGAAGAGTTTTGTCTCTTTCAGTCTTGAGCGTTGAGACCTTCTTGCCGTGCTCCTCAAGCTCTGTGTCCAGCTTCTTCACCTTTTCGGCAAGCTCGTCCTTGGCGGCCTCTGCAGCCCTGGCGGCATCGATGGCCTCCTTCAGCTTGCTGGCATGATCTACAGCTAGAGCTTTCAGTGCTTCCTCGTGCCTCTGCTCTAGCTCCTGGGTCCGCCGCGCGACAAGGTTCTCAACTTCCTTGTCCTTGGCACGGAGCTTGTCAGTGAGCGCCTTCTCGTGCGCGGCAAGGTCATCTTCATGAGATTCAAGCCCGACGCGGAGTTCTCTCAGGCGTGCTTCTTCATCAGCGATCCGTCGCTTGGCGTCCTCTTGTGCCTTCTCGATATCAGATTGCTTCAGGAGGAGCTCTTCCCAGTTCTGGCTCAATTGCTGTTGGCCCTCCTTCAACCCCTGGACGGCCTCAGCATACCACTCTTGGGTCTCCTTGACGCGCTCTTGGAAATTCACCTCTGTTGCTTCAGCAATGGCGGCCCGGGAGTCTAGCTTCTCCTTGCGGGCGTGATGGAGGGCCTGGAGTTTCTGTTTGTTGTTGTTTATTGCCTGGAGGAGTTTCTCTTCCTCGGATCTGCTGCTGCCGGCGCTAGGTTCATCCACAATCTCAAGCCCGGCAGCGGTGATGACTTCCTCAAAAGTCTCTCCTTCGATTGGCACCCTGATGCTGGCTGCCCCTGGAAGGCTAACGAACAGGTTATCGCCGACCTTGAGGTATTTGCTGGAAGAGGGAGCTATAGATGTTGGCGGTTGCTCGTTGGCGGCCGCCTCATCGGCAGCCGCCTCATCGGAAGCCGGGCGCTCCGGGGCTGGCTCAGCGCTATGCGCTCCTGCGGCAGGAATGTCGTCAGTGCGGCCGCCGGACTCCTTGTCGGCCCTCTCAGCAGACTCTTCGGTGGCCTTTCCTTGTGCGGCCCTGGCGGCCTCAGCGGCAACGGCTTTGGAGGCTTCGGCGGCCTCAGCGGCAGCGCTCTCTGCGGCCTCCTCAGCGGCAAGCCTATCGGCTTCGGTGGCAGCGTCCCTGGCGGTGTTCTCGATGATAGCATCGACATCCATGTCTTCCGCCGAGGGGATGTCTGAAAGCCAAAGGAATAAAACAAAATGGAGATTAGGAGGAAGTTCAAGAAGACAAAAAAGGAAGATAAAGCAACAAATACTCCGAAGCGGATGGTTCACCTGTGTCAGCCTGCCAGGGAGTGGGTTCTCCCCTCCCGCCAACATCAGTTGCCGGCGTATGGCTGCCGGTGCCTTCGCTTGCCGGCTCCCCCTCGTCCCGATAAAGCACAATGGAGGAGGTCCTAGCCGGAGACGCATCTATGGGCGGCGTGGTTGACGGAGGTGGCATATCAATGATGAACTCTGACGATTCTCCTTGTCGCCGCTCTCCTCCTGCATGTCCGGTGATGTCAGCAGCATAAATGCACACCCCGGCACTTGCCAGCGGAAAGTGAGTAATGGGCTCACGCTGGGGGCTGCGCCGGGGGCTGAGTCGAGGACTGCGTCGCGGTCTGGGTCTCGGGCTGATGGTGGCCGTCTCTGGTGCACCTGAGGTGCTTGCCGGTGGCTCCTTGTCCGTCGAGGTCCTTGCCCTCTTCGCTATCCTCTGCGCCAAGGTTTCTGCATCTCTGCGGAAACAGGCCAAAGCAAATGATGAGTTGGAGCGAAATCAGAAATTCAGAAGATAAAGGGTGCGACAAGCTTCTTACTCTTCTTCTTCTCCCGAGCTAAGGGCAGAGAGGTCGAAGGCGACTTCCACCATTTTGGCTGGGGGAGGAGGTGGAGGAGGGCTCCTTGGCCGCTTGGCCGCGGCAGGTGCGGGTTGCCGATGAGCTTCTTGCCGCTACGTCGCCTTGCCGGCCGCCCCATTGCCGGGGGCTGCACTACTTGAGGAGGTCTGCTGGGCCGGGGCCCCAGAGGCGGCGCCTCGAAGGACGCGTCTGCTCTTTGGCTTGAGAGTCGGGTCCTCCTCGAGTGGTTCCTCCTCAGCTGTGTCTGCGACAGGCTGACCCCCGGCAGATGTGCCACCCTGTTCTTCAATAGTCTCATCCTGCCCGGCAAGGTCTTCATCCGGCAGCGTCTCCTCTTCGCTGGATTCTTCTTCCGCGAAGGCAGCGCCGCTAGCCTCCGCGGCAAGGCCCGCCTCCTGCACTCTGCTGGCGATGTACGCCAGTTCTCTCTCAGTGGTGTCGCGGATGAGGTCTTCTTCCTTAAGGATAGACTTCTCCGACAGGCCATCGAAGAATCATTGGACCTGGTCATCGGGAGGCACGATCCAGCGCCCGTCAACGCTGTGGGCATCCAGTACTGGCATCATAGCGATGATGCGGCCCAGGGAAGCATTGTTGCACAAGGGGACTATGCCTGCCGGCAGATCGCGCACTACTGCACTCCGGAACAATTTCTGACAGACACATGCGTGCTGCATAAGTGTCAGGTTGAAGTCCAACCCAGGGCGCAACCTCATGATATCTGCCGCATTCTTGAACTCCCAAGCTGGCCTCCCTTTGTTCTACAAAGGGGCAATCCGCCGGCGAAGGAAGTCAGCGCCTATCATATCTACAGAGAGCCCGGCGGTCTTGAGGCGGAGGATCCTTGTCGTTGCAATTGTGAGCTTTGCATCCTCAGGATCGAGGGCGCTCCAGTCATTGCTGCAAACTATCCTCGTCTGCCACGGCAAGCAGAAAGGCTGAACTTCTTTTTCCTCTGTCTCCCAAACCCAGCACCATCTGCCCCGCCATTCCTCCCACTTCCGGCAGTAGCCCCCCTCTGGATAGACCTCCTTGGTTCCTGTTCGTGGGATCCAGGCGATGGAACCAGAAAGGGCCTCGCCGCTCTCGATTCGAGGAATGAAATAGTGGCGGAAGAGGGCAGTGCTAGGATTTACTCCGACAAAGTTTTCGCAAAGATGAGTGAAAACAGACATGCACGTCACGGCATTTGGCGTGAAATCTAAGAGCTAGAAGCCGTAGGTGTGCATGATATCTTTGAAGAAATCGAAGAAAGGGGGACAGAGCCCCGCAGTAGAAGTAATCAGCAAAAAAGTGGTATTTCATTGGATGAGCCTCAGCAGAACCTGGACTCACGCGAGTGGCGGGATGCGCCGCCGTCGCCGACGCCCACATGAACTGGTACTGCTCCTTCAAGGCCTCCGTGTCGAGCAATGGTGCGAAGACGACGTGCTCTTTTCGCATCTCCACCATCTTGTTCTCCGCCGCCTTCTTGCCTTTGCCTGCCTTGGGCGGCATGATGGCTATAGAGGCAGGAAGATGAGGACGGCGAAGGTGTGAGAGCGGCGAGAGAGGTGGAAGGAAGCTCTGGTTTGGAAGAAGACGGCGGCGGTTCCTAGATCGGAAGAGGCAAGAGGTAAATGAGCCGCGGCCCTGCAGATTCCTTTTTATGGGGAAGGCACAGGGCTGCCTCTTTACTAAATTAATGATGGAATACCTCGCGAGCGTGCTGCTGCAACGGTCGCGTCGCGCACGTCCCCCACGTCCCGCATTTAATGGGCGTCGTGGGCGACGCAGTAAAGGAATAATTACAGACAGTAACTTCTGCCACGCGTGCCCGCGCACTGTTTGGGCCTGGCCCAACGACGCCGCGCGCCCACGTGTGGCCCAGGTCCGGGGGCTCCCGTGTCGGTACACTTGTGCACGGGCCCGCCGGGACAAGACTTGTCGGGGTGCTTGCGGCAAGGCCTGTCGGAGTGCTTATGGCAAGGCTTGCCGGGGACGCTCGGGCAGCTGAAGGTACATCTGCGGCAAACGCAAGATAACAAAGTCAAGAACCCCAAGTTGGAGATCAACAAGATAGCAGTGGGACGTCTGCAATGGATGGAAGTAAGGACAAGAATGAGTGCATGAATCGAGCATCGTCCTCGCGGCACCCTTTAAGGGAAAGTCTCGGGGGCTGGCTCTTCATCGCGCGGCGCGGTGCTTTCTCCTTAGGCCCGCGGCTCTTGTCGATATCCCGTTTCGTTCGTCCACATCATCGACAAGCTCAAAATTCGGCAAGACCTCCGGCAAGCGCACCTCTTCGGAGTGCTGCGCTCCCGTCGAGGACGTGCCTGAGAATTTCCCGGCAGGATACTTGTCGGGGGACAGCAATAGACAAAGATACATGCAAGGGCAAAAGATTCTCAAACAAGAAGAATTTTTTAAAGATAGGTACCCAGTGCATTTCTTCTTGAGATATCCAAGGACTACATTGGGTACAGTTTGATACATCAAAAGAGCTTTACTACTGCGACACGGCGACCGATCCGGGAACAAGGTCTTGCGGATGGAACGTCGGGACCTAACTACGGCGCCAAGCGTACCTAGTCGGAGTCCTCGTTCTGCATGCCGATGACGCTGTCTTCGTCGTCGCTGTCGTTGGAGGAGTCGAAGTCGCTATCGCTGGAGCTTTCAGCGCAGCACTCCAGACGGACGCCAGTCGCCCCGAAGAACCGCACGCAGAGGGTGTCGGAGTCGACAAGCTTGAAGTGGAGCAGCTGCCTGGGGGTGAGGCTCCGAGAGCGGGCGAACGACTTCCACCCCCTGGTCAGAAACATGGCGCTACCAGGGGTGAGGTTGACCGCCACCCACCAGGGGCCGTTGCTGCAGCCGTCCGCCCGGAGGCACAGGCCGCGCGGCCGGCTACTCTCCATGGCCCTCGCGAAGGGGTCGGGAAGGCGCAGCCAGGCCCGGATCCGGTGTGGAAGGACCACAACGAACTCCCGCACCTCCTCCCCCGCGTGGATCCCCGCGTGGGGCTGCGGGAGAAGTGCGCTGCTGCGGCCACCCGCCGGAGCCGTCCTCGCGCGGCTACGGGATGCAGACCTGCCGCGAGAGCTCGTACCCGCCATCATCACCACCACGCGCGCTGGGGTCCGAGGGCTGCTCCTTGTAGCGCTAAGGGAACCCCGGGCGCGGCCGCGTCCTCTCGCCATCTTGGGGCGGCGCAGCGAAACAGGTGGCGAAAGACAGAAGGAGAAAGAATCAAGCAGCAGGAGAGTGGAAGATTGCGGATGGGCGGAGCCCTCTTTCCTTCACTCCCCTTTTATAAGGCTGGATGCTCGAGGAGGAGGGAGGCTGACTCTTCGTAATCCGAGACAGCACACGTCACTCAAGGCGCGTCACCCAAGACGTTAATATGGAAGCGAGCGGGCGCCGCCCTGTTCATCATTTCTCCTGCCGAGGAAGAAGGCGGACCGCCTCGCTCCGATGCACTCAAGACCTACAGTTACTGTGCGTCGTGGGAAAGGTCATCAACCGCCATCATTACTACGGACATGTGTGCCCGCGCACTGTTTTGGGCCTAGCCCAACAGCGCCACGCGCGCATGTGTGGCCCAGGCCCGGGGGCTCCTGTCAGTGTACAAAGAACCAGGGTATCTATTACCCAGACTTGTGCGCGGGCAACCCCCTGGAATCAGATACAGCAGCATCAAGGAGACAGAAAGCCAAAGGCTGGGGCCCCGGCAAGATATTGCCGGGAAGGCTCAGGGCCCCGGCAAGCCCTGCACCCGGCAAGACTTCGCCACTGTTCAAGCGCGCTGCCCCAGGGCAACTACCAGCTTGTCTTTTAGCTGTTGTCCTCCTGGGGCGTGTCAGACGCTGACGGTGTGAGGCCTTAAGCGGTGCGATGGGATGGCTCCTTTTTCCATCCCCAAGAAAGGCAGGGACACCTCAACGGAGCATTAAATGCCCTTGTCCTAAGCCATCAGTGTTAGGTATGATAAGCACTGTAGAGACTTTACACCTCATGTAGTTACTGTGCGCCACCTTTGTACTTTGCCACTGTTGGTGACCCCTTCGAGAGTATAAAAGGAGGCCCAAGGCATAGCTACATGGGGGATCAGATCTTTTAGAGCTCATCCTGCATGTATAGCTGCTACGGTAGCGCTCCTAGAACTGAGCTAGAACACACATAATACAATCAAGCAGGAGTAGGGTATTACGCATCTTTGCGGCCCGAACCTGGGTAAAATCCCCGCGTGTTGATCATCAGTTCTGCTCTCTGTGCAAACCTTCTCCCTGCCGAATCGTAAAGGGATCCTCCCGGTCCCATAGGTGTCGTTTCTCCGACAATTTTCAAACATTATCTACTATATACTATCATTTTCACAGCTTCTATCTACCAATATAAGTCATGAAAACCATCGGAGAAGTAGATAACAAAACTATGACAGCAATCTATCTAAACAGCATAGTCTGTAGCAATTAATTTACAAAGTGCACTTATGTATCTCTAAAAATTATGAAACTTTAGGACATGATAAAGAATTTATATTAAAATACTGTGTAAAAATTTCAGAAACTTTCCATGTTCCAGTAAAATATTAAAATTCAAACACTACAGAAAAAGTTTATGTTTTTACACAGCACACATCAAACATGCAATTCAAGCATCCTAAAGGCAATTCATGGAACTTTTTAGTGAAAAACAGATTATAAATGACATATAACAGAGAAAAACAAAATAAAATGACGCTTCAAGCAAAACACATATTATGTGACGAAAAAAAATATAGCTCTAAGTAAGATATACCGATAGTGTTGAAGACGAAAGAGGGGATGCCTTCCGGGGCATCCCCAAGCTTGGGCGCTTGAGTCTTCCTTGGATATTACCTTGGGGTGCCTTGGGAATCCCCAATCTTAGGTTATTCTCACTCTTTATTCTCCTCATATCGGTGTCTCACCCAAAACTTGAAAACTACAATCACACAAAACTTCATGAGATGGGTTCGTATAGTAAATAAAGATCATTCACTTAGGTACTGTCAAGAAAAGATTAATAATTGTTCTCACATAATACCTACTGTATTTTAACATTCACATAATTTATATCACTGAATATAAGCTATGGGAACACTAAAACAAGGAAACTATGCATGCAAAATAGAATCTGTCAAAAACAGAACAGTCTGTGAAGATCTATAGCATAACCATACTTCCCTGTCTCTAAACATTCTGAAAAATTAGGAAAACTTATAGAATATGGACATAAATACTGTTTAAAAACTTCATAAATTTTTGACGCTCCAGTAAAATCAGAAAAATTCTTTACTGGAGGCAAAAGTTTCTGTTTTTGCACAGAATCAAATCAACAAGTATATATACTATCCCAAAGGCTTTACTTGGCACTTTATTGAAATAAAATACACAAAACATGATTACTACAATAGCTTAATCATGTGAACACACAAAAACATAAAGGAAAAGTCTTGGGCTGTCTCCCAACAAGCGCTTTTCTTTAAAGCCTTTTAGCTAGGCATGATGATTTCAATGATGCTCACATAGGAATAGTAATTGAAACATCCCAAAAGAGCATCATGAATCTCATGACAAGCGCATTTAAGTCTAACCCACTTCCTATGCATGGGGATTTTGTGAGCAAATAATTTATGCGAGCAAGAATCAACTAGCATAGGAAGGCAAAACAAGCATATCTTCAAGACTTTCAACGCATAGAGAGGAAACTTGATATTATTGCAATTCCTACAAGCATAAGTTCCTCCCTCATATTAATTTTCAGTAGCATCATGAAGGAATTCAACAATATAACTATGACATAAAGCATCCTTTTCATGATATACAAGCATAGAAAATTTATTACTCTCCACATACGCAATTTTCTTCTCATTCATTGTAGTGGGAGCAAACTCAACAAAATAACTATCATGAGATACATGATTGACATAACCACATTCAATATTAAAATCATGATGACCAGTTTCATGGTTACTCTCACTGTTTATAGCATACATGTCATAATCATAATCATCATAGATAGGAGGCATGCCATCATCATAATAAATTTGCTCATCAAAACTTGGGGGACAAAAAATATCATCTTCATCAAACATAGCATCCCCAAGCTTGTGGCTTTGCATATCATTAGCATCATGGATATTCAGAGAATTCAAACAAGCATCATTGCAATCATGCTCATCATTCAATGAATTCTCATTAAGTATTTTCACAAATTCTTCCTCTACCAATTGAGCACAATTTTCCGAACCATCATTTTCATGAAAGACATTAAAAAGACGAAGCAATTGAGGCAACCTAAACTCCATTTTTTTACAGTTTTCTTTTATAAAACCAAACTAGTGAAAAACAAGAAACTAAAATATTTAATTGCAAGATCTAAAGATATACCTCGTCGGCAAAAGCGCCAGAAAACGGCTTGATGTCTACTATGCAACTTTATTCTTATAGACTTTGTTGGGCCTCCAAGCGCAGAGTTTTGTGGGACAGTAGCCATTTTCCCTCAAGTGGATGACCTAAGGTTTATCAATCTGTTGGAAGTGTAGGATGAAGATGGTCTCTCTCAAACAACCCTGCAATCAAATACAAGAAATCTCTTGTGTCCCCAACACAGCCAATACAATGGCAAATTGTATAGGTGCACTAGTTCGGCAAAGAGATGGTGATACAACTGCAATATGGATGGTAGATATAGGTTTTTGTAATCTGAAAATATAAAAACAGCAAGGTAACAAGTGTAAAACAGCGAGCAAAACGGTACATAAATGCTTGGAAACAAGGCCTAGGGTTCATACTTTCACTAGTGCAATCTCCCAACAATGCTAACATAATTGAATCATATGACCATCCCTCAACGTGCAACAAAGAATCACTCCAAAGTTCCAATATAGTGGAGAACAATAAGATGAAATTGGTGTAGGTAGTAGAACCACATCAAAGTTATTCTTTCCGATCAATCTTTTGGGCTATTCCTATAAGTGTCACAAACAACCCTAGAGTTCGTACTAGAACAACACCAATGATACATATCAATCAACCCTAATGTCACCTAGATACTCCAATGTCACCTCAAGTATCCATGGGTAAATTATGCGACATGCATCAAACAATTTCAGATCTATCATATTAAATCCAACACAAAGAACTTCAAGGATCACCCCAAGATTTCTATCGGAGAACGTGGTATGAAACGTGAAATCAACTCCTATTAATAGATCCCCAAGGTCACCGGAATCCGCAAGTTGATGCCTCAACATATATCAAGTGAATCAATAGAATACCCCAATGTCACTGCGGGTATCCCACGCAAGACGTACATCAAGTGTTCTCGAACCAAAATATTCAATCCAACATAACGATATCTCAAAGGGAAAGATTCAATTAATCACAACATGATAGCAAGGGAATAACATCATATGATCCGACTATATTAACAAAGCCCGTGATACATCAAGATCGTGACATCTCAAGAACACGATAGAGAGAGAGAGATTGAACACATAGCTACTGGTACATACCCTCAGCCCTGAGGGTGAATTACTCCCTCTTCGTCATGGCGTCTGCCGGGATGATGAAGATGGCCACCGGTGATGGTTTCCCCTCTCCGGCAGGGTACTGGAACGCCTCCAGATTGGTTTTTTTGTTGATACAGAGAGTTGCGGCGGCGGAATGGAGAGTCTTTGTTTATTTCTAGGGTCTCTGAGATTTATAGGATTTTTCAGCGTTGGAATCACGCGTAACGGAGCCACGTGTACCCCACCACATATTAGGGCGCGGCCTAGGGGGACGCCCTCATGGCTTGTGCCCCACGTGTGGCTCCCCTCTGGTGGTTCTTCACTCCATTGCTTCTTTCCTCCAGAAAAAATCACCAAAAAGTTTCAGGCGATTCCGAGAACTTTCATTTTCTGCACAAAAAACAACACCACGGTAATTCTGCTGAAAGCAGCGTCAGTCCGGGTTAGTTCTAAATAAATCATATAAAGTGCATCAAAACCATATAAAAGTATTGTAAACAAAGGCAATCATGGCATGAATACTTCATAAATTATCGATACGTTGGAGACGTATTATGCCACTCCACCCTGCCGGAGTTCATGAGGAATTCGCCCCCAACCTTCACCGAGATTGCTAAACCTTTGGATGCTGACAACTGGATCTGCACCATCGAGGACCTCCTTGCACTGGTCAGTTGCAATGAGGATCGTGAGAATGTGCTTTATGCCTCTCACTGTCTCGGAGGTACCGCCAGAGCATGGTGGGATGGATTCAAGGTCATGCAATGCAACCACGTGATCACCTTGGCTGATTTCAAGGATGGATTCCCTCAAGGCCCACATTCCTTCTGGGATTATGGCTATCAAGAAGCGTGAGTTCCGAGCACTGAAGCAAGGAAGTGGCTCTATCAAGGAGTACATGCAGAAGTTTAACCTCCTGTCGAGGTACGCCCTTGAAGATGTCAACACTAAGGCAGCCAAGATAGAACGCTTCATGGAAGGACTTCAGCAAGCCATGTAGTATCAGCTCATTGTCTGCGACTGCCGGACCTTCTTTGACCTAGTGAATAAGGCCCTCATGCTGGAGGACAAGAGTGATGCTATGGAGGACACCCGCAAGCGTAAGATGATCAGCAAGGGTAGTTCAAGCAACCAAAAGCCTCGCCCCTGGTAGCCAGCTCCAGCCAGGCCAACCTATCCGCCTCAGCAAGCTAGACCTCCTGCACCTCGTCCGAGCTACCAGCCTCACCACTGAGGAACCCTAGGAAGACCCGGACGTCATACTGTGTATGTTCCTTGTCAACTCAACCCCAGCAACCATTCTATTTGATTGTGGGGCTTCATATTCTTTTGTTTCCCAAAAGTTAGCACTAGAGAGTGGTATGAAGCCTACACCCCTGGCTAGTCATATGGTGGTACAAACCCCGGGTACAATTTTTAGAACCAAGATCGGATGTAAGGGACTTGGGATTGTCATCGATGGAGTAGAATTCCTAGCAGATCTTATCATCTTGAAGTCACGAGGCTTGGATGTGATCCTAGGCATGGATTGGTTAACCAAGCACCAAGGCTTGTTAGACTATGCTAAGCGGACTATTACCATGACCAATAGCCAAGGAGTTGAGGTCAAGTATATCCCCAACCCTTCCTCCGCTCACGCTCCTCAAGCAAATTACCTGTCAGGAGTTAAGTTGGACCAACTGCTAGTGGTATGTGAATACCCGGATGTCTTTCCTGATGAGCTTTCCAGAATGCCTCCTGACCGTGACATTGAGTTCATCATTGAGATAATGCCCAGAGTAGGACCCATCTATAAGAAGCCTTATAGAATGGGACCCGAGGAGTTAGCCGAATTGAAGAAGCAACTGGCTGAGCAGCACCAAAAAGGATTTATCCACCCTAGTGCCTCTCCTTGGGGATCACCTGTTCTGTTTGTGGAGAAAAGGGATGGTAGTATTTGACTTTGTGACGATTATTGATCTCTCAATGAAGTCACAATCAAGAACAAGTACCCACTCCCCAAGATCGAAGACTGATATCTACTATGCAACTTTATTCTTGTAGACTATGTTGGGCCTCCAAGCGCAGAGTTTTGTAGGACAGTATCAATTTTCCCTCAAGTGGATGACCTAAGGTTTATCAATCCGTGGGAGGTGTAGGATGAAGATGGTCTCTCTCAAACAACCCTGCAATCAAATACAAGAAATCTCTTGTGTCCCCAACACACCCAATACAATGGCAAATTGTATAGGTGCACTAGTTCGGTGAAGAGATGGTGATACAAGTGCAATATGGATGGTAGATATAGGTTTTTCTAATCTGAAAATATAAAAATAGCAAGGTAGCAAGTAACAAAAGTGAGCACAAACAGTATTGCAATGCTTGAAAACAAGGCCTAGGGTCCGTACTTTCGCTAGTGCAATCTCTCAACAATGCTAATATAATTGGATCACATAACCATCCCTCAACGTGCAACGAATAATCACTCCAAAGTTCTTATCTAGCGGAGAACATAAGAAGAAATTGTTTGTAGGGTACGAAACCACCTTAAAGTTATTCTTTCCGATCGATCTATCTATGAGTTCGTACTAGAAGAGCACCATATGATACGCATCAACCAACTCTAATGTCACCTAGATACTCCAATGTCACCACAAGTATCCATGAGTTAATTATACGATACGCATCAAACAATTTCAGATTCATAATACTCAATCCAACACAAAGAACCTCAAAGAGTACCCCAAGATTTCTATCGGAGAAAGTAGGACAAGAACGTGTATCAACCCCTATGTATAGATTACCCCAATGTCACCGCGGGAATCTGCAAGTTGAGTACCAAAACATATATCAAGTGAATCAATAGAACACCCCATTTTCACTATGGGTATCCGCATGCAAGACATATATCAAGTGTTCTCAAATCCAATATTCAATCCAACATAACGAGATCTCAAAGGGAAAGATTCAATTCATCACAAAAAAGATAGCAAGGGAAACATCATATGATCCGACTATATTAACAAAGCCCATGATACATCAAGATCGTGACATCTCAAGAACACGAGAGAGAGAGAGATTGAACACATAGCTACTGGTACATACCCTCATCGCCGAGGGTGGACTACTCCCTCCTCGTTATGGCCTCCGCCGGGATGATGAAGATGGCCACCGAAGATGATCTACCCTCTCCGGCATGGTACTGGAACGCCTCCAGATTGGTTTTTTGTCGATATGGAGAGTTGCGGCGGCGGAGCGGAGTGTCTAGTGTTATTTCTGGAGGTTTCTATATATATAGGATTTTTGGGCGTTGGTTTCACGCCAAGATAGGCCATGAGGTGAGCACGATACACCAGGGCGCGTTGGGGGGGGCCTGGCATGCCCTGGTGGGTTGTTCCCACCTCGTGGCTCTTCTGGCCGTCCCACGAAGCATCTAGTGCCTCTTTTGTTCCAAAAAAATCGTCAAAAAATTTTGGGCGATTCCGAGAACTTTCATTTTCTGCACAAAAACAACACCATGGTAGTTCTACTGAAAACAGCATCAGTCCGGGTTAGTTCTAAATAAACCATATAAAGTGCATCAAAAACATATAAAAGTATTGTAAACATAGGTGAATATGGCATGAATACTTCATAAATTATCGATACGTTGGAGACGTATCAGCATCCCAAGCTTAATTCCTACTCGTCCTCGAGTAGGTAAATGATAAAATAAATAATTTATGAAGTGTGAATGCTAGCATAGTGCATAAGTTTGATCAATGATAATTTCAACCACATTTCTTAGCGTCATAACAGCAACTCTTTCTCATAAAACTCATCATGATAAAGTAGCAACCAATTCACATGTTATGGTTCAAACAATGAATTCTCTTGAAACTTAACAACCTATGTTCTTAGTCACCAAACAATTGCAATTCAACTTATTCTCAACAAAGTCTAAGTAAGAGCTCCACATACTCAATCATCATATAGTCTTCTATGATTGCTAGTACTCAAAGCATATTTTTAGAACAAATGGCATCCATCGAACACAGAGAAAGATAGAGGCTTAATGTTTCGCCTCCCAACATATTTATCATAAAGATAATTGTCAACAATAATAAATCATGATCAAATATATTTGACTGGATATATATGTTTGCATCTTTCCCCACCACATGATGCTTGCCAACTAATAGATGTAGGTTGGAATAAGAAGTTGACTCAACATGAAAAGTAAATAACATGAAAGTAAATAGATTGTCCCTTCGCAGAGGGAAGCAGGGATTTGCAGAGGTGCCAGAGCTCAAAGCTTAAATCAGAGATTAATATTATTTTGGGAGGTGCACCCTTCCTGTCAATGTTACGACCAAGAGTTATCAATATCTTCCATGTTAAACACATTAGTGGCGGTTCCAAGCGATAAAAGTAAAGGTTTACTCCCCTCCACCAACAAACACACTCCACGGCTAGCCGAATCCACAGGTACCATCCATACCAACAACATTCCTGGGGGGGTTTTGTTTAATTATTTGCATTTTTTTACTTCGGGACTGGGAATCCCTATTACCGCCCCTCACGTGCAAGGACGAGTGAATAAACACTCATCATGAGAATAACCCGCTTAGCATGGAAGATACTGACCGCCCCCGTCGCTCCATGAGCGGTCCAGGCACACAAAACAGATGTTTATTTGAATGTTTAGAGGTGGCACATGCAAATTTACTTGGAATGGCAGTGAAATACCATATATAGGTTGGTATGGTGGACTCTTATGGAAGAAACTTGGCTCAAGGATTTGGATGCACAAGTAGTATCTCTACTTAGTACGAAGTGTTGGCTAGCAAAAGGTTCTAAACAAGCACCACATGTTGGAGGATCCATAACAATATAACTTCTATGCAAATATACACAACCATAACTCATTACGTTGTCTTCCTTGTCCAACTTCAATTAATTTGCTCAAGTTTGAAAATAATTAATGGGTATTCACAATCATAGAAGATGTCCAAGATAATATATGTGTATGCGAAAGTACTCTTCCTTCTACTAATCATTCACGAATTGCTTGTATGACCAATATTGTGATTGTCAAACTTCAATAGATTTTACTTTATAAACCAGATGTGAAAATACTACTAAGCATAAAGCACATTAATAATTTCAGATTTATGATATTCAATTCATTCACAATTTACTCATAGGATATAAGTGAAGCACAAGAGTAAACATCAAACTACTCTTCAAAAGATATAAGTGAAGATCAATGAGTAGGTAAACAATCAAGTAGCTATGTGAGGACTCTCTATCTATCTCTCAATAAAGGTTTTCAGATCTGAATATTTTATTCAAACAGCAAACTAAACAAAAATAGCACACGAAGAATAGCACAAATCGTGTGGACAAATAAAAATTTAGGCTCAAAATAGGCTAAACGATAGTTGTCAAAGAGAGGTGGGATGCGTAGCATCCCCAAGCTTACATGCTTGAGACTTCTTGAAATATTTACTTGGGGTGCCTTGGGCATCCCCAAGCTTGAGCTTTTGTATCTCGTTCAATCCTCTCATATCATGGTTTCACCTATTCTCAAAAACTTCATCCACACAAAAATCGAAAAGAACTCGTGAGATAGGTTAGTACACATAATAATAAATCAAATCTTTATGTACTGCCAAGACAAGTTGCATAATAATTTCAAACATCATCTACTTTTTACTATCATTTCCACAATTTATATCTACCAATATAGGCTATGGAAACTATAGGATAAGCAGATAACAAAACTATGACAGCAATCTGTCCAAACAGAACGGTCTATAGCAATTTATGAAAACAGTGTGCTTATGTAACTCACAAAATTATGAAACTTTAGGACATGCTAAAGAATTTATGACAACACTGTGTAAAAAATTCAGAAACTTTCCACGTTCCAGTAAAATATGAAAATTCAAACACTACAGCAAAAGTTTCTGTTTTTACACAGCACACAACAAAACATGCAATGCAAGCATCCTAAGACAAGACTTGGAGTTTTTATTGAAAAACAAGATTATAAATAACACCTAACAGAAAATAACAAAATATAATGATGATCCAAGCAAAGCACATATTATGTGACGAATAAAAATATAGCTCTAAGTAAGATATACCTATAGTGTTGAAGACGAAAGAGGGGATGCCTTTCGGGGCATCCCCAAGCTTAGACGCTTGAGTCTTACTTGGATATTACCTTGGGGGTGCCTTGGGAATCCCCAAGCTTAGGTTCTTGTCACTCCTTATTCTCCTCACATCGGTGTCTCACCCAAAACTTGAAAACTTCAATCACACAAAACTTAACGGAACTTCGTGAGATGGGTTAGTATAGTAAATAAAGATCATTCACTTAGGTACTGTCAAGACAAGATTCATAATTGTTCCCACATGATACCTACTTTATTCTACCATTCACATAATTTATATCACTGAATATAAGCTATGGAAACACTAAAACAAGCAAACTATGCATGCAAAACAGAATCTGTCAGAAACAGAACAATCTGTGAAGATCTGTAGTATAGCCATACTTCGATGTATCTACAAATTTTTAAAAATTAGGACAACCTGGAAAATTTGTATATCAACACTGTGTAAAAATTTCAGATCATTATCACGCTCCAGTAAAAACTAAAAATTCCTGTACTAGAGTCAAAAGTTTCTATTTTGGTTCAGCATCAATTCTACTCATCTTGTGAGTCATCCCAAAGGCTTTACTTGGCACTTTATTGAAATAAATGACACAAAACATGATTACTACAGTAGATTAATCATGTGAACACACAAAAACATAAAATAAAAGTGTTGGGTTGTCTTGCAACAAGCGCTTTTCTTTAATGCCTTTTAGCTAGGCATGATGATTTCAATGATGCTCGTAGAGGAATAATATTTGAAACATGTAAGAGAGAATCATGAATCCCATGACAAGCACATTTAAGTCTAACCCAATTCCTACGCATAGGGATTTTGTGAGCAAACAATTTATGGGAGCAAGAATCAACTAGCATAGGAAGGCAACACAAGCATAACTTCAAAACTTTGAACACATAGAGAGGAAACTTGATATTATTGCAATTCCTACAAGCATATGTTCCTCCCTCATAATAATTTTCAGTAGGATAATTAAGGAATTTCACAATATAACTATCACATAAAGCATTCTTCTTTTAGGACCGAAAGTATGTCTAGAGGGGGGGATTAGACTACTTGACCAAATAAAAATCTACTTTGTCCCAATTTTAAGTGTTGGCAGATTTTAGCATTCATAGCAAGTCAAGCACACCCTACACATGCATGTCTAAGAGTATAGCAGTGGAAAGTAACAACAAGCATGAGTTGTAAAGGAAGGGTAGGAGGATCAAATGCAATTTGTAGACACGGTTTTTCCCGTGGTTCCGATAGGTGGTGCTATCGTACGTCCACGTTTATGGAGTCTTCAACCCACGGAGGGTAACGGTCGTGAGAGTCCACGGAGGGCTCCACCCATAAGGGTCCACGAAGTAGCAACCTTGACTATTCCATAACGGCTTCCGTCCACGAAGGACTATCCTCACTATGGGTAGATCTTCACGAAGTAGGCGATCTCCTTGCCCTTACAAACTTCTTGGCTCAACTCCACAACACGAAGTAGGAGGCTCCCAAGCGACACCTAACCAATCTAGGAGGCACCACCATCCAAAAGGTAATTGGCTCGGCAATGTCGATGAACTCCTTGCTGTTGTGCTTCAAGATGATAGACTTCTCAACACACAATCACTCTCTCATAGATTTGGCTATGGTGGAAGAGATTGATTTGGTGGAAAGCAACTTGGGGAGGCAAGAGATCAAGATTCATATGGATGGAGTGGAAAGGCTTGATGTCAACACAAGGGTAGGTGGCTCTCTCTCAGAAAATTGGTTGGGGCAAGTATGGAATAGTTCTGAGTGCTTCTCTTCCGAGTGGGTGGTGGTGAAGGGGTATATATAGGCATCTCCAAAATCCAACCGTTACACATTAAGTGACCAACTCGGTGACACCGATGTGTGAATCTCGGTGGTACCAAAGTGACCAAAAGGTGACAACTTTTGAATCTCGGTGAGACCGATATATAATTCTCGGTGGTACCGATTAGGTGACCAATGGTCAGATTGCGCAACTCGGTGACGCCGATTCGGAAAACTCGATGGTACCGATTTTATGAATCGAGGTAACAGAAAGTTGGCAACCCAAACTCGGTGGCACCGAAGTGGAATCGGTTGCACCGATGTGCTAGGGTTTGGCATGGGTCTGTCTGAGTTTGGGAATCGGTGGCACCGAGTGGAAAGTGTTGGTTGCACCGATTTTGGATATTTGACTTTGGACAGACTTTTGTGGAAGAGCTTGTGGGCGTTTTTGGTGACTATCACTTGTGCACGTATGAGCATTTTGTTCACCAACAGTACCTTACCCCCTTTTAATAGTATTGGCTTTCCTATGGACTCAAAGTGATTTCTCACAAAGTAAAATGTAGAGTCCTCTTGATTGAAGCTTTGCCAATCCTTTTCCTTGCATCTTGGGGTATCTCCACAATCTTTTGCCATTCCTATCATTGAACTTTTCCTGAAATATGCTTAGTGGAAACATTAGTTCAATGACATATATGTTGTTATTAATTACCAAAACCACCAAGGGAGCAAATGTGCTTTCACTTTTCATGATATACAAGCATAGAAAATTTATTACTCTCACCATAAGCAAATTCCTTTTCATCCATGGTAGTGGGAGGAAACTCAACAAAATAACTATCATGAGAAACTTGATTGACATAACCACATTCAATATTAAAATCATGGTGACAAGTTTCATGGTTACTCTCACTGTTTATAGCATACATGTCATCACAATAATCATCATAGATAGGAGGCATGTCATCTTCATAATAAATTTGCTCATCAAAACTTGGGGGACTAAAAATATCATCTTCATGAAACATAGCATCCCCAAGCTTGTGGCTTTGCATATCATTAGCATCATGAATATTCAGAGAATTCATACTAGCAACATTGCAATCATGCTCATCATTCAAGGAATTCTCATTAAGTATTTTCATAGTTTCTTCCTCTACCAATTGAGCAAAATTTTCGGAATCCTTATTTTCACGAAAGACATTATAGAGACGAAACAAATGATGCAATCTAAACTCCATTTTTTGTAGTTTTCTTTTATAAAATCAAACTCGTGAAAAACAAGAAACTAAAAGATTTAATTGCAAGATCTAAAGATATACCTTCAAGCACTCACCTCCCCGGCAAAGGCGCCAGAAAAGAGCTTGATGTCTACTACGCAACTTTATTCTTGTAGACTATGTTGGGCCTCCAAGCGCAGAGTTTTGTAGGACAGTAGCAATTTTCCCTCAAGTGGATGACCTAAGGTTTATCAATCTGTGGGAGGTGTAGGATGAAGATGGTCTCTCTCAAACAACCCTGCAATCAAATACAAGAAATCTCTTGTGTCCCCAACACACCCAATACAATGGCAAATTGTATAGGTGCACTAGTTCGGCGAAGAGATGGTGATACGAGTGCAATATGGATGGTAGATATAGGTTTTTGTAATCTGAAAATATAAAAACATCAAGGTAGCAAGTAACAAAAGTGAGCACAAACGGTATTGCAATGCTTGAAAACAAGGCCTAGGGTCTGTACTTTCGCTAGTGCAATCTCTCAACAATGCTAATATAATTGGATCACATAACCATCCCTCAATGTGCAACGAAGAATCACTCCAAAGTTCTTATCTAGCGGAGAACATAAGAAGAAATTGTTTGTAGGGTACGAAACCACCTTAAAGTTATTCTTTCCGATCGATCTATCCAAGAGTTCGTACTAAGATAACACCAAGTTATCCTCTCTGATCGATCTATCTAAGAGTTCGTACTAGAATAACACCATATGATACACATCAACCAACTCTAATGTCACCTAGATACTCCAATGTCACCACGAGTATCCATGAGTTAATTATATGATACGCATCAAACAATTTCAGATTCATAATACTCAATCCAACACAAAGAACCTCAAAGAGTACCCCAAGATTTCTATCGGAGAAAGTAGGACAAGAACGTGTATCAACCCCTATGCATAGATTACCCCAATGTCACCGCGGGAATCCGCAAGTTGAGTACCAAAACATATATCAAGTGAATCAATAGAACACCCCATTGTCACTACGGTTATCCGCATGCATGACATATATCAAGTGTTCTCAAATCCAATATTCAATCCAACATAACGACATCTCAAAGGGAAAGATTCAATTCATCACAACAAGATACCAAGGGAAACATCATATGATCCGACTATATTAACAAAGCCCGTGATACATCAAGATCGTGAAATCTCAAGAACACGAGGGAGAGAGATTAAACACATAGCTACTGGTACATACCCTCAGCCCCGAGGGTGGACTACTCCCTCCTCGTCATGGCCTCCGCCGAGATGATGAAGATGGCCACCGGAGATGATCTACCCTCTCCAGCATGGTACTGGAACGCCTCCAGATTGGGTTTTTGTCGATACGGAGAGTTGCGGCAGCGGTGCGGAGAGTCTAGTGTTATTTCTGGAGGTTTCTATATATATAGGATTTTTAGGCATTGGTTTCATGCCAAGATGGGCCACGAGGTGAGCACGATACACCAGGACGCGCCGAGGGGGCCTGGCGCGCCCTGGTGGGTTGTGCCCACCTCGTGGCTCTTCTGGCCCTCCCGCGAAGCGTCTAGTGCCTCTTTAGTTCCAAAAAAATCATCAAAAAGTTTCGGGCGATTCCGAGAACTTTCATTTTCTGCACAAAAACAACACCACGGTAGTTCTGCTGAAAACAGCGTCAGTCCGGGTTAGTTCTAAATAAATCATATAAAGTGCAGCAAAACCATATAAAAGTATTATAAACATAGGTGAATATGGCATGAATACTTCATAAATTATTGATATGTTGGAGACGTATCAAAGACCTATTCGATCAGCTAAATGGTGCCAAGGTGTTTTCCAAGATCGATCTCAGGTTTGGGTACTATCAGTTGAAGATCAGGCCCCAAGACATTCCCAAGATGACATTCGTAACCCAATATGGCATGTATGAGTACACGGTCATGTCATTTGGGTTGACCAATGCGCCAGCTTACTTCATGTACATCATGAACTAAGTTTTCATGGAGTACTTGGAAAAGTTTGTCGTTGTCTTCATTGACGACATAATCATCTACTCCAAGTCTGAAGAGGAGCATGAGCAACACTTGAGAATGGTCCTAGACAAGCTTCGAGAGCACCAACTTGATGCCAAATTCAGCAAGTGCAAATTCTGGCTGCATGAAGTTGGATTCTTAGGTCATGTGATGACTGCAGAAGGATTGTTAGTAGATCCCGACATGATTGAAGCCGTGACTAAATGGCAATCCCCAAGCAAGGTGAAGGAAGTCGGAAGCTTCCTCGGACTCGCAGGATACTACCATAAGTTTGTTGAAGGATTCTCAAGCATTGCTAGACCTATGACTCAGCTCTTGAAGAAGGACAAGAAGTTCGAATAGACGCCGAAGTGCGAGGAAAGCTTCCAAGATCTCAAGAAGAGATTGACAATAGCCCCAGTTTTGGCCACCCGCGATATTCACAAGGAGTTTGTGATATATTGTGATGCATCGAGAACCGGGCTTGAGGGTGTTCTTATGCAAGAAGGTAGAGTCGTAGCATATCTGATGCAGAGCATCCCACCATCATCCCCATGGAATCTACACCACCACTACAAGCACCAACTGGACCTATGACTAGAGCTCGAGTGCGTGCCACCGAAACAAAGGTGAACTCCCTCCTCTTTGTGATACACATAGATATCAATGGAACTTGGATGGTACCTCACAAAAAAACCCTATGCATCATTAGGCACGAGGAGAGCACCCCAGGAAGGACTAGGAAGGATGAACAAGGCCATGAGGAGGAACATCAAGAAGCATGGAAGACAAAGTCCAAGCTGCAACCAAGAAGCCCAGCTCCAGACTACCCCGTGTGCACGGGCCCAAAAGACCCTATGTGCACGAGGGTACCCAAAGTCCCTGGACACCCCGTGCGCACGGGCTATCCGATGTAGCTGTCGGACACCCCGTGCACACGGGCGTGTACCGTGCCCACGGGACCCCCGTGCGCACGGGGTTAACTTAGGCCGTGTGCACGGGTCTCATAGGCAAACCGAGGGAGATTTGTCCCTTTTTCCCCCACTTCGTTTCCCACCTCCAGCTACCTATATATTTCATACTTGGATCATTTGTTAGGGTTAGCTTATGTTTAGCACTTAGATTTGTTGAGCATAGCTCCATCTACTTTCCTCCTCTCTTTGGAGACGACCTCTCGTTGAGAAGATCCAAGTGGATGCCAAGGCCCCTCTCAAGGGAAGATCCCTAGTGGATTTCAAGACCCTCCTTTGGAGCGGAAGCTACCGGTACTTGTATCCATTCATTGAACTCATTTCGAGACTCGTGTGTTCGTGTGGATTTAGCGGATGTGTAATCGGAGATTGCGTCTTGAGTGTTTGTGTTCTCTCTTGTGATTTCCTCATGTTTTACTCCGTTTTCTTCGTGTTCACCCCCAAATCCACCTCCAATTCGTGAAAGATCGATGCACACGGGTGTGCCTCGTATCATCTTGGTATCATGAGCCAGGTTGATCATGAATTTGGAGCCCCCCTCTTCGTTTTCTAGCCTAATTATGTTTGATTTCGTCCCAATTCAAAAATCCCCACAAAAATAGCCATACCAAAAAAATTGCAATTGTTGATTTTGATCCATGGAATGTGTGCCTAGCGAGTGGATCTAGAGTTCTATCCAAAAGAATCCCTGAAAATTCTCTCATAGGCACCGATTTCTTGCATTTCCCGAAAAATTTCCGCCACCCCGTGCCCACGGGTACCCGCGAAACTCCCTGACTACACCATGCCCATGGGCTCAAAAGACCCCGTGCGCACGGGCTATACAGAGCAGCCACAACTTTTTTGTTTTCTTTGCCCCTTTGCATCACCACCACATATCCCCTTCCGCCATTGTTCCTATAATTTTGTTTCGAAGATTTGAGTTGTGGTTTCTGTTTCCTAAGGTGTTTCCGCTAATTAGGGACGGTACTACTTCCACATCACCACCATTCATCATCGCTCCGGCCTCGACATCGACATCGGCTACTTCGCCTATTGGCATCTCAACCGTAAGCAAGGATGGTAACTGATACGTCTCCAATGTATCTATAATTTTTTATTGTTCCATGCTGATATATTATCATTCTAGGATACTTTTTGGGTCATTATTTACCAATTTTTAATATTTTCGAGCACTAACCTATTGACCCAGTGCCCAGTGCCAGTTGCTGTTTTCTGCATGTTTTTTGCTTTTCAGGTTTATTGTACCAAACAAAGTCCAATTGCCATGAAACTTTTTGAAGATTTTTTTTGGACTATATGAAGATCTATAAGGTTTGTTAGGAAGCCAGGAGGTGCACGAGAGCCCCACCACACATCATGGCGTGCCCTGATATGTGGTGGCCCCCTCGGGCGCCTCCCGACATCCCTCTTCAGCCTATAAATTCTCTAAAATCCTAAAAACCCTAGAGGCAGTCCCGTAACCCTTTTTCCGCCGCCGCAAGTCTTTGTTCTGTCGCGAGGCCATCTGGAGCTCCGTTCCGGCACCCTGCCGGAGGGGGGATCAATCATGGAGGGCCTCTTCATGAACCTTGCTGCCCTCATTATGATGTGTGAGTAGTTCGCCGCAGACCAACGGGTCCTTAGGTAGTACCTAGATAGCAATCTCTCTCTCTTATGATCTTCAATACAATGGTCATCGCATCTTCGCTTTGATCTATCCGATGTAATCCTATTGTGTGGTGTGTTTGTTGGGATCCGAAGAATTGTGGGTTTATGTTCAGATTATTCATGAAAAGTATTTGAGATGCCTCTGAATTATATTATATCTTAAGTGCATGATCATTATAGCTTCGTAATGCTCTCCGATCTATTGATATGCTTTGGCCAAGTAGATTGATATTTCATCGGTGGGAGTGGTGCGTCGTGGTAGGTTCAACCTGGCGAGTTTCTATATCCCAGTGACAAAGTAGGGGACAAGATGCCTCTTTGTGTTGTTGCTACTATGGATAAAATTACGGGGTTCATTCATATTGTTTGGGTTTACTTTGTCTACATCATGTCATCGTTCTCCAAGCATTACTCTGTTTTACTTAATACTCTAGATGCATGCTGGATAGCGGTCGATGAGTGGAGTAATAGTAATAGGTGCAGGTAGGAGTCGGCCTATTTGCTTATGGACGTGATGCCTATATATACATGATCATTGACGTGAACATCGCATAACTATCCACTTTTCTATCAATTGCTCAACAGTAATTTGTTTACCCACCGTATGCTGCCTACATGAGAAATGCCACTAGAGAACACTATGGCCCCCGGGTCTATTCACTTATATATTTGCAAACGATATTATTACCTTGCTTTCTTTATTTACTTTTTATTTATTTTGCAATTTATATTTATCAACAATTATCTACACAACTCATTTGCTTGCAAATAACGAGATCAAGGGGATTGACAACCCTCTTGCCCGCGTTGGGTGCAAGTTGTTTGTTCATTTGTGTGCAGCCGCTGAAGACGGTTGAGGATTGATATTCCTATTGGTTTGATAAACCTTGGTTTCATAATAGAGGGAAATACTTATCCGCTTTGTGCTGCAATTACCCTTTCCTCTTCACTGAAAATCCAACGCAGATCACAAGTATCAGGAAGGATTTATGGCGACGTTGCCGGGGAATATCATCATCAACTACCAAGTAACTTCACACAAATATTAATTCACTTGTTCTTCTTTTTATTTGCTGTTATATTTAGCTTGTCTCATAAAAATCAAAAATACAAAAATATTTGTATTTGCTTGTTACTAGTTTACTTCTTCGCTTACTAGTTTACTTGTCTTGCTTGTTACTTTGCTTGTTCGGTCACCATGTCTCAAGATACTACTAAGTTGTGTGACTTATCAAATACTAATAATAATGATTTTATTAGTACACCTATACCACCCACCACTAGTGCAGAGGCTTTTGATATTAATGCTGCATTACTAAATCTTGTCATGAAAGATCAATTTTCGGGAAGTCCTAATGAGGATCCCGCGTCACATCTTAATACCTTTGTTGAATTATGTGACATGCAAAAGAAAAAGTATATGGATAATGATATTGTGAAATTAAAATTATTCCTTTTTCACTAAGAGATAAAGCTAAAGCTTGGTTTTCATCTTTACCACGTAATAGTATTGGAACATGGGATAAGTGTAAAGATGCTTTTATTGCCAAGTATTTTCCTCCTCCTAAGATCATCTCCCTTAGAAATCAAATAATGAATTTTAAACAGCCAGATCAAGAGCATGTCGCACACGCTTGGGAGAGCATGAAATTAATGATAAGAAATTGTCCAACTCATGGTTTAAATATGTGGATGATTATCCAAAACTTCTATGCTGGACTAAACTTTGTGTCTAGAAATCTTTTAGATTCTGCTGCAGGTGGTACCTTTATGGATGTGACCTTAGGAGAGGCCACCAAACTTCTGGACAACATCATGACAAATTATTCTCAATGGCATACTGAAAGGGCTCCAACCGGTAAGAAGGCAAATTATGTCGAAGAAATCGCTACTTTGAGTGAAAAAGTGGATGCTCTTATGAATATGGTTGCTAGTAAAAATGCTCATGTTGATCCCAATGATGTTCCCTTGTCTACTTTTATTGAGCAAAATAATGATGCTATTTATGTCAACTTTGTCTCGCGAAATAATTTCAATAACAATGCATATAGAGGAAATTTCAATTCTAGACCATATCCCGGTAATTCCTCTAACAACTATGGAAATTCTTATGGTAATTCTTATGGAAATTCATATACAAATGATAATAGGGTACCCTCTGATATTTACAAGACAATTAAAGAATTTATTAATTCTCAAAAGATTTTCAACACTATGGTAGAAGAAAATTGCATGTAGTTGACACTTTGGCTAAAAACATGGATAGAATTGCTCATGATGTGGAAACTCTTAAAAATAAAGCTTTGCCACCCAAGCATGATTTTAATTATGCTATTAAATCTATCCAAATATCTATTAATGAAAGTAAGGAGAGGACCGCTAAGTTGTGAGCTAAGCGGGAGTTCTTAGAAAAAGCTCTTCCACCCGGTTTTACCGGAATCATGATGAAGATCTTAAAATTATTGGTGTTTCTCCTATTGAATCTTTATTTACCTCTCTGAATATAAATGATAATGGGACTGGAGATGAGTCAACTTTAGTAGAGGAGCGTCCCGTGTGCTTGGAGGATGATGATTTTGATGCTAAAACTGAAAAATGTGGGTTTGGAGAGGTCAAAACTTTAACTAGTGATGCACCACTATCTTGGATTGCAAGGACTTTAATTATGATAATTTCTCTTTATTATAATATATTTCCTTGTTGCAATCTGTTATTAGCTCACCCAATGCTTATCAACAAAACAAAGCTTTTACCGAACATATAGTAGAAGCTATGATAAGAGCTTATGATGAGAAACCTGAGATTGAAGTTTCTATTCCTAGAAAATTGCACAATGAGTGGGAACCTACTATCAAAATAAAGATCAAAAAATATGAATACAATGCTTTGTGTGACCTTGGTGCTAGTGTTTCAATTATTCCTAAAACTCTTTGTGATGTGCTCGGTCTCACTAATATTTAAGATTGCTCTCTCAACTTGCATCTTGCGGATTCTACCATCAAGAAACCTTTAGGTAGAATTAATGATGAGCTTATTATTGCAAATAAAAATTATGTGCCTATAGATTTCATTGTGCTTGATATTGATTGCAATCCTTCTTGTCCCATAATACTTGGAAGACCTTTCTTACGAACTATAGGTGCAATCATTGACATGAAAGAGGGAAATATAGGTTCCAATTCCCATTAAAGAAAGGGGTGGAACACTTCCATAGAGAGAGAATTAAACCACATTATGAATCAATTATGAGACCACTTATGGGTGGAGTGTCAAAGATGACAATACTTGAAACTATGCATTGTGCCTAGCTAGGGGCATAAAACAATAGCGCTTGTTGGGAGGCAACCCAATAGCTATCTTTAAATTTTTCCTTAGAACTTTCTGTTTATTTTTAATAGCATGATTATTGCCTCTGTAATGATTATGTTTTTGTGTTTAAATTAGTGTTTGTGCCAAGTAAAGCCTTTGGGATGACTCACAAGATGAGTAGAATTGATGCTGAAACAAAACAGAAACTTTTGACTCTAGTACAGGAATTTTCTTTTTTTTTTCTGGAGCGTGATAATGATCTGAAATTTTTGCACAGTGTTTCTATACAAATTTTCTAGGTTTTCCTAATTTTTCAGAATTTTTTGAGTTACAGAAGTATAGGGTGTCTATAGATTGCTACAGACTGTTCTGTTTTAGACAGATTCTGTTTTTGCTTTCATAGTTGCTTATTTTGATTAAACTATGGATTGTATCGGGGGGTATAAGCCATGGAGAAGTTATAATACAGTACCTATTATGCATTTATGAAATTTGAATCAATTTACAAAAGTACTTAAAGTATGCAATATGTTTCTTATACTAACGGATCTCACGAGGTTTTGTTGAGTTTTGTGTGATTGAAGTTTTCAAGTTTTGGGTGTTATCTTGATGGACAGAGGAATAAGGAGTAGCAAGAGCCTAAGCTTGGGGATGCCCAAGGAACCCCAAGATAATATTTTAAAGGAGACTCAAGCGTCTAAGCTTGGGGATGTACCGAAAAGCATCCCCTCTTTCGTCTCAAATCCATCGGTATGTCACTTGGAGCTACATTTTTATTCGCCACATGATATGAATTTTGCTTGGAGCGTCGTTTGCTTTTATTTGCTTTTACTTTGAGTTTGCCACAATCATTGTTTGCTGGACACACCTATTTAAGAGAGACACACCTTCATCATAATTTATTAGAATACTCTATGTGCTTCACTTATACCTTTTGAGCTTAGCAGTTGCTCTAGTACTTCACTTATATCTTTTTGAGCACGGTGGCGTGTAGATTTTATAGAAATGATTTCACTCTAGTTCTTCACTTATATTTGTTTGAGAGTTAATAAATAGTGACGGTAATTTTCATGGGTCATACAGACTAGTCCAAAAATATGAGTTATTGAAAGAGTGATAATCAAAACCATCATGTATCACATATAAAGAAATTGTGGGTTAATGATATTGATGTAGTAATATGAAATAGGTGTGAGTTCATAATTGTTAAACCATAGAAGGGTCGATATTAAGAGGGGTTAACCTTTTTGTTCATCTAAAAATTAAAGAGGCATGGTGATGAAGTGTGAGCATTTGTATTCCTCGTTGAAATCCTAGTGTTGTTTCGGGTCGGAAGCGCGCGATGGTTAACTCCTACCAACCTCTTCCCTCAGGGCATGCGATTAGTACTTTGATCTATGATAAACTAATAAAACTTTGCAATAAGTATATGAGTTCTTTATGACTAATGTGAAACCATGGACATACGCAACCTCACATTTTCATAATTTGCTAGCCTCTTCGGTACCGTGCATAGCCCGTTCTCACCTCGAGGATCGGTGCAAATTTCGCCGGTGCATCCAAACCCCGTGACATGACACGCTCTGTTGCACATAAGCCTTATTATATCTTCCTCAAAACAGCCACCATACCTACCTATCATGGCATTTCCATAGCCATTCCGAGATATATTGCCATGCAAATTCCATCGTCACTTCACATGATTAGTTCGTTCATCGTCATATTGCTTTGCATGATCATATAGAGCTGATATAGTATTTGTGGCAAAGCCACCTTCATAATGTTTTTGATACATGTCACGCTAGATCATTCACATCCTGGTACACTACCAAAGGCATTCATACAGATTCATGTCTTCATATCAGTTCTCCATATTGAGTTGTAAGTAAATAAAAGTGTGATGATCATTATTGTTAAAGCATTGTCCCAGTGAGGAAAGAATGATGGAGACGATGATTCTCCCGTAAGTCAAGATGAGACTTCGGATGAAAATAAAGATGGGGGAGGCCAAATGAGCCCACCATCCATTCAAAAAACTGAGAGAAAATGAGAGAAGGGACTTTGCTACTATCCTTTACCACACGTGTGCCTCAAAGTGGCACCATGTTCCTCATGTAGAAAGTCTCATGATATATCACTTTCATATGCTAGTGGGTATTACCTATTCATTATTACAAACTTGGCTTGTATATTCCTATGTCGGTCTTCCTCAAATGTACGAGGTCTTCATGAGCAAGAAAGTTGGATGCACACCCCACTTAGCTTCATTTGAGCTTTCATACACTTATAGCTCTAGTGCATCAGTTGCATGGCAATCCCTACTCCTTGCATTGACATCTATCGATGGGCATCTCCATAGCCCGTTGATACGCCTAGCTGATGTGAGACTATCTTCTCCACTTCCTACCCCTTTGATATCTACCACCATATTCTATTCCACTTAAATACTATGTCCAATGGCTCACGCTCATGTATTGCGTTAAGAATAAAAAGTTGATGCATATTGAAAAAGTATGAACCAATTGTCTGACTTGGACACCGTGGTGCTTAACATTTGTATTAATGTGGTGAAGATGTAGCCATGCCTTGCTAATACAATAAGATGACTGGGGGTAAACTTTTCTTAAGAATCGTATACTTTTAAGAATTAACAATTCTGTTTCTTACACTTTGAATATTTCTATGTCAATATTTGTTGATTCATATTTTCTCAATGAGCATACCTGAATAAGATTACATAGTGGATAGCATGTCACATCAAAAATTCTGTTTTTATCATTTACCTACTCGAGGACGAGCAGGAATTAAGCTTGGGGATGCTTGATACGTCTCCAACGTATCTATAATTTTCGATTGTTCCATGCTGATATATTATCATTATAGGATACTTTTTGGGTCATTATTTACCAATTTATAATATTTTTGAGCACTAACCTATTGACCCAGTGCCTAGTGCCAGTTGTTGTTTTCTGCATGTTTTTTGCTTTTCAGGTTTGCTGTACCAAACGAAGTCCAATTGACACGCAACTTTTTGATGGTTTTTATGGACTATATGAAGACCAAGAAGCTTCTGAAGGAAGCCAGGAGGTGCACGAGGGCCCCACCACACATCAGGGCGCGCCCTGGGGGTCGTGCCCTGATATGTGGTGGCCCCCTCGGGCGCCTCCCGACGTCCCTCTTCGGCCTATAAATTCTCTAAAATTTTAAAAACCCTGGAGGCAGTCCTTAACCCCTTTTTCCTCCCACGCAAGTCTCTGTTACGTCGTGAGGCCATCTGGAGCTTCGTTCCGGCACCTTGCCGGAGGGGGGATCGATCACGGAGGGCCTCTTCATCAAACTTGATGCCCTCATGATGATGTGTGAGTAGTTCACCACGGACTTACGGGTCCATAGCTAGTACCTAGATGGCAATCTCTCTCTCTTATGATCTTCAATACAATGGTCATCGCATATTCTCTTCAATCTATCCGATGTAATCCTATTGTGCGGTGTGTTTGTTGGGATCCGAAGAATTATGGGTTTATGTTCAGATTGTTCATGAAAAGAATTTGAGATGCCTCTGAACTATATTATCTCTTAAGTGCATGATCATTATAGCTTCGTAATACTCTCCGATCTATTGATATGCTTTGGCCAAGTAGATTGATATTTCATCGGTAGGAGTGGTGCGTTGTGGTAGGTTCAACTTGGCAAGTTTCTATATCCCAGTGACAAAGTACGGGACAAGATGCGTCTTTGTGTTGTTGCTACTAAGGATAAAACGATGGGGTTCATTCATATTGTTTGATTTTACTTTGTCTACATCATGTCATCGTTCTCCAAGCATTACTCTGTTTTACTTAATACTCTAGATACATGTTGTATAGCGGTCGATGAGTGGAGTAATAGTAATAGGTGCAGGCAGGAGTCGGCCTATTTTCTTATAGACGTGATGCCTATATATACATAATCAGTGTCATGAACATCGTATAACTATCCGCTTTTCTATCAATTGATCAACAGTAATTTGTTTACCCACCGTATGTTGCCTACATGAGAGATGCCACTAGAGAACACTATGGCCCCCGGGTCTATTCACTTATATATTTGCAAACGCTATTATTACCTCGCTGCCTTTATTAACTTTTTATTGATTTTGAAATTTATATTTATCAACAATTATCTACACAACTCATTTGCTTGCAAATAATGAGATCAAGGAGATTGACAACCCTCTTGCCCGCGTTGGGTGCAACTTGTTTGTTCATTTGTGTGCAGCCGCTGAAGACGGTTGATGATTGATATTCCTATTGGTTCGATAAACCTTGGTTTCATAACTGAGGTAAATACTTATCCTCTTTGTGTTGCAATTACCCGTTCCTCTTCATGGAAAACCCAACGTAGATCACAAGTATCAGTAACCTCGACGACATCTGTGTCCATTTCCTTGCCATTGCATTGATCGCTTCGAGCCTATTACGTACCTTACCCATTGAGACTAGCGAGTTGAGAATTGTCGGGCCACGTTACTTGTGCACCGTAGTGATACTCTTATGCCGCATAGCTAGCTTTAGCGTGCAAACATCTTGTTATCTACATTGTGCCATAAGTCTCTCCCGTGCATATCCATAATACTTGTCTCATATCGTGGTTCGAGCATCAAGCATAGAGAAAAAAAACAAGAAAAGGCTTTTTAAGCAAAAGAGAAGATACAAAAGAGCTTGTAAGCAATAGAGATAGCATTGAGCAATTTTGGCATACTCATACATACATAGCATACTTGGGATTGAACACGGCACATTACTCTCATAGGTTGGTGCACAAGCGCGTATCTAGCCCATTTGAGCAATCGAGCTATTTGTCTCTCTTGTATCCGTATAACACGAGCCTTTCTGTGGCATCACATCTAGTGCTCATTCCTTGGTTGCGCGGATCCCATTTATCTATTCGTGTGTGTGTTCCTAGTACCACATAGATATAGATCTATTTGCTTTGCATTGCCATTTTGTGAATCTTTCTCAACATTTGTGATATTTTGAATCTCATTTGCTTGAATTTTGTGCCACTTGTCCTAACCGAGCCACTCCATAAGATTTACTTGTGTAGGTGTGAGAAGGCTAATCTCCGGTACCAATTCTACTATTTTCACATTGGCACATTGAGTGCTTGATCCATTTTCAACTTACGGAATGATATTTGGTATTGTCTTTCACTCTTCCACTTATATCTACTTGAGTGATATGGATAGATCAAGCATCCACAACCCGTCATTTGAGGAGCAAGAGGACGACGCAACCGCTTACGTCACCAAGCTACAATTCTTCGATGCGCAAAAGGCAATGTGCCAATCGCATGACGTCTTGAACGACCGCATCGAGCAACTCGCCACCGACGTACGCAAATCCGAAGTGCAAACAAGGGACTACCTCAACACCAAGCTCTCAAGCCAAATGGAGGAATTTCGCGCCTTGATGGTCAAACGTGCTTCTTCAACATCTACATCGTCAAGAAGGCGCAACTCAAGTCACCGCTCATCAGAGTACTCTTCCGGCGAGAGTCCACCTCGAGCACATTCTCATCACCGAGATGACCGCTCCGGTCCAAGTTCACACCAGGATCGCCAACATCAAGCTTCGGATAATCCCTTCCATGGCAATGGACTAAAAGATCGACTTCGCGAGCGTGCTTGGCGTCACCAACAAGAACAAGAAGCATTGGAACAAGAACGCGAACAACAACATCGTGAAGAAGAACTATGCCACCGTGAAGAACAAGCGCTAGAAGCCCAACATGCACTCCATGATGCTACTCGTGCGTTGGAGGAACGCAACCGTCAAGAACAAGAAGAACTTCGCCGTGAGCGACAAGAAGAAGCCCATCACCAAGAGGAGCACCACAAAATGCAAAACCGAGCGCGTCCACCACGTCGTCGTCCTCAAGTTCATCACGACGAATCTGAGGGCAAAGACGAACAAGGGCAAGAACATCAACAACAAGACTACGACATTGAGGCTTCACCTCCAAGACAAGGATTCCGGCCTCACCACCACAACGATGAACAATGCTTCGACAAGCTCAAGTTCACAATGCCATAGTTCTTCGGAAGCAATGATCCTGAAGACTACCTCTCATGGGCACTCAAAGTTGACAACATTTTGTGTCTCCACAACTATGGGGAAGACAAGAAGATATCCATGGCTTCACTCGAGTTCCAAGACTACGTTCTTATTTGGTGGGAACAAGTGATTGAGCGAAGAAGAGAAAGAGGTGAACCTCCTATCAACACTTGGGCCCAAATGAAGGATCTCATCAGAGCTCACTTTGTGCCTAAACACTACAATGGGGATCTTTTCAAGAAGCTACAACAACTCAAGCAAGGTACCAAGTCGGTAGAAGAGTACTATCAAGAGATAGAAATCGCAATGATCCGCGCAAATGTCAAGGAAGATGAAGAGCAAACAATGGCACGTTTCTTGAATGGCCTCAACTACCAAGTCAAGAAAATCGCGGACTTTCAACCATATTCCAACCTACTCGAACTTGTGCATCAAGCGACCTAAACGACAAGTGCAAGATGACTACAAGTACTCCAAGTTCTCTTACAAGACCTACGGTTCAAGTACTCAAGCTTCTCCGACCACGACGCCTTCGACTACGAAACCTACAACCACTACCGGCGACAAGTCAAGCTACAAGGACAAGATGACTTCGTCAAACCGACTTCCTACAAGCAACTACAAATTGAGAGCTTCATCCTCTACACTGACACCGGATGCTACCGCTAAATCAAGCTCCATCAAGTGTTTCACATGCCAAGGCCGAGGCCACAAGACTTACCAGTGTCCAACAAAATGCACCATGATCCTTCAATACGATGGCACCTATGAATCTATGAGCGATGACGAGATGGAAGCATTGGAGCATGTGGCCATGCATCGTCAAGTCAATGAAGATGAAGATTTGCAAATCTTTTGCGACAATGATCCGAGCCCCGCTCTCGTTGTCTCCAAGGTTTTGACGCTTCAACAATACGAAGATGAGGACCAACGTTGCCACATCTTCCATACCAAGGCGGGCATCCAAGGAAATTCCGTCAAGGTCATCATCGATGGCGGAAGTTGCCACAATTTGGCAAGTGAGGACCTTTGTTCCAAGCTCCAATTGGTCAAGAAGAAGCACCCTCACCCCTACAAGGTCCAATGTCTAAGTGATTCCGGCACCCTCCAAGTTGAACACACCGTGCAAGTTTCCTTCAAGATAGGCGCTTATGAAGACACCTTGGAGTGTGATGTGGTTCCCACGTCCATTTTCCACCTTCTCCTTGGTAGGCCGTGGTAATTCGACCGTGGCGTCACCACAACGGTCGGACCAATCACTATAGTTTTAAGATGAAGGGCAAGCAATATGTATTTCGACCAATGACTCCAAGTCAAGTCATCGCCGACAAGCACGCTTCATCCCATCGTGGAGACAAAAGTGAGAGAGTGATCCACCTAAAGGAGAGTGAGCGCCACAAGCCAAATTTGAGTGACTCCACGATGAGGGACATGAGAGATATAGTTCTTTTAGCCACCAAAAGAGAATTGAGGGATGTGAGTGAGAGCCCATCGACCGTTCTTCACTATGTACTTGTGTGCAAAGATGACATCATACAGACTAACCCTTCACAACATCTTCCTCTTGTGTTATCTCGTTTGTTGCAGGAATTCCAAGATGGTTTCCCCGATGAGCTACCTCTAGGACTACCACCAAAACGAGGGATCGAACACCGCATCGACCTCATCCCCGGAGCACCGCTTCCTAACAAGGCACCCTACCGCGTCAACCCCAAAGAAACAAAGGAGATACAAAGGCAAGCCCAAAAACTCCTAGATAAAGAGCATGTACGCGAAAGCTTAAGCACTTGTGCGGTTCCGATGATACTAGTACCTAAGCAAGATGGTAGTATGCGCACGTGTTCCGATTGCCGCCCTATCCCATAACCATTAGATATCGCCACCCTATTCCTCGCCTAGATAATATGCTAGATGAACTTAGTGGTGCCACTATATTTTCCAAGATTGACTTAAAAAGTGGTTACTACCAAATACGCATACAAGAGGGTGATGAGTGGAAAACGGCGTTCAAGACTAAGTTTGGGCTCTACGAATGGCTAGTGATGCCCATGGGCTTATCCGAAGAACCGGGTACATTTGTGCGCGTCATTCATTATGTCCTACGACCCCTAATTGGATATTGTGTTGTGGTCTACTTTGATGACATTCTTGTCTTTAGCAAGTATCTTGAGGAGCATGCTACTCACGTTAGAGAAGTCTTGCAAATTCTTTGGAAAGAACAACTTTATGCAAATATGGATAAATGCACTTTTGGTGTTGACAAGGTCATTTTCCTAGGATTTGTAGTATCTTCTAATGGTGTCCATGTTGATGAAACCAAAATTGATGCTATTAAAACTTGGCCTACACCCACAAATTTGCAACAAGTGCGTAGTTTCCTAGGAGTAGCCGGTTTCTATTGTCGTTTTGTCAAGGACTTTAGCACTATGCATCTCCTCTACATGCTTTGAGCAAGAAAAATGCACCATTTGTTTGGGGACCATCCAAAGACACCGCATTCCATGAGATTAAAAATTTGCTTACTCACGCACCTTTGCTTGCTTTAACCAACTTTGATAAAACATTTGAAGTGCATTGTGACGCTAGTGGTAATGTCATAGGTGGTGTGCTAATGCAAGAGAAGCACCCAATTGCGTACTTTAGGGAGAAACTTTCCAGCGCTCAACTTAACTATCCCATATATGATAAGGAATTGTATGCCATGGTGAGAGTGTTACATGTTTGGGAGCATTATCTATGACCTCATGAGTTTATCATTCATACCGATCATGAAACTCTCAAGTACCTTAAGGGTCAAACTAAGTTGAACAAACGGCATGCCAAATGGAGTGAATTCATAGAGTATTTTCCTTATGTCATCAAATACATTAAGGGTAAAGAGAATGTTGTGGCGGATGCTCTTTCCCGCAAATGCATGCTAGTTACTCAACTTGAATTGAATGTCATTGGTTTTGAGCATATCAAAGATTTGTATGAGCATGATGTTTCCTTTGCTACTCCATATGCTAAGTGCCAAGTGAAACCTTGTTGGGAAAATACTACTTGAAAGATGGCTATCTTATGCGTGCTAACAAACTTTGTATACCCGAGTCTTCTCTTCGTTTGTTGCTTTTGCAAGAGGCTCATGGTGGAGGACTTATGGGTCACTTTGGACGCAACAAGACATACGCCACCCTATCCAACAAGTACTTTTGGCCAAAGATGTTTCGTGATGTTGCATGCTTCACCAACCGCTGCTCCACATGCCGCAAAGCTAAGTCTAAAGCTCAATCCCATGGTCTTTACATGCCCCTTCCTATACCTTTCCAGCCTTGGGAAGACACTAGTATGGATTTTGTGCTTGGTTTGCCACGAACAAAAAATGGCCATGATTCCGTTTTTGTCGTTGTGGATCGTTTTTCCAAGATGGCTCATTTCATTCCATGCCATAAGATCGACGATGCTTCACATGTTGCAAATCTCTTTTGTAGGGATATCTTACGTCTACATGGCATCCCCAAGACCATTGTCTCGGATCGCGACGTCAAGTTCCTAAGCTACTTTTGGAAGACTCTATGTGCCAAGCTCGGAATCAAGCTTCTATTCTCTTCGGCATATCATCCACAAACCGATGGCCAAACGGAGGTGACGAACCAGACGCTATCTACTCTCCTACGCGTATTGATCAAGAAGAACATCAAGGAATGGGAAGAATGCATCCCCATCGCCGAGTACGCCTACAATCGCGCGCGTCACTTCACCACCGGCAAGTCTCCTTTCGAAGTGGTCTACGGCTTCAACCCTTTGTCCCCATTGGACATCCTTCCCCTACCTCTCCAAGAGCGCGTCAACATGGATGCAAGTGCAAGGGCAAGCTACATCAAGAGGATGCATGAAGATACAAGGCGCATGATTGAACGTCAAGTGGAACGCGTAACCAACAAGAGCAACCCCAACAAGCACCCCATGGTGTTCAAGAGCGGTGATCTTGTATGGCTACACCTATGCAAGGATCGCTTCCCCGCCGAGAGCAAGTCCAAGTTAGTTCCTCGAGCCGACAGACCTTTCAAGGTGTTGGCACGCTACAACAACAAAGCCTAAAAGATCGGCATTCCCCGCGACAAGTACAATGTGAGCGACATCTTCAATGTCAAGGATCTTTCCCCTTTCCATGGTGATGAAGATCTTGATCCGAGGATGGATCTTCCCTAAGGGGGGAGATGATGCGGAACATCCCACCATCATCCCCATGGAATCTGCACCACCACTACAAGCACCAACTGGACCTATGACTAGAGCTCGAGCGCGTGCCATCGAAACAAAGGTGAACTCCCTGCTCTTTGAGATACACATGGATATCAATGGAACTTGGATGCTACCTCACAATGAAACCTTATGCATCATTAGGCATGAGGAGAGAACCCAAGGAAGGATGAACAATGCCAATAGGAGGAACGTCAAGAAGCACGGAAGACGGAGTCCAAGCTGTAGCCAAGAAGCCCAGCTCCAGACTACCCCGTGCGCACGGTCCCAAAAGACCCCGTGCGCATGAGGGTACCCGAAGTCCTTGGTCACCCCGTGCGCACGGGCCCAAAAGACCCCGTGCGCATGGGCTATCTGTTGTAGCTGCTGGACACCCCATGTGCACGGGCGTGTACCGTGCCCACTGGACCCCCGTGCACATGGGGTTAACTTAGGCCATGCGCACGGGCCTCACAAGCAAACCGAGGGGGATTTGTCACTTTTACCCCCACTACGTCTCCCACCTCCAGGTACCTATATATTTCGTACTTGGGTCATTTGTTAGGTTAGCTTATGTTTAGCACTTAGATTTGTTGAGCATAGCTCCATATACTTTCCTCCTCTCTTTGGAGATGACCTCTCCTTGAGAAGATCCAAGTGGATGCCAAGGGCCATCTCAAGGGAAGATCCCTAGTGGATTTCAAGACCCTCCTTTGGAATGGAAGCTACCGGTACTTGTATCCGTTCTTTGAACTCGTTTCGAGACTCGTGTGTTCATGTGGATTTAGCGGATGTGTAATCGAAGAATGTGTCTTGAGTGTTTGTGTTCTCTCTTGTGATTTCCTCGCGTTTTACTCCGTGTTCTTCGTGTTCATCCCCAAATCCACCTCCAATTCGTGAAACATCGACGCACATGGGTGTGCCCCGTATCAATATCTATCCAGATAGCTACGCCCTCATGAAGAGAACTATTCTACCCATGATCTTGAGTTGGCAGCAGTAGTTCATGCCTTGAAAACATGGCGGCATTACCTTCTAGGGAAGCGATGTGAGATATACACAGACCACAAGAGTTTGAAGTATATTTTCACTCAAAGGGAATTGAACATGAGGCAACGAAGATTGTTGGAGTTGATCAAGAACTACAACCTCAGTTTTCAATACCACCCTGGAAAGGCTAATGTGGTAGCAGATGCAGAAAGGCTTTTTCCTTGAATGCTATGATTAAGGAAAGGCTACCCTCCTTGTATGAGGAGCTTGAAAGCTTTGGCTTGGAACTGGTTATGCCAGGATTTTTGGCCAACCTCGAAGCAAAGCCTACCTTGATGGATGATATTAAGGAAGCTCAGAAGGGGCACGGAAGCATTAATGGTATCAAGAGGAAGATCAAGGCAGGCAAGGCCCCAGGATTCTCAGTGGATGAACAAGAAGTAGTATGGTTTGGGAATCGCATTTGCATAGCCAACAAAGTTGAGCTCAAGAATTTGATCTTGCAAGAAGCCCATAACACTCCATATTCCATCCATCCTGGAAGAACCAAGATGTACCAAGACCTCAAAGCAAGATTCTGGTGGCACGGTATGAGAAGAGAGATAGCCACTTTTGTTGCTAAGTGTGACATATGCCAGAGAGTCAAAGCTGAGCATCAGCGACCGCTGGATTGTTACAACCTCTCAAAGTACCTGAATGGAAGTGGGATAAAGTCAGGATGGACTTCGTCACCGGATTGCCCAGGTCAAGGAAGGGACATGACTCCATATTGGTCATAGTTGATCATCTGACCAAAGTTGCCCACCTCATTCCCGTCAAGACCACCTACGATGAAAACAAGCTAGCCAGCCTCTACATCGACCGAGTGGTGAGCCTCCAAGGAATTCCTAAAGAAATTGTGTCAGACCGAGGTGCCCAGTTTACCTCGAGGTTCTGGAAACAATTCCAAGAAGCCTTGGGAACCAAGCTATCCTACAACACTGCTTTTCACCCTCAGACCGGAGGACAGACAGAGCGAGTAGACCAGATACTCGAAGATATGCTTCATGCTTGTGTACTAGCGCATGGAGCCAAGTGGGAAGATTGCTTACCTTTCACCAAGTTCTCCTACAACAACAGCTATCAGTCCAATCTTCAGATGGCACCATTTGAGGTGTTATATGTGCGTAAGTTCCAAACTGCCCTCAATTGGTCAGAAACCGGAGAACGACTAGTCTTCGGACCGGATATCACTGGTCCAGCGACGTGCTATACAAACGGTTTTTAACCCTTTTCCGCGGCATAGTTTTAAACCGTCACCTTGCCTATGTGGGCGATCGGGGGGGTCCATCCCACATGACAAAAAAAATCGTTGGCGATGGTGGCCAATGAATGCAAACGTTGGGCAAAACTAAGCGTATGGGATTTCCGTATCTATCACAAACGAGAGTCACCTGTCAACCGTTTCAGATATGGCATCCTTCCTGTTGGGGATATAACCCTGTGGTGAGACCCACCCAGGTGGGGCCGGATCATGCGGTTGGCGGCTTACGACAAGGTTTGGTGTAAGCTTATTCAATGGGCCTGGAGGCCCAGAGCCAGCTGACAAGATGTAACCCGGCGATGTGAGCCGCCGGTGGGTGCTTGTTAGATAAGGCATGTGTAGTTAGAGGTGAGGTCGGTTATCAACCATAACCTGGCCTGGACTCTTGTAATCCCAGGACCTTGACCTGAGTATATAAAGGCGGGTTACCTGTGCGGCTTAGGCCATGAAATAACTCATCGATAGCTAGGTCAAGCGAACTCGCTCCCTTGTAATCGATACCCAATCAATACAACACAAAGCAGGACGTAGGCTTTTACCTCTTTCCGAGGGGCCGAACCTGGGTAACCCTTGTCCCCCGATTCCGACCAACCCCTTCGAGATCACCGCCTTAGCGATGGCCTCGAACCTATGTCCTTTCACGGGGACATCTTCCGTGACAAAACCACGACAGTTGGCGCCCACCGTGGGGCTGACGCTCGGTGGTGTGGAATTCTCAGAGGGCTCTCTCACAGGGATCGCGGGATATGTCGTTGGCAGGATGACTAAGAGTCACCGCGGCAAGCTCTACATCGACGACGCTGGCTGGGGCCCCGAGGCCAACTCAATCGAGTACGGGTACCGGGTCCCCTTCGGCGGAATTCACGTCTTCATCGGCAAGATCGGCGGATCTAAACCCGGGCCGGACATATGCACCAACCTCGTCTAGATGGCCCGGCGCGCGCAACCCGCACGAGTTAACCCGGGTCGGAAGCACGTCTTTGTCGGCTTTACCCAAGGCGTGGAGCTTGAAGGTTCCATGTCACAGGAGGAAACCCTTGTGACACACTGATTTTTGACAACTTTTTCTTTTCAAAATCATTTGGAGTTTATTTGCAAACTTGGTTGATTTTCAAACATTTTCAATTGATTTGGATCTGTGAATCTTTAAATCTTTTCTCAAGTAACCCAAAACCCTCCTCATCTTGCCAAAACCTTTCATCATCTCTCTTGGATCAACTCCCAATATTTAATCTTTTTCAATAAACCCCTTTTCTATATTTGGGAATTAATGTCATCACTCTGGGTTGTGAAGCAACCTATAGATTGGATGATCACTAAATTCCCAAACTTTTCCCACATCTTCTCATCATCATATGATTTCATAATCTCCAAAAATATTCCATTGCCCAATGTAAAATTTTGGCTAGAATAATTATGTTATTCCTGACCAGAATTTGTCCATTGTGAAGCAACCCCACTTTCCTTATCTCAGAAAATTCTCAATAAATTCCCCAAGCTCCTAGGGATCCTATATAGCCACAATATCCAAAAACATCATCTGGTCCAGTTCAAATTTTGAGCAGCAAAACTCTGACAAGATTCTACTTATCTAAGAACTTTGTGAAGGAAGTACAAGCTAGGGGTGCACCATTGATCCACAATTTTTACAGCATGTGTGCACTACCAAATAACTTCACTCCACCAAGTTTCATCATTAGCAGAGCATCCATGTGAGTGCCACAAGCTCATTTGCTCTCTGGACCAGAATGGTGGTTTCTAAAGGAACTATGCTCAAATCTCCTTCAAACCTTCTCAAACTTTGCCAGCTTGTAGTCCCTCCAACCTAGATGGCACTAGACATCCCCTCTGGCACCATCCCTATCTCATTTCCCCTCTAGAATCTCCTCAAGATTGCTGGCAGAAGCTGTAGCTGAGGCTACACTTCACAGCAGGGTGAACCTGGTCGAGCCAGTGACCCAGGGAGGCTAAATGTACAAGGGTCGATCCTATGGACAAGGTGCGCCAGGCAGGCGTGTCCTCCTGGTGGCCGCAACCGTGGTGAGCACGGCACTGGCATGCCCGTGTGCGCGCTCTACATGGCGCTAGAATCAGATGAGCTCGCCCGAGCCGTCCATCGCTGCTCCCCCTTGTCCCTTGGTGCCGACATCGCTCCTGCCAGCCGCGTGGCTCCTCTCGAACCCTCCTGGTTGCCGGAGAAGGCCGCCGCCGCTCCCGGCCAAGCTTCGCCACGGGCGCAACAGTGAGCTTCGGCCACTGTGGTCGTCCGCAAGCCATTAATGGCGCCGGACCCGTCCCGTCGCTCCCTCCTGCTCTCTCCCATCCCGTCGACGCTTCCGGCCAGCCAGCACATCGTACTAGCGCCGGCGACGTGGCCGAGCCTCGCCGCTTCGGGAGAGATCGCCGCGCTCGCCTCCCGCCTATTTAAGGCCCTCCCCGTCCCTCCAGAGCTCTCACCCCTCTCCTCTACCTCTCAATCGCCCCCCCGAGCAGCGAGCCAAGGCCGAGAGGCCCTCTGGCCTCGAACCTCGCCGGAGACCGCCGCCCTATCGAGCTCTGTCACCAGCCAGCCCCACTCTTCCCCAGCCTCAATTGACCTCACCCTCGAGCTCAGGGTAGTTCCCTGGTGCTCGCCAACCTCTTGCCCAAGCCAACCGTCGCCGGAACCGCCGTCTCCGATCTCACCCGAGCGTCGCCGCCGCCGGAGACGAAGGGGACGACGTCATCCGACCATCTCTAGTCAATCTACGGGTACGTACGTGCTCGTCGTTGAGCGCCCATTCCATTCCTGTAGACGCCCGACCCCACCGCCGCCTCTATCGCCGGCGACCATCGCCGGAGCGCCGCGGTGCTCGGCTCCCTCCTTCCTCTCTCTGTTTAAACCAAGCCGGCCCCATCTGTCAGCGGCTCAGGCCCCCGCCGAAGCGGTATAAGTGGAGGCGCCCCTCCACTTTACGCCTTCGACGTGGCCGGCTGGGTATTTTTCTGTTTTCTGTTTAAATTCATTTTTAATCCAGAATTTTGACCAGACTTTGACCCTAAATAACTTTTTATCCATAGCTCCAATTCAATTGATTCTTTTTGCATTGAGTTGGTATTGAGCCCCTTTAGTTGCTGACAAATTTTGGTATTTTTCTTATGCCCACAGAATTTCTGGTTAACAAAAATGCATTATGTGACATTTTCCTTTTGCAATTTAAAAATAATTTCAGAAGGAAACTTTGGAGATTTTGAAGATCAGGAGTGTTTGAACAACCCAACAGAGCAAGGCAAGCCATGATACCCATTTTATGTAGCATTTCCATAGCATTGCATAATTTCATGCATTATGCTTATTTACTTGCTATAAGTTAATCCATAGTAATTCATTTAAATACTTAGATGCTTATTGTAAAGACCCACTTTATTTGAAGTAAAATTTGTGGTTGATCTTGAGTCACCTGTCCAGGCATACTCGTGCAACCACATTTGTCGGTATGGGACAGCCTTCACTTGGCCTGACTGCGTGATCTTTCATCGGTGCCTCCAAAGAGGGAGGGTTATGCGCGCGCGCGCTACCCTGATCAGGTAGGCGGCGATAATCCTGTGAGCCCAGTTGTTGTTTGTTTGTGCCGGCGTCCCTGTTTGGGACAGTTTGGTTTGGCCACGACGGTGGCAGGTGTCATGGGGACACAGGGGCCACCCAGGGCAGGCCTCCGCGGGGGAGGATGAATGCCGGAGGTACGATGAGAGAGTCACGGGTCAGGCAGGTTTCGTTGAAGCAACGCTGGTCCACCCGAAGGGGTCGCGAGGCCAGGTGCTTCATGGTGTGGGTAAAGTGCGCAACCTCTGCAGAGTGTAAAAATCTATTCGAATAGCCGCGTCCACGGTATTGGACAGCCCGACCAGACCTCAGTAGATGGTCAACTGTATCAATGTTAGTAATGATGGAAGAACTCTTCGTATGGTCGGAAGTACTCAATGACGTATGAGTATTACGAGGGTTTTGGGACAACCCGGATGTGAGTAAGTTGGTAACTAGTATAGTAAGTGAATTGTTTAAGCATTTAGCACGTTGATTGACATGCTATTGTATGCTGCATTACTTGGTTGTCGTGAGCTTGCGAGTACATTCAAAGTACTCACCTGGCGTATCATGCCAGATGTAGGAGAAGCCGAGGACGGAGGTCCTGAGGGTTCCTGCTACGCTAACTAGGATGTGTCCACAGCAGTGTCCATGTGGATGGAGTTGCCGCTATGATCCGCTACGCCATACAAGTACTTAGTAGTTCCGAGGCCCTGCTATGTTCTATAAATAATGTGGATACTGTCATAGCACCGAGGGTGCCTTTGGCCTCGTTATCATTGTAAAATATAAGCTTGTACCCATCAGTTATCAATAAAGTTTAGTTCTGTTCTATACCAAGTTGTTGTGTGTTTCCAGAAGACATGATCTCTGGGTTGGAAACACTGGTAATCCGGTTCTCTGAGCCGGGGTGCCACAACGCTTGGTATCAGAGCCGTGCTGACTGTAGGACACCCTAGTTAACCAGCTCTAGAACCCTGATTAGCATAGGACTTTGAGTGTTCATCTTGCTTGTTGCATTTGATTGTTGCATGGCATGCATCATGATTCATTATTTTGCTAACCGTGGCATTGTGAGTGTAGATGGCACCAGTTCCATACCACTACCATTTTGAGCCTGCACCATCCACCTTTCCAGTACTGCGCCGGAACGTCTGGCTTTGACTGTACCCCCACGGCGAAGATCCAGTGTACCAGGTGTTTCGGGAGCAGCTTGCTGAGTCAGTCTATGAGTACCACGCAGAGGCTTTTCTGATCGCGAGCTCGGACCTTGGTAGCTATTCTCGCTCTACCAAGGGCGGAACGGCTTCCACCCCGGAGTTGGCGATCCAGTTTGCTGCGATGGAGGCTCTCACTGACCTGCTCTTCCACGAGGTTGAGATGCATACTCATCCAGGTTTCTTCCACTATCCCACCATGTCGCCTATGATAGGGCGAGTCCTTTTTGCGCCAATTGACCCGGCATGTGACCGTGCGACCTCTGTTCTGGCTCGTTATCTGAACGCCAGTTATCGCACGATCATATCCTTGGCTGAGGAAATGTCTCGTGTCCAGGGGGCACTTGCAGCCAGGACTCCAGTTCCGCCTCCACCTCAGCCTATCCATCCACCTATATATCCACCGCTAGTTCCACCTCCACCCAGGTTTGAGGCTCCTTTTACCTCTACCGTGCCACCAGGCTTTTCGTCTAGCAGTCGTCGTGAGACCCCGGCAGAGTGGGCCTCACTCCTAGCCACTCCAGCTGCTCCGATGTTGCGACGTCATGCTCCTTCTACCCCGGAAGGAGAGCCGTCCCAGCAGCGTCGTCGTGTTTCCTTTGACCCGGAGGATGAGATCCACATCATAAGTTCTGACCCCGACTCAGGATCAGATGACGAGGAGTCATCAGTCTGCCAGTGTTCGTGCCATCCGCGCCACTAGAGTAGAGGCTTGAGTTTTTATGCATGCATCTTTGCATATGTCAACTGCCGTATGAGCAGTCTAGCATGATATTCCCCTACCAGCTTGCCATGTATGATGTTGGGTTATCTTGTATAATTATGCTGCTTGCCTTATTCGCCTTTTCCACGTATTTCCTTTCTGGTGTCATACCCTTGTGTTTCCCTTATGGATGCTCCTTATCGATTCGGTATTTGGAAATGGGAACAAATTTAGGATGAAGGGAAGTTGTAGCCAAGGCGGCGATGGAAACCCTGTCCGTCGATCCGCCAGACAAGCAAGACAACCACCAGAAGATTTACCACCCCCACCGCCTCAAGCACCGACCACTGATCAGATTATGAGAATGTTTGAGGAGAAGAGAAACCAGGACCTTATGGAATTTCTGAAAAGCATGCAGACCATGGTGGGTCAGAACCACAACCACAACAGAACACATTCTAGATTGTCTGACTTCCAGCGCACCAAACCACCCAATTTTGGCCAAGCTGTGGACCCGATAGAAGAGGATGATTGGCAAAGGACTATAGAAAAGAAGTTGGAAATAGCCCGTTGCGAAGAATCCGACAAGGTTCCTTTTGCCACCCACTACCTGGAAGGGCCAGCAGCAATCTGGTGGGATAATACAAAGGCAACATGGTCTTCTGAAGAAGAAATCTCCTGGGATAAATTTAAGGAGTTATTCTGCAAATACCACATTCCCACCGGCATAATGAAGGTGAAGCAGAGGGAGTTCCTCGCTTTGACACAAGGAAATATGTCGGTAGCAGAGTACCTAAATAAGTTCAACAATCTGTCGCGGAACTCTACCTATGATGTGGCCACCGAGGAAAGAAAGATAGATCGGTTCCTAGGAGGACTGAATCACGCCCTCCGTTGTCAGCTTTGCATGCTAGATTTTCCGGACTTTCAAACTCGGGTAAACAAGGCCTTTATAGCCGAACGGGAACATAAGTCCGGATATGACAACCACAAGCAGAAGTTTGAGCCTAAGAAGGACAACCGTGAGCAGGCTACGCAGAAGCCACGCATCTGGCAGCCAGGCTCATTCGAATATAAGCCCACCTGGAGCAGTGGCAACAACAGCAACAAGACCGTGAGCCAGACCAAGACCTTCGGCAAACAACCAGTGCTAGAGGATTGCCGCCGCAACAACACCTGCTTCACTTGCGGCCAGAGCGGACACTACTCCAAACAGTGCCCCGCCAACCACGGGAAGCCATCTTCCGATGTCAAGCCGCAGGTCAACACTATTGGACGCCGCCCCAATCATAATATCAGCCACGGACGCGTACATCATATCTCCGCCGAGGAAGTCTGCGAAGCTCCAGAAGTAGTCCTTGGTATGTTTTCTGTCAACCACATACCTGCAGTAATTTTATTTGATTCTGGGGCTTCCCATTCATTTATTTCGCGGAGTTTTGCCACCTTGCACAAAATTTTCCCTTCGCTCCTGGGCAAAATCATGGTGGTACAATCCCCTGGCTCCCTGCTCAAAACAAATCTGATATATAGAGATCTGGAAATCTCGATACATGGAATAAAATTTCCAGCTGCACTCATTGCCATTGAATCCTTGGGATTGGACGTAATATTGGGAATGGACTGGTTGACACCACATCAGGTGTGCATCAATTGTGCCAGCAGGACAGTGACACTAGTTAACCTAGCAGGACAAACAGTCCAATTCCTTGCCAGCAAGATGATGTCGAAGAAGGGAATGGCATACCAAACTACCGCCACGGATATGAACTTAATTCCGGTAGTTTGTGAATTTCTGGACGTATTTCCTGAGGAACTACCAGGAATGCCACCCGACCGGGAACTGGAGTTTGCAATTGAAGTGGTTCCCGGCACTACTCCAATTTACAAGAAATACTATCGCATGCCAGGTCCCGAGTTGGCAGAGTTGAAGAAGCAGTTGGATGAATTGTTGCAAAAGGGTACATTCGCCCAAGCATCTCGTCATGGGGGTCACCAGTGCTCTTTGTTAAGAAGAAGGATGGGAGTCTACGAATGTGCGTAGACTATCGCCAGCTGAATGAGGTCACCATCAAGAACAAGTACCCGCTCCCTCCCATTGATGATTTATTCGACCAACTAAACGGAGCACGGGTATTCTCCAAGATTGACCTCCGAACCGGATATCATCAGCTAAAAATCCGAAAAGAGGATATACCCAAGACAGCGTTCACCACTCGATATGGTCTGTATGAATTTACAGTCATGTCATTTGGGCTGACGAATGCTCCAGCCTACTTCATGAGCATGCTGAACAAAGTCTTCATGGACTTTCTGGATAAATTCGTGGTGGTGTTTATCGATGATATCCTGATATATTCCAAGGATGAAGAAGAGCACAAACAACACCTTCGTGCTGTCCTAGAAAGGTTGAGAGCCCATCGGCTCTACACCAAGTTCAGCAAATGCGAATTTTGGCTTAAAGAGGTGGGATTTCTGGGGGCACATTCTGTCAGAACAAGGAGTAGCCATCGACCCCAGCAAAGTAACTGCAGTGCTAAATTGGAAGACACCAGCCACGGTGACCGAAGTTTGTAGCTTCCTGGGATTGGCAGGCTATTACCGTCGCTTCATAGAAGGTTTCTCTAAAATAGCCAAGCCCCTGACGGAATTGCTCAAGAAGAATCAAAGGTTTGTCTGGACGACGGAATGTGACAGCAGTTTCCTGGAGCTAAAGACAAGGCTAACGACAGCACCTGTATTAGTCCTTCCGGACATACACAAGGGCTTTGACATATACGGCGATGCTTCTAGACGAGGAATCGGCTGCGTATTGATGCAAGAAGGAAAGGTTGTAGCGTATGCAACCAGACAGCTACGACCTTATGAGGAGAACTACCCAACGCATGATCTGGAATTGGCAGCCATGGTTCATGCCCTGAAGATTTGGAGGCATTACCTCATTGGACAACGTTGTGAAATATACACGGACCGTAAGAGTCTCAAGTATATTTTCACTCAACCTGACCTGAACCTCAGGCAGCGAAGATGGCTTGAGCTAGTCAAGGACTATGGCGTTGGAATAAACTATCATTCGGGAAAAGCTAATGTGGTCGCGGACGCTCTCAGCAGAAAGCAAGGCACCATGAATGCACTAATGGGAAGTATGCATCCAAGGCTACAAGAGGAATTCGCTGAGCTCAACATGGTGCTATGCGGCCCAATTACCCCGGATACGTTGGAAATTACTCCCACACTTATGGAAGAAATTAAGAAGGCCCAAGAGCCAGATGAAGGAATAAAAGAAATCAAGGAATTGATTCCGAAGGGGAAGGCCAAGTCCTTCCGTATGGATGACCAAGGCACCGTGTGGATCGAAAAACGGATATGCGTGCCCGATCAGGATAATCTGAGACAACGAATACTCAAGGAAGCACATGAGTCCGCATACTCTATCCACCCGGGAGGTACTAAGATGTATCAGGACTTGAGGGAGACATTTTGGTGGCTAGGAATGCGAAGAGATATAGCATACTATGTCGCCTGCGGCGACATCTGCAACAAGGTCAAGGCGGAACACCAGAAACCCGCTGGGCTACTGCAACCTTTACCAGTTCCCCAGTGGAAGTGGGACGACATATGTATGGACTTTATTGTTGGACTACCCAAGTCAACAAGAGGCAATGATGCTATTTGGGTCATTGTGGATATACTTACGAAAGTGGCTCACTTTATTCCGGTAAAGACCACTTTCAACGCAAATCAGCTGGCACAGCTCTACATGTCCCGGATAGTCAGCCTTCATGGAGTACCCAAGTCCATCACCTCAGACAGAGGTTCCCTATTCACCTCAGCATTCTGGCTACGATTGCATCAAGCCTTGGGAACCATGCTGAAGCATAGCACGGCATACCATCTGCAAACAGATGGACAGACCGAAAGAGTTAACCAGATACTGGAGGATATGCTTTGGTCATGTGCTCTTACCCATGGACCCAAATGGGAAGACAGCCTACCCTATGTGGAATTCTCCTATAACAACAGCTATCAGTCAAGCTTGAAGATGTCACCGTTTGAGGCACTCTATGGGCGGAAGTGCTGCACCCCCTTAAATTGGTCCCAGACAGGAGATAGCCGTATCTTCGGCACGGACTTGATGCTCGAGGCTGAGAAACGGGTCAAGGACATTCAGGAGCGTCTTCGAGCAGCCAAGTCCCGGCAAAAGAGCTACTATGACACAAAGCACCGAGAAGTCACCTTTGAGCCCGGAGAATATGCTTACCTGCGAGTAACCCCCATGAAGGGAGTAAAGAGGTTTCATACTCGGGGAAAGCTTGCACCAAGATATATCGGTCCCTTTCCAGTGGTGGCTAGAAGAGGCAGAGTAGCGTACCAGTTGGAACTACCACCGGAGTTATCAGATGTGCACGATGTCTTCCACATATCACAGCTAAGGAAGTGCATTGCACCACCAACCAAACAAGCGGATATGCGTGAGCTAGAACTGGCTATGGATCTGACCTATGAAGAGAAGCCTGTCAGAATCCTAGATGAAATGGAAAGAACTACCAGGAGTAAAGTGATCAGGTTCTATAAGGTGCTATGGGAGCACCATTATGAGGAAGAGGCCACATGGGAAAGAGAAGACTTCCTCAGATCTGCATACCCGTACTTGTTCCCTGAGCAACCAAATCTTGAGGACGAGATTCATCCTAAGGGGGGTAGGTTTGTGACACCCTGATTTTTGACAACTTTTTATTTTCAAAATCATTTGGAGTTTATTTGCAAACTTGGTTGACTTTCAAACCTTTTCAATTGATTTGGATCTGTGAATCTTTAAATCTTTTCTCAAGTAACCCAAAACCCTCCTCATCTTGCCAAAACCATTCCTCATCTCTCTTGGATCAACTCCCAATATTTAATCTTTTTCAATAAACCCCTTTTCTATATTTGGGAATTAATGTCATCACTATGGGTTGTGAAGCAACCTATAGATTTGATGATCAATAAATTCCCAAACTTTTCCCACATGTTCTCATCATCATATGATTCCATAATCTCCAAAAATATTCCATTGCCCAATGTAAAAGTTTAGCCAGAATAATTATGTTATTCCTGACCAGAATTTGTCCATTGTGAAGCAACCCCACTTTCCTTATCTCAGAAAATTCTCAATAAATTCCCCAAGCTCCTAGGGATCCTATATAGCCACAATATCCAAAAACATCATCTGGTCCAATACAAATTTTGAGCAGCAAAACTCTGACAAGATTCTGCTTATCTAAGAACTTTGTGAAGGAAGTACAAGCTAGGGGTGCACCATTGATCCACAATTTTTACAGCATGTGTGCACTACCAAATAACTTCACTCCACCAAGTTTCATCATTAGCAGAGCATCCATGTGACTGCCACAAGCTCATTTGCTCTCTGGACCAGAATGGTGGTTTCTAAAGGAACTATGCTCAAATCTCCTTCAAACCTTCTCAAACTTTGCCAGCTTGTAGTCCCTCCAACCTAGATGGCACTAGACATCCCCTCTGGCACCATCCCTATCTCATTTCCCCTCTAGAATCTCCTCAAGATTGCTGGCAGAAGCTATAGCTGAGGCTACACTTCGCAGCAGGGTGAACCTGGTCAAGCCAGTGACCCAGGAAGGCTAAGTGTACAAGGGTCGACCCTATGGACAAGGTGTGCCAGGCAGGCGTGTCCTCCTGGTGGCCGCAACCGTGGTGAGCACGGCACTGGCATGCCCGTGCGCGCGCTCTGCACGGCGCCGGAATCAGATGAGCTCGCCCGAGCCGTCCATCGATGCTCACCCTTGTCCCTTGGTGCCGACATTGCTCCTGCCAGCCGCGTGGCTCCTCTCGAACCCTCCTGGTCGCCGGAGAAGGCCGCCGCCGCTCCCGGCCAATCTTCGCCACAGGCGCAATAGTGAGCTTCGGCCACTGTGGTCGTCCGCAAGCCATTAATGGCGCCGGACCCGCCCCGTCGCTCCCTCCTGCTCTCTCCCATCCCGTCGACGCTTCCGGCCAGCCAACGCATCGTACTAGCGCCGGCGACATGGTCGAGCCTCGCCGCTTCGGGAGAGATCACCGCGCTCGCCTCCCGCCTATTTAAGGCCCTCCCCGTCCCTCCAGAGCTCCTCACCCCTCTCCTCTACCTCTCAATCATCACCCCGAGCAGCGAGCCAAGGCCGAGAGGCCCTCTGGCCTTGAACCTCGCCGGAGACCGCCGCCCTATCGAGCTCTGTCGCCAGCCTGCCCCACTCTTCCCCAGCCTCAATTGACCTCACCCTCGAGCTCAGGGTAGTTCCCTGGTGCTCCCCGACCTCTTGCCCAAGCCAACCGTCGCCGGAACCGCCGTCTCCGATCTCACCCGAGCGTCGCCGCCGCCGGGGACGAAGGGGACGACGTCATCCGACCATCTCTAGTCAATCTACGGGTACGTACGTGCTCGCCGTTGAGCGCCTGTTCCATTCCTGTAGACGCCCGACCCCGCCGCCGCCTCTATCGCCGGCGACCATCGCCGGAGCGCTGCGGTGCTCGGCTCCCTCCTTCCTCTCTCTGTTTAAACCAAGCTGGCCCCATCTGTCAGCGGCTCAGGCCCCCGCCGAAGCGGTATAAGTGGAGGTGCCCCTCCACTTTACGCCTACGACATGGCCGGCTGGGTATTTTTCTGTTTTCTGTTTAAATTCATTTTTAATCCAGAATTTTGACCAGACTTTGACCCTAAATAACTTTTTATCCATGGCTCCAATTCAATTGATTCTTTTTGCATTGAGTTGGTATTGAGCCCCTTTAGTTGCTGACAAATTTTGGTATTTTTCTTATGCCCACAGAATTTCTGGTTAACAAAAATGCATTATGTGACATTTTCCTTTGCAATTTAAAAATAATTTCAGAAGGAAACTTTGGAGATTTTGAAGATCAGGAGTGTTTGAACAACCCAACAGAGCAAGGCAAGCCATGATACCCATTTTATGTAGCATTTCCATAGCATTGCATAATTTCATGCATTATGCTTATTTACTTGCTATAAGTTAATCCATAGTAATTCATTTAAATACTTAGATGCTTATTGTAATGACCCACTTTATTTGAAGTAAAATTTGTGGTTGATCTTGAGTCACCTGTCCGGGCATACTCGTGCAACCACATTTGCCGGTATGGGATGGCCTTGACTTGGCCTGACTGCGTGATCTTTCACTGGTGCCTCCAAAGAGGGAGGGTTATGCACGCGCGCTACCTTGATCAGGTAGGCGGCGATAATCCTGTGAGCCCAGTTGTTGTTTTTTTGTGCCGGCATCCCCGTTTGGGACAGTTTGGTTTGGCCACGACGGTGGCAGGTGTCATGGGGACACAGGGGCCACCCAGGGCAGGCCTCCGCGGGGGAGGATGAATGTCGGAGGTACGATGAGAGAGTCACGCGTCAGGCAGGTTTCGTTGAAGCAACGCTGGTCCACCCGAACGGGATCGCGAGGCCAGGTGCTTCATGGTGTGGGTAAAGTGCGCAACCTCTGCAGAGTGTAAAAATCTATTCGAATAGCCGCGTCCATGGTATTGGACAGCCCGACCAGACCTCAGTAGATGGTCAACTATATCAATGTTAGTAATGATGGAAGAACTCTTCGTATGGTCGGAAGTACTCAATGACGTATGAGTATTACGAGGGTTGTGGGACAACCCGGATGTGAGTAAGTTGGTAACTGGTACAGTAAGTGAATTGTTTAAGCATTTAGCACGTTGATTGCCATGCTATTGTTTGCTGCATTACTTGGTTGTCGTGAGCTTGCGAGTACATTCAAAGTACTCACCTGGCGTATCATGCCAGATGCAGGAGAAGCCGAGGACGGAGGTCCTGAGGGTTCGTGCTACGCTAACTAGGATGTGTCCACAGCAGTGTCCCTGTGGATGGAGTTGCCGCTATGATCCGCTACGCCGTAGAAGTATTTAGTAGTTCCGAGGCCCTGCTATGTTCCATAAATAATGTGGATACTGTCATATCACCGAGGGTGCCTTTGGCCTCGTTATCATTGTAAAATATAAGCTTGTACCCATCAGTTATCAATAAAGTTCAGTTCTGTTCTATACCAAGTTATTGTGTGTTTCCAGAAGACATGATCTCTGGGTTGGAAACACTGGTAATCCGGTTCTCTGAGCCGGGGTGCCACAACCCTCATCTGCTCAGAGGATGGATCCTCGAGCGGAGAGGCGGAATCAATCTACCAGCTTCACAACGGCGGGCTTGGGGGCTACGTCGAGGACTACCCTGAGACGGAGTACCATGAGCCGGAATACTATGAGCCGCCGAGCCACGCCGCTATCTTCATGGCAGGATCGGCACCGGGCCCTGGTAGCACGGCCGCTGGTGCGACCGGGTCTGGGTCAGGCAGGCCGCCGGCTCAAGTTTTGCTGGATCTGATGAACGAGCTTAGAACTCTGATGGGGACCAAGGTCACGGTCGAAAACCAAGCAACCCGTAACACGGAGATCGCGAGGTTGAAGGACCAGATGGCTGGAGTCCAAGAGGAAATCAACGCACTGAAGGCTCAGATGGATGCTGAGTCGGAGCGCCTAAGGGCGGAAGCTTTTCGCCTTGACCTGGAGCAGCAGACCGCAGATGCAGTCCACCGGATGAGACATCAGTCCCGTTTGCTGGTTCAATATGAGGCCAGGAATCTTTTCAACACGCCAGGGACGGGATGGAATGCACCTCTGACCGTAACCCGGACGGCGGAAATACCTGGGAGCAGGGTGGCGGTTCTGCATAGGCAGCCAGACCCGCCCCGCAGGAATCAGACCCCGCCGCAGCCTTTTCCAACGCCGCCCGGTCATTTTTCTAACCCGGCGGAGAACATGGTGGCAGCGGCGGTCAGACTTGGTACAATCCCCATCCCTGATGGGACGCCTTTCGCGGAGGAAGTGCGGCACGCCATTGGCTATTTACAGACAGCGATGGCACGGCAGGAGAAGTATACTTACAGCCAGAGTCGCGTGCACTCAACCCCCATCCCGAGCCGTAGTTACAGCCGGCGCTTAGAGTCGCCTGCGGTCTCTAGTAGTGAGCGACGTCGAAACCCGGCGCGAGATGATTAGCCGGCTCTTAATGCCCAGGCGCTGGTGGATCGGGCAAGAGCGCAGCGAGAGGCGGCAGCGTTGGCAGCTACGGCGGCTTATCAAGAACCCATCGTAGCCCCTTCTATTTCGGTGGGAGCCGGGGTAACTTCCAGGTCCGTGGGAGTGCCGTGCTTAGTGCCGGCCTTACGAAACGAGCGCCTGCCAAAGGACTTCAAGGGTCCCCGCAAGGTGCCCAATTATACTGTCGATCTGCCTCCGGAAGCTTGGATCGAGAGTTATGAGGTAGCCATGGAGATGTTAGACGTCTGTGATGCGGTTTGCGCCAAGTATTTCATCATGATGTTGGAAGGGCCGGCTCGCACGTGGTTGAAGGGTTTGCCACCCAACACCATTAATTCCTGGGCCAAGTTGAAGGCAAAGTTCATCAAGAATTTTCAAGGAACGTGCAAGCAGCCCATGACGGTTGTGGATTTGGATCATTGCGTGCAGCGTGAGGATGAATCGGCCCATCATTGTGTCCGACGAGTCTCAACCATCATCCACTCATCTGACAATATTACGGCGGCTCAAGCGGTTCTGATTCTAGAGAAGAATTGTCATTTTTTGCCTCCGAAGCAGAAGATTGGCCGGCTCAAACGTTCATGCCAGGACATGGGGGAACTCATGGTGGCTCTTACTAAGTATGCAGACTCTGATAGCACGAAGGATCCTGGTTCCGATGATGAGAAGTCGGCCAAGGGTAAGAAGAATAACAATGGCAAGAGTCAACAGCAGAATGGGGGAGGAAATAATAGTAATGGCAATGGCAGAAAGCGGAAACACCCGGACGGCGGGTCAGATTTGGTGGCCAACACTAGTGCTGGAGGAAACCATGGCAAGGGCAATGGTTAGCCGCCTTTCGGTAAAAACAAGCCTGTCAATATGGAGGCGATGTTGAGTGCTCCTTGCCCGAAACATAGTCTACCCGATAAGCCATCCACTCATGCCTAGAGGGATTGTTGGATCATGTGGGAGTTCCAAAATTACAGCGTTAACCAGCATCAAGGTGGCGGTGGTGGACCGTCTGGCGGATCAGGATCCGGCTCTCCTGGGTCCAGCTTTGGTGCACGCGGCTCAGTTTCTGGCTATCAAGGCCAAGGAAATCATGGTGGTAATAACCAACAGTCTAGCAATAGAGGTCAGCAACAAAACAACCAGTCTGGGTACCAGAGTAATCCAAAGCAGCTTAATGGAGGCCAATATCATGTTTTTACGACCAGTCTTGACAAGCGGGATCAGAAGGTGCGCAAACAGGCAGTTAATGCGGTCATGCCGGCCCTCCCTCAGTACTTAAAGTGGTCAGAGTATGACATAACTTGGAGCAGGGAGGATCACCCGCCGCGCGTGGATAACCTGGGACAGTTGGCTTTGGTAGTGGCCCCCCAAGTCGGAGGCTATGTGTTCACCAAGGTGCTTATGGATGGTGGCAGCAGCATCAACATCATGTACTATGACATGTTCCGCCGGATGAACTTGCGTGCTAAGGACCTTAAGCCATCTTCAACAGTCTTTCACGGAGTGGTGCCCGGAAAATCGGCTTATCTAGTCGGAAAAATTTCTCTGGAGGTAGCTTTTGGTGATGAGTTTAACTATAGGGTGGAGACCTTATGGTTTGAGGTGGTCAAAATCAAAAGCCCGTACCACGCCTTGTTTGGGCGACCGGCTTACGCCAAGTTCATGGCTAGGCCTTGTTATGTGTACTTGCAGCTTAAGATGCCCGGGTTAAATGGGACGATTACAGTGCATGGTGATCGGAAGTTTGCTCTTGAGTGCGAGGAAGGCGATGCAGCATATGCAGAGTCAAGTTGTGCCGAGGCGGAGCTCAAGTTTTATAAGGAGAATGTTGACCCGGTAGATATGACCCTGCTAAAGAAGCCTAGCACGGAATCTGAGCCGCCCCTCAAGTTTGTGGCAGAAGATACCAAGTTAGTGGATTTCACTCCTGGCGACTCATCGCAGCAGTTCACTATTGGGGCTAATATGGATCCCAAATAGGAAAGCGCGCTCATCGAATTCATCCATGAGAATCAGGGCATCTTTGCATGGAAGCCTTCTGACATGCCGGGTGTACCGAGAGAATTCGCTGAGCACCACCTTAATGTGGATCCTAAGTTTAAGCCGGTCAAATAGTTCCTCCGTCGCTTCAATGAGGAGAGGCGTAAGGCTATTGGGGAAGAGGTGGCCCGGCTCTTGGCAGCAGGGTTCATCGTTGAAGTTTTTCACCTGGAGTGGCTAGCTAACCCGGTGTTGGTACTCAAGAAGAACGGCACGTGGCGCATGTGCATGGATTACACAGATCTTAACAAGGCGTGTCCGGTTGACCCATTTGCTCTCCCCCATATTGACCAAATCATTGATGCAACGGCGGGTTGTGAGAGTCTATGCTTCCTGGATGCTTATTCAGGTTATCACCAGATCAAGATGGCAGTCAAAGACCAAGAGAATACGTCTTTTATTACGCCTTTTGGAGCTTTCTGCTATGTGTCTATGCCTTTTGGGCTCAAGAGTGCCCAGGCGACTTACCAGCGTTGTGTGCAGAACTATCTTCATGGTCAAATTGGGCGCAATGTTCATGCTTATGTGGATGATATTGTGGTCAAGTCAAGGAAGAAGGAAACGCTGCTGGCGGATTTCAAGGAAACCTTTGATAATCTGCGGGTATACAAGATGATGCTTAACCCGACAAAGTGTGTATTCGGTGTACCTGCGGGCAAACTCTTGGGTTTCTGGGTCTCTGAGCGTGGCATTGAGGCTAACCCGGACAATATAAAGGCTATCACCTCCTTGTCTAAACCGGCGTGCATCAATGATGTTCAGTGCCTGGAAGGTCGTATTGCTGCCTTGAGCCGGTTCATAAGCCGCCTCGGTGAGAAAGCTATTCCTTTGTATCAGATGATGAAGAAGACAGAAGATTTCGTCTGGAGTGATGCGGCTAATGAGGCGTTTGAGGCGCTTAAAAAGCAGTTGGCTGAGCCACCTGTTTTAGCTGCTCTCCTGGAAAAGGAGCCTTTGCTCTTATATGTGGCGGCTAACAACAAAGCTGTCAGTGCTGCAGTTGTGGTTGAGCACAAGGAGGTGGGTAAGGAGTACCCAGTTCAGTGGCCGGTTTATTATGTCAGTGAGGTCTTGACAGAATCCAAGCAGAGATACCCACATTGGCAGAAGCTGGTGCTTGGTGTATTCATGGCCAATCGCAAGCTGAAGCATTATTTCCTCGGGCATCCAATTACAGTGGTCAGCTCTGCTCCTTTGGGAAATATCATTCAAAACAGAGAAGCTACTGGCAGGATTGCTAAGTGGGCAATTGAGCTTGGGCCTCTTAATCTGAAATGTGTGCCCCGGACGACTATAAAATCTCAAGCCCTGGTGGATTTTATCAATGACTAGACAGATTGTCAAATACCTGAAGAGAAGCCGGACAATACCTATTGGACGATTCACTTTGATAGTTCCAGGCAATTGGAAGGCTCGGGGGCCGGAGTTGTTTTAACTTCCCCACGAGGTGACAAATTCTGTTATGTTTTGAGGCTAATGTTTCCTTGTACTAACAATGCAGCGGAATATGAGGCTTTGCTTCACGGGCTCCGTGTGGCCAAGGAGATGAATTTGAGCCGGGTCAGATGTCTTGGCGACTCAGACCTGGTGGCTCAACAAGTCTCTGGCATGTGGGATTCTAAAGACCCTCGCATGGCGGCTTATCGTCAGGCGGTTGATGTTATTGCTGGCCACTTTAAAGGCTATCAGGTGGATCATATTGATCGGCGGAAGAATGAGGCGGCTGACGCATTATTAAGGCTGGGGTCTCAGCGTAAGCCGGTGCCGCCTAATGTGTTCTTGGACGTGTTGCATCACCCATCGGTCAAGTTACCGTCGGAGGAGGATTTGTCTATACCTGACCCGGAAGGGCAATTGGTGGCGGCTCTCCGCGCAATTCCGGATTGGACTTTGCCTTATTTGGCATATCTGACCCGCGGCGAGTTACCTCAAGATGAAAATCTCGCACGGCAAATCATAAGGCGGTCTAAGTCTATGACTATTGTCAATGGTGAGTTACACCGGCGCAGTGTGACTGGTGTCTTTCAGCGCTGTGTTTCTCCGGATGAGGGCCGTGAGATCTTGCAAGAAATCCACACCGGCGACTGTGGTCATCACGCCGGGTCAAAATCTTTAGTGGCCAAGGCTTTTCGACATGGTTTCTACTAGTTAACAGCTCATAAAGATGCGGAGGACTTGGTCAGTAAATGTGGCGGGTGCCAAAAATTTGGGCGACGTGCCCACGTGCCGGCTCAAGAGCTACGGATGATTCCAATCACCTGGCCGTTTGCAGTCTGGGGGCTTGATATGGTAGGACCTTTCAAGAGGTCTAAGGACAAGAAGACCCACCTCTTGGTGGCGGTTGACAAGTTTACTAAATGGGTTGAAGCTGAGCCGGTCGGCAAGTGTGATGCAGCAACAGCAGTTCATTTCGTCAAAAAGCTCATCTTTCGGTTTGGTTATCCACATAGTATCATCACTGATAACGACACAAACCTGTCCAAGGGGGCTATGGAGGAGTTCTACAATAGTGAGCATATCTGACTCGATGTGTCTTCTGTGGCTCACCCACAGTCTAATGGTCAAGCAGAGTGTGCTAACCAGGAAATTTTGAAAGGGATAAACCCCGGCTCATGGTTCCTTTGGAACGCACGCCGGGTTGTTGGGTGGAGGAGTTACCTTCAGTTCTTTAGAGCATAAGAACCACCCCCAACAGGTCAACGGGCTATACGCCTTTCTTTATGGTCTATGGCGCAGAAGCTGTTCTCCCAAGTGATATCCGTCATGACTCGCCCAGAGTGGCGGCTTATGTGGAAGCTGATAATGAGACGGCGCGTCAGGATGCTTTGGATGCTTTAGATGAAGAACGGGATCTTGCAGCAGCTCGGTCCACGATTTACCAGCAAGACCTGCGTCGCTATCATTGCCGCAGGGTCAAGACCCGGACGTTCCAAGAAGGCGACTTAGTACTCCGGTTGATTCAAGACCAGACAGATATGCACAAGTTATCACCTCCTTGGGAAGGACCGTTTGTGATCAGCAGAAATCTCAACAATGGCTCTTATTATCTCATTGATATACGGCAGGGTGACAAGTCGCGCACTTCGGGTGAAGAGACTAAGAGGCCGTGGAATATTGCTCACCTTTGGCCATACTATACTTAAGCCGCCAGTCCGGCTCTTATCAATGTACACATTCCTGTCATTGTATATACCATCTTTTATGATATAATAAAGTTGGCATCCCCGTGATTAGGGGCCTCTGCCATTTTTTCCGCACTAAAATTTGTGCAAAGGAGTTGACCCTTCATCAGGTCACTTGGGGGCTTCCAACCCACTAGGTTTAGCTTGCATACCCTCTTGGCCAGGGTTTAAAAGCCATGTTCGAGTTAAACCTGCCTGTTTGCAACTTGCTACTCCGCCATGTGATCCGCCGAACTCTTGACAGTTAATCTTGATAAGAGACCATGAACTTTTATAAGTTATTCTCGCACAAAGACCCTAAACTTGTCATGGTTTAAACGACGGTTTTTGTCACGTGAGAGCCGGCTTATAGTGAGCTAGGATAAACTTGTCTTGTCTGTCGTAATCCCTCCGCTATATGGCCCGTTCGTACTCTTAGCAATGTCAATCTTTTAAAGACCCTGAACTTGCTAAGGTTTAAACGACGGATTTATGTCATGTGAGAGCCGGCTTACGAGTTTTTTAGGCTTTTATGCCTAGTTTCTTCGGAAACAATAAAAAATTCATAAAAAACAAGAGTTATCTTGTCCTGCTGCGCCTTTAAAGCCGGCTTATAGGACAAAACATATACAAGTTACTTGTTTTTTGCAAGTACTCTCATGATAAGATTCTAAGTTTTGGGTTATTCCGGCTTGGCATTGCTCATGGAGTATAACCCGTCCGGCGAGTCAAGGCAGTCAGACGATTATATATCAAAGGCAAATTTGCTAAGTCGCCGGAATATGGATTGAAAGAAGTTTAAAAAGTGCATCAAAGAAACAAAGGCAGGCGGTTAAATGTTTCCTACTGCTATTACAAGGCTATTAAAAGGCCCAAAAGCTGCGGACTGCAAGTTTTTCTCAGCAAAATTATAACCCGGCGTATCAAACAAGGCCGGATTACCTTCACATGATGCAAGTTTCTATTTAGCTCGTCGCCGGGTCATCCTGTGCTGGGTCTTCGGTCTCCTGGATCTGGAGGTTGTCCACATCCCAATTGCAGTTTGTTAAGGCCTCAAATTTGGCTTCATCATGCATGATCGGAGATGGGTTAACTTCAGGAGCAAAGAGATGCTTACGGCACTGAGGAATTAGGCTTTTGGCTTCGAAAGTAGGACCTCGAACTCGCTTACTCTCTTCCAAGTAAGCCGCCTGATATGATGACAAGTCAGCTTCTTCGTCCATCCGGCTTGCCAAGACTCGAGATGCCTTCATGCAACGAGCCTAATCTTTTTGAGAGAACTCCGAGCCGTCATCTTTCAGCTGAGGAAAGCCATCCATCATCTCGGCCGGGTTTAACTCGGGGGCATAGGCTAGTGACCGGCTTAAAGCAACCATTGCGCCCGTGCGGGCGGCTGATCACTTCAGCTCTTCTATTTGCTTCGGGATAGTGGAGAGGACTTCAAGCACGCCCTTCATAAATTTTGGGACGCCCTTCTCGGTCATCACTGACTTTATGGTGAAGAGTGATCCGGCATAGAGTTGTTCGGTAAGAGAGTATAAAGCCTTGAGCTTCAACAGGCTATCATCTGAAAGTTGGCGACTTCGTTCACCTGCAAACAAGTTAGATCTTATAAGCCGGGAGAGTTCTCAAAAAATTTCTTGCAATGAATATTGAGGGGTGGACAACACTTAACAAAGACGGCTCCAACCATACGAGATATGTGGCCTTTCAGATTGTTCAGCTCATCAGTCACCGTTTTAAGACGGCCTTCTGCGTCTTCAGTGCGTTTGGTCAGGGCGGCTTGGCTCGCTTCAGCAGATTTCTTGAATGCTTTGAGATCAGCTTTGATCACATCTAGCTCAGTCAAAGCAATCTGGTACTTGGCGTCAGCCTCTGCCCGGTTCTCTTGCTGCAATGCCAAGCTTTTCCTCAGGTCTGATACATTGGACTCGGCGGCGTTTAGAGATTCATGCGTAAGATAAGTCGTAACAAGGCAACATTGTTAGTTTTAAGCCGCATGTCCGGCTCATATTAGTTTTTTGAAGTTTGGCCAAATCATGACAAGTCCCAAGCAGATTGCAAGCAATATACTTGACACTTGGGGGCTAATGTGTCTCAGTTCTCTTGTAGACCTGGCTCATTAATTATATAATGACCCGGCCCTTGGGGGCTACACGTTGCTCTACAAGTCTACGGATCAGATTTATAAACAGTCCCAGGTCATTATTGGTATAACGATCATGCCCTTGGGGGCTACAGTTGGCTCTTACTCTATCATTAAGTGTCGGCTCATTACTTACATAATGACCCGGCCCTTGGGAGCTCCAGGGCGATTTTACGAAAGATAAACAAGTGATTGAAGACCCGGCTGACCTTTTTGAGAGGTCAACCGGCTCTTGGGGGCTACATAAGTATATACATGGAAAAGCAAGGGAAGTGGAATACCTCGTATCTTCTCTTCATCATGCCAACCAGGCTGGCTTCCATATCCCGGCTTGCAGCGAGACGGCTCAGATAACCAGAGTGCAACTCATCGGCTGAAAGCTTCTCTAAGTTAGGAAGGTCAAATTGAACCTTCTCTTCCTTAGAAGGAGTCGCCTTGTCTTCACTGATATGCTTTGATAGTGCATGAGAGGGAGCTGGAGATTTGTAAGCCGTTCCGGTAACAGTAACTTCTTCATGAGAAGCCATGTCTTCAGCTGTCGGCTGGGGGCTGGGCGGCTTAGGATCGGCTTCTGGATGAGCCTCGGGAGCCTCAATATCCAGATCAGCCGGCTCATTATGCTGGGGAGCTTCTTCATGGGCGTCTTTGGCAGCCTCAGACGGCTCAATATGTGCCTCAGGGGTGTTAGGCTTGGGGTTTGCCAACTCGGGAACTTCAGGAGTGGCGGCTGACCCGCCTGCCTTCCTTCGTTTGGCTTGAGCCCTGCGAGCAAAAGTGAAATTACACGTCAATAAGAAAGATAGACTGTTAATGCATAAAGTGGGATGTAAAAGTGCTTACCCCGGGTTGATAATAAGAGGAGGCAACTTTGAGGCGGTTGAGTCACCAGAAGAAGGGGGCGAGTCCTGAAAAATTTTCATTGTCAAATACAAGCAAGCTGCAATACAAAGTTAGCATGCAGAGGAAGTAAAATCAAGACAAGAAAGTACCTCAGTGTGCCGTTTTCGAGGAGCCGGTTCATTTGGTAAGACGGTTAAAAGATCCTCAGAGTCGGTGCTCCGGGTTTGACGTCTGGTATCTTCTTGCTGTTTCTTCAAAAGAGAGTTGGGATCCAAGTGAGCAAAAGGGCGAGAACATTTTACCTTCCGTACGGCTCGCCGTATTCTTTTTACTGGTAAAAGTTCTGAGTCAGAGGAGATAATGGTTACCTCTGCAATGTCAGCATGGCTTGTCTCTGCTTCTTCCTGTGAGTAATCATTGTCAATGAGTTGCATAAAGAGAAGACCAAGGGAGTCAAGTTCTACCTCTGAATCGTCTAGATCGAATAGCTCTTCAGTTGACTGTTTCCTCTTACGAGGCGGCGCCTTAGCTTTGGTCGCCTTGGGGACTTTGCTCTTCTTTTTGAAAGAAGCGGATAATTTCTTGTTCTAGAAGGAAGAGCTGGCCTACGTGTAATAAAACATGTTGGCAAAAAAGTTAATAAAACATGCAAAGTGTAGCATTAAGAGAATAGATGAGAATTAAGATGGAAACACTTACATCCGGAGCCGGGTTAAGTACAGAGAAGGGACTTAACCCCTTTTGGCTGCAGGCGGCTTGTGATTCCCCCAGCAAGGACTTGACAATGGTATTAAGATCCGGATCTGTTAAGGGGGTCTAGTTGAAGCGTTGAGGGTCATCCACTCTACCAGTGTATTGGCACATTAAAGCGCCGCGTCGGCTTAACGGAAGAATCCTCCAAGAGACCCAGCAGCAGGTCAGATCAACACCTGTTAATCCGTTGGCTAATAGGGCCCTTATTTTTGAGAAGGTTGGGCCATATTGAGCACGCTCCATGGCAGTCATTCAGTCTAGGAGCTCTGTATTAGTGCTAAGCCGGTAGGGACAATAGCCCGGCAGTGGGTGCTCCCCCTCTGGTGAAGTGTCTTGGCAGTAGAACCAAGTCTTGTTCCATTCTTTGGGGTGACTCGGCAGAGTTGCTGCTGGGAAGAGTACATCCCTCCGCCTCTGAAGAGTGACACCCCCGAGTTCGAGGCTTAATCCATCCGCCATTTTTGTTTGGCGGTTGATGTAGAAGTACTCCTTGAAGAGGTCAACTGACGGCTCTTCCTGCAGATAGGCTTCACAAAAGGTCTGAAACTGGCACAGATTGGTGACAGAATTGGGACCAATGTCTTGGGGGTGAAGCTTGAACGAGTGTAGAACATCCCGGAAAAACTTAGACCCGGGCGGGGAGAAGCCACGCAGCAGATGATCTGTGAATACAATGACTTCCCTGTCTTTGGGTTTAGGGGTGTATTCATTGCCTGGGACCCGCTAGTGGATAACATCCTGAGCCGGTAGAACTCCCATAGTGACAAATTCTTTGAGTGATTCTTCAGTCACCCCAGACCTTACCCAATTACAGGTGGATGGGGTTTTAGACATGGCGGCGGCTTAAGAAACTGCAGAAAAGTATGAATATTTGGCGGGTTAAAAATACATTGTGACTAAGGTCGTTATGACTCTAGAAATGGTGACGGCATTTGGCTGGTCAATATAAAGTTATGAGCCGCCGAAGCTGTTTGCCGTGTGACAGCATGAGCCGGCAGCCTTACGGCGGGTCAAGTCTATCAGTGCACACTATAAATTGCTAAGTGTGGAGAAACAGATTCTGCAACTACAGCTATGGATTTAAGATCTACGGGCAAGGGAAAAACAAAAATAATTCTAACCCTAAAGGACCAGTGGAAGAACAGACGGCCTTTATACAGATTAAAATGAGCTGTGGATCTACAACAAGTACGATGTGATTATGGAGCGGACGGTCGCGTGATTTGGGCAGCATTATAAGGCTTTAAAGAGGTGCTCTTTATCTAATCTGTGAAGAACGCTCTGATGAGCGGTGATGAACACTGAAGAAACCCGATGAACTCGGGAGAAACCTAATGCCGATCTAATAAGGGGTAGCAGTGGAACCTTACGGATGCGGACAAACGAGCGAAGGCTCTAGACAGGTTTAGGTTGATGCAGCGGCCAGTGTTGGTGCAGACGGCGAGGACCGAACGGTATGGCGAGCTTCGGCGGCGCGGGCGTCCGGAGGAAGAAGAAGAAGGTGACGGCGGGGAAAGTGAAAGCGATAGCCCCCCCGTGCTTATTTATAAGGTTATAATGGGACATCAACGGTCCGGTGCAAGAATCGAGGGGGCACGATGATGATTAAACTAAGAAAACGCCTCGATTCTTGGACTAGTCATATTAATGGAGAAAGATCCGTTCTGACGTCAGAGGAATCTTTTTTGATTTTTCTGATGACGTCACGGTGGGTCATGAAAATTTATGAGAAACAACACCGCCCATTTTCGGCGGGTCATGAAGATTGTCAGAGAAGGCAAGACTCGCCAACCAGAAGATTTGGAGATTGACATGAACCAGTTCAAATCAATCTGGGGCCTAATGTTGGGGATATAACCCCGTGGTGAGACCCGCCCAGGTGGGACCGGGTCATGCGGTTGGCGGCTTATGACAAGGTTTGGTGTAAGCTTATTCAATGGGCCTGGAGGCCCAGAGCCAGCTGATAAGATGTAACCCGGCGATGTGAGCCATCGGTGGTTGCTAGTTAGATAAGGCATGTGTAGTTAGAGGTGAGGTCAGTTATCAACCATAACCCGGACCAGACTCTTGTAAGCCCAGGACCTTAAACTGAGTATATAAAGGCGGGTTACCTGGGCGGCTTAGGCCACAAAATAACTCATCGATAGCTAGGTCAAGCGAACTCGCTCCCTTGTAATCGATACCCAATCAATACAACACAAAGCAGGACGTAGGCTTTTACCTCTTTCCGAGGGGCCGAACCTGGGTAACCCTTGTCACCCGATTCCGACCTACCCCTTTGAGATCAGCGCCTTAGCGATGGCCTCGAACCTAAGTCTTTTCACGGGGACATCTGCCGTGACAAAACCACGACACTTCCCATACGGCCCATCCTTGCAACTCGTGTGAGATCACACTAACATCGCACGCGCTATTCTGCAGCGCACCGTTTACGATGTGTGCTGAATCGCAAACAGTTCATAATTGCAAAGCCTGTATGATAAGGAGACAATCACACACATTTTGTCCTACAGCGTCGTTTGCGATATACCAAGATTGGCAAACGCTCCAACTGTCATACTCGTGTCGGATGCATACGACATAACAAACAGTTAAACATTATAAATCCTGTATGATAAAGAGATTGTCACAAAACATTTAGGTATGCTTAACCGTTTCTGATATTGTCTAACATCACACATGGTTTTGTAAATGGCAATTGTGTGCATTGTTGCACACGGTTTCTCTCTCTGAAACGTGTCGAATCATGAGGTATATCACACACGTTCTGCTTTACAAACCATATGCGGTGTAATGACCTGCAGAGCTTATTTTTCCGCTATTTTAATCGCCACAATTTAAAATTATGTAGGATTTGAATTTGATAGTAGGCTATAACATTTTTCATATTCATCTTATATAGACATAGGTTCAACAACCAATGCATTATTCAATTCACAGGTACATATGTTCAAGAATTACATCAAGAAATAATAATTACATTAGGACCAGATAAATAATGATGAACCACGGTTGCATACTTGTATTAAATACGGTAAAAGAAGAGGCGAAAGACACTTTGGCAGCTGTACAAGGTGAAGCGGAATGCCCATATTGTGTGCTCCTCCATGCAGAATGCGCGGACGACTCTAGGCCAGCCCCTTGTGATGGCGGACCGCCCATCCTTCTTTGTGTTGATGAGGACATCTAGGTAGTCATCGTGGCCTGGTAGATATACGTTAACGTTTGCACGTCCACCAATCATGTAGTTTGAGAGGTAATCCTGAGTAAACTGCTTTGAGAACCACTACAAACAAAATGGATTCAGACATTGTAAATTTGTAAGCTAACAACTCATTATGGACAGTAAAAAGAAGGGTACAGAGTTCGTAGTTACCATCCTGGAGTTCACTATTGTCTTGGATAAGCTGTAAAGAAATAGTTTAATTGCCATATTTTGTCCCATTTTATTAACAACCTTTATAAGTTTCCTCACTTGATGCTGGTTCATGAATATCTCATTGCCCCATATGAAAAAGGGTCGACACGCGGATCTTTACCAGTGACATATGTACCTACAAGCAACAAGTTAGTATTAGAAGGTAAACTGAAATTGTACAATGTTGTAGTTCAGTATTCCCTGTCAAAGTATATAAGATCTTATTACATCCAAAATACTCACATATGTGATGTATTAACATCTTATACTTTGGGGTGGATGGACTATATATATAAGCCATGTGATGAAACTAACCTCAATGAAAACAACAGTTGTTCCTGATATTGTCCTGGGTAACTACATCAAAAGGCATGTTAAGTACTGAGAGGCTAAACATCAACCAAATATATGCATGGTAAACAACATGATCACAAAATGATAGCTTCAGTGTGCAGGTTTAAGCACGCTAGCTAAGCTAATAATAAGTGGAGATGTGTGTTAACTGCAATAGGCTTAGCATTTAACAACAACAAAATATAGTCATTCAAACTGGTATTGTGCACGTTTAAGCAGACTAGTTATAGTTACATAAAAATGGAAAGGCTTGTGCTCACTACAACAAGCTTAATAGCAACCAAATATAATCATTCATAGTGGTACTGTTGAAATTGCATAGAATGTAGCTCGTGTTTACACATCAAATTGTATAATTGAACATCACATTGTGAAAAAAAAAAATAGAAATAAATAGTGGGCGTGTTAACTACACCAGGCTTAACAGAAACCACATATGTCCGTTGAAACTGGTATGACAAAATTGAAATGGAAAGTACATACTTGCAGATATAGAACTTCACAATGTGAATAACTGAAATAAACAAGGCATACTATATAGCTATTGAATCAGGACATATGCCCAGTACAAACAACTGAGCTAGGAAAAACAGTTAACCAAGGCATATGCTCACTACAACAAGTTGATAGCAACTAAAAATAGTCATTCGTACAGTACTATTGAAATTGCATAGAACGTAGCCAGTGCTTAAACATGAAATTGTATAACGGAACATCATATGTGAAAGAACTGAAATAAACAGTGCACGTGTTAACTGCACCAGGTTTAACAGGAACCATATATGGCTCTTGAAACAGGTATTGATGAAATTCAACTGCAGACTCCATACATTTAGCATGAGTGATGTAATTTAACATGAGATGGGTTTCCTCACCTGTCACAGATGGGCTCATTCCCATTAGAAGAGCGCAGATTATGGGTGTGCTCCCTGTTGTCAAAGATGGGCTCCTTCCCCTTGGAAGAGCAGGGATGCAGGGTGCCCTCCCTGATGTCACGGATGGGCTCTTTCCCCTTGGAAGAGACGGATTAGGTGTCGTTGTCGGCGTCGGCGTCGTCGATGAGGTCTTACTTGGCAGCTGACGATGCTGAGCCACCGCCATAGAACGTGTCCTTCAAAAATGACAAAAGATGCTCCATGGAGATGAAGGAAGGCAAATTCTTGAGAGCGAAGCAGAGTAGATCAACGGCTGGGCCTTGCATGAGGTCGACGGGGGTTGAACCCGAGGGGTCGGGGTTGGGCCACTTAACCTGTGACATAGCCCGTGACAAGCCGTCACTGTCGATGAGCTCGACATCGTAGCTGGCTGCGTCAATATGCATCCATACGGGAAACCGCTATCTTACAGCCTCGTAGTCGTTAGATTTCCCGGTGGCCTCGGAGGCCACCTCGTCATCGTCATCGTAGTCAGCTTCCCAGGCGGCCTTGGCGGCCACCTCGCAATCGTAGACAGCTTCCCTAGCGGCCTCGGCGGCCACCTCGTCATTGTAGTCAGCTTCGCTGGCGATCCCGGTGGGCACCTCGTCATCGTAGTCAGCTTCCCCGGCAGCCTCGGCGGCCACCTCGACATCGTCCAGCGAAAAGGCCGCGATATACCTCCTTTTGGCCATTCGCTCCTCGATCTCCCCTACAAGTGTAGCTGGGATTAGGCTGTGACGGTCGGCGGTGGGGGTTAGTGCGGATCTATGAGGAAGGGGGTGTTTAGCTAGCGCCATCTAAGAAATTCAGGGGAGTGAGGGTACAGAGATGGGTTCGTAACCTGGACGGGGAGAGCATGAGAGGTTGACTGTGGAACGCGGAGCGGGATCGGGGAGACGGCGGCGACGGCGAGGTTGCTAGGGTTCGAGCGAGGGAGTTGTGTGGGGGTGGGGGTGGGAGGGGCCTAGGTGGTGTTTGAGGAAATGTCGTGGCTACTTTAAATTTTACTTGGAGGGAATGAAAAGCCGGGACAAACTGAAATTTTTATGAAGGGTTTGAAGTGGCGCCGGAGAACAAACATCGCACACGGCCCGAACATAATACCCGTGCGCAATTCAAAGAGATAAACCCGCGGAACCATCAATTTTTAAATTGATCAAGGCGGGTAGCTATTTTTAAGATTTCTCTATGCGGGTTCGTGCAAGGTGGTCTGTAGTTACGTGACAACCACGGGCCGGGCGTGGCACACAGTTAGCATGCGGGAACAGTGTCTACTGCGTACACAATCGCACACAGTTGTCTCCTTCGACTCGTCTGCTATTTAAGTTTCAAAAAAAGACTACCCTGCCATTTATCTAACAACATTGGAAAATAAACACGATAAATCTAGGGTCATAGCACAAACAGACCTGCTTGTGGACCAAATGTATGTATGGAAAGGTTGTTTTGGTGTTCAAATACGGAATGCACAACTTTCATGTGACACACAATGTCTTGCAAAGCACACGACAATGGTGGCTTATGCCCCCCCCACACACACACACACCTTCGAGTCGGCGGGGGGATGGTGGCTACAGTATATATATGAACGTACGAACTTATACTATGACTGCAAATTCACCCAACCGTAACACAAAACCAATAGAAATCCATCATGATCACCCCCTCCCCCGTGTTTTAGTTCTGAGGGTAGACTGTGTGGGCCCACTGATGGGCGCGTCTCGGAAACTTCACAAGATGGGTGAGACCGCAACCACATTTGTGTGGCTCAACTAATTAATTAAGGTGGTGTGATATTTCGTGCGTGCATAACTTTTGATGTGGCTCAAAAGTCGAACGGTATGTAGTACCTGACCTCATAAATAGGTTTCGTGTATACGTACTATTGTGTTGCCCCTCCCCCGCCCCCACCCCGCCCCACGCACACACATGCTTCGAACAGACACCACGACCTATATATATGTATGCGCTCAAACTTCTGTCTCGTATCTCACCATGAACTATATTGTAAGAAATAATGGGAAGACTATATCTACCTTGGTCAAATTAACCTGTAGTATATATGGGCCGGTTTAAGTGATAGACGACACGGGTCCACAAATTTGGCATGTCGTCCATAACCACGCGAGGGAGTGTCTGTAGACAACACCAACGCACATGCATGGCCCCAGGCACATATGTATGAAAGCGTTATGCGATGTTTTCAAATACCAAACGCACAACTTACGCCGCCACATGTGTGTCTCCCGGACCAGAATGGCCCCGTACTGAGGTTAACGACCCATGCATATATAGCCCCATGCGCGCCCACAGTTCGAGCCGATAGGAGTGATTCAGTGTGTACGATGCGTTTGATTTTTTCTTAGAATTGAAAGGTCGATGCATATATCAACTACGTATAATATATATAACACATATACCAACAAGAAGAATCCACCTTGGTCAAATTAACATCTCTACAGCCGCCCGTCAAAGTGACGACCCACATGGACATGGTTGTGCCGGTGTGATGCCGATGACCACGTGAGAGAGTGTTTGACAAAACAAATGACCACTCCATGAGGCCCACACATATATGTATATATGTAATTAAGTGTTTGTTTAGTTAATTAGTACCCAATGGAACTTTAATGTCACTTGACTTAGAAACTGTAACTCGACTTACGAAGAGGATCGATCACAACGCATATAGGCCCTGTTTGGATCCATGGATTAGAGTTAGTTTGAGCTAGCTGGGGCTCAAATAGCCCTAAAGTATTCAAACATGAGGGTTAGATTGGAGCTAGCTAGTTGCATCTAACCCACCCAAAAAAACTATCCCACCCAAGAGGTGCTAATTAGAGCTGGTTCTCGTGGGGCCCTCTCTATCCCATCAGCCAAGAGGTGCAAATTGGAGCTGGTTCTCGTGGGGCCCACTAAAAAATCACTTTTCTCTCTCCATCAAGTGCATCTATTGTCAATCTAACCCTGTCATCCAAACACCTCTTTGGCTATAGTTAGTTTAGGGTTAGTCATGAACTAGAAACTAACTCCAACCTCTAGCTAAGTTAGAGTATCCAAACTGGGCCATAGTATATGTATGCCTCCCCACCCGGCCCAACCCCCCATTTCGAGATGGTGGTGGGATGGGTTCGTGGGTATATATATATATATATATATATATATATATATATATATATATATATATATATATATATATATATATATATATATATATATGCATGTGCTCAAAAAATTTGTCTTGATGTCTGACCATGGCATATGGTAACACGCATACCTAAAAGGATCCACATTGGTCAAAACGATATATAATATAGGTGACCACACATGGGCCCCATAGATTGACGCGTCACCGATTACCATGTGAGGGAGCCACTTAGGACCACCATCAATTATATGTGACACAAGCATATGCATGGGTTTGTTTTTTGATGTCAAAATGCCAACTGCACGACTTTGATCCAGTGCGTGCTTCTCAAATTGGAAAGTCCCCACGCTAAAGAAAATTGCCCGCAATATGTATGTCTCCTCCCACCCACCCCCTCAACTTTGAGCGGTAGGAGGTACTCATGAGTACGTCACGTCAATCTTTGGTGTGGAATCTCACCATGATCTACTGCAACACAGAGCAGATTAACTGAACCCACCTTGGTCAAACCCCTACTGATGTGGCTCAAAAGTGATAGACCACGTGGACCCACGAATGTGCGCGTCACTAATAACGCACGAAGGATTATTGTCCGAGGGACCACCACCACCGTGTGCATGTGTCCTAAACACATGCATGACGTTAGAGGTGTGCCTTGTTTTAAACATTTCAATGCACAATTTTGATAATTTGGGGTGGCAAATGCCTCACAAAACGGACAATCCCACATATAGAGGTTCATGCAACAAGTGAAATGGAAAGAGCCCCCCCCCCCCTGCGGCCACCACCAGAATCATCACTTCGAGGCACGTCATACTATTTTTATGCAGAAAACACGTGACACATCAGTCCGTATTATAATTATAAAATGTTCATATATCATTCGAAAAATATGCAATAATTGAGTTTCCAGTAATTCATTGGGGGAAATCATATGTCCCCTTGGGTTCATGTTTAGTCACCATGCAATAAATCGTAAGGAACCTCAAACCTCTTGGCGTCATGGAAAACATTGAAAATCTTGGTTTTTAGACAGCTCGGCCTCAAACATCGAAAAAATCATTTTAAATTGAAGTAAATCCAAAAATCAACTAAAAATCATGAAACTTGGGATTCCGTTTCATGATATATATATATATATATATATATATATATATATATATATATATATTGCTAATTTTTGGCCTAATTGGAGACAAGTTTTTGATATACTTTTCTTACATACGGGAGCTTATTAAAGGTTGGTAATTGGTACACATACTTGTCACGTTACCATCACGAACGATTACAGTATTCAACCGTGTGCGTTGTTCCCAACAAAATATTACGTACCACCACGAGCCATGTGTGTCGTCCGAGCAGACATGAGTTGACGGGACGCAGGCGAGCAGTCCGCTGCTCAGGCTGACCGTGAGGCGTGCGAGCAGGTGTGTAAATTGACGGGACGCGTGCGAGCAGGCCGCTCTGGCTCACCGGGAGATGTGCGAGCTGGTGTGTGAATTGACGGGACGCGTGTGAGCAGTCCTCTGCGTAGGCTAACTGGGAGACGTGCGAGCAGGGGTGAGGCATGCGAGAAGACCACTGCACAGGCTCATCGGGAGGCGAGCCATTTAACCGCCTCCCGCCTAGCTCCCAACCACTCTATATTAATCGCGCCTGTGTTGCTAGTTATAGTAGACGGCCGCCCTCCCCCCTCTCTCCACACACCGCGCCTGCATCCTCGCCGCCGTTCCCAGTTGTAAACGCTCTCGGAAGTGTATCAGATGGCAACCAAGCGGACCATCGGAGGGAGTGGTGACGCGGGGTTCGAAGCCGGAGCCGGCGAAGCAACTAAGCATCTCTTGATGTTGGGTGATGAGGTTGCCCTCCTCGCCGATGAGGTCTTGCGCGGACAGAAGTATGACCATGACGTCGTAAGCCCCGTCGTGCCTCCCCAGCATGAGGTGGTGCTACACAAAGACTACTACAACCTCTCTGATGACCACTCCACCGACGACGACTCCGACAACTCCGACGGCGGCAACACCGACAACGGCGGAGAACAGGTTAGAACCCCCCCCCTATTTTGGTAACTATATCATAGGGTATCTCTGATTAGTTCTGTTTCCGCATTTTTTTGGAATTCACCCGGGGTCAAGTTATTTCAATCCATGTAATCAGAGTAAGATTTGATAGATCCGTGTTAGTGTGTACGTATTGATTGTTTGTTAGGTAAATGATAAGTGACTTGGATAAGTGACATCCGTACATACGATTATGCTAATATTATGTCTTAGGTTTTACAGTGATTTAATGGTTGACCTGTACAAATGAACATTTTGCTAATAATCCGTCTACATAGATGATTGTAGATGTACCCATTTGTAAATAAACACTGTATAAGAGCATGTAGATCACTACTTTAGTGATAATGGGGAGTAGTAGTTACTTCAAAGTTCCTTGTTTGTTTGACAATAATCGATTCATGCATTTAAAGTCATTAGTTAATAATTTTGTTGCACTAAGTTGTTTGTGACATCACTTTATGCATTTTATTCATCAATGTCATGATTCTTTATTATATGTATAGGTGCTATCTGACGACGTTGGCAGCGATAAATACGACCAGAGAAGGCACGAGAAACAAAAGCTCAGGGAGCTCTATGCGGGAACGCATAATCGTCGTATCAGAACCCGGAATGGGGGCTACGGATGCCCGTTCTGCGCCCAAAGGCTTAACCCCACGTTTGCAAGTGTTCTGGCGCATGCTAGAGGACGTGACGTTGGCTCCTTCAAGCAAAAGTATTCTCGGAGGGTGGCGCACGCCGCGTACGCGGAGTACCTGGAGAAAGTTTACGTTGTTGGTGGGTACGATTAGGATTGAGTTATATATACATGTCCTGATGCCAGCACTACCCTAGCTATCTATAGTTTGTGCGTCTTATATCTATGCTTGAGTATGTTTATTATGTGTTGATCTAGATGTCGGTGAGACTCTGTTTTATGAACTAATACGTAGAGCAATGTAATTGCAGTTTTGAGCTGCAATCAGTATGGTTGATGGAATATTTATGCTTATCTTAGAGTCCCCACACAATTTACTACTAGCAACTGTTTGCCCACAGCATGCACAGCTATGTTTGAGTGTTGGCAGTTTTTTTACACTATGCATATTACGGTACAAAATGCTTGACTTACCTGCAAACTTGTTGAATGCGGTAAAAAATTCAGGTGTCACACGTAAGATGAAATTTGGAACCCACAAACTTGGTTATTTTCCCAGATTGAAACCGGGTGCGAGGACTAACATTGTGCCGCGACACGCGTGTGTCCTGATTGTCCAGAACGCATTCCCACGGACCACGGCACTCCACTTACACCATAGTGACACTTATCGCAAACGGCTGTGTCTACTGAACCGTCGCCTCCGAAGCGCATTATTATTCTGGCCGAGAAAACCCTCACCATCGTCCCCACTTAACAAAACCCTGACCGTCCTTCCCAATCGCACCCGCACTGCATATGTCACACCGCTGCTTAGTGTTGAACGTGTACGCTGCTTTAAGTCATTGCACACGCATCGTTTTTGCTAACCGTTTGCCATTTAACGCCCCCAATAATGGGAGCTTCTTCCAGCCGACATGTGGCCAACCGAGCCAGGCGGGAGGCTGTGCGCGGTTGCGCGCGGGAACGGGATCACCAACGATATGTTGGCGGCACTTTGAGCTTCCGCGTGGCCAAACGAACCGCCGAGAACGCTTGTTCATGCGCTGGTCAAGCTTGCACAGCAATCCTCCGCCAGGAACGCGGTGACAAGACGTGCAAATTATAGCCCGTCCAGCCCCCATTTACTCCACTGCTTATTTAACCTACTGTCTCTCTTCAACCTTTTCCCACAATGCAAGAAGCACACCCACACTCCAAATACAGAGAGGATATCCTGCTCGTCTCCAATGGCGGAGCTCCCAGCGGCTGCCGACGACGAGCGGTAGTTCACCATTCATGCCTATGTGGACACCCACGTAAGGTTCAAGAACCTCATGGTGGTGTATACCAACGACCTAATCTGGGTGGAGAACTCCATCCACACCATGGAGCAGTTACTTGCCTATGACAAGTACAAAGTGGTCGGCTTCGACCTCGAGTACACCGGCGGTCGTGACGGGCATGATCAGAAGGTTGTCATTGCCCAGCTGTGCGTGGGCCATTACGTCCTCGTCTACCACTACTGCCTGGCCACAAGGCCTTGCGATCGATTCGCCAGGTTTGTCAACAGCTCCGACCACATATTCGGTACGGTGGACACCATCAACGATGAGAAGGTGCTCAAGGCCACGGGCTTGGCCTGTCGGAATCTTGTGGACATCCAATGCATGTACAAGATCTTGGGCAGCGAGGAGAAGCATAAGGACTCCCTGGTTGACCTCGCCATGGCCATCATCGACCCCTACTACAGAGGCATGAAGGATGTCTGCAAGAAGAAGAAGGTTGCCTGGCACCGCGCCTGGGTCCGAAGACTGGATGATGATCACGTCAAGTACACGGCCAAGGACGCGTACGTAAGCTACGAGATGTGCAGGCGGATCGTTGACATGAGGAAGTGCATCCGTCCTGCACCGACCGGCACCCCTCATCACAAGAAGAATGGATGAATGATTTGATGATCGTTACTACTAGTTTAGTATGCATGTACTTGTTAATTGATGTGTGCAAATGTTATCTGTAGTCAGTAATGTAATTGGAAGTTTATTTAGGTTATGCAATCATGATGTTGTTCTGTAGTACCATATTTTCCTTAGTATGCAATGGACGATTAATATCTGGACATTAATATGCAATTGATGATTAATACCCGGACTTTAAGAATCAAAACCACGACCGAGGGTATCCTTCACGGCTCCAATGGCGCTCCGAGCGGCTGCCGACGACGAGCGCCAGTTCACCATGCATGCCGTAGTGGACATGCACAAAGTGGTCTGGTTCGACCTCGCATCCCACCACATGCTCTGCTCTCGCGTCCCTCCGCGTGCACTGCTCTCGCCCCCCCCCCTCCCCCCCCCCGCACGCACTCTGCCAGTGGTTGGGGCTGGCCCACGATCACGTTCGGGTCTCCATATGCATGCGGTTGCGCCATGCGCGTCGCCCCATGCAGTTACGTGCTTCCTTGACTTAATCACGCGCTGCAAAACCTGCCATCCAGAAGTACTGGTTTTACAGGACATCCGGCCCCCATTTATACACACGGCCATTAACCATAGTCTCTTCAAGCTTTCGATCGCGCCCCACAACACAGTAAGCACACCCTCGATGACGCATACAGAGAGGATGTCCAGCGGCGCTCCAATGGAGTATGTCATGCATCATGTGGAAACCCACATGAGGAAGAAGGACCTCACGGTGGTGTACACCAACGACCCGGGCATGGTGGAGAACTCCATCGGCACTATGGAGCGGTTGCTTGATGCGGATGACAAGTACAATGTGGTCGGCTTCGACCTCGCTTACACCAGCTGTCATGTCGGGCATGATCAGAAGGTTGTCTTCGCCTAGTTGTGCGTCGGCCATCACATCCTCCTCTACCACTACGGCCTGGCCACAGTGCCTTGCAAGCGTTTCAACAGGTTTGTCAACAGCCACAACTACAGGTTCGCTACGGTGGACACCACCAACGATCCAAAGGTGCTCAAGACTTCTGGCTTGGCCTGCCTGAAGCTTGTGGACATCCGCGGCCACTACAAGGTCTGGGGCAGCAAGAAGAACATGGACTCCCATGTTGACCTGGCTGAGGCCATCATCGACCCCTACTACAGAGACATGAAGGCTGAGTGCAACAAGAACAAGCCTGTCTGGCACAGGGGCTTGATACGTCTCCAACGTATCTATAATTTTTCATTGTTCCATGCTGTAATATTATCATTCTTGGATGTTTTATAATCATTTTATAGCAACTTTATATCATTTTTGGGACTAACCTATTGACATAGTGCCCAGTGCCAGTTGCTGTTTTTTGCTTCTTTTTTTCTTCGCAGAATATCAGTACCAAACAGAGTCCAATTGCCACGAAACTTTTTGGAGATTTTTTTGGACCAGAAGACAACTTGGGAGCCAAGGAAGCACCTGGGGGAGGCCTGTGGGGCCCACGATACACCAGGGTGCGCCAGAGGCCCCTGGCGTGCCCTGATGTATCGTGGGGCCCATGGAGGTCTTTTCCATTGCCTCTTAGCTCTATAAATCCTCAGAAATTCTAGAAACCCTAGAGGAGCAGACGAAACACAACTCCAGTAGCTGAAGTTCCAGAACCCTGAGATCCAATCTAACACCATCACGGAGGGGTTCATCCTCCTCATGGGTGCCTCTCCGATGATGCGTGAGTAGTCCACCATAGACCTACGGGTCCGTAGGTAGTAGCTAGATGGCTTCCTCTCTCTCTCTCTCTCTCTTTTGATTCTCAATACAATGGTCTCTTGGAGATCTATTTGATGTAATGACTTTTTGTGGTGTGTTTGTTGGGATCCGATGAAGTTTGAGTTCATGATCGGTTTCTATCCATGAATATTATTTGAGTCTTCTTTGATCTATTATATGCATGATTATTTATAGCCTCGTATTTCTTCTTCAAATCTTTGGTTTAGTTAGGCCAACTAGATCGATTTTTCTTGCCATGGGAAGAGGTGCTTTGTGATGGGTTCGATCTTGTGGTGTCCTCTCCCAGTGACAGAAGGGGCAGCGAGTCACGCATGTATCGTTGCTATTAAGGATAAGAAGATGGGGTCTATTCCTACATGAATAGATCTTGTCTACATCATGTCATCGTTCTTATTGCATTACTCCGTTTCTCCATGAACTTAATACAATAGATGCATGCTGGATAGCGGTCGATGTGTGGAGTAATAGTAGTAGATGCAGAATCGTTTCGGTCTACTAATCTTGGACGTGATGCCTATATATTGATCATTGCCTTGGATATCGTCATGATTATTTGATCTTCTATCAATTTCCCAACAGTAATTTGTTTACCCACCGTGTGCTATTTTCTTGAGAGAAGCCACTAGTGAAATCTATGGCCCCCGGGTCTATTCTTTTAATATCTTGCTTTCTGATCTATCTTTTTCCGCATTTGTTTTCAGATCTATTATACCAAAAACCCAAAAATACTTTGCTGCACTTTTTATTTGCATCTTTTATTTTGTGTTCTTGTGCGATCTATTTATCCAATCTAATACAAACCAATCTATCTTTTTACGGTGGAGTGATTGACAACCGTAGCTGTGCTACATAGTGTTGTGACAGGTTGCAAGTATTTGTTCTTTGTGTGCAGGTACCGTTTACATAGTGTTGTGTGGTTCTCCTACTGGTTCAATAACCATGGTTTCATAACTGAAGGAAACACTTACCGTAGCTGTGCTGCATCATCCCTTCCTCTTTGGGGAAATACCGACGCAGTCTCAAGCCACGTCAAAGGAATTTCTGGCGCCGTTGCCGGGGAGACATCATCAACATCTATCAGGTTCCTAATCACAAATCTCATCTCCTTGCAATTTACATTATTTGCCATTTGCCTCTCATTTTCATCTCCCCCACTTCACAAAAATTTGTTGTTTTATTCGCCCTAATTTTTGTTTGCCTTTTTGCTTGTTTGCTATCTTTGCTTGTGTTGCCATGTGCCTTCTATTTGCTTGCTTCTTCGCTTGATAAGAATCTATTGATATGGATCCTCATCCACTTGCTAATCTTTTCAAAAGGCCAAATTATGATGAACCAATTGCTAGTGAGTTGAGCGCACTTGATTATCTCTATGAAGTTTTGTTTGAAAATCATGAATCTGAAAATTTTGATGAAGTGTTGAAAGAAGAAATTTATAAGGTGATTCATGATAGCTCCTTGATTGAAAAGCATGATTTAAATGATGTTACTATAATTCTATTAATGTCAATTATGTTAGTGATATGCAAAACTACAAGCTTGGGGATGATAATTTTGTCATGACCACTTGTTATTGCAATGATCATGATTGGGGTGATAATGCTTCTTATGATCTTGAAAATTTATTTAAGACTCATGTTGAATATGTTATTGATAATAATGTTTGCACTAGTATCGAAAGTGGGTTAGGGACAGCGTCAACTTTAGGTAAAAAGAATCCCACATATTTGGAGAGTGTTCAGTCTTATGATTTTTTTTGATAAAAGTGGGTTTGAAGAGGTCATAACTTTAGTTGATGGTAATCCCACTATTTTGGAAGATGATAAAAAATTTATGCATGTTGATCATAAAAAGAGTATTGTTTATGATAGCTATATTGTTGAATTTGATTATGATCCTACATGTAATTATTATGAGGGAGTAAATTATGGTTGTAGAAATTTTCATGATACTAAATTACCTCTCTTCATATTGAGATTGCTATTGTCTCTTTCTTCTTCCTTCCATATGCTGGTTTTTGCTTGCCTTGATAATTTGTTTGCTTATAAAATGCCTATGCATAGGAAGTATGTTAGACTTAAGTGTGTTTTACATATGCTTCATGATGCTCTCTTTGTGTTGCTATTATTATCTTTCATGAGGGCATCATTGAAATCTCAAGCCTATCTTAATGGCTATAAAGAAAGAGCTTGTTGGGAGGCAACCCAATGAATAAAATTTATTTTTACCTTTTTCTTTCTGTTCTTGAGTGTTGACACAATTATGCTACTGTTATGATTGTGTTTTTTAGGTTTTAATTAGTTTTTGTGCCAAGTAAAGCCTTTGGGATCATGTTGGGTGATAGTTGATTTGATCTTGTTGAAAAACAGAAACTTTTGCATCCAGTAGCAGAATTTTCAAAAATCACAGAAGTGACGAAAAATTCTGAATTTTTTACAGAATATTGATATACAAATTTCATATGTTTTCCTAATTTTTCAGAATTTTTGGAGTTACAGAAGTATGGTTAGAGTACAGATTACTACATATTGTTCTGTTTTTGATAGATTCTATTTTCGTTGCATTGTGTGCTTATTTTGATGAATTTATGGTTTGTATTGGAGGGTATAAGCCATGGTAAAGTTAGAATACAGTAGATATAATGCAATAATAAAATATGAATGGGTTTGCAACAGTACTTAGAGTGGTGATTTGCTTTATTATACTAACGGATCTCACGAAGGTTTTGTTGAGTTTTGTGTGATTGAAGTTTTCAAGTATTGGGTGAGATCACGATGGATGAAGGAATAAGGAGTGAAAAGAGCCTAAGCTTGGGGATGCTATGGCACCCCAAGATAATATCCAAGGAGAAACAAGCAACTAAGCTTGGGGATGCCCCGAGTGGCATCCCCTCTTTCTTCTAACGACCATTGGTATTGTACTTGGAGCTATATTTTTATTCGGCACATATCATGAATTTTGCTTGGAGCGTCTTGTATTATATGAGACTTTGCTTGATTTTATTTTTAGTTTGTCACAAGTATCCTTGCTGGACACACCTATTTGAGAGAGCCAAAATTATGCTATGATTTGTTAGAATTGCTCTATATGCTTCACTTATATTATTCTGAGAGATGAAATTTTTATGCTCATGTTCTTCACTTAAATTTATTTGAGCTTCTCAAAAGCAATGGCAATATATGAAACTAGTCCCAAAGTGATAGATATTCAAGAGGGATATAATAAAAACTTTCATGAAGATCATTGGACAAATTAAACTAGATTCCTTGTAATAGTTTTGAGACATGATGATAGTAATATGTGAGTCGTGTTGGTGAGTAATTATGCTTTAGTAAGAATATTGGTGTTAAGGTTTGTGATTCCCTATGCAAGCGCAAAAGTCAATAGTTGTGCAATGAAATACATCCTACTTGTGGTGCATTATTCGGTGTTAGTTATGCTTAATGCCCGTTTATGTGAATTTTCGTTTCTTGGTTGGTTGCTTCTCAATCTATTTGCTAGGCTCCACTCACTAGTGCAGTCGCGTGCTATACAAACGGTTTTTAACCCCTTTCTGTGACGTAGTCTTAAACCGTCGCCTTGCATGTGTGGGCGATAGGGGGGCCTATCCCACACGACAGGAAAAACCCGTCGGTGATGCCTGCACCTGGTCGCACACGATGGGCAAAAATATATCGTTTGCGATTGGAAGGACCATCACAAACAGACATATTGGGGAAGACGTGTGAGATGACTTAGCATCCCACGCAGGGAATCCCAAGGGTACGTTTCCATTCGTATTGCAGATCACACACAATTTTCTGCATAACATTGTTTGTGATAGGTGTGTTCATCACACACGATAGTTATAATTCTATCATTTGCGTTACTCAGAACATCACTCACGGTGTCTAGAAGAAACTGTTTGGCATTGGGCTGCCCATCACACACACTAGCTATGTGAAAACGTTTGTGATTGGGTGTCCTAACGCACACAGTTGTCGACCAGAATTCGTGTGTGATTTCTCAACGATCCAACACGCCAACTTTCTAGAAACCGTGTGGGTTTGTTCATGTCATCGCCCACGGTTTTGTCTTAGAAACCGTCTGCAATGGGAACCCCAATAATCAGCCTGATTGATCAATTATTTATAATCCATTTTGTAATCAAAATTAACATTTCATATCAAACACAGAATATATTTCTTATTCATAGTACGGCAACCAGGATTTCATAATTGAATTACATCAGGGTACAACCTCATATAGGCATATACTGCCTAGCTACCCAATTGCACAACAAGACAAAGTTTCAAATGCAACATATGAAACCTTTGGAAATTAAGTATCATCATAGACAGTAAATAGACAGATGAATCTCATCTAGAAAATTGTTAAAGCGGAAGGCGAATACTGAGCCTTCAATGATGTTGAAGGTCCTGGCAACTTTAGTCCAGTGCCTGTGGATGATTGCCCGCCCATCCTTCGTCCTCTTAAGGAAGACTTCAAGATTATACCGTGGGTGTTGTTTGATTACCTTCATCGCCTCTTGATCATACAGGTGGTTTGAGACGTAATCATCGATGAACTGCCTTGAGAAGAACTGAAAACAAACATACGCATAAATATCTTTTCTAAACTTTGAAATGGCGCAAAGGGAAAAGGACAAGGTGAAAGAGATGGTACCATCCTATAGTTGATTGATGTCTTTTTCATTGTGCAGACAAACATCTTGTTGTTTTTTGTAGCTAGTTTCTTTATCTTAACGATCTTTCTGAATTTCTTGATTTGACTGATATTCAAGGACACCACATTTCCCCACATGCAAAAAGGGTCAAACGGTGGGTCTAAACCTCTTACAGCAGGACCTACATGTGCACGAACAAATTATTAATAAAAACATTCATATTACAATGGTTTCTGCAATTGCACAATAATGTGCTATTAGCCAAACGACCATGGATCTACAAACCTCGATGGTAAACTTCAGTGTCCCCCATTGTTTCCCCCTGCAACATATTTAAGACAAATATTGATCAGGTTACAAGTGATATTTGGCATACTATCACTGAAATATGTTAATGGAAAATAAACACATTGCGGATCCAACAGATTAGTTCGAGCCACATTGAAAATCCAGTTATCTAAACCAAGCGTGCTAAGAACTAGGAAATGTAGCAATTCTATATGTTGCACATGTATTTAGTACATCTAAATTCGATTTATTCATCACATGCATAATAATACAAAATTGTACCAACAACAATCGTACATCACATTTCAGAAATTGAATTAAATAGTTAAATGATCACCACAACAAATGAACGAAACAGTTAACTCAGCACCACATTGCACAATAGAACATACTAGAAGGTCAGGTTGCAGTAGCATTACATTGGACATTTCACTAGAATTTCTAAATGAAAGGCAGTAGCGGCACAGGCAACAGCTAAACGAAACGTGCTTAACCGGCGTAGCTAGGTGAACATAGGTCCTAAGTGATAAAGCTAAGAAAAACAAGCTATTCCTCATCGCCAGAGATATTGATGATGATGGGTGTCATCGTTTTCTCACGCCAGATGCCATGGGGTGGCTTATCGAGAGTGGTTGGGGCCGAAGGACACTGGAGGGCTCTGGTGACGGGATTGGGGACAAGCGCTGAGAGAACGCGATGTACCCAGGTTCGGGGCCCTCTGTGAGAGGTAACACCCCTAGTCCTGCTTGCCTAGTTGATAGACCAAGAGAACTACAATGATGCTCCTTGAGCTGTTTGCTAGAGGTGGAAGAAGAGGCCTGTTGGCTCTGTCTACCTTTCTACGTGGGTGAATGTGTGTGTGTAGGTGAGAAAGCTCTCTTGTGCATGGAGGCATCGGGGGGTTTTATAGGCCAACCCCCCGGCTTACAATATACATACGTGGCATCGGGGGGGACCCGCCTGGCAGCCTCCCTAGCTGGTTAGGGGGCCCCCGGCTGAAGGGTCTTGTCGTTGGTCGGGCCCGCCGGTTGCTGGGTCCCATCGGGAGCCGGTGGGAGGGCCCACCGACGCTTCAAAGCCATTGGCGCGTGCTCGTCACGTCGCGGTACTGGTCGTCTGGCTCGTTGTCGTCTTGTGGTACCAGCCGCAGTCAGCGGTACGGCCGGCGACGCTGTAGCCACGCCGGGGCAAGTAATGGAGTGGTTGAGGGCGTGCGGGCACTGTGGCGACTACCTGGTCGCAGTCGGTCGGAGTCAGGGGCACTGTTTCCTTCACTGTGGCCATGCGGGCGCTGACCCCCGACGCGACGGGGGCCACTGTAGCCATGTGTGCCCTGACCGTGATACCAAAGCCACTGCTGGCACGCCGTGCGTCAGGTCACTGTCCTGCGAGACGTGGTGACATGACGGGAGCTGACCTGCCGGCCTGAAGGCCTGGCGTCTCCGCCTCTAGCCAGCCGGCTAGTCACAGCCGGTCATGCGGAGCCGGACTGCAGGGGGAGGTGGCTCGCCCTGTAGTCATTTTTCGAAAAGCTGGAGCAAAGACCTAGCTGAGGCTACCCCGGGGTTATCCCCCCGTCAGTAGTCCCCGAAGCAGGGGAGGCCCGCCGGCTGGCCGCGGCGGACCTCGCCGGCTTGAGTCTTGCGCCTGAGGACCGATGGTAGTCCCGAAGCCGGGGGCGTGGGATCGCGATGACCGGCCTCGCAGCCGGCCAACACTCCGCTAGGCGCCTCGACCACCCCGAGGGGCAGAGAAGGCATGCCACATGGGGAGTGCAGCGGGCCGCGGCCTGACAGGCCACGCGGAGGACAAGATCGGGCCATGGGGCGGGGCCCACTTCGGGCGTGGCCTCGGCCTGCGCGTGCGGATCCTTTGCGGCCAGGGACGTCGGTTGGCGTTCCCGAAACGCCTTAACGCCCCTCCCGCGCGTGGCGGAAGTAGTGGGGGTCGTGCGCGACGGATCCGCTCCCCACTACCCCACGCGGGGTTTAAATGGGAGGGGAGAGGAGCGAAACAGGGCATTCGATCCCTTGCCCCCTCACATCGTCTTCGTCGCCCGTCCCCCTCCCCGCATCGAGAGAGAGAGAGAGAGAGAAAGAGACGGAGAGAGCGAAAGACTCGCGTCCGCCGCGCCACCGCTCGCCGTTGCCGCAGCTCGTGATGCGACCGAGCCCGCACGCCTCGCCGCCGCCATCGAGACACCTCCAAGGCGAAATGGCGGGCAAGGGCGCTTGGGACGGCATCGACGTCGACGAGGCCAACATCGAGCACCTCCACCACCGCCGCAAACTGCCGCCGGCGGCGAACGTGGAGGTGCGCATCGCCGGGGCTGAGAACGCACCGGCCCCTTGAGAAGGCGAGGTGGTGGTCTTCGCCGAGCATTTCGCCCGCGGGCTCAGCTTGCCGGCGAGCACGTTCTTCCGGCTCTTCCTCTTGCGCTTTGGGCTGCAGCCCCACCACCTCAGCGCCAATGCCATCCTGCAGCTGGCGGCAATCGTCGCCCTTTGCGAGGGCTTTTTGGGAGTGGAGCCACACCTCGACCTCTGCTGTCGGTTGTTCTACCTGAAGCGGCGTGACGGTGATGACCGCCTGCGGAGCCGCCCTTGTTCACTATCGCCCCGGAGCCGGCTTCCCCCAGCTTCCACTGCAGGACTCGGTCAAGAGTTGGCAAAAGGGGTTCTTCTACGTGAAGAACGTGAAGCCGGCCGAGGACTACATCAACCTCCCCGACTTCGTCAACCAGCCGCCGGTCGCGATGCAGAACTTGCGGACGCCTCCACCCCAGGCACCCGTGACGACGGACCGGCTCTACGAGCGGCTGCCCGTGATGACCAAGATGGAGGGGCTCACGGCCGTGGATCTCCTTGCCACGGTGTTGGCGCGCCGGGTGCAGCCGCTGCAGCGCCGATCGCACCTCATCTGCCAGATGGGAGGGTGGCGCGACCCGTGCCGGCTCTCCACCAAGGAGCTGAAGGTGGTGCAGGTGGCGAGGAGGGTGAACTGCATCTCGGTCGCCAAGATGGACGAAGGCGGGTGGCAAAGGGGAAAGGCCCCGTACAACCGGGACCATCCGGCTCTGCGAGAACCCCTACCTTTTTTCTTCTGAAGCCGGCGCTCCTCCCCAGCCTGTTAACGGAGGGGCTTCCTTTGCGTGCGGGTCTTCCTTCTGCTACAGGAGTACAGGGATCCGGCTGCCGACGTGGCGGAGTCGGACCCCAAGGAGGTTGAAGACGTCGACGACGTGGAGCCGGCCGAATCAGAGCGAGCCGGCGCGCCCGGGATCGGCGGGACGGAAGCGAAGAGGACCGAGTCGGCGGGTGAGTTCCTCCCCCAGTCTCTTTTGCGGGACTGGTCCGATGACGATGCTGAGCCGGGGGAGATGCACAATGCAGCGGCCCCGGAGGACCCCGAAGTTTCGGGAGACGATGCCAACGCGCCGAGGAGGTGCGTTCGCCGGGTCGACCACGAGCCGGGCCGAGGCGACGGGGCCGTGGACGAAAGGGGGAAGCAGCCGGCCAGCTCCAGGCCGGCTCCCAAACGGGCAGCCAGCGGGGCAGCCGGGCGGCAGCCATGGAGGCGGCGGGAAGAAGCCGCGGGTTGCCCTGGCGGGCCCCGTTAGGCGGACGGTCCCCGTTAGCGTCGGGTAAGTATCTTTTCAGTTTCTGCTTGGTTTCTAGTCGGCCTTTTTTTCTCATCCCGTTTATCCAGGGAGCCACGTGTCCTGGGGAGGACCACGACTGACTAGACGGCGGGAACGCCGCAGATGACCGCCGCCGACAAAAGGGAGTGCGAGGCGTGGCGGGACCGGGAGGCAGCTGAGCAGGAGAGGCTCGAGGAGGAGTGCCGCCCGTGGGAGGAGGTGGCGCGGAAGCAGCTGCCAGGGAGGGCTTGCGCGGAGGCAGCTAGCCATTCTTGGGAGCCATTTCCCCTGGCCAGGAGAGGAGGTCCAAGGGCACGCATGACCCTGCGTGGCGGGCGAAGGAGGACGCGCGGGCCGAGGAGGAGGCGCGCGTGGCGGACGCCGCCAAGGGGGCGGAGTCGGGCCGCAGCGACGCTCTGCCCGGGGCTGATGACGTGCCGCTGGGCACCGATGACGAGCCACCGGAGGTCATCGTTCTGGAGCCGGAGGTCCCGGCTCCGGAGGTGAGTAGGGGAGGTGCCGCTGGGGGCGGCGTGCCGGAGATTGAGGTCGCGGCACCTGGAGGAGCGGCCGCCTCCGCCTCATTAGCCAGGGCACCCAGAGCCGCGGTGCCGGGAGGAGCGGGTCCCATAGTCGCCGCGGCGCGAGGTCCGCCCGGCCCCGCTGACGAGGGTCAGCCGCAAGAGACCTGGGCCACGGCCGGCGGCATGCCTATGAACGACGCTCCGAGCGTCCTTGGAGCTGCGGTGGCCGCGGTAGTCGCCGAGTTTGCCGCCTGCCGCGCCCAGACGGCGCAGGAGGCCCAGGCCGCCGGTAACCGGCTGGCGCATCTCGAGCAGTCCGTCGCGGTAAGGGCTCGAGGTCCTTGTCTTTTTGCTTTGGTTTTTTCCAGTGGGGGCGCGCCAGCGCACCCACTGGGTGTAGTCCCCGAGACTCGGGCCGGCTAGCACGCAGGCGGGTCGAGTCTAACTGCGTTGCATCTCCACTTTTGTTCTTCGTAGGCTGTCCACGACAGCCGGGTGGCCGCGTACAACGCACTGCTAGGCCTGTACCGAGGGGCCGAGAACCGGCTGGCCGTCATGTCCGCGGACCTGCGAGGTACGTGGGCTTTGTAGTTTTCCAGTGGGGGCGCGCGAGCGCACCCACTGGGTGTAGTCCCCGGGATCTGGGCCGGCTGCTTTGCAAGCGGGTCGGATCCTTACGTTTGTTTCTTTCTGACGGGAGTGTCTTCGTGTTGCGTAGCCTCAGCTGCCGAGGCGGTCTGCCTCCACCGCCAGGTGATACAACTTGGCGAGCAGCGAGACCTTCAGGCCGCGGAGTGCGACCGGCTGCGCCAGGCGGCCGACCGCGCGCAGGCGGAGAAGGACGATCTCGAGGCAGCCCATCGGCGCGAGTTGGAGGAGCGGGGGGCGACCCATCGTGAGGCACTGGGGGCCAAGGACGCCTTCCTGGCGAAGGCGGCCACGGAGGCAGAGGCGGCGCGGACCGAGCACGACCGCCAGATCCAGGAGTGCTCGGCCAGGGAGGTCACGCTGCAGAAGGAGGCGCACGCGGTGGACCGGCTTCTGGCCGATAAGTTCGGCTATCTTGCTTGTCTTCATGTGTCGGATTAGGGCTAACGTTTGCTTCGTCTCTCACCGTGCACCCCCTTTCTTCCTCAGGGCACTTTTCGGGCACACAGGAGGCTGCGGAAGTGGCCGTGGAGGCCCACCGCGAGGATCAGCGAGCACAGGGAATCCACGTCGGGCAGCTTGCCGCCTGGACCGTGGATGAGCTGGGGATTGCCGCCAAGGTGCGTCTGACCGAGGTGGTCCGGGCCATGAAGCGGCTTCAGGGTGCCAACTCGGCACTGGTTCGCACCCTTTGGCCGGGTGCGGTGGAGCCGGTCTCCATGAGCCAGCTGTCGAGGTGGCTCGAAGCCGGTTTCGCTCGGGTGAACGCTTGGAGGGCTTCCGCGGCGCGTGCCGGAGCGGCCATGGCGCTTCGCGTCGCAAGGTCATGGTACCCCGAGCTGGACTTGGGGCTGCTTACGGCCCAGCGTGCCGGCACCGATGCGGAGCTGGAGGTGGCTGCCGACGCGCTGGCCGTGCGGGCCAGTGACCTCGCGTCCTTTGCTCCGTGGGACGAGTACGTCTTGGAGCGTACAGCAGACGGCGAGGTGATCCCAGAGGATCCATACGCGCTTGCCCTTGACGACCCGGAGGGTAGCACCGGCGAGACGGTCGATGAAGACGTCGAGTCCAGCACCGACGACTACGTCGACTCCGAGCCGGCTCAGGACTTGGACGCGGGGGCCGACACGGAGCGTGTCGTGGCCAAGGATGGGGCTTCTACCTCAGCCGCCGCGGAGAGCGCAGGGGGAGGAGACGGTGCCGCCACTAGTTAGGGCCCTTTGCTTTCCTATTTTTTGTTAGACTGCAGTTCCACCCACTGGGGGTGTAATGTAATGAACATGTGGCCTCGGGCCTTTATGGTTTTGTATGAACTTGTGTTTCTCATGTTTTTGTGTATGAAATCTAATGCGTGCGTGCTCGCCCCTGGCCTACCGTTCCCTTGACTCCTTTTTTCCCAAGACTTCGTTCCCTTCGGCTTCGGCCCCGCCAGCCGGACAGCCGGGAGCCAGTCTGTAGCTGGGACGGGGCGTTAACCTCTGGGGAGTCGGCCGTGGGGTATTCTGGAGTCGCAAGAACGTTAGGCCACGGTGAGCGCGTCAGAGGCCGGTAGGAAAAAGGTAAAGACTCGGCTAGCCATAGACGGCAGCCCGCCCGCCAACAGTGTTTGTGTGTGCTAAGTTTTTGCCCCAGCAACCTGCCGGCTGGACAGTCGGGAGCCGGTCTGTAGCCGGGCGAGGCGGGAGGGGTTTTGCTTACCTCACATTATTTTGGCCATTTTTGGGGAGTGGCATCATGGCTAGCCGGCGAGTCCCCGGGTCCGGGGAGCCGGATTTTGGGAGCCGGTTCTTTGCAACAAACTGAATTTGTTGGAAACGAGAAGGGTATGCCCCAAGAGCCGGCTTGGGGCACCCGTTGCATTCATAATCCCAAAAGGGAGGATACATACATACACTGGTTTTAGCAGTAAAATGGACGAAGGAGCGTCGCGTTCCACGGGTGCTCCGTCTCCTCGCCGGAGGTGTCTCTTTTGCGCTTCTGCGGCTTCTGGGCATCTATTAGATAGTACGCATTGTTATGCAGCGCCTTGCTGACGACGAACGGGCCGTCCCATGGGGAAGAGAGCTTGTGCTCGCCGGCAGTCCGCTGGATCCGCCTGAGCACCAGGTCCCCCTCGCGGAAGGAAAGGGGCCGGATCCGCTTGCTATGGTAGTGCCGGAGCTTCTGCTGGTAGATGGCTGTTCGGCTCAGGGCTAGCTCGCGTGCTTCTTCGAGTAGGTTGACGCCGTCTTCCCTTGCTTCCTTCGCATCCTTCTCCGTGTACAGGGTGACCCGAGGCGAATTGAACTCAATGTCCGTAGGGATGACCGTCTCGGACCCATACACGAGAAAGAAAGGGGTGAAGCCTGTTGACCGGTTGGGCGTGTCCTGAGGCTCCACAAGAGAGCCGGCAGCTCTTCGATCCAGCAGCCGGCCGACCGCACGAGTGGCGCCACGAGCCGGGGCTTGAGGCCGGCCAGGATCAAGCCGTTCGCCCTCTCCGCCTGGTCGTTCGACTGTGGGTGGGCCACCGATGCGAGGTCGAGCCGGATGACCTCCTGGGAGCAAAAACGCGCCATTGTGCCTTTAGCGAAGTTTGTGTCGTTGTCGGTGATGATGCTGTGGGGGACGCCGTAGCAGCCCGTGATGTCCTTGATGAACCGGACGGCCGTGGGGCCGTCCAGCTTCTTGATTGGCCTGGCCTCGATCCACTTGGTGAACTTGTCGACGGCCACCAATAGATGTGTCATGCCGCCTTGAGCGGTCTTGAATGGTCCCACCATGTCGAGGCCCCAGACCGCGAAGGGCCAGGAGAGGGGGATGGTCTGGAGCGCCGTAGCCGGCAGGTGGCTCTACGTGCTGAAGCACTGGCACCCTTCGCACTTGTCGACCAGCTGCTTTGCTTCTTCCAAGGTCGTCGGCCAGTAGAAACCGTGGCGGAACGCCTTGGCCACCAGGGTTCTGGAGGCGGCGTGATGCCCACACTCGCCCTGGTGGATGTCTCGAAGGATCTCCTGCCCCTTTTCCGGCTCGACGCAGCGCTGGAACACGCCGGTTGCGCTGCGATGGACCAACTCGTGGTTGATGATGCTATAGGCGGGGGCCCGGCGCTAGATTTGCCGGGCCATAGCCTCGTTGGGAGGGAGCTCGCCACGCAGGAGGAAGGCAAGGATGGGCTGGGCCCAGGTGGGGGCCGTGACAAGAGCCGGCCCCTGCTCGGGGTGGATTTCGGGGGCAGCCGTAACCCCCGGGCTTGGAGCCGGAGCCCTCGGGCCCGAGCCGTCAGTCCCCGGGACCGGCAGATCGATCACCATTAGGAAGACCGCGGGATCGTCGGTTGTCGGAGCCGGCTGAGCCGAAGCGGTGGTTGGCACCGGCGGGGTTGTCGGAGCCGCCGGGCCTGACGAGCTGCCGGTGGGGTCAGCCGGTACGAAGATGGACTCTAATTCAGTGGAGGGTTTGATCGACGGCTTGAGCAGCCGCTCGAGGGAGACACCGACTGGGATTGCTTGCCGGGTGGAGCCGATTTTGGCCAGCGTGTCCGCCGCCTCGTTGTCCGCCCGGGGGACATGGTGGAATTCACACCCCTCGAAGGAGCCGTTGAGTTGTTGGACGAGGAAGTGGTAGCTGGCCAAGTTGGCATCCCTGGCGTCCCATTCGCCTGAGACCTGCTGCACCACTAGGTCCGAATCGCCGAAACAGAGGATGCGCCAGATGCCGATTTCCTTGGCGAGCTAGAGGCCATGGACGAGCGCCTCGTATTCGGCTACATTGTTGGAGGCGGCGAAGAGGATCTGGAGCGCGTACTTGAGATGGTTGTCGGTGTCAAAACCGGCGGATCTCGGGTAGGGGGTCCCGAACTATGATGCTTGGATCGATGGTAACAGGAGACGAAGGGGACAAGGTTTTACCCAGGTTCGGGCCCTCCTATGGAGGTAATACCCTACGTCCTGCTTGATTATATTGATTGTATAAAGATTACAGAGTGATCTACCACGAGATCGTATGACTAAACCCTAGATGAGTTCTCTCTTGGCCTAAGACCTAAAACCCTTCGGCTTATATAGACGCCGAGGGTACCTAGGGTTTACACATGGTCGGTTACACGCCGAGGAAATAAAACATGCCTATTCTACTTTAAACGTGGAGAACACGCCCTGCTTCTAGAAACTTCCTTGCTAGAGTCTGGTCCTCCGAGTAACCCAGTGTCCGGCGAACGGCCCACCTAGTCCGGCCCATATGAGATAGGCCGGCTTCCCGAGGACCCCCTAGTCCAGGACTCCCTCAGTAGCCCCCGAACTAGCCTCCAACGCCAAGGGTCCAAGCTCCAGCTGCTTCAAATGATCAGAGTCTTCGGCTTGCGAGGCGAGTTCCTTTCTCTGGATAGTAATCGGTAGTTCCTTTAGTCCGGCTTCCATCGACGCGTAGTTTTCCCGATCATAGGTCATCCGAACATCATGTGTAACCCGGCCGATAAGGCCAAATGTCAGGGAGCCAATAGCGCTCTTCTGACAACCTTTCAAACGAAAGGCCGCGGCTCATCATGACCGCCGAGCCAGTTGTACAGACTCATTTAGCGGCTCGAGGCTGTATTCATCGGCACGATCCATCAATACACAGATCGTGCTCCGTTTCATACAGGACATGCTCAATCATGCGCGTATAGCACCGCGCACGCCTCGGGAAGTGGAGAGATTCACGGCGTGGCGGAGGGAGGCTAACCAGTAGCGGCCCTTAATAAAAAGGGGAAAACCCCAAGGCTTATCCACATTCCTCCCTTCGCATCCTCGCCTCCCTAGACTCCCGAGCTCACCGAGCCCAGATCTAGGTTTCACATTCTTCTCCCTCCGAGGTCAGCCATGGCCAGCGGCAAGTGGGAGGCCTCCACAGTCACAGACAAGGATATCCGGGAGCTCAAGGACGCCGGATACATCCCTGCCAACATTTTCCACCGCGCCGCCGAGGAGGGTCAGGTGATTCCCACCCCTAAACAAGGAGAAAGGATGGTTTTTGTCCCTCATTTCATCCGGGGATTAAGCTTCCCACTTCACCCCTTTGTAAGGGGTCTGATGTTCTTTTACGGGCTCGATTTCCACGACCTTCCGCCGAACTCCTTCATGCACATATCTGCATTCATCACTGTCTGCGAGGCTTTTCTGCGGGTGGAGCCGCACTTCGGATTATGGCTTAAGACCTTCAACATTAAGCCAAAGTGTGTTGCCGGCGCACATGCGGACTGCGGCGGGGCAGTCATCGGCAAACTTCCACGCGCAGTGTGGCCATATGGCACCTTCATCGACACCATTAAGACCTGGCAGAAGGAGTGGTTCTATATCACTGAGCCAAAGGAGGAAGAGGGCGGAACTGTTCCTGCTGAATGCGGAACTGTTCCTGCCAAATTCAGGTCCGGCCCCCCAACCAGATTGACCTCGTGGGTCCGAAAGGGCATGGATTGGGGGTCGGCTACCGAAGTAGAGGACCTGCAGAGGCGCACTGCTTCCCTAATCAGGGAAGGCATCGGCCTGACCAATGTGGTCCAGGTAATGCTCCGGCGACATGTCCTTCCCTGCCAGCGCCGGAGTTCTCCTATGTGGGATTACCGGACCGACGACGACCCTACAGTTCGTCGACTCTTCCGCACCACGCGGGGGAAACTATGGAAGGCGCTGTTCAAGGCGCGGAAGGACTGGCCGGGCGAGGAGGAGGACCAGGGCTTGAGTGCTGCCAAGCCTCCTTCCAAGGTATGTTATGATTTCAATAGATCGGCTTTACTCTTCCGTAGGTTACCTAAGGATTGTCCGATCATTATTGCAGGAATGGCTGAAAAAAACCAAGGACTTCAAAAGTCCGGCTCCACAGCCCAAAGATCCTCGGTCCTCGCTGTTGTTGGAGATGCTCGTCGTGGCGCCCTACAAGGCGCCAGAGAAGAAAGAAAAGAAGAAGAAGACAGGCCGAGCTGGCCTGCGCACCAAGGACCAGCTAGAGGCTGAGTCCGAAGAGACCCACGCCTCCTCGAATCAAGAGGAGGAAGAGGAGGAGGAGCACGAGATCGAGGGGGAGGCGATTCCCCCTTTACAAGAAAGAGGGCGACATCACCGGACGCCTTGGAGGATGAACTTCCTCCAGCCCAGAAGAAAGCACGTCAGTCACAGGCGATCCTGTCCGACGATAGTTCGACCTCGGACACTGAGTCCGAGGGGTTCAAGAGGGTTCCGCGAAGGACCCTCAGGGTTAAGCCCCCACCTCGAAGGTATAGATCCGAAGACCTTGCAAATACCAAGCTTCGTTAATATATTTAACATGCGAGCGTCAATTGACTTGCAGCCCGCTCCGCGTCCTTCCCACCGACCAAAACTCGGACGGGGAGACCCCGCCTGCCGATCTAGCGTAGAGCGGAAACGCGTCGCACCCTTCCCCTCCAGATGCCAATAAGGAGGGCATAGAGGTGTCATCCCAACAGGCTCCCCTGGAGCCGAACACTGGAGGCGGGGGCGACGAGATAATGGTCGAGGTTAATACCTCGGCCACCGAAGACCCGGGGGAGAAGACCCTCCCGGATACCGAGGAGACCGGTCAGGGAACTGTCCAGTCACCTCCACAACTATCTCCGGAGCACACCATGTGTCCGGAGACACAGCTTCAATCCCCGACTGGGGATCGGGCTAACCGACCCCCACCGGTGCCTCCGACCACTGAGTGGCCGGCCATGGGGGAGGCTCTATCCAGCGCCTCCATCTCCGAGGAGCACCGCATACGGTGCTGCAGAGTATTCGGTCCGTGGATACCGGACTGAAAGCGGCCTTCAACGGCCTCTTAACGGGTTTTCAGGTAAACAATGCAATGCCCCGTTTTTTGTAAATCATTGATATGTTTAAGCAGTTGTTTATATACATAGCAGCCCCCGAGCCCTAGGTAAGTTTGAAAAACTTACCTGGGGGTCCAGACAAAAATCATTATCCGAACTATACATATGCTCAGATGGTTCGGTCATTCTTTAAGGAGACCAGGCACAGGAGTATGATAATTCGGAGGTCTGTGAACTCATATAATATGAGACTTTCGCATTTTTTGCAGGCATCGGCGGCGTCCGATAACGCCGCTGAAATAGAGGAGCTGAATCGGAAGCTTAAGAACTCCGATGACGAGCTTAACGCTCTAAACCGAAGATTCGACGAGGCTCAAGGTAAGCGGAGTGAAGTATCTAAACTTCATGTTTCCGTTCTATCAACACGGATGCTTAATATAAGTCGATGCTTTATGCAGCCTCAGTGAAAGAGATGGAGAAGCTCAAGGCCGAACTCGAGAAGGCAAAGCAAGAAACTGCTGTAGAAAAGGCGGCGGCCCAAGAGGCAGTAGCCGCACTATCTGCCTTGAGAGCTACCAGCGACAAGCACCAGGCTCGAGTGGAGGAGGTCCAACTGGAGCTCAAGGACGCTAGCAAGAAGTGCGAGGCCCTGGAGCTGAAAGAAAAAGAGCAGGTTGCCAAACTATCCACCCTAAAAACCGATCTTCAAAAGGAGCGGGTGGATAGGCGGACCTTTGAAGAGGAAGTCAGCCAGGCCTAGGCCATCCTGAGTGGTAAGCCATATTTACTGCAGTGTGTCTTCGGAGATGATAGGTTCAAAGCTCTTACCCAAGTATGGCGTTCCGTAGGCGCCAGCTTGGACCTCCAGAAGAGCGCAGCTTACGCAAAGCAGTTCTATGCTTCGCGGGGAGAAGGAGATGAAGCCCGTGTTTTCTGGGCTCAATTCGAAGCCCCCGAGCGAACTCCTCTCCTGAATAAGCAACTGAAGCAGCTGTTGGAGCTGCACAAGGTGGCAGAACCGGCCATGAAGGATCTCTGTATCCGACTGTGGCCCGATGAGCCAATTCCCGACAGTTACTTCGGCCTGGTGCAGAAGCTGAGCGACGCCACTCCTCGGATCGACGCATTGAGGAGGTCTTCTTGCATCGAGGGGGCAAGGATGACCTTTGCGAAGGCCAAGGTACACTGGCCGGGGCTGGATCCGATGAAGGTGGCCACTGCACCTCCGCCGCCTGGAAAAGAGTATAGGTGCCCCGAGCGGTACTTCTCCGGAGTTATGGAGGGTGCTCGGGCCATAGAGTCACAGTGTCTAAGAGATACTGTGTATGAGTAAATGGTTATGTAATATGTCCGAAGACTTTTTGGAACGCGTTTTTATGTATATAAAGTTTGCATGGTTTATCATGTCTTGTGTGTTTTGCATCCTTTATAACTTCTTTGTGGCGGTTAAATTTGAAGGCTGCGAGTCGTCGGCTTCAGCCCCCAGGTAGATACTACGTGGGGTGTCGCTTCCAAAACGCACTATAACCCTTAGCTGAACTATCGGTACCCGAAGGCGGTAGTGCGGGGTGGACTAGGCAATCAGACCAGAATGCTTTATTACCTTCACTTAGCCGTAGGAGCGCGAGAAAGGTGTGCAGGAGGCTGATAAATAGCCCCCAGGAGTTTGTGATGTTCGGACGAGCCGTGGCCAAAGCCTATATCACATGGTTCGGACTAATACCGAACCCATCGTATTACACGGAGTAACCTCTGACGAGATTAGGTTAAGCTCGGAATCGCAGACCGGTTCTCGCATACCATGATAGTCAGTTTTCGGCTTTCTCCGTTGAGGCGCTTGACCAGACTAGCCGGAAGCACAATCGCAGTGGTGCTCCCTTTGCCCTTTTAGCCGAACGAGCGGAACATAAAGGGGCAAGCACAGGAACCGGGCAACCCAACATTTGACCCAAGACACAGTTCGGAACCAATGCATATAAAGCGGAAGTCCAAGACGCCGAATACAAAATCATTTGTGCACAAGGCGATTTTAAGAGCGAGCCCCCGGTCTATTAGCCGGTTGCTTCGCAAAAGTATACCAAACAGGCTTGCAAGAAAAGAGGGAGAAAAATAGAGAATATGCTTAAAAACGTCAAACGAGCGTGCATAATATATCTATATTGTACTAAACCATTCTTTTCATTCAAAGTGCGGATGCAACTATTTACAGGTATAGAAGATAAAATATAAATCTTACAGGGGGGTGCTGCGCTAAGGGTCCTCGATTAGTGGCCTGACGTCCGCGATATGCCTTGCAGCGTATCCTCTCCTGCGACCACCAGGACGGTGTGTACCTTGATAGGTGTGTTGTTCGGCGAATGGACTATTGAGGAAGAGTCTTGAGAAGTCGCCGAAATTTGAATAAGCTTGACGCCTTAGTGCGTACTTGGCGGTACCTGTCATATGTCCGAAGACATGTTTGAGGGTGATAGTTCGGTCTAGCCGAAAACTTACCCTACATCAATGTTCCCCCACCGCTGCCCATGGAATTTTAAGCGCAAAGTTATGCACCCTTGGCACGTATTGTGTGGGAAATGGGGCCACATGGTGGGGGGCGAATCCCTATTTAGTGGGAGGGGAAGCTTCTGGAATTTCGGTTTGAGACCGAGCTCGCTTCCCAGCCTTGGATGCTTTGACGGCGGACGTCGGCGTCTGCCGATCATCGATGTAATGAAATTCGGCCGCCAGGGCCAACGCATGTTCCTCAGTTCGGAGTGACCACTCTGTATTGCCATTGACAGTGATGACCCCTCGGGGGCCAGGCATTTTGAGCTTGAGGTATGCGTAGTGCGGAACGGCGTTAAAGCGGGCAAACGCTGTACGGCCGAGCAGGTCGTGATAGCCACTGCGGAATGGTACTATGTCGAAGATCAAGTCCTCACTTCGGAAGTTGTCGGGCGAGCCGAACACAACCTCCAGGCTTATAGAGCCTATACACAGGGCTTCAATGCCTGGGATCACTCCTTTAAAGGTAGTGTTACTGGGCTTGATCCTTGACGGATCTATGCCCATCTTTTTCACCGTATCTGAGTAGATCAGATTGTGGCTACTTCCACCATCCATGAGGACTTTGGTTAGGTGGTACCCATCTATAATCGGGTCGAGGACAAGTGCGGCCGAACCCCCATGACGGATACTGGTCGGATGGTCACGTCGATCAAAAGTGATCGGATGTGCCGACCAGGGGTTATACTTCGGAGCTATAGGCTCTATGGCGTAGACATCCCGAAGGGCGCATTTCCTTTCCTTTTTGGGTATATGAGTGGCGTAAATCATGTTTACTGTCTTCACCTCTGAGGGGAATTTCTTTTGACCGCCACCGATCGGACCCCGAGGTTCATCCTCGTCCTCGCTGCATGGGCTCTTGCCTTGGTCCTCGGTAGCGAGCTTGCCGGCCTGTTTGAAAACCCAACAGTTACGATTGGTGTGATTGGCGGGCTTCTCCTGAGTGCCATGTATCTGGCAAGGCCTCTCCAGAATCTTGTCCAGCGGGGTAGGTCCGTCGTGTTTGCCTTTAGGAGGCTTTTTCCGCTGCCCAGAGCGGTTGTTGCGAAATCCGGCGTTTACAGCCGTGTCATCGGCATCACTGTTATTATGCCGGTGCTTGTTTTTGTTGCACTTCAGTTTCCCGTTTCCATCCCGTACTTCGGAGGTTCCGGGGTCTTCGGGGTTATGGCTGCGTCTGGCCAGCCAATTATCCTCGCCTGCGCAAAAGCGGGTCATGAGTGATGTGAGGGCAGACATTGTCCTGGGTTTGTCTTGGCCGAGCTGTCGAGCTAGCCATTCGTCCCGAATATTATGCCTGAAAGAGGCTATAGCTTCGGCGTCTGGGCAGTCTACGATCTGGTTTTTCTTGGTCAGGAAACGATTCCAGAATAGCCTCGCGGACTCTCCGGGTTTCTGAACGGCGTTACTTAGATCGGAGGAGTCCGGTGGCCGGACATAAGTGCCCTGGAAATTAGATCGGAATGCCTCTTCTAGGTCCTCCCAACATCCAATGGAGTTTTCGGGGAGGCTATTTAGCCAGTGCCGAGCTGGCCCCTTGAGCTTTAGGGCCAGGTATTTGATGGCGTGGAGGTCATCTCCTCGTGCCATGTGGATGTGGAGGAGGAAATCCTCAATCCATACGGTTGGGTCAGTTGTCCCATCGTATTGCTCTATGTTTACGGGTTTAAACCCTTCTGGGAACTGATGCTGCATTACCTCATTTGTAAAGCACAGTGGGTGTGCGGCGCTTCTAACCCGAGCTATAGTGTGCCGATGATCGGCGGCTGCCCTAGCTCGGTTTTGTTCCCGATTTTCATTGCGGTCGAACCGAGACCGATACCCTTCCCGTCTGTCGGGTGAGTATCTTCTGGAGCCATAGATGGATCGTGTACGGCCTGCTCTATGGTCCAGGTCGTGGCGCAGGTCGGACCTATCATCGGACTCTAGTGGCTCCTTTCCATGTCTATGGGGTATCGTCGGCCTATAGACGGTATCATCAGCCGTCCGATCTCGTCCTCGAGGAGGGCGATCTGGTCTGTTGTATGGAGTATGTTCAGGAGATGGCGTATTGGAGAGCTCGTCATCGAACTGTGGCAGCAGCCGTCGGCGCGGGTAGCTCTTTGGTTGGTCCGATAGGCCGGCGCCGAACTCCTCCTCCGCTGAAAGGACTCGTGTCCATCGGTGATTGAGGTCGTCTTTTTCGGCTTTGAGCTGTCGCTCCTTTGCTCTCAGGATGCGAGCTATGGATATCAGCTGTTGTCTGAACAATTCCTGATCTGCAGGATCGTTAGGGATGGCCGAGTCATCGGCATCCGCATTATCCTCCCCCTCGATAGAGCGGAGGTAGTCGTCGGCCAGAGGATCGTCTGGATCATCGGGGTTGCGGTGGTCTTCGGGATCCTCCTGACCCTCCAACGGGTTACCGGGGATTTCGGGGCGACCGATGTCATCTGGAGTATCATCGTTCCCCGTGCCCTCAATAGACTTGCGCCCCTTTTTCCCTTTGGACCGTTTATGCGGCTTCCGGCGCCTTGACGGCGCTTCGTCCGATTTATCGCCATTGCTTTTTGGAGTGTCCACCATGTACACGTCGTATGTGGAGGTGGCCGTCCACTCTCCGGTTTTGGCAGGGGCAGGGGAGTGATCTTCCTCGTCCATGTACCCTGCCTCCTCGGAAGCGTAGTCTAGCATGTCGGTTAAATCCTCGAATGTGCCTATCAAGTGGTTGGTGGGTGGGAGGAAAAATCCGTCCCAACCCGTCTGAAGACCGATCTGAGAGCAGATCGGGGTTGGGTCGTCGTTGATTTTCATCGACGAGATCCGATCTAGAGCTTCGTCGAGTATCGAGAGCTCGATTGGACCGGTCTGCCTAGAGCTTCCGGAGTCAACCTCCGATGCATCCGTGCAGGGAGTGTGTTCGGCAAGAACGGGTGTTCGGCTGTCGGGCGCTATGACCTGATCCGAACTTAAGATCGGGCCTCCACCAGGGCAGATCCCATAGGCGGAGCCGGAAGATGGATCCGAGGTTAAAGCCTCAGGGTCATCGGGCATGGCAGGCGAGATTGCAAGCCCGGTTAGTGATAGATCGCCGCGGGAGTCTACGGAGAACTCTAAGTTCCCGAATCTGACCTCCTGATCAGGGGCGAAACTTCCGACGCGGCCAAGGTGGCCGGTCGGGTCGGCGTGCAGCACTATGCTGCCGAAGGCGAAGATCTGTCCAGGGGCAAAAATCCCTGTGTTGCGGACCTCTTCGTTAACGACTAGGCGAACCATCGATTCCTTCTGGCGATCACAGTGGAACTCTCAATGAAAGCACCAATGTCGGTGTCAAAACCGGCGGATCTTGGGTAGGGGGTCCCGAACTATGATGCTTCGATCGATGGTAACAGGAGACGAAGGGGACAAGGTTTTACCCAGGTTCGGGCCCTCCTATGGAGGTAATACCCTACGTCATGCTTCATTATATTGATTGTATAGAGATTATAGAGTGATCTACCACGAGATCGTATGACTAAACCCTAGATGAGTTCTCTCTTGGCCTAAGACCTAAAACCCTTCGGCTTATATAGACGCCGAGGGTACCTAGGGTTTACACATGGTCGGTTACACGTCAAGGAAATAAAACATGCCTATTCTACTTTAAACATGGAGAACACGCCCTGCTTCTAGAAACTTCCTTGCTGGAGTCTGGTCCTCCGAGTAACCTAGTGTCCGGCGAACGGCCCACCTAGTCTGGCCCATATGAGATAGGTCGGCTTCCCGAGGACCCCCTAGTCCAGGACTCCCTCAATGGTCCCCTTTCGGGGACAACAAGACGATGCCGGCTCCCAAGCCGGTCCGCATCTTCGAGCCGTCGAAGTGCATGCGCCAGTGCGTGGAGTCTAGAAGCGGCGGCACAAACTGGGTCTCTACCCAGTCGACGAGGACGTCGGCCACAGTCTGCGACTTGATGGCGGTGCGCGGCTCATAACGGATTTCGTAGTCGGCGAGGGCGATAGCCCACATGGTAATCCAGCCGGTGGCATCCCGACTGCTCATGATTTCTCCGAGCGGCGCCGTGCTCACCATGGTGATGGTGTGCTCCTGGAAGTACTGCTTGACCTTCTTGGCGGTGAAGAATATGCCGTAGCACATCTTCTGGTAGTGGGGGTAGTTCTGCTTGGAGGCGGAGAGGACCTCGCTAAGGTAGTAGACGGGGCGCTGGACCGGCAGCGCCTTGCCTTCCTCCGGCCACTTCACTACGAGGACGACGCTGATCACACGCGTGGTTGCCGTGATGTACGCGAGCAAAGGCTCCTTCTCAGCCGGAGCTGCCAGGACGGGTGCGCTGGAGAGAGCGCGCTTGAGGTCGCGGAACGCTTTGTCCGCCTGGTCGGTCCACTCGAATTTGGTCGTCTTCTTCATGAGCTGATATAGGGGCAGCGCCTTCTCGTTCAGCCGGCTGACGAACCGGCTGAGCGAGGCAAGGCAGCCGGTGAACTTCTGGACGTCGCGGAGCTTGGCCGGCCGGTGCATGCGCTCGATGGCTCTGATCTTCTCCGGGTTGGCTTCGATGTCGCGGGCGGACACGAAGAAACCCAGGAGCTGGCCAGCTGGCACACCGAAAACACATTTCTTCGGGTTGAGCCGGGCCTTGTACTCGCGTAGGTTGGATAAGGTCTCCCGGAGGTCGTCAAGAAGGCTGAAATGCTTCTTGGTCTTGACGACGATGTCGTCCACGTAGACGTGGACGTTCCTGCCGATCTGGGGCAGGAGGCACTTTTGCATGCAGTGCTGGAAGGTGGCGCCTACATTCTTCAGGCCTAAGGACATGGTGATGTAGCAGTAGGCCCCAAAGGGGGTGATGAAGGAGGTCTTCAGCCGGTCGGCTGGATCCAGCTTGATCTGGTGGTAGCCGGAATAGGCGTCTAGAAAGGACAGCAGGTCGCAGCCGGCAGTGGAGTCGATGACTTGATCGATCCGGGGCAGGGCAAAAGGGTCCTTGGGACAGGCCTTGTTTAGGCTGGTGTAGTCGATACACATGCGCCAGGTCCTGTTCTTCTTCAGCACCAGGACTGGGTTAGCTAGCCAGTCTGGGTGGAATACTTCCATGATGAAGCCAGCTGCGAGCAGCCGGGCGGTCTCTTCTCCTATAGTACGCCACTTCTCCTCGGAGAAACGGCGCAGGGGTTGCTTGACCGGCTTGGCATCCGGCCGCACATGAAGTTTTTGCTTGGCGTACTTCCTCGGAACACCCGGCATGTCTTTTGGAGACCATACAAAGATGTCCCGATTCTCACGGAGGAAGTTGACGAGCTCGCCTTCCTATTTGCTGCTGAGGTTGGCGCCAATGGTGACGCACTACTTGGGGTTGGCCGGGTCGAGCGACACCTGCTTGGTGTCCTTGGACGGCTGGAACGTTGCCTCACTGGCCGGCTGGGATGGGGGAGTCGGCACGGCCAGCTACTCGACAGCCTGAGCCACGAGCCAGTTGAGCTGCCGCTTCTCCTCTGCGATCACCAACGCCTCGGCCAGCCGGCTGCCGTCACGAGCACACTCGATCGACTTCTTGTAGTCGCCGCTGACGGTTATGATGCCTTTGTGGCCCGGCATCTTCATCTTGAGGTAGGCGTAATGGGGCACCGCCATGAACTTGACGAGGGCCGGCCTGCCCAGTAGCGCGTGGTAGGGACTGTTGAGGTCCACCACCTCGAACCACATCGGCTCGCGGCGGAAATGGCTCTTGTCGTCGAAGAGGACGTCGAGCCGGATCTTGCCGATGGGGGAGCAAGACTGCCCCGGTACGATGCCGTGGAAGACCGTCCGGCTCGGCTGCAGGTCTTTCTCCCTGAGCCCCAGCTTGAGCAGCGTGTCGCGGTAGAGGATGTTGATGCTGCTGCCCCCGTCGACCAGCACCCGCGAGAAACGGTAGGTGAGCCTCTCGGAGGCGATGGTGGGATCAAGGATGAGGGCGTAGCTGCCGGGGTTTGGCATCACTGTCGGGTGGTCCGCCCGGCTCCAGGTTACCGGCTTCTCAGACCAATGCATGAACTGGGGGACCGAGGGTACGGTGGCGTTCACCTCGTGCCGGTGCTGGCGTAGGCTATGCTTGTCGGTTCCCTCGCTGGTGAAGACGACGTAGGCCCCGTCCTGGTCGGGGAACTGGTCGTGGAGACGGCCAGCGTTGGGTGCCTGAGCCGGCGGCGGAGCCGGAGTCGGCGCGGCCGCCGGAGCGCGGGGAGCCGGCGGGGGAGGAGTCCGAAGGCCCTCGCCCCGGGCTAGCCGCTGGGAGAAGCTGCACTGTCGCAGCGTGTGCGTGGCCGGCTTCGTCCCAGAGTGCATTTTGCACGGAGCATCGAGCATCTGCTCAAAGGTGAGCTTGGGATGCCAGGTGTTCTTGCCGGTTCGCTGGCGCTGGCCGGATGCCTGGGCAGGTGGCTGCTCCTCCTCGGCGGAGGCAACCTGTTTGCCCCCGTAGCGGGGCTCGAGCTGGTCTACCTTTCGCTTGTTGTTCTGCTGCTGCCGGTTGTCGGCAGCCGTCCGTGGCGTGGCAGGAGGCGGGATGGCCTTGCCGGTTGCGCTGACCTTGATCCGCATGGCGGAGTTGGGCGTGGCGTACTTGTCCGCCTTGGCCATGAGCTTAGCCAAGGTGGCCGGCTCCGAGCACATGAGTTTGTGCTTGAGGAGGGTGCTGTCCTGGCAGCCCTCGGAGAAGTACTGGATGGCTTGCACCTCATGCACCCCCTCGTAGGAGTTGCGGAGCTCGGTCCATCGCGTGAGGTAGTCGCGGAGGGATTCGTCCTGACCCTGGACGCACATGGCCAGCTCGCGGGGGCGGCCGGGGCGCTTGTAGGTGCCGGTGAAGTTGCGGACGAACGCCTCCTCGAAGTCCGTCCAAGCGTTGATGCTGCCGACCGGCAGGCTGTTAAGCCAAGTCCGGGCCGACCCGATCAGCATGAGGGGAACGTAGCGCACCGCAACGCGCTTGTTCCCCCTGGCGATGCCGACTGCGGTGGTGTAATCGATCAGCCAGTCTTCCGACTTGGCGGTGCCGTTGTACTTTGGAGTGTCGCGGGGGAGCATGAAGCCGGTGGGAAACGGCTCGTCACGGGTCCGGGGGCCGAAGCACGCCGGCCCAATCGGACCCTCCTCCTCTAGGAGGGCAGATTGTGCTAGCCGGTCGATGCGGGTCCGGGCGTCATTTTCGCTCCGTGGGACGCGCAGGCCGAGCTGAGCGGCGAGCTCGGGGCGGACAGTCGGAGCGGGCGAGCGTGCACGCTCCTGCCGCGGGAGCGGAGTGTGGGCACGGCTGTGCCGGCCGCCGCCTGCCACGGCGTCGTTGTGCCGGCTCGTGACAGCCGGCGGCTCGTCTCCCTGACGGGAGCATCCGTTATGAGATCCAGCACCCCGCCGGCCGGAGCCGCGGGGGGAAGAGGCTTGCTGGGCCGGTTGGCGCTGGCCAGCAGTCGGCGGAATGCCCCCCTCGGGGACAGGTATTTTGGAGCCGGCGTTGGCGCCGTCGAGCCGGGCCTACTGAGCGTTGGCGGCGGCGATGAGGTCTTGGATGTGCCGCTCCTACAGCTCTCGTTCCTCGCCTTCTAGGTCGGCAAGGTCGGCATAGGCCACCTGGGCGGCCCTCATGTTGGCCGCCGGTGTGTCGTAGGTGGGGAGCCTGCCGCCAAGGATTTCCGCGACCACGCAGCCGCGGTTGCGGACGTCACCGCGCCGGCTGGGCTCGTTGCCTGCGGGGGTGAGGCCGTAGGAGAAGTTGTACTCGCGCTGTGCAGACTCCATCCGGCGCTTGGTGGTCGCGAGCGTGGTCGCTTCCGCAAACAGCAGCTGGCGTGCTGCCTCCAGTTCAGTCGTAGCCGTGGCTGGGTTTGACGTAGGCATGACGGGGGTGCTGAGGCCCCGGAGCTGCGAGCCGAGGGGGTCGGAGGTGCCGGGGCCTGCGGCCGTGGCGGTCGCCAGTGCCTCCGCCCTGGCACGACCGATGCTCGTCGAGGAGCCGGTGACCATCACCTCCGCGCAGACGCAGGAGTCATCAGCGTCGCCTGGGATGAGCGTGCCCACGAGCGAAGGCGGGTCGAGACAGTCGAGCACCTCGCTAGGGTACTTGTCTGCAACTGGTTCGTCGACGAGGCTCAACCTGCCGAAGCGTTCGGTGAGGATGATGACGTCGGACAGAGGGTCGCCGCCGCGCCACTCGTCGGAGAGGTCGGTAGTGATGCCCGTAGGGCGGACGGGAACGAGGTCCCGCCCCGCGGGAGCAAGCCCCACGAGCATGCAGGTCTGCCCGGACGCGGAGTGGCCGGGGGAGGTGGCGAAGGGTCCCGCTCGGAGCGTGACTCCGGCCAGCGCCGTGGACGGCCCCACGGTGGGCACCAACTGCCGTCGTTTTCTCACGACAGATGCCATGGGGTGGCTTATCGAGACTGGTTGGGGCCGAAGGACGCCGACAGGCTCCGGTGATGGGATTGGGGACAAGCGGTAAGAGACACGCGATGTACCCAGGTTCGGGGCCCTCTGTGAGAGGTAACACCCCTAGTCCTGCTTGCCTAGTTGATAGACCAAGAGAACTACAATGATGCTCCTTGAGTTGTTTGCTAGAGGAGGAAGAAGAGGCATGTTGGCTCTGTCTACCTTTCTACGTGGGTGAATGTGTGTGTGTAGGTGAGAATGCTCTCTTGTGCATGGGGGCGTTGGGGGGTTTTATAGGCCAACCCCCTGGCTTACAATATACATACGTAGCACCGGGGGGGACCCGGCTGGTAGCCTCTCTAGCCGGCCAGGGGGGGCACCCGGCTGAAGGGTCTTGTCGTTGGTGGGGCCCGCCGGCTGCAGGGTCCCATCGGGAGCCGGTGGGAGGGCCCACCGACGCTTCATCGCCATTGGCGCTTGCTCGTCATGCCGCGGTACGGGTCGTCCAGCTCGGTGTCGTCTTGTGGTAGCCGGCCGCGGTCAGCGGTACGGTCGGCGACGCTGTAGCCATGCCGGGGCAGGTAATGGAGTGGTTGAGGGCGTGCGGGCACTGTGCCGACTTCCTGGTCACAGTCGGCCAGAGTCAGGGGCACTGTTTCCTCCACTGTGGCCATGTGGTCGCTGACCCCCGACGCGACGGGGGCCACTGTAGCCATGCGTGCCCTGACCGCGGTACCGGAGCCACTGCTGGCACGCCGTGCGTCAGGTCACCATCCTGCGAGACGTGGTGACATGACGGGAGCTGACCTGCCGGCCTGAAGGCCTGGCATCTCCGCCTCTAGCCGGCCGGCTAGTCGCAGCCGGTCATGCGCAGCCGGACCACAGGGGGAGGCGCTCGCCCTGTAGTCGTTTTTCAAAAAGCTCGAGCAAAGACCCAGCTGAAGCTACCCCGGGGTTATCCCCCCGTCAATGGGCTCCGTCAACTTGGAAGAGGGCGAGGCCTCCACACCGTGGGTGCACCTCTCGTAGTGGTGAGTGGCCTGATCCTGTCCCGGCACCAACGTGCCGGCTCTGGAGTTGAGGTAAGCACGGGCACGCTGAGAAAACACAACGAAGTCTTCGTCGAACGCACCGGCGGTGCCCTCGAGAAAAGACCACGAGCTGTCGTTTATAGCAGCAAACCGCGTTGCGGCGTCAGCGCGCGAGGCGTCGACGGTGGCCTCGACGGCGAGGTGCTCCTCCAAGATCTGGGGGTCGGCACGCATGGAAGCCATAGCTGCCTCATCTGCGCGTGCAGCCACGATTTGCTTCTCCGCAGCCAAATGCTCTTTGAGATCCTGGCTATACTACGTGCACCATGGCTTTCGGCGGCGATTATTTGGACGATGGGGTGGTGATTTGGGTGGAAGGTGTCGCGCCGGCGGTCGGGCCATGTGGGATGGAGGAGGAGGGGGTGAGGGGTATTGGGGAGGTGTGGATTACCTGACTAGATGGACGAGGCCGAGCAGCAGGAAGGAGCGTCGCCGGCGAGGAGGCGGCGCTGCAAGCAATCAATGAAGGTTTGAACTAGGAAAGGTAGAGGAAAAGGGGGAAATGTGGCTTTTGATTGGTACCGGGGGGGCGAGGGAGGTAGATATTTCCGCGGCAGCCCAAAATTTTCATTCGGTTCAGCGAAAAACTGGCGCGGGAAGCACCATCGGACACAGTCCCTTATTCGGAACCATGTGCGATATCAAAACATCACAAACGAAGCCTGGTTTATACACCGTGTGTGATGAACTTGAACATGCAAATTTTTCAGAATAGTTCTCGATATCAACACATCACAAACGAAGCCTGTGACATACCCCGTGTGTGATGAACTTGGACGTGCAAATGTTTGTCTCCAAACTTCGGACATAAGATTGGGTACTACATTGCACACGGTTCATTCCAAAAAAGTGTGTGTGATGAACTTCAGTTTCATTTTCAATTGGAAGATGGAATAGGGATATGGCGGCAAATTTTTGGTCTGAATTTCCCTGGTTACAGTGGTCATCCACATCGTCGCGTAATCTAACATCAATTGCTAATTTGGGTGCTGCACAAAAGAGCCTACACCACAGCCCGCACTTACTTAATCGAGCAATTAAACAGAGCTGGTTGACCTAAACATTACTCTAACAAAAGACCATCGCTCTAAACAATGACTAATGTTCCGCCTGACGCTCGCCGATCTCCGCCGCATCCTCCATAACTAGCTCGCGCTCGACGACCTCCAGGGGAAGGGGCTCCATGGCATCCATCGCCACATACTCTGCAAGCATCTCGCCGTCCGCGTCCGCCATCTCCTTGGAAAAGGCCGGCACGAGTTTGGCGTGGCCGGCCGCGGTCCGGGCATTGACGGCCTCCATCTTGGCAAGGGACGCTACCGACAAATGGACGGCTGCCCGAGCGCTCTCGGCGATTTCCAACTCTTTGGACGTAGGTCGCCGACCGTTGTCGGAGAAGGCCGTTGCAATTTGTGCGGTGACCGCCACGATCTGGGCGTGGGCGGCATCGACATAGGCATGGGCATCCGCCATCAGGGCTACGGTGGCCGCCGAGGAACGGACAGCTGTTGTGCCGTTCTCGCCATTTGCTATCCCGGTCGCGGATGTTGCTGCCGCCATCTCAGATGCAGCAGCTGCCCTTTCGGCGGCCGCAGCCGCCCTGTCGGAGAGTGCGGCCGCGCTCAAGGATGTTGTGAGCGTGTTCATGGATGATGCAGCCATGCTCGGGCCGGAGTGGGTCGCTGAAGTTGCCCTCATGACGCGGATCCACGTCCCCATCTTTCACCGGCGACGCTTGAACAGTACAGTGGTCTTGGAGAACAAGTGGGACTGTGTAGTTGACGCGCCGGCGGTGGACTGAAGCTTCCAGCCTAAGCCATATATGAGGATTGGCCCAAGATATTTTGATACCACATCACACACGTTTCATGATCAAGAACTGTTTGCGATGTATTTGATTTTCAAACTGCTTTGAGACTAAAAATGAAGTTACATTGGCAATTGAAGTTGTTTGGATGGCAATAACATTTATCTACAGTGAACTTGCAACTATCGGACTGTGTGTTAAATATGAAATAATTCAAGGATGTTTAGGCCCTTTAAAACATTTAAAGAGTTTTTTGGACATTTCATGTGCATAGTTCAAATTTGAACTGCACTTTATTAAGCACATACTAGAGGGCACCTGAATGGGTTGAAAATCAACTATTTGTCACTGGACATATGTTTTGGTCCCATGCAAGAAATGGAAATTAAACGAATTCCAAACCTCACGGTATTTTGGCTCGGCCATAGACTTTGAGAAGCCGTGTTTTCAAATTCCAGTAAATCCAAATATCGTGAGAAATTCATGAAACTTGGCATGGTGTGATGTCATGGCGCATGTGTGTTGTGGTAAAAACAATGCCTAGTTCGGGACAAGTTTTGGCACAAACCTCTTACAAACCGAATATTCTCACAAGAAGGCATGTGGTTCTGGTAGGGACAGTTCACATTTTATGTGCGAAACAACATCTGATGTCGCTTCTCGCCTTGAATTTATTTCTAGAGTCTCCATAGAGTAACGTGAATGTGTCGTGCGAATCAATGGAGTCTTACAGAGTTCGTTTGGCCTTTTAAGTACATTAATTGAGTTTTGTAGGCATTCAATTAATGTGCATATATATAATTCAAATTTGAACTATACAATCACTGCACGGTCCAGCTCATGAAAATATGTCGAAAAACCATATACGTTTCACTGGCTGCATGTTTAGGTCCCACACAATAAATGGGAATGAATTTTGAACATATATATCTACGGCACGAGGCTCGACCGCAAACATCTAGAAACTTAATTTTTAAATTCATGTAAATGCAAACCTCGACAGAAATTCATGAAATTTGGGCATGGTGCCATCAATTGCCCTGTTGTGTGTGTTGTGGTAAAACAAATTGCCCAATTTTGGACAAGTTTTGGCACAAAAGCCTCTTACAAACCGAAGGTTCTCACAAGAAAGTCGTGTGTTCCGATAGGGAAAGTTCACATTTTATGTGCAAAACAACATCTGTTGTCTCTTGTGGCCTGCATTTATTTCTGGAGTCACCCACAAAGCAACTTTCTGATAGTCATTCTAAACTGTGGATTCGTGAGACCTGTTTAACACATTAATTGAGTTACTAGTTGTTTAATGTGCATAATTCAAATTTGAACTACAATCACAAGGTCCAACACATGAAAAATAGGTTGGAAAAAATATGCCTTTCCATGGATGCATGTTTAATTAGGTCACACGTAAGAAATGGGAATAAATTTCTAACATCTCATTGATTGTTTGCTCGGCCGCAACCATTGAGATGCTTGGTTTTCAAATTCCCGTAAGTCCAAAACTCGTCAGAAATTCATGAAACTTGGTATGGTGTCGTGACAAGGGCACACACATGCCGTGGTAAAAAAACTGTCCAAATTGGACATGTTCTTGCTCAATCCCCTTACAAATCGGAGCTCCTCACAAGAAGCTTTGTGGTTTCGATAGGGAACATTATATATGCATGCCACATATGCGGGCGAAAATACATGTGATGCCTCTTCTCTCCTTGATTTTCTTTATATAAACAACATAGACATATGTACGTGTGAAGTGCAAAAATATGATTAAATAAGGGATCATCTGGCTTTTAAATACATTAATTGAGTTTTTGGTGCATTATTTAATGTGCATAATTCAAATTTGATCTACAATCACAAGGTCCGGGGCAGCAAAATGGGTTGAAAAATCATATATGCGTCCTTGGATGTATGTGTTAGGTCACATGCAAGAAATGAGAATGAATTTCAAACATCTAAGCATGTTGGCTCGGCCACAAATATCGAGAAACTTGGTTTCCAAATTCTCGTAAATCCAAAACTCTGTCAGAAATTCATGAAACTTGGAATGGTGTCATGTGAAGGCACACATATGCCGTGGCAAAAAAAATACCAAGTTGGCCACGATTTGTAAGAAGCCACTTACAAACATGAGGTTCTCATACAACAATAAACTACGTCTAGTGTTTCGTTAGGGAACATATATATGCATGCCACATCTGCGGGTGAAAAACGACATCCGATGCCTCTTCTCTCCTTGATTTTTTCCTATAAACAACATAAAGCAATAGGTGTGTACTGCAAACATATTAAATTATTAATGGTTTCTATGGCTTTTTTATACATTAATTGAGTTTTATGTGCATTTAATGTACATAATTCAAATATAAACTACAGTCACAAGGTCTATGTTGGGCAGAGCCTCATCATATAAAGCATAAATATGTTGTGCTATTTTTAGTGTCCACTTTGATAGAAAGAGCAAGCATTATTAATAGCCAACAAAGGCATTTTGGAACAAAAACCTGTCACGTTACCATCGCAAACGGGCGTATTTTTCGTGGACGCTCTACAGACCTTACGTGCGGGCCACGTGTCGCTATCTGTATTGGCAAGGAGGTAGCGTGCGGACAGGTGTTTGAGTACACGGGTGGCGTGCGAGTAGTGTACTGCGCACGCTCATCGGGGTGGCGTGTCCTTTGCCAGTCGTCAAAGACATTTCAGACTGAATACCCGTATGCAAACCGAGGGCAATTGTTCCTTCCCTACTAAGCCAAGCAAAAATCTGGCGTGAAGGAATTTTTTCATTGCGTCATCGCAAACGGTTGTGAATGATGACCCGTGTGCCCTTCCCGATGCTACAACTAATACTGTTGCTAACTGCTGAGGTGGCCATGTATGCAAAAAAATTCTGATGTGGGGAGGTAATTAAGGAGAGATATGAGTTTGGTGACCACATGAAGAAACAATGCCAGGCGCGTGAACCTTGGCAAAACACTTAAATGAAAGAAACTCACCAATCCATGCAAGATTTTAGTTGCTAAATCATTAAATGAAGGGACCTTAACAACTATGCATTGTGGACTTGAGTTGCTAAGACATTTAATACAGTAAGCACCGATCGATGCATTGGTAGAAGGAGTCAGGTAAGATTCGACTCTGTCATATTGGATAAATTTTCATTTGTCAAATTGGAAACACTGAGATTTGTCCAATTTTGCAGGAACAAAATCACTATTACGGCGCAATTTTGCAACTGAAATTCAGTAAACATAGATTTCATTCATAGATAGCTGAATCGAAAAAACTTTTCCCCATTTGTTGCCAACCACGTACTGAAATAGCTAGTTCAACTATATATACTAGCTAATTTAAAGTACGTGGTACAGTTCAACCATATCTATAGTTAGATGAACTGAACAAAATAGCCCCTAAATACTACTCCGGAGGGGCTTCGTGCTACTGCCAGCAGCCTTCTCCTCTGCCGAGCGCATTCAGTAAGAGGCAGAGGAGGAGAAGCCTACCGACGAGTTGGAGGAGTCGAATTTGTTGGTTGCTGCTGCTACCCTCCGCCGCTCCTAACGCGCCTCCTCGAAGCGGTGGGACTCGGCGTAGATCTCCTCATTCCACGCCATAGCTGCGGCGTCTGCTGCGGCAACGGCGGCGGTGAGCCTCTGTGCGTGCTCGACCTGGCGCTTCTCCTCCTCATGTAGGAAGTTCATGTAGCGCGCTAGGCCACTGATGCAAAAGCCGAGTGGCTGTGCTTCGGCGGCGGCCTCCTCTTCCTGCCTTCGGGCCGCGGTGGCAGAGCGGGTGATGGCCCCGGCGGCTGACCGTGGGGTGGCTGCCAAGGCGGACGCTGGTGTGGTGGCGGCCAAGGAGGCAGCTGGTGGGGTGGCGAAAACGGCGGCCGGTGATGGGGTGGGGGCAACGGCGGTCGCCGGCAGCAGCTGCCTTCGGGCAAATGTGGAGGAGCATGTGGTGGGTGTCGTGCGCACAGCCAACAAGGACGCCACACGCACTACACGCTTCCGGGTACTGCGCCACCGACGTGCTGCAGCCTCCCAGCTGGAGCTGCCCTCTGGCGGGGTGGCGGAGTGACGACGACGGACAGGTGCCATTGGCGATTGGGGGAGAAGCAAACTTGGGAAGCTACGGGCAGGGAGGGGATGAATGCGATGTGGAGAGGCCGGCCGTGAGGGTTTATAAAGCAGGCGGCCAAGGCGAGCCGGGCGGGAAGCTTGTGCGCGTTCATGCGCGGGAACCGGAAGCTTGCGCGCGTTCCTGCGCGGTTTCATGGGAACGGGAAGCCCAAAAGAAACGTTGTGCGCTCCCGAAGCATTGGGTGTTTGGGGCATTTCAGCGCGCCGGGCGGGAAACTTGCGCTCTCCCGAAGCGTGCACTGGAATCCTCGTGCGGCAACGCGGTGACAAGACCGAACGGAGGCGGGAGAAATGACAAGTACGCAGATGGTTAATAATAAAAAAACCGTTTGCGTTTTATTACAAAGCAGACGGTCGTTCTGTATGCACCGTCGCGAATGAATATACGCATGAGGCGGTTGATGCGGCCTCGGTGCACTGTGCTCGCATCCGTGCGCATCCGGCCGCTCTGCTGACATCCACGCGTGAACGATCAGGCACATTCGGGGAGCCATATGCAAGCAGTTACGCCGCTCCCGGCTCCACCATGTAGTTAAGCGCTGCAAAAACTGCCATGCGGTTGATGCGGCCATTTACCTTCGTCTCTTCCACCTTCCGATCGTGCCACACAACCCAAGAAGCACACCTCGATGGCAAATAATATAGAGAGGATGCACATCTCTTCATCGCTTCAACCTTCCCGTGCCGATCCAATGGCGGCTGGTGGCGCCGAGCAGCAGTTCGCCACTATTGTCAAAGTGGACACACACAGCAAGAAGATGGACCTCTCGGTGGTGTACACCAACGACCCGGTCGTGGTGGTGAACTCCATCAACACGTTGGAGCAGCTGCTTGCTGAGGATGACAGGTACAAAGTGGTCGGCTTCGACCTCGAGTATACCGGCGGTCGTGCCGGGCATGATCAGAAGGTTGCCATCGCCCAGTTGTGCGTGTGCCATCACGTGCTCGTCTACCACTACTGCCTAGCCACAAGGCCTTGCAAGCGTTTCGCCAGGTTTGTCAGCAGCCCCGACTACAGGTTTGCAACGGTGGACACCACCAACGATCTAAAGGTGCTCAAGACTTCGGGCTTGTCCTGCCAGAAGCTTGTCAACATCCAAGGTCAGTACAGGGTCTGGGGAGCGAGAAGAAGAAGCATAAGGACTCCTTGGTTGACCTCGGCGCGGCCATCATCGACCCCTACTACAGAGACAAGAAGGCTGAGTGCCACAAGGACAAGACTGCCTGGCACGCGGCCTGGGTGGACGAACTGGATGAAGAACACATCAAGTACGCGGCCAAGGACGCGTACACCAGCTACGAGATGTACAGGAGGATCATTGACACGAGGAAGTGCCTCCTTCCTGCAGACGGCGAGGGATAGCCACAAGCAGAGCAGTGTCGGCAACCGTCATCAGAAGAACAGTATGATTTGGCGATCGTCTACTTCTTGTAAATTTATATTGAGGACTGTACATGTGTTGTGTAGTCACTTATGGAACTCTATGTTCAAGTTGGTTATGCAACAATAATGTTGGTGTTCTGTAGACAGAGCATATAGATGTTGTGCAAACAGAGCAAATCACATCTCATACAATTATTAGCAGCAATCGTGTGCCCACAACACACAGGTTGTCAGGATGAATCGTTTGGGTTATTATTGGTCTTCCCACACATGTCTGATGAATAAACTGTTTGCCGGGTACCCACAAGACAAACGGTTGTCAGGATGAACCGTTTGGGTTATTATTGGTCTTCACACACAATTCTGATGAGTGAATTGTTTGCCGGGTATCACACACGCCTTCTTAGGCTAATTCGTTTGTGTTCTGCTGGATCAGCGCAAACAGTTTGTCCGAGTGAACTGTATGCCGCACTATGCACACGTATATAGTTTGTTAACCGTTTCTGTTATCTTCCACAATCACAAACAGTTCATAAGAACAAACTGTATGCAATGCATCACATACGCAACTTTTTTTGAACTGTATTTGCTCGTTCCTTCATCGCGCACGGTTTTCATCATTGGAGGCGGAGCTTGAACTATATCGTTTGCGATTGATGGATCGCACATAGTTTCGTCGAAGGGTCTCTGATTGATGTGTCGTGTTAGCAGCATCCTGCAGTAGTGACTTGTACTAAGTAGAAATACTACTTGTGCATCCAAAATCCTTAAACCCAGTTTTGCCATATGAGTCCACCATACCTACCTATATGCGGTATTTCCATGCCGTTCCAAGCAAATTTGTATGTGCCATCTCTAATTTTCAAAATGAATTTCCTTTTTGTGTGCTCGTACCGCTCATGAAGCGGCAGGGGGGTGGCCAATATTTTTCCATGCTAGATGTGTTATTCTCAAGATGAGTGTTTATTGACTTGTCATTGCACGAGAGTACAGCGGTATAGAAATTTACTTTATGTTGTGAAATAATAAATTCCTTGGAAAGTGTTGGTATGGAAGGCAACTGTGGATACGGCTAGCCATGGATTGTGAAAGAATGATGGAAAAAGGAATAAACTTTATTTCTGTTTAGGAACCGCCTATGATATATCTAGCATGGAAAGTATTGAGAACTACTCGGTCATTTTCGTTGACAGGAAATGCATGCCACACAAAATATTTTTCTCTCTCAATTTAAGCTTTGAGCTCTGGCACCTCTACAAATCCCTACTTCCCTCTGCGAAGGGCCTATCTATTTACTCTATGCAATTTTTACTTTTATTTGAGTCTCCATCTTCTCTTATAAGGCACCAACTAGGGGGCACTATGATCATACTTGTGCATTGGGTGTAGCTAATATTCGAGTGTGTTTCATGAATGGATCAATGATTTAGCATGATGGGCTAGGGATAACTTTCTGTAGTGTTGATATTTTGAAAGACATGGTTGCTTGCTGGTATGCTTGAGTATTAAAGTCTTCATGTCAAAACTAGACTATTGCTTTGAACCATCTAAAAGTCCAAATGTCCATGCTACAAAAGAAAATAATATGTGATGAACATGTTAGGCAGCATTCCATATCAAAAATTCTGTTTTTATCATTTACCTACTCGAGGACGAGCAGGAATTAAGCTTGGGGATGCTGATACGTCTCCAACGTATCCATAATTTTTGATTGTTCCATGTTGTTATATTATCATTCTTGGATGTTTTATAATCATTTTATAGCAACTTTATATCATTTTTTGGGACTAACCTATTGACATAGTGCCCAGTGTCAGTTGTTGTTTTTTACTTCACAGAATATCAGTACCAAACGGAGTCCAATTGCCACGAAACTTTTTGGAGATTTTTTTGGACCAGAAGACAACTTGGGAGCCAAGGAAGCACCTGGGGGAGGCCCGTGGGGCCCACGATACATCAGGGCACGCCAGAGGCCCCTGGCACGCCCTGATGTATCGTGGGGCCCACAGAGGTCTTTTCCACCTCCTCTCAGCTCTATAAATCCTCAGAAATTCTAGAAACCCTAGAGGAGGAGACGAAACACAATTCCAGCCGCCGCAAGTTCCAAAACCATGAGATCCAATCTAACACCATCACGGAGGGGTTCATCCTCCTCATGGGTGCCTCTCCGATGATGCGTGAGTAGTCCACCATAGACCTACGGGTCCGTAGGCAGTAGCTAGATGGCTTCCTCTCTCTATTTTGATTCTCAATACAATGGTCTCTTGGAGATCTATTTGATGTAATGACTTTTTGCGGTGTGTTTGTTGGGATACGATGAAGTTTGAGTTCATGATCAGTTTCTATCCATGAATATTATTTGAGTCTTCTTTGATCTCTTATATGCATGATTATTTATAGCCTCATATTTCTTCTTCGAATCTTTGGTTTAATTAGGCCACTGGATCGATTTTTCTTGCCATAGGAAGAGGTGCTTTGTGATGGGTTCGATCTTGCGGTGTCCTCTCCCAGTGACAGAAGGAGCAGCGAGGCACGCATGTATCACTGCTATTAAGGATAACAAGATGGGGTCTCTTCCTACATGAATAGATCTTGTCTACATCATGTCATCGTTCTTATTGCATTACTCTGTTTCTCCATGAACTTAATACACTAGATGCATGCTGGATAGTGGTCGATGTGTGGAGTAATAGTAGTAGATGCAGAATTGTTTCGATCTACTAATCTTGGACATGATGCCTATATATTGATCATTGCCTTGGGTATCGTCATGATTATTTGATCTTCTATCAATTGCCCAACAGTAATTTGTTTACCCACCGTGTGCTATTTTCTTGAGAGAAGCCACTAGTGAAATCTACGCCCCCCGGGTCTATTCTTTTAATATCTTGCTTTCCGATCTATCTTTTTCCGCATTTGTTTTCAGATCTATTATACCAAAAACCCAAAAATACTTTGTTGCACTTTTTATTTGCATCTTTTATTTTGTGTTCTTGTGCGATCTATTTATCCAATCTAATACAAACCAATCTATCTTTTTACCGTGGAGAGATTGACAACCTCTCTTACGCGTCGGGTTGCAAGTATTGTTCTTTGTGTGCAGGTACCGTTTACATAGTGTTGCGTGGTTCTCCTACTCGTTCGATAACCTTGGTTTCATAACTGAGGGAAATACTTACCGTAGCTGTGTTGCATCATCCCTTCCTCTTTGGGGAAATACCGACGCAGTCTCAAGCCACGTCAGGGCTGGGTGAAGAAACTGGATGAATATCACCTCCAGACCGCGGCCAAGGAAGTGTACGGTTTCTACGAGATGTTCTGGCGAATCGTTGACATGAGGAAGTGCCTCCTACCTGAAGATGACGCGGGATCGAGCCACAAGCAGAGCGGTGGCGGCAAGCGTCACAGGAAGTAGATGATATGATGATCGTTTCTCATACTCCCTCTATGCCGAAATATTTGTAGTTTTATAGGGATAGGTTTATTATGCATGTAATAGTTTATGGAGGTGTGTGTGCCAATGTTATGTGTGTAGTCACTTATGTATTTCGATGCTTAATTAGGTTATGGCAATCATGTTGTTATGTGTGTAATTGTTTATTGAGGTGTGCCAATGTTATGTGTGTAGTCACTTATGTATTTGGATGTTAAATTTGGTTCTGCAATCATGTTCTTCTAAACAGAAGCATAGATGTTTGTGGGCGGACTGAGCAAATCACATCGCATGTGGAATAAACAACCAAATCCATCGGTGATGATTTCATCAGTCCCTGACAGTTCTTTATCAAGAACCGTTTGCCCACATCACATCCAAATGGCCTGTGTATGTTGTACATCACACACATCTTGATCTAAGCAACCGTTTGTGTTATTTTTGCTTATCGCACATAGTTCATCCCAGTGGCATGTATGCTGTCTACCACACACATCTTGATCTATGTAACCGTTTATGTTATCTTATCTCATCACAAACAGTTCATCCGAGTGACCTATATGCCATCTATCGCACACGTAATCATCTGCACAATCGCTTGTGTTCTGCTGGATCAGCGCAAATAGTTTGTCAGGGTGAACTGTATGCCATACATCGCACACACTTGCATTTTTCTAACCATTTGCGTTATATTGTCCAATCGCAAACAGTTTATCTAGGCCAACTGTTTGCCACAGATCGCACACGCAACTTTTTTTGGGATCATATTTGATGGACCCATCATCGCACACAATTCACGTCATTAGCGACGGAGCTATAACTATATCGTTTGCGATTTGGTCATCGCACACAGTTTGTCGAAGGGTCTCTGATTGTTGTGTCGTGTTTGGACCATCCTGCATTAGTGTATTCTCCGCGAAGCCAAAGAGCAAGTTCAACTCATTAGAGAGCGCCTGGAGACCGTTAAATCAAGACAGAAGAGCTATGCCAATTCTCGTCGCTGAGAAGTGAGCTTCAACAACAAAGACCATGTCTATCTCAGAGTGACGTCTCTCAAAGGAACCCAACGTTTCCACCTCAAAGGAAAGCTTGCACCAAGATACATCGGCCCCTTCAAGATCACCGCAAGATGAGGAGAAGTTGCCTACCAGCTAGAGCTACCTTCTGAGCTGTCCGATGTGCACAATGGTTTCCACATGTCACAACTTTGGAAGTGTCTCCAAGTTCCCAACCGCCCCGACCTCTACAAGGACATCGACCATCAAGCCATCGACCTTCAGCCAGATCTCACTTATCGTGAGAGACCAGTTCGCATCTTGGATGAAGCTGAGCGTTGCACTAGAAGCCACACCATTAAGTACTTCAAGGTCCAATGGAGCAACCACACTGAAGCAAAAGCAACCTCGAAGCGTGAAGGCTACCTTAGATCTGAATTCCCTTATCTGTTTAGCGCCTAGCTTAGGAATCTCGGGGACGAGATTCTTGTAAGGGGGGTAGGTCTGTCACACCTTGTGTTTGTATCACTTTGCTATGATTATAAGTTTAAAAATTTGGACCAATTAAAACTTTTTGTGTGCATGTGGATGCTTGAGTTGATTGCTATGTGCTTGTTTGCTTGTTTGTGCTTTAATTAATAAAATTCTTCCTACTCTCAAAACTCATCTCCTCGATCCAAGTCCTTGCCCAATGATCATGCCATGTGTATAGGACATAAAACTAGTTTTACATAATATTATTTTAACCAAAAAGCATTTATTTAGTTTAAGTTTTCATAAACCCCTGAATTGAGGTTTTTACTACAAGTCCTCAACTTAGGGAAAATATTTTGCCTCCAATATTTTATTTGGATCCTATTATCTATAAGACTTCCCAAAACCACAAAAATATATTTTAAAGGTCATTTTTGTATTTTATTTAAATGCCTTTTTTAGGCTAGAAATGGTCTTTTATAGGGGAAAATTATTTTTATGTTTCCAAAATATTTGAGAAAATTTAGGGAAACTCGGTGGACATATATTTTCCATATATAAGAGTTTCAACACATGGTTATGTTCAAAATATTGGATAAAACCCTGCAAAACCCTTTCTGTATATTTCAAGTATTTGAAATATTTCTGTAAGGAACATTGTCAAATAAATCTAGGAAAATTCCAGCATGTCCCATATGCCATATGTGATGATCTCGCCATGTTTCATCTCAATCCCAATAGTGTTGTTTCGCCAAAATGCCCCAAAACCCTCTCTGTCCAGAACCAAATTCGAGCAACTTTATATGGTCAAGTTTCTCCATTTGATCCCAAACTTTGTGGTCGTGATCTAAAACCCAAATGATGACACTACACAACGTGTTGCATCAAGGAGACCAGATTAACATGACTAGATCTAGGGAAACCTGATTCTGTTGATATTTAGGGTTTATGAAGTTTGCATTGACAACTTTCTTCAGATGGACTCAAACTTGGTGGACAACCCCATTCTTATCTATCATTTGATCATGTTAAATCTCATGGCAAGGATAGTCATTGATACTGCCCAAACCAGCATCAACACCTTTTGTCCAATTCCAAAAACCAATAATTGCAGGGGCAAACAAGTTCTCCTTGAGCCCATAGTTTTACCACCGCACCAGTAGACCCCCTCTCACCTCCAGTAAGTTTTCCAACAGCCAACTCTATGATTGAGGGGGTGGAAAGCCCACTTGCGCCCCCTGGACAACCACTTTCTCCGCTCTCTCTCAACTCTCTCTCCCTCCTGGCAAGTTCCAGAGCATCCAATGCTCCCTTCCCTCTTGTTTAATCCCTCTGCAGCCTCTAGGCACTAGTGAACGAGCCAGAGCGCGCCAAAAGGCATGTCATGCCGGCCAAAAAGCCGCTCTGGAGCGCGCATTGGTGCTCCAGAGGGTTGACATTGTGCGCCTGGCCACCTCGAGCCTCCCCCTCACGCCAGTCGAGGCTCCTCGACGTCCGCGACATGCCACCATGTCGGGTGACTCCTCTCTCTTCCTCTCTCTCTCACCCTGTAGTGCATTCCCGAGCGCCGCCCGGCTTGACCAATGCGTGGCCTCGCATGCGCGGGCGCTAGAACCTAGCCGCTCCTCTCCTCTCTCTCCCCAGCGACCTGGACGATGGCCTCGAGCACCCCAGGCATGCTCGCTCCCTCTCCAACGGCCGTTCCAGCCGATCCCGCGGATACCCGTGGGCAAAGCTCATGGTGCACCGCACCCAGGCTATTTAAGCCACCCCCGAGACCCTCTCTCCCCTCTGGACTCCATATCTACCTTCCAGTCTAACTCTCGCACCACCAGTTCAGCCCTAGAGGGCCCCAAGCTCGAGATCAAGCCCGAGGTCCACGGCGTCGAACCTCCGGCGATCTCCGGGTACAGTCCCCCTTCGGCCCTCGTTTCTCTCTCTCTCTCTGGAACCCCCGCTCGCTGCTGATCCCTTTCCCCCTCTTCTCCACGTCTTTTGAAGTCGAGAACAACGCCGACGACCCTCTCCCGAAACGTCTTTGCCACGTCTGCTCGCCGCCGGCGACTCGGGCCACCCCGGCGACCCCCTCGACCTCCACCCGAACAGTGGCTCGACGCTGAGTCTTTTCCTGCCCTCAGAACCCTCCACCGTGCCTTCTAGCGCTGTCGGTGAGCCCCGACGTCCTCTGACCGGAGGTTGACGACGACCCTAGCAAGGGGGCCTGCTCGTCAGCCTCACGGCTCTCTCCCGCGCCCCTCTCTCTCTCTCTCTGGCGCCAGGGCCCCGCCTGTTGGGTTTAAACCCAGACGGTACACGCACCCCCGCTCTCCTGGGCTGACCTGGCTTCGGGCTAGCCCAACAGCAGGCAGATCTGGCCCGACCAGTCTGCCAACTCTTTTCTTTTTATTTTTCTTTTTCTTTAGATTATTGCAAAATTCTACAAATCCATATATTTATCCAAATCTAATAAGTTCAACTCCAAAAATCTTGTAAAAGTCCAACCTATTTAATGATGCCACTTGTGCACCATTTGGAAAATGTTTTTTGTGTTGTCTTTGTTTAAAACCCTATTTTAAGCACTTAAAACCACTATTAAAATGCCTTTCACTGTTTTTGGTGCTCCAAATCCAAAAGCTGGGAATTATGGTATTTTTAGTTTTCACTCTAGTATTTTACAAAAGTGGTTTGACATTTTTCGGAGTGTTTTATGTTTCCTATTTTGCTATGGCCTTATTTGTTCCCGTTATTTTGCGATGTTAGATTACAAATATAACGAAGGAGTTGGACCAGAAGCATTTGAAGACCCAGAGGACTTTTTTGAGCCAGACAAGCATCCCTTTGACCATGTTGATGAAAACTAGTTTTATGCATGGCATTATAGTACCTTACTTGTTGCATGAAAAGAGCATGTTGATGATGTGGTGACAATCTTGTTGGGTTGGTCACCGATGCACTTCTCGTTGATACTTGCATTGTGCATGACCTTACCTCCCTATGAGGGTTATGCGGGTGGGAAGTAGCTAGGATGCTAAGTAGATGCTATGCAAGTAGGACGGGGATATGCATGAGATGGAAAACAAAGTGTTTTGCCAAAGAATTTACAAAAATAACCATCGGGTGCCACTAATGCCCGAGGGAGATAATGATGAGCTAGGTAACTGCTTGAGAAAAAAGTGGTGTACCGAGGCAAGATGTGTGTGTGTGTGTGTGTTTTCGAAAACAGATTAGATTTAAGATTTGTTGATCGTCCCAACCTTACATGTACGAGAAGGATACCCCTTATGGGACGAGACTTTGTTGATTACTTTGGTCGATGCTAGTAGAGAGCCCACATTACTAGTGGTGAGAGGGCCAGAGTTACTCTCTCGATACGGGGTCGTGCCTGGGAGGACGACTATGACTGTTTTCACAGACACCAGGCACATCGTTGTGTCCCCTCAAGGATGGTACTTGTGATGTACATCGTGAGGGCTGGGTACCAACGAGTGGACTCTTTGTTTAGTGTTGTCAAGGGAGAGACATTGTTCGGGTGCTTACCTCGAGTATGTAATATACCGCGAGTCGTGGCTTGACACGGAAGTTCCCCGAGTCTTGTGGGTAAAGTGTGCAACCTCTCTAGAGTGTAAAAATATTCAAATAGCCGTGTCCACGGTCAAGGACAGTTGGGTGGTCCTGCGTAAACTATGTCCTGATGTTTTCACAAAAACTGGGAGTGCGTGTGATAAAGAGACACTTGAACTAAGTCGGATGACTTGATGAGATGATGGAAACTAGAGTTGTGATACTCTGTTTATATTGATATTTGTAACCTGTTCTTATTGATATATGTAACTTCATGATGCATACTTCACAAATTGTTAGGACATGATACTGCATAAAAATTAGCTTTCTGCAAAATTTACCTGCTTAGTGATGAACTTGCATGATTATCTTGTTCCAAACATGGGTTGCTTGCGAGTACATTCAAAGTACTCACTGGCTTGCCACTGGTTATTTAATTAGCCAGGCATGGATGAGCAGGAATATGGTGAAGAGTACCTTGGTGACGAACATGCGAATTAGGCCGCTTCCCAGTGAGAATGCATATGCCTGTAGGGTTAAGGCAGATGCCATGGGTCGACGTTATCATTGAAGATTTCCGCTGCGAGGTTGTGTTTGATGTTTGGCCTTCATGGCCCTATCTATGTAAGACTTGACCATAATGGTCATAATTTGTGTAAGACAATATGTATAGATGTAAGACTCTTGTTATAAAGCTTTTGTGTGTTCAGTGAGCATTGAGCTCTGGGATCACTGTACACGTGCATTCAGTGATCACGACTTATGAGTCGGGGTCCCCACACCTCCACCCTTGCCGGGTTACCCAATGGATAGGCGCATTGGCATGCCATCGCCATGGTCCGGTCTTCTTCACTACATCGAAAGAAACGGGAGAGCCGACTATGGAGGAAACATCCACAGAAGAGCAAAGAGAGCCGGCCACAGTGGAGCCGGCAATTCAAAAGTTGTCATCGAATAATCGGAAAAGAAAAAGGCCCTGGAGGAGCCAGGAGAGTCAGACCAAGTAAAGAATAGCAAGGAATGTGTCAAGAGGCGTATGAACTCAATTTGGGCAAAAACGGTTTTGTTGAACAATATATGCCGAGGATATGCGACAAGCATCGCGAAGATCATCAACATGCCACATCCCCCGAATTCAATAAATTCCATCTTTCAGCTATCAACTCTACGCCATCTTATGCCACAGCCATGTATAAAGAATCTCAAGCCAACTCCTCGAGTTGACTTAAGACTCGAGGGCTACACAGAGATGACTCGGCAGATTCGGTCGGGTTCAAAAATTCAAGAAACCAGGGTCATTGCAGGGAAGATAACCTGGTCCGGGGAGCTGCTGCCTTGTTGGCGAAAAAGTAAAGGTTGCCAAAGAGGACTAGCTGCCATGATACGCAGTTCAAACATGGGTGCCATGCCTTATTGGCAAAAAATCAAAGGTTGCAAAAGAAGACTAGCTGCCATGATGCACAATCCAAACATAGGTATCCTGCCTTATTGGCTCATCATATTATGATCTATGGAATAAAGCCGGCTTATCTAGACCCTAGATGTTTTGCGGTAGTAGCATTGTCTCGTGTATATCCTATGCTGAGCTTTTCCATGATCATATAGTCACTTGGGGGCTTCCAACTCATCGAGTTTAGCTATTAACATCCCTCTTGACCTGGCATATGCCACCATAATACTTGGTTAAACCTGCCTGTTAGCTTGATGGTACTCTGAAAAGGTGACCCGGTTGTTCTTTTGAAAAGTCAATCACACTTGTGCCTATCATGGACTGTGTTGACCCTGAACTTATCAAATACACACAAATGATGTGTGTGTTGTAGGGGTCAACGTTGAAGTTGCCCTAAGTTAGCACCATCATACATACCCATACAAAACATTTTATAAAACAGTTAGTCTAGGTTGGGCCGGATAGCCATGTCGTGCATCACCGAGGATCTCGCTCGTGGCGAGTGAAACGCACTACAATCAACATGCTTTCCGCAAGCGCTATGTTTCGCATTAAGCGATACGTTAGTGGCAATTGCTGAAGATCACCCCCCCCCCCCCCCCCTCCTCGCGTCGTATTGGGTCGTCCCATTAGTGCGCGCACAATAAGTAAAAGGAGTAGAGGAAAGGGGAGAGGTCAGGATCGATCCCTGGTCTCTAGGGAGATCACGGGCGCTGCTAGCCACTCCGCCCAAGTCCCATTTGTAATAAGTAGTAGGGGCGTGTCCTACTTGAGGTGATTTGAGTCTGTTTTCTCCAGGGTTTTTTTTCGTTTTCTTTTGTTTTTCTTCTTCGTTTTTTATTTTGTTTTTTCTTCGTTTATTTTGTTTGTTTCTTGGTTTTCTTTGTTCTTTTGGTTATTATTCTACATTTTTTCTATATGTCAACAACATGTTTTAATACATGTATAACATTTTTCCAATACAAATTAAATGTTTTTGTAATACATGGTGAACATTTTTCTATACACATTTTTTATATTTTTCAAATGATTGATTAACATTTTTAATACAAGATTAACATTTTTAAATACATTGTCAATATTTTATACACATTTTTAACATTTTCAAATGCTTGATTAACATTTTTAATACAAGATTAACATTTTTTTAATACATTATCAATATTTTCTTCATACATTTTAAACATGTTGAAATGCTTGATTACTAGTTTTCAAATAAAAATATTAATATTTTTGTAATACATGGTCAACATTCTTTCCATACACATTTAACATTTCTCAAACGCTTCATTAACATTTTTCAAACACTTGTTCAACATTTTCTAAATGCTTGATTAATATTTTTATATACATGACAAAAACAATCATCGCTTTTTTAATACATGGCCAACATTTTTATACACATTTAACGTTTTCTAAATGCTTTATTAACATTTTTCAAATACTTGTTCAATATTTTTCAAAACAAATCAACATTTTTAAAATGTTTATTGTATAATATTTTTTGTAACATATATATATCTAAAATATTTTAAAGTATAAACAAAATCACAAAATAAAAACAAAAAACAAAAACAGAAAAACAAATAGGAAAAAACTGTAGTCTACCGCGCGTGGGCTGACTTATCTTGGTCGCCCCTTTTGCAAGTCGAAAACTGGACTCGATGAAGACGACATACAGAAACGCCTCCCGCTCTCAGCAGCCGAGGACGAAGCGCGCGCGCAGCCCCTTTCGTTGGGCCCTGCCCGGTCGCGGCGGCTCGGTTCCTGGAGAGCCGGGGACCCAGATGCATGCATGATGAGGCCGGTGGAGGCGCGCCCACACGTGTGCCCGTGAAGAAGCCTCTCGTCCGGTGACGTGCCGACGCGTCAACAGGGTAACACGTCCACGCAAGCCGGCTAGGCTCCCCGATGTTCTGCTCCTTCCTGGTCCTGGGAGCTTGTGGAACGGATCCGTCGCCGGCAAGCTTTGCATGCCGCCGTGTCACTGTCAGCGGCGTTCGCTCGCCACGCAAATATCTCCGATGAAACGTGTCTCTTATCCAATGGTTGAGCCACGCACTTGGACTTCGGATCTCAAATTCTTTATTCAAGATTCAAGTTTTTCCCACAAATCACGATCACGTAACCTTTGTTACAAGGAAATCAGAGGGCCCTCGACCCGGACTAGGACAATGAAAATAAGTCACGGCTAAACCAAACGTGTCATGAATACGATGACATTCTTCGGTATACCCCCACGCCCAACAGTTCGATGGTTCCCCTAAAAAAACAAAAAAAGTTCTATGGCTATCTTCATCAAACAGACTTACAGACTCAAGAGCATTTCATACAGTGTATTACTCAGTCCACTAAACAATTGACGGAAGTCCATCTCAGTTTTGTACAATGGCGAAGGCAGGAACAAATTTTAGGTATGTCGAAATTTACCAAATAGAATACAATGTAGCCAGTATACTAGATTTATGTGTACATAAACCATGTTTTCCCAAAAAAGAAAACCGGAAGTACGTGGTATGTGTATATACTTGGTATATGGGGCAAAGGGGGACGCCAAAACTTGCCAAATAGCTGGCCCCGCCACTGCTTTGTATCTGTATCATCATTATTCAATACTGAAAAGGGAAAGTAGTATATGGAGTATGATGTATCCCTCTGTTAGTTTCACATATCCTGATTGGGATTCGGTTAAGATTCAAGCTTCCATTTAAGAAAAGGGAAAGTAGTGGCCGCACCCATCTTCGATGCATCCACACAGTGAACGGTAAATTCGAAAATATAGAAAACAAAATTAAAAAATTCTAAAACTTGGTGAATGTGATTATGAGTGAATGCATAAGGAGCTTGCAAAGTTTGGTAAACATCAAATGATCTTCATACAAAACAAAATACAAATGATGCTCTGCACCCATATTACTGTTCACATGTTTTCAATACAAACTTTATTTTTTCTTTGTACAGAGCTCCTCGGATGTCATTTCGGCACCAAATTTTGCAAGCACCTAAAACATATGGTCATACTCACATCCACAAAGTTTCAGATTTTTTTTTTGAAATATTTTGCTAAGTTTTTTATCGAGGGTGCACCGGGGGTGCAATGTGCATGGGTGCACAAGAACCATTCTCGAAAGAAAAATCTGTTGTAAAGAGTAACAAGATGAAAGTGCAAGGCTTTTTTTTTTCTTTGTGTCTTGTTGTGCTCTTCGACTATCATAATTTTTGTAACTTTCAGCGGTGCTATACATACGACACTATACCCTGATGTCATATCATTGAAAGAATAGTGCTGAAAAGGCTAAATAAATTCAGAAAACGCAATCTAGGACTTTAATCCGTGTGAACATATTGTACCACGGTGGACCTAACCAAATGAGATATGCTCAATTCTTTTTGTTCGACAATGCAGATCAAACCATTCATGTGTCTGAAGCAAAGTGCTGGACACCATTGGATCACTCAGCGAACTAAGATTGGACGCCAACATCGTATAGGCTCGATGGGATGGTATCGTTGCTTCAGTTTTAAGAGAGCTCGATCTGGAAGGAGTGTAACAATATATTTGAAGCTAGAAACTAAAAAAACAAAGAAATAAAATATAATGAGACACATCAATCAATCTGGTCAAGAGGGCCAAAATGTGCAAAAAAAATGTTGTTGTAGTGAAGGGTTAGCAAGATAAAATGTATTCACTTATTAGAGCACCCAAGCCTCTCCGCAAACACAATTCATAGCTTAGTTTTACATGATGACATATTTTGCTTACTCAGATGCACGTGGATTTTTGCCCCGCTTTATAAATAAAGCAATCACCAAGTTTATACAAGAAGTTCACCTACCTGATTCTCTCAAAAGATTAAAACGCTTCTAATTATTTATAATTCTGTTATTATTGGTGAAGTTGTTCGTTCCTAGTTCTTAAAAAGCATGATGAAATTGAGATAGACCCAGTTTACGAGTATTAAGTATTCGACATTGTTTCATCCGTTAAGTCTACAAACTGACATAGATGGCTTTGAATGAAATGAGATGAAAAAAATTTATGGTATGCACTCCTTTTCTACAAAAAATTCTATTAAATTCTTAATAAAGTATAGGGTCTGAAAAGCTCTATCTAGATGAGAACTAACTAAGTCTTATCTAAAAATAAATAAATAAAATCAAGGAAAAAAAAGTTCACACGAATCTTCTTGTAAAATCAAATGGCGTAGGAATTAGATGAAACTGCTAATTCGCATGTATAATTAGAAAATGGTAAAGTATGTCATACCTTTTGAGAAAATATTATAGAATTCAGCTTGTCACAAATTGAATTTGTGTCTTCTTTCTTCTTAGATAAATTAGTGTCATCATTACCTTGCACTGTTATTACTCTGGTGTGGTTACGTTAAATCAAGGTACTAGCTGCTGCCTCCGAATCAAAATAAGTGTCGTGGTCTTAGTTCAAATATGTTTTAATTTGAATTTAAATGGAAACCATGACATTTATTTGGTGGGAGGGGGTAGCTTCTACAGTATTTGCTTGCTTTGTTGTGTTCTTCTCTGGTTAGGCCGGAGACGTCCACCGTCGGTGGTCTATACTTTCACTTCAACTTTTTGTTCCAATATCCATATCAGATATCAGGAAAAAGAAATCCTTTATCTAGTCAAAATAGACAACGGAAAATTATCAAACTATTCATCTTCGAGTTATCATTCATGTATATAAAACGATTCAAACATCCAAAAATCCAGCGGACCAGTGCGTGCATCCACGGTGGATGGATAGAAACAGTAGGGAAAACGTCTACAAATTCAAACGAAAACAACACCGGCGCAAGCTGCCAAGAGATCGCCGAGCGCGAGCACGCAAGCGAAGAGATTTTTCCTTCCCTCCCTCCCATCCCATCTCCCCGTCTCCCTTCCCCACAAACAATCCCCTCTCTCCTCCTCCGACCTCCATGGCTCCACGACCGCCTCCACACCGCGCTCCACATATATAGGACGTCTCCTCCGCCCATGCCTCCATCTCTCTCTCGTTCGTTGCCGCCTCTCCTGCGCCAACCACGCTATCCCTAACGACTAACGCGTGCGCCGCGACACGGCCGCAGAGGGCTCAGCCGCCGCGCGCCTCGGAGCCCGGGGGATCGGGGAGGGGAACACAGGAGGTTTGGGCTTGGGAGAACGCACGCACGCCATGGACGCGCTGAGGTTTCTGGGCAGCGTCCGGCCCGCCGCGCCGCCGCAGCCCCCTACGGTGGCGCCGCCGCCGGCGCAGCGGCAGCAGCAGCAGACGCGCGCCGCGATGCCGCGCCTGTGGCCGCGCGGCGAGAGGACCGGCGGAGAGGCGCGCGGCGAGGAGGCCGGGACGAGGCCCGACGCGGAGGAGCGGAGGCAGGGCAACTGGGTGCTGCAGATGCTGCGGGTGCAACCCAGGTGGGCGGATCAGGCGGACGCGGAGGCGGCCGGCGGCGGCGGAGGAGGCGGACGCGGAGGACAGGAAGACGACGCGCCGGACGTGTCCGGGACCGAGAGGTGCGCGTCGTGCGGCGGCGGGGACGAGGAGGAGGAAGGCTGCGCCGTCGGGGCGGACGAGGGCGGCGGCAAGGTGTTCGACCGCGCGTCCTTCTCGAGGCTCCTTCGGAAGGTGTCGATCGAGGACGCCAAGGAGTACTCCAGGATGTCCTACCTCTGCAACATCGCCTACATGATCCCCAAAATTCAGGTACCATCATTTGCTTGCAGCAGTGCCCCCGTTACATAGTACATGCACGTCCCCTGCTTAACAATCACAGCCGCGGTCAACCCCTCATGAATTTCCTGTACCTGAAAATAATATAGTACTCCTTCCGGTACAGCAGGCAGTGGTATTTTTAGGAATGCAAAGCTAGATTTAGTCTATTTTGGCCTCTACTGTACCTCTCTCTGGGTGATGGTGAAGTACTTGTTTTAATATCCTGCAAACTCTGTTCCATCTCTCCCTCCGTTTCCATCAATTCTCACTTGGCTTAAGCTGCTTTTGGACGTGCTCATAATGTATTATGAGTTACACCAGTTACCTCATTGTTCTTGTATCTAATTTAAATACATTTTGGTAGAAAAAATTGGTACCCGATTTAAGTTTTCCTAACACTGCAAATTTTGGTTCCTCCTCCACCAAATCAGCCAAAGTGTCTCCGCCGGTACAGCTTGCAGTTTGTGACGACATCAGTGCAAGAGAAGGACAGAGCTAATCCTGGTAGGAAACAGGAGCAGAGCACTGAGAAAGGTGAATCTCCAGATAAAAAACCTCGAGTTGTCAAGAATGCTGCGTTGGGAAGCAAGGAGGAGGAAGGAAACGGCCCGGCCATAAACCCTTTTGGTGCATACCGAGTCATGTCATCTGCTGCCTCATATTTACATTCACGGGCCATGGGCATCAATCCCTTTGGTTCCAGGACTAATGGCAAGAATGATCCAGCAACCATCATGGCCATTGTGAGTGGTGAGAACGGTGAAGGTTTAACCTTGGACGAAGCCTCATTTGTGGCCACAACAAATTCAGTAACTTCCATGGTTGCTGCCAAGGAAGAAACAAGACAAGCTGTTGCAGATGATCTGAATTCTTCAAGGTCCTGTCCCTCTGAATGGTTTATTTGTGATGATGATCAAGGCAGCACAAGATACTTCGTGGTTCAGGTACAACTCCTCCCTGATATCTCATATCTCCGTGTGTGTCTTTAGGATGTTATTTGATCCTGCCATTTATTTTGCTTGATCATGACTTGCTTATTTTATTGGCAGGGCTCGGAGACGATCGCTTCTTGGCAGGCCAATCTACTATTTGAACCAGTTAAATTTGAGGTATGCCGGTATTCAATCTTTTTAACCTCTTCTGTAGCCTCATTTAGTTATGCATCATCAAGCAAATTCAGTGATGCGTAAAAACATTTGCATTTGTACTAGATGTTGAAAGGAACAGCTGTCACATTTATGTAATCTCTGCATTTCCTATGCGCTCCAGGGACTCGATGTACTTGTTCACAGGGGAATATACGAAGCTGCCAAAGGGATGTATCACCAAATGCTGCCGTATGTCAGATCACACTTGAGAAATTATGGTAAATCCGCAGAATTGCGCTTCACTGGCCATTCTCTTGGTGGTAGTCTGGCTTTGCTTGTGAATCTAATGCTACTGATGAGAGGAGAGGTACCTGCTGCATCATTGTTGCCTGTTATAACGTTCGGTGCCCCATGCATCATGTGTGGCGGTGACCACTTACTCCGTAAACTCGGGCTGCCGAAGAGTCATGTGCAATCAATCACAATGCATCGGGATATAGTTCCTCGAGTATTTTCATGCAATTATCCTGACCATGTCGCCAACATTCTGAAGCTTGCCAATGGAAATTTCCGCAGTCACCCATGCCTTACAAACCAGGTACGCTCGTGTCTGGTGACCTCTTTATTTTGTAACCCAAATGGTTAATTAGTTTTTTTAACCTATGCAATAGATATTTCTTTTACTAGATATCCATGATAGCCATTTTGTTGCCTCAACGACTTATGAGGGTAGGTTTGATTTCTGACATGGAAAACAATAGATAAGCACATTCATTGATTGGATTATCCGCCATATCCTCTTCTTTGTTGGATTTTCTCACTGTAACTATATTATATAGGACTAAAACATGCATCTTCGAAAAAATAGTACAGTTGATTGATGGCATTTCTCTAAATAAGCATTGGAAATATAGATAGCATCAATGCATGTCCAGCAATCACACTCTTTAAGTCTTATAACCAATAATAATGGCTGCAATCCCTTCTCTGTAATTCACTGCAGAAACTCTTGTATGCCCCAATGGGGGAAGTCCTCATCTTGCAGCCGGACAAGAGGCTCTCCCCGCACCACCACCTTCTCCCACAGGACAGTGGCATCTACTACCTGGGCGATTCAGCAGGCATCTCCCTGAAACTGCTCCAGTCCGCCGTGTCGGCCTTCTTCAACTCCCCACACCCGTTGGAGATCCTCAAGGACGGCGGCGCCTACGGCCCCAAGGGCACGGTGTACCGCGACCACGACGTGAACTCGTACCTGCGGTCGGTCCGCGGCGTGGTGCGCAAGGAGGTGCGTCGCCTCCGGGAGGCGGAGCGTGAGCGGTGGCAGCTCCTCCTGTGGTGGCCGCTGGCCGTGCACGGCGTGCTGGCCACCGGCATTGGCGGCTGGGGCAGGTACGGCGAGCTGGCGGACGCGGTGGCGCGGGGAGGGAAGGAGACGGCGAGGCAGGTCCAGCAGCACGCCCGGCTGCTGGCGCTGTTCCTGCTGCCGGTGAAGCTGCTCGTGCTGGGGGCTCTCCTGGCCGTTAGACTGAGGTGATAGATGATGATGATGACGATGATACGTAGTTCCTTTCGTTTCGTTCGTTTGCACAGCGATAGTATTGCCATTACATGATTCTTTTGTCCGAGCCGGGACGGCAGACAGACACCTGTCGTGATCAGAATGCTCGGATGCTTCCTTTTCTTTAAGATCGATCCGTCAGCAAAGTGTGTGTATAACAGATTAACATGAAGGCTCAGATTATAGAAAAGCCCCATCAGCAAGCTGTCTCAAAGCAGCAGCATCTCCTATATCGTTGTTGCCTCATGTGGTTCTTGTCTATGTTACGACTCAACAGCTTACGAGCAAAAAAAGAGGTTGAGCTGTACGAGATAGTCTCAGACCGATGTGAAAATGGAGTACAGTACTCCTACAAGTTGCATTAACTGCTAACGCGAGTAGGCGAGTCGGCAACTGCCTTGCCAGAACCTGCGTTACGTACTCTACAAAGTATTGACTTACGTAGTACAACATCTGTACATTTTTATAAGACATTTTAGATCATTAAAGTAGTGATCTAGAACGTCTTATAAAAGTTTACGGAGGGAATATCACTTAGGCGTTGCTTAACGAGCAAAGGTTATTACAAAAGAGCAGGCTTGGACAGTCCCCCTGGCCGTAGAGCGATTGCGTGCCAAGGGAAGGGAGAGTCCGATACCCCGTACGTACCTTGTGTCGAAACCTGACCGTACTTGGGTTGGATATATAGTTGTACGGCAACACAACTGTGGAGCCCGCAGTTGGAAGGAAGGAGACCCCTCCCTCCAGCTGCTCCAATGCCAATTCCAGTCGCCTAGCAAGAGTACCACTGGCACATCGTTCCTGACTTCCCGGTCATCTCCCCATTTGGACACAGCCCGGCACGCGATGATCCGACGGAAAGCGACGAGTGCACCGGCTTAGAAAGTTCCAGGCGGACGAAAACTGCTCCTCCCGCTCGCAAACGGAAAACGATCGAGGGCCGAGAAATACGGGCTTTCTTTCTTTTCAAACCCATCATAGGGTTTGTTCCTTGCTTTCTCACGCCCGGGAACCTTCGCATGGCATGGCGTGGCGTGGCGTGGCGCGGCGCGGGCCGGGTGCCGACAAGCGCCGGGGTCGGCGTCGCGCGGCCGCTCGTGCCGATCCGGCCACCTAGGCGGGGCGTGTTGCTTGCGTGGCTCACGGCGTACGTTACCGGCCCTATCCGCTGCTGCTGCATGCGTTGCGGTCCGGCGGAGAAGGATGTGTGGTGGAGGAGGCCGGGGGAGACCGGCACGGCCGAGCAAGCCAAAGCTCAAGTCCAAGGGTGAAACTTGCACGGAATACACGCTCCTCTTTTTCCTTGCCACTTCTGATTAACCACGGGAGTGGCTGACTGATTACTACTCGCTCCGTTCCAAAATACTTATTGTGGTTTTAGTTGGAGTTGACACATGGAAATTGCTTTGATCAGTCTACATGCAATCCGGACGGACGACAACCACAATTCAAGAGTTCGGGCGGCGAATCCGGTAGAATTCTAATCGGGTAAAATTGCACCACAAAATGAATGATAGATGGCATATGTAATACTTGTTTTTTACACACGCTCTTATATTATGAGATGGAAAGAGTAGCTTTGATGATTTGATATAAAAGATTTCTCAAAAGCCTGATGATGGTCGTATTTTAAAGAGACTATTTTAAATGGTTCCAGGCCATGAAGTTTCTGAAACGATAGCCTAGGTCTAATTAGCACATAGGTGGGATGGTTCATTTTCTCAAATGCTTTTGTGTTTCATTGCAAATTATATAATTTATTAACCTCTTTTTGTATATTGTAGATTCTCTATGGGGTGTGCAAATGGGTGTGTAGTTGACATAATTATATTGTTGAAAGTTTGGTTGTGTGACTAGTGTATCTCACATTTTTGTACAACTACGATCTACAATATAAAACATTAATGTGTATATTTACATGATGTTTATCTACATATGCGATAGTTGTGGTTCTTACTAAACCACATTAAAGTATTTAGAGCATCTCTTATACATCCCCACTAGTTTTTAGTTGCCAAAAAAATACCAATTTTAGTTATAGCCATCAATATCCCATTAAGTTATTTTATTGTTGGGTTGAAGATGTAAGTCTTCAAGGGACATGGAGTATGTGATCCCGAGCTCCAGTGATCCCGGATGAACAGTAAAATCCGAAAAAATAGTAAAAAGATTCAAAAAAATCTGATTTTTTTTGGCAAGAAACATTGATGTTTTTTCTACATGCATGCAAATTTTCACGTTGAAATTACATTTGTGGAGGTGTGGGAAAAAAAACAAAATTGATGTTCCAAAAAAGTGTTTTTGGAAGCACTTTGGAACACCAATTTTGTTTTTTTTGCCCACACCTCCACAAATATAATTTCATCATGAAAATTTGCATGCATGTAGAAAAAACATCAATGTTTCTTTCCAAAAAAATTCAGATTTTTTTGAATTGTTTTACTATTTTTTCGAATTTTACTGTTCATCCAGGATCACTGGAGCTCGGGATCACATCCTCACTTTCGGTCTTCAAGTTTTTATATGGAAAATCAGAAACTCTCCTCATACCCAATCCCTTCAAACAGAGTGAAAAATGATATTTCAGCTCCCAAATCGTCTGATGCCCGTTGTTGCGCTCCGCTCACCATGCTGTCAGGAATGGACTCCCAAGCCTCTGCCTTGACCTACGGCATGGATTCCTGGCCTCCCATGATGGCGGAAAAGTCATCGTCCATGACGTTGTGGCGTCGGCAAGGGAAGATGGTGTTGTTCGGCGACGTTGATGGCCCACATTAGATTCTCTTCCTTCCTCACAGACTCTGCTGGCCTCAAGTCTCGGCGAGGCTGACAACGGCTAGGGCGCTCACAAAGTGCTCAAGGAAATTACTTCAAGTTTTTTCTCCTTTCCTTTCCTTTATGTTTTACTAATGTTGCTATGAATGTGAGGTTTATGTTGCGCATTGTAACATTGTGCAAAATCTTCCTTAGATGGACATTTGTCTCCTTCAAATTTCTTGCGTTCTTGCAGCACTGGCAATCATTGTCTAGGCAACGTGATCACTATCGCCTGGGCAATTGTTGGATGCGCTGCATGTCACCGCTCGTCGCCTCTCCTCGCAGCAGGCTACCTGATTATGTGGCCACTTGGTGGTCTTTTCTTCTATATTTCTCTTATGCTTTTTTTGGGCATGTTTGTGTTGATGCCCCAGTAGACTATTTTCTCTCAGTGCACTTGAACTTGTTTTATGGACGTGATGTTTGCTTTATTTATAAAGCATGCGAAAGCCTATTTCAAGAGAGGTGCATGAGTTCATGGCAAGTTGAATGAAGATCAAATTGCCCTAGAAGACATTGACTTCTCGATGGGAGATGATGACCCAAAGTGGAGGAACAGGTGGATGAAGATGTGGTTGAGTTCGACACACCAACAACAAATAAGAAGCCTGGAAGATTGAGCAATTAGAAGATAAGGAGGATGTAGCAATATGCTATACGTGGATGCATGTACCTCTTCATGTGTCGAGTGGCATGGATCAAACCAAAGAAACATTTGGTTGATTTTGGTAGAATTCTTGTGTGTATGTGCTTTCAATTTGAACCAAATTATTGACAACTACGCTTTTGAAACATCAAGATTTAACTAAATATGTTGTAGAAATGAAATTGAAATGAACTTTACACATGCAAAATGGTGAGACAAATAACTAAGAAATTTGTATTTGGAGTTATATTTTGGGGATGGGTTAGAAGGCACTATCCCCATACCGAAGATGGGTTTTTGGAGCCTAAGTTTTGTGGATGGATTGAAGATGCTCTTAGTTTGCACCGTTGCTCTTAGTTAGAAGGCAACCTCTTAATACTGACAATTTGGGGGAGTTAAATTTTAGAGACTTTTTTTTGGTAACTAAGGTTTGAGGATGGATTAGAAATGCTCCTACTTTTGGGATGAGTTTTTGGCAAGTAATGTTTGAGGATGGATTAGCTTACAACACGCCCAGGCTTTAATAATTTAGTAGGTACACACGGACAATGAATTTTTGGGACATGGTTTCACACACGTCCATTATGGATAGTAAAAACAAAAAATTACTAGAAGAAATCAAACTATCCCTATTTTTTTAACATACATGATCGAGTGTTCTACTCTTGCGTGAAGTTCCGCAAAGAAACAACATCAATGCTACTCTACGCAAAAATAAATAAAAGAATCGGTGCTATAAGAAAAGAACATGTTTAAAGTACCCTATCTGTTTCTTTTTAGGTCACATATTAGGTTTGTCTCAAGTCAAACCTTCAGAAGTTTGACCAAATTTATGAAAAGAATATGAACATTCACAACACCAAATCAATATCATTATACCCATCATGAAATATATTGTCATACTTTATTTATTTAATATAGTAAGAGTAGATGTTTATAATTTTTTAATATAAATTTGATCAAGTTACTAAGTTTGATTTAAGACGAGCCTAATATGTGAAATGAAAAGAAATAGAGAGAGTAATTTGGAGGTCTGATTCTGTTTTATTGGTGCACATGATGTTGATAATTTTTAAATATAAATTTGATTTAAGACAAGCCTAATATGCGGGATAAAAAGAAACGGAATGAGTAATTCTGAGGCCCAATTTTGTTTTCTTGATGCACATTCTCTCACGCGCACCCATTATGAACAGTAAAATCTAGTTCCTTATAGCCGGTGGCCACTTATTTATTTTTCAATCTTTGGGTACCGTTTACCCAGCGTATCCAGCTCTGGAACACCAAAATGGTAGCAGGATTAGTAGAGATGAAGTCCCAATGCGATCTAATTCTATTTTTCACAAAAAAGGTGATATAATTCTGCACATTGTCTCTCGCTATCCTCCTATGCACCTGGCATTAGCTGTGCCTCCACTTTTATATTTTTACTTTTCCACCGATATGATGTTGTTTTTGAGTTCTTCAGTCGATCTGTACGTACATCATGGACCTGTCTTAAAATACAACCGGCTAGGAATAAACACCACCAGTCCGATCTACTACAACACATTAACGTCACCTTCGAGCATACAACTCTTATTATCACCACAACCCATAAACAGGCCTGTACTGTACTGAACGTGAACCGGCAAAAATGGAGGCCTCCGATGATCCAAACCAGCCCCAAGTGCGTGCATGCAACTTCGGACTGATCTTCATTTCTGGACGAGGGAAGGAAAAGTTGAGTTGTATCACCACAAGCCAGCAATGCAAACTCCAAATGGGACTTGACCTTGCTGTTTGAGGAGGATACTCTTGCTGTCTCGGTCTTCTTGGGTCCAGACGAAGCTCTTTGCTTGTCCGGCATGCGAGCCCGGGATGCATGGCATAGGAGAAGATGGCTGCGAGGTCGACATGTGTTGGGGATCATCAATGGTTCCCCCACTCGATCGCCTCACCAACTTGTGCGCGCTTCCCTTTCTGTATGCTTCTATCTTCAAACTTTCTCTCGTGTATACATTCGGAGCACGCTAATGTGCTGAATTAGCAAAGGATGTAGGGATAAGACGGGCCGCATAATACCTCGGGAAAGGATGTCAAGGATAAGACGGTCTAGTTCAGTGCATGGCTGCGAATTATAAGGCTTCGTTCAGTGCATGGCGACGGCTTTGTTTGGCATGGATATGAATGGCTTTCTTCAGCCGACCTGGCGATGAGTAAAGAAAAGAATGTAAGCAAGTTGGGTCCGTCTTCGGTTGCAATAATACAGGACCTCAATCTGAATCATGCAATGCAATGCAACCACACTTCTGCTGGACTGTACCGATAATAGCATGACGTTCTACTTCCCTACATCTCTTCTTATAGGCCGTTAGTCCTTCAGGCTTCGTGAATGCTTCGGGTGCAATGTTCGTCGTTTGCCGAACGATCGTCTCTATTTATTCTTTCACCTAATCGATGGATTTTCAGCGCAAAATAAAGAAGAAGAATGTTTGGCATAAAATTGTGGGCTCTTGTCTTCTGCCCCATGATAAGAGACGGAGGGACTACTTAAGAAAACCACACTGATTATACAGCAAAAACTGAGCAAACGCAAAGCCTACTTCTCGACGGACAGGGTTACTCAAAAAGTTTCACCAACATATTCTAAGCTGGTGCAATAACAAACATTTCACCCACTGAGATGACAGATTACAATAGCTGAGACGCTTCCCATAGTCTACAAATGATCCCAGCAACCACACTGTAACTGGTAAAACCACCAAACAAATTTACGCAATCATATATCTAGGATGATCGTCAACTTACAGGCTTTCCCTATCACTAAGATAAACCTTTTCTTACAGCTGCAGTTTTCCCCAGAGCATCAAGGGTGAGGAGACGGACAAAGGACCAGACCTGAATACTGACACGGTGGAAAGCAGGAAGGCCTTTCACTTGATGTACTGGGACATCCATTTGAAACCTTCGCCATAGCCCATCTTGCGGACAATGCTGCACATGAACACCTCCAGGGGCCGCACATTTGAATCCGACAAGTTCACGTTACCCTTCCCAGTGGTGAAGTTGCTCAGCCCAAGGTAGTAGCGCAGCTCCTCCTCAGATGCAGCGATAGGTATGTCGATCTTGTTACCCAGTACGAGGAAAGGCACATTCGCCAGGGAGTCATCTGAAAGAAGGCCGTCCAGCTCCTTCTTCGACTCGGCAAACCGTCCCTTGTCAGCAGCGTCCACCAAGTAAACAACCGCATCCACCTATCAGACAGATTAGGAATTAAAAGAAGCCAGCAGAATCATATGGCAAGATAAAGTAAACTGACCAAATTAATAATTCACAGTTTACTACGGATGGTTACAGGATAGGGCAGTATTCAACTAAGCGAAAATGTGGCAGCAAACATTATCTCTTTGGATTAAACTGAGTGATATACAGTCATTTCTATTCTGCTTCTGCAATACATGAAAAACTGAATCCACTCCACTGCAGTTCAAATGTTATTTTAGCGACAAGATAATAGAAACGTTCACAAATTGTATTTGTGAACAGTTAATCATCCAAGTAGGATTTCTTTGTGATATACGCAGATATGTGAACAGTGGAGCAGCACAAAAGATGGCAGTATGGCATAGTATCAGCATGGTGGCATGTGAAATTGTTCATTATGGACAACTTCGGGGTAAAATGGTGTGTGTGTGTTTTTTGCATCTCTGCTATCCAGATGGATAGAAGAGTATGCATTCCTGGACACATTTGAGTGTTATTTATTTACGAGGAAAGAGATAAACTGAAAATGACAAAGAGGACAGAACTGCCAATAGTCACTTGACTTATCAAACTACTAACAGTCACATACCAAGGACGGATAAGCTGCACTGAGTTACTTGATTGCCCTACCAAGGACAGAAGAGCTTTAGCTGACTAACTACTTTCTATGTGTACTGACTCCTACTCCCTCCGTCCCATAATATAAGAGCGTTTGAGGGAGTATTTAACAAGCAAATATAAAAAATACACAATCTGTGATCGTAACAAAGCATGCATCACACTCCTATTGTAATATTTCAACCAAACTTCCAACATTGTCACATTATGAAAATTCCCTCAGGGCAATCAAATAGGAGTTAGATCGAAAATTGAAGCACAAATTCCCTGTAGACATCAATAATCATATCAGGTGCATTACAGTCACTGTAATCCATATACACTGGTATTTGCACAGAAGATGCAATCAGGACATAAATAATTCAAGTAGAATAGGCTTGAGGCACAGAACCAACAACAAAAGAAATCCATGAACCTTCTGGTGAACATTACAAGGCTACTCAAATACTCCCTCTGTAACAAAATGTAGGACGTTTTTGCCAACTACACAAAAAGAACATCTTATATTTCGTTGCAGAATGTGATTAGCGCAGCAAATGCATTATGCATTACGGCAGAACATTCAGAGCGCATTGGCCATACATGTAAACCTTGAAGAGGATCACATATTTACATTGTAACTACTTTATTCCATCTGTTAACATCTCAGCGAGCAAGCATGGCAACGGTGTTAACAGAAAAATTACCGGCAAGAAATAAAACTACAAGCGACAGAAATGGATAGGTCTCAGCTTTGTTGCTGGTTGATATATTATTCCGTTAATAATCCCAATAGACTAGCATCACAAGTTCACAACACAAGAAATTTCAGATCTATAAGATGCCAAGTCCACAGGAAATAGAACACATTTCATACGGCTAAGTCTCCAGTAGTTATGTATCAGCACATCTGAGACCATAGTAAACTAGTTGTGCCAAAAATTACAAGTATTACGAAGAATGAAAGACATAAGACTTCCAGAGCAATGTGTTCTTGAAGAAAAATCTAATGGAATTTGGAAAGGTATTGTTTGGGGCCCAGAAAACAGTTTGGCCCCGTTTGGAACACAGGAATTCCATTAGGAAAAACACAGGAATTGAGATGCCACTGTTAAGCTTCATGCACTAGCCAACGCAACCAAAAGTCCGAACTGATGGAAAGGGCTAGGCAATCCACATATACACTTCAACGCCCCCTCTCACGTGTGACACACATGAATAGACTCAGAGGTATGGTATCAGGGCCTTTTTGTTTACTCAGCAGGCAGCAGCTAGCGCTGAGCGCAGCTAGCAGAGGCTCCCGATGGCGCCCGAGGAACAAGAGCAGACCACGTCCAGCCGAGAAGAGGCAGCCGGCAGATGCAGCAGGGACAGAATCCGGCAGCTGGCGGAGGAATCGACGGCCGGCGGCGGAAAGCTGTGGCTGGTGGCGGGATTCGCGGAGATCGGCAGCTGGCTGCAAAGATCGGTCCATAGGCAGGGCTGCTCGATCTTGTGTTCGGTCCAGAGGCAGACGGCTTGATGCTCTGTCGATCGAGGCAGGCGGGTTGATCGATCCAGACTTCCAGAGGCAGGGCAGCTTGATGAGGAGCTGCACACCAGGTGGGCGGACGGGACGGGGGAAGGAGCCGGCCTGGGCGTTGACCAGACGGGACAGTAGCGGGCGTGGGAGAGCCGGCGGCTACGCGAGAGAGAGAGAGAGAGAGAGAGAGAGGACAGCGGCGGCCACGGAGGATGGCGGCGATGCGGGGGTGGATCAATAGCACGAGTTGCAGCATGTGAAAAAGTTGACCTAGCTCTAATACCATGTTAAGCTTCATGCACTAGCCAACGCAACCAAAAGTCTGAACTGATGGAAAGGGCTGGGCAATCCACATATACACTTCAACAGCCACGTATCCTGGATTCGTACAAGAACTAAAGCCACAGGAAAATTGCAAAAACTGTTGTTTGGATGTCACCCAGGAAAAACGCAGGAATTGTAGACACAATGAGAATAAAACATGAGATTGGACCTCATGTTTGATTCCCTCAAAATTTCTATGAAACAGGTATTCCATAGGAATTTCGATAGCTATTCCTTTGTTCCAAACAGCACTAAAGAAAAATTCCTACAGAAATCCTATTATGTTTTTCCTTCGTTCCAAACAGGGCCTTAACTTAACCTGTTAACAGTTACAGGGTCAAGTTTCTTTTCCAGGAGAACTGCCCTAAAGAAAAATGGAATAATGACCAAACCTTACTTGAACCACTTAACTTATGCTTTACATAGGTTAGGCATGTAATTTTAGAAGAAACTTGGGTGAACACAGGTTAAATATGCCTAGAAGACATGACAGATAGCTGAATACTCCCAAGGAGAGGTGAATAGAATGTACAATCCCATTGACTGCAGCATGACTCTCCAAATATTAGTACAGTCAGTTGTCTCGTTCTCATCCCACAGTTTAAGTTTTTTAAGTAAGCTCCACAAGTGATCAGCACACTAAACAGTTTTATGGAAGAACAGGAGCAAGTGCCACTTTCGAACAATAGGCAAACATCACGGCCTTTAGGTAGTTATTAATTGGTAAAGTGGGAAGTATGAGTTGTACATTTGGAAAGTTCTCCAAACACAGTGATACATAACTTGGGCAATTGTCCCTAAAAGATATTGGAATTATGCGCTTCCTTGATAATAGCAGCAACTCGAGAATAAGCAAGAATTGACTATAAACATCTATAGTTTGGTGAAGGTGGTATATCCAGTGGACCTTCTGCTAGGAAACAGATTCTCTCCCTTGGATACATATGACTGTTGCAAAGTGATGTTAGGAAGCATTGTTAAGTTTAAGTTGGCCAGGAAAATCTATGCAACTCTCTGGCCATCTATCATCTGAATAAGAATAGCACTAAAACCAATTTTGCTCAAAGTGGCTGCAATTACACCCATTATTATGTTTTCTGCTTGGATCACTTCCACTTTACAGGCTGTGATTACTGCAGTAAATGCAATATGCATTACGGATGAACATTCAGAGCGCATTGTCCATACATGTAAGCCTTGAAGAGGATTACATATTTACATTGTAACTACTCTATTCCATCTGTTTAAAATCTCAATGAGCAAGCATGGCAACAGTGTAACAGAGAAATTACCGGCAAGAAACAAAGCTACAAGCACCAGAAATGGATAGATCTCAGCTTTGATGTTGGTTGATATATTATCCCATTAACAATCCCAGTCGATTAACATCGTAACACAAGAAATTCCTAGATCTATAAGATGCCAAGTCCACAGGAAATAGAACACAATTCATACGGCTAAGTCTTCAACAGTTATGCATCAGCACATCTGAGACCATAGTAAACTAGTTGTGCCTAAATTTACAGGTATTACAAAGAATTAAAGATATAAGAGCAATGTGTTCTTGACGAAAAATATAATGGAATTTGGAAAGGTATTGTTTGGAGTTCAGAAACCAGTTAAAAACCTGTGAACAGCTACAGGGTCAAGTTTTTTTTCCAGGAGAACTGTCCTAAAGCAAAATGGAATAATGATCAAACCTTATTTGAACGCCATGTCTTAACGTACGTAAGGCATGTAATTTTAGAAGAACCTTTGGTGAACACAGATTAAATATGAGAGGTCAGTATAATGTACAATCCTGTTGACTGCAGCAAGACTCTCAAAATACTAGCGCAGTCAGTTGTCTCATTCCCATCCCCCGGTTGAAGTTTTTTATGTAAACCCCACAGTGATGTCAGCTCACTAAACAGTTTTTACGGAAGAACAGGAGAACAGGAACAAGTACCACTTTCAAACAATATGCAAACATTGCAGTCTTTAGGTAGTTGGTAAAGTGGAAAGTATGAGTTGTACATTTGGGAAATTCTCCAAACACCGTGATACATATCTCGGGCAATTGCCCCTAAAAAAATACTGGAATTATGCGCTTCCTTGATAATAACAGCAAATCCAGAACAAACAAGAATTGGCTATAAACATCTATAAGTTTGGTGAATGTGGTATATCCGGCGGACCTTCTGCTAGGAAACAGATTCTCTCCCTTGGATTCATATGGCTGTTGCAAAGTGATGTTAGGAAGCATTGTTAAGTTTAAGTTGGCCAGGAAAATCCATGCAACTCTCTGGCCATCTATCATGCGAATAATATTAGCACTAACACCAATTTTGCTAAAGTGGCTACAATTACAACCATTATTATGTTTTCTGCTTGGATAGAGACCTAGTACATAGCTACACCACCCCATTCAAGTTTGGCCTACTGCCGACCATAGTGGCCTGAATACCAGAGCTAAAATATCTTGTGGCATTTCGGAATCACACAGTGAACAGTTGGCTACAATCACAAACCAGCATTCCCGGCTGCAGTAACGAATAAACTGTTAAATTATTGATAAATTATGTTTGGTCTACCGACAAGATGTGATCCTAAACACTCATTATGTCTCTAAACTCCATTTCTTGGTTTCACTCAGTACAAGGGCTACTTCTGGCGGAGTTCTCGAAGCAATTGCACAAAGTAGAATTATGAACTATACGTCGAGATCTCATAACAATTGCACAGAGAAGAACTATTAACCATAGGTAAAGAAGCAGACAGCAAGAAGCAAAGGTAACCTTGGCGTAGTAGTCCTTCCAGACTCGGCGGGCGATCTGGTGGCCACCGAGATCGAAGGTCTTGAACTTGATCTGGCCGATGCTCAGCTCCTCCGACGTCGGGTACTGCGTCGGCTGGTGCTGCACCAGCCGCTGCCATCCAATCGGAAGCACAAACACACCAGTCAGACGAAATCAAGAATCACCAGCAAGCAGAAAGGACGAGAAGATGAGATTCGCCTTCCAGGGAAACGAGAGGAAGACTACAGATCGAAATAATAGAAGAGAGACCTCGTCCTTGAGCATGTGGAGGAGGGTGGTCTTGCCGGCGTTGTCCAGGCCGAGGAAGAGGATCTTGGCCTCCTTCTGCCACAGCCCCAGCGACGCCAGCACCCCGTAGAACCAATCCACCAGAAACATCTCTTCTCGTCCGCTTCCCCTTCTCCGGCGATCTCTTCCTCTTCGTCCTCGCAACGAACAACCGGTCGACGCTCGCCTCGACCTCCCTCTCTCTCTCTCTCTACCCGCCTCGCTGGCTCGCTCGCTGGCTTTGCGTCGGAGAGAATGGATTTTATCCCTCGCTCCTCTCCGTGAGGCTATGTGTTCTGTTCTCGATTCTTCGCTGGCGCGGCGTGCCCTTGCTAAAAGCGAGTAAAATAAGGTAATTTCTAATTAACCCCTCCAAACGTAAAGCATCACATCACCTCGTCTCCTAGAGCACCTCCAACAGCCACGCAACGGCGCGCTATAAGATTTTTAGGGCGTCGACAGGGTCCGTTTGATTCGTAGGATTTCCAAAATGAAGGAATGAAAAAAAGTACATAGTTGGAATGGCATGTCCATTTAAACCATATAGGATTAACAATGAGTGTTTGATGGCACAGAAAAAATAAAAGAATTGTAAAAAAAGGTTGGAGTGGATGTTAGATTTCCTATAAAATGTAGTACAAAAGATTCTATAGGAAAAAATTCTATGGGATCCAATCCTATAAATCAAAAGACCAATGTAGAAAAAAATTCTAAAGATCTCGATCCTCCAAAATCCCTATAGAAATCCTTTGAATCAAAGGGGCCCTGACTTTTTAGCGCGCGGCATGGCACCAGCTTCAACAAGCGTTGGAAAAAAGGGCGCGGTCATTCAGCTCCAGCAGGCGCGCTATATTTACAGCACCCGCGCCTTCCGAACAACATTTCTCACCACAATAAAATCCAGAAGATCAAACAGAGAAAAATAAATCAATAATAAATAGTTTAATTATTATTACAACTCAAGCAAATAGTTTATTTTTCAATACAACGAATAGTTCAACAATACAACATGAAGCATACAACATCAAACTAATTTTGTCGGCCATGCCATGACCACCATTCCTCGATTAGATCCTTCTGAAGATCATCATGCGTTTCGGCACGTCGAATGGCATGGTAGGAGGCAATAAATCGGGCTACCCTCGCAGCCCTCCTCCACACTTGCACGGGATGTCCCAACAATTCATACTGAGAATAGTCTAAATCTTGTCCACGCTCATTCTCGATGATCATGTTATGCATGATCACGCAAGCGTTCATGATGTACCAAGGATGTTTTGATCCCAAAATCTAGCTGGTCCTCTCATAATAGCAAATTGGGTTTGCAAAATCCCAAAAGATCTCTCCACATCTTTCCTAGTCGTCGACTGATCATTGTGGAAATCAAGATTTTTCTTACCTTGTGGTGTCGACAACGGCTTCACAAATGTTTGCCACCTTGGGTAGATGACATCCGCAAGATAGTAGCAATAGTTGTATGTATGGCCATTTGCTATAAACTCCACCGGTGTAGTTTCATCATTTGCAATCTTATTCATGAGTGGTGACCGATTAAGAACGTTGATGTCATTCAAAGATCCAGGCATTCCACAAAAAGTATGCCAAATCCAAGTCTCCTGATCGGCCGCTGCTTCAAGGATTATAGTGGAACCTTTTTTTGTCGTGGAATTGACCATGCCATGCCTTAGGGCAGTTCTTCCAACTCCAATGCATGCAATCTATTGAGCCAAGCATACCTGGGAACCCGCAAGCTTTCTTCATCTCCAAAATCCTTGTGGTGTCTTCAGCATTGGGAGCTCTCAAATATTCCGGACCAAACACTTGCACAATTCCGACTGCGAATCGCTTGACACACATGATGGCTTGACTCTCACCCATGGTCAAATGATCATCAACGAAATCTGTCGGAATACCGTATGCCAACATACGCAAAACGGCATTCACCTTTTGAAATGTGCTATGCCCGAGTTCTCCGACGGCATTCCTCCTTTGCTGAAAAACCCGATCATGGCTCGCTAGTTTCTCTGCAATGCGTTTGAACAGCTCGACGCTCATCCTAAAACGGCGTCGAAAGTAGGACTCGGGGTATGTGGCATTCTCCGCAAAATAGTTCCTTATCAATCTGTTGTGGGCATCGATCTTATCCCTCCACAATTTCTGACGACCCATAACCGAACCACCGTGCCTCGGTTTTTTATTGACATGCATAGCTACGATTATTGCGAGGTCCTCCTCCTCTTGAATATCAAATTCTTCGTCAGAAGAATCATAGGACGAACTCATCTACAATATTGTATTTAAACTAGTTTAAAACTACGAACAAAATGCATCAAATTCATCTACAAAATATAAAATTGAAATATACATACCTTGCAAGCGTTTTGTCAAACACCTTGTGGGCGTCGAGCTCCAAATGGCCGTCGGGCGTTGTTCGTCAGAAGGATGGTGCGCTCGAGCGGCGGTGGCGAGCGGGGGAGGTGGAGAAAGCAGCGGTGACGCGCGGGGAAGGGCGGGGAAAGCTGCGGCAGCGCGCCGGAGCAAGAGAGGAACTATCCGGGCGGCGGTGGCAGCGCCTGGGAGGTGAGATCTGGCGGTTTGTGGGGCCGGGGAGGGGGGAGAGTCGCGCGTGCGTCGTCGTTGTCCAGCCGTGGGAGCGGGCGCACCAAATACACCGCGCGCGATGCGGTTTTGGTCCGCTCGCTGGACCGACTATAGCGCGCACATGATTTTTCGACGACTACTGGAGTGCCCTACTCGGCTCCGCGCGCGCTAAAACCAAGTTTTTTGCAGCGCGCTGCTTAGATAGCGCGCCCGTTGGAGTTGCTCTTAGAAAAAAAAGACCAACCCAAGGCTAACCCATGTTGGCATTTTTTTAATAGAAGAAAACTTTGTGAGCACCCTCGCTAGAGCCGAGGCTCAAACGCAGACGCGCGGGCTGGTTGTTAACTCCAGCACCAAGCCAATGAAGTGACGCCCCGTCCTCATCACCTCGTCTTTTAAAGTCAAAAAAATGTTTACCTACATAATCGTCCATAAAGATTCTATAATAGTCCATACAGGTTCTATAAAACAGGACCTCCGACCTGCGCATCTGCGTCCTTCCCCCCTTCCCGACGCCTGACGTGGCTTGGACTGCATCGGTATTTCCCCAAAGAGGAAGGGATGATGCAGCACAACGACGGTAAGTATTTCCCTCAGTTATGAAACCAAGGTTATCGAACCAGTAGGAGGATCACCACCACCCAATAATCAACACCTGCACACAAACAACAAATACTTGCAACCCGACGTGAAAGAGAGGTTGTCAATCTCTCTACGATAAATAGATAGATTAGGTAGTGATAGATAGGAGAGATAGATCTCTCAAGAACACAAATAAAAAGAGTAAATATGCAACAATATGTTTTTGGGTTTTTGGTTTTGTAGATCTGAAAACAAAGATTGCAAAAAAACGTAGATCGGAAAGCAATATGATAGGAAAGTAGACCCGGGGGCCGTAGGGTTCACTAGTGGCTTCTCTCATGAGTATAGCGCACGGTGGGTGAACAAATTACTGTTGGGCAATTGATAGAAAATCGAATAGTCATGACGATATCCAAGGCGATGATCATTATATAGGCATCACGTCCAAGATAGATAGACCGACTCCTGCCCGCATCTACCTCTATTACTCCACACATCGACCGCTATCCAGCATGCATCTAGTGTATTAAGTTCATGGAAAAATGGAGTAATGCAATAAGAACGATGACATGATGTAGACAAGATCTATTCATGTAGGAATAGACCCCATGTTGTTATCCTTAATAGCAACGATACATGCGTGTCTTGTTGCCCCTTCTGTCACTGGGAAAGAACACCGCAAGATCGAACCCATCACAAAGCACCTCTTCCCATGGCAAGAAAAATCGATATAGTCGGCCTAACTAAACCAAAGATTCGAAGAAGAAATACGATGCTATAAGCAATCATGCATATAAGAGATCAAAGAAGACTCAAATAATATTCATGGATAGAAACTGATCATGAACTCAAAATTCATCGGATCCCAACAAACACACCGCAAAAGTTTACATCAAATAGATCTCCAAGAGACCATTGTATTGAGAATCTTAAGAGAGAGAGAAGAAGCCATCTAGCTACTGCCTACGGACCCGAAGGTCTATGGTGGACTACTCACGCATCATCGGAGAGGCACCTATGAGGAAGATGAACCCCTCCGTGATGGTGTTTAGATTGGATCTCGAGGTTCTGAAACTTGCGGCGGCTGGAATTGTGTTTTGTCGACTCCTCTAGGGTTTTTGGATTTTCTGGGAATTTATAGGCACGATAGTCGGTTGAGGGGGTGCCAGAAGTGCCCAGCACCCACCAGGCCGCGCCAGGGGGCCTCTGGCGTGCCCTAGTGGGGGCTGGCCACCCTGGGCCCCCTCTGCTGGTGTTCTTTGGCCCATCTGGTTTCTTCTGGTCTGGAAAAAATCCACAAAAATTCCCGCAACGTTTTATCTCCGTATGGTACTGATTTTCTGCGAAGTAAAAAACAAGCAAAAACATCAACTGGCACTTTGGCACTATGTCAATAGGTTTGTCCCAAAAAATGATATAAAGTTGTAATAAAATGATTGTAAAATATCCAAGAATGATAATATAACAACATAGAACAAGCAAAAATTATAGATACGTTGGAGATGTATCAGCATCCCCAAGCTTAATTCCTACTCGTCCTCGAGTAGGTAAATGATAAAAACAGAATTTTTGATGTGGAATGATGCCTAACATGTTCATCATATTCTTTTCTTCTTTGTATAGCATGGACATTTGGACTTGTAAATGATTCAAAGCAATAGTCTAGTTTTAACATAATGACTTCAATACTCAAGCATGTCAACAAGCAACCATGTCTTTCAAAATATCAACACTAAAGAAAGTTATCCCTAGCCCATCATGCTCAATCATTGATCCATTCATGAAACACACTCAAATATTAGCTATGCCCAATGCTCAAGTACGGTCATAGTGCCCCCTAGTTGGTGCTTATAAGAGAAGATGGAGACTCAAAGCAAAAATAAAAATTGCATAAAGTAAATAGATAGGCCCTTCGCAGAGGGAATTAGGGATTTGTAGAGGTACCAGAGCTCAAAGTTTTAAATTGAGAGAGAAAAAATATTTTGGGTGGCATGCTTTTCCTGTCAACGAAAACGACAAAGTAGCTCACAATACTTTCCATGCTAGATATATCATAGGCGGTTCCCAAACAGAAAATAAAGTTTATTCCTTTTTCCACCAAACTTTCACTTTCCATGGCGGGCCGTATCCACGGTTGCCTTCCATACCAACACTTTCCAAGGAATTTATTATTTGACAACATAAAGTAAATATTTTTTTCTTTCTTTTTCATTTCGGGAATGGGCATCCCTATTACCGCCGCACTCTCATGCAATGATAAGTGAATAAACACTCATCTTAAGAATAACACATCTAGCATGGAAAAATATTGGACACTCCCCACCATTTCATGAGTGGTACGGGCACACAAAAAAGAAAATTTATTTTGAAAATTTAGAGATGGCACATACAAATTTGCATGGAACGGCATGGAAATACCGCATATAGGTAGGTATGGTGGACTCATAAGGCAAAACTTGGTTTAAGGATTTTAGATGCACAAGTAGTATTTCTACTTAGTACAAATGAAGGCTAGCAAATAGATTGGGAAGCAACCAAACCAAGAAATGAAAAATCACATAAGTGAGCATTGAACATAACTAACACCGAATAATGCACTACAAGTAGGATATAACTTCATTGCATAACTATTGACTTTTGTGCATGCATAGGTAATCACAAACCTTAACACCAATATTCCTACTAAGCATAATTACTCATTAACATGACTCACATATTACTATCATCATGTTTCAAAACTATTACAAGGAATCAAGTTTAATTTGTCCAATGATCTTCATGAAAGTTTTTATTATATCCTCCTTGGATATCTATCACTTTGGGACTAGTTTCATATATTGCCATTGCTTTTTGGCAAGCTCAAACAAATTTAAGTGAAGCACATGAGCATAAAGATTTCATCTCTCAAAAAGGTATAAGTGAAGCATGAGAGGATTTCTTCAAAATTTTACTAACTCTCAAATTAATCTAAGTGAAGAATGAGAGTATTTCTACAAAAGTCTCCAAGCACACCGTGCTCAAAAAGATATAAGGGAAGCACTAGAGCAATTCTATAGCTCAAAAAGTTTAAGTGAAGGACATAGAGCAATTCTAACAAATCAGAGCATGATTTTGGCTTTCTCAAATAGGTGTGTACAGCAAGGATACAAAGGAAAAACTAACAAACAAAGCAAGCAAAGATACAAGACGCTCCAAGCAAAACACATGATATGTGATGAATAAAAATATAGCTCCAAGTAAAATACCGAAGGTCGTTAGAAGAAAGAGGGGATGCCACTTGGGGCATCCCCAAGCTTAGTTGCTTGTTACTCTTTGGATATATCTTGGGGATGCGGTAGCATCCCCAAGCTTAGGTTTTTGCTACTCCTTAATCCTTCATCCATCGTGATCTCACTCAAAACTTGAAAACTTCAATCACACAAAACTCAACAAAATCTTCGTGAGATCCGTTAGTATAAGAAAGCAAATCACTACTTTAGGTACTGTTGTAAACCCATTCAAATTTTATAATTGCATTATACCTACTGTATTTTAAATTTACCATGGCTTATACCTCCAAATATAAACCATAGATTCATCAAAACAAGCACACAATGCAACAAAAACAGAATTTGTCTCAAACAGAACAGTCTGTTGTAATCTGTACTCTACCCACACTTCTGTAATTCTAAAAATTCTGAAAAATTAGGACAACGTAAGGAATTTGTATATAAACACTGTGTTGAAATTTCAGCTCAAGATCACATTCCAGAAAAAAAATGAAAATTCATATACTGGACGCAAAGTTTCTGTTTCGGATTCAGCATCACTTCTACTCATCCTATGAATCATCCTAACAGTTCTACTTGGCATAAACACTAAATAAATCATAAAAACACAATCATAATAGAGGAATAATTGTGTCAACACTCAAAACAGAAAGGAAAAAGCAAAAATTTATTTATTCATTGGGTTGCCTCCCAACAAGCGCTATCGTTTTACGCCCCTAGCTAGGCATATTGGATAGATTCAAGTATTGTCATCTTTGGTTTTGGATGAGGAACTTTTGTCAAGAGGTTTTGCAAATAAGACTTGAAACACATCATCCATAGCAACCTTAGCAATATCAAGTTGTCCCTCTATGTTCCCCCTTTGATTACCGGCTACGATCCAAGAGTATTGTTGGTTTACATCATTGAAAACTTGTTGGATCACATCTAAAACGGGGACTTACTTTTTGAGATTATCATCAAAGATTTGATTATTTCCAAGCAAATATCTCATCATGTAATCACTATTGTAAAGGATTTCTCTAATTACCGGTTTTTCACGGCTCATACCATAAAAGTCAAAGATCTCCCTAGCTTCCCGTACTATATGATAAAATTCATGCATGAGAACAAGGGTAGCCAACTTCTTAGCCTTAGGATTCTTAATGACGGGTAGCTCATAAAACAATCTTTGCAGGGTAGGATGGGTACGAATAAATCTATTTTCAAGTTTTAGAACTAACGCCGAGATAGCTTCTGCATAAGATTTAGTTCTTTTCAGAATAGAAGTATCATCGAGAGTCAAATTCACAACGCAATTAAAAAACTCTTGAATAGTTTCTTTTCCTATAACGTTCCCTTGCCCCAAAACAAAAGTTTTAGAATCAAGATTGGCAGGACGTCCAATTTTAGGAGTCCTGCCGTCATCCGTTTCTGCCATACCAAAATCACTCGTGGTGACAAGCAAACAAGAGATCTAACGAGAAAAAGGCAAATAAAAAAAAGGGCGAATAAAACGGCAAATTGGTGAAGTGGGGGAGAGGAAAATGAGAGGCAAATGGCAAATAATGTAATTGCAAGGAGATGAGATTTGTGATTAGGAACCTGGTAGATGATGATGGAGTCCCCTCGGCGCCTACGATAGGCACGTAGAAGAGACTGCTTCCTCCCCGACAACGGCGCCAGAAATTCCTTTGACGTGGCTTGGACTGCGTTGGTATTTCCCCAAAGAGGAAGGGATGATGCAGCACCGCGACGATAGGTATTTCCCTCAGTTATGAAACCAAGGTTATCGAACCAGTAGGAGGATCATCACCACCCAATAAGCAGCACCTGCACACAAACAACAAATACTTGCAACCCGACGCGAAAGAGAGGTTGTCAATCTCTCTACGGTAAATAGATAGATTAGGTAGTGATAGATATGAGAGATAGATCTCTCAAGAACACAAATAAAAAGAGTAAATATGTAGCAATATGTTTTTGGGTTTTTGGTTTTGTAGATCTGAAAACAAAGATTGCAAAAAAACATAGATCGGAAAGCAATATGATAGGAAAGTAGACCCGGGGGCCGTAGGGTTCACTAGTGGCTTCTCTCATGAGTATAGCGCACGGTGGGTGAACAAATTACTGTTGGGCAATTGATAGAAAATCGAATAGTCATGACGATATCCAAGGTGATGATCATTATATAGGCATCACGTCCAAGATAGATAGACCGACTCCTGCCGGCATCTACCTCTATTACTCCACACATCGACCGCTATCCAGCATGCATCTAGTGTATTAAGTTCATGGAAAAATGGAGTAATGCAATAAGAACGATGACATGATGTAGACAAGATCTATTCATGTAGGAATAGACCCCATGTTGTTATCCTTAATAGCAACGATACATGCGTGTCTTGCTGCCCCTTCTGTCACTGGGAAAGAACACCGCAAGATCGAACCCATCACAAAGCACCTCTTCCCATGGCAAGAAAAATCGATCTAGTCGGCCTAACTAAACCAAAGATTCGAAGAAGAAATACGATGCTATAAGCAATCATGCATATAAGAGATCAAAGAAGACTCAAATAATATTCATGGATAGAAACTGATCATGAACTCAAAATTCATCGGATCCCAACAAACACACCGCAAAAGTTTACATCAAATAGATCTCCAAGAGACCATTGTATTGAGAATCATAAGAGAGAGAGAAGAAGCCATCTAGCTACTGCCTACGGACACGAAGGTCTATGGTGGACTACTCACGCATCATCGGAGAGGCACCTATGAGGAAGATGAACCCTCCGTGATGGTGTTTAGATTGGATCTCGAGGTTCTGGAACTTGCGGCAGTTGGAATTGTGTTTCGTCGACTCCTCTAGGGTTTTTGGATTTTCTAGGAATTTATAGGCACGATAGTCGGTTGAGGGGGTGCCGGAGGTGCCCAGCACCCACCAGGCCGCGCTAGGGGGCCTCTGGCGCGCCTTGGTGGGGGCTGGCCACCCTGGGCCCCCTCTGCTGGTGTTCTTTGGCCCATTTGGTTTCTTCTGGTCTGGAAAAAATCGACAAAAATTCCCGCAGCGTTTTATCTCCGTATGGTACTGATTTTCTGCGAAGTAAAAAATAAGCAAAAACATCAACTGGCACTTTGGCACTATGTCAATAGGTTAGTCCCAAAAAATGAAATAAAGTTGTAATAAAATGATTGTAAAACATCCAAGAATGATAATATAATAGCACGGAACAAGCAAAAATTATAGATACATTGGAGACGTATCAACGCCCCCGGGCCACTGCTCCGCGCATGCTGGCTCCGGCGGCGGCGATGGTGCTGGTAGCCGCTCGTAGGAGGGGAACCTCCCAAGCTGCTGCTGGGCCTGGGCCGCCACCCCCTTGGTGGGCCGCCTAGGGTTTCCATTTGCCCCCCCTTGGTCGGCCACCTAGGGTTTCCATTTGGCCCCCCATGGGGTTCCCGGCTCCCCCAGACCGCGCTTGCCTCCTCTCGCCCCGCTCTCCCTCCTTTCGCCCGTTCCCCAACCGCCGTCAGCCCCCCGCTGCTCCCGCCTAGCCCCGTCCGCCCCCCGGTGCCAGACTTGGCCATGCCACGTGACTGGGACGACGCCGACACCCGCAACAAGCGATGGCTTGACCCGCGACCCACGGGACCAGCCTCGACCCTCCCCGGATGCGGCTCGCCTCAAGGGCGACCTCCGGCGCCAGCTGACCAACCGGGACGGTCGCCGCTCGCCTCCCCACTCCGACCGCTGCGACCGGTCCCGGTCTCCCTCGACCGCAGACGGTTGGCAGAACTCGCGCCGCTGGTCCCCTTCTCCGGCGCATCACCATGACCAAAGCCTCTGCCCGGGCTAGACCGATCGGACTCCTCATCCCCGTCCCCCGGCTGCTACCTACCCTCGCCCCGCCTCGCCTGTACCAGTTGCCCCATGTCCAGCCACAGCTTCCTCCCACGGCTGGGCAGGGCAATGGAAGTTGGGAGAACCAGGGCCGCACGGGCGCCGCCAAGAAGAAGAAGTGTCGTGGCCAATCCCGGGCTGCCGGTGCGCTACCACCGCCGGGCACCTCTGCCCCGCCCCTGGCTGCTACCCCGGCTCGTGACGCGGGCATCGATCACGTCCAATGCTTCAACGGTGGCACCTTCGGTCACACTCAGATCTCTTGCACCAACCCCCCTTGTTGCTACATTTGCAAGGATCCCGGCCACCCTGCTCTGCTGTGCCCCGACCGCCCGGTGACGGACGAGCTGATGATGTACAGGCACGACATCGAATGGCTGGGCTTCTTTCACATTCAGGTGCTGGACATTCCCCCACCCTGGCCATCCCTCCAGGCAATCGTGACCGTGCTTGGTGACGGTGTGGCCTCCCCAGCGATGATCGAGGCCGAGCTCAACCACCTCTACCGCTGCCAGCAGGATTGACAGGTGACTCCGACCGCTGGCAAGGAGTTCACTGTGATCTTCCCTAATGCGGCCAGCCACGGCTATGCTACACGAAGCGCCGACATCACCCTCACCCTGAACAAGCTTGTAGTGGACATCTCAGAGCCGATACGTGACCCTATGGTGGTAGTGGTCCTCGACATTGCATGGATCCTCATCTTTGGCATGCCCGATATAGTGCGGTGTGAGAGGGAGATTCACAGCATGTCCCGGGTCCTTGGCATAGTGGTCATGGTGGACGAGCTTTCGCTTCGCAAGGATGGGGAGGTCCGGGTCAAGGTTCAATGTCCGGACTCCTCCAAGCCACGGGCCACTGTTCGGGTCTTCTTCAACGGCCAGGGCTTCGACCTCAAGGTCGCCCCAGAGCCGCCCAACCATGTGGGCCGCCCTCGCTTCTCTGATGGTGGCCACCCGGGCGATGACCGGGGTGGAAATGATGACTTCCGCATCTGCCACAGACGGCCGCGCCGCTCCAACAACGAGTACGATGTTGGAAATATGCCCTAGAGGCAATAATAAAGTGGTTATTATTATATTTCCTTGTTCATGATACTCGTTTATTATCCATGCTAGAATTGTATTTATCGGAAACTGAAATACATGTGTGGATATATAAACAACATTATGTCCCTAGTGAGCCTCTACTAGACTAGCTCGTTGATCAAAGATGGTTAAGGTTTCCTAACCATAGACATGAGTTGTCATTTGATAACGGGATCACATCATTGGGAGAATGATGTCATGGACAAGACCCAACCATAAGCATAGCATTTGATCGTATCACTTAGTTTCTTGCTACTGCTTTCTTTATGTCAAGTATATGTTCCTAAGACCATGAGATCATGCAACTCCCGAACACCGGAGGAATACCTTGTGTGTACCAAATGTCGCTTCGTAACTGGGTGATCATAAAGGGGCTCTACTGGTATCTCCGAAGGTGTCTATTGCGTAGGCATGGATCGAGACTAGGATTTGTCACTCCGTTTGACAGAGAGGTATCTTTGGGCCCTCTCGGTAATACAACAACACAAGAAGCTTGCAAGCAATGTGACTAAGGAGTTAGTCACATGATCTTGTATTACGGAACGAGTAAAGAGACTTGCCGGTAACGAGATTGAACTAGGTATGAGATACCGATGATCGAATATCGGGCAAGTAACATACCAACGACAAAGGGAACTGCATACGGGATTGACTGAATCCTTGACATCGTGGTTCGATCGATAAAGATCTTCGTGGAATATGTAGGAACCAATATGGGCATCCGGTTCCCGTTATTGGTTACTGACCGGAGAGGTGTCTCGGTCATGTATAGATGATTCTCGAACCCGTAGGGTCCGCACGCTTAACATTCGGTGACACTAGAGTAGTATTGGGATATATGCGTTGGTGACAGAATGTTGTTCAGAGTCCCGGATGAGATCCCAAAGGCTGCGAGGAGCTTCGGAATGGTCCGAAGGTAAATATTTATATATGGGAGGTCATATTCAGGGTTCCAGAAAATGTTCGGGATTTTTCAGTATTGTACCGGGAAGGTTCTAGAAGGTTTCGGGGTGGGGCCCACCTGCATGGGGACCCACATGGACGTGGATAGTGGGGAAAGTCCCCACACCCCTGGTTTAGGTGCAGCAAGATTTCCCCTAAAAGGAATATGATCATATCCCGAAAGGATAAGATCAAGATCCCTAAAAATGGGGGATAGTGATCGGTGGGGAAGGAAAGGAGGGATTTCCTTCCTCCCCTTGACCAATGACCCTAGGGGCTTAGAGGACAAGCCACCAGACCCTCCCACGCCTATATAAAGGTGGGGAGGTGCAAGGGGGGTGCACACCCTCCCACGGCCGTGGCCCTCCTCTCGTCTCTCCCGTTTCTTCCTCGTACGTCGTTTTAGAAGCGCTTGGTGAAGCCCTGCCGGCACTGCGACACCACCATCTCCACCACATCGTTGTGTTGGTCGAGATCTCATCTACTACTCCTCCCTCACTCACTAGATCAAGGAGGCAGAGACATCATCGAGCTGCACGTGTGCAGAACCCGGAGGTGCCGTCCGTTTGGCGCTTGATCGGAACGGATCGCGATTGGATCGTGAAGACGCACGACTACATCAACCGCGTTTCTAAACGCTTCTGCTTAGCGATCTACAAGGGTATGCAGATGCAATCCCCCTCTCGTAGCTATACATCTCCATGGATAGATCTTGCGTGTGCATCGGAATTTTTTTGTTTACATGCAACGTTCACCAATAGTGGCATCATGAGCTAGGTCTATGCGTAGATGATATGCACGAGTAGAACACAAAGTGTTTGTGGGCGTTGATGTTCAAATTGCTTACCTCAGTCTTATTTTTATTCGGTGGTATTGTGGGATGAAGCGGCTCGGACCAACCTTACTTGTCCTCGCACAAGAGACCGGTTCCACCGACTGGCATGCGACTAGTTTGCATAAAGGTGGCTGGGGGGGTGTTTGTCTTTCCCACTTTAGTTGAATCGGATTCGACAGAGGCGGTCCTTGTAGAAGGTAAAAGGCAACTTGAATATCACTGTTGTGGATTTGCGTAGGTAAGAACGGTTCTTACTAGTTGCCCATATCAGCCACGTAAAACTTGCTACTACAAAGTAGAGGACGTCTAAGTTGTTTTTGCAGGGCATGATGTGATATGGCCAAGACGTGATTTGATATATGTTGATGTATGAGATGATCATATTTTGTATTAGTTATCACGGCTTGCATGTCGATGAGTACGGCAACCGGTAGGAGCCATAGGGTTGTCTTTAATTTATTGTATGACTTGCGTGTCAATCATTAAATGTCATGTAATTGCTTTACTTTATCGTTGTGCGTTAGCAATAGTTGTAGGCGCAATAGTTGGCAAGACAACCTCGTAATGACACAATGATGGAGATCATGATGATGTAGATCATGGTGTCATGCCGGTGATGATGGAGATCATGTCGGTGCTTTGGAGATGGAGATCAAAAGCATAAGATGATGATGGCCATATCATGTCACTTATTATGATTTGCATGTGATGTTTATCTTGTTATTCATCTTATTTTGCTTAGGACGACGGTAGCATTATAAGATGACCCCTTACTTAATTTTCAAGAAATTATGTTCTCCCCAAGTATGCATTGTTGCGAAAGTTCGTCGTTTCGAAGCACCTCATGATGATCGGGTGTGATAGACTCTTCGTTCGCATACAACAGGTGTAAGCCGGTTTTGCACATGTAGAATACTTGGGTTAAACTTGACGAGCCTAGCATGTATAGACATGGCCTCGGAACATGGAGACCGAAAGGTCGAACATGAGTCATATAGTAGATATGATCAACATGGAGATGTTCACCATTGAAACCACCTCATCTCACGTGATGATCGGACTTGGGTTGGTGAATTTGGATCATGTTACACTCAGACAACCTGAGGGATGTTGATTTGAGTGGGAGTTCATAAGTAATTTGATTAGCTGAACTTATTATCATGAACATAGTCTAAAATTGTCTTTGCAAATTATGTTGTAGATCAATGGCTTGCGCGGTAGTTCCCTTGAATTTTAATGTGTTCCTAGAGAAAGCTAAGTTGAAAGATGATGGAAGCAACTATGCGGACTAGGTCCATAATCTGAGGATTATCCTCACGACTTCACACAAGGCTTATGTCCTTGATGCACCGCTCGGTGCGCCACCCCCTCCAGCATCGTATGCAGTTGTTGTGAACGTCTGGCAGACATGTTCTGATGACTACTCGATAGTTTAGTGCGCCATGTTATATAGCTTAGAATCAGGATTGCAAAAGCATTTTGAACGCCATGGAGCATATGAGATGTTCTAGGAGTTGAAATTCACATTTCAAGCAAATGCCCGTATCGAGAGGTATGAGGCCTCCGATAAGTTCTTCGCCTGTAAATGGAGGAGAATAGTTCTGTTAGTGAGCACATACTCAGAATGTGTGGGTATTACAACCGCTTGAATCAGTTGGGACTTCAGCTTCCGCCTGAGACGGTTACTGACAGAATTCTCCAATCACTGCCACTTAGCTACAAGGGCTTCGTGATGAACTATAATATGCAAGAGATGAACAAGTAAGTCTCCAAGCTATTCGCGATGCTGAAAGTCGCAGAAGTAGAAATCAGGAAGGAGCATCAAGTGTTGATGGTTAAGAAGACCACTAGTTTCAAGAAAGGCAAGGGAGATAAGGGTAACTTTAAGAAGAATGGCAAGCAAGTTGCCACTCCCGTGAAGAAACCCAAGGTTGGACCCAAACCTGAGACTGAGCGCTTCTACTACAAAGGGACTGGCCACTGGAAGCGGAATTGCCCCAAGTACCTGGCTAATAAGAAGGCTGGCAACGTCAACAAAGGTATATTTGATATACATGTTATTGATATGTACCTTACTATCTCTCATAGTAGTGCCTGGGTATTTTATACCGGTTCGGTTGCTCATATTTGTAACTCGAAGTAGGAACTACGGAATAAACGGAGGCTGGCAAAGGACGAGGTGACGATGCGCGTCAGAAATGGTTCCAAGGTTGATGTGATCGCCGTCGGCACACTCGTTCTTTGATTACCATCGGGAATATTTTTAAACCTAAATAATTGTTATTTGGTGCCTGCGTTGAGCATGGACATTATATCTGGATCTTGTTTATTGCGAGACGGTTATTCATTTAAATGGGAGTTCTATTTATATGAGTAACATCTTTTATGGTCATGCACCCAATGTGAATGGTTTATTCTTGTTGAATCTTGATCGTACTGATACACATGTTCATAACATTGATGCCAAAAGATGCAAAGTTAATAATGATAGTACCACTTTCTTGTGGCACTGCCGCTTAGGTCATATTGGTGTAAAACGCATGAAGAAACTCCATGCTAATAAACTTTTGGAATCACTCGATTTTGAATCGCTTGATACATGCGAACCATGCCTAATGGGCAAGATGACGAAAGCCCCGTTTTCCGGTACAATGGAGCGGGCAAGTGACTTGTTGGAAATCATACATACTGATGTGTGCGGTTCGATGAGTGTTGAAGCGCGCGGTGGATATCGTTATTTTCTTACCTTCACTGATGATTTGAGTAGATATGGGTATATTTACTTAATGAAACACAAGTCTGAAACGTTGGAAAAGTTCAAGCAATTTCGGAGTGAAGTAGAGAATCATCATAACAAGAAGATAAAGTTTCTACGATCTGATCATGGTGGAGAATATCCGAGTTATGAGTTTGGCATGCATTTAAGACAATGTGGAATTGTTTCACATCTCACGCCACCTGGAACACCACAGCGTAATGGTATGCCCGAGCGTCGTAATCATACTTTATTAGAAATGGTGTGATCTATGATGTCTCTTACTGATCCGCCACTATCGTTTTGGGGTTATGCATTAGAGATAGCCGCATTCACTTTAAATAGGGCACCATCTAAATCCGTTCAGATGACACCGTATGAACTGTGGTTTGGCAAGAAACCTAAGCTGTCGTTTCTTAAGGTTTGGGGCTACGACGCTTATGTGAAAAGGCTTTAGCCTGATAAGCTCGAACCCAAAATGGAGAAGTGCATCATCATAGGATACCCTAAGGAAACAATTGGGTATACCTTCTATCTTAGATCGAATGCAAAGTATTTGTTCCCAAGAATGGATCCTTTCTAAATAAAGAGTTTCTCTCGAAAGAATTGAGTGGGAGGAAGGTAGAACTTGATGTGGTTGTTGAACCGTCACTTCAGTCGGAGAGTACCGCAACACACAAAGATGTTTTCGTGATGCCTACATGTAACAGCCTGGAACCGACACTCCAGAAGATTCCCCTTTTATTCCATTTTCATCGTGTGATTCGTTTGGTTGTCGCATTCATCATCGCATCATTCGCATCATCTGCATTGCATCGACGCTTCGTTGCCGTCAGTTTTAAAAACTTGCATCCATTAGTAGTTGCCTATTCTCGTCAACGATCATTTTGAGGCCAACCACACATGCACGCGCCCGTGTCATCGCAAAATATTGTTTTTAAAAGTGCGTATAAAATATTCTCGGATTGGGTCGAAACTTGGCACGTGGTCTTGTTATGTTGTAGGTAGATGATACGTCCATTTTGCATCATGCTTTAATATTGATATTTATTGCATTATGGGCTGTTATTACACATTATGGTACAATACTTATGCCTTTTCTCTCTTATTTTACAAGGTTTACATGAAGAGGGAGAATGCCGGCAGCTGGAATTCTGGGCTGGAAGAGGAGAAAATATGAGAGACCTATTCTGCACAACTCCAAAAGTCCTGAAAATCTACGAAGAATTGTTTTGAAATATATAAAAAATATTGGGCGAAGAAGATACCAGAGGGGACCCACCAGGTAGCCACAAGCCTGGGGGGCGCGCCCTACCCCCTGGGCGCGCCCCTGTGGCTTGTGGGCCACCTGGCAGGCCTCCGGTCCCCATCTTCTGCTATATGATGTGTTTTGACCTGGAAAAAATGAGGAGAGAGCTTTCGGGATGAAGCGCCGCCGTCTCGCGGCGGAACCTGGGCAGAAGCAATCTAGGGCTCCGGCAGAGCCGTTCTGCCGGGGAAACTTCCCCCCCGGAGGGGGAAATCGAAGCCATCGTCATCACCAACGATCCTTTCATCGAGAGGGGGTCAATCTCCAGCAACATCTTCACCAGCACCATCTCCTCTCCAAACCCTAGTTCATCTCTTGTATCCGATCTTTGTCTCAAAACCTCAGATTGGTACCTGTGGGTTACTAGTAGTGTTGATTACTCCTTGTAGTTGATGCTAGTTGGTTTATTCGGTGGAAGATCATATGTTCAGATCCTTAATGATAATTAATACTCCTCTGATTATGAACATGAATATGCTTTGCGAGTAGTTACGTTTGTTCCTGAGGAGATGGGAGAAGTCTTGTTATAAGTAATCATGTGAGTTTGGTATTCGTTCGATATTTTGATGAGATGTATGTTGTCTTTCCTCTAGTGGTGTTATGTGAACGTTGACTACATGACACTTCACCATTGTTTGGGCCTAGGGGAAGGTATTGGGAAGTAATAAGTAGATGATGGGTTGCTAGAGTGACAGAAGCTTAAACCCTAGTTTATGAGTTGCTTCGTAAGGGGCTGATTTGGATCCATATGTTTCATGCTATGGTTAGATTTATCTTAATTCTTCTTTCGTAGTTGCGGATGCTTGCGAGAGGGGTTAATCATAAGTGGGAGGCTTGTCCAAGTAAGGACAGCACCCAAGCACCGGTCCACCCACATATCAAACTGTCAAAGTGACGAACGCGAATCATATGAGCATGATGAAAACTAGCTTGACAGTAATTCCCATGTGTCTTCGGGAGTGCTTTGCTTTATATAAGAGTTTGTCCAGGCTTGTCCTTTGCTACAAAAAGGATTGGGCCACCTTGCTGCACCTTTGTTACACTCGTTACTTGTTACCCGTTATGAATTATCTTATCACACAACTATCTGTTACCGATAATTTCAGTGCTTGCAGAGAATACCTTGCTGAAAACCGCTTGTCATTTCCTTCTGCTCCTCGTTGGGTTCGACACTCTTACTTATTGAAAAGACTACGATAGATCCCCTATACTTTTGGGTCATCAAGACTCTTTTCTGGCGCCATTGCCGGGGAGTGAAGCGCCTTTGGTGAGTGGAATTTGGTAAGGAAAAATTTATATAGTGTGCTAAAATTGACTGTCACTTGTTACTATGGAAAATAATCCTTTGAGGGGTTTGTTCAGGGTATCTTCAACTCGACCGGAAGAGCAAAGAGTTGCTCCTCAACCTACTGAACCTACTGAAAATATTTATTATGAAATTCCTTCGGGTATGATAGAGAAACTGCTAGCTAATCCTTATGCAGGAGACGGAACATTACATCCGGATATGCACCTAATCTATGTGGATGAAGTTTGTGGATTATTTAAGCTTGCAGGTTTGCTCAAGGATGAAGTCAAGAAGAAGGTCTTCCCTTTATCTTTGAAGGAGAAGGCATTGACATGGTATAGGCTATGTGATGATACTGGATCATGGAACTACAACCAATTGAAAATGGAATTTCATCAGAAGTTTTATCCTATGCATCTGGTTCATCGTGATCGGAATTATATTTATAATTTTTGGCCTCGTGAAGGAGAAAGTATCGCTCAAGCTTGGGGGAGGCTTAAGTCAATGTTATATTCATGCCCCAATCATGAGCTCTTGTGAGAAATTATTACTCATAATTTTTATGCTCGGCTTTCTCGTAATAATCAATCCATGCTCGATACTTCTTGTACTGGTTCTTTTATGAAGAAGACTATTGAATTCAAATGGGACTTATTGGAAAGAATTAAACGCAACTCTGAAGATTGGGAGCTCGACGAAGGTAAGGAGTCAGGTATAAACCTTAAGTTTGATTGTGTTAAATCTTTTATGGATACCGATGCTTTTCGTGAATTTAGGACTAAATATGGACTTGATTCTGAGATAGTAGCTTCCTTTTGTGAATCTTTTGCTACTCATGTTGATCTCTGAGATAGTAGCTTCCTTTTGTGAATCTTTTGCTACTCATGTTGATCTCCCCAAGGAGAAGTGGTTTAAATATCATCCTCCCATTGAAGTGAAAGTAGTAGAACCTATTAAAGTTGAAGAAGAAACCATTACTTATAATGTTGATCATGTTGTTCCTACTGCTTATATTGAAAAACCACCTTTCCCTGCTAGAATAAAGGATCATGCCAAAGCTTCAACTATGGTTCGTAAGAGTTATACTAGAACACCTACACCCCCTGAACAAATTAAAGTTGAACCTAGTATTGCTGTGGTTAAAGATCTCTTGGTCGATAATATTGATGGGCATGTTATTTATTTTTGTGATGAAGCTGCTAGAATTGCTAGACCTGATACTAAAGATAAACATAGACCTATTGTTGGCATGCCTGTTGTTTCTGTTAAAATAGGAGGTCATTGTTATCATGGCTTATGTGATGTGGGTGCTAGTGTGAGTGCAATTCCCTTTACTTTATACCAAGAAATTATGAATGATATTGCACCTGCTGAAATAGAATATATTGATGTTACTATCAAGCTTGCTAATAGAGATACTATATCACCAATTGGGATTGTTAGAGATGTTGAAGTCTTGTGTGGGAAAGTAAAATACCCTACTGATTTTCTTGTTCTTGGTTCCCCACAGGATGATTTTTGTCCCATTATATTTGGTAGACCTTTCTTGAACACCGTTAATGCTAAGATAGATTGCGAGAAAGAAACTGTTACTGTAAGTTTTGGGGATGTGTCTCATGAGTTCAATTTCTCTAAATTTCATAGACAACCCCATGACAAAGAATTGCCTAGTAAAGATGAAATTGTTGGTCTTGCTTCTATTGCTGTGCCTCCAACTGATCCCTTAGAACAATATTTGCTAGACCATGAAAACAATATGCATATGAATGAAAGGAATGAAATAGATAAGATTTTCTTTGATCAGCATCCTATTTTGAAACACAACTTGCCCGTTGAGATTCTTGGGGATCCTCCTCCACCCAAGGGTGACCCCGTGTTTGAGCTTAAACAATTACCTGATACTCTAAAATATGTCTATCTTGATGAAAAGAAGATATATCCTATTATTATTAGTGCTAACCTTTCAGAGCATGAGGAAAAGAGATTATTGAAAACTATGAGGAAGCATCGTGCCGCTATTGGATATACTCTTGATGATCTTAAGGGCATTAGTCCCACTTTATGTCAGCATAAAATTAATATGGAGCCTGATGCTATACCAGTTGTTGATCACCAACGACGGTTAAACCCTAAAATGAAAGAAGTGGTAAGAAATGAAATACTGAAGCTTCTGGAAGCAGGTATAATTTATCCTATTGCTGATAGTAGATGGGTAAGTCCTGTTTATTATGTCCCTAAGAAGGGAGTAATTACTGTTGTTCCCAATGATAAGAATGAACTGATTCCACAAAGAATTGTTATAGGTTATAGAATGGTAATTGATTTTAGAAAATTAAATAAAGCTACTAGGAAAGACCATTACCCTTTACCTTTTATTGATCAAATGCTAGAAAGACTATCCAAACATACACACTTCTGCTTTCTAGATGGTTACTCTGGTTTCTCTCAAGTACCTGTGTCAAAAGAGGATCAAGAAAAAATTACTTTTACTTGCCCTTTCGGTACCTTTGCTTATATACGTATGCCTTTTGGTTTATGCAATGCACCTGCTACCTTTCAAAGATGTATGACTGCTATATTCTCTGACTTTTGTGAAAAGATTGTTGAGGTTTTCATGGATGATTTCTCCGTTTACGGAACTTATTTTGATGATTGCTTAAGCAACCTTGATCGAGTTTTGCAGAGATGTGAAAAAACTAATATTGTCTTGAATTGGGAAAAGTGCCACTTTATGGTTAATGAAGGTATTGTCTTGGGGCACAAAATCTCTGAAAGAGGCATTGAAGTTGATAAAGCTAAAGTTGATGCTATTGAAAAATGCCGTGTCCTATGGATATCAAAGGTATAAGAAGTTTCCTCGGTCATGCTGGTTTCTATAGGAGATTTATTAAAGACTTCTCTAAAATTTCTAGGCCTCTCACTAATCTCTTGCAAAAAGATGTTCCTTTTGTTTTTGATGATGATTGTGTAGATTTGAAATCCTTAAGAAAGCCTTGATTTCAGCACCGGTTGTTCAACCACCTGATTGGAACCTACCCTTTGAAATTATGTGTGATGCTAGTGATTATGCCGTTGGTGCTATTCTAGGACAAAGAGTTGATAAGAAATTAAATGTTATCCATTATGCTAGTAAAACTCTAGACAGTGCTCAAAGAAACTATGCTACCACTGAAAAGGAATTTTTAGCAGTTGTGTTGGCTTGTGATAAGTTCAGATATTATATTGTTGATTCCAAAGTAACTGTTCACACTGATCATGCTGCTATTAAATATCTTATGGAAAAGAAAGATGCTAAACCTAGACTTATTAGATGGGTTCTCTTGCTACAAGAATTTGATTTGCATATTATTGATAGAAAGGGAGCTGAGAACCCCGTAGCAGACAACTTGTCTAGGTTAGAAAATGTTCTTGATGACCCACTACCTATTGATGATAGTTTTCCTGATGAACAATTAGCTGTCATAAATGCTTCTCGTAATACTCCATGGTATGCTGATTATGCTAATTACATTGTTGCTAAATTTATACCACCTAGTTTCACATACCAGCAAAAGAAAAAGGTTTTCTATGATTTAAGACATTACTTTTGGGATGACCCACACCTCTATAAAGAAGGAGTAGATGGTGTCATTAGAAGTTGTGTACTTGAGCATGAACAGGAACAGATCCTACATAAGTGTCACTCCGAGGCCTACGGAGGACACCATGCTGGAGATAGAACTGCACACAAGGTACTACAGTCTGGTTTTTATTGGCCTACTTTCTTCAAGGATGCTCGTAAGTATGTCTTGTCTTGTGATGAATGTCAAAGAATTGGTAATATTAGTAGATGTCAGGAAATGTCTATGAACTATTCACTTGTTATTGAACCATTTAATGTTTGGGGCTTTGATTATATGGGACCTTTTCCTTCCTCCAATGGGTATACACATATTTTGGTTGCTGTTGATTATGTTACTAAGTGGGTAGAAGCCATTCCAACTAGTAGTGCTGATCATAACACTTCCATTAAAATGCTTAAAGAAGTTATTTTCACGAGGTTTGGAGTCCCTAGATACTTAATGACTGATGGTGGCTCACACTTTATTCATGGTGCTTTCCGTAAATTGCTTGCTAAGTATGATGTCAACCATAGAATTGCATCTCCGTATCATCCCCAGTCTAGTGGTCAAGTAGAATTGAGCAATAGAGAAATTAAATTGATGTTGCAAAAGACTGTTAATAGATCTAGAAAGAATTGGTCTAAGAAACTTGATTATGCATTATGGGCTTATAGAACTGCATATAAAAACCCTATGGGTATGTCTCTGTATAAAATGGTTTATGGAAAGCATGTCACTTACCTCTTGAACTAGAACATAAAGCTTATTGGGCAATTAAAGAGCTCAACTATGATTTCAAACTTGCTGGTGAGAAGAGGTTATTTGACATAAGCTCACTTGATGAATGGAGAACCCAGGCCTATGAGAATGCCAAGTTGTTTAAAGAAAAAGTTAAGAGATGGCATGATAAAAGGATACAAAAGCGTGAATTCAATGTAGGTGACCATGTCTTGCTATACAATTCTCGTTTAAGATTTTTTGCAGGAAAGCTTCTCTCTAAATGAGAAGGGCCTTACATTATCGAGGAAGTATATCGTTCCGGTGCCATCAAGATCAACAACACCGAAGGCACAAATCCGAAGGTGGTAAACGGGCAGAGAATCAAACATTATATCTCAAGTACTCCTGTAAATGTAGAAACCAATATTATTAATACCATAACCCCGGAGGAGTACATAAGGGATGTCTACCAGAATGTTTCAGACTCCGAAAAGGAGTAGGTATGTGGTACGGTAAGTAAACCGACTCCAAAACTTTTCCAATAGCAATTTTTCTCCGTGTTGGAATATTTAAAAAATTAGGAAAATTTAAAGTAGTCCGAATAGTAGTCCCTGTGGCTTGTGGCCACCTCGTGTGCCCTCCGGACTCCGCTTCCTTGTAGAATACTTCTTTTGGTCGGTAAAAATTCATTATATAATCTCCCGAAGGTTTTGACCACCGTACCATGAAAAAAAATCCTATTTCTTGTTTTGAGTTGTTTTTTTGACAGATCTAGATCGCCATGACGTCTCCAAGCGCACCCAAGAACAATTTTTTCGAGAGGGTCATCAACCCTTACCTCACGGAGGTGCTGCGACACCCTCAAACCATTGAGATGCGCGAGGGGGTGCTGCACATCCGCCATGTTGAAGGGCCAAAGAAGACCAGAAGCATGGAGACAAGGCTCAAAGCAATGGAGCAGCAATTCTTCAAGTGCCAAGGGATGGTGGAACGCGAACTCAATGCCAATCACATGATGATCGCGGAGTTCACCCATAATCACAAGCTGGACGCCAAGGACATCAGGGAGGACATCTTCAAGCTTCATGAGAAAATCGAGCAACTCCAAGCCCAGATCTATGACCTGCAAAACCAAAACTGTGAGTATGAATACAGATTTAAGAGGATGAGTTTGGCTGCAGATTTGAGGATCCCGGAGACTCGAGCATCCTTTTACGATGGTGAACCTATGCCTTGGAAGTCGGAGGATAAGCCTCCAACATCATCAACAACTCCATCATCACCACCTCCGAAGAAAGACAACTAAACACATGGGTACGGGCACTCCCCTTGGCTTGTGCCAAGCTTGGGGGAGGTGTCCCGGTATCGTATCATCATCACACCTTTATCTTTATCGTTTTGCTTGGTTTGATACTTTTGGTTACATCTTTATCTAGTAGAATAAAAGTTTTTAGTATGATCTAGCCTTGAGTTTCACCTTATGTTCCCTCTATGTAATCGAGTCCGACAGTTATATAATAAAGATTAGTTTGAATTGAGGGCTTTGCTTTCTTGCTCTGGTCTGGAGAAAAAGAAATAAAGAGTTAAAGAAGTAAAAAGATTATATAATGATCTTATGGGAAGTGACGACTTCACATATAAAAAGTATGTCGCATGAAACTTGTTGTTAGTTGACAAACATAGTTTTGGTCATTGTTGCAATTAATAGAAAGTAATAAAGAGAGAAAGGTCTCACATATAAATATACTATCTTGGACATCTTTTGTGATTGTGAGCACTCATCAAAATATTATATGCTAAAAAGTTGATGTTGGACAAGGAAGACAACATAATGAGTTATGTTTGCTTATTTCCGAATAGAAGTTATATTGTCATGGATCCTCTAACATGTGACGCGTGCTTCCACCTCATACTAGCCAAAACTTCCGCACCAAGTAGAGATACTACTTGTGCATCCAAACACCCTTAAACCAGTTTTGCCATGAGAGTCCACCATACCTACCTATGGATTGAGTAAGATCCTTCAAGTAAGTTGTCATCGGTGCAAGCAATAAAAATTGCTCTCTAAATATGTATGATCTATTAGTGTGAGGAAAACAAACTTTATATGAACTTGTGATATGGAAGAAATAAAAGCGACGGACTGCATAATAAAGTTCTTTATCACAAGCGGCAATATAAAGTGACGTTCTTTTGCATTAAGATATTATGCATCCAACCATAAAAGCGCATGACAACCTCTGCTTCCCTCTGCGAAGGGCCTATCTTTTACTTTTACTTTCTAGTACTTACCTTTATGCAAGAGTCTTGGTGATCTTCACCACTTCCTTTTTATTGCCTTTTTCTCTTGGCAAGCATCATGTGTTGGGGAATAATCTAGACATATATATCCACTCGGATGTAGGTTATCATAAACTATTATTGTTGACATTACCCTTGAGGTAAATAGTTAGGAGGCGAAACTATAAGCCCCTATCTTTCTCTGTGTCCGATTGAAACTTTGATCTCATAAGTATCGCGTGAGTGTTAGCAATTGTAAAATACTAAATGATAGTTGAGTATGTGAACTTGCTGAAAAGCTCTTATATTGACTCTTTCCGATGTTATGATAAATTGTAATTGCTTTAATGACCGAGATCATAGTTTGTTAGTTTTCAACAAAGTTTCTGATTCATACTTTACCATGTGAATGAATTGTCACTTTAGCATAAGAAATTATATGTCAATATGTGTTGCTGTTCTAAAGATGATCATGATGCCTTCATGTCCGTATTTTATTTTATCGACACCTTTATCTCTAAACATGTGGACATGATTATCGATGTCGGCTTTCGCTTGAGGACAAGCGAGGTCTAAGCTTGGGGGAGTTGATACGTCCATTTTGCATCATGCTTTAATATTTATATTTATTGCATTACGGGCTGTTATTACACATTATGGTACAATACTTATGCCTTTCTCTCTTATTTTACAAGGTTTACATGAAGAGGGAGAATGCCGGTAGCTGGAATTCTGGGCTGGAAGAGGAGCAAATATGAGAGACCTATTCTGCACAACTCTAAAAGTCCTGAAAATCTATGGAGAATTGTTTTGGAATATATAAAAAATATTAGGCGAAGAAGATACCAGAGGGGACCCACCAGGCAGCCACAAGCCTGGGGGCGCGACCTACCCCCCTGGGCGCGCCCCTGTGGCTTGTGGGCCACCTGGCATGCCTCCGGTCCCCATCTTCTGCTATATGATGTGTTTTGACCTAGAAAAAATGAGGAGAGAGCTTTCGGGACAAAGCGCCGCCGTCTCGAGGCGGAACCTGGGCAGAAGCAATCTAGGGCTCCGGCAGAGCCGTTCTGCCGGGGAAACTTCCCTCCCGGAGGGGGAAATCGAAGCCATCGTCATCACCAACGATCCTTTCATCGAGAGGGGGTCAATCTCCATCAACATCTTCACCAGCACCATCTCCTCTCCAAACCCTAGTTCATCTCTTGTATCTGATCTTTGTCTCAAAACCTCAGATTGGTACCTGTGGGTTGCTAGTAGTGTTGATTACTCCTTGTAGTTGATGCTAGTTGGTTTATTCGGTGGAAGATCATATGTTCAGATCCTTAATGATAGTTAATACTCCACTGATTATGAACATGAATATGCTTTGTGAGTAGTTACTTTTGTTCCTGAGGACATGGGAGAAGTCTTGTTATAAGTAATCATGTGAGTTTGGTATTCGTTCGATATTTTGATGAGATGTATGTTGTCTTTCCTCTAGTGGTGTTGTATGAATGTCGACTACATGACACTTCACCATTGTTTGGGCCTAGGGGAAGGCATTGGGAAGTAATAAGTAGATGATGGGTTGCTAGAGTGACAGAAGCATAAACCCTAGTTTATGAGTTGCTTCATAAGGGGCTGATTTGGATCCATATGTTTCATGCTATGGGTAGATTTATCTTAATTCTTCTTTCTTAGTTGCGGATGCTTGCGATAGGGGTTAATCATAAGTGGGAGGCTTGTCCAAGTAAGGACAGCACCCAAGCACCGGTCCACCCACATATCAAACTATTAAAGTAACGAACGCGAATCATATGATCATGATGAAAACTAGCTTGACAGTAATTCCCATGTGTCCTCGGGAGCGCTTTGCTTTATATAAGAGTTTGTCCAGGCTTGTCCTTTGCTACAAAAAGGATTGGGCCACATTGCTGCACCTTTGTTACACTTGTTACTTGTTACCCGTTACGAATTATCTTATCACACAACTATCTGTTACCGATAATTTCAGTGCTTGCAGAGAATACCTTGCTGAAAACCGCTTGTCATTTCCTTTTGCTCCTCGTTGGGTTCGACACTCTTACTTATCGAAAGGACTACGATAGATCCCCTATACTTGTGGGTCATCAAGACTCTTTTCTGGCGTCGTTGCCGGGGAGTGAAGCACCTTTGGTGAGTGGAATTTGGTAAGGAAAAAATTATATAGTGTGCTGAAATTCACTGTCACTTGTTACTATGGAAAATAATCCTTTGAGGGGTTTGTTCGGGGTATCTTCACCCCGACCGGAAGAGCAAAGAGTTGCCCCTCAACCTACTGAACCTACTGAAAATATTTATTATGAAATTCCTTCGGGTATGTTAGAGAAACTGCCAGCTAATCCTTCTGCAGGAAATGGAACATTACATCCGGATATGCACCTAATCTATGTGGATGAAGTTTGTGGATTATTTAAGCTTGCAGGTTTGCCCGAGGATGAAGTCAAGAAGAAGGTCTTCCCTTTATCTTTGAAGGAGAAGGCATTGATATGGTATAGGCTATGTGATGATACTGGATCATGGAACTACAACCGATTGAAAATGGAATTTCATCAGAAGTTTTATCCGATGCATCTGGTTCATCGTGATCGGAATTATATTTATAATTTTTGGCCGTCGTCCCGGTTCGGCGCCGTCCGCGACCCGCGAACCAAGCAGCCCCGTCCGGCACCGCCTCGTCCAACTTCGCCCCAAGGTGGATTTTTTTCTAAGTTCTTTTCGTCTGCAGTTTTATCATGTATGCATTTTGTGACGTTTGTATCTCGATAACCGTGCATAATATGAACATGAATTATATATGAAAATTGCTCTACAGATTGTGCTTTTCATGATAGTGTCACTTGCATGCATATTAGAGATCATCTTCATCCTATAAACTTTGTTGCAAAAGTGCATCCTGTCGTAGATCGCAAATCTGTTATTTTGTTCGATTTGGTGTGGATGATTGCATCTAATCGGTAGGTCTTTTGCATGTGGTGTCTTCATGAGATATGCCCTAGGATATGTCTACTTTCATGCCATGCATCTGGTTGCTGGGTAGAAGTTCATTATCATGTTTATTTCTTGCTCTCAAGTAGCCATCGCGTTAAAACTGAAATCTATTAACGATGAGTTCCATTTTGCGAGCATCATACTAAGCAAACCATGCATCCTATGTAATTTTGCCAATGGTATGATTTGAAGTGTGTCATGTCTAGTTGATGTTAGTGTCCTTGCCATGCTCATAAGTGATGGTTATGCTACTGTTATTTCCATGTCTACATTCCCAATCAAACTGCAGTTTTGGGAGAGAGCTAAATTTCACTAAGTCTGAAACTGTTATTTTGTTGCCATGTCGCCGTGTGATTTGCTATTGATCTAGGAGTCTTTTGTGGTTGCCACCAAGGTGTCTTTTGTCAAGCATGTTGTTGCCTATCATGTTGTGCCAATAGTTTGCATGAATAGGTTTAGCATCATAATTAATTCTGTTGTCAAATATGTCAGTCTGTTAAAAACTGCTGCACATGTCTACTCTAATTTTCTCTAAGTCTGAGAATCTGTTTTATTCATAATGCCATATTGTGTTGAGGCTAGTCATGATTCTATGCATAATTAGACCTTGCCACCATGGAATGAATTGTAGTGCATCATGTCTACTACCATGATGTGAAGTTTCATGCCAATATATGACCTATAGCATATAGTTTTGCTGCTGCCAATATGCCTCCGTGATAAAACTGCTATGCTAAAACTGTTATTTTCACCAAGTCCTAATCTGCTATATTTTGTTGCCATGTTGTGAGCTTCCTACCATGTGATCCATGACTCTTTGGAGTATGATATATGAAGTGGAAATGAAGTGTGTGTTATATGCTACTGCCCCATGCTTAGTTTGTGCATTTTAGAATCTTATAGCTTGTTGTTTTTATGTGTGCAAAATGACATGTTGCTATTTTGGACAGATTTGAACTAAAACTTGTGTTGCTTGCTATTGTTGAACCGTAGCTCCGTTTTGAACGTGTTCCACATGAAACTTGACTAGAATCTCATGTAGTTTCATAATATCTTGTTGCATCCATGATTTGACATGTTTATGGGCGATGTTTGAATGCATTTTGCATTCATGTCATGTTCATCTTGTGTGTGGCATATCTTTTAGGCCGTAGCTCCGTTTTATATGATCTATATATGTAAATCGACTAGAACGACGAGTAGAATCACATTGTGAATTTTATTTACCTGTTTAATAAATATAAAACATGGTTAGTTCAGATCTGGACCAAATTCATAATTTGCATATGAGGCCGCTTCAGAAATACTATAAGTTGTTTCCGACCTCATTTAAGATGCCTAGATAGTGTAGTTTCCTTATGCTTCACCTCTTGCCATGTTTGAAAACATTTAATATTGTTGTGTACATAAACGGGATTGAACTAAATAATTCAACGTGGAGTTTCGTCAATATGCGACTCGTTGCATATTGAGCTTCACTTAATGTGTAGAAGTTGATTGTTGTGCTTTGCCATGTCATGCATAACATGCATCATATTTGATGTGCATTATGTCATGCATTTGTTGTGGTGTTTATCATGTGTTGAATGTTGTTTCCGGATTGCTTCTTCTCGATAGAGTTCCGAAAGCGTTCAGAGTGTGAGGATCCGTTCGACTACGTGGTTCGTCTACTTCATGGATTCGTTCTTCTTCCAAGCGGGATCTCAGGCAAGATGATCGTTTCCCTAGATACCATTACTATCATTGCCATGCTAGATGTCTCGTTTTCAACCGCTTGTCTCGCTACCTACCACTTGTTGTCTAGCCTCTCAAATTGCCATGATAAGCCTCTAACCCCTCCACAACCCATCAAACCATTGTTTGGCTATGTTACCGCTTGCGCAACCCTTCTTATAGCGTTGCTAGTTGCAGGTGCAAGCTCTTTCCATGTGCAACATGGATATTTTGTTATATCACAATATTATTGCTATTTAATTTAATGCACGTATATACTTGGTAAAAGGTGGAAGGCTTGGCCTTTTGCTCGGTGTTTTGTTCCACTTTTGCCGTCCTAGTTACTTGTGTACTGGTGTTATGTTCCATATTTTGCGCTCCTAACATGCTCGGGGTTGTTATGGGGACCCCCTTGATTTTCGTTTTGGGATAAAACTTACCTGGCAAGGCCCAACATTGGTACTACATTTGCCTAATAACTAATAAAATTGCATAGGGACTTTTCGGACCCCGTGGATAATTAATCAACAACCCGGGCCTGTGCTCGTCATGAGTGTAGGTTCGAACTGAGCGATGTCCTGCGCCCCCTGGTCACCCGGGGTCTCAGCCAACCCAACGCCTTGCTCATCCGGTCGTACCATGAGAACGAGATACACGGCTCCTATCGGGTTTAGTCGGTACGCCGGGCGGCCTTGCTGGATTTGTTTTACCTTTCTCAAATGTCTTGTGCGAGAAATTCCCGGGAATACTTCGGGCTATCTCGAGGTTGCGGTTTTCCAATTGAATTGCCTAGGAAATCATGGGATTCGTGGTCGAGGTTATTCCCGCGGTGTGTGGTTAGTTTGTGATGGATGAGTTGGAGCACCCCTGCAGGGTTAAATCTTTCGAAAAGCCGTGCCCGCAGTTACGTGGCAACTTGGAAACTTTGTTTAACACCCGGTCATAGCAAACTTGAAGTAAACTCAAATAAAGTACACCAACCGTGTTCGTAATCGTGTGTCGGAGAAACGACACCTATGGGATCACGAGGATCCCTTTACGATTCGGCAAGGGGAAGGGTTTGTACAGAGAGCAGATCTGATGACCAATACGCGGGAATTTTACCCAGGTTCGGGCCGCAAAGATGCGTAAAACCCTACTCCTGCTTGGTTGTATTAAGTGTGTTCTAGCTCAAGTTCTGGGAGCGCCACAGTACTCAGCTGCTACTCATGCAGAATGGGCTAGAGAAGATCCGATCCCCCTGTAGCTACGCCTTGGGCCTCCTTTTATACGTTCGAAGGGGTCACCAACAGTGGCGTACAGTGCATACATGAGGTGTAAAAGTAGCTACAGTGTTATCATACCTAACACTGACGGTTTAGGACAAGAACATTAAATGCTCTGTTGAGGTGTCCCTTAACCTCTTGGGGACGGGAAAAGGGACCATCCCATCAGCACCGCTTAAGCCTATCCACCGCTAGCGCCTGACACGTTTCCAGGAGGACAATAGCTAAAGGACAAGCTGATGACCGCACTGGAGCGATGACAGGGCAGCAAAGGCTTGCCGGGTGCGAGCCTTGCCGGGGCTACGAGCCATCCCGGCAAGATCTTGTTGGGGCTCCAGCCTTCAGTCTTCTATCTTCTGATTATTGCCTTGTCTTGGATGCCTCCTTGACCTCATGAGCTTGCACTCGGTTGTTCTCCGGCAGGCCTTGCCGCAGGTGTGGCTATAACTGTCCGTGCACAAGTACGGGGTACTAAAGGACCCAATCTTAGTACATCGACAGGAGCCCCCGGGCCTGGGCCATACACGGGTGCAAGGCGTTGTTGGGCCAGGCCCAAATAGTGCACGAGCATGCGTTGCAGGAGTTATCCACCATAATCATTCCTTTTACTGCGCCGCCCACAACGCCCATTGAATGCGGGACGTGGGGGAACGTGCGCATCGCGGGCCGTTACAGCAGCGCGCTCGCGAAGCGTTTCAATATTATTTTAGTAAAGATGCGGCCTCGCGTCCTCCCCATAAAAAGGAATCCGCAGAGGCGCTGCTCATTTACCTCTTGTCTCTTCCAATCTGGAACTGCCACCGTCCTCTTCCTCTAGTCGAAACAGAGCTTCCCCCTCTCATCCGCCGCCTCCACGCCCTCTCTACCCTCAGCCTCCATCTCCCATAGCCACCATGCCGCCCAAAGCAAGCAGGGGCAAGGAGGTGGATGCCACCATCTCGGAGAGCAAGATGGCGAAGATGTGGAAGGAGCACATCGTCTTCCCCTCGGCGCTTGATGCGGCCGCACTGAGGGAGCGGTATCAGTTCATGTGGGCGACAGAGACGAGAGCGCATCCGGCCACCGCCGTGAGTCCAGGTTCTTCTAGGGGCGGCCCAAATAAATACCACTTCTTTGCCGATTATTTCTACTACGGACTCGGTCCCCCTTTCTCCGATTTCTTCAATGACATCATGCTCACCTACGGCTTCCAACTTTTGGATTTCACGCCGAATGCCGTAACTTGCATGTCCGTTTTCGCTCACCTTTGCGAAAACTTTGCCGGAGTAGTCCCTAGCACCGCTCTTTTTCGCCATTACTTTATTCCCCGCATCCAAAAAGGCGAGGCCCTTTCTGGTTCCATCGCTTGGATCCCATGGCTAGGAACCAAGGAGGTCTACCCAGACGGGGCCTTCCACGAGAAGTGGGATGAATGGCGGGCCAGATGGTGCTGGGTTCGGGAGACAGAAAAAATTAGAAGTTCAACCTTTCTGCTTGCCACGGCAGACGAAGATTGTGCGCAACAACGACTGGAGCGCCCTTGATCCTTACGATAAGAAGCTCATAGTTGCTACTACCAGGATTCACCGCCTCAGAGCTGTCGGGCTCACGATAGAGATGATAGGCGCCGATTTCCTTCGCCGGCGCATTGCCCCTCTGCAGAACAAAGGGAGGCCAGCTTGGCAGTGCAAGAACGCGGCAGACATCATGAGACTGCGCCCTGGGCTAAATGGCAATCTGACATTTATGCAGCACGCAGCTCTCTGCCAGAAACTGTTCAGGGGCGACGTGGTATGCAAGCTGCCGGCAGGCATAGTCCCTCTATGCAACAACTCCTCTTTAGGCCCAATCATCACCATGATGCCGGCGTTTGACGCTCATAGCCTTGACGGATCTTGGATTGAGCCACCTGAAGAGCAAGTGCAGCAATTCTTTGACAACCTGACGGAGAGGGCCATCCGGGAAGAAGAGGGCCTCGTCCGCGACACCACTGAGGAAGAAGTGGCATACATCGCCAGCAGGGCGGAGGAAGCAAATCTTGCCGCGGAGGCCGGCAGCACTGGCTTTGTGGAAGGGGGAACCAGCGGAGGAGAAATGCTGCCGGATGAGGATCTTGCCGGGCAGGGCGAGACTGTCGGAGAGCAGGGCGGCGCATCTTCCCGGGGCCCTTCCGCCGTAGACACAGCCAAGGAGGAGCTGCACGAGGAGGCCCCGACTCTTGAGCCAAGGAAGAGGCGCGTCCTTCGGAGCGCCGCTTCTGGGGCCGCAGTCCACCAAGCTTCTTCGAGCAGTGCAGCCCCCGGCAAGGGGGCGGCCGGCAAGGCCGCACAACGGCAAGGAGCCCCTCAGCAACCTGCGCCTGCCGCAGCCAAGCGACCCAGGAGCACCCCTCCACCTCCTCCCGTGGCGGAAGTCAACTTCGACCTCTCTGCCTTTAGCTCGGGAGAAGAAGAAGAAGAGTAAGGATCTTGCCGCATCCTTTGCTCTCTGAGTTTTGGTTTTACTTAACTCATTTGTCTTGCTTTGGCCTGTCTCCGCAGGGATACAGAAACTCTGGCGCAGAGGATAGCGAAGAGGGCGAAGACCTCGACGGGCAAGGAGCCGCCAGCAAGCACCTCAGGTGCGCCAGAGACGATCTCCATCAGCCAGGAGACTAGCCCGCGACGCAGTCCTCGACTCAGCCCCCGGCGTAGCCCTCAGCATGAGTCTATTACTCACTTCCCGCTAGCAAGTGCCGGGGTGTGCATCTTTACTACTGACATCACCAGGCGTGCAGGAGGAGAGCAGCGACAAGGAGAACCATCAGAGGCCGCCACTGATGTGCCGCCTCCATCAACCACGCTGCCTAGGGATGGGTCGCCAGCAAGGACTTCCTCTAGCGTGCTTTATCGCGATGAGGAAGAGACGGCAAGCATGGGCACCGGCAGCTCTACGCCGGCAACCAATGTTGGCATAGGTATTTGTTATTTTGTTCTTCTTCTTTTTTTGTTTTCTTGAACTTCCATCTCGATCTCATCTTGATTTGTTTTCTTGGCCCCCAGATATTCCCTTGGTGGAGCATATGGACGTTGACACCGTCATGGAGGAGACCGCCAGGGATGCTGCCACCGAGGCCGGCAGGCTTGCCGCCGAGGAGGCCGCCAAGAATGCTGCCGCCGAAGCCACCGCAGCCGCCAAGAACGCTGCTGCCGAGGCTGCCAAGGATGCCAGCGCCGAAGCTGCCAAGGCTGCACTGGAAGAGGCCGCCAAGGAATCTGCCGAGAGGGCCGGCGAGGAGGCTAGTGACCGTACTGACGGCATCCCTGCCGCAGGAGCACCAGGCGCTATGCCGGACACAGAGCCCCCAGCTGCCGGGGAGGCGGCTGTTGAGGAACAGCCACCAACATCTGAAACTCCCTCATCAAGCAAGTACCTCAAGGTCGGCGACAACCTATTCATCAGCATCCCACGCACGGAAAGTACTAGGGCGCCAACCGAAGGGGAAATCTTTGACAACGACGCCATTGCCACTGCCGGGCTCGAAGTCGTTGATAAACCAAGCGCCAGTAGCAGCAAATCTGAAGAAGAGAAGCTTCTCAAGGCCATGGGCGACAACTACCAGAAGCTCCAAGCACTCCACCACGCCCGAAAGGAGAAGCTAGACTCCAGGGCCGCGGTTGCTAACAAGGTTGAAGCAAATCTCCAGAAACATGTTGAGGAGACGCAGGCCTGGTTTGCCGAAGCTTTCCAGGAGTTGAGGACTGGCCAAGAGCAGCCGAGCTAAAGATGGAACGACCTCCTCATGAAGCAGTCCGACGTGGAGAAGGCACAGGAGGATGCCAAGCAACAGGCTGCCACAGAGGAAGCACGCTTGAGGGAACTTCGCGTCGGGCTTGAGGCGCATGATGATGACCTCACCTCCCGCGAGAAGGCTCTTGCCGACAAGCTCCATGCCAAGGACGAGGAGATTGAAAAGCTTGTCGCGCAGCGGACCCAGGATCTGGAGCTGAAGCACAAGGAGGCACTCGAGGCTCTGACTGTAGATCATGCTGGCAAGCTGAAGGAGGCCGTCGATGCCGCCAAGGCTGCAGAGGCCGCCAAGGACAAGCTTGCCAACGGGGTGAAGAAGCTGGAAGCAGATCTTGAGGAACACGGCAAACAGATCTCCACGCTCAAGACCGAGAGAGACAAAGCTCTCCACAGCTTGATGGAGACGCAAGTTGCCGTATCCGACAAGACCAAGGAGCTCTCCACAGCCAACGAATCCATCGCTGATCTGAAGCTGAAGCTATCCACGTTGGAGGAGACTCTGGAGACCGCCAAGGCTCGCGAGAAAGCTCTGGTCAAGGATCTTCGAGATGAGGAAGAGCTGGTCAGGAGTGCTGCTGCTGCCCACAACGACTACGTGCAGGGAGTGCAAATCTGGACTAAGAAGCTTGTCGACATCGCGGAGAAGCTTGGCGCACAATTGTCTAACATGGGCCTGCAAGATCACAGGTATTCTCTTGACGACAGGGTGTCCCCGAGCACCAAGCTGACCATGTTCTTCGACCGTGTGCTTGGAGCTCTGGAGCAGCTCCATTCAGACCAAAAAGCTCATCTGGCTAACGAGTCCCGCAAGCTCTGCCGGGCCGTCCTCTAGAATGTGCTCGTCAAGGTGGTGCACAGGAACCCCGGCATCAACCTCGCCAACGTCCTTGACCGCCTACCGAAGGATGCAGATCTCAAGTCGGCATAAGAACTTGTCGCACCCATCGTCGACAGGGTAAGCCAAGTCAAGAGAGTTGAAGGCGATCGCCGGGATTAGCTGCTTCTCCCCCTCTTTGCCGCCATCGTTCCATGTCAAAGAAAATATTGCCCTATGTTAGAATTGCGGCAGCTATTATTGTAATATGACTTGCTATGTTCTGGATGAATGCTATGCTATTCCCCTTGCTTATTTTCTTTCTGTATGTATTCGCCCTACGCTTGATTGGAAACTTGCTGGCGCGCGCACCCTTGCCGCGACCACTAGGTGCGGGACTTTAGCAGCCTGCTAGCGGTGCCGCTACCGGCAAGAGACCTTGGTGTTTTCAGTGCAGCCACCTAAACCGTTGAGCGGACTCGAAACAGGATAAGGGCGCAACCAATCACAACAAGGTTCCTTCGCATGCAGGTTTTCCATACAAGAATTGAAATCGTTAAAGGGGAATAACAAAAACAGAAAAATTTGATCAAAGTTTCTGCAACTTAGCTTTTGGTTGTTGTACTTCTTCCGGCAAGATGTCAACCTTGAACGTCGCCTATCGGTATCCATACCTCCATCCCCCCGGCAAACTTGCATGTGAGGGAATCTTCTGTCCTTTGAGAAAAAGAAAGAAGAGAATATAGGTATATGGAACCTTGGCGGTTCGTTAGTACATGCTGGAAGTAAGCGTAATACAATATCTCAGATAAACATGCATGCAAGTAAACATGAAGATCGACAAGAATTGTAAAACACTTAGGCTTTATTCAACTATGCACAGGGTCTGTGCCTGGCTTTGTACAAAGGATTACATGCTTCATCGGCAAGACTTGTACAAAAAGGGTTGCCGGGAGACCCGGCAACCGCGCCTCATGGGTAGAACTTACGAAGATGCTCGATATTCCAGGAGTTGCTCACTGGGACGCCATCTTCGGTCTCCAGGCGGACAGCGCCAGGCCTGGTGACTCGCACTACCCGATAAGGGCCTTCCCACTTCGGCGTCAACTTGTTAGAATTCTTGGCGGACTGAACACACCGAAGAACAAGGTCGCCTTCCTCAAGACTTCGGGCATGAACCTTGCGGCTATGATACTGGCGCAAGGCTTGCTGGTAGCGTGCAGCCTGCACAGCAGCCTGAAGACGGTCTTCCTCAAGGAGCAACGCGTCATCTTGCCGCAGCTGCTCTTGCTCAAGCTCATCATAAGCGAGCACTCGAGGTGACCCGTATGTGAGTTCCGTGGGGAGAACTGCTTCTGCCCCATATACCAGGGAGAAAGGTGTCTGGCCGGTAGCTCAATTTGGTGTCGTCCTGATTGACCAAAGAACCATCGGCAACTCATCAATCCAGCGCCTTCCGTACTTGCGCAGCCTGTCGAAAGTTCTTGTTTTGAGACCTCGCAGCACTTCAGCATTAGCCCTTTCCACCTGGCCATTGCTCCTTGGGTGGGCAACAGAAGCAAAACAAATCTTTCCGCCAAGGTCTTGGACATACTGCATGAAGGTGCGGCTCGTGAACTGTGTGCCGTTGTCGGTGATGATCGTGTTTGGTATACCAAAGCGGCAAACTATTCCTTTGAAGAACTTGACGGCTGACTGTGCTGTCACCTTCCTCACTGCTTCCACTTCTGGCCACTTTGTAAACTTGTCGATTGCTACGTACAAGTACTCAAAGCCCCCGGTAGCACGGGGAAAAGGGCCCAAGATGTCGAGCCCCCAGACCGAAAATGGCCAGGAGAGAGGGATTGTCTGAAGAGCTTGAGCTGGTTGATGCAATTTCTTTGAATGAAACTGGCATGCTTCACACTTGGTTACTAGCGCAGTTGCATCCTGGAGAGCAGTGGGCCAAAAGAAACCTTGCCGGAATGCCTTACCGGCAAGTGCTCTTGATCCTATGTGGGAGCCACATATGCCTCCATGTATCTCTGCCAACAGCTCCAGTCCATCTTCCTGAGAAATGCACTTCAATTTCACACCGTTCGGCCTCTTTCTGTACAGGACATTGTCCAGAAACTGGTACATTTTAGACCGACGGGCTACTTTCTCTGCTTCTTCCTGCTCTTCGGGAAGTTCTCCTGTCTGAAGGAAATGGACGATGTGCGGTGCCCATGCTGGATCCTGAGGCTCGACGGCAAGGACTAAAGGCATATCTTCTGCCGCGGGAGCAGTTGTCTCGACAGCAAGGGCCTGAGACCCTGCCGGAGCTTGCTGTTCCCCGGCAATCTTGGCGGGAGCGTTTGTCTCGACGGCAAGAGCCTCAGGCCCTGCTGGAGCCTGTCGCTCACCGGCAAGCTTGGCATTGTTCCCGGCAACTTCTTCGCCGGCGGCTTCTGGGAGCTCTGCCGGGAAGTACTTGCCGGAACTCAACTTTCTTCTCTTCTCTTGTCCTATTGATGGTGTCACGGATGGTTGAGTCAGTCGGAGCACAAAAGTTCCTGGTTCCACAGGTAACTTGAGAGCAGCGCATTTTGACAGGCCATCAGCAATGATGTTTTCTGCACGAGGAATGTGCTCCATTTGCAGGCCGTCAAAATGCTCTTCTAACTTCCTCACTTCATCTACATAAGCTTCCATCAACGGGCTCTGATAATCTTTGTTGACTTGCTTGACGACAAGTTGAGAATCACCCCTGACAATGAGTCTCTTGATTCCAAGGTCTGCCGCGATCCTGAGACCGGCAAGCAACCCTTCATACTCGGCAGTATTGTTTGTTGATCTTTCCCGGGGAAAATGCATTTGAATTACATATTTGAGGTACTCTTCGGTGGGTGCGACAAGCAGCATGCCAGCACCGGCGCCTTGCAGCAAGAAAGCCCCATCAAAATACATGATCCACTCTTGATTTGTTTCCTTGCCGGGGAGAGTTGACTCTGGAAGTTCTTCATCTAGCGTTGGGGTCCATTCTGCAATGAACTCTGCCAAGGCTCTGCTCTGGATGGTCGAAGTACTTTCAAACTTGAGACCAAAGCTTGATAGCTCTAAAGCCCACTCCACAATCCTGCCGGTAGCATCTGGGTTCCGCAAAATCCGCTGCAACGGAAAGCGGGTGACAACGGTGATCTCATGTGCTTGGAAGTAATGGCGCAGCTTCCTCGAGGCCATGAGGAGGCTGAAGAGCAACTTCTGCACACCAGAATATCTTGACCTAGCCCCCTGCAAAAGGGAGCTGACAAAATAGACCAGGCGCTGCACCATCTTCTTCTTCTGTATTGCTTGACTTGACTGCGCAGATTCAACCTTGTCGGCACCAGACTCTGCCGGGGAAGATCCCAACTTGTCATTTGGCTGGTCTGCCGCTGGCGCTGCTTCTTCATCCACTTCTCTCTCTGCCACTAGCGCATCACTTACCACTTGATTCGTTACCGCTAGATATAGCAGCAATGGCTCTTGTGGTTTTGGCGCGACTAGGACTGGCGGAGAGGAGAGGTACTTCTTCAAATCCTGCAGCGCTGCCTCCGCTTCCGGAGTCCATTTCATTGGACCCGCCTTCTTCAAGATTTTGAAAAAGGGCAGGGCGCGCTAAGCAGATTTTGAGATGAACCTACTCAGAGTAGCAACGCAGCCGGCAAGACGGCGCACATCCTTGACACGTCTTGGCGCTTCAATTTGCTCAATTGCTTTGATCTTGTCGGGATTCGCTTCAATTCCACGTTGAGATACAAAGAACCCGAGATGCTTGCCGGATGGGACACCAAACACACACTTCTCAGGGTTGAGCTTTAAGTTGATCTTGCGGAGATTGGCAAATGTCTCTTCTAAGTCTGATATGAGCGTTGCCTTATCCTTGGTTTTGACCACTATATCATCCATGTAAGCTTCCATATTGCTATGTAGCTGGGGCTCAAAACCGATCTGGACCGCTCTTGCAAATGTAGAACCAGCACTTTTCAACCCGAAAGGCATACGCAAGAAGCAGTACGTACCACATGGGGTGATAAATGCGGTCTTCTCTTCGTCTTCCTTGGCCATGAAAATCTGATGATAGCCTGAATAGGCGTCAAGGAATGACAGCAAGTCGCAGCCGGCAGTGGAGTCCACAATTTGGTCGATGCGCGGCAAGGGAAAAGGATCTTTTGGACATGCTTTATTGATATCTGTATAGTCAATACATATCCTCCATTTTCCATTCGCCTTGCGCACTACAACTGGATTGGCCAACCATGTTGGATGAAGTACTCCTCTAACCAAGCCTGCCGCTTCTAACTTCTTAATTTCTTCGGCAATAAACTGTTGCCGCTCCAAAGCCTGCTTCCTGACCTTCTGCTTGACGGGTCGCGCGTGAGGGCAGACAACAAGGTGGTGCTCAATCACCTTCCTGGGAACACCGGGGATATCAGATGGTTGCCATGCAAACGCATCGACATTCGCCCGCAGGAAGGCAACGAGCGCGCTTTCCTATTTGCTGTCGAGGGTGGAACTTATGGTGAAAGTTCCTCCCGTACCATCCTCCTTGGCGGGCACCCTCTTGGTCTCTGGCGGAGCTGCCTTGGACTTCTTGCTCTTGCCGGTGGAACTCTCTGGCACATCCTCAACGGGAGCGCAACACTCCGAAGAGGTGCGCTTGCCGGAGAGTGCGCGAGAGGCCTTGCCAGTCTTCTTCCCCCCGGGAGTTTCAGCGGTAGGAGCAAGTGCCTTGGCGGCAAATGCTACAACTACCTCCCGGTAGAGTTGATCGGTGTAGATAAGCGCGTCTTTCTTGTCAGAACTGACAGTGATAACGCTCATCGGCCCGGGCATCTTCAGCACATTGTAGGCATAATGGGATGCCGCCATAAACTTGGCCAGTGCTGGACGGACAAGGATTCCATTATATGGCAACGGAATCTTGGCGACATCGAAGACAATCTTCTCTGTCCTAAAATTCAGGTCGCTGCCAAATGTCACCGGCAGCATGATCTTTCCCTTGGGCTGGCTCCTTCCTGGATTGACCCCTTGAAACGAGCCCGTTTCCTCGAGATCTTCATCAGGAATTTGCAATCTCTTGATTACCTCGGGTGAGATCAAGTTCAAACCGGCCCCACCGTCAACTGACATCTTCGTCACCTTGAGGTTGCGAATCGTTGGTGAGACCAACAAAGGCAAACACCCAACTGCAGTTACACGATCAGGGTGATCCTCAATGTCGAAAACGATAGGCGTGTTGGACCATTTCAAAGGCTTCCGGGCGCCGATAGATGGCTCAGTCGCATTAACCTCACGGGCCCACTGTTTAAGTTGGCGGTGGGAAGAATGCAACGAGGCACCTCCATCAACGCACATGGCGTCCGTAGCCTTCTGGAATTCTTGCTCACTGGATTCGTCATCCTCCTCAATGTCATCGTCACCCCCCTCTTGCTTGTCGCGGCCTCGAGCGGGCCGGTCCTTCTATTGCTTGGCCTTGCCGCGGTGACCTCCTTGGCCACCACGCTTCTTGCCGGACCCCTCTGCGCCATCCTGGGCCTTCTCCTTGTCTCGCCTCTCGTACTTGGCTTTCTGCTTCTCGACAAGCTGCTCAACTTGCCAGCAGTCTTGGAGGTCATGGCCCTTGGTGCGATGGATCTTGCAGTACTGCTTGCCGGAACCGTCTGGCTTGTCGGCAGCCGCCAAGGCCTAGCAGGAGGCACACCCGGCAGCATCCTTGCCGGGGTCATCAACCTTGGCCTTCTTGGCGGTACCGGGGTTGCCGAAACCCTCAACGACAAGCACGGCCTTGCCCTTGCGCTTCCTGTTACGCCGCCGGCCCTTCTTTGCCGGAGCGGCGGTGTCCTCATCTCCAGAGTCGACCCCTGCACCAGCATCTTCGCCGGGGAGTCTCCTCCCTTCTTCAGCTCGAGCACACTTATCTGCCAGAGCATAAAGCTCTGCAACATCCCTGACCTTGTTCATCGCCAGCTCTTCCCGCATCCTGCGGTTGCGCACGTTCTGATGGAATGCGCTGATAACAGCGGCAGGATGAACGTCTGGAATGTTGTGATGTATGCGGCTGAACCTCTGGATGTACTTGTGCAAAGTCTCGCCTTCCTTCTGGGGGATGAGATGCAGATCGCTTTCCTGGCCAGGAGCTTGGTGGCCTCCAGTGAAGGCGCCAACAAACTCATGGCACAAATCTGCCCAAGAAGAAATGGAATTCTCCGGCACGTGCATCAACCATGACCTGACGTTGGGCTTAAGCTCCAACGGGAAGTAGTTGGCGAGTATCTTGTCGTCGCGAGCCCCGGCAGCCTGCACCGCAATGGTGTAGATTCTCAGGAACTCCGACGGGTGAGTCTTGCCGTCATATTTCTTCGGGACCTCCGGCTTGAACGTGCGGGAATTGGGCCACTGGACTCACCGCAGCTCACGGGTAAACGCTGGACAACCCACCTCGAAAAGTAGATCGACAGGATACCCCGGCGCAGGCTTATCTACAGCGGGTCCTTCACGCTTATCAGATTGATGGCACGCTTCCCGACGCCGCTCGATGGTAGTTCGAGCGTCTTCCTTGCCTCGCTCCCGAAGAACTTGACGTTGGTCACGGCGAGTTCGCGGATCTGACGACGCCGTGGAATCATCGTCACGGGCGTCGATCCGTCGAGTCAGCGACTGCTGTTGCTGCCGTGGGGGAGAGTGGACCGTGATGGTGCCACCCCCGGTCCTCTCGCCATGGACGCGCGTCGGCTCGACAGGCGGCCGGCACGAGGGCTCCGCCTGCTCCGACTTATCTTTGTTGGCGAGGCCGACGAGGCTCTAAATGGCAGCTCTCCATTCGTCGAGCTTGTCCGCAGCAGGAGGGAAATTCAGAAGCAGCTGTGCACTTGCCAAAGCTTCTGCTGGTGTAGGCAGCGGCGACAAGTGCGAGGAACGTGAGGTGCTCTGACTCCTAACCATGTTAGAAGGAGCTCCATCCCGATCCTGCATCCGCGCGCCGCTTCCCCCAACATGTTGGCATGCATGCTGGTCCCGCGCATCTCGAGGGTGATGCTCAGGAGACTTTCCGTGGGGACGCCTAGTACCACCAACGTCACGGCGCTGCTCATCACGCATGCCCTGAGAGGGCCGCGGAGCATGCACCGGCGTTGGCATCTTGGAAGGCGCCCTTCTGTCTCTGGAGTTCACTGCACCGCCTGCTGGCAGCACAACTCCATCCCTAGATCCAGCGGCGCGAACGACGCCGCTCGCCTGGCTACGATCACCAGAGCATCGTGGAAGCTCTGGATCTCTACTTCCTCTGCCCACGTCGACACCGTCACCCATGCGTGTAAGCACAGGCGCAGCGGACGTGGATGGTCCAACCGTCGTGGAACCCTTCCTCTTGGGGGCCATGGCGACGAAGATGATGAAGAACTGGCGCGCTAGTCAGCAGATCAGGTCCGCACAACCTTCTTCCCCCTACCTGGCGCGCCAAAGATGTCAAAGAAACGACACCTATGGGATCGCGAGGATCCCTTTACGATTCGGCAAGGGGAAGGGTTTGTACAGAGAGCAGATCTGATGACCAATACGCGGGAATTTTACCCAGGTTCGGGCCACAAAGATGCGTAAAACCCTACTCCTGCTTGGTTGTATTAAGTGTGTTCTAGCTCAAGTTCTGGGAGCGCCATAGTACTCAGCTTCTACTCATGCAGAATGGGCTAGAGAAGATCCGATCCCCCTGTAGCTACGCCTTGGGCCTCCTTTTATACGTTCGAAGGGGTCACCAACAGTGGCGTACAGTGCATACATGAGGTGTAAAAGTAGCTACAGTGTTATCATACCTAACACTGACGGTTTAGGACAAGAACATTAAATGCTCCGTTGAGGTGTCCCTTAGCCTCTTGGGGACGGGAAAAGGGGCCGTCCCATCAGCACCGCTTAAGCCTATCCACCGCTAGCGCCTGATACGTTACCAGGAGGACAACAGCTAAAGGACAAGCTGATGACCGCATTGAAGCGATGACAGGGCAGCGAAGGCTTGCCGGGTGCGAGCCTTGCCGGGGCTACGAGCCATCCCGACAAGATCTTGCCGGGGCTCCAGCCTTCAGTCTTCTATCTTCTGATTATTGCCTTGTCTTGGATGCCTCCTTGACCTCATGAGCTTGCACTTGGTTGTTCTCCGGCAGGCCTTGCCGCAGGTGTGGCTACAACTGTCCGTGCACAAGTACGGGGTACTAAAGGACCCAATCTTAGTACACCGACACCGTGACTGTCTCTTCTCGTGATTTCTGAACCGAGAGAGAACACGGTGGGGTTATGTTTGACCGTAAGTAGGTGTTCAGGATCACTTAGTGATCATTACTAGTACACGTCCGTTCATACGACGATCATCCCCCCTTTTTCTTGTACTCGTAAGTTAGCCACCCCAAATAAATGCTTAGTGCTTGCTGCAGCCTCACCACTTAACCATACCTCACCCATTAAGCTTTAATAGTCTTGATACCCTTGGAAATGAGATTGCTGAGTCCCTGTGGCTCACAGATTACTACAACAACAGTTGCAGGTACAGGTAAAGTGACGATTTGACGTGAGCGCGATGCTTGTTTGATTTGGAGTTCTTCTTCTTCTTCTTCTTCTTCTTCTTCTTCATCTATCATAGGATGGGTTCCAGACGGCAGCCTGGGATAGCAAGGATGGATGTCATTTTATCGTTTGTTTTCGTCCGTAGTCGGACCCTGCTCTTCTGTATGATATTTGGATATGTTGTTGTATTGATGTGATATTGATGTAGCTTGTGGCGAGTGTAAGCCAATTCCATATACCCATCTCTTCTTTACATGTACTTGTAATGATATCCATTCTTGCGACACGGCGAGATGCGCTTCTATCCCTGTCGAGGCCCTTGAGCCAAAATAAGGATAGGATTGCATCTTGGGCGTGACAAGTTGGTATTAGAGCCTGTACCGACCTAGGAGCCCCCTTGATTGATCGAACTTGGCCGAGTCGAGTCTAGTGAAAACATATTTTGAGTCTAGTTATATATCGGAGAGTAGGATTCTTTTTACTCCTCTTCTATGCTCTGGTGAGGAATCCTGACGTAGGAATTTTAATTCTACCCTCTTCTCACTCAAAATTTTTTAGGATCACGCGGGTATTTCGGAACCTCTATGATGTCGATGTGACCGGAACTCTGTTCTTGGTGCCTCCCGTACGTATGGATTGGACCCGGGGAGTTGAGCTCCAAGGGGTTTTTGACACATCGTTATCGTTCAGTTTCCTTAGTATCTCAGGACGCAGATGTTCGAAATTGCTTCAATACTATTCGTGGTGCGAAGAGTGTGGCGGCACCCAGTACTGGGGAGCGAGATCACATGTACTGCCATCTTTAGTATCGTTGTGATTACGAGGGTCTGAGGTAGATGAGTTTTTGAGACCTCTGGTTGTGTGTTGAGGGATGTGATACACTGGAGAGTAGTATTACTGCTAGGAGTTGAGTGATGGATAAAAACTCCATGTATCCGTGGACCCGATTGCATAACCAAAGATTTCAGAAGTTCTTAGGTGGGAATTCAAGTAGTTACCTAAGTTATCTTTCAACAAATGCATGATGTGAGGTTGGGGTTCGACATCTAGTGGTTCGTTTGTTCACGGTCTTTTTTACAGAGGACAGTCTCAGTATGCTTCGTCAAGCCTTGTAGTTCGCTACGCCTAGGGAGCATATTCGAGCATCATTTCAATATGACAATCCAATGTACGATCGAGCCCGTGCGAGCCTTACCACGAAATTTCAGACGAAATCTCTGTCATGAATTTGTTTCTGGCTTAATTTGAAAGCCTCATCCTTTGATTTTGTTAAAGTATGGTAATTCGAGTTGCTTCGATGTCAAGTGGTGATTTCATATCTTTCCTAAGCAGTGTTCTCATATTTATATGGGAGTGCTAATCCTTTTGCTCAATGAAATTGTCATGTCAAATCTTATTCCTAACCGGAGTTCTTCCCTTCAAATTAATTCAATCCTTTCCAATGTTAACAAGATCAATCCTCATATTTCTTTCGGAGTTCGTTTCATCCGTCCCAAGTTTTCCATGTTTTCCCCACCCTCCCTCCCTTTTCTTTAATGATTAAATTATCATCCAAGTGCTTTTCTTTTCATTGATGCTTCCTCTATCCTTTTTCTTCCATTTTGTATCCGGTGATTCTTTGTGAAGATGCTCAGGAGCTTCAAGTTCATCATTCTTCGTTCTTGTTTTCTTCCCCGGTAGATTCAATTCAAGCTTTTGGTGTTCATCATATTCTTTTCATTCGTTAAATGTTTTGATGTTGGAAGTTCTTATCCAAGCCTCTCTTGCTTATTCATCTCTCTATTCCATCCGGAGTGTTGAAGATATCTCAAAAGCTCGTCTTTTCATTCAATCTTTTCAAAGTATTTCGGGGCTCTCAACCTTATCAAGTTTTCGTTTGTACCGGTGCAATATATCTTTTCTAATCAATTGTTTCAACAGTGGTTTTCCTTGAGTGGGACCATAACCCACAGGTTTTCCCCCAGGATCTTACCTGGCTCTTCTAATCTTTCCGGAGATGTCCTCAAGTTCTTGTCAATATGACGTAAGAATGAATTCCATCAGTCTTATTCCTTCTCGAAGATCGCTTCTAAATCTTTTCCATCATTGGCTTAACCTTTCCTTATTCATTTATCCGGTGTGTCTCAGTAATTCTTGGTGGTGTTGTCGCCATCACTCTCTATGTTGAAGACCGAAGGAGAGTTTCTCTTAAATCTTGATTCGTTCTCGGAGATTCATGGTTTCAGCTTGTTGCTACCCTCTCAATTTATTTTCGATCATGAGAAATTCCTTCTATATCTATCCAGTGCATTTCAGAGTTGTTTTCATTTCTCGATCCTCTGAAGGCCATCGTTTCAGAAGATTTCTTCGTTCTCAGCTTTTAGCTTTCGTTCTCAAATTCTTCTCAAATGTGTCTCTTCGTTCGTATCTCAATTATTCCGGCGCTTCGTTCAAGTTTTCTGTTAGATGGATCATGATCTCTTCATTCTCATGTATATCCATGCATTTGTAGTATCATCATTCGTTTGTCAATCCTCACCGTTGGTTCGTTCCAGACTTCTTCAAGTGTGCAATATCTCTCTTCAATATTTTCAGAAGAATAAGTAGTATGCAATCCGTTGCTTGTCATCAATGTAACTTGATGAAGGATAAGCATAACATAATTCTTATTCTTGTTTATCAAGGTGATTTCAATCCTTCTTCCGGAGGTTGGTCATGATATCAATTCCTTATCCCAAGTGCTCTTCGTTTCGTTTTCAGAGTTCCAAGTTGTCTCAAGTATCTCATCGCGAAGCTTCATCTAAATATTTGCAACGTCATAGTCTATCCTTTTCAACCTTCATTTCTTTTGATCATTCTTTCATATATGGAGGTCCTCATGGTGGTTCTTCAAGTCTTTAATTCCTTCTTGAAGTGCTCTTCAATATTCTTGTTGGAGTAGCTCAAGTATTCCTTATCTTGCATTTCAAAGTGCAATTCATTCTCCCTTATCTTTGAGGTGGTGTTATAGCATTATTGATTCATGAGGAGTCCCGAAGAGTAGTTGACAAGAATGAGATATGTAAAACCATCATCTTCCTCATTGGAGCTATCTTGGATTGGATTTCACCTAAAGCATTTTTCTTAGGATTGTTGCTATCATGGTCCTCATCAATGATCCAAGTTCTCAATGTATCCTCTTGTTAAAAGAAGTTTGCATATCCTGTTATTCCCAAGCAATCCTTGTTTTCGTTAGTGGCGGGTTGTCACCTCATAATTTTGAGATGTTTCCATAAGCCCACAACAAGTGTTCTCTTTTCGTTATTGATTTCCAACAACTCCGTTCAATCTCTTCTTGTTAGGATGCTTTTCAAATTCAAATATGGTAGAAGTTGTTGTTGTTCTTCTCCGTTCTTTTCCTTCCATCGATCTAGTAATTATTCTCTTGTTACGGAGGCGTTGTGATGTTGCTCTCTTGAATCTATCATCTTGTTTTGTCAAGATCATGTTCCTTCTTGGCTTATTCAATAACCGGCGTGTTGTGCCCTCTTCTCAAGTTCTCTTCCTCTTATCAAGTTTCCATCTATTTCAACCGAAGTGCTGCCCAAATTTCTTGTGAATTCTTGCTTGTTCCTCATGTCATTCTTCATCTCTTTCCAACATTCAAGTTTCATTGGCTTCACTCGTTTTTCAAAGAAGCAACTAAGTTTTACCTCGTCCTTTCTTCTTCCTCTTCCCCTTCTCATTCTAAGATCTCGGGTCAAGATCTCTTGTAAGTGGAGGAGAGTTGTAACAGCCCGGAACCGACGCTTCAAAAGATTCCCCTTTTATTCCATTGTCATCGTGTGATTCGTTTGGTTGTCGCATTCATCATCGCATCATTCGCATCATTTGCATTGCATCGACGCTTCGTTGCTGTCAGTTTTAAAAACTTGCATCCGTTAGTAGTTGCCTGTTCTCGTCGACGATCGTTTCGAGGCAACCACACATGCACACGCCTGCGGCATCGCAAAATATTGTTTTTAAAAGTGCGTATAAAATATTCTCGGATTGGGTCGAAACTTGGCGCGCGGTCTTGTTATCTTGTAGGTAGACCACCTGCCAAATTTCGTTGCATTCCGAGGTCGTTTGATACCCGAACGATCAACCGTAGCAACACAGTCATCGAATTATTTATCGGACGTTTTCGGTTTATAAAAAACTCGATGCCGGGCCACTATCTTCCCTCTCATCTCAGCCCAACCACCTCTCCACAGCCCACCATAGCCCAGCTAACCCACCTCTTCGATCTGACCATCGGATCGCGATCGGAGGGCTCCGAAACCCCCCTAAGCACCCTCAAACCCTAACCCTGCCTATTTAAGGAGGTCTCCCCCTCCCAAAATGGCCTTCCCCAACCTCCAGCCTCGAAAACCGCGCCCTCCAGTCGCCACTCCTCGGAATTCGTGCACAGCCAGCCCGCCGCCGCCACTTGTCAGAGCCCCAGCAGGGCGCCGCCACCTGAGCCGCCCCTGCGACCAACCGGGAGCTGCCACGCGGCCTCCCTCCGCCGCCAGCCTGCTCATCCACCGTGCTAGGCCCGCGGGGCCCATAGCTAGCCCGCCCGAGCCCATCCAGGCCCGGGTCGGCCTGCATGCGCGCTGCCGCCCGCCGGTCGAGCCCCCCTGCGCTGGAGCTTTTACCCACCGGTGCCCGCAACCACCGCCGCCTCACGCCGGCCGGTGATGTCTACTACGCAACCTTCTTCTTGTAGACTCGTGTTGGGCCTCCAAGCGCAGAGTTTTGTAGGACAGTAGCAAATTTCCCTCAAGTGGATGACCTAAGGTTTATCAATCCGTGGGAGGCGTAGGATGAAGTTGGTCTCTCTCAAGCAACCCTGCAATCAAATAACAAAGAGTCTCTTGTGTCCCCAACACACCCAATACAATGGTAAATTATATAGGTGCACTAGTTCGGCGAAGAGATGGTGATACAAGTGTAATATGGATGGTAGATATAGGTTTTTGTAATCTGAAAATATAAAAACAGCAAGGTAACTAATGATAAAAGTGAGCACAAACGGTATTGCAATGCTTGAAAACAAGGCCTAGGGTTCATACTTTCACTAGTGCAAGTTCTCTCAACAATGCTGACATAGTTGAATCATATGTAAATCACTCACGTGCGACAAAGAGTTCATTCCAAAGTCACAAATAGCGGAGAACAAACGAAGAAATTATTGTAGGGTACGAAACCACCTCAAAGTTATCTTTTCCGATCAATCTTATGAGCTATCCCTATAAGTGTCACGAACAGCCCTAGAGTTCATACTACAATAACACCTTAAGATACACATCAACCAAAACCCTAATGTCACCTAGATACTCCAATGTCACCACGAGTACCCATGGGCTTGATTATACGATATGCATCACACAATTTCAGATTCATCATGTTCAATCCAACACAAAGAACTTCAAAGAGTGCCCCAAAGTTTCTACCGGAGATTCAATACGAAAACGTGTGCCAACCCCTATGCATAGATTCCCAAGGTCACGGAACCCGCAAGTTGATCACCAAAACATACATCAAGTGGATCAATAGAACATCCCATTGTCACCACGGATATCCCATCTCAAGACATACATCAAGTGTTCTCAAATCCTTTAAAGACTCAATCCGAGAAGAAAACTTCAAAGGGAAAACTCAATTCATCACAAGAAGATAGAGAGGGGAAAACTTCATATGATTCATCTATATTAATAAAGCTCGCGGTACATCAAGATTGTGTCATCTCAAGAACACGAGAGAGAGAGAGAGATCAAACACATAGCTACTGGTACATACCCTCAGCCCCGAGGGTGAACTACTCCCTCCTCGTCATGAAGACCACCGGGATGATGAAGATGGCCTCCGGTGATGGTTTCCCCCTCTGGCATGGTGCCGGAACGGGCTCCCGATTGGTTTTTCGTGGCTCTGGAGGCTTGCGGTGGCGGAACTCCCGATCTAGGTTTCTTTCTGGGGGTTTTGGTATTTATAGGAATTTTTGGCGTCGGTCTCATGTCAAGGGGACTCCCGAGGGACCCACAAGCCAGGGCGGCGCGCCCTAGGGGGGCGCCCCCTAGGCTTGTGGCTGCCTCGAGACTCCTCTCCACTATCTTTTTGCTCCAGTATTTTTTATATTTTCCAAAAATATTCTCCGTAAATTTTCAGCCCATTCCGAGAACTTTTATTTCTGCACAAAAAATGACACCATGGTAGTTCTGCTGAAAATAGCGTCAGTCCGGGTTAGTTCTAATAAAATCATACCAAAATCATATAGAATTATTGTAAACATGGCATGAATACTTTATAAATTATAGATACGTTGGAGACGTATCATCCCTCCAAAATCAAACTTAAGCACTAAAAATGATCCCACCTTTCGACCATTGTAGCGTTCATAATACAAGACTCTGGCCTCTAGAACCGGCTACGAAAGTAGAAAAACATCTGTTTACGCAAGCACTTTTGATGCATATACATTCAATATACCTACATAAGCCCTAACTCCTATGAACGAGTGTAGCGCTTTGTGTGCACAATCTACTTGTGCTAATATTTGAGATCAAATCATTTATTTAATCGTTATTCCATGACTACTTCTGCTTCAATCTTAGTCTTCATTCATTTTATAATACCAAAAATTGCCAATTGTAGTATTTGTCATAATACCACATCGTTCTCCTTAATTCAGGCATTTTCAGGGATGTAATTAAACACAAGTAGCGATAGCAACATTGTGCAATTACCATTATGGTTTGATAGGTGTGCACTTATCTGTGACGTCAGGATGACATCGAAATACAAAATTAATGCCACAGAGCACACTCACCTCACCAGTGCATTTTGCAAGATATTCCTAGAGGTCCAATACGATCAGACTACAGGAGGAAGCGCCAACAATTAGTACAACAAGAAAATGGATATGATGACGAAGCAACACCATGGATCAGCTAAATCGGCTACGAAGAAAGCAGCGACATGGTGGAGAAACAAGCTGCTGGATTTTTCGGCCAAGCACTTCAACAGACTCGCCATCATCCTTTGGCCACCTATCGGAAACCCTCAATTTGTTAGCGATTGCTATGCATTTTTCTACCATTAGATGGAAACCATGGTCTTGGAGAACTATTGTAATATTGTAAAAGCAAATTTTGTTCTGTTATGATACTACTTAATGGAAGTCTTGGAGAATGATGTTCTGTTAAACTCAGGCTTTTATTATAGTTAGTAACATTAGAAATCAATGTAAGGTAAACATACATAGCAAAATGTGCATTTTTTCCACAGAAATATTTCCTAATGAAACTATCTTCTTTACAAACAAGGCAATTAGCCAACGTACTAACACTCCCTATGAAAAAAAGTCAAGTATTTGTTCTTCATAATGCATAGTCCTTTTACGTATAAGATACACGTTCATATATTATTCAAGAGTTTATGGTAATTTGCTATCCAAATGGAATTTGGAGATTATAAATATTGTTAAGATATATTTACAGAGATTAAGAGATGATTGGACCTTCAAATATTATGCCCGCACAAGTAAGACGATGATTTGGAAAGCAAGAAAATACTAGATAATACAAGGTGGCTAAGGTCTACGAAGTTACATATTTGTCGAATCTCTAAACAAAATTGTTTCTCCATTAGTCTATGATGTAATACTTTTAGTGGATGAAGTTCGTAAGATTGTACATTTTATTGCATTTTCATTAACTTAATACATCTAAGACAAAACTAAATTTGCAAAAGTCTACTATTTCCAAGTGTCATCACGTTTTATCCTAATTTTTATTTACACAAATCAAATAATATGTTCTCATTATTGAACTATATAAAGTTCTAGCTCGCCCATAGCGGGCCACTTTGCTAGTTCTACAAATAACGGTTTTCTATATGTAGAGAAACTGGCATCCAACTTCAAATGATATAAGTGAAGCACATGAAGCATTCCATAAAGCCATACTCAAAAGATATAAGTGAAGTGAAAAGAGTATTCTATAAATCAACCATGGACTTTCCCATACCAGCATGGTGCATTGCTAAAAGAAAAATAAAAGGTGCACGACGCTCCAAGAATTTACGCATATCATGTGAACAAAACAAAACCCGAGACATTCCGATAATTGTTGAAGAAGAAAGATGGGATGCCTTCCGGGGCATCCCCAAGTTTAGACGCTTGAGTCTCCTTGAATATTTACTTGCGGTGCCTTGGTCATCCCTAAGTTCGAACCTTTTTCTCTCCTTATTCTTCTCATATCGCTACCTTCTCGATCTTCGAACACTTTATCCACACAAAACTTAACAGAAACCTCGTGAGATCCATTATTATAATAGGTGAATCAAAAACTTTAGATACTGTTATAAATTGATTCATATTTTATTATAGCATAAGGTACTGTATTCTAACTTCTCTATGTCTTATACCCACCGATATAATCCATAGCATCATCAAAACAAGCAAACTATGCAAGAAAAAGCATAATCTGTCTAAAACAGAACAATCTGTAATGATCTGTAGAGAAACTATACTTCTGTAACTTCAAAATTCTAAAACATGAGGAAGTCATAAAGTTTTTTGCATAACATTATTGTGTAAAAAATTCAGATTTTTTTCACGCTCCAGTAAAATATGAAAATTCAAACACTACAGCAAAAGTTTCTGTTTTTGCACAACACATATCAAACAAGCAATTCAAACATCCTAAAGGTAAATCTTGGCACATTATTTGTATAATACAATGTATTTATACAAGGGGATAATTATTTTGTTGAAATTTTTCTATAATCAAGATTCACAAAGTTTCCATGGGCATGAACAAAGTTCAAGACTACCCCCCACTTCAACGGTGCTCGTCTTTCTCACTTTCACTTTTCTTTTTGAAAAAGTTTTAAGTTCCCCACTTTATTTTTTTGCTTTTAATTATTTTAAAAGCACACAACATAGTAAAATGACTCTCTAAAACTTCCGGGCTGTCTCCCTGGCAGCGCTTTCTTTAAAGCCATTAATCTAGGCATATAGTGCTCAAGTAATTGATCCACCCGGATCCAAGGTATATCAAAGCCAATTTTAATTACAATGATTTGTAATTTAGCAGTAAGCACAAAGTAACATACATCATGTAACAACAAAGTCTAACTCTCTTCCTATGCATTGGCATGTCATAAAAGAACAATTCATAGCATAAGTAGTTTCTTGCAATTTTATCGTATTGGAAACATAGAGAGGTGAAGATTGGTTACTCTCTCATAATAATTGCAAGTAGGAGAAGCAAGCACATGCATATTATATTCATCAAAATCATCATGTGTAATATTAAAACGTAAGCTATCAACTTAGTCCCTAATAAGTGCAAACTTTTTCGATATAGTGTAGTTGGGAGAATTCAAAAAGATAATAGGACTATCGTGTGTGGGTGCAATAGAAACAATTTCATGCTTAACATAAGGAACTATAGAAAGAGCATCTCCATGAGCATAATTCATATTGGCATCATGGCCACAAGCATAGCAAGCATCAAGTTCATTAAAAAGGGATATTTCAAACGAATCCAAGGGATCATAGCAATTATCATAGCATTCATCCTTCGACATGTGCGAAGGGAAATTAAACAATGTATGAGTTGAAGAGTTACTCTCATTAGAACATGGGCATGGGTAGCTAATCCGCTCTTCCTCCTTTTGTTCTTCGCTCTCCTCCTCATCTTTTTCATCTAATAAGCTCACAGTTTCAGTAATTTCTTCTTCCATAGATTCCTGCAAAATATTAGTCTCTTTCGAGGCAGCAAACATTTTCTCAATAAATCCTTTAACATAAGCATTAGAAGCATAGTTTTCATAGCAATATTTAAGTATGGCAAAGTTTTCAGATTTGTAAAGGGTAGCATCATACTTTTCAATCAAAGAAGCAATTTCATAAGCACCCTTAAAAGCAACAAATTCTTCAATTTGTTCAACATAATAATAACAATAGGCATCTTTGGCATAAGAAGATAATATTTCATTTTCATTAAACACACATTGATAGGGAAGGTGTTTTTAGTGTCTTCAGAACAACAAGTGAAATCATGTATTTCACATAAATTCCAAGCATAGCAACACAAAGTAATAATTTGATGCCACAAGAGTTTCCTTTTTGAGATAAGCGGTGTCGCACATAATAAGCATGCTCATTTAATGATTTTCCCTCAACTAAGCTAGTTGGGTTTTCAGCACGAGCATAAAGGGATCGAAGATGATCCGGGTAATAAGCTTCACAGTATAGTAGATTTCAGGTGGTTCCTCAACCATTGGGTTAGCAAGTACAACTAATTGTTTTGGTATTCTGCGTTTCCTACCCATAACTAAAGATAGAAAACAACTTAGAACAAAAAATAAAATTACTTAGTGATAAAGCAAACATGCACACACGAGAATATCAATCGCTACGCTATTGCTCCCCGGCAACGACGCCAGAAAAAGGTCTTGATAACCCACAAGTGTGGGGGATCGTTTGTAGCCTTTTTTGATGAACACTGGTGCAGCGGCGTGCTATACAAACGTTTTTTTCGCGACATAGTTCTAAACTGTCGCCTTGCATGTGTGGGTGATAGGGGGGTCCATCCCACACGACACGGAAAACCCGTCGGTGATGGTGGCCAACGAACAAAAACGATCTGCGAATATAATCGTGTGCGGTGCAGGAACATATCGCACACATAATATTTTGGGCGTACGTGTGGGATTTGGGATTAATCAGACACGTCTAAGATGAGTCAAACGCATCTAATTGCTCATGGAAAACAAACGGAGTTTGACCTTTTATCATTTGCGAAATGTTACCTAATCCACACAGGCCATTGTATAAATTGTGTGATATCTTCATCATCGCACACGAGATTTCTCTGGAAACCGTCTGCCATGCATGACATCATCAAACACGTTTCCCCAAAAAATTAAGCGTGGTATCGTCTTTGCATCGGGCACGGTTTCCTGTTGTCTCACTTGTGAGTTACGGTGCTATCGCAAACGATCGAGGAGCTCCTACGCACACGTAGAAGTGCTGCAAACCATTTGCGATTTCTTATGTATCACAACGTTTTTGATTATATCTCCTCTGCTTTTCCTGTAGATCACAGGCGATTGCGCTATGAGTTGCGTGTGCTTTCCGTTCTGGACCGCAGATGCTTAGTTGCTTTAACCGTGTGCACTGAAATTGCCAGGTTATTGTAAAATACCGCATTTAACTCACCCTGCAAATAGCAAATTCGCCACAATATGCAATCGACAAATAGTGTCCACATGAAGAACATTCATCATAATTCGCCACAATATGCAATTTAACAAATAGTGTCCACAAGCAGAGGATTCATCATAATTCACAACAATATGCAATTGAGCAAATGCTAGCTAAATTCCACAGCTGTTAAACCGACATATGCAGCACTTAATCATAGTGTACGGAATACGAAGACATGATCACATGGAAAATAATGCATCCATTTGTATATGTTTAGCTGACAACACTATATGAATGCGTACTTATTATTCGGGATAGGAATCCAGAAATCTTCGTCGCCTCCAGCGGGCTTGATATAGTGTTTCAAAAAGAAGGTGCTGATAAATTTCCCAGCAGACAGCAATTCATCTTCGGCGAGGGGTGAAGAGGTCATCGGTCCGAAGATCAACTGCGGGACTTTTAGATCAGAATGTGACATACGTGTGGAGTAGAAGATAGTAATTAAGAAGCAGGCTTACTGGTTTTATCCTGTCAGCATCGACACCACATTCAACACGTCTACATAGGTTCATCATGTGTTCGCAAACGTAGTATCCACATAGGTTGGTCCCTTGTTGTTGCTGAGGACATTGATTTTTTTGGTACAATATTAGTTATGTATTTGCCCTGTTAGGAACAACCTAACCGGTGTAAATTGTTTCTTCTTTTTTCTTTGGACAAAAATAGAAAGAGGTTTACCTAGAAACTTGAACATCTGACTATCATTTTCTGAAAATAACGGATTTCGTTGTCTTACCGGAGAAATGATCACGTGCTGCAGAGGTAGTTGGTGGTTGAACCGTAACCCTCCTAAAGTTATGTTCTTTGACAATACATTACAAATGAAGATGAATTTTTACACACTCAATTCTGGAACTGGATATGAACACAACACATTAACATCAAAGAATTCAATACCTATCCATGAAATCCTGAACATGACTCAGGTCCTGAGGCGCATTTGACTCTCTGAGAGCATCCATGTAGTAAACTGTGTTGTGTTTTTGGAACAATGACCACCCAGATCCAATGACCTCTACAATTTAAGAAAACCATGAATGTTCAAACTATGTCGAAAACTGAAAGACGATCAATGTATGCATGGTTGTATATTTAACTTACCGTTCATGATATGGCCACATGAGGAATTCTCTTATCTGTAAGTCGAACAATATCTTGGCGACATGATCAATGGAAGCTTTGTGTGTCTCATTATCTCTTAACAAAATGCCGTTTGCTAAATCAGGATCTACGAAATACACATGCACCCTTGATGTTCTCTACGTCGTCAATCCCCTGAGAGGAATACAATATAGTTAGCTTTTTTGTCATTTACAGCCTTGTATGGAGAAGTTGATCAGAGTTTGTAAAGTACTTACAACATCAAGCATTTGACAAGAGTGGCAGCAAGCTCATCGAAGTTGAAGAAGAGATGAAAGTCCTCGAATTCCACACTGATGGTACCTGCAACATGAGAGAAATTCCAGTGGTCGTAGTGCACTTGTAGAATGTTAGTATCTTCTCCTTCCGAAATTTTGTTCATGCAATATTTATGTAACCTACGAGCACTGGAACTGCACTCCTCAAAGTATTCGCCAACAAGAAATGGCTGGCCATGCTTGCACTTGCGTTTCTCAAATGGGTCTACTTCCTTACTAGAAAGTTGCTTTTCAAGGTTTGCTTCAGACATGCGGTCAGAACTAGGATTACCCAGCCCTTTGAAAACCTTGTTGTTAATTTGGTTATGGCCGATGATTCTTTGTAGTAGGAGGCTCTTGGTCCCATCCCTCCCCACTTTTGGGAGGCCCAATTTCCTATGTGCAACTGTGCCCACTTCCGTCTTTTAGCTGAAGCACTTATTGTTTGACGTCTGGTTTCGTAAACGACATGCTGCTGAGAAGCATGTGAATGTACGATGGAGTGCTGAACAGATGATGCCGTTGTGACGGACTGCTGAGCTATAGTGCCAGAGTCGACGGACAGCTGACCAGCCATTGAAGCTATTCCGGTCTTCTGAGCACCTGGTGCCAATGTGCCGGTTCGTTGATGCGGATATGACAACGTGTTGGTTTGCTGAGCAGGCAGTGCCGACACATAGGTATGCTTAGCGGCTGCAAACCGCTGGACTGATGAGCAGGTGGTTCCTAACTTTCGGAGTGCTTAACAGGCGGTCCCGGACTTTCGGACTGCTTAGCAGGCGGTTCCGGACTTTCAAACTGCTTAGCACGCGGTTCGGTTGGGTTTGTCTGGTTGAAAGCACATTTGCTCCCTTGGTTGTTTTGGTAATTTATAACAACATATATGTCATTGAACTAATGTTTCTACCAAGTATATTTCAGGAAACGTTCAATGATAGGGTTGGCAAAAAGTATTGCGGAGATTGTGGAATACCCCAAGATGCAAGGAAATAGGTTGGCAAAGCTTCAAGCAAGAGGACTCTACATTTTACATTTGTGAGAAATCACTTTGAGTCCATAGGAAAGCCAATACTATTAAAAGGGGGTAAGGTTTTAATGGTGAACAAAATGCTCATACGTGCACAAGTGATAGTCACCAAAAACACCCACAAGCTCTCCCACCAAAGTCTGTCAAAAGCCTAACACTCAAAATCGGTGCAACCAACTTTCCCATTTCGGTGCCACCGATTCTCACCTCAGACAGACCCAGCCAAACCCTAGCCACTTCGGTGCAACCGATTCCATTCCGGTGCCACCGAGTTTAGATTGCCAACTTTCTGTTACGCAAATTCACAATATCGGTGCAACCGAGATTGTTGGATCGGCGTCACCGAGATTGTCAATCTGACCGTTGGTCACCTTATCGGTGCAACCGAGTTTTATATATCGGTCTCACCGAGATTCAAAAGTTGCCACCTTTTGGTCACTTCGGTACCACCGAGATTAACACATCGGTGTCACCGAGTTGGTCATTTTGTGTGTAACGGTTGGATTTTTGGAGATGCCTATATATACCCTTCCACCACCACCTACTCGAGAGAGAAGCACTCAGAACTATTCCATACATGCCCCATCCAGTTTTCTGAGAGAGAACCACCTATTCTTGTGTTGAGGTCAAGATCTTCCACTCCAACCATATGGATCTTGATTTCTAGCCTCCCCAAGTTGCTTTCCACCAATCCCATCTCTTCCACCAAGTCAAATCTGTGAGAGAGTGATTGTGTGCTGAGGAGTCTATCATCTTGAAGCACAAGAGCAAGGAGTTCATCGTCATTACCGAGCCTATTACCTTTTGGAGGGTGGTGCCTCCTAGATTGGTTAGGTGTCGCTTGGGAGCCTCCTACTTCGTGTTGTGGAGTGAACCAAGAGAGTTTGTGAGGGCAAGGAGATCGCCTACTTCGTGAAGATCTACCCATAGTGAGGCTAGTCCTTCGTGGACGGAAGCCGTTATGGAATAGTCAAGGTTGCTACTTCGTGGACCCTTATGGGTGGAGCCCTCCGTGGACTCTCGCGACCGTTACCCTCCGTGGGTTGAAGACTCCATAAACATGGATGTACGATAGCGCCACCTATCGGAACCACGGGAAAAAAACATCGTGTCTGCAATTGCGTTTGATCCTCCAACCCTATCCTTTCTATACATGCTTGTTATTACTTTCCGCTGCTATACTCTTAGACATGCATGTGTAGGGTGTACTTGACTTGCCATGAAATGCTAAAACTGCTAACACTAAAATTTGGGAAAAGGCAAAACTTTTATTTTGTCAAGTAGTCTAATCACCCCCCCTCTAGACATACTTTCGGTCCTACAAGTGGTATCAGAGCTTTGGTCTCCATTGCATTGGTCTCACAACCTAGGAGAGTATGGAGTCTAGCGAGGGTAATTATCACCGTAGAGGTCCGTACTTTGATGGCACAAATTTTGCTAGTTGGAAGCACAAAATGAAAATGCATATTCTTGGTCAGAACCCCGCCATTTGGGCTGTTGTTCGTGTTGGCTTGCAAGGTGAATTCTTTGGTGATGGAAAGGAACCGGATCGTGAAGCGACCGCGGAAGAATTGAAGATGCTGCAATACAACGCTGAAGCATGCGACATTCTATTCAACTGCCTATGCCCCAAAGAGTTCAACAAAATCAGCCGTCTTGAGAATGCAAAAGAGATTTGGGATACTTTGGTTGATATGCACAAAGGAACTGAGTCCGTGAGAGAATCCAAGTTGGATGTTCTCCAAGGTCAGCTTGAGAAGTTCAAGATGAAGGATGGTGAAGGAGTCGCATAGATGTACTCTAGGCTAGCTCTCATTACAAATGAGATTGCCGGCCTAGGAAGCGAAGAAATGACCGACAAATTCATCATCAAGAAGATACTTAGAGCTTTGGATGAGAGATACGACACCGTGTGCACATTGATCCAAATTATGCCCAACTACAAAGATCTCAAGCCTACGGAAGTCATTGGAAGGATTGTTGCTCATGAGATGACACTCAAAGACAAGGAAGAGCTTCTTCACAAGTCTAGCGGTGCTTACAAAGCCACAAGTGATGCTCCCGCAACGTCAAGCAACAACCTTGTCACCAATGAAGAGATAAGCCTCATGGTCAAGAAATTCAACAAGTTCTACAAGAATAGAGGCAAAGAAAGAAGCTCCAACTCAAGATATGATGAGAAGCGTTCGTCAAGTCATGACCGCAATTGCTACAATTGTGGGAAGCCCGGACACTACTCAAATGAGTGCACGGCTCCCAACAAACGAAAAGAAGAGTCACCAAGAAGACGAAGCTCAAGGAATGAATCACCTCAAAGAGAGAGAAGGAGTAGAGATGATCGTTATGAATGAAGACACTCAAGGAGAAGTAGAGATTCGGAGAAGAAGGACAAGTACACCAAGAGCTACACAAGAAAGAAACATCAAGCTCATGTTGGTGAATGTGTTTCCGGCTCCGACTCCGACGACAACTCCGAGAGAAGCTATCACTCCGACTCCGACTATAGTCAAGATGATGGTGTTGCCGGGATTGCTCTAGTGACTACCAACTCCTACGATCTATTCGACTCACCAAATGAAGGGAGTGGGAGTTGCTTCATGGCTAAAGGCCCCAAGGTATCACACCCCGAGTATCTTGATTTTGATAGTGATGAAGATGATTTTCTCTGTGATGATGACTTGCTTTGTGATAAAACTAGTGATGTTGATCAAAATGAACTTGATAATTCTCATGCTAGTCAAGATGAGTCAATTGATGATGATAAGATGAAAATAGAGGAACTAACTAAAGAACTAAACACTCTTAAGTTAGCTCATGAATCTACTCTTGAAGATCATAGAGAGCTTGTGAGAACTCATGAGAAGCTACGCTTTGAGAAGCTCAATTTGGAGCAAGAACATGAGTTTCTCAAAGCTATCAATGACGATCTCCGAAAGAAGACTTCATCTTATCTAGCCAAACGACTACTCTTGTCTACATTCATGCCTCAAGTTAAATCTAAACAAACTAGTAACAAAGGCAAGAAAGGTTCTTCATCTAGTAGCGACAATAAAAATGCTAAATCTAATGATGTTGCTACTAGTAGTTCTATTGATTCCACTAATGATGATTCTCTTAACCAAGTTACACTTGAGCAAGAAAATGCTTTATTGAAAGGAATTATAGAAAAAGGTATCTACAAGAGTCTTGCCGGGTGTAAGCAATTTGAGGAAATTGTACGCAATCACGGAGGATACCGGAAGAATCGTGGTGTTGGCTACTTCAACGCTAATGGAGTTGAATGGGAAGAAGGTCAATATTCCGAGCCAAAGTTTGTTCCTCAAAAGGAGAAGTATGAAAATACTCTTCCCAAGAGAGCAATCACTCAAGATGACCTTCCACCACAAGACCACAAGCTCAAGGGCAAGAACAAGCTTCAAGAGGACATTGACTCATATGAAGATGGATCCCTAGCTATGGTGGAGTGGGTTCCCAAGGCTACGTCAAGCTCGACTTCTACAAAGGCTACTACAACACCAAGGATCCCCATCAACTTGATGTGGGTCCCCAAGAAGATGAACTAGTAAGTTCTTGAGGGGTGACTCCGCCAATGAAATTCACTCATATTCATTATTGGCAAGAATAGTTTGCAATCAACATCAACTCTATGCAATAATTCAAGGAGTCACACATTCCCTCAAAGGTAAGCAAGGGACAAGGTAATCAACAAATCAACGGACATCATAACACTGCTTTGCACTCCATGTCCATAGATATCCTTGTATTTGTGTCTTGTGTGTTGGGTCTAACCCATGTAGGTGAAAAGAGTAAGGAAACAACAAGGATGCTCCCAAGTCTTGGTGATCTTCATCAACCTTGAGCATCCACCACTACCTCACCAACATGAAGTCTTCATCGACAAAACCCAAGGTTAGTTTATCCCTCTCATGGGGGGATGTCACATCAAGGGGGAGCTTTACTCTAAGACTTGAGTCAAAGCATCTCTTAGTATGTGACAACATTAATTGCTTTATGTAAAAGTGGTAACCCCACTTGTGCTTAAACGATGAGTATGACCTATGATCAAGTACTCTTACTTGGATCCTAAGTCAAATACTCATATATAGATGACTTCGTCATCGCCCAAGTGCTTGTTAGATGCTAGTGTGTTTGTGCATGTTTGTCATGATTTCTTTTGACATCTTATTGTGTGAGCATGTTGGTCTGCATTTATTTTCTCATTCGAGGACATCTGATTGTTGTTATTTGGCTTTTGTTTTTATCTTTTGCCAATTGGATGGACAAGAATGCCTAGGACCACTATTTAGCTATCTATGCTTTCTCACCTCATATTCTATTCATGCTGCATCACAAAATTTGAACAAGTACTTTTCGATCCCTCTGTGTGTGGAGCACTCGGAGTTTCGTATCGACAAGGACTGACCATTAAAACCTCCCAAGTGTATCTCGGTGGAACCAACCCCACATTCTCGGTCTCACCGAATGCCTAGGGTTGATCTGGTTTTCTATCTCGGTACTACCGATTCCATATTCTCGGTTACACCGAGTTTCCCTGTCAACTGACAGTTGAGAAACTCGGTGACACCGAAAATTTAGAATCGGCGTCACCGACAGCGATAGGTATATATGCTGTGGACCCTGACGTTTTGAAATTCACTCTCAATTCATCGCGCCCCAGAACCCTAGCTGCCGCAGAAGGACCCCCTGGTCATCGCCCTTGTCTCCCCGCGCTCCTCCGCCGCTGGGAATCGCCGCCGTCGACGAAATCTTCTCCATCGTCGCCGCCATAGCGGATCCGTCGCTGGGTTAGGGTACGGATTCGACCTCCTTTGCACTCCCTTTCTGAATCTCGCGCATTGGATTCGTTTTCTCTATAAGCCACTGCTTGCACATCGTTCTATCCACAAGAAACTTCCTATAGTCTAGCGAATGATCGATTTTCTAGGGTTTGCCTCCCGCCGATGAATCTCGGTAGAACCGAAGTGAGAAAATCGGTACCACCGATTTTTCTGTCTGTGCTGCTGAGAACTGTCTCAGTGAAACCGAGTGCTCATTTTCGGTCCCACCGAAATGAGTGCCAAGTTTTTGTTAATGAGATAGTCAGTCTCGGTGACACCGACAATTTTGCTTTGGCTATACCGATATTCATGTGACAGAATGCAAAATCTTGAAAATCTTTTGTTCAAATTTTTCAAAATCAGCCTCATTTTGTGATGACTCATCCTATTCTGGTCCTCTATACTCTATTCACAGGGTTAGATATGTCAGAAGCTGAGGACAGTCAGAATGATATCCGAGAGCAGAGTGTTGAGATGGATTCAGGCACTAGTCCTGAGTCTAGTTCATCTTCAGATCCAGGCACTCCTAGTTCACATGGATTGCCCAAGGCTGCCACAAGGACTAGGAAGAAGCTGAATTCCGATGAGGAGGATTCAGACTTCGTTCCAGAAGAGGTTCTTGCTAAGAAGCAAGAGAAGGCTGCCAAGAAGTCTGCAAGTGAAGCCACTTCTTCCAGGAGAGTTGTTGGCAAGGTCTATGCTAGCTCTGTTGCTGTGAGAGCACCTGAGGGTGCTAGGGCAAGAATGGCTCTTCACCTAGAGTCCCCCCCAAAGAAGTCATTGCCTAAGAAGGCAGGGGAGAAGAGAGCCAGGAAGAGGATAGTTTATGTCACTGGCAGGAAGACCTCCATGTTTGAGGACCCCGAGGAAGCTGCTGGTGCTGATGCTGCTGAGGAGGAGGAAGTGCATGTTGAGAAGGCCCCTCCCAAGAAGAAGCAAAAGAAGCTCATGTCTGATGCTATGCCAAAGACTGGATCTTCAAAGAGCACTAAGTCTGCTGCAAAGAAGCCTGCTGCTGAGAAGCCCAAGAGATTGTCTAGGCAAATTCCTGCTTCTGAAAAGAACAAAGGAACCGCCTCCAGAGTTGAGGATGAAGATGCTATGTCTGCTTTGATGAAGCTTAGGCCACACCTTCCAGTTCACAATGCCAGTTACCCACTTGCTGAGGATATGAAGAAGAGGAAGGACTCTGGCTTGAGGGCATGGAGAGCTGCTGATCCATATGCCCAGAGGAAGAAGACAGCTATGGAGAAGATGATGGACGCTGAACATCCCACATCTGCTGCAGCTCAGGCAGAAGCAGAGGCAGCTAGAGCCACTAGCGCTCATGTCCCCAGATCCAGGAACGAGCAAATGGATCTTTTGATCTCATCAGTTCAGGACATGAAGAAGGACATCAAAGGGATTCTGGACAACCAGAACAGTCTTGTGAGGATCTTCGAGAACAGGATCAAGACCCTTAATGATAAGGTGGACGGGCTGACTAAGACAGTTAATGAGCTCAAGAAGGAAGTTGACTCAATGCCTCTTCCTCAGACTACGTCTTCTGATGATGATGATGAGGATGGATCACCTCTCCGGCCAGGCACTCAGTTTACCACTCAGGCCAGATCAGCCACTGTGCCAGCTCCAGACTTGAGGCCCTCTTCATCAGCTCCAGTTTCTATCACCTCAGCTCCTGCTCCATCAGTTCCAGTTCCTCCTGTTGCCACTCCAACTCCATCCACGACATCTGCAGAGATCTTCGCCGACGCTGTTCTCTCGACTCCTTCATCAACAACCGGAGGAGATAAGCCCAAGAACGCTTAGATGTATGCCTTTGAACTTTTTGGTAACTTGTTGCCAAAGGGGGAGAAGTGTATATAGATCTTTAGGCTTTGAGTGAGAGAGCGTTTGTTTTTTATTGCTTTTTCAAACACCAACAAACATCTTTTGGGTATGCTATGTTTGATCATACACTTTATGTGTTGTGCTACTATTCCCTATCATCTTAATACTTATGAGATGATCACTCACCTTTTGCTTGATTGTGTTGTGCAATGACGTTCACTCTTATTATTATCGCACACCACCAAGTTGTATGTGACATGGAAGAAGTGCCCCATGTACCTAATCGATTGTGCATTTGCATTCAAACGCAAATTCAAAATAATGCACAAATTTAGGGGGAGCTCTTGCTTATCACATACTTCTCAAATCGACGATTATATTCATTGATTATATCATATGTCCAAGATTTGATCTATATGTTGTCATCAATTACCAAAAAGGGGGAGATTGAAAGCACATTTGCTCCCTTGGTGGTTTTGGTAATTTATAACAACATATATGTCATTGAACTAATGTTTCTACCAAGTATATTTTAGGAAACGTTCAATGATAGGGTTGGCAAAAAGGATTGCGGAGATTGTGGAATACCCCAAGATGCAAGGAAATAGGTTGGCAAAGCTTCAAGCAAGAGGACTCTACATTTTACATTTGTGAGAAATCACTTTGAGTCCATAGGAAAGCCAATACTATTAAAAGGGGGTAAGGTTTTGATGGTGAACAAAATGCTCATAAGTGCACAAGTGATAGTCACCAAAAACACCCACACGCTCTCCCACCAAAGTCTGTCAAAAGCCTAACACTCAAAATCGGTGCAACCAACTTTCCCATTTTGGTGCCACCGATTCTCACCTCAGACAGACCCAGCCAAACCCTAGCCACTTCGGTGCAACCGATTCCATTCCGGTGCCACCGAGTTTAGGTTGCCAACTTTCTGTTACGCAAATTCACAATATCGGTGCAACCGAGATTGTTGGATCGGCGTCACCGAGATTGTCAATCTAACCGTTGGTCACCTTATCGGTGCAACCGAGTTTTATATATCGGTCTCACCGAGATTCAAAAGTTGCCACCTTTTGGTCACTTCGGTACCACCGAGATTAACACATCGGTGTCACCGAGTTGGTCATTTTGTGTGTAACAGTTGGATTTTTGGAGATGCCTATATATACCCTTCCACCACCACCTACTCGAGAGAGAAGCACTCAGAACTACTCCATACATGCCCCATCCAGTTTTCTGAGAGAGAACCACCTATTCTTGTGTTGAGGTCAAGATCTTCCACTCCAACCATATGGATCTTGATTTCTAGCCTCCCCAAGTTGCTTTCCACCAATCCCATCTCTTCCACCAAGTCAAATCTGTGAGAGAGTGATTGTGTGCTGAGGAGTCTATCATCTTGAAGCATAAGAGCAAGGAGTTCATCGTCATTACCGAGCCTATTACCTTTTGGAGGGTGGTGCCTCCTAGATTGGTTAGGTGTCGCTTGGGAGCCTCCTACTTCGTGTTGTGGAGTGAACCAAGAGAGTTTGTGAGGGCAAGGAGATCGCCTACTTCATGAAGATCTACCCATAGTGAGGCTAGTCCTTCGTGGACGGAAGCCGTTATGGAATAGTCAAGGTTGCTACTTCGTGGACCCTTATGGGTGGAGCCCTCCGTGGACTCTCGCGACCGTTACCCTCCGTGGGTTGAAGACTCCATAAACATGGATGTACGATAGCGCCACCTATCGGAACCACGGGAAAAAATCATCATGTCTGCAATTGCGTTTGATCCTCCAACCCTATCCTTTCTATACATGCTTGTTATTACTTTCCGCTGCTATACTCTTAGACATGCATGTGTAGGGTGTACTTGACTTGCCATGAAATGCTAAAACTGCTAACACTAAAATTTGGGAAAAGGCAAAACTTTTATTTTGTCAAGTAGTCTAATCATGGCAAGTCAAGTACACCCTACACATGCATGTCTAAGAGTATAGCAGCGGAAAGTAATAACAAGCATGTATAGAAAGGATAGGGTTGGAGGATCAAACGCAATTGCAGACACGATGTTTTTTTCCCGTGGTTCCGATAGGTGGCGCTATCGTACATCCATGTTTATGGAGTCTTCAACCCACGGAGGGTAACGGTCGCGAGAGTCCACGGAGGGCTCCACCCATAAGGGTCCACGAAGTAGCAACCTTGACTATTCCATAACGGCTTCCGTCCACGAAGGACTAGCCTCACTATGGGTAGATCTTCACGAAGTAGGCGATCTCCTTGCCCTTACAAACTTCTTGGTTCAACTCCACAACACGAAGTAGGAGGCTCCCAAGCGACACCTAACCAATCTAGGAGGCACCACCCTCCAAAAGGTAATAGGCTCAATAGTAATGATGAACTCCTTGCTCTTGAGTTTCAAATGATAATCTCCTCAACACACAATCACTCTCTCACAGATTTGGCTTGGGTGGAAGAAATTGATTGGATGGAAAGCAACTTGGGGAGGCTAGAAATCAAGATCCATATGGTTGGAATGGATGATCTTGACCTCAACACAAGGGTAGGTGGTTCTCTATCCGAAAACTGGATGGGGCAAGTGTGGAATAGTTCTGAGTGCTTATCTTGCGAGTGGGATGTGGTGGAGGGGTATATATAGGCATCTCCAAAAATCCAACCGTTACACCATTATTGAGCAACTCGGTGAAACCGAAGTGAAAACTTGTTCATACCGATTTGTTCGAAATGTGGCAACTTTAGGAATCTCGGTGAGACTGATATATGATTCTCGGTAGTACCGAAATGAGTGGCCGAGGGCAGTTTCCAAACTCGGTGAGACCAATTCACAATTCTTGGAAATTCCAATTCTTGTGAAACGGGTAACAGAAAGTTGGTCACTGGAACTCGGTGGCACCGATGCAAAACTTGGTATTACCGAGAAGGGTTTGTGGCTAGGGTTTCTGTCTAAACTCGGTGTAGCCGATATGGAAGTTGGTGTCATCGATTTTGAGTGGAAGGCGTTTAGACAGAATCTTTGTGGGAGAGCCTGTGAGTGTATTTGGTGACTAACACTTGATCACTTTGAGCATTTCATTCACCATTATTACCTCACCCCCTTTTGATAGTATTGGCTTTCCTATGGACTCGAAGTGATTTCTCACAAAGTAAAATGTATTATCTTCAAGCTTGTAGCTTTGCCAATTCTATTCCTTGTACCTTGGGGTCTCCTCACAATACTTTGCCAAGCAATCATTGAACTTTTTCCTGAGATATACTTAGTGGAAAACATTAGTCCAATGATATATATGTTGTTATTAATTACCAAAACCACCTAGGGAGAAGTTGTGCTTTCACCACTGGATATGATTTAACCATATTTCTTCCAAGGTCCTCTGCTCATCTGGGTCCCCAAGGACATTCTTCAGGGCAAAATTACTGAATCCGGGCTTTATTTCAGTCCCGTAGCACTTCACACAACCCGGCTTCAATGGCACATTGTCCAACAAGAGTTCCCCGTCCAAGTCAGGGTTGTAAACCCATGCTGTTGCACATTGTAAAGTACCTTCATAATGTGTAAGCATGGCCTTCAATTTTCCCCCTATCCATATAGATCATATATAGCACCATCATGTCCAGCTGCAGCATCATTGTCGCTGGGATCAGCTGATGAACAACTACTCTTGTGTGGTGTTGCCATACAATAAGTGACATCATCCATGCCGACATACCCTTGCGTCTCCTGGCTATCTCTCCGCATTAGTGTCTTCTACTGCATATATGACTCCTCAACTTCCTTTTGAATTCCAGGATACAGGTCACTCTTAATACTTTCACGCAAGTCTCTATGCTTACCATCACTCCTAGCTTTTTTCATGCTGAGCCTCTCTTCTTTGCTTAGTGAGAAAGCCCTCTTGTGTGGGACATTGACCCCAATACCCCTTGCACAGCAAGGGGGCTCTTTGGTATACAGAGCCTCGGACAGAATGTCACATGGCCCTGAGTTCCTATAGCACCTTCCAGTGTTTTTCGAAGCCTTTGCCATCACATCATACAGTTCTTGGTCTGATGTGTTTTCAAAGTAATAAGAACCGTCTCCATGCCTCTTTGCCCATGCCCGCAAGTAGTCCCTAGCGTGAGTGCCCCTAATTTCACTAAAGGTCGAGCTGCCACCCGCCGCTACTGCTTCTTTGTCCTCCTGCTCCCATATCGCTTTCATACCGTAGTATCCTGCCACACCCATACGGTGGGGGTGTGTGTTCTTCTTATGAAGTTCCGATTGCATGGCACTCTTCTTAATAAACTCTTCACTAGCCCTGACCCTTTTGAATTCTGTCCAGTCTTCCTTTGTAATTTGGGGGTATGAGGGTATTGGGTCCTTGCCTTGACTCAAGAACTTCTTGTACAACACATGCTTCCAGTTTCTCCAAGCATCCCTAGCCTTCTTCAGTGCAGCGTGTTGCACCTGCTCTCTCCACTCCTCAGGAATGTTGAAGTGCGCCATGATCTCCCGGACTATCCTCTGCCATGTTTCTGCACTAGCCTTCCGAAACCCCGACAGATTAATGTCTAGCCTTGCCCTGCCAACAAATCCACACACACTCCTAAACCTCGAGCGTGCTTTATTTGGTTTAGTTGGATCCCAAGACTTCTAATCGATGTCAGTTACTTCATATACACCTTTAGGATGGTGTGTGGGCTTTCTTGGAGCACTCTTCCGGCTCTTGACCAGATGGGTGATTGTGGCAGCTTTATCCCGTTCATCATTTCTTGATACACGATCATCTGTTGCAGACATGTTGGCTTCGTACTCAGATGAAGATACCTCGGCAGAAGTATGACTGTCGTCGCTGCTAATAGACATCTACAGAGGACACATGCGAAATTCAGAAAAGGGGGATAATCATAAATAAAATGTATCAGCTTGGCAGCAAGCTGTCTAAACATGGCATGTGATAATTTGGAAATGTACGGCTAATCTGTTCATTTTGTGTGACTCGTGCGCACATGATATGTAACTTGACAATAACTAATTGGAACAAATGCAACTTATATGTTAGAAGGTAGATGATGAACATAAATACGCTCTCCATTATTTTATAATCATTTTGGGGGCAAACCGAACCAAATAGGAAAAGGGATCGGGACATAATATACCTCACCGCGATGGAGGGCAGGAACTGACCGTTTTTTTGTGTGCAAATCTGGCAGGAGAGGCGAGGGTACATGACCGATATGCTCGAGGGCGGCTGGCGAGAAAATGAAGACGGCAAGGCGTGGGCAGCCGCGTGTTCGGAGCGGCAGTGAAGGGTAGGGTTGACGCCGGGAAGCGGGTACACGGCCGGGTTGAGCACGACGACGCCAGAAAGGGTTCTGGTGTGGATCTGGGGGCCGGGAGGGGGAGGGAGCTAGTTGTCGATGGAGTTTGGGTAGAATACATGCACAGTTGAGCGAAACGGGGGAGGGCGCGAGTTTGTGGGGGGGGGGCATGTTGGCGGCTTCGATGAAAAGGGTGAAAAAAGATCGCCGTGCGCCCCGCTAAAAGGCCTATGCAAACGGTTTCATATAGTAACCCGTGTGCACAAGCAGCATAAATTTGTCCGAAATGAAAACCTCACAACTTTGAAATGTAGATGTGTCCTCATCGTTTTGTCTCAAAAAATTTCCCACAGTACTCAATCATCATTATACTGGTGCATTTATGGGCTCGTTTGATATTTTTTAGCATTTTTATCATTTATGGGGCATTTAGTACATATAAATCAAATCCCAGCTTCAACAACGTGTGTTGACGAGAGGTATAAGGACTGTCGTTCGATCTGGGTCAATCCTACGGTGCATACATACGATCCGTGTGGTTTGGGTTTTGGCCGATCAGAACGCACTACTCACTTTGCGCGCATTAGGTGTCATCAACGTTTAGAAAGCACACAGTTTTAGTGAATGAACCGTGTGCTATTTGTTTATGCACAACAATCATATTTTCATTTCCAATGAATTTGTGACTTCATCATTTCGCCTTGAATTATTTTCATCGGTAGACGATCACCTATTAAACCTTGTATTGATTTTCGGTCGCATTTCATGACTTGTTTGCTAATTTTAAGACATTTTCCACCAACATTGGGCTTGTTACTAATTGAATTGGAGGAAATCCAGATGTATTCCAAAAATCATGAAAATGGGCGTGTCACCGTGGCATGATGTGAATACCCCGTGGAAAAAAAATTGGTAATGTCTGGCGGAAGTTGGGTTGTACGGCCCTTTCAAAACCAAGGCATCTCACATGAAGGATCATAGTTTCCAAATGTAGAGTTGTCATTTTGGACTCTCCAATCGGTGTCAACCTCATCCTTTCGCCTCAATTTTTCTGATGGTAAGCAAACATCATTGTACTCATATTATTGACCTTCTGGTGGATTACATGGCTCGTTTGCTATATCTAAGTCATTTTTTTGCATTTACCATGTTAATTAGTTCTTATAAATAAAATATCCCAATATGAATTACGTGTGGATGCTGGCAAAGAATCTCTTACAAATCATTTGTGTGTCACTTTACGTGATTTTCGTCATTTTGCAAAGGAATAAGAAGAATTTTCAAACATTTTATGATGGGAGATGCGTAAATGTCGGTAATTTAATTACAGGAAATGCAAATGGACTCGGGAAATCACGAAAATCAGTGTGTCATCGTGGCATGATCTCGAGACACCGTGGAAATTTTTTGGTTATTATTGGCACAAGTTACGATGATCGCTCCTTGGAAACCGTAGCATCTCACTAGAAGGATCATAGTTCCAAAGGGAGAAGTGGCAATTCGAACTCCAATCAATGGTGTCTTCATCGCCTCTCCTCCAACTTTTATCCCACGGCACTCAATCATCATTATACGCCAGGTTTGATTTTCTGGCATATTTATGGGCTCGTTTGATATTTTTCAGCATTTTTATCATTTATGGGGCATTTAGTGCATATAAATAAAATTCCAGCTTCAACATGTGTGTTGACGAGAGGTATAAGGACTGCCGTTCGATCTGGGTGAATCCTACGGTGCAGACGTACTATCCATGTGGTTTGGGTTTTGGCCAATCAGAACGCACGACTCACTTTGCGCGCATTAGGTGTCATTCGACCACAGTTTAGAAAGCACATGGTTTTTGTGAATGAACCATGTGCTATTTGTTAATGCACAACAGTCATATTTTCATTTCAAATGAATTTGTGACTTCATCATTTCTCCTCAAACTATTTTCACCGACAGACGATCACCTATTAACCCATGTATTGATTTTTGGCCGCATTTCATGACTTGTTTGCTAATTTTAAGACATTTTTTCCACCAACATTGCGATTGTTAGTAATTGAATTGGTGGAAATGCAGATGTATTCTGAAAATCACGAAAATGGGCGTGTCATCGTGGCATGATGTGAATACCCCGTGGAAAAAAATTGGTAATGTTTGGCGAAAGTTGTGATGTACGGCCCTTTGAAAACCAAGGCATCTCACACGAAGGATCATAGTTTCCAAATGTAGAGTTGGCATTTTGGACTCACCAATCGGTGTCAACCTCATCCTTTCGCCTCGATTTTTCCCATGGTACACAAACATCATTGTACTCATATTATTGATCTTCTGGTGGATTACATGGCTTGTTTGCTATATCTAAGTCATTTTTTGCATTTACCATGTTAATTATTTCTTATAAATAAAATATCCCAACATGAATTACGTGTGGATGCTGGCAAAGAATCTCTTACAAATCATTTGTGTGTCACTTTGTGTGATTTTCGTCATTGTGCAAAGGAATGAGAAGAATTTTCAAACATTTTATGATGGGAGATGCGTAAATATCGGTAATTTAATTATAGAAAATGCAAATGGACTCGGGAAATCACGAGAATCGGTGTGTCATTGTGGCGTGATCTCGAGACACCGTGGAAAAAAATTGGTTATTATTGGCACAAGTTACGATGATCGCTTCTTGGAAACCGTAGCATCTCACTAGAAGGATCATAGTTCTAAAGGGAGAAGTAGCAAATCGAACTCCAATCGACGGTGTCTTCATCGCCTCTCCTCCAACTTTTATCCCACGGTACTCAATCATCATTATACACCAGGTTTGATTTTCTAGCGCATTTATGGGCTCGTTTGATATTTTTCAACATTTTTTATCATTTACGGGGCATTTAGTGCATATAAATCAAATCCTAGCTTCAACAACGTGTGTTGACGAGAGGTATAAGGACCGCCATTCGATCTAGGTGAATCCTACGGTGCAGACGTACGATCCGTGTGGTTTGGGTTTTGGCCAATCAGAACGCACGACTCACTTTGCGCGCATTAGGTGTCATCGGCCACGGTTTCGAAAGCACATGGTTTTAGTGAACCAACCATGTGCGATTGGTAAACCAAACTGCACATGTTCAGTTCATACATACCGGAGTGAGATCAACTGAGTGTTCTAGCTATAGGGTAAATTATCATAAATATTTCAAATTCATTGCTACGGTTGACAACCTATTAATCTAGATCAACATAAGGCTGGGCATACCTCGCAATACAGTACATGCGAAAACTTCTAACAGAACGAACTCAGTACACATCGCTCACAATTCAGTACAGTAGACATAATGATTAGTTTTTTGAATAAATTCCCATGTACATGGGGTGATCGCGATCATTAGGTTGACCCCTAATGAAAATAGGATTTCTGATGATTTTACGCCACTCCTCTTTTATGTTCCGTGGCCCCTCAGGTGGCAACTCATCATATTGATTGTACTCCTCCTCATCACCATCATTCTCGATGCCTAGTACCCTCCTCTTCCAATACATCACTACATGGTAGTGCGTATGCAAGAGGTCTGGCACAAAGAAAATCTGGGTAGCATCGCTGGCAAGAATAAATGGATCCTTGTGATATGCCATAACTCTGCGGTCAACATATGTCTTCCTGTTGTAAGCATCAACCTTTACGCTACTAAGAGGGACCCATCTGCACTTGAACAATGCCAACTTCATTCGCACATAGTTAAGCTCCCAAATCTCTTGGATGGTTCCATAGTACACCTATTTATCACCCCCCTCTACAGTTAGGCATTCTATTCGAACAGAGCTGTTCTGATACGAGGTCTTAGCATCATGTTCCTCAGTGTAGAACATGTTGCCATTTATGTCGTACGCTTGTTACTTCATAATCGTCGTTGATGGCTTTTGTGCCAACCACGTTGCAAGGTCTTCACCGGATCCGCTTGTCAAACGATCCTTTAGCCATCTTACATAGTCCTTCTTGTGTGCATTTGTCTCGGCAGCTGGTGACAACACATTTGGTAAGTTGCTTCGTCGTATCTCCTCCATGTGTTCTTCAGCATAAGCATCGAGTATCGGGCTGTTAAGCAGTACCATCAAATGGGCTTGATCGGCGATTTCTCTAGGTGCACAAAACTGCATGCCAGCAAGGACTGGCTTACCAGCCAGCCTTCCCTCATGGCGAGAGAGGGTCAGACCTATAGGTCTAAGTTTCATGTATTCGGTGCAAAACTCAACCACCTCCTCCGCGGTATAACCTTGTAGGATGCTTGCCTCTAGATGACATCGGTTTCGACAATAGCGCTTCAATATTCCCATGTACCGCTCGAAGGGATACATGTTGCGAAGAAACACATGACCACAATACTTTATCTCATCCACGAGGTGCACGGTGAGATGGACCATGACATCAAAGAATGACGGTGGGAAGAACATCTCTAAGTTTGACAATATCCTTGCAATATCAGCTTGCATATTATCCAGCTCTTCAATATCTACAACCTTCTGCCATAGTTTGTTGAAGAAATCACAGAGATCAATCAATGTGTTTCTTATGTCTGTCTCCATCATATTCCTTAGGGCCACTGGGAGGATTTGTGTCAACATTACGTGGCAATCATGTGACTTCATGTGAGAAAACTTCTTTCTAGCCAAGCTGTCATCCACGAGACTTCTGATGTTTGCGGAGTAGGAAGAGGGTGTCTTAATTGACAACAAAAATTCAAAGAACTCTTTTGCTTCTGCTGCCGTGAAATTGTAACTCTGGTGTTGGTGGAGCAATTTGTCATCATCTTCTGCTTCATTCATGCGTTCTGATTGATCACCAAGCATACCGAGTCATGCACCGTCACCATCCTTTCTTTTACCTTTAATATTGAGTAGGGTACCAAGGATGCTTTCACATACATTCTTCTCTATGTGCATGACATCAATGCAGTGACGTACACTAAGAAACTCCTTGTAAGGTAATTCCCAGAACACTGATTTCTTCTTAAACACCTGGTCCTTGGGTGTTATTTTTGACGTCGAACCGGATCCCTTGCCAAGCACAACTTAAATTTTTTTAACCATAGGGTCTTGGGCCCGTTCCTTTCTCTACTGCATCATCAAATTCAGCTGTCATTTTTTGGTAAGGGTGACTTTTCCTTAAGAACCTTAGATGACACAAATACACCATTTTGCGTGAGTTGGAAAGAAATCTACTTGCTGTCCTATCCATGCATGTGACACTGTTGGGGAACGTTGCATGGGAAACAAAAAATTTCCTATGCACACGCAAGATCTATCCATGGTGATGAGCATCTACGAGAGGGAGAGTGGATCTACATACCCTTGTAGATCGCTAAGCGGGAAGCGTTAAGAAACGCGGTTGATGTAGTCGAAGTCTTCGCGATCCAAATCGCCGAGCGTCCCGCGATCCCATCACGATCCATCTTGCGATCCAATCACGATCCGTCCCGCGATCCCATCACGATCCATCCCGCGATCAAATCACGAACCGTCTCGCGATCCTGATCACGGTCCTTCCGATCTAGCGCTGAACGGACGGCACCTACACGTTCAGCACACGTACAGCTCGATGACGATCTCCGCCTTCTTGATCCAGCAAGAGGGAGCGTAGAGGTAGAAGAGTTCTCCGGCAGCGTGACGGCGCGGCGGCGATGGTGGTGGAACAATTCCGGCAGGGCTTCGCCTAAGCACCGCTGAAACTAGACTAGAGGAGAAACCGATCTAGATGAAGTAGAGGGAGCATGTGGCAATTAGGGTTATTTTTCTCCTCTAAATCCTCTAGTATATATAGGAGGGAGGGAGGGGAGGAGGCAGCCTCAAGCCCTCAAGGGCTGGCCGAAATTGGAGGTGGAGGAGTCCTACTCCAATCCTACTAGGAGTAGGATTCCTCCTCTCCACTTGGAAACACTTTCCACCTTTCCACCTTTGGGTTTTTTCCACCTCCAGCCACATGGGCCTTAGTGGGGGGCTTGTCCAGCCCACTAAGGGCTGGCTTGACTCCTCCCACAGCCCATGAGGCCCCTTGGGTCGAAATACCCCTCCCGATGGTCCCCGGTACCCCTCCCGGCACTCCCGGTACACTACTGAAGTACCCAAAACTTTTCCGGTGACCAAACGGGACTCCCTATATATCAATCCTTACCTCCGGACCATTCCGGAGCTCCTCGTGATGTCCGGGATCTCATCCGGTACTCCGAACAACCTTCAGTCACCACCATACATAACTCTACTATACCGAAACGTCACCGAACCTTAAGTGTGCAGACCTTGCGGGTTCGAGAACTATGTAGACATGACCGAGACACCTCTACGGACAATAACCAATAGCGGGACCTGGATGCCCATATTGGTTCCCACATATTCTACGAAGATCTTTATCGGTCGAACCTCTATGTCAAGGATTCAGTTAATCCCGTATGATGTTCCCTTTGTTCTTCGGTATGTTACTTGCCCGAGATTCGATCGTCGGTATCTCTATACCTAGTTCAATCTCGTTACCGGCAAGTCTCTTTACTCGTTCCGTAATACAAGATCCCGTGGCTAACACTTTAGTCACATTGCTTGCAAGGCTTGTTGTGATGTTGTATTACCGAGTGGGCCCTGAGATACCTCTCCGTCACACGGAGTAACAAATCCCAGTCTTGATCCACGCCAACTCAACAGACACCCTCGGAGATACCTGTAGAGCATCTTTATAGTCACCCAGTTACGTTGCGACGTTTGATACACACAAGGTATTCCTCCGGTGTCAGTGAGTTGCATGATCTCATGGTCATAGGAACAGATACTTGACATGCAGAAAACAATAGCAATAAACTGACACGATCATATGCTATGTTCATAGTTTGGGTCTTGTCCATCACATCATTCTCCTAATGATGTGATCCCGTTATCAAATGACATCTCATGTCTATGGCTAGGAAACCTTGACCATCTTTGATCAACGAGCTAGTCTATTAGAGGCATACTAGGGACACAGTGTTGTCTATGTACCCACACATGTATTTGAGTTTCTAATCAATACAATTATAGCATGGATAATAAACGATTATCATGAACAAGGAAATATAATAATAACCAATTTATTATTGCCTCTAGGGCATATTTCCAACAGTCTCCCACTTGCACTAGAGTCAATAATCTAGTTCACATCACCATGTGATTTACAGTGTTATGAATCTAACACCCAATGAGTTTTGGGGTTCGATCATGCTTTGCATGTGAGAGAGGTCTTTAGTCAATGGTCTGCAACATTTAGATCCGTGTGTTCTTTGCAAATCTATATGTCGTACTGCAGATGCTACCACGCTCCACTTGGAGCTACTCCAAATGGTTGCTCCACTATATGTATCCGGATTCCTAGTCAAAGTCATCCGGATTGGTGTTAAAGCTTGCATCGACTTAACCCTTTACGACGAACTCTTTATCACCTCCATAATCGAGAAATATTTCCTTAGTCATCTAGTTACTAAAGATAATCTTGACCGCTGTCCAGTGATCCACTCCTGGACCACTCTTGTACCCCTTGACAGACTCATGGCAAGGCACACACAGGTGCGGTACATAGCATGGCATAATATATAGAGCCTATGGATAAGGCATAGGGGACGACCTTCATCCTTTCTCTTTCTTCTGCCGTGGTCGAGCTTTGAGTCTCACTCAACTCCACACCTTACAAATCAGGCAAGAACTCTTTCTTTGACTGATCCATTTTGAACTCTTTCAAAATCTTGTCAAGGTATGTACTCATTGAAAGTTTTATAAGACGTCTTGATCTATCTCTATAGATCCTGATGCCCAATATTTAAGTAGCTTCATTTCAGGTTTTCCTTTGAAAAACTCCTTTTCAAACAACCCTTTATGCTTTCTAGAAATTCTACATCATTTCCGATCAGCAATATGTCATCCACATAAACTTATCAGAAATTCTATAGTGCTCCCACTCACTTTATTGTAAATACAAGTTTCTCATAAACTTTGTATAGACTCAAAAACTTTGATCACCACATCAAAGCGTATATTCCAACTCCGAGATGCTTGCTCCAGTCCATAGAAGGATTGCTGGAGTTTACATTTTAGCATCCTTAGGACTGACAAAAGCTTCCGGTTGTATCACATACAACCTTTCCTCACGGATACCGTTAAGGAAACAATGTTTTGACATCCATCTGCCAGATTTCATAATTGAAAAATGCAGCAACTGCTAACATAATTCCAACAGACTTTAGCATCGCTACGGGTGAGAAAGTCTCATCGTAGTCAACTCCTTGAACTTGTGAAAAACCCTTTGCCACAAGTCGAGCTTTATAGACGGTGACATTACCGTCCGCGTCCGTCTTCCTTTTAAAGATCCATTTGTTCTGAATGGCCTTTCGCCCTTCAGGTAATACTTCCAAAGCCCATACTTTGTTTTCATACATGGATCCCATCTCGGATTTCATGGCCTCTAACCATTTCTCGGAATCCGGGCCCATCATCGCTTCTCCATAGCTCGTAGGTTCGTCGTTGTCCAACAACATGACCTCTAAGACAGGGTTGCCATACCACTTAGGAGCAGTACGCATCCTTGTCGACCTACGAGGTTAGATAGTAACTTGATCCGAAGCTTCATGATCATCATCATTAACTTCCTCTTCAACTGATGTAGGCTCTACAGAAACATCTTTCTGCGCTGCGCTACTCTCAGGTTGAAGTAAAGGTTCAACAACCTCATCAAGTTCTATCTTCCTCCCACTCAATCTTTCGAAAGAAACTCTTTCTCGAGAAAGGACCCGTTTTAGCAACAAACACTTTGTGCTTGGATCTAAGATAGAAGGTTTACCCAACTGTTACGTTAGGGTATTCTATGAAGATGCATTTGTCCGCTTTGGGTTCGAGCTCATTAGGTGAAAACCCTTTTTCACATAAGCGTCGCCGCCCCAAACATTAAGAAATGACAGCTTAGGTTTCCGCCAAACCAAAATTCATACGGTGTCATCTCAATGGACTTAGATGGTGCCCCTTTTAAAGTGAATGTGGTTGCTCTAATGCATAACCCTAAAACGATAGTGGTAAATCGATAAGAGACATCATAGTTCGCACCATATCCAATAGAGCATGACTACGACAGTCGAACACACCATCACAATATGGTGTTCCAGGTGGCGTGAGTTGTGAAACAACTTCCACATTGTCTTAAGTTGTATACCAAACTTGTAACTCAGATATTCACCTCCACGATCATATCGTAGACTTTTTATCTTCTTGTCACAATGATCTCAAACTTCACTCTGAATTTGTTTGAACCTTTCAAACATTTCAGACTTGTGTTTCATTAAGTAAATATACACATATCTACTCAAATCATCAGTGAAGATAGGAAAATAACGATATCCACCGCACGCTACAACACTCATTGGACCGAACACATCAACATGTATCATTTCCAATAAGTCACTTGCCCGCTCCATCAAACCGAAAAACGGGGTCTTAGTCATCTTGCCCATGAGGCATGGTCCGCATGTCTCAACTGATTCGAAATCGTATGAGTCAAAAGATCCATCAGCATGGAGTTTCTTCATGCGCTTTACACCAATATGACATTTAGCGGCAGTGCCACAAGTATGTGGTACTATCATTATTAACTGTGTATCTTTTGGCATCAATATTATGAACATGTGTATCACTACGATCAAGATTCAATAAACCATTCTCATTGGGCGCATGACCATTGAAGGTATTATTCATGTAAACAGAATAACCATTATTCTCTAACTTAAATGAATAACCGTATTGCAATAAACATGATCTAATCACGTTCATGCTCAACGCAAACACCAAATAACGTTTATTTAGGTTCATCATTAATCCTGAAGGTAGAGAGAGCGTGCGATGGTGATCACATCAACCTTGGAAACACTTCCAACACTCATCGTCACCTCACCCTTAGCTAGCCTCCGTTTATTCCGTAGCTTTTATTTTGAGTTACTAACATTTAGCAACCGAACCGGTATCCAATACCCAAGTGCTAATAGGAGCACTAGTAAGGTACACATCAATAACATGTATATCAAATATACTTCTGTCGACGTTGCCAACCTTCTTATCTACCAAGTATCCAGGGGTGTTCCGCTTCAGCGACCGTTCTCCTCATAATAGAAGCACTTAGTCTCGAGTTTGGGTTCAACCTTGGGTTTCTTTACTGGAGCAGCAACTGGCTTGCCATCCATGAAGTATCCCTCCTTGCCCTTGCCCTTCTCGAAACTAGTGGTTTTACTAACCATCAACACTTGATGCTCCTTCTTGATTTCTACCTTCGCGGTGTCAAACATCGCGAATAGATCAGAGATCATTATTTCCATCCCTGGCCTTTTATAGTTCATCACGAAGCTCTAGTAGCTTAGTGACAGTGACTTGGAGAACTATATCAATCACTATATTATCTGGAAGATCAACTCCCACTCGATTCAAGCGATTGCAGCACCCAGACAATCTGAGCACATGCTCAACGATTGAGCTATTCTCCTTCATCTTGCAGGCAAAGAATCTTGTTGGAGGTCTCATACCTCTCAACACAGGCATGAGCCTGAGATCCCAATTTCAGCTCTTAGAACATCTCATATGTTCCGTGACGTTCAAAACGTTTTGGAGCCTCAATTCTAAGCCGTAATGCATGACGCACTGAACTGTCGAGTAGTCATCGGAACGTGCCTGTCAGATGTTCGCAACATCTACAGACGACGCTAGAGGGGGTGGCGCACCGAGCGGTGCATTAAGGACATAAGCCTTCTGTGCAGCAATGAGGACAATCCTCAGATCACGGACCCAGTCCGCATTATTGCTACCATCATGTTTCAACTCTATTTCTCTAGGAACATATAAAAATTCAAGGGAGCTACAGCGCGAGCTAGTAATCTACAACATAATTTGCAAAGACATTTTGACTCTGTTCATGATAATGAGTTTAGTTAATCATATTACTAAAAACTCCCACTCAAATTGACATCCCTCCGGTCATTCGAGTGACACATGATCCAAATCCACCAACTCAAGTCCGATCATCACGTGAGTTGAGGTGGTTTCAATGGTGAACATCTTCATGTGGATCATATCTACTATATGACTCATGTTCGACCTTTCGGTCTCTTGTGTTCCGAGGCCATGTCTGTACATGCTAGGCTCGTCAAGTTTAACCCGAGTGTTCCGCACGTGCAACACTGGCTTGCACCCGTTGTATGTGAACGTAGAGTCTATCACACCCGATCATCACGTGGTGTCTCAAAACGACGAACTTTCGCAACGGTGCACACTCGGGGAGAACACAATTTTATCTTGAAATTTTAGTGAGGGATCACCTTATAATGCTACCGTCGTCCTAAGCAAAATAAGATGCATAAAAGGATTAACATCACATGCAAATCATAAGTGACATGATATGGCCATGAACTTGTGCTTTTGATCTCCATCTTCAAAGCACCGGCATGATCTCCATCGTCACCGGCATAACACCATGATCTCCATCATATTGATCTCCATCAATGTGTCGCCATGAGGTTGTCTCGCCGACTGTTGCTTCCACGACTATTGCTAACTCATAGCGATAAAGTAAAGCAAAAACGGCGAAAATAATTAAAGACAACCCTATGGCTCCTGCCGGTTGCCGTACTCATCGACATGCAAGTCGTGATATTCTATACAATACATGATCATCTCATACATCACATATATCTCATCATGTAACTGGCCATATCACATCACAACATACCCTGCAAAAACAAGTTAGACGTCCTCTAATTGTTGTTGCAAGTTTTACGTGGCTGCTACGGGTATCTAGCAAGAACAATTCTTACCTACGCAAAAACCACAACGGTGATACAAAAATTGCTATTCAACCTTCTCAAGGACCGCCTTTGTCAAATCCGATCCGACTACAGTGGGAGAAACAGACACCCGCCAGCCATATTTATGCAACGAAGTTACATGTCAGTTGATGGAACCGGTCTCTCGTAAGCGTATGAGTAATGTTGGTCCGGGCCGCTTCATCCCACAATACCGCCGAATCAAGAAAAGACCAAGGGAGGAAGCAATCTGAATATCAACGCCCACAAACTACTTTGTGTTCTACTCGAGATCTCATCTACACATAGACCTAGCTCATGATGCCACTGTTGGGGAACGTTGAATGGGAAACAAAAATTTTCCTACGCACACGCAAGATCTATCCATGGTGATGAGCATCTACGAGAGGGAGAGTGGATCTACATACCCTTGTAGATCGCTAAGCGGGAAGCGTTAAGAAACGCAGTTGATGTAGTCGAACGTCTTCGCGATCCAAATCGCCGAGCGTCCCGCGATCCCATCACGATCCATCTTGCGATCCAATCACGATCCGTCCCGCGATCTCATCACGATCCGTCCCGCGATCAAATCACGAACCGTCTCGCGATCCTGATCACGGTCCTTCCGATCTAGCGCCGAACGGACGCCACCTCCGCGTTCAGCACACGTACAACTCAATGACGATCTCTGCCTTCTTGATCCAGCAAGAGGCAGCGGAGAGGTAGAAGAGTTCTCCGGCAGCGTGACGGCGCGGCGGCGATGGTGGTGGAACAATTCCGGCAGGGCTTCGCCTAAGCACCGCTGAAACTAGACTAGAGGAGAAACCGATCTAGATGAAGTAGAGGGAGCACGTGGCAATTAGGGTTATTTTTCTCCTCTAAATCCTCTAGTATATATAGGAGGGAGGGAGAGGAGGAGGCAGCCTCAAACCCTCAAGGGCTGGCCGAAATTGGAGGTGGAGGAGTCCTACTCCAATCCTACTAGGAGTAGGATTCCTCCTCTCCACTTGGAAACACTTTCCACCTTTCCACCTTTGGGTTTTTTCCACCTCCAGCCACATGGGCCTTAGTGGGGGGCTTGGCCAGCCCACTAAGGGCTGTCTTGACTCCTCCCACAGCCCATGAGGCCCCTTGGGTCGAAATACCCCTCCCGATGGTCCCTGGTACCCCTCCCGGTACTCCCGGTACACTACCGAAGTACTCGAAACTTTTCCGGTGACCAAAACGGGACTTCCTATATATCAATCTTTACCTCCGGACCATTCCGGAGCTCCTCGTGACGTCCGGGATCTCATCTGGGACTCCGAACAACCTTCGGTCACCACCATACATAACTCTACTATACCGAAACGTCACCGAACCTTAAGTGTGCAGACCTTGCGGGTTCGAGAACTATGTAGACATGACCGAGACACCTCTACGGCCAATAACCAATAGCGGGACCTGGATGCCCATATTGGTTCCCACATATTCTACGAAGATCTTTATCGGTTGAACCTCTATGTCAAGGATTCAGTTAATCCCGTATGATGTTCCCTTTGTTCTTCGGTATGTTACTTGCCCGAGATTCGATCGTCGGTATCTCTATACCTAGTTCAATCTCGTTACCGGCAAGTCTCTTTACTCGTTCCGTAATACAAGATCCTGTGGCTAACACTTTAGTCACATTGCTTGCAAGGCTTGTTGTGATGTTGTATTACCGAGTGGGCCCTGAGATACCTCTCCGTCACACGGAGTAACAAATCCCAGTCTTGATCCACGCCAACTCAACAGACACCCTCGGAGATACCTATAGAGCATCTTTATAGTCACCCAGTTACGTTGCGATGTTTGATACACACAAGGTATTCCTCCGGTGTCAGTGAGTTGCATGATCTCATGGTCATAAGAACAGATACTTGACATGCAGAAAACAATAGCAATAAACTGACACGATCATATGCTATGTTCATAGTTTGGGTCTTGTCCATCACATCATTCTCCTAATGATGTGATCCCATTATCAAATGACATCTCATGTCTATGGCTAGGAAACCTTGACCATCTTTGATCAACGAGCTAGTCTATTAGAGGCATACTAGGGACACAGTGTTGTCTATGTACCCACACATGTATTTGAGTTTCCAATCAATACAATTATAGCATGGATAATAAACGATTATCATGAACAAGGAAATATAATAATAACCAATTTATTATTGCCTCTAGGGCATATTTCCAACAGACACATCCTACTGGTCCCCTTGTTTTCTGCCCCGAACTATTGCCTAATGCCGGCATATCTTGAATGGTGTGCAGCAACAACGCATGTAGCCAGAAAAACTCCTTTGTGTAGGCATCATAATAGTTCACACCAGGCAACCACAATGTCTGTAGTTCTTCTACCAGTAACTTAAAGTAAATGTCGATATCATTTCTAGGTTGCTTTGGGCCTTGGATAATCATCGACATCATGATGTATTTTTCTTCATACACAACCAAGGAGGATGGTTATATATGCACAGAAGCACCGACCAAGTGTTGTGTTTGGTGTTCATATCGCCAAATGGAATAAATCCATCAGTACACTCCCCTAGCCATAAATTTCTAGGATCCTTTGCAAAATCTTCAAACATGTCCACGATTTGTTCCCACTGAGCCCCATCTTTCGGGTGCCTCATATATTTATCAGCAGTTCACTCATCATGATGCCACCGCAACCTCTTTGCCTCTCTAGGGTTTGCAAACAAACCCTTCAACCTTGGAATTATAGGCAAGTACCAAACAACCTTGAACGGGATTCCTGTCTCGATCTCTTCATCCATTTTGTACTTGTCCTTTGCTCTCATGCGCTTGTATCATGGGTACTTGCATATGTGACATGAACACTAATCTTTGTAGTCACCGCGGTACAACATACAGTCATTCACACAAGCGTGTATCTTCTGGACTTCAAGTTCCAATGGACAAACAATTTTGTTTGCTTCGTTTGTGCTTTTGGGGAGAACATTATCTTCTGGAAGAATGTCTTTCAAAAGAGTCAACAACTGTGTGAAGGCCTTGTTTGATAGACTGCTTTCTACTTTAAATCTGAGAAGCGTCAATGTGACACTCAACTTGGAATATTTCCTTTTGCAACCTAGATACAAATCTTTCTTGGAGGCTGCATCAATGCTTGGCAGCTCCTTGTACCCGGCCATTTCTTTATCTGGGCCTTGGAAATCTGCAATCTGAGCAGCAAAATCTGGCATCTCATCAAGGTCGGTGATGTCTACTTCACACTCTTGGTTTTTCTTTGGGTTTTTTGGCATGCGAGTCTTCTGTCTGTAGCTTGACGCTTCAGCCCCGAGGTTAGTGTAATAAAGATAGATCATTCACTTAGGTACTGTCAAGACAAGATTCATAATTGTTCCCACATGATACCTACTGTATTCTATCATTCCCATAATTTATATCACTGAATATAAGCTATGGGAACACTAAAACAAGGAAACTATGCATGCAAAACAGAATCTGTCAAAAACAGAACAGTCTGAGAAGATCTGTAGTATAGCCATACTTCCCTGTCTCTAAAATTTCTGAAAAATTAGGACAACCTGAAGAATTTGTATATCAAGACTGTGTAAAAAATTCAGATCATTATCACTCTCCAGTAAAAAATTAAAATTCCTGTACTGGAGTCAAAAGTTTCTGTTTTGGTTCAGCATCAATTCTACTCATCTTGTGAGTCATCCCAAAGGCTTTACTTGGCACTTTATTGAAATAAAAGACACAAAACATGATTACTACAGTAGCTTAATCATGTGAACACACAAAAACAGAAAGTAAAAGTGTTGGGTTGCCTCCCAACAAGCGCTTTTCTTTAATGCCTTTTAGCTAGGCATGATGATTTCAATGATGCTCACATAGGAATAGTATTTGAAACATGTAAGAGAGCATCATGAATATCATGACAAGCACATTTAAGTCTAACCCACTTCCTATGCATAGGTATTTTGTGAGCAAACAATTTATGGGAGCAAGAATCAACTAGCATAGGAAGGCAAAACAAGCATAACTTCAAAACTTTGAACACATAGAGAGGAAACTTGATATTATTGCAATTCCTACAAGCATATGTTCCTCCCTCATAATAATTTTCAGTAGCATCATGAAGGAATTTCACAAAATAACCAGCACATAAAGCATTCTTTTCATGATCTACAAGCATAGAAATTTTACTACTCTCCACACAAGAAAATTTCTTCTCATGACTAATAGTGGGAGTATCATAAAAGAATTGAATACTACAAATTGGTTACACATTAAAAGAGTAATATTCAGTAAAAGGATATTCATAATTATGACAAGTATCATAATAGTAATCATCACTGTTTTTCATCGCATAAGTATCATCACAATAATCATCATAAGTAGGAGGCATGCAATCATTATAACAAATTTGATCATTCAAAGTAGGGGGAATAAAAAGATCATCTTCATTAAGCATAGCATCCCCAAGCTTGGGACAAACATTAATTGCAGCAAATAAATTCTCAAACATGTCATTTTCATCAAACATAGCATCCCCAAGCTTGTGGCTTTGTATATCATAAACATAATCACTCTCATCATTAATAGTATGAATAGCACCAATAGTATAGCAATTATTATCATCATCCTCCAAGTTGGTGCCATAAATATTTTCAAGATTATAAGAAGTATCATTATCTTCCCAATCATAATTATCACAACAAGCAATAGGCATAACAAAATCATCCTCAAGTGTATCATCTTCCACAACTATTTTTGATTCATTCTCATGAGGCTTATCAATAATGGGAGCAACATTATTTGGGAGAGATACCTCTTTACCTTTACTTTTCCTTCTTTTCTTCTTCTTCACCACATTATGTGTGGGTTTATTTAATTCCTCCAAGCTTCTTTTTGAAGAGGTTGGTTGAATAAAAAGCTCCTCCTCGTTACCTGATTCGTCATAAGAAAAAATAGGAGGATATTGGGAAACCTCTTCCCCTTCATTAGTATTCTCTTCATCTTCTATTTGTTTTCTTGTCTTTAAGTAATTGGCAATATAAGGATTCTCAATGCAATTTACCACGCAATACATATAGATTTCATTTATATCAAAATCAATCATTTTCATGAGAACCCAAGCTGGAACATCCTTAGTTTTATGTTTCATTTCTTCATACCCCAAAAATAGACTAAGTTCATTATGATTCTCAAGGGTAATGAGGTTATCACAATTTTTGGACACAATTCGATCATGAAATAATTCACATTGGAAATTAAAATGACCACTTTCATTGCAAAGTTCACAAGGACGGCGAGAAATATCAAGTCTTTCAGCACAAACATATAGCCTCTCTTGCAACCATTTAGTTTCTAAATACTTATGCCTATTACAAAATCTATCTTCCCTTTTAGGCATGTCTTCACAAACTCTATGCACTCCACAAAAATTGACATGCTTCTAAGAAATCTTTTTATCATGACTAGTGCAATCATCATTAGTACTATGGATATTCAAAGAATTCATACTAACAACATTGCAATCATGCTCATCACTCAAAGATTTAGTGCCAAACATTTTATTAACTTCATCTTCTAACACCTGAGCACAATTTTCCTTTCCATCATTTTCACGAAAGACATGAAAAAGATGAAGCATATGAGGCAACCTCAATTCCATTTTTTTGTAGTTTTCTTTTATAGATTAAACCAGTGATAAAACAAGAAACTAAAATATTCAATTGCAAGATCTAAAGATATACCTTCAAGCACTCACCTCCCCGGCAACGGCGCCAGAAAAGAGCTTGATGTCTACTACACAACCTTCTTCTTGTAGACTCGTGTTGGGCCTCCAAGCGCAGAGTTTTGTAGGACAATAGCAAATTTCCCTCAAGTGGATGACCTAAGGTTTATCAATCCGTGGGAGGCGTAGGATGAAGATGGTCTCTCTCAAGCAACCCTACAATCAAATAACAAAGAGTCTCTTGTGTCCCCAACACACCCAATACAATGGTAAATTGTATAGGTGCAGTAGTTCGGCGAAGAGATGGTGATACAAGTGTAATATGGATGGTAGATATAGGTTTTTGTAATCTGAAAATATAAAAACAGCAAGGTAACTAATGATAAAAGTGAGCACAAACGGTATTGCAATGCTTGAAAACAAGGCCTAGGGTTCATACTTTCACTAGTGCAAGTTCTCTCAACAATACTGACATAGTTGAATCATATGTAAATCCCTCACGTGCGACAAAGAGTTCACTCCAAAGTCACAAATAGCGGAGAACAAATGAAGAAATTATTGTAGGGTATGAAACCACCTCAAAGTTATCTTTTTCGACCAATCTTATGAGCTATCCCTATAAGTGTCACGAACAGCCCTAGAGTTCGTACTAAAATAACACCTTAAGATACACATCAACCAAAACCCTAATGTCACCTAGATACTCCAATGTCACCACGAGTACCCATGGGCTTGATTATACGATATGCATCACACAATTTCAGATTCATCATGTTCAATCCAACACAAAGAACTTCAAAGGGTGCCCCAAAGTTTCTACCGGAGAGTCAAGACGAAAACGTGTGCCAACCCCTATGCATAGATTCCCAAGGTCACGGAACCCGCAAGTTGATCACCAAAACATACATCAGGTGGATCAATAGAACACCCCATTATCACCACGGATATCCCATCGCAAGACATACATCAAGTGTTCTCAAATCCTTAAAAACTCAATCCGATTAGAAAACTTCAAAGGGAAAACTCAATTCATCACAAGAAGATAGAGAGGGGAAAACTCCATATGATTCATCTATATTAATAAAGCTCGCGGTACATCAAGATCGTGCCATCTCAAGAACACGAGAGAGAGAGAAATCAAACACATAGCTACTGGTACATACCCTCAGCCCTGAGGGTGAACTACTCCCTCATCGTCATGGAGACCGTCGGGATAATGAAGATGGCCTCCGGTGATGGTTTCCCCCTCCGACAGGGTGCCGGAATGGGCTCCCGATTGGTTTTTCGTGGCTACAGAGGCTTGCGGCAGCGGAACTCCCGATCTAGGTTTGTTTCTGGGGGTTTCTGTATTTATAAGAATTTTTGGCGTCGGAAACAAGTCAAGGGGGGCCACGAGGCGACGACAAGCCAGGGGGGAGCGCCCTAGGGGGGGGGCGCCCCCCAGGCTTGTGGTGGCCTCGTGGCTCTTCTGGCCCAACTCCAATGCCATGTGGGCTTCTTCTGGTCCATAAAAAATCATCGTAAGTTTTTATTCCGTTTGGACTCCGTTTGATATTCCTTTTCTGTAAAACTCAAAAACAAGGAAAAAACAGAAACTGGCACTGGGTACTAGGTTAATAGGTTAGTCCCGAAAATAATATAAAGTTGTAGTAAAATGATTGTAAAACATCCAAGATTGATAATATAACAACATGGAACAAGCAAAAATTATAGATACGTTGGAGACGTATCAGCCGGCGGCCGTCGCTGCCGCCGGAGCCCGCCGCCGCCACCGCGCATCGCCATCGCTGCCTCCTGCGCTGCCGCGCCGCCCCGCGACTGCGCCCTGCCTCCCATGGCCGCCGCCCCAAGCTCCGGCGCCAGGTGGCCCGCCGCAGCGCCGTCCGGCCCCGTCATCGCCAGATCCAGGGAGGCCACCCCCGGATTCGGCCGGAGCTTGCCGCGCCGCCTCGTCGGCCTCCTCCACACCCAGTTGCCGCGCCGCTCGCCGGAGATGCGCCGGCCGGCCACCTCCTCTGCCCCGTCGGATCTGGACGCCGTCGTCCCGGTTCGGCGCCGTCCGCGACCCGCGAACCAAGCAGCCCCGTCCCGCACCGCCTCGTCCAACTTCGCCCCAAGGTGGATTTTTTTCTAAGTTCTTTTCGTCTGCAGTTTTATCATGTATGCATTTGTGACGCGTGTATCTCGATAACCGTGCATCATATGAACATGAATTATATATGAAAACTGCTCTACAGATTGTGCTCTTCATGATAGTGTCACTTGCATGCATATTAGAGATCATCTTCATGCTATAAACTTTGTTGCAAAAGTGCATCCCGTCGTAGATCGCAAATCTGTTATTTTGTTCGATTTGGTGTGGATGATTGCGTCTAATCGGTAGGTCTTTTGCATGTGGTGTTTTCATGAGATATGCCATAGGATATGTCTACTTTCATGCCATGCCTCTGGTTGCTAGGTAGAATTTCATTATCATGTTTATTTCTTGCTCTTAAGTAGCCATCGCGTTAAAACTGAAATCGGTTAACGATGAGTTCCGTTTTGCGAGCATCATACTAAGCAAACCATGCATCCTATGTAATTTTGCCAATGGTATGATTTGAAGTGTGTCATGTCTAGTTGCTGTTAGTGTCCTTGACATGCTCATAAGTGATGGTTATGCTACTGTTATTGCCATGTCTACCTGCCCAATCAAACTGCAATTTTGGGAGATAGCTAAATTTCACCAAGTATGAAACTGTTATTTTGTTGCCATGTCGCCATGTGATTTGCTATCGATCTAGGAGTCTTTTGTGGTTGCCACCAAGGAGTCTTTTGTCAAGCATGTTGTTGCCTATCATTTTGTGCCAATAGTTTACATGAATAGGTTTAGCATCATAATTAATTCTGTTGTCCAATATGTCAATCTGTTAAAAACTGCAACACATGTCTACTCTAATTTTCTCTAAGTCTGAGAATCTATTTTCTTCATAATGCCATATTGTGTTGAGGCTAGTCATGATTCTATGCATAATTAGACCTTGCCACCATGGAATGAATTGTAGTGCATCATGTCTACTACCATGCTGTTAGCTTCCTACCATGTGATCCGTGACTCTTTTGAGTATGATATATGAAGTGGAAATGAAGTGTGTGTTATATGCTACTGCCCCATGCTTAGTTTGTGCATTTTAGAATCTTGTAGCTTGTTGTTTTTATGTGTGCAAAATGACATGTTGCTGTTTTGGACAGATTTGAACTAAAGCTTGTGTTGCTTGCTATTGTTGAACCGTAGCTCCGTTTTGAACGTGTTCCACATGACACTTGACTAGAATCTTATGTAGTTTCATAATATATTGTTGCATCCATGATTTGACATATTTATGGGTGATGTTTGCATGCATTTTGCATTCATGTCATGTTCATCTTGTGTGTGGCATATCTTTTAGGCCGTAGCTCCGTTTTATATGATCTATATATGTAAATCGACTAGAACGACGAGTAGAATTGCATTGTGCATTTTATTTCACTGTTTAATAAATATAAAACATGGTTAGTTCAGATCTGGACCAAATTCATAATTTGCATATGAGGTCACTTCGGAAATACTATAAGTTGTTTCCGACCTCATTTAAGATGCCTAGATAGTGTAGTTTCCTTATGCTTCACCTCTTGCCATGTTTGAAAACATTTAATATTGTTGTGTACCTAAACGGGATTGAACTAAATAATTCAACGTGGAGTTTCGTCAATATGCGACTCGTTGCATATTGAGCTTCACTTAATGTGTAGAAGTTGATTGTTGTGCTTTGCCATGTCATGCATAACATGCATCATATTTGATGTGCATCATGTCATGCATTTGTTGTGGTGTTTATCATGTGTTGATTGTTGTTTCCGGATTGCCTCTTCTCGATAGAGTTCCGAAAGCGTTCGGAGTGTGAGGATCCATTTGACTATGTGGTTCGTCTAGTTCATAGATTCGTTCTTCTTCCAAGTGGGGTCTCAGGCAAGATGATCATTTCCCTGGATACCATTACTATCATTGCCATGCTAGATGTCTCATTTTCTATCACTTGTCTCGCTACCTACCACTTGTTGTCTAGCCTCTCAAATTGCCATGATAAGCCTCTAACCCCTCCACAACCTAGCAAACCATTGTTTGGCTATGTTACCGCTTGCTCAGCCCTTCTTATAGCGTTGCTACTTGCAGGTGCAAGCTCTTTCCATGTGCAACATGAATATTTTGTTATATCACAATATTATTGCTATTTAATTTAATGCACATATATACTTGGTAAAAGGTGGAAGGCTTGGCCTTTTGCTCGGTGTTTTGTTCCACTTTTGCCATCCTAGTTACTTGTGTACCAGTGTTATGTTCCATATTTGCGCTCCTATCATGCTCGGGGTTGTTATGGGGACCCCCTTGATTTTCGTTTTGGGATAAAACTTACCTGGCAAGGCCCAACATTGGTACTACATTTGCCTAATAACTAATACAATTGCATAGGGACTTTCCGGACCCCGTGGATAATTAATCAACAACCCGGGCCAGTGCTCCTCATGAGTGTTGGTCCAAACTGAGCGATGTCCGGCGCCCCCTGGTCACCCGGGGTCTCAGCCAACCCGACGTCTTGCTCATCCGGTCGTACCCTGAGAACGAGATACGCGGCTCCTACCGGGTTTAGTCGGTACGCTGGGCAGCCTTGCTGTATTTGTTTTACCTTTCTCAAACATCTTGTGCGAGGAATTTTGGGAATACTTCGGGCTATCTCGAGGTTGCGGTTTTCCAATGGAATTGCCTAGGAAGTCACGGGATTCATGGTCGAGGTTATTCCTGCGGCGTGTGGTTAGTTTGTGATGGATGAGTTGGAGCACCCCTGCAGGGTTAAATCTTTCGGAAAGCCATACCCACGGTTACGTGGCAACTTGGAAACTTTGTTTAACACCCGGTCATAACAAACTTGAAGTAAACTCAAATAAAATACACCAACCGTGTGCGTAACCGTGACTGTCTCTTCTCGTGATTTCTGAACCGAGAGAGAACACGGTGGGGTTATGTTTGACCGTAAGTAGGTGTTCAGGATCACTTAGTGATCATTACTAGTACACGTTCGTTCATACGATGATCACCCCCCCTTGTTCTTGTACTCGTAAGTTAGCCACCCCAAATAAATGCTTAGTGCTTGCTGCAGCCTCACCACTTAACCATACCTCACCCATTAAGCTTTAATAGTCTTGATACCCTTGGAAATGAGATTGCTGAGTCCCTGTGGCTCACATATTACTACAACAACAGTTGCAGGTACAGGTAAAGCGATGATTTGATGTGAGCGCGATGCTTGTTTGATTTGGAGTTCTTCTTCTTCTTCTTCTTCATCGATCATAGGATGGGTTCCAGGCGGCAGCCTGGGATAGCAAGGATGGATGTCATTTTATCATTTGTTTTCGTCCGTAGTCGGACCCTACTCTTCTGTATGATATTTGGATATGTTGTTGTATTGATGTGATATTGATGTAGCTTGTGGCGAGTGTAAGCCAATTCCATATACTCATCTCTTCTTTACATGTACTTGTAATGATATCCATTCTTGCGACACGGCGAGATGCGCTTGTATCCCTGTCGAGGCCCTCGAGCCAAAATAAGGATAGGATCGCATCTTGGGCATGACACTACACCGGTTGAAGAGGAAGCTAATGATAGTCATCATGAGACTTCGAATCACATTACTACTGAACTTCGTAGGTCGACAAGGACACGTACGCTCCTGAGTGGTTCGGTAAACCTGTCTTGGAGGTCATGTTGTTAGATAACGGTGAACCTACAAACTATGAGGATGCGATGATGGTCCTGGATTCCAACAAATGGTTAGAGGGCATGAAATCCGAGATAGGATCCATGTATGAAAACAAAGTATGGACTTTGGAGGACTTACCTGATGGTCGCAAGGCCATTCAGAACAATTGGATCTTTAAGAAAAAGACGGACGTCGACGGTAATGTCACCGTCTATAAAGCTTGACTTGTCGCAAAAGGGTTTTTGAAAGTTCAAGGAGTTGACTACGATGAGACTTTCTCACTTGTAGCAATGCTTAAGTTCGTTAGGATTATGTTGGCCATAGCTGCATTTTTCGATTACGAGGTCTGGCAGATGGATGTCAAAACAGCGTTCCTTAATGGTTTCCTATCGGGGTAAACAAACAGTGGTGTTCATTCCCCCTGACTTGTGCACAGACAGACAGCCTTCGGCCCCCATGAGCAAAAACCCGTTGGGAAGGCTACCACGCCTCCAAGGAACGTTCAAGAACCAAGCCAACCCGGCAACAATCAAGACAAGACTTCAACAAGCTCAACGCGGCAGCCCATGCCTGGACTGTAGCGCACCAGGCGCGTCCCCGACGCTTGCCAGGGGTCCAGGGCGCATGCGCGCCTTTTCCAGAAGACCCGGCAAGCCACTCCCCGGCAGGCACGAGCCAACCGGCCACCTATCCACCGCATCGCTATGCCTGTCACTTATCGATGCGGTGTCGAGCCCTCAGGAGGCTAATCAGCTTTCGCTAAGCACATGGCGACACATCGGAATGCAAGTTACGCTCAGTTGACACCCGCCCGGCAGCGTGTCAAGACCACAAGCAACGACCGACCAAGCGGTGGCAAGAGCTTGCCGGGGATGCACCCCCGAGCGCCACCTAGGCAGGTAATCATGGCATTTTGTCCTAAATGCCAGAGTTAGGTATGATAGCTCTGCTTAGCTATCTAATCAATAGATAATGACTGTTTTGCCATTGTGATAACCCCTTGCACTATAAAAGGAGGCCCAAGGCTACCTAGCTCAGGACTCGGACGCCCAAACACTTGTACTCGCGTAGCAGCTCTTTCCCCGACTGCAGTCCTTGCCGAGGTTACGCGCTGTGCATTCTTCGTGTTCCCCCAATCAATCGACCAAAAAGCAGGAGTAGGGTTTTATGCTTAGCAGCAGGCCGAACCTGGGTAAATGCCTGTGTGCTGATCGTTGCGCCGGCTCATGCTCTCCGCTCTTCGTTCAATGTGACCCCCCTTGCCGAACCACAAGGGCCTCTGGTCCCATAGGTGATCGTGAGCATCCGTGCCCCGACATCTTTGGCACGCTAGGTATGGGCGGCGTGCATCATTTGCGCGAACCCGAGTTCGTGAACGGCGAATCGACCTCCATCATCATCTTCTTCAACAATGGTTCCCAAGAAGAAGACTAGCATTGCCGCGCATCCTTCCACTTCAAAGGCTCCCTCGCACACAGCCGCGAGCGCGGCGGGCAACACGGCGGCCGCAAGTGAAGAAGGCACTGTGGGCAACACAGCTGTCGCAGGCGGCGCCGCCGTCATGTTCTCCACGGCCGAGACCGGAGCAAAGAACATCGGAAGGAAATGGGTCCACTCGACCCTAGGGAGATATGGCGTAATCCAGCAGGCCAAGGGGAGAAAGAGGTACCTGGCCATATCTTTCTCCCTCCTCCTTCCCCGCCTATGGCTAGCTCTGCGCGGCGATGATGTCGTCAGTGTCGATAAGCTCGCATGAGGTTTGGTCTTGCATTTGTATCACCAGGGGATGAGTCCTGAACCAAATGCTAGAGTATATTCGCTGGTAGACGCTCCTGGCTGGCGAACCACGGCAAGGTCTCGTACGCCCATCGTGGGTCGCCACGGGACCGTTGGGTGCGAAGAAAAAGGGGGGAAGAAGTGGCCATACCTGCTTCCTTTTCCATTCCCGAATTAATCACGAATATCGCATTAACCCGGCAGGCTCCTGCCGTGGACCGTATGCGTGACTAATGGGTCTTTAAATACCCCCATTTTGCTCTTCTCTACACCCCTTCTCTTTCAGGGCTGCGATGAGCACATGCTTGCGTGCGTACCGTAAGGAGCACGGGAGAGAGAAGACACCAGGACAAAATGAAAAGCCATGACAAAAGCTAAGTTGACTCACATAATCAACTTCCATTAAGATATACGTTTGTATGTCCCTTCGCCGAACCAAAAGGTTTCGTATGCTAAACCTTGTGTGTGACAGAACCTTACTGTGTTCGTTCGTGCCCGTGTTTTGTTTCGAGCCTGCTCAACAAAACATGCGGCAGCGTCAACACTGCCAAAGGTAATCCCGCTGGCAGCATGCTCTTGCCAGCAGAAAGCTAAGGACTTGTTCCTCAAAGCAATTCCCGGCAACACGTCGTTGGCGGGTAACTAGAAACGCGCAATGGTGATTATCATACGAACACCGGAAGGGAAACGAAGGGCATAGTATGCGATTACACAAAAACATCAGTTTAGCAAACTATAAAATGAAGAAAGTTCACGCCCTAATACGAGATACCTACTGTGTCTTAAGTACAGGGCAACATAGCGACAAGGAAGGCATAAAGCTAGCTCCGGTGGCTCCCCTGGGTCCTTGAAACTTTGAGGATCCTGTCGGCGAGAGGGCCGGCCTTTTCCGTGGCGGCTGAGGTGTCGGCACCCGACGGCAGCTTCTTGAAACCATCAGAAAGATCGAGCTCCGGATGGAAGAAGGCAAGGTTGCTCAAGACCAGGAAGAGGGCATCGCGTGCTAGCTTCCGGGATTCATTGGCAAAGGAGGCAGCCCTGTCCTCCTTATACGTCTTCAACCCTTCGATCAGGCCGTCAAAGAAGAGTGTCAGCTTGACACTTGGAGCTTCATGTTTGCTGACAGAATAAGCCCAGCTCTTCATGTCCATCTTGGCAATCTGGGCAGTGAGCCGCTCGGCGATGTCCACCATGTTCTTGATCCATAGGTCACGCTGTTCAACCAAGTTCTCCAGTTTTTCCTCGGCGTCTTTCTGAAGTGTCTGTGCACAGGTCACATCTGTCAGCAGCAGTTTCTCGCGAGCCCCAGCTGATTCAAGGCCACTTTCCAAGGAAGCAAGCCTGGATTTCATTTCGGAAATGGTGCCGTTAGCAGCATCGAGGTCCTGACGCCTGGAGGAAAGCTGTGATTGCACCTCTTCCAGAGTTGCCGCTGCCTTTCGCGCCTCCTCTTTGAGGGTCTCGACCTCCCTGGCACTCCCACTACTAGGAAAAGGGCTATAGCAAATATGGACATTAATGGCGCACCATGTGTAGGTACGTCATTAGTGTCCATATCACTAATGGCGCACCACACCAACGGTGCGCCACTACTAACAAATTTTTTTTTTATTTTTTTCCAAAACTAGTAATGGCGCACCAGGGTCTAGTGCGCCATTACTAGTTTCAACTAGTAATGGCGCACCACACACTCTGTGCGCCACTACTGACAAATTTTTTTTTACTTTTTTTTTTCAAAACTAGTAATGGCGCACCAGGGTATAGTGCGCCATTACTAGTTCAAACTAGTAATGGCGCACCAGGGTATAGTGCGCCACTACTAACAAAACTAACAATTATTCTTTTTTTTTTTTGCAAAACTAGTAATGGCGCACCACATGACAGGTGCGTCATTAGTAACCAGGGTTACTAATGGCGCATTTTAAGGTGGTGCGCCATTGGTAACCTGAGAGCAGCTAGATATTTTGGACAGCCACCAACCACACTCACTTTCCCCACTTCATTACTAACTTTGACAAATTTCACCAAATGCACCCCCCCCCCCGTGGACCGCCTTTTCAGTTTTAAAAAAAATAAAAGAAAATGATGGAAATGTCAAAAAAATAAAAGAAAATAAGTTTCCCATGTGATATGTGGTCTAGTTGTTGGGAAAATTTACAAATATGAATTTCGACTTTATTTGCAAAATCTCTCTGGAATTTAGTAAAATGGGCATAACTTTTGCATACGAACTCGGATTAAAAAGTTTTTTATATGAAAAATCATCTACTCGAAAAGTTACATCCGAATTCAACCGGGGGAACCCCGTTGAAGATTTTTAGAATCCCCAAAAACCTAACAGAATAAAAGATACGGGGCTTTTAAGATCTAGAGGGGGGAAAATGAAAAAAAATTCAAACTTAGTAATGGCGCACCATCTGCTAGGTGCGCCACTAGTAACAGAAAAAAAAAATTGGTTTCAAATTTTTTTTTTGGAAAAAATGTTCAAAATATGATACGTAATATGACCGGGAAGTTTGAAATATTTTTTTAAAATTTCATCACACTCATGAACATGAACAAAGTCCTAGACATCAACAAGGTTTAATAGGATTGATATGATAGATATATCAACAAGTGCTTGTTAAGTGAGCTGGTGCTGGGGTTGGATAGAACTGAGAAGTTAAGCGTGCTCGGGCTAGAGTAGTGTGAGGATGGGTGACCTTCCGGGAAGTTTGACCACGGAGTGCGATTTGACTTGAGATTAAGCATATTGACCCGAGATTAAGCCATAGTGACCTGAGATTAAAAAAACGAAAAAAAAAATTGAATTTTTTTTTCAGATAGTAATGGCGCACTTCTAGGCATAGTAATGGCGCACTATAGGTGCGCCATTACTATCTGTGATAGTAATGGCGCACCAAATGTGCGCCATTACTAACAGTTACTAATGGCGTGATGATAGTGGCGCACCTATAGTGCGCCATTAATAGCCAAAATAGGTGCGCCACTAACAGCCTTTTTTCTAGTAGTGATCCGGCAAGATCCTCTATCAGCTTGATCAGTTGGGCTTCAAATTTGGCCTTAGCGGCAGATGCGGCAGCCATCTCGTCAGCCATCTTCTTCAGTTGTGCAGTAGACTCCAAGGAAAGTGCATCAAGAGCGGTCTTGTGGCCATCTTCCAGCTCCCTGGTACACTGTCGAACACGGTCCTCCAGCTCCTCATCCTTGGCGCAGAGGGTGGCCTCGAGGTTCCCTTCCCGGAGGGAGATGCCATCCTCTTTGGCGTCCAGAAGCGCCTCGCGCTCTGCCAGACGGGCCTTCCAGGCGGTAACATCCTCATTAGCCATGGATAGCGTCTCGTGCTGCCTCTTGAGAGAATGGATCTGCCAATTGTACTAGTCCCATAGTTTGCTCCCTTTGCTCCTCAACTGCTGATCCACAAGCTCGGCCGAGTCTCGCTGCTCCTTGACCGTCTGCAATTGGAGGCTGTACCTGCTCTGCACATCCTTAAGCCCTGCTGCTATGGACTCCAGAAAAGCCAAGTCCTTGGCAGCGTCAGCAGTGCTGTGAGTCCCTTTGATCCTCTGGGATAGTGGCGCCAGGATCTTGTTAATCTCTTCGTCATGGTCTGCACCCAATGAGAAGGGCGAGCCGGGGACTGTGTGGCTTAACGAAGCGGTGAACAACGCCAGATGACTCCGCGAGGACTGTAGGGCTGATGCCAGGAGATAACTGGACGAGGAAGGCTTCATGGTTTGGAGGGGAGTTTTCTCTTCGACCACTAGGCCTGGGCAGGTCACGCTGCCGGGATTTTGTTCCGCTCCTTCCAAAGGCCCAGGAATATCCCCGGTAGCCGAACCATGTTCTTGAGTGGTGGCAATCTTCATCGCTTCCTCGTCAGCATCCTTCCCAATACCAGCGACCTCCTCCAGCAGTTCAGGCTCTTCAAAAATCGGGACTGCAGAATAGAGCAACGAAACAGAAGTATGGAAATCAAGAATCAATAAAGTATATAAGGAAAAGGTACGGAAAAAACAAGAGCACAGGCAAGAGGGATATCCGAGGGAGACTGCTGCGGGAAGACCTCTCCTTCCCAGGCAACATTAGTTGCTGGCGTGCGGTCTGTCGCCATCCTTTCGGCAATGACCCTTGCACGAGCAGGCTCCTGGGCGGAGGCACTTGCCGGCGAATTCTCCCCGCGGGCAATGGTTGACGGGGAATATTGGAGAAGAGGCTCCTCTTGGTGAGCCTCCCTCCGATCTTCCTCTCCCGTTTCCCTGGCGGGTGAAGGAAGGCGTCCTTCTTCATCCCCGCAAGCAGACGAGGCCTGCACTCGGGTTTCACGAGGAGGACTGGGCTGGGGGCTAGACACGGGGTTCTCTCCCGCGTCTCCCGCAGGGCCTCTGCCTACCGCAAAGTCCGACCCCGTTGTGGATTTAGCCCTCTTGACCCTGTGCACAAGAGTCTCCTCATCTTCGTCCCTGCCAAGATCAACCATACAAGATCAGTCAGGAAGATTAAAGATTAAAAGCCTTCTGACAGAAGCTGAGATCAGCTAGACTCACTCCGGGGCAAGGAGCATTGAGCCCAGCTCGTATGACGCGGGCGGTGGAGTCGCCCAGCCCCTCTTCAGAGTTGGGGGACATGGCTTGACGGAGCGACCAAGACTGCCGGCAAGGGCGAGCCTAGAGGAGGAGTTGGGCTTGACGGGTGGCTGGGATCCACCCCATGCACCTTCCGTTGCTTGGCGGGGGACACCTTGACTTGGGCAAGGCGGGAGGATTGGCGACGTGCTACTTCGCGGCCGCTGCCCTTAGCAGTCATCTTCTTCACCTTCAAGGAACCACGCGAAGATGCGGGGGCCGTTGACTCCCGGCTGGCGAGTAGACGGAGGCGGCGACCCGGCTCCGGGGCCTAGGGCCCCTCTTCAAGCCCCTCCTCTACCACCTCCGGAGCCTTCGCCCCCTCCACTTCGCCCTCCGCCTGGGTCCCTGTTGCCGCGGCTTGGAAGCCACAGGCCCCGACAAGCTCCAGCCCGGCAGACTCCTCCAGAGCAAGATTTTCACCCTCCTCCTCAGAAGAACCGTCGTCCCTGGACTCCTCTCCTCCGGAAGCTACTCCCCTGGCGGTCCTGACGGTCTTGTCTTCTGCGATTCGTCCGGAGACATAGACTATCTCCGCCTCCCTGGTTGGCACAGTCAAGTTGTCCTCCGGTTTGGAGGATCTCTCCTCTAAAGTGGAGACCCACTCCATCTCGCTCTCTAGGGCAGGCAGCTCCCAATCAAACTTAACACCGGAAGCATCGCAATCTGGTATCCATTGGAGGATCTGGTTCCGGGCGGAATTGCGGTGCAACGGGATGACTCTCACCGGCAGACGGTGTGTCCCGAAACGGCCAAACAACTGGTCACACATCCAGCCATGGCCGTAAGCTATCAAGTTGTTGGTGGGACCAGGATATAGGCGCATCCAATCGGCGGGACCATTGAACTCCCAAGCAAACTTGTCCCTCTTCTACAAAGGAGCGATGCGGCGACGGAGGAAGTCTGCCCCCACATGCTCAATGCATAGCCTGACAGCCTTAAGGCGGACAATCCTGTTCAGCGCCAGGCGGAGTTTGCTATCAGAAGAGCCCAGCTTCCCCCAATCGCTGCCGCGTGTAGCGCATTCAGTCCGCGCTCGGCAGAACGTGGTGGCTTTGTCGTCCTTGATCCAGCACCAGTTGCCCCTCCATTCTTCCCACTTCCCGCGCAGCTGTCCGGAAAGGTACTCCTTCTTGTCCCGGGGGATCCAGCTTATGTTCCCCGAGCGATGGGATTTGTCCTCAATCCGAGGAAGGAAGAAGTGCCTGAACAAGTCTACAATTTGGGCAACTCCAACAAAGTTCTCGCACAGATGGACAAATATCGCCATGCAAGACATCACATTGGGCGTAAAATCCAGAAGGTGGAATCCATATGCTGCCATCATGGCGCAGAAGAAATCAGAGAAGGGAGGGGCAAGGCCGCAGTGAAAGTACGCCCAAAAGAAGTGGTATGAATCTGAGGGCTTCTTCTCCTTGGGGCTGTTCGGCAAAACCTGGGGTGCTCCATGCCCCTTTGTCGCCCGCCCCCACATATAGGCATACCTCTTGATCAGGGTGTTGCCATCCAGGCTCGACAGAGAGATAACCACATCTCCCTGCCGCCGCCTCTCGAGCTCTTCCGCCTTCTTCTTCCTCTCCTTGACCACTAGGTCCGTCGATGCGTCCGCCTGCTCTCGAGCTCTTCCGCCTGCTTCCCCTTGTTCTGGCGGCGCTCGGTAAACCAAGAGTGGCGGTGGGAGCAGTTCTTTGGCTTGAGGAGGAAGATGAAGGACGGAGAAAAGGGTGCGAATGAGCAGAGCCCCTGTGTGTTGTCCTTTTTATTTTAAGGGACCCACACGGGGGCTGGCTCTTCGCAATCTTTTCGGAAAACTGCCGTTTTATTACTGGCAGTTCTTTTTATTCTCCAACGGCTCCCGTTCACGACCCCATGACCCGCGATAATTGCGCGGAGTGGATGTGGGTGGAAGGACAAGATCCCTTCGACGCGTGTCCGTGCACTGTTTGGGGCCTAACCCAACGTGCCAAGCGACACGTATGGCTCAGGCCCGGGGGTTTCTGTCGGGGTAAACAAACAGGGGTGTTTATTCCCCTGACTTGTGCACGGACAGACAGCCTCTGCCCCCCACGAGCAAAAACCCATTGGGAAGGCTACCACGTCTCCAAGCAACATTCAAGAACCAAGCCAACCCGACAACAATCATGGCAAGACTTCAATAACCTCAACGCGACAGCCCAAGCCCGGACTGCAGCGCGCCAGGCATGTTCCCAGCGCTTGCCGGGGGTCTAGGGTGTGCACGCGCCTTTTCCAGAAGACCCGGCAAGCCACTCCTCCGCAGGCGCGAGCCAACCGGCCACTGCTCCACCGCATCGCTACACCTGTCACTTATCGATGCAGTGTCGAGCCCTCAGGTGGCTAATCAGCTTTCGCTAAGCACGTGGCGACACATCGGAATGCAAGTTACGCTCAGTTGACACCCGCCCTGCAGCATGTCAAGACCATAAGCAACGACCGGCCATGCGGTGGCAAGAGCTTGCCGGGGATGCATCCCCGAGCGCCACCTAGGCAGGTAATCATGGCATTTTGTCCTAAATGCCAGCGTTAGGTATGATAGCTCTGCTTAGCTATCTAATCAATAGATAATGACTGTTTTGCCATTGTGGTAACCCCTTGCACTATAAAAGGAGGCCCAAGGCTACCTAGCTTAGGATTCGGATGCCCAAACACTTGTACTCGCGTAGCAGCTTTTCCCCGACAGCAGTCCTTGCCGGGGTTAGGCGCTGTGCGTTCTTCGTGTTCCCCCAATCAATCTACCAAAAAGCAGGAGTAGGGTTTTACGCTTAGCAGCGGCCCAAACCTAGGTAAATGCATGTGTCCTGAACGTCGCGCCGTCTCATGCTCTCCACTCTTCGTGCAACGTGACCCCCCTTGCCGAACCACAAGGGACCTCTGGTCCCATAGGTGATCGTGAGCATCAGTGCCCCGACATTTCCTTAAGGAAGAGTTGTATATGATGCATCCGAAAGGTTTTGCCGATCCTAAAAATGCTAACAAAGTATGCAAGCTCCACCGATCCATTTTATGGACTGGTGCAAGCTTGTCGGAGTTGGAATCATCGCTTTGATGAGGTGATCAAAGCGTTTGGGTTCATACAAGTTTATGGAGAAGATTGTATTTACAAGAAAGTGAGTGGGAGCTCTATAGCGTTTCTAATATTATATGTGGATGACATATTGCTGATTGGAAACAATATATAATTTTTGGAAACTGTGAAGATATATTTGAACAAGAGTTTTTCAATGAAAGACCTCGGAGAAGCTGCTTACATATTAGGCATCGAAATCTATAGAGATAGATCTAGACGCTTGATAGGACTTTCACACAGTACATACCTTGATAAGGTTTTGAAGAAGTTCAAAATGGATCAGTCTAAGAGGGTTCTTGCCTTTCCTACAAGGTGTGAAGTTGAGTAAGACTCAATGCCCAGCAATGGCAGAAGATAGAGAAAAGATGAGAGTCACCCCCTATGCTTCAGCCATAGGCTCTATCATGTATGCAATGATGTGCACAAGACCGGATGTGAGCCTTGCCATAAGTATGGCCGGAAGGTTTCAAAGTAATCCCGGAGTGGAACACTGGACAACGGTCAAGAATATCCTTAAGTACCTTAAGAGGACTAAGGAAATGTTTCTCGTATATGGAGGTGATCAAGAGCTCGTCGTAAAGGGTTATGTCGATGCTAGCTTTGACACATATCTGGATGACTCTAAGTCTCAAACCAGATACATATTTATTCTGAATGGTGGAACGGTAAGATGGTGCAATTCCAAGCAAAGCGAGTACATAGCTTCTTCAGAAGTAGAGAAGGAAGGAGTCTGGATGAAGCAATTCATGACAGATCTCGGAACTATGTATAGTGTGCTGGATCTGATGACTCTCTTGTGTGACAACATTGGTGCTATTGCTCTAGCCAAAGAGCTTGGGTTTAAAAAGAGGACCAGAAATATAAAGCGTCACTTCAATTCCATCCACGATTACATCAAGGAGGAGGAGCTAAACATTTGCAAAGTACATACGGATGTGAATGTTGCAGACCCATTGACTAAACCCCTCTCAGGAGCAAAACATGATAAGCACCAGAACTCTATGGGTGTTAGATTCATTACAATGTAAAGCTAGATTATTGACTCTAGTGCAAGTGGGAGACTGTTGGAAATATGCCCTAGAGTCAATAATAAAGTGGTTATTATTATATTTCCTTGTTCATGATAATCGTTTATTATCCATGCTAGAATTGTATTGACCGGAAACTGAAATACATGTGTGGATATATAAACAACACTCTGTCCCTAGTGAGCCTCTACTAGACTAGCTCATTGATCAAAGATGGTTAAGGTTTCCTAACCATAGACATGAGTTGTCATTTGATAACGGGATCACATCATTGGGAGAATGATGTGATGGACAAGACCCAACCATAAGTATAGCATTTGATCGTATCACTTAGTTTATTGCTACTGCTTTCTTCATGTCAAGTATCTGTTCCTAAGACCATGCGATCATGCAACTCCCGGACACCGGAGGAATACCCTATGTGTACCAAACATCGCTTCGTAACTAGGTGATCATAAAGGTGCTCTACAGGTATCTGCGAAGGTGTCTGTTGGGTTGGCATGGATCGAGACTGGGATTTGTCACTCTGTTTGATGAAGAGGTATCTCTGGGCCCTCTCGGTAATACAACATCACAAGAAGCTTGCAAGCAATGTGACTAAGGAGTCAGTCACGGGATCTTGTATTATGGAATGAGTAAAGAGACTTGCCGGTAAGGAGATTGAACTAGGTATGAGATACCGACGATTGAATCTCGGGCAAGTAACATACCAACGACAAAGGGAACTGCATACGGGATTGACTGAATCCTTGACATCGTGGTTCGACCGATAAAGATCTTCGTGGAATATGTAGGAACCAATATGGGCATCCAGGTCCCGCTATTGGTTATTGACCGGAGAGGTGTCTCGGTCATGTCTACATGATTCTCGAACCCGTATGGTCCGCACGCTTAACATTTGGTGATGCTAGAGTAGTATTGGGATATTTACATTGGTGACCGAATATTGTTCGGAGTCCAGGATGAGATCCCGGACACCATGAGGAGCTCTGGAATGGTCCGGAGCTAAAGATCTATATACGGGAAGTCATATTCAGGGTTCCGGAAAATGTTCGGGTTTTTTCGGTATTGTACCAGGAAGGTTCTAAAAGGTTCCGAAGTGGGGCCCACCTGCATGGGTACCCACATGGACATGGCTAGTGGGGAAAGTCCCCACACCCCTAGTCTAGGAGCAACAAGATCCCCCCTAAAATGAATAGGATCATATCCCGAAAGGATAAGATCAAGATCCCTAAAAAGGGGGGATAGTAATCGATGGGGAAGGAAAGGAGGGAATTCCTACCTCCCCCCTTGACCAACGACCCTAGGGGCTTGGAGGGCAATCCACCAGCCCCTACCACGCCTATATAAAGGTGGGGAGGTGCTAGGGGGATGCACACCCTCCCACGGACGTGGCCCTCCTCCCGTCTCTCCCGTTTCTTCCTGGTACGTCTTTCCGGAAGTGCTTGGTGAAGCCCTGTCGGCACTACGACACCACCATCTCCACCACACCGTCGTGTTGGTCGAGATATCATCTACTAATCCTTCCTTGCTCGCTCGATCGAGGAGGCGGAGACGTCATTGAGCTGCACGTGTGCAGAACGTGGAGGTGTCGTTCGTTCGGCGCTTGATCAGAACAGGCCGCGATTGGATCGTGAAGACGTATGACTACATCAACCGCGTTTCTAAACGCTTCCGCTTAGCGATCTACAAAGGTATATAGATGCACTCCCCCTCTTGTAGCTATACATCTCCATGAATAGATCTTGCATGTGCATAGGAAATTTTTTGTTTCGCATGCAACGTTCACCAACATACGATGGCTCGGAGGACAGTCACTTCCCCTCTCTCCTTTGGCGCCCACTTCGAATCGGGGCAGGCCATCGTCGAGATGGTCCACCGGGCTATAGCCAATGTTCCTGGCTGCCCCCCGCCCACTCCTTGCAGGTGGTGGTGGATCCCCCTACCCCTACCTCCGGTGGCCGTGGGCTCCCCGGAGCACTCTTCCGGTGGGAGCGACATCTCCAGCATCGGTTTGCTGGTGATCCCGGTGTCGTCTCCTCGCTCCCCCACCTCGACCCCGACGTCCTCCCCCTTACCGACCCTGATATCGTGTCTGAGGCACCTATGACCCTCTCCGACGACGATACCGGTCTTCCGCTGCTGAGCCCGGTTTCCGCTTCACCCACTCAGACTGTTGCCGATCCTGCGCCTGGCCAGGTAAAGGAGCTGGTGGCCTCCGTGGCCATTGTGGTTGATGTCGCCAGCTCTCCTTCGAGGCCCCCCGCCTGCCCCAGGCTCCTCCACCGTCGCCGCCCCCTGGGCCCATCTCCAACGGCCCACCGTCATCGGCTGCTGCTTCGGTGCTGGTGACTTTGGTGGTGACCACCCCGCTGGTCGCACACCCTCACCCTCTGCAAACGGTTGCCTACTTCAGGAGGGGTAGATTGACCTCGACACCGGTGATGTGCATGGAGCATAGTGTGTGGATTGATGCTGCTCGGCCTCCGGGCAACCCGGCCCTGCCCATCCCGGAGTGGTCGGAGCTCCCGGCCGTGACACGCAACCTCGAGCCAGGTACCCCAGACATCCCAGCCATTCCTCCAACTCCTCGCTGTCCGCTCTCGAGTCTGCCCTACTAGGCCATCTAGCTAAGGTACCAGCACACTCGGCCATCGTCTTTAGGGGGGAGGTAGATCCCCCTAGTTCAGATCAACGCGATTCGCGCCTGGGAAATTCTGGATGGGCGCCTGGCAGAGACCCGTGCTCGCCTAGTCCATGGCCACAGAGTCTAGCAGGTTGCCCCCCTCACGGGCGGCCGCTCGGACCTCGACAGCTTCCACTGAGGTCTGGGGCCACACCCGCTCCCGCGCCGCTGCCCTTCGTGCACAAAGTGCCTCCCGTGTCTTGGGGTCAAGCAGCCCCCCGATGGCGCCCTGATGCGGACCCTCTTTTGGAACATCCGTGACTTCGGCCAAGATGCACGGTGCCATCAACTCATCGAGTACATGATGATGAGTGAATAGACATTATGGCCATCCAGGAAACCATGTGCATGGAGTTTTCCTTGTCCGAACTCGAGCAACTTAGTACTCACTTGTTTTCCTATCAATGGCTCCCTTCTAGTGGGATTGCCGAAGGATTCCACCTTCGAGGTGAGTAGCATGGACCGGGGTGAGTTTATTTGTAAGTATGGAGGTCTTTGAGCAGGCCCTAAACTTCAACTGGGAGATCATAATTGTGTATGGCCCTACCGACCACTGATATGTCTCCAACGTATCTATAATTTTTGATTGTTCCATGCTATTATATTATCTGTTTTGGATGTTTTATATGCATTAATATGCTATTTTATATTATTTTTGGGACTAACCTATTAATCTAGAGCCTAGTGCTAGTTTCTGTTTTTTCCTTGTTTTTGAGTATTGCAGATAAGGAATATTAAACGGAGTCCAAATGGAATAAAATCTTCGCGATGATTTTTCTTGGACCAGAAGAAACCTGCCAGACTTGGAGATGAAGGCAGGAGACCTGCCGTGGAGTCACAAGCCACCAGGGCACGCCATAGGGGGGGGGCGCCCCCTGGCTTGTGGCCCCCCAGCAGATCTCCTTACCCTATTATCCGGCCTATAAATTCCCAAATATTCCCTGGATACCAAAAAGAGCCACGATAATACTTTTCCGTCGCCGGAAGCCTCTGTTCCCGTGAGATCCCATCTTGGAGCCTTTTCCGGTAATCTGCCGGAGGGGGATTCGATCACGGAGGGCATCTACATCAACTCCATTGCCCCTCCGATGATGCGTGAGTAGTTCACCACAGACCTTCGGGTCCATAGCTAGTAGCTAGATGGCTTCTTCTCTCTCTTTGTTCTTCAATACCATGTTCTTCATGATCTTCATGGAGATCTATCCGATGTAATACTCTTTTGCGGTGTGTTTGTCGAGATCCGATGAATTGTGGGTTTATGATCAGATTATCTATGAATATTATTTGAATCTTCTCTGAATTCTTATATGCATGATTTCATATCTTTGCAAGTCTCTTCGAGTTATTGGTTTGGTTTGGCCAACTAGATTGGTAATTCTTGCAATGGGAGAAGTGCTTAGTTTTGGGTTCAATCTTGCGGTGTCCTCACCCAGTGACAAAGTAGGGGTAGCGAGGCACGTATTTGTATTGTTGCCATCGAGGATAAAAAGATGGGGTTTTCATCATATTGCTTGAGTTTATCCCTCTACATCATGTCATCTTACCTAATGCGTTACTCTGTTCTTCATGAACTTAATACTCTAGATGCAGGCAGGAGTCGGTCGATGTGTGGAGTAATAGTAGTAGATGCAGAATCGTTTCGGTCTACTTGACACGGATGTGATGCCTATATGCATAATCATTGCCTTCGATATCATCATAACTATGCTTTTCTATCAATTGCTCGACAGTAATTTGTTCACCCACCGTATTATTTTCCTTCATGAGAGAAGCCTCTAGTGAAACCTGTGGCCCCCGGGTCTATTTTCCATACTATATTTTCAGATCTATAAACCAAAAATACCTAAAATACTTTGCTGCAATCTTTTTACTTTTGTTTTACTTTTTGTTTTAGCAATCTTTTATATCTATCTCTATCAGATCTCATCCTTGCAAGTAATCGTGAAGGGATTGACAACCCCTTTATAGCGTTGGGTGCAAGTGTTTGATTGTTTGTGTAGGTGCGAAGATTGGGGACTTGCTTGTATCTCCTACTGGATTGATACCTTGGTTCTCAACAGCCGAGGGAAATACTTATCTACTTTGCTGCATCACCCTTTCCTCTTCAAGGGAAAACCAACGCAAGCTCAAGAAGTAGCAACCACCGCCGCTCCGCGACCTTCCTTGACGAGCTTAGGAGGAAGGTCTCGGCCACCCTCCTACCGGTGTTGGTGGGTGGGGACTTCATCCTTCTCCGCTTCACCGAGGATAAGAGCAACGGTCTAGTCAACTTCCCATGGATGCATATGTTCAACAACTGCATTATCGATATCGAGCTCCGAGAATTAGATAGGGTTGGTGCCAGGTACACCCGGACCAACCACCAGGCAGATCCGATGAGCTCCATCTTGGATGGCGTCTTAGTATCTCCTGAGTGGGAGGTCCGCTTCCCCCTCACCTCCCTCCGGGCCATCACATGGATTGGGTCGGATCACGTCCTGCTGCTCCTCTCCTCGAAGAATGACCGGCCTCCCCCTCCCTCGAGGTTTCGATTCGAGACCTTTTGGCTCAACCATAATGGTTTCAGCGACGCCATTCGTGCTAGATGGATGGAGGCTCATACCTCCCCCCACCGCTCCATTTTGGTTGTTGAGAATTGTCACTTCTGTGCCAAGCGGTCGCGAAAGTTCATGTGGGGATGGGGTGCGAACCTCGGCCGAGATCTGCAGGGAACGCAAGAAATCCATTCTAGACTCCATACAAGTGCTGGACCTTCGGGCTGACTCGGTGGGGCAGTCCCCCAATGAGTGCATGCTGCGGTATGATCTTGAGGATTAGCTCTCGACCATCTTCACTGATGAGGAGGCCTATTGGTGCCTTCACGGGACCCAAAAAAGGGTCCTCCAGGGCGACGCCAATACGGCATATTTCCAGGCCATAACAAGGGTCGTCGCCGTAGGAACTCCATCCCCCTGCTCTTGGACGGAGAGACAATCCTTCTGTAGCCGACCGATATCCGCGCTCAAGTCGATGGCTTCTATAATGCCCTTTTCTCCACCCCTTAGGAGTGGCCTGGCTCTTGCGGCAGACTTCTGGACGGATCACCAGCGCGTATCAGCCGCAGATAATGAGGCCCTTATGGCCCCGTTCTTTGAGGAGGAGGTCTGGAATGCCATCAAGGGTATGAATTCGTCGTCCACGCCGGGCCCGGATAGCCTGCCAGTTAAGTTCTTCTAGGCCTTCTAGAGCACTATTCGGCAGGAGGTGATGGCCCGCTTTGAGGAGTTCTATGTTGGCGCCATCGACCTCGATCGCCTTAACTATGGGATCATCACTTTGATCCCTAAGGTCACAGGCGCTTCAGACATCCGCCAGTTCCATCCTATCATGATGGTCAATGTGATCTTCCGCATCTTGGCTAAGGGGTACGCCAATAGGGTGACCCCTCTGGCCGACCACATTACCCATCCCGAGTAGTCAGCATTTATCAGAGGCCGCTTCATCCTGGATGATTTTCTTGTTCTCCACGAGGTCCTTCACGAAGTTTGGGCCAAGAACCTGAAGGCCGTCTTGCTGAAGATAGACCTCCATAAAGCTTATGACATGGTCAATTGGTCCTTCCTTCGGTAAGTGTTGCTTCGAAAAGGGTTCGACAACCGTTGGGTCACCTGGGTCATACAGTTGGTCCCGTCTGGACGTACCACGGTTAACATCAATGGGGAGATTGGTCCCTACTTCCCCATGATACGTCTCCAACGTATCTATAATTTTTAATTTTTCCATGCTATAATATTATCATTCTAGGATACTTTTAATGCATTTATTTGTTGCTTTATATTATTTTTTAGCACTAAGCTATTAACCCAATGCCCAGTGCCAGCTCCAATTTTGTGTGTGTTTTTTGTTTCGTAGAAAATCCATATCAAACAAAGTCCAAACACGATAAAAATTTACGGAGATTTATTTTGGAATATATGTGATATTTGAGAGTCATAATCAACGCAACACGGTGCCCGAGGGAGGCAGAAGCCAACATGGCGCGACCAGGGGGTGGTCGCGCCCTGATAGCTTGTGCCTCCCCCTTAAGTCGGTTGGGGCCCTACTTTTCCCGCAAAAAATATATTTTCGCAATAAAAAATCCCTCAAAATTTCAGCCCGATCGGAGTTATGGGTCTACGGATATTTAAGAAACAGTGAAGGGGTTAGAAAATAGTCGCGAAAACAGGAGAGAAACAGAGAGAGAGAGAGAGAGAGAGAGAGAGAGAGAGAGAGAGAGAGAGAGAGAGAGGGGGGGGGATCCAATCCTGGAGGGGCTCCTGCCCTCCGGGAGCCATGGAGGCCATGGACCAGAGCAGAAACTCTCCTCCCATTTAGGGAGGATGCCAAGGAAGAAGAATAAGGATGGGGGCTCTCTCCCCCTCTCTACCGGTGGCGCCGGAGCGCCGCCGGGGCAACCATCGTGACGGTGATCTACACCAACAACTTCGCCGCCGTCACCACCAACTCTATCCCCCTCTATGCAGTGGTGTAAAACCTTTGTTCACTGCTGTAATCTCTACTTAAACATGGTGCTTAATGCTATATATTATCATCCAATGATGCATGGCTATCCTACGATGTTTGAGTAGATTTCTTTTGTCCTAGGGGTTAATTGTGGTATGATGTTATTGATATGAGTTATAAGTTGATATGTCGCTATCCTATGGTGCCTTCCATGTCACGCACACGTGGGGGATTTAGGGTTTCCAATATGTTCATGATTCGCTTATAGTGGGTGGCTAGAGTGACGGAAGCTTACACCCGAGTAAGGGGATTGTTTGCGTATGGGAGTAAAGAGGACTTTATGTTTAATGGTATGGTTGGGTTTACCTTAATGATTTCTAGTAGTTGCGGATGCTTGCTAGAGGTCCAATCATAAGTGCATATGATCCAAGTACGAAAAGTGTGTTAGCGTATGCGTCTCCCTCATTGTATATGATAAGTATCTATCGTGTTATATTCAATTGCCTATGGACAATCTTTCTCTTGCGTTACAAAAAAGCTTTCTACTAAAAAACTAACTTAATTAATCTTCATCTAAACATCCCCTAACTTTTATTTACCCACTCTTTATTATCTTGCAGACCTATCTATTACACCTACTAAGTACTTCTAGTTTCCTTCCCGCAAAATAGTTTCATACTTGTTCTAGGTAATGTAAGCATTAGAGTGCGTAGAGTTGTATCGGTGGTCGATAGAACTTGAGAGAATATTAATTATACCTTTCTCTCCTCGTTGGGTTTGACACTCTTATTTCACTACTACAGGAAGGTCCAAACACGACACAGCAATCAGAGACCCTTCGACGAAATGTTATAGTTCAAGCTTCGTCGCCAATGACACAAGCTGTGTGCGATGGTGGATCCATCAAATATAATTCAGAAAATAGTTATGTGTGCGATCTTCGATAGACAGTTGACTTTTACAAACTATTTGTGATGAGGCAAAATGACACAAACAGTTAATCAAACAGAGGTGTGTGTGATGTACGACATACCATTCAAAGTATAGAACTGTTTGCAAAGATATAATATAACGCAAACGGTTATGCAGATTCGGATCTGTCCATTGTGCGGCATACAGGTCCCTCAGATTAACTGTTTGCAATGGTATGGAAGAACACAAACAATTTGGTGGAACAAGGTGTGTGTGATACGCTGCAAACAGTTCAATAATCAGAATTGTGTGCTATAATTCTGGACAACACATATGATTTGTTGTTCTGAATTGTGTGCTCGACAGGGCACACAATTCAAGAAACCAACTGTGTGCCATTTTGGGAATCTAATCTGTATTCTTAACCGTTTGCGAGGATATCGACAGTGTAGACAGAGTTAAGGAATAAATATGAGCAAACGACAACAGAGTTAAGGAGTACAGTTTGTTTTACTTCTTGTTGTTGTTGTTGGATGGGCCCACGCCATTGTCTTGTCGTGGATGCTTCTTGCCGCTGGCTGCCATAGTCGTCACCATAGTCGTTGATGTCCTTGTCGGCGTTCTCGTCGTCGTCTTCCTTATTCGACCATTCCTCCTAGATGTGTGCAATATACCAACTGTTTCACATGTGTACATTTTAGCAGTTCACATGGTTCGCTAGATGCATTGTTTAACTACCCACACGCTTATATGAAACACAACGGGTGTGAAACAAGCATTTAACATAGGACAGTTGGTAAGGAATATAGATGAGCTCTACTTATTGAGCCATTAATAATCAAACAAAACCCCTAATGGTCATTGCAAACAGCGCATAGAAGATGGCTAATGCGGCAACTACAACTACACATGCTAGTTCCTTCTTGTCTCTTGCTTTCATCTGTTGCCTGTGATTGATTCTTTCTTGCTTCATCATGGTGATTGTACACTCCTGATTAGTCAGTTTCTTATTCAACTTTATGTTATCTTCTGCAAGCTTGGTGATAACACTCTGAGCCCTGCCATGCCATTCATCATCCAACCAGTTAATAAAGGCACAAGCCTCATATCCCTGTGAATGTTAAATAATCAGGATGAGCAGGGGCATTAACTGAACTTAAGGGAAGAACTTATCACTAACCTCTAAGGGGCAACCGAGAAACCATCTGCCAATGTCGAATCCCTCCGTGCATACACGTCGAGCGGGAGTGTGTCCATGCACACAACTCAGCTTTTGGCACTTCTCGGTGGCACAAAACTCGGAATCAAACTCGTGTTGTGGGCGTTTGCTGGAGTCATACTCTGGATCTGGCATTTGATTGCTTTCTTGTGTGTGTGGGGGGGATCCAATTCAGGACGGACTAAGTGAGTTGCTTGCATTGGACATGCTAAAAAGATGAGGAATGATTGGGACCTGACAAGACGATTTGGACCCGTAGTACACCGGCCTCCTGGTGACCTTAGGCAAGTGCTCGGCGGTGACTGCCGTCGTGGTGGCACCGCCAATGGCGCTGCCAAGAGCGACTGTATGAACCAGTGCAGTCGCACTGAAACCATCAACTCCACTCGTCCGCATTCCCCCAATGTCAGCGCCACACTAGGGATTTTGGGCGCTAGGGATTTGGAAGCTATTTAGGGATTTGGGAAGATGGGGAAACTATGGGGATCTGATGATAATGGTCGGGGAATTATTTATCGCATTCTGCTGTATACGGCACACGGTTTTCCATAACAAATTGTGTGAGATGGTGCGTGATACACAGTTTCCGTAACATGACCGTTTGTGATGTGCTTCCCGGTACATATGTGTCGTGGTTTTGTCACGGCAGATGCCCTCATGCAAGGACTTAGGTGTGAGGCCATCGTCGCTAGGTGGCGACTCAAAGGGGTTGATCGAGAATGAGAGACGGGTTTACCCAGGTTCGGCCCCTCCGATGGAGGTAATAGCCTACGTACTGCTTTGTGTGTATTGATGGATAGATCTCGATTACAAGGGTGCGGAATCGCTAACCTAGCTCTCAACGGGTTATGACTTAAGTCTTTCAACCCTAGGGACTCGCCTTTATATACAGGTCGAGACCCTAGGTTTTACAATAGAGTCGGAGTCACATTGCAACTCGTAGCCTGATAACCCAGAAGTATAGGGGATCGCAACAGTTTTCGAGGGTAGAGTATTCAACCCAAATTTAAAGTTTCGACACAAGGGGAGCCAAAGAATACTTGAGAGTATTAGCAGTTGAGTTGTCAATTCAACAACACCTGGAGATTAAATATCTGCAGCAGAGTGATCAGTAGCACAGTAATATGATAGTTTTGATAGCAGTAGCAATAGTAACAGTGGCGGTGACAGTAGTAGCAATAGTTTTGTAGCAGTTGGAACAGCAGGAACAACAGTAGTAACTTAGCAAGGACAATAAGTGAAAGGTCGTAGGCACTGGATCGGTAACTCATTGGATGATATTCATCATATAACAGTCATAACCTAGGGCGATACAGAACTAGCTCCAGTTCATCACTGTAATGTAGGCATGTATTCCGTAAATAGTCATACATGCTTATGGAAAAGAACTTGCATGACATCTTTTGTCCTACCCTCCTGTGGCAGCGGGCTCCATAAGGAAACTAAGGGATATTAAGGCCTCCTTTTAAAAGAGAACTGGAACAAAGCATTAACACATGGTGAATACATGAACTCCTCAAACTATGGTCATCACCGCGAAGTATCCCAAATATTGTCACTATGGGGTTGACGGATCATAACACGTAATAGGTGCATATAACTAGGCAAGATCGGATCAAGAACATTGATATAGAGGTGATAACATAAACGGTTCAGATCTGAAATCATGGCACTCGGGTCCTAGTGACAAGCATTAGGCATAGCAAAGTCATAGCAACATCAATCTCAGAACATAATGGATACTAGGGATCAAGCCCTAAGAAAACTAACTCGATTACATGATGAATCTCATCCAACTCCTCACCGACCAGCAAGCCTACGAAGGAATTACTCACTCCCGGTGGGGAGCATAATGGAATTGGTGATGGAGAAAGGTTGATGATGACGAAGACCGAAGATTCCCCTCTCCGGAGCCCCAAACGGGCTCCAGATCTGGCCTCCCGATGAAGAACAGGAGGTGGCGGCGGCTCTGTCTTGTGAAACGCGATAATTCTTTCTGTCCTATTTTTTTCTGGAAAAATAGGAATTTATAGTGGCGGAGATAGGTCAAGTGGGGCCCCGAGGTGGGCAGCCCCGACCAGGGCGCGCCGGGAGGGGGCTGGCACACCCTGGTGGGTGCTGCGCACCCTGGGCCCCCTCTCCGTTGGTTTTTGGCTCCAATATTTTTTATATTTTCCAAAATAAATCTCCAGAAAGTTTCGTTCCATTCCGAGAACTTTTATTTCTACACAAAAACAACCCCATGGCAATTCTGCTGAAAACAGTATCAGTCCGGGTTAGTTCCATTCAATCATGCAAATTAGAGTCCAAAACAAGGGCAAAAGAGTGACAAAAAGTAGATACGTTGGAGACGTATCAACTCCTCCAAGCTTAAACCTTTGCTTGTCCTCAAGCAATTCAGTTGATAAACTGAAAGTGATAAAGGAAAACTTTTATGAACTCTTTTGTTCTTGTTTACATATATATGCTTAAGTAGCACCGAGGTTTTCAGCAAAGATTATGACTAACCATGTCAACAATAACTCTTAAAAATTATATTTACTCATATCAATAACATAAGCAACTAGCAAGCAATAATAAGATATCTCAAGCGCAAACACTTTGTCAAAACAATCGTGATACAATATGACAATAGTGGTATCTCGCTAGCCCTTTCTGAGACCGTAAAACATAAATGCAGAGCACCTCCAAAGTTCAAGCAACGACTAAACATTGTAATTCATGGTAGAAAAGATCCATTCATGCTGCACCCAACATCAACTATACACAATGCATGAAGATGACAATAGTGCGCTCAGGTCTGGCGCTTATTTGAGAAGGTGATGACTCAACATAAAAGTAAATAGATAGTCCCTTCGTAGAGGGAAGCATGGATTTGCAGCGGTGCCAGAGCTCAAAGTTTAAAACAAAGATAGATATAATTTTGGAAGGTACAACCTTCCTGTCAACGTCATGACCAAGAGTTATCGATATCTTCCATGCTAAACAAATTAGCGGCAGTTCCCAAGCGGTAAAAGTAAAGGTTTACTCCCCCTCCACCAACAATCACACTCCACGGCGAGCCGCATCCACGGGTACCGTCCAAAACAACATTCCTGGGGGAGTTTTGTTTAATTATTATGATTTTTTTGATTTCGGGACTGGGAATTGTTGGAAATATGCCCTAGAGGCAATAATAAATTGGTTATTATTATATTTCCTTGTTCATGATAATCGTTTATTATCCATGCTATAATTGTATTGATTGGAAACTCAAATACATGTGTGGGTACATAGACAACACTGTGTCCCTAGTATGCCTCTAATAGACTAGCTCGTTGATCAAAGACGGTCAAGGTTTCCTAGCCATAGACATGAGATGTCATTTGATAACGGGATCACATCATTAGGAGAATGATGTGATGGACAAGACCCAAACTATGAACATAGCATATGATCGTGTCAGTTTATTGCTATTGTTTTCTGCATATCAAGTATCTGTTCCTATGACCATGAGATCATGCAACTCACTGACACCGGAGGAATACCTTGTGTGTATCAAACATCGCAACGTAACTGGGTGACTATAAAGATGCTCTACAAGTATCTCCGAGGGTGTCTGTTGAGTTGGCGTGGATCAAGACTGGGATTTGTTACTCCGTGTGACGGAGAGGTATCTCAGGGCCCACTCGGTAATACAACATCACAACAAGCCTTGCAAGCAATGTGACTAAAGTGTTAGCCATGGGATCTTGTATTACGGAACGAGTAAAGATACTTGCCGGTAACGAGATTGAACTAGGTATAGAGATACCGACGATCGAATCTCGGGCAAGTAACATACCGAAGAACAAAGGGAACATCATACGAGATTAACTGAATCCTTGACATAGAGGTTCAACCGATAAAGATCTTCGTAGAATATGTGGGAACCAATATGGGCATCCAGGTCCCACTATTGGTTATTGGCCGTAGAGGTGTCTCGGTCATGTCTACATAGTTCTCGAACCCGCAGGGTCTGCACACTTAAGGTTCTATGACGTTTTGGTATAGTAAAGTTATGTATGGTGGTGACCGAAGGTTGTTCGGAGTCCCGGATGAGATCCCGGACGTCACGAGGAGCTCCGGAATGGTCCGGAGGTAAAGATTGATATATAGGAAGTCCCGTTTTGGTCACCGGAAAAGTTTCGGGTACTTCGGTAGTGTACCGGGAGTACCGGGAGGGGTACTGGGGACCATCGGGAGGGGTATTTCGACCCAAGGGGCCTCATGGGCTGTGGGAGGAGTCAAGACAGCCCTTAGTGGGCTGGCCAAGCCCCCCACTAAGGCCCATGTGGCTGGAGGTGGAAAAAACCCAAAGGTGGAAAGGTGGAAAGTGTTTCCAAGTGGAGAGGAGGAATCCTACTCCTAGTAGGATTGGAGTAGGACTCCTCCACCTCCAATTTCGGCCAGCCCTTGAGGGTTTGAGGCTGCCTCCTCCTCTCCCTCCCTCCTATATATACTAGAGGATTTAGAGGAGAAAAATAACCCTAATTGCCACGTGCTCCCTCTACTTCATCTAGATCGGTTTCTCCTCTAGTCTAGTTTCAGCGGTGCTTAGGCGAAGCCCTGCCGGAATTGTTCCACCACCATCGCCGCCGCGCCGTCACGCTGCCGGAGAACTCTTCTACCTCTCCGCTGCCTCTTGCTGGATCAAGAAGGCGGAGATCGTCATCGAGTTGTACGTGTGCTGAACGCGGAGGTGCCGTCCGTTCGGCGCTAGATCGGAAGGACCGTGATCAGGATCGCGAGACGGTTCGTGATTTGATCGCGGGATGGATCGTGATGAGATCGCGGGACGGATCGTGATTGGATCGCAAGATGGATCGTGATGGGATCGCGGGACGCTCGGCGATTTGGATCGCGAAGACGTTCGACTACATCAACCGCGTTTCTTAACGCTTCCCGCTTAGCGATCTACAAGGGTATGTAGATCCACTCTCCCTCTCGTAGATGCTCATCACCATGGATAGATCTTGCGTGTGCGTAGGAAAAATTTTGTTTCCCATGCAACGTTCCCCAACAGTGGCATCATGAGCTAGGTCTATGTGTAGATGAGATCTCGAGTAGAACACAAAGTAGTTTGTGGGCGTTGATATTTAGATTGCTTCCTCCCTTGGTCTTTTCTTGATTCGGCGGTATTGTGGGATGAAGCGGCCCGGACCAACATTACTCATACGCTTACGAGAGACCGGTTCCATCAACTGACATGTAACTTCGTTGCATAAATATGGCTGGCGGGTGTCTGTTTCTCCCACTGTAGTCGGATCGGATTTGACAAAGGCGGTCCTTGAGAAGGTTGAATAGCAATTTTTGTATCACCGTTGTGGTTTTTGCGTAGGTAAGAATTGTTCTTGCTAGATACCCGTAGCAGCCACGTAAAACTTGCAACAACAATTAGAGGACGTCTAACTTGTTTTTGCAGGGTATGTTGTGATGTGATATGGCCAGTTACATGATGAGATATATGTGATGTATGAGATGATCATGTATTGTATAGAATATCACGACTTGCATGTCGATGAGTACGGCAACCGGCAGGAGCCATAGGGTTGTCTTTAATTATTTTCGCCGTTTTTGCTTTACTTTATCGCTATGAGTTAGCAATAGTCGTGGAAGCAACAGTCGGCGAGACAACCTCATGGCGACACATTGATGGAGATCAATATGATGGAGATCATGGTGTTATGCCGGTGACGATGGAGATCATGCCGGTGCTTTGAAGATGGAGATCAAAAGCACAAGTTCATGGCCATATCATGTCACTTATGATTTGCATGTGATGTTAATCCTTTTATGCATCTTATTTTGCTTAGGACGACGGTAGCATTATAAGGTGATCCCTCACTAAAATTTCAAGATAAAATTGTGTTCTCCCCGAGTGTGCACCGTTGCGAAAGTTCGTCGTTTTGAGACACCATGTGATGATCGGGTGTGATAGACTCTACGTTCACATACAACGGATGCAAGCCAGTGTTGCACGTGCGGAACACTCGGGTTAAACTTGACGAGCCTAGCATGTACAGACATGGCCTCGGAACACAAGAGACCGAAAGGTCGAACATGAGTCATATAGTAGATATGATCAACATGAAGATGTTCACCATTGAAACCACCTCAACTCACGTGATGATCGGACTTGAGTTGGTGGATTTGGATCATGTGTCACTCGAATGACCGGAGGGATGTCAATTTGAGTGGGAGTTTTTAGTAATATGATTAACTAAACTCATTATCATGAACAGAGTCAAAATGTCTTTGCAAATTATGTTGTAGATTACTAGCTCGCGCTGTAGCTCCCTTGAATTTTTATATGTTCCTAGAGAAATAGAGTTGAAACATGATGGTAGCAATAATGCGGACTGGGTCCGTGATCTGAGGATTGTCCTCATTGCTGCACAGAAGGCTTATGTCCTTAATGCACCGCTCGGTGCGCCACCCCCTCTAGCGTCGTCTGTAGATGTTGCGAACATCTGACAGGCACGTTCCGATGACTACTCGACAGTTCAGTGCGTCATGCATTACGGCTTAGAATTGAGGCTCCAAAACGTTTTGAACGTCACGGAACATATGAGATGTTCTAAGAGCTGAAATTGGGATCTCAGGCTCATGCCTGTGTTGAGAGGTATGAGACCTCCAACAAGATTCTTTGCCTGCAAGATGAAGGAGAATAGCTCAATCGTTGAGCATGTGCTCAGATTGTCTGGGTGCTGCAATCGCTTGAATCGAGTGGGAGTTGATCTTCCAGATAATATAGTGATTGATATAGTTCTCCAAGTCACTGTCACTAAGCTACTAGAGCTTCGTGATGAACTATAAAAGGCCAGGGATGGAAATAATGATCTCTGATCTATTCACGATGTTTGACACCGCGAAGGTAGAAATCAAGAAGGAGCATCAAGTGTTGATGGTTAGTAAAACCACTAGTTTCGAGAAGGGCAAGGGCAAGGAGGGATACTTCATGGATGGCAAGCCAGTTGCTGCTCCAGTAAAGAAACCCAAGGTTGAACCCAAACTCGAGACTAAGTGCTTCTATTATGAGGAGAACGGTCGCTGAAGCGGAACACCCCTGGATACTTGGTAGATAAGAAGGTTGGCAACGTCGACAGAAGTATATTTGATATACATGTTATTGATGTGTACCTTACTAGTGCTCCTATTAGCACTTGGGTATTGGATACCGGTTCGGTTGCTAAATGTTAGTAACTCAAAATAAAAGCTACGGAATAAACGGAGGCTAGCTAAGGGTGAGGTGACGATGAGTGTTGGAAGTGTTTCCAAGGTTGATGTGATCACCATCGCACGCTCTCTCTACCTTCAGGATTAATGATGAACCTAAATAAACGTTATTTGGTGTTTGCGTTGAGCATGAACGTGATTAGATCATGTTTATTGCAATACGGTTATTCATTTAAGTTAGAGAATAATGGTTATTCTGTTTACATGAATAATACCTTCAATGGTCATGCGCCCAATGAGAATGGTTTATTGAATCTTGATCGTAGTGATACACATGTTCATAATATTGATGCCAAAAGATACACAGTTAATAATGATAGTACCACATACTTGTGGCACTGCCGCTAAATGTCATATTGGTGTAAAGCGCATGAAGAAACTCCATGCTGATGGATCTTTTGACTCATACGATTTCGAATCAGTTGAGACATGCGGACCATGCCTCATGGGCAAGATGACTAAGACCCCGTTTTTCGGTTTGATGGAGCGGGCAAGTGACTTATTGGAAATGATACATGTTGATGTGTTCGGTCCAATGAGTGTTGTAGCGTGCGGTGGATATCGTTATTTTCCTATCTTCACTGATGATTTGAGTAGATATGTGTATATTTACTTAATGAAACACAAGTCTGAAATGTTTGAAAGGTTCAAACAAATTCAGAGTGAAGTTTGAGATCATTGTGACAAGAAGATAAAAAGTCTACGATATGATCGTGGAGGTGAATATCTGAGTTACAAGTTTGGTATACAACTTAAGACAATGTGGAAGTTGTTTCACAACTCACGCCACCTGGAACACCATATTGTGATGGTGTGTTCGACTGTCGTAGTCATGCTCTATTGGATATGGTGCGAACTATGATGTCTCTTATCGATTTACCACTATCGTTTTAGGGTTATGCATTAGAGACAACCACATTCACTTTAAAAGGGGCACCATCTAAGTCCGTTGAGATGACACCGTATGAATTTTGGTTTGGCGGAAACCTAAGCTGTCATTTCTTAATGTTTGGGGCGGCGACGCTTATGTGAAAAAGGGTTTTCACCTAATGAGCTCGAACCCAAAGCGGACAAATGCATCTTCATAGAATACCCTAACGTAACAGTTGGGTAAACCTTCTATCTTAGATCCAAGCACAAAGTGTTTGTTGCTAAAACGGGTCCTTTCTCGAGAAAGAGTTTCTTTCGAAAGATTGAGTGGGAGGAAGATAGAACTTGATGAGGTTGTTGAACCTTTACTTCAACCTGAGAGTAGCGCAGCGCAGAAAGATGTTTCTGTAGAGCCTACATCAGTTGAAGAGGAAGTTAATGATGATGATCATGAAGCTTCGGATCAAGTTACTATCTAACCTCGTAGGTCGACAAGGATGCGTACTGCTCCTAAGTGGTATGGCAACCCTGTCTTAGAGGTCATGTTGTTGGACAACGACGAACCTACGAGCTATGGAGAAGCGATGATGGGCCCGGATTCCGAGAAATGGTTAGAGGCCATGAAATCCGAGATGGGATCCATGTATGAAAACAATGTATGGGCTTTGGAAGTATTACCTGAAGGGCGAAAGGCCATTCAGAACAAATGGATCTTTAAAAGGAAGACGGACGCGGACGGTAATGTCACCGTCTATAAAGCTCGACTTGTGGCAAAGGGTTTTTCACAAGTTCAAGGAGTTGACTACGATGAGACTTTCTCACCCGTAGCGATGCTAAAGTCTGTTGGAATTATGTTAGCAGTTGCTGCATTTTTCGATTATGAAATCTGGCAGATGGATGTCAAAACATTGTTTCCTTAACGGTATCCGTGAGGAAAGGTTGTATGTGATACAACCGGAAGCTTTTGTCAGTCCTAAGGATGCTAAAATGTAAACTCCAGCAATCCTTCTATGGACTGGAGCAAGCATCTCAGAGTTGGAATATACGCTTTGATGTGGTGATCAAAGTTTTTGAGTCTATACAAAGTTTATGAGAAACTTGTATTTACAATAAAGTGAGTGGGAGCACTATAGAATTTCTGATAAGTTTATGTGGATGACATATTGCTGATCGGAAATGATGTAGAATTTCTAGAAAGCATAAAGGGTTGTTTGAAAAGGAGTTTTTCAAAGGAAAACCTGAAATGAAGCTACTTAAATATTGGGCATCAGGATCTATAGAGATAGATCAAGACGTCTTATAAAACTTTCAATGAGTACATACCTTGACAAGATTTTGAAAGAGTTCAAAATGGATCAGTCAAAGAAAGAGTTCTTGCCTGATTTGTAAGGTGTGGAGTTGAGTGAGACTCAAAGCTCGACCACGGCAGAAGAAAGAGAAAGGATGAAGGTCGTCCCCTATGCCTTATCCATAGGCTCTATATAGTATGCCATGCTATGTACCGCACCTGTGTGTGCCTTGCCATGAGTCTGTCAAGGGGTACAAGAGTGGTCCAGGAGTGGATCACTGGACAGCGGTCAAGATTATCTTTAGTAACTAGATGACTAAGGAAATATTTCTCGATTATGGAGGTGATAAAGAGTTCGTCGTAAAGGGTTAAGTCGATGCAAGCTTTAACACCAATCCGGATGACTTTGACTAGGAATCCGGATACGTATAGTGGAGCAACCATTTGGAGTAGCTCCAAGTGGAGCGTGGTAGCATCTGCAGTACGACATATAGATTTGCAAAGAACACACGGATCTAAATGTTGCAGACCATTGACTAAAGACCTCTCTCACATGCAAAGCATGATCGAACCCCAAAACTCATTGGGTGTTAGATTCATAACACTGTAAATCACATGGTGATGTGAACTAGATTATTGACTCTAGTGCAAGTGGGAGACTGTTGGAAATATGCCCTAGAGGCAATAATAAATTGGTTATTATTATATTTCCTTGTTCATGATAATCGTTTATTATCCATGCTATAATTGTATTGATTGGAAACTCAAATACATGTGTGGGTACATAGACAACACTGTGTCCCTAGTATGCCTCTAATAGACTAGCTCCTTGATCAAAGATGGTCAAGGTTTCCTAGCCATAGACATGAGATGTCATTTGATAACGGGATCACATCATTAGGAGAATGATGTGATGGACAAGACCCAAACTATGAACATAGCATATGATCGTGTCAGTTTATTGCTATTGTTTTCTGCATATCAAGTATCTGTTCCTATGACCATGAGATCATGCAACTCACTGACACCGGAGGAATACCTTGTGTGTATCAAACATCGCAACGTAACTGGGTGACTATAAAGATGCTCTACAAGTATCTCCGAGGGTGTCTGTTGAGTTGGCGTGGATCAAGACTGGGATTTGTTACTCCGTGTGACGGAGAGGTATCTCAGGGCCCACTCGGTAATACAACATCACAACAAGCCTTGCAAGCAATGTGACTAAAGTGTTAGCCATGGGATCTTGTATTACGGAACGAGTAAAGATACTTGCCGGTAACGAGATTGAACTAGGTATAGAGATACCGACGATCGAATCTCGGGAAAGTAACATACCGAAGAACAAAGGGAACATCATACGAGATTAACTGAATCCTTGACATAGAGGTTCAACCGATAAAGATCTTCGTAGAATATGTGGGAACCAATATGGGCATCCAGGTCCCACTATTGGTTATTGGCCGTAGAGGTGTCTCGGTCATGTCTACATAGTTCTCGAACCCGCAGGGTCTGCACACTTAAGGTTCTATGACGTTTTGGTATAGTAAAGTTATGTATGGTGGTGACCGAAGGTTGTTCGGAGTCCCAGATGAGATCCCGGACGTCACGAGGAGCTCCGGAATGGTCCGGAGGTAAAGATTGATATATAGGAAGTCCCGTTTTGGTCACCGGAAAAGTTTCGGGTACTTCGGTAGTGTACCGGGAGTACCGGGAGGGGTACTGGGGACCATCGGGAGGGGTATTTCGACCCAAGGGGCCTCATGGGCTGTGGGAGGAGTCAAGCCAGCCCTTAGTGGGCTGGCCAAGCCCCCCACTAAGGCCCATGTGGCTGGAGGTGGAAAAAACCCAAAGGTGGAAAGGTGGAAAGTGTTTCCAAGTGGAGAGGAGGAATCCTACTCCTAGTAGGATTGGAGTAGGACTCCTCCACCTCCATTTTCGGCCAGCCCTTGAGGGTTTGAGGCTGCCTCCTCCTCTCCCTCCCTCCTATATATACTAGAGGATTTAGAGGAGAAAAATAACCCTAATTGCCACGTGCTCCCTCTACTTCATCTAGATCGGTTTCTCCTCTAGTCTAGTTTCAGCGGTGCTTAGGCGAAGCCCTGCCGGAATTGTTCCACCACCATCGCCGCCGCGCCGTCACGCTGCCGGAGAACTCTTCTACCTCTCCACTGCCTCTTGCTGGATCAAGAAGGCGGAGATCGTCATCGAGCTGTACGTGTGCTGAACGCGGAGGTGCCGTCCGTTCGGCGCTAGATCGGAAGGACCGTGATCAGAATCACGAGACGGTTCGTGATTTGATCACGGGACGGATCGTGATGAGATCACAGGACGGATCGTGATTGGATCGCAAGATGGATCGTGATGGAATCGCGGGACGCTCGGCGATTTGGATCGCGAAGACGTTCGACTACATCAACCGCGTTTCTTAACGCTTCCCGCTTAGCTATCTACAAGGGTATGTAGATCCACTCTCCCTCTCGTAGATGCTCATCACCATGGATAGATCTTGCGTGTGCGTAGGAAATTTTTTGTTTCCCATGCAACGTTCCCCAACAGGAATCCCTATTACCGCCGCCCCTCTCGTGTAAGGACAAGTGAATAAACACTCGTCATGAGAATAACCCGCTTAGCATGGAAGATACTGACCACCCCATGTCGCTCCATGAGTGGTCCGGGCACACAAATCAGATGTTCATTTGAATTTTAGAGGTGGCACATGCAAATTTACTTTGGAATGGCAGGGTAATACCGCATATAGGTTGGTATGGTGGACTCATCTAGCATAACTTGGTTTAAGGGTTTTGATGCACAAGCAGTATTCCCGTTTAGTACAGGCGAAGGCTAGCAATTAGATTGAGAAGCGGCCAGCTAGAGAGCGAAGACGGTCATGAACATGCATTACATATAATCAACATTGAATACTAGCATGAGTAGGATATGGACACCAT